>BNCR01000006.1:41426248-42864959 GCA_014656515.1 Oryzias celebensis | reverse complement strand
GTGAACCTCACCGTACTGGGAGAGACTAATGAACTAAAATGGATCTATTGGAAGATGTACTACTTAAAGGTGCTTGATGTACCTCTAAGCAGACATACCATTTAATGGACATACCGCTTAACAAAGTTGCAGAGTAACGGACATACTGCTAAACGGAGGTACCGTTTAACAAATGTACTGCTTAATGGACGTGATATTTGACAAAAAAGCTCACAAATATAGAGCAAAGTCTCAGCTTGTCAGGAACAGTGCAAAATTTTCTGGGACCACCAATGCCTGTGCACCAAAGGCCAGTTGCACCAAATCATTCAAGCCCTTTGGAGTACACCCACCAGCATGTAGGCGACATGTTTTCCATGGCAACCACGAACAAAAATGCAATGAAAATCATGAAAGTGGTGTTGGGAAAACTCAACCGTAACAGAAGTTAGCAAGAGATAATCAGAGTAGCTGAGATTAGCAATCATTCCAATCTATATATGAGATTCTAGGTGAGAAACGGACCCTCAGAGGAGGCCACCGGTGATCGGATAGAAGAATATAGCTTTTGTTTCTGTGCCACAAGTTGGACAAAAGGACAGCGCGGCAACTGTGACCCCTCCATTGGAACTGGCCCATCCAATGTTGAATGGATTACATAGTAGAATTGTGAATCATGTTTCGCCTAACATATTATCCACTCAACACATTCACTGCTATAGCAAATTAAAAATGTTAGGCGAGGCGCCAATGAATTGTAAACTCAACTTTAGCAGCAAAACTAGTTAAGCATTTAAACAAAAGTCCTTAACTAAGTTTTAATCGTATTTAAATGCTCTTGTGAATTCATAGAAGTTTTCTGATGTTGAATGACTTTGCAGATTGACAACATTTGTTATTTGAAGTAAAACTGACCAAGTTATGAAACTTTAAGCTGGCAGATCAGTACAAATTGCACAGATGTGGACAACAACAAATGTTTTTTCGGTTGGCCCAACTGTGCTAGTGCCCATGAAGGTACGGACGGGTTCTAGGTTAGCTAAAAATAGCATGGAAGTAGAATGGGTGAAGAAAAATGATCTGCCTTTGTTTAAATCCATCCAGGAGACACTATCAGAACAACTGGCATTATTCTTAATGTTAGATCAGGAGCTCTTTTTTCTGTGCTCTGTCTTCATGGAAGTAGGTCTGATGAACAGTTCTTTTGATCAAAGCCAATTTATCTGCTTGTTGTTCTAACAAAACCTAGCTGATCCTGGCCACTGGTCAACTACAATCTCATAATTATCAACTGGTTTGTTTGTTTGGAGGTCCAAATTAGTCGGCACTGATACTCAACAATGACTTTGATCATAACTTAGATCTGCTATTTGCCTCTATGTTAGAATCAGTGCAAATTGGGAACCGAACCTTTAGAAATGGCAATCAGCAGCCCTTATATATCAAGCAAATCTATTGAAAATCTGCCCTAACCGACCATAATGAAGCTGCTTTCTTAATCAGTAAAGTACCTGTAGCCGACTGTTCAACTTTTCTTAGCCAATTGGACTTCCTTCAAAAAGATTTAGCAGTTTTTTGTTTTTTTTAAGATCCACTCCAATAATCTTTTGAGCAGTGTTTGAAGTGTTCCGGTGGTCTTTTAATTAAGATTACTGTATTTTCCGCATTAAAGGACACACTTAAAAGCCTTAATTTCTTTTCAAAAAACTGTGCAATTTATAATCTAGAGCACCTCATATATGGACTAATTCTGGCTTGAAGTGATTTTGAAAGGTTTACAGTGCTCTGTCAAAACCCTAGTTTTTTTTTTTTCTCCTTTTTTCTTAAAGATTTTGCAACAAGTTGCAAACAAGGTAGTGTGTCATTGTAATACTCTAACACAACTTATGTGTAGCGGTGTCGGACTGTCTTTAAAAACAAAATGTACTTGTTAGTAACATGAAAAGGAGTTAGCGAAGTCATCAATGACATTTATTTTAGCAGTTTTAGTCTGTTTTTTAGGTGTTGCAAACAAAGTTGGGACTTACAGGTATTGTGGATATGCTAATGCTTCTAGTTTGGCTAATGTGTAGCATGTTCTAAAAACATTCTAGTTACTATAGACGTAGTTAATAAACTTTTACTGACTTGCTTAATTCGCCTTAAAGTTCCATTTGCCTTACATTAAACATAAGGTCAAAAATAGACCATTTATTGACAGTGTGCATAATACTGCGGAAAATATGGTATGTCGTTTTTATCCAAAATCAGAAATCCTGTGTCGTTTTCTAGGACATGGTTCCTGCAGAGTGGCAGGTGTTCATCAAGAATGTGCCTCTGAGTTTCCTCTTTTCAAGAGGATCTGGCCGCAGACAACAACATGGCGCCAGAGCATCATTTAAACTTTTGGCCCAGAGCAATCCCACTCCCCCTTCCCCTCATCATTGCTGAGTACTCTGTTCAAGCGAAGCAGGAAGCTTGTGGCCCGCCCAGCATCATTTCTATGTCACCATTAAATTATTTTGCAAACTGCATTTTTTCATCTGTTCCTGATTCACATGAATAACAGAATTGTCTTTATATATGTGTGCTCCATCATCAGAAAAAAAATCACAAGAACACGTTAAGAACATCAAAAACACAATTTTCATTGGAGTGGATCTTCAATTGAGTTTCTTAAACCACTAGTGTTATATATTGGACCCTAACTTAAAAGTCTTTGAATCAAAGATCAGTTTAATATTGTGCACTTAGCTGAAAACTATTAAACTGAGAAAAAAATTACATATAAACTTTTTGGGGTTTTCACCTCCGGCACACCTACACAGGTGTTCTGAAGAGCAGCTTTTCCTCAGCTCTTGAGTCTGTTCTTCAAATGCAAAACCTCGACTCCCAATAGGAATCTTTAATGAACTTTGCAGCAAGTTGCACAGTTTTGTTGAGTGGTTTTCTCTTAGCCCATTAGATCAAATGAAACCACATGGCCATCTTGGTTTACACATGTGTGTGTGTACACAATGGAAGTTAGTGCTAAAGCATCCCAGCACGGAACCCGGCTGCTTACGTTTACTTAAGTGAGACCTGATAAGACCTCTTGTTGCACAGAGTTGTGAGATGGAGATATTACTTTTCTTTGTGTTGTCTAATCTCTTTCTGCGTCACGTTGGATAGAAATGGCTTAATGGATGTTGCTTGTCAGGGTTGTTACATCAGTGAAAAGGTGCATGTGCTTGAGTTAGCTGTCACTCTGGGTTTTTTATGTGTTTCAGGACAGACAGGGATCTTCGTAATGAGTAAATAAAACCTTAGATTGACATTTTGGCGGGAAGTTTCTGAGTTTTGGATATTAAATGGAAATGATTTTTTTTCTTTTTTCGGAGATGCTTTCACGCTGACAGTTTTTTGTTTTGGGTTTTTGGTTAGAACTTGTTTTGGACCATATCACCCCCAAATGGGCAGGTGTTGCAACTGCATGGCACTTTCAGGTGCGTTGGTCCACTCTTGGAAGTCTCGTGTGACAGCAAATCCAACTAAACATGGATGTGTTGTTCCACTTATAGCTGAAAATAGTCCATTAGACTGAACTGTTGGAGCACCTTTTTAGTTGAAAAAGTTCAGCAATTTCCTTTGATTTTGGATTTTCCTGAATGTTCTACAAGAACAGTTGTAAATCCAGACCTTTAACCCTTTAATGCTGGAGCTGACCCCGGCGACAGGAAATAACACATACACTTTGAAGTACTTTGCGCAATCAACATAATTCCGACAGAGTCTGAATAAAAACAGAATCCGTTGTAACATGTTAATTGTCTAAATGATTGCAAGAGTTATGGTTATGTAAAAAGCATTGACACCGGAACTAAAGCTCCAGTGTTAAAGTGTTAAAGACATGTACCTAGTCCAGGTTCATACAAAGTGTGAATGTGTGTGAATGTCTTAACAAATTAACACATTCCTCTTCATTTCTTCACATTTCCATGTTGCTGTCAGATCCACATAGACATTCCTAGGATGCATCCTGAGTCTTTGGTGCTGCAGCCAAAGGTGACAGAGGTAAGGCGTTTTGGAGCAGACTCGTTGGTCCAGTCAGTCACGTGCTGCACACGCTTACAGATAATCTGGACATTTTCGACCGACCCGGCTCCGTCTGCCGCCATGCTGCGTCTGACTCCTTTTCGATTAATCTGTCTGCCTGTATTGCTCGTCTGCAGGGAAGACACTCTGAAATGGTGTTAATGTGGTCTAACGAACAGGAACTGACATGCAACAGTGCAGTCTGTTAAAGACCCACTCCAATCATCTTTTCAGCTGTTTTAAAAGCATTCCCAGTGATCTTTTGATAACGATGATGCTGTTTTAAAGCAACATTTTTTTTACAAAACTATGTCATTTTTTAGGACATGGTTTCTGCAGAGCAGCAGTACCGCAGTAGAAATTCCCCTCTGAGTTATGGGTGGGACTCTTGATGCAGAGCAGTCCTACATCCCCTTCCCCTCTCTGCTGCTGAAAGCTCTCTGTTTACGTGCTAGCTTAAAGCCCATTTTTTTTAATCTACTCATGATTTACAACTATTTGAATACAGAAATACTCTTAAATGCATTTTTAAACTCAATTTCCTTTATATATGTCCGCGATCGTAAGAAAAATGCAACAAGACGTTGCAGTGGGTCTTTACAGACTTTTTTTTTTTTTTAAATGTAAAGATGATCATTTTTACTTTCACCTTCCAGACCACAGCTGCTGTCCATTTCAGAGCACCGAATTCCCAGTCTGCCTTCAATGAAGGGCACCAATCCACTAACTGTTGCTCCTGCTCTCTTGTATCTGTCAGTCTGTGATGGCCAAATCTGTGCTAACCTGCCTGTTGCTTCTGTGTTTTTCTTTTTTTTTGCCCCCCCCCCTCTCTCTGCAGATTCACATTGACATACCAAGAACTAATCCTCTTATTCCTCTCTTTCAACAAGCTTCTGTTCAAGAGGTGAGACCCCCCCACAGGAGCACACACACACGCACACGCACACGCACACGCACACACACACACACAACACATCACAAAACAGGCAGGGATTTCCCTCCTGCTTTTAGACGAACTCTGTTACTCTAAAAGTGGAACACACTGGGGAAGAAGAGCTAAATTTTGCTCAAAATCACATTTAATTTACTGATTATGTGTAATTATAATATATTAGAATACAATAAAACTATTAAGATTTTGAGCAGTTTCTTTATTGTTCTATCTTGGCTCTTAAAATAGGAAAACATTTGATAAACATACAAATCTGGGATGAGTTTTTTAATAAAAAAACAAACACATTTAAAGGGAGGTTCAGACTCCTCAAGGAACATCTCATGTGGTCACTTGTGTGCAGCAATTAAACCAAGACAAGCTGTCTTTTTAGTCAGGACTTTTCAAGAGAAGCTCATTGCTTATCTTCTCGTTTGGTCTTCCCACTGCCGCCTATGTCACATACTCTAAAGTGGGAATAACAGCAGTTGATGTTTTCCTCAGCGGACTAAATTTGGGGTTTTTCCACAGTTTATTGGATTTTTGAAACAAATTAAGACTTTATTATTCTTTCTAGGGTACTAATAAAATTGAACAAATTAAAATGTGAATTAAAACATTCTATCTTTTGATCATGCAGTCAATAGACAAAAGCGGTGTTTGACATAGGTGAGGGGTCTGCTACTTAAAAAAAATACTAGGGTGCACAGTCAATACATATTTAAAGATTTTAAATAATCTAAGTCAGCTGACCTTGCCCCAACAATCAACATCATGAGTCCTTCCAAGCAGTTGTCCAGAACAATGAAACTGAAAATAGTTGATGCTCACAAAGCAGGAGAAGACTATAAGAAGATAGCAAAGCCTTTTCAGATGCCAGTATCCTCTGTGGAGAATGTCATTAAGAACTGGCAGTCAACAGGAACAGTGGAAGTTAAAGAAAGATCTGGAAGACCAAGAAAACAGAGCAGCTCGCAGGATTGTGAGAAAAGCAAGTCCAATCGCACGTGAGCAAGGTGCCCAAACTTTTGCACACACCATCATTTTGTTTCCTGCTATTTTGAAAGGGTAAATGATGGAAATAAAGCCCCATTTTTCTTGACATGTTAAAAGAATGTCTCATCTGCAAACTGATGCCTTTAGAAGATTTTTCAATCTTTCCTTGGGTTCTTTATGCACAATAAAATAACATTTTACCTGGGGTGTCCAAACTTTTGATCCTCACTGTATGTACGCCAATATGTATGCCCACAAAAACTATATTCTGATTGACTAATTTAATTATTTTGAACAGTCAGGCTGTTAAACACTTAAACAGCACTGATGAGCTCCTTGAGCAGTGCGGAGCCTTTGGGGGTTAAAGACATTCATATGACATGCCTGCTTCTCTCCTACGTCACCCTTACGTGTTGTGTAAGTGCTCACTATAACCTGTCACCTGCAACATGCCTGTTAAAAAAATTTACGTGACCACTTTTGCTGTAGGGTTTCACCGAGTGATCTCCAATTTAAAATTTTGTACGTACAGCTGTGCCCATTTTCTGTCTGCCGGCAGCTTGTATTTACCCGTGAGGGCAATTGTGACCAAAAAATAGCTAAAACAAATCTACAAACCCATCATTTATTCAAGTTGTTAAAATTTTCTTCAAAGCCAAAGCCACATGTGGATTCAGACCCTCAGGTTGCAGGCTCCTGACCTAGCTGTTGTGTCAGAAATTTGCTATCAAAACCTCCATATTTAGGACCACAAGATGAAAAAAAAAAAGTGGTGCCAGGTATCTATTGTGCACCCTATTGCACTAAAGACAACATGCTGTCTTGCCTCTTGTGGAGTATGAATCAGCCTTTACGTTCATGCATGGGATGAGATCCGCCTAAACTTTCTACCCGCGTGACTTGTGCTCTCATTTCTCTTTGTCCTGCCTTTTTTTGTGCTTTTGAATAAAACAAATCTTGTTACAGCTGGCTGCTCTGTTCTTGGGAATGCAATGAGTAATTATCTTAAAAGCTTCTTTTTTGTCCTTAAATAAAATTATAATACCAGAAGCAGTGCGTGCATGTTATAAAAAGAAAGCATTTGGACATGCACATATAAATATTTATCTATGAAGTCAGTTCTAAGTATACTTAGCTTGATTTGTAAATGCAGCCATTTATTAAAAGAAAACACAGGATCAAAAAGTGGCTTCCCAATTCAGCTTAATACGGAGAATACAGTCTGCTTCCATATATTTTTGCTATATTTTCCATATATGTCTGCAAACAGCAGCAAAAAGAATAAAATGCAGAAAGTGGCAAGCTTACAATTTTAAAAAATCTTTATGAAGAGTTCTTTTTTTGTACTGTTAATCACAAGAAAGTTATCTTTACAAAAATAACAATACTAGCATACAGCAGTGGATGCAGTTTGTTTCTCCAAAACAGAAAGAGGGCCTTTTAAGTTGTGTTTGAGCTACACTATATTACCAAAAGTATTGACTCACTTTTCTTGACTCACATATGAACTGAAGTGCCATCCCATTCCTAATTCATAGAGTTCAATATAATGTAAGTTCACCTTGTGGACAGCTGTTACAGCTGTCCACAAGGTTGAGGAGTTTGTTTATAAGAATTTTTAACCATTCTTCCAAAAGCGCTTTGGTGAGATCACACACTGACATTTGTGGAGAAGGTCTGGCTCTCAGACTCTAATTCATCCCAAAGGTGTTCTATGGGGTTCAGGTCAGGACTCTGAGCAGGCCAGTCCAGTTCATCCACACCAGACTCTGTCATCCATGTCTTTCTGGACTTTGCTTTGTGCACTGGTGCACAGAAGGGTTTGAAGAGGAAGGATTCCGCTCCAAACTGTTCCCAAGGTTGGGAGCCATGGACGAAATGTTTGGTCTCCTGAAGCATTCAGAGTTCATTTCACTGGAACTAAGAGGCCAAGCCCAAGTCCTAACAACAAGCCCATACCATAATTCCTCCTCCACCAAATTTCTCACTCAGCACAATACTCTCCCAAATGTACCATTTTCCTGGTAATCTCCAAATCCAGACTCGAACATCAGATTGCCAGATCATCACTCCAAATAAGAACACCACAGCTCTAGAGTCCAGTGGCGACGTGCTTCACACCACTGTAAAAGTCCTCACTTCATACACTTTACTCAGGTAGACATGAAAATGTTCTCACTTTTCTGTCTTGTTTAAACTCTCAAAGTTCAAACATTAATTGAAGATGAGTAATTATTATAGATAGAAATCGAAGATCTGATTCACGATTGAAGATTTATGTAGATTTGGCAAACGGAACACATTCTGTACACAGAACACAGTTTTGTTTAAAACATTTTTTTAAAAAAGCATACATAATTGCACTGATAAAATCTGTGAAACAGTGAGACTGTTATAGGTGAACTGCAAAAATGCGAGGAAACACAGTACTTTAAACCAAAGTTAAACAAAAATATCAAAAAGATAGTCCTGAAACAGTATTAGAAATCTGAACTCTGTTCTGATTTCTTTGTTTACAAATCTCCTTGTGCTGTCTACATTTATACAAACCCTAGCTAGTTAGCCAAAAAAAAACAAAAAAAAAAAAAAACAAAACCAAAAAACAGTCTACATGCGTGACACTAAAAGTTAACCAAAAAAACACAGTGTCAGCAACAGCAGGGCATCACCCAGAACTTCTTACTTACAAACAAGTGGAAACATTACATGAGAAAAAAGGATTAGTCTACAAATAAATATTTGAAACAAGAAAAAAAAATGTTTTAAAACGATATGATACAACAGCTAATATTGGTAAACCATCAAACGGAGTGCATATCACGCCATGCTGTCATAAAGTGTACAGAAACAAAGGAATCCCCACTTGAATTAAGTTTATAGGAGTCAAGAGGCCTAACTTTTGTTTACCTTCTAAAAGTAAACTCTAACCCCCTTAACACTGAAGATTTTGCCTGCCACAGCTTAGTAACACACACTTTTTAACCCGATCAACGTGAAGCTGCTGCTTCTTGCGTGGGAAAAAGTCGTTTTCATATTGACTTTTAACCAATATAGCAGTAACACATTATTAACGTAAAATGTTGCATCATGGCGCAATGCAGCTTTTTTCGGCGACAGAATCAGCTGGAGTTTTGGTTACTGTGTGAACAGTTGAAGGGTTACCGTAGTTGAAATAATGTAAAGACAAGAGCTACAGCTCCTGTGTTAAATAAGTGTTTAAAGGCAGGCGTAACACATGTTTTTCCCAGTATAAGTGTTAAACCCCCCCAATATTCCTTTTAATGTCTCTATTCCTTATTTGATTGACATCTTTGGCACTTTTGATTTAGCCCCCATTTGATGAATTTAGTAGCTGTTTGACATCTTTTGTAAGGCGGTTCACTCTGGAGGTAACTTAGCATAAGACATCAGTTGAGGATTTTTCCTTTTTCCTTTTTCATGTAACGGCAGCAACGCACCCCCCTGTCTTATGGGATTTGCTTTATCTTTTTCTTTTGATTTTACGCTAATGGACACGGATGACCTGGGAGACACAGGAATACTGATTTCCTGCTCCAAACATTTACCACGTTGTTTGGAGAATCTCAGGTTCATAGAGCTTTACCGAATTTGAAGTTTTATGCCTCGCATTTTTTTTCTTATTCTTTCTCTTTGTAAATGCCGCTACATGCAGAGAAAATAGGACGAGGCTGTCTTTTCTTCTCCTCACAGTTAAAAAGATTGTAGCTCCCCAGCTTTCTGTGTAGTTGCCGTATGCATGTCAGCTTTTGAGGTTACATGAAAAGAAAGAGCCATTACCTGTACACCTTTGCCAGCACCTCCTCGGGTTTGATGGATGCAGCTTTGATAAGGAAAGAGGAGGTGAAGGCTGTGCAGGAGAAGGAGAGAGATATCTCAACAACCTCTCCCTCTGACTGACATTACCTCCGACATGTTATATTCCATAAAACAATGAGCTATGAGGTTATTTAAAAAGTGACAGAAGCATGACTTATCCCCAAAAAACAAGACGGGCTTTGATGGGTGTATTTTTTTTCTTCTGCACACCAGAAAAACAAGCTTGCACATCAAGCCTCGTTTAATTCACTAGAGCTGGCGCCATTAAACAGCCACCTATAACAAAGATGGACGACTTTGCCCTGCAAAAAAAAAAAAAAGCGGAGTTGAGAAAGACATGGAGACTCTCGCTGGTGAGAAGAACAGGATGAAGAAAAAAGTAAAAGAAGCCACTAAAAAAATTATAGTAATGTATTTTTCGCAAAATAGGGAACACAGCGCATTGTCAATGAGTGGTTTATTTTTGAACTTGTCATGAACAAGATGCACAAAACTTTAAGGCGTGTTAAGTGAGATAAAGTCTGAGATTAGTTTCATTCACAAAAACTCTCGAACTTGTTCATAACACGCTATACGTTAGCCACGTTTGAATTTTTTGCCTCATTAACGTATTCACAATACTTGTAATTCATTACTGTGGCTACGCTAACTCCAAAGGTTGTTAATAACATGTAAAATAAACATAGTCCGGTATCCATACACATTACCCGCATTAGCGGATTCACAATAACCTTGTTTACAATGTGCAAAAAAAACAGACTGACAAAAAACCGCTAAGACTATTGTCACAATGTCAACTCCCAAACTTGTTAGTAACACATTTAAAAAAAAAAAAAAAAAAAGTTTGACACAACTTCATGTTAGCTGCATTAGCATAATTACAATATTAAGTAACTCCCAACCTTGTTTGCAACACACCAAAAAGAGTTAAAAAATACCACACTCATACTGCTAAAACAGACTCCCAAACTTGTTGCACAGTCCGACAACACTACACGGTAGCGACATCAGTGTATTCACATTAACCTTGTTTGCAACATGTAAAAAAACAGACTGATACCGCTTAAACAAGTGATTTTGTGACTAAGCCCACTCCCGCTAGTAACATAACACCGCTACACATTATCCGCATTAGCATATTCACAATACCTGTAACTCCCAACCTTGCTTGCATCACACAAATGTAAAACAGACTGATGATGCAAAAACAAACGTTACTGTGACAACGCTAACTTCCAAACTTGTTAATAACACGTAAAAATAAAACAGTCTGACACCATTACACATTAGCCACAGTCAGGTTTTTTACAATAACACTCAAAGTTGTTTGGGGCTTGTAAAAAAAAAATGGACTGACATTTTGACAGAGAGCCATTTACTTTACAGTGGGCACTTTCTTTTTTGAAAAAAAATGAAGGCTTTAAGTGCGCTTTATGGTCTGGAAAATACCAATTTTTATTTATTTATTTTTTTTACAATATTGGTGAAAAATCACCTAATTTAAAACTACAAATATCATTTACTGACCAGCAGACATGTTAATAACTTGGTTCAGTATTGTAAAATAAAATCAAAGATCTGATTGCAATTGAAGGTATGTTTAAAAATTGGCAAACTGAATGCATTCTTTTCAAGTGACATGGCAAGCAGGAGATTGATTGACAAGATCAACAGCCAATCAAGACACAGAACACAATGCACTATTAAAAAAAACAATTGAAAATAGTATGCAAAATTACACTGCATAAAATCTGTAACACTGTCAAAGGTTAACTGCAATATAGCGAGGGAGGACTGTATTTGGATTGAAGTACTTCAATTAGCCTCTACATAAGTTACAGCCATCTTTATTTTAGTGTTTAATATAGCAGCCATAAAAAGAAAGACAGACAGGAAAATAAGGATGTAGAGGATTCTTTGCTCAGACAAATATAAGTAAAACTAGTGTGTGTTTTTTGACACATTTCTGACTCTTAACAAAACACTTTCTGTTCACTCTCTAAATGGAGAGATACCAGGCTCCTTGACAGCTTGTGTCAAACTATTGCCGCCTAATCGCTCCACTCAAAGAACTCCAGTTGCCGCCGAGTAACAATTTTTCTCTTATTTCTTGAAAACGTAACTTTGCATGCTCCAGTTGTTTTGAGTTGGCTTGTTTTTTTTTTTTTCTTTTAGCCACGTCTTTCACTAAAATCTATGCTTTAGTAAAACTCTTCCTCTCCAGTGTTTCCCCTAGAATTGCTCTGCATGTCTGCTCCTACACGCCACACAAATTTACTGACGATGAACTCCACACAACGGTCTATAAAACCAATCAAAGCTGCTCCCTAATGTTCTCCACACAAATGGAGATTTTCCTTCACTATTTGACTCTCTTTGGCTCGTTGGCCCTGCACAGTTTTAGCTGAAACACTGTGTTTTGTTGTTTTTTGTGTGGAATTGTAAGAGAAGACGCATGAGACTGTGAAAGAATAACAGAACAAAACAACAGATCAACTAATGTTTGCAGTAAAAAGATCTGTCTCAAACAGTCTCATGCAAACTCACTGCATTTCCTTGCCTTGCATTGGATTGGATAGGTTTGAGTTTTGTTCCTGTGCGTAAATTGCTCGACTTACATCATTTCTGTGTATGTTTAAGATTTTTGAGAGAATCCTTTTCATCTGGGCCATCCGCCATCCAGCCAGCGGCTATGTGCAAGGAATCAATGACCTGGTCACGCCGTTCTTTGTGGTATTTCTCTTCGAGTACATCGGTGAGTCGCATGTTTTCTCATTATTTTATTTACTTCAAAACTATTATGTTTCTACATTTGAAACCTAGTAACCACTCTAGCAGTGGTCGCAGGGGCCTCAGACTTTGACATTTGTGCTGCCACCTGTGCGCCCTGTGTTTCTAGTGCATTTCTCTAGTTCATTTTCTGAAAGGCTTCAGAAAAGCATGGGTTAGACCCTTTGAGGTGTTAGAGATAAGAAAAAGTTAAATGTTACTAACAAAAACTAGTATTTTTTGAATATAATAATTAACATTTAACATTATTAGCACATTTTTTGTAAAATTAAAGCCAGTCGCCGCAGATCATGCAGAGTAGCTTGAAGCGTGGGAACAACTGTATCAATGAATCCATATTTCAAGTAAAGACTTCTGATTTTGTCTGTAAAAAGATTTGTTTTACTTTGAAGTTAAAAGATGTTTGTTTTTGTTAACTTTACGAGCTTGTGGGTTTTATTTTAGCTCTAATGTCATTGGCAGCCGCTTTAAGATGGTACTGGATGTATTTAAAGGTGCACTCACACCAAACGCGATTCTCGTGGCCAATTTATGTGTCTCGCCCCTCCTTCAGTGCTTGGAGAATTTGCTGCTCGCTGCGTGGAAATGTGTTCCCTATGTTTTCAGCCTCATTGCTACACGGAGCGGTGTCTGTTTAGCTCATTTAATGCTTTGGAGACACAGATGAGGGTACCTTTCACATGACCAAAGAGAAAGACTTGACATGTGTCAAGAGAGAGTCATAGCCAGATGTTTAGACAGAACTCTGGGCGATTTACAAAATAAAGCATTGGTAAAAATTAGATTTTAAACAAGAAAATAATACATTTTTTTTCTATGGCTGGTTACCAAGTGACTTGTTCTGCTCTTCGACTTGGGAGCTTCTTCATTTTCCTAAAATATTCTTGCCACTTTCTGCACTTCCTGGTGGTGTTGTCCCTTTGGGGGAGAGCAGCATTTCACCGTCAACTTCTTGGTCTTAACCCAAATATCAAGGCCAAGAATATTCTGACACCACATTGTCATTCAGACCTCTTTTACCCTTCCACATTTTTTAAAAACACTCTGAAGCAGATATATGCTTAAACTTGTGTTTAAGCATGACTCGTGGGCCACAAACGTTTCTAGAATCTGACAGGAGGGCCAGACCAGTACCAGATGTGTGGGGTGTTCTGGTAATCCACCTCATACGAGAAGGAAAAAGCATCTAATCTGGACTGAAACAAGCATTCATTTGGGTTTAAAATTAAAATCTGTATTTTAAAACACCCTTTGTAGCCGCTATTGTTACGTTTTTTGTCGCTTCTTCATCGGCACACTGTCCGTCCTTTTACATTTGTGGTCCACGATCTTCTGATTCTCTGTAAACTCAAATTTTTTGAAAAATGTTTTTCCCTCCATCTGTTCTGGTTTTTTTTGTTATTTTTTATTTACACACAGATTCCGTCTCACTCTGTGTTGAAATTTTTTTAAGCCCTCAGTTATCAACACTTTGTGGTTAACACTTCTGATTAGAATGTATGTGCAGTGAGAGTGAGTGTGACATATGTAGGTGAGCGTGTGCGTGTTTGCGCGGCCCAGCGTTCTCTCCGGAGCCCTCCTGCTGTTTGCGTTTATGTTACGCCACATTAAGGCAGATGAATGTTTTATTTTACTCTCACACTTCCATCCTCTGACAGTGTAAACACACTCCTTCACAGCACAAATGCGCCGTAAGCAGTTGGAGGAGATAGAAAGATTGTCAGTAAAGCCTGGAATGAGAATGTTATCCTTTTACTCCGTGTGTGAACGGTATGAAAAATAACATAGTTTGGCAAATTTATATAGTTTTCTCTGTTATTTGTGACAGTTTTGGCTCAATTACCGACAACAGACTCATCCATTCATGTAATAGATGGCATTATATGGCTGGATGCTTGTAATTTTGCATTTTTCTTTTGTGTACAAAGTGCTTCTCTTTTGCTGCATGAGATAATTTTGGGGAAAAAAAATGAAATGAAAAAAGAAATAGAGTAGAAATGTTTGAGGTGAATATATATATATATATATATATATATATATATATAACTGAGAAACAATGAACATTGTGCCCAAATTGTCACAAGCATTTCTTGTGATTTACATGCCATCTCCATAATTTGGTTTTGTCTCCCTCTGCACTGATAGACCAATTACAGATATGGCTGCGCATGCTTGGGTCAAAGGTCTGGGCCTCATTGGACAGCTAACATGGTGACTGCTAAGCCAACGATTAGCCATTATGATATATCTACAACTACATTTACAGGGTTATCTGTAAATGACACGAATAATGGGTGGAGTCCAAATCCAACAGAGAGAGAAGCTGATCCTTCTCGTTCTGAACTTTATCTTTTTCTTATTTGCATTGAGACAAAAACAAAAAGGATCCTGTAATTTCTTTTTAATTTATTTTCTGCTTGGACTAACAGCAAGTCATCAAACTGGGTCACAGAGAGACACCTCAGAAAGCAACTGTCATTCAGATGCAGCTCCTGCTCTAGGGGTCAAGCTCACCGTATTGGAAGAATCTCTGAATGATCTCATGAACCCAGACATGGAGACGTCATTACGGATGCTTTTGTACAGCTCATCAAAATAATGAAATCTTATCTCTCAACATCATTGTCTTCCATGCATTGGTGTAATACAGTCAATGCTCCTACCAGGCTAAAAACATTTCGGTACAGCTCCGCCCACACACATTGGGGGAGCCCCAAGCTTATTAACATATAATTGGACAAACATCAAGCAGCAAATTCATCACACATTTAAAAAGCCGACGGAAATTTGACGTGCAAATGGCATTCGGTGTGAACACAGCATTAGTCTCATGCATTTGTAAGGGGGCTTACTCGGACAGGTGTTTCAGGTTTCAGGCTCTCCAGGACTGTCGTAGACCAGAAGACATTCAGCTTGTTCAAAATTTTATGTTCAGGACAAACTTTTGACTGTCACTGAATAAAAAAATCATGTAAAAAAAAGGAATTGTTCATCACAAGTTCATTTTTTAATTTAACTTTTGATTTGCTTATGTTGTATTTTACCTTAAACAGTACAAAAGACGTGAAAAAACGTGTTGCACTTTTTAAAATCCTTCTCTGTCTCTCCTCCATTTTTATTCTTTCCTGTTTTCCATTTCAGTCTTTGTTTTTCTTCCATCATTTGCCTTTTTCTGCTTTTGTCAGATCTTCAAAGCCTCACCTCCTGCCGTTGTGTACCTTCTTATACTTATTAGCTTTGAATAAGACACGACCAACAAACCTTCAAACATGCTTGGCTGCTGCCTTACATGATAGCTTGATGTGCTGGGTAGTTACTGATAGGTGCTCTTGTCTTCTGATGCAGGGAGAGAGCCAAAACAGAATTATGGTTGTCATCTTTTTAGTTCTGCCTAATTCTGCTTCTTTGTGCTGGGGTGAAAGTGTAGGACGTGCTATCTCATCCTGCTGTGCTGCTTTGTAACTCTTAGTGTGGTGCCTTTTATTTTTCTCTCAATACACATCTCCATATTTGTATCTCTGCACCTTTATGAAACATTTCTAGTTTTTTTTTCTAACCACTGATTATTTCCTGAAGTCAAATCCTACAAATGTCTTTTTTTCCATCGATTTTCTAAACCCACTTTGTCTCTTTCGGGGTCACAGGGCTGCCAGAGTCTAATCCGGTCACTCATGGGAGTGAAGTCAGGTTACACCCTGGACAGGTCGCCAGTCTGTCGCAGGGCCACGATCACACACCAATACACACTCCCACTCACACCTAGGGACAATTTAGAGTGACCAATTAACCTGCAAAGCATGTTTTTGGACAGTGGGAAGTAGCCGAAGTCCCCGGTGAAAACCCACGCAAGCACGGGGAGAACATGCAAACTCCACACAGAAAGGTCCCCATTGGTGATTCTGTTTCAGGTCCCCCAACCAGGACTTGAACCGGGGACGTTCTTGCTGTGAGGCAAGAGCGCCTCAAGCGCCTATGTTGGCAACTTTGTCTTAATTGAGTCCCAACAAAAAACCCTTCTAGCTACCCTCTTTTGAAAATGCTTCGCTGTTTTTAACTTGATGATTCGTTTTTTGTTTTTACATTTGATGAAATTACTTGATGTTTTTTGTCTGTGTTCCTACTTTATTTTTCTCATGAACATTTTGAAACAAAGAACCTTTTGTGTACTTCTATTATCTTTTTAAAGGAGATTTAATTAACCTTTCACGGTTAAAAAGGGGGCTCGACTCCCTTCATGTGCTGTTTCAAGAGTTCAATCACTTTTCCATTGTCAGGGACTTCCTGAGAGTAATGTTGCACCTTTGCTGGACCTTGTCCTTTTAACAATAAGTTACTGAAACAGAGATCAATTCAAATTAAGGAGAGATTGTAGGCAAAAAATAAAAGATAAGAAAAAGCCAAATAAACAACCAACCACAGACCTTTTTGAAGATGTTTCGAGATTTAAAAGGCTGCTCCTTTCTTTCATCCTTTTCTTCTTTTTTTAAATTTTGGAATCTACCTGTTTCTTGTACAACTTGTATTCCTGAGTGAGAATAACCCATCGTTATATATACAAAATCCAAATTTGGGATTAAAATCCAATATCACAGATGAGCCCCCAATTGGATTATGTTCCCAATCCATGGGAAAGGGAAGAATGTGTTTACAAAATGTCCCTAACTGGAGGGGCTGTGGTACAGTTTAGCTTTTAATTAGCTGATCGACGTAAAAGAAGTAAGAGCTAGCTGGTAATTCTCAAAAAAATAACAAAAGTAACTAAAGGGGCAGGCTTCACAGAGTACAGCATAGTTTCGAAGGAAAACTAGTCAAAAAAACAAACCAAGCAAACCCTAAAACAGTCTTCTAACACCGCTACAAGAGAGAGAGGCTCACAACAAAGATGACAAGAGTTTGGGAGACTGTCACACAGAGGACTGGCTGCCCACTAAATCTAACATAGCAAATGCCGACGCCTTTGCCGGGCAATTACAGTTCTTTTTGTACGGCTTTGGTCAATGACCATCGTCATTGGTCAGGTGTTGGGACGGGTCCAAGTGTAGCTGCAGCTCCCAGTTGAGACACTTAGAGATACTACTCATTCAATGCAGCTAAGCACTCTCACTCACACATAAACATGAACATAAGAACACACACACCAGGGCTTTAACTCTTCTAGCTAAATGAAAGTAATTCGATTTTTTATGTCAAAATTAAACACTCATAACATCTTGCAAATATTTTGTACAGCTTTTATTTTCAAAGTTACCATAAAACATTTGTTTGACTCCTACTTAAAATAGGTCTTATCAGCAATTCTCCTCAGATTTGTGGATTGGAATTTTAAATGTATAATTTGTGTTTTTCTAGTCTTCTTAACCACTCAGTTAACCTTCTGAAGGTTTTAAGTGACAGTGTCGTAAAACCTGCAATAACCCCATTTGTATCCACTTTTGAGTTTTTTCAAGCCTATTTATCTAAAGTGAAGTCAAAATCAGAGAGGCTGCTCACAAACATCCAAAGTGATCGCCCAGTGAATTGCCACCTACAACACAAAGTGAGGAGTACAGTTGGAGACAAAGTGGCCTTGATTGTCAGCCTGTTAGACGTCATTATGTGCTTGAGACTTCCAAGATGTTTTAAACTACAAAATTGGCTACAAACGATCCCTAGTAACAAAGGTGAAAGAATCTTTGTTTATTTTTTTGTTCACACTGGAACATGCCAAGTAGTATTTTCCAGCCAATAAGTCTGGTTTACTTCCCAAACCATAGTTAACACCTAAATATGTTTCTCTGTTTAAACAGGTTTTCATGACCCAAAACATTTGCTTTATTAGACTATATTTGGTCATTATTTATGAACCAATTTTTATTCATCTGATGGTCGGTTGATGTCCAGTTTTCAAGTGTTGTTTTTTTGCCAAGATCTGGCCTGTGGTGGTCGGCTGTGGTGCCGAAGTAGAGTAGTTGACCTCTGAATGGAGGACTGCAGTTTTGGTTCCCGCCTTGCCCACTCATTATTTGAAGTGTTCTTGGGCAAGATACTGAACCCCACATTGCTCCTGGTGGTTATAGGTTGGCGCCAGTGTAAGGTAGCGGAGCCGCCATCAGTGTTTGAATGTGTGTGCATGGGTGAATCTGATTGTGCAAGTACTTTAGACTTTAAATGAGGGCAGAAAAACGCTTCATAAGTATTCAACATTTATTTACTGTATTACAGGTCACACTTAAAAGCACAAATTTCTTTTAAAAAAGACAGTGTGCCTAAAGTCCATGCTGCCTAATATATAGATTAATTCTGGTTCTGCTTACTGGTGTCAAAGCGATTTTGGGAAGGACATGGAGCGTTGTCAACAAGTTTGGTTGGGTGTTAATATACTAATGCAGCTAACATGTAGCTCTGTCAAACTGTTACTAATAAGGTCGGGAGTTAATAAAGTTGCAGTTACATCTTTTGTTTTAAGTATTAATCTTTATTTTTATGCGTTGCAAACAAGGTGCTGACATGACTGATGCTTCTTACGTGATTAATATGTTACACAGAACTTCCACTGTTACTGTAACACAAAGCCTGACTGACTGACAGACTTGTCTTTGGCTCTTTTGTCTTCCTTAATGCACTTTAAATTTCGATGCGCATTATATCACATAATTTAGAAAATATACATTTATTGACGATGCACCTTATAATCCGGTGCGCCCTAGTGCAGAAAATACGGTAGCTGGAAGATGCATTTCCATTGTTTTTAAGTTTCTTGTTTCACTTGCACTATATTTGTTTCCCTTTTTAACCTCTTTAAGCCCCAGCTCTGGACTAAAACCGCAGTGCTTGATCAGTTGCCATACACTCCATTTACCATTTGATGATGCATTCACAGATACCCACTCCGCTTCCTTTACTGCTGAGTCTTTACTTTCCACTTTTTCCTCTGTCAACTCCTCTTATTAGCACCAGACTATTAACACAAGTTGAAAAGTTCCAGTTAGTGAATTAGTGATGTGGTAGAAGTTTCTATGTACCCACTTGGACCAAAGTATAAAGCCTATTTATTTCCTGTCAAAGTAGAAATTGATCTTCAGAGTCTGTAATTTGATCTTTGAGCTATTTGTCTGCAAGAAAAGCCATCTAACTGAGACCGTTATGGGTCAAAAAACCGGTCTAGTTTCTTTTTTTTTAAATGTAGAAAGGATATGTATTGACTTGTGGACCAGTAATGTGATCTGCGTGACCTTGTCTCAGAATGGATCTGCTGAAGAGAACGATGGAATTGGAGGAATTTCTCAAAGAGGTGAGGAATATGCAGGAAGTTGGGGTTTGAAGGCCAACAGTGAGAAAGACAAAGCAGCAGACCATTGCCAGATATCAGAAGAAGAATTGGAAATTGCGAGAGTAAACCTAACCCACAGGCTGATGCAGGAGAGTTGGAACAAGGAAAACAGCCACTCTGTTTTAAAATAGGATTAAAAGCATATTTAATCACAAGATTTATCAACAGACACATTTAAAGGCTGTTGGACTAGATCAGAATTTTTTCTCTCAGATCATCTACTTGTTGGTAGATACTCATCTTAACGCTGGATTGGAACAAGAAAAAAAAAAAAGAGCTTGCGGGCCGGTGGAAATTTGAATGTAGGTCGCCAATGGCCTATGGATCAGACTTTGGACGTGCCTGATTTAAAACCTTAATAGTCAGCAAATTTCATTGCATTTTCTGCAGTATGTCCAATTCCAGGCCTCAAGGGGCGGTGCCCTACATGTTTTCCAACCAACCTGCCATAGAAGCTCCTTATTGGCTAAACACACCTGATACTCAACAACAGACAGGCAGGGTTTCTGGAATACCAGCAGGAAGCCTGAATTTGGACACCCCTGACTTAATGTTGAGGTTCAACAGTTATGTAAGAGCAGCTGTTATGTGCAGGAACTGCATGCTTCACTTTAGAGTAATGGTTGATATCTGAGTTTCGATTCTTTTTTTTCAAGCATGAAAAACAAGTGTAGCTTAACAAGATTGTCATTGGGAAGGTTTGCTTATGGACTTTTAGAGCACACATCCTCTGTGAAAGGAGGATGATGGCGTACTTGGAGAGCTTTGTTTTGTGTTTTTTTTTCTTTACTTGAATCCATTTTCCTGCTGAAGTAGCAGGGACTCATCTCCAAGTGGCAATGCGAGGTACTAAAAATAAAAAAGCTTTGGAAAGAAAAGCCAACTTTTACCGCAACAAATTGAGGTAAAAAGACAGAAGTCTAGCCAACGTGAGTCTTCCATGAAAATAGAAATATTTCATACTTTTTGCTCCGCTGGGTATTAGAGGAATATAAGAAGAGAGAAAAAAAGCCAAAAAGAAGTGAGAGAAGCAACTCGCCTTTGTAATGATTGTCCTGATTCAGCGGTGGAGAATGTGCGGCGTATTTGTGCGTTTAACCAGCTTTTTAAACACATGCTCTTTCCCCATCCCCCGACGCTCACTTTCTTTCTCGAGAAGCTACTTAAGGCTTTCACAAACGAACCGTGCACTTTATGCTCTTTCTCACTTTCTTATGCAGAGCAATTGGTGTCTGCCAGGGGGCACATTTGTGAGTTATACAACCAATCTGTAGCTGGTTTTCAAGAGCAAAGAGTTTCACATCAACCCATTTTCTGCTTTGATATTTTTTAATGTTTTTTTTTAAAGTCATCTCAATGGTGCGCTTGTAAAACACAAAGAACGACTAAGAAAAAAAAACCAAAAAAAAAACTATTTAATTTAATGTAGGACAAAGAATTGACTTATTCCCTTCAAGATTGATAGGTTCGTCATACGCAGACAGATTATGTAACCTAAATATTTTAATGTAGTTCTTGTTCAGTGCTTGAGAGTTGGCATTCATTCTTATGCTCTGACCACCCTTAGTACAGTGCTTTACAATGCAGAAGGCTCTGCTGGAAATCTTTTTAAATGGTAATGTATAACCCATTACACAAATGCAAGTACTCACTCAGCTCAGGCTTGTGTATCTGCAGCATCGCAAGTAGAGCCGCTAAGATAAAGCATTAAAAGGGGCAAAGCTGCAGGGATGGGAACATACTGTCAGTCAGCTGCGCTGAAGTGCCTGCAGGCGTGTAATGACACACCCAACAGCAAGGATTTGGCACCACAGATTTTGTTAAAAACGAAAAAAAAAAACTGGATCAAGAATTTTGTTAAAAATTCCAATGAAATCTGTGTTTTTGCTGTTTTTAACATGTTCTTGTAGCGTTTTTCTAGCGATGAAGGACAGATATTAGATTAATGAAGCTCAAAATTGCATTTCTTTATTCAAATTGTTGTGCAACAAAAGCACATTAACAATGCAATTTGAAAAAGATTGTATTTATTGCAGAGAAAATACCCTGAGCAGTCACAAGCTCCCCACTCCTTTCCCTTCTGATGCATCCACTTGCAAACAAATAGATCCACACGTCTTAATTTTCCTCGTCTGAGCTGGCATCTGACTCAAAAATGGATCCTGCAAAGGAAAGCAATATATCTGCTAAATGTGATAAATGGATGAACTTTAACACAACACATATTTGACACTTTCACTGTAAACATAGAAATGCAGTAGGGGTGCAATGATTCACTTTTCTCAGAATTCTGTTCAATGGTGTAAAATCTGGTTCAGTTTTAAACAGAGAATTGTGCATCACTAGTGACTAGAGCAAAAAGCTAGTTAGCACTAGCTAACTCTTATTAATTCTACACTTACATACGTAAACGCATCAGTTTAAAAAAAGGTCAACGTTAATGGTGCATACACTTACTTATGTAGCACTTAACTACCTTCATTATTGCATTGATATTTTTTTTTTTCAGTTATTTTCGAGGAAACACATCTGTTGCTCTAAAAGTATATTGAAAAAACCAATGCCTTCCAGTCTCCTCTATTTAAATCTGCAAGTTTGTAAAACTCACCAATAGACTTTTCTTCTTATCAAAAAGTTTAGTCAAACACTACCTTTAGTCACAGCGCCCCCACACTTTTATTGAACAAACTTGTTTACTGTAATCAACAAAAAAAAAGGCAAAATAAACTGATATATTTCTTTCTGTTTAATATGTATTTTTCTTATAGATGAGCGCTTACCTTAGTTTTTTTTAATTTAAATCTACACTTTTTTGACAGATTAAAACAAAAGGATAATTCACATTTATATAATTCGACCAGATAACTGCTTTCTTCTCTTCAATGCAGTTTAAATGGATCCTGGCCGGCAGCCAGTTAACAAATATCCCTTTTTTCTCTCTATGGTCCTGCCACTGTTAGTGGAATCTTATTTTTTTTTTTTTAAGTCTTCCTCTGATTAACGTTGGTTATTAGCTCTAATGAGCTGCTTAGTGATTGCCCAGGCAAAGCTGCTGACATTCAGCAGGAGCACTGTCTTTTTCTGCTTTATTCCTTTATCTCCTTTCGCTTTTTCTAATTCCTCTTGCTTTAACCATTGGGTGAGATTATTGACTTAGTGTAGCCATTATTTTTCCCCAGACACTTTGAGATTTGTTCTTCAATTTTCCTTTGCTGCCTCTCCCTTTTGTCTCTCCATTGGCTGGAGGATTGCAGCAGTATCCATTCTGTTTGGTTTGAAGCACAATCACCATGTTTCTGGGGTTAGAAATAGCTTTGGACCAGCAGAAATTGAATCAGCCGTGTGATTGTGACCCTCTGTCTCTATCTCCAGTTCCTCTATATAAATATCTCTTTTTCATTCCAACATAAAATGTTGTTTGACATTTGATGGTTGCCACTTTACATTTGCTTTGTGTCCTTGTTGCCTTAAAGAGGTAGCACATCCATTTTCATCAGGGATTTTGGTTGGTCTCTTTGGCTTTTTTCTTTTTTCCTTTGGTTTACTCTACAATTAGAAGACGATTTAAAAGAATAAGCTTAACGCAAATATTCTGACCATCTGATACACCAGTGTCTCTTAGCTGTTTAGAGTCAAAAAAGTGCATAATTATATTTGGAAGCATAGATTCCAAAAAAAGATATTACAGCAATGTTGTCGTGTTTATATTCTATAGTAAAAGAAGAAAAAAGATGAAAGCTCACCAAGGTCATAATGATAGAAAATGTTACGTTCGATTGAACTTTTTTGATGCAGGGAGGATGTTATTTTGAAAGTGACTTGCTTCTGGTACAGTCAAAAGTTGTTATCCATAGAAAAAAATATAAGTATAATTCTGTGATAGTAAAAATTTAAAAGCTACATTTTTATAAATTAATGGCCCAATGGCCACAGAAACGTACATAAGGTGTATTTTTCTTAACAATGAAATGGGACTTTTGCAGTGCTCACTGGGTTTAGGTCCGTACGAAGCTGGACAAAATGACTTTTCTAGCGTTAAGTATTGCAGACCTATTCTATAGATGAACAAACAAACATGTTTGTGCTTTACGCAAATCAACTAGTTTTTTTTTTTTTCATCTATATGTGTGATTTTAAAATAATGACATTCAGGCAAAGACGTGGTATAAAAGGTCAAAACAAAGCCAAAGCTCAGACTGAATTAGAAATATTCAGCCTCCTCATCACCTAATTGACAGGACGAACCATAGAATGGAAAATAAATGAGGAAATACCGAAATTCAATAAAAATGGTTGCAAAAAGTTCAGAAGATAATCAGCATAACAATTTTACCACATTTGAAATAAAGTTTATGTGAAAGTTATATTTTTGTCTAAACGTGTCCTTCTTGAAGGAAGTGTGTCCATAGCAAAAAAAAAAAAAAAAAAAAAAAACACAACTGCAAAATCGTAGACCTGGAATGAAAAACAAATGAGTCAAGTCAGCCCTCACATATCAAGCAAATCTGTTGAAAGCCTGCCTAATGAAGCTGCTTTCTTAATCAGTAAAGTACTTGTATCCGACTTAATTTTTTTTCTCAACCAATTGGACTTCCTGCAAGAAGTTCTGGCTGGTATCCCATCATTTTTTGATCAATTGTAAATCGTTCCCAGGGGTCTTTTGATGATTATTATGCCCTGTTTACCCAAAATCCCCAAACCTTTTTCTAGAACACTTTTCTACACAGGCACCAGTTTATTAGAATTAAACCTGAGTTGTTGGCGGAAACATTGGCATGTAGCAACTCCACCCCCTTTCCCTCCTCGTTGCTGAAAGCTCTCTCTGTACACACCTATTCCTGCTTACAGCCCCTCGCACAGCCATCCTAACATTACAGATGCAACAAAAATGGCAAAACAAAGACGTACTTGGATCTAGTCGTCTTCAAGTTGATGCATCAGAACGGAGTGGAGCAGGCAGCTTGTGGCCTGTCCAGCATATTTTCTACATAACAATTACAATCTTTTTCAAACTACTATTTATTATTATTTTTGCTGTGCACCTGATTTAAAATGAGTTTAATAAAGAATTACTCAGAAAGGTATTTTTGAGCTTTCTTTTTGTTGCATCACTTACAGAAAACCGCCACAAGAGCATGTTAAAAACACCAAAAAGACCATTTTCTTTCTTAATATTTAAAATGAATATTCTTCTTCTTTTTTATTTTATTACAATCATTTATTGTATTTTATTTTTTATATGTGGTGCCTTTTAAAAAAAGTCTTCTCTTTTGTCCCCATCACCATCAGTAAGATTTCTTGACTTGAATTGGTGGTGCTGTCGGTGGTCGTTGCCTTGGAATCAGACATATAAAGTTGTCAATCAAAACCTATGGTTCCATCTGCATCTGGCCCGATCTTCTTATCTGGATGTTACCAGTATTTCTCTCATCGCTCCTGATAAAAAGCAAGAGCTCCCAAATGATCCAGAGAAAAAAAGACTTCTGTGAATAATAGCAGGGGTTATTGAATATTTTTAGATTAACTTAATTACTTGACTATAAAAAGCCTTAAATTGAATCTCTCTCCAGCAAGACTTTTTCAGCCTTTTCCCCTCTTTGACTCAAATTCTCATGTCAGCTGTCTGATCGGGGGGAAGGAAGGGTAGAAAAATAGTTTTATCATGGTGTCACTGGCGAGACGTGCTCCACTTGACCTGATGCAATTGGAAGCAATTGAAATGCTCATCTTATCACAGGGCTGCTGTGTTTTGGATTGCATCACGAGCATGCGCTCAGACACACACGCACATACACTACTATATAGATATGAATGAAAGCAAGCCACCGGTTTCCACAGCAGATGAACAAACAAGCCGTGAGCTCTTCTTCTGTCCACCACCTGTGTCTTTAAACGAATTTCCTGTTGCTAATGATGCCTGCTTATTACTGCTCCCCTTACGTCTCTATTAACACTCATGACTTAATGGGACGTCTCAGAAACACTTGCAGCTTCAAACATGGATTTTTTTTTTCTTTTTGCGGTTTTGCAGAATTTATTTTTCATGAACAAACTGCAGATTTTGTGTGGACACAGATTAGGGATGCAACAACTCTCGGCGTAAAACCGAAACATAGGTTACAGCAATGTACTGAATTGTGGGGACAATATTGTATTGAAAGTGTCAAACAATTGTGTTGTGCTTAGTTTAATAATGATTCATCATACAGTGTTCTATTACATTACATGGGCTGCATGGTGGAGCCTCACAGCAAGAAAGCCCTGGTTCGAATCCCGTCTGGGACCTTTCTATGTCAAGTTTGCTTGTTCACCTCATGCATCCATGGATTTTCTCCGTAACTCTGTCTTCCTCCCACGGTCTGCATAGGTTAAATGGTTACTGGTGAAATAGGGGTGTCAAACTCAAGTCCTTCTGCTGGTTTTCCACAAATCCTGCCTCATTTGCTGCTGATTACCTGGATCAGGTGTGTTTAGCCAATAAGGAGCTTCAATGGCAGATTAGTTGGAAGACATGTAGAAACACCGGCCCTCGAGGGCTGGCGTTTGACACCTCTGCTCTATAATGTCCTTAGGTGTATGTGTAAGTGTGTATGGGTTTGTGTGTCCTACAACAGACTGTCGACATGTCCAGGGTGTAACCTGCCTTCACCGAACAGTAGCCAAGGCAGGCTCCAGCAACCAAGCATCCCAAAAAGGATATTGTATGTTAAGAAAATGGATGGATAGAATTCAATAAACAAGGTTTAGTATGAGCCAACTGAAAGGTTTTTTTTCATTGCCATTTGCTTTTTAGCAAAAAAAAAAAAAAAGGTATTTTCCCGAATCCTTTGGTTTTTGTTACTGATTGGTACAGTGGTTAGTCCCCGGTCAAGTCCCGGCTGGGGGACCTGAAACAGTGTCACGATTGGGGGACCTTTCTGTGTGGAGTTTGCATGTTCTCCCTGTGCATGTGTGGGTTTTCACCGGGGACTCCGACTTCCTCCCACTATCCAAAAGGATCATAGGTTAATTGGTTACTCTAAATGGTCCCTAGGTGTGGATGTGGGTGTGTATTGGTGTATGATTGTGGCCCTCCAACAGACTGGCGACCTGTCTAGGGTGTATTGTACCCATATATCAAGGTTGGAAGAGAATCAAGAGGAAAGTATAAAAATATTAGCCCTTTAACACCAGAAATGTTGCCAGCGACACCTAGCTAGTCCACACTCTTTGATCTACTCTAAGTCTTCAACTGTTTATGCTATCAATGTAAATCAGCTGATTCTGATGTGGAGAAAATATATCGTCTTTGTACCAATATTCAAACTGTAAGGTCTTGGATACCAGTGCAAAGCTGCTTTTCTCTGGTTCATAAACCACTGGAATTATAGGTTAGTCACATGAACAGTTGAAGAGTTACTGTTGTATTAACATTGGAGCTGAAGCTTCACTGTTGTCCAGGGAATCTACACACTGGGAATGCGGGTTCAATACGCTTTTAGCATATGGTGTTGACACAGGTCTGTCACTACTCGAAACTAGCGCATGTACTCTCAGTTGGAAGAGACTTGGTGCAAGATGTCGAAGCGGAGCAAATTTCACAAAGCTTGCTTCAGGCTTTTTCTTTCCCAGCTTTATTCTGATATGTGACTTGGTGTTACATAATTTCATTCTGGTACAAACCAGTACTCGAACTGTTGGCTCTTCCATGTTTTGAAGAGGACGATACCCACACATAACTACTAAAGCAATGTGTGGTTACCGAGTTTCTGATTAGTCAAAGAGATTAGTCATGAGATTGTGCACTTCTGCTACTTTTTACTTTTATTTTAGTGCTAGAAAAATTCACTCTCACAAGGGACATTGTAAGAGACAGCAACTCTTAATTTTTGCGATGAAATACTTTTTACGATTATACAAGTTGCTATGTTTTGGTACTGAAGAACCTATTAATTTGTGTAATGACGTGTTCCATTGATTAAAAATGACATTCATTTATGATTAGTGCTGTCAATCGATTAATATGAAAAAAATGTATTAGGATTAATCACACTTTTGGATTGTGATTAATTTGGATTAATTACAATGATTATTCACAACCATTAATCACAGTTAATTAAGATTAATCACAATATTTTACTTGGTAAATTTTATACGACAATATGTGGCTGTTTAACAAAAAATAAGGCCAGAGAGAACATTGTTCCTTCATTTTTCTTGTCTGACATATTTTAATTTGTAAAGTGTTAACTCAGATGTCCCAAAAATGTCATTTGTGTGCACAAAACACATAAACAGTAAGATAAGCAGAACTCTAAAGAACTGTACAGACTTTAATGTCTGCAGTATTACTCCAAGAAAACAAAGATGCTGATACACACACATAAGCATCAAACATTGTGTTTCTGCACTTTAAATGATCCGGGTGCAAACTATATTCTGATTGGCTGCTTTGTGTTGGTGGGCACCTGAAAAAGTAGTTCTGGTCACAAAGCCCAAATGTTCTATGTCAGTGGTCAAACATAGAGCCGCGGACCGATACCGTTTCATTGATCCATGGAGCTGCGAAAATCCACTGGACCACTGGGAACACTTTTACAAGACATAAAAAAATGATCAGAGTAGGTCTTAAAATTCAGTTTTATACTTTAAGAACTTGGCCTCTGAACAGCAACTACGCTCTTGTGCAGGGGAAGATAAGAGTATTGTGATAATAAATCACTCTTATAGCAACTCACTGCAGAAACTTGAAAGCATTTCAGTTTAAATTGTAATATATACTTTTAGTTTTCTAAAAAAAAAAATAAATAAAATAAAAAACAGTTGCACCATGTTCCTTCAGTATATCTTTTAAGCTAAGAGTATAATAGGCAATGCATATTTGTATGAACACAGAATGTTCAAATTTGACAGATTTGGTTTATATCGTGATCGCCTGATATAAAAAAAAAAACAATATTGCGATATAAAAAATTCACTGTCCTACCTTAATCCTAACCCTACATTTATAAATCCTAAAAAACTGTTAACTGCTGTTTAACAAGTCATTTATAACTAAATAAGTAACAGTTTAAAAATGATTTGTTAACCAGCTATAATGAATAGTTCTTATAAAGTACCACCGCATCTTTTTTTTATCCGACCAAAAAAAAGCTAAACATAGACGACAAAACTTAATTGACTAAAGCAAATGAACAAACACTATAAACTCATCGTTTATTTACATAATTAACACAAAGAACCACAATAGCGGAAGAAAACACCCCAGAGTAGATGGAGAGCTTTAGGTTTTAGATCCCAGGTTTATTAGCATTTATATGCACCACAATGGGTTTTAAATCATAATTTGTTAAACTAACATCTTCAGTGTTAAAGGTCAATGAATTTGTTGTTTATTGTTTATTACAATTTTTTGGGGCTTTTTGGTTAACATTATAGACACAGGGAGGGATTTTATTGAATGTTGACATTTGTATTGGTTGGTAGTTTTTTTGGTAGTTGGTAGTTTTACTTGAATCGCACTTAACAGTAATTTGAAATATTTTAGTTCATTTACCAGAAACATTCTTTAGATTTCAGTTAAAATGTGACTTTTCACAAACTTCAAAATGTATGCAAACAAAGAACATCTTCAGTAAAGGCTTGATCTCTGACACCTGTAGCTGTGTATTTCTATACCTTCACACTGCGTCATACCTGACCATCATTCCGTCCTCATTGTGTTCTTATTTCTTGTCATTTTTGCATGTATCTGTGACATCAAGCTTGTGGTGTTGACTGTGCCGTTAATTATCCACCAGCGTGTAGGCCACCTCTGTGGAAAATGTTCTGTCTCTCGTTAACAAGGTAACGGTGGGCTTATGCTAATGGTGCCGCCGGGAGGAAATCACATATTTTGTTGCTATTTCCCCGCTGCAATGTGTGAAGTCAGGTTTGAGGTATTACCAATCTCACTAGCATCTAGCGCACGTGACATTTTTAAGTGTCAAGCCTTGGGCTGTGCCTCTTCTGTGGGTGAAAAGTAGATTGTGGCATGTTTGGATTTGGCACCTGAGCTGAGAGTCATTAGATTCATTAGATTTAAGCGGAACCACTGCTGTAAATTATAAGTAACGACTGCATTACTGTGCGGGAAATCTCGTTAGAGCCAATTCGGCGCTATCTCTCCTTGGCAGTCCACAGCTCAGGTTTGCTTGTGATTAATCTGAACTAGCAGAAGGTTGTCAAACTGAAATGCCTTTTTTTTTTTGTTTATTGCCAGTTGCTGCCTTCACAGTCGCACATTCCACGCACACACTTTATGATTACATCAGGCTAAACAAGCTCGTTCATCATCTTACATCATGGTACCTTGTGGCCCACAGTTGTACGAGGGCAGATGGCAGCACTGGCGAAAATGCTTGTTTGTGTGTGCATTCAGGCACGTGCCAGCACTCCGTCTCTGGAGGTGTGACCTGACTCTGTGTGCCAAGCTGTGCCAAGTGCTCACAGCTGGCAGCAACCAAGCAATTGGTCTCTCTAGACAAGTTGCCCTCTGAGCCAGGACAAACAGGAAATGATCTCTGGGGCCTTGCAGGAATTTGGCCGATTGCAGGAGGGAAGCAGCTTTGCGAGGAGAGATTAACAGGGACAACACTTTCAAGTCATACTCGAAATGCTGGTTTGAAACCTCAAGTGAGGGGAGCCAAAGAATTGAAACGAACAAGCACTTGACCGGCTTATCTTAGAATCAGCCCATTCTTCTAACGTAAAACAGCTTAACTTTATGACACAGTGCAAACACATTTATTATGTGTTTGGTTCCATTTAATATTTTTATTTTTTTACTTTTTGCATGCCCAGTCGTTTTATTTTAAAATTCTTTTCTAAGTTTTGCGTTTTAAACAAGTGACCATTAGATTTTCAGTTCTGGAATGAGCTTTCAAGACATGTTTCAAAAGTGTCAGGTTTGTCAGCCCCACCCATTTTCCCTTTTTAAAAAAAAAAAAAACTATTACAGTTTAGTGATGTAACCACTGCTAAGACCTAATTTTCTTCCTTGAAACATCCAAGTGGCTTCATCGGTCTGATTAATCCAATTGGATGAGCAGTGAAATGTTTCAAGGTAGAAGATTTTAAGTCCACTTGCTGTGACTCAGCTTCAAGACAACGCACCTGACTGACTGAGAATCTTCACTGACATATTGCTACACATTATGTGAGGAAAACCCTAAAAAATTAGAAGTATGAACGGGAGTATGAGAAGACGGCAAGGAAAATCCTATACGTTCTTAAAAGTCCCAAAGTGCTTTATAATCCCATTCACACACACATTTACACACTGATGCCAACCTATAACCACCATGAGCAATGTGGGGTTTAGCGTCTTGCCCAACGACACTTCAACACGTAGGCGGGCTGGGCGGGAACTGAGTCTGGAATTTTCCGATCAGAGGTTGACCACTCTACTTTTGCACCACGAGCCTCCACAATGTGAAATCATTTGTGCCCATGGTTTATAGGGAATTTATTGTAATTAAAAAAATGTCCCGTGCCCAGTCAATGCTGATTTTCTAAAGTTATCTGATTTTTCAAATAAGGTTTAGACAGGATAATCTGATTTCTTTTATCCAATACCTGCTGTGATCTGATTTTGAGATTGGATTAACAGGTAGATATCTCTTCAAAAAAGCCAATCCTTCCCAGCGTGTATCCAACTTCATCAGATATATTTTCTTGCAAATTTAAATCTACGCGTGTAAACGAAAAGCAGGAGATGGAAGTCACACAAAATCAGATGTAGGGTTGTGTAACCAAGGTAACCGCCATTTTGTCTTTGTGGAGGAAAAACGGATAAAAGCAGCAAGAAACTGTCTATTTTTGCAGAAATGTATGTTCCCACATTTGTAAAGTGAACAAAACGACCCTCAACATTGAAGAACAGATGGGTGGGGGTTTTAAAAGTTACTAGAAGTTTGAATGTTATGTCAATTAGGATAATGTGCTTTTCCAGGAAATAAAAAACCTTGCAAAACAAATGACATAATTCCAGCATTTTCCGATGACTGCATTTCCATAGTCAACTAGGAAATATCCAATAACCCCCAGTTATCATTCTGTATGGACATGTATAATATGCTCAGTGATTGCATTCACTTGCATTGCAGTTTATGATCAAAGAAAATTCAAATGTTAAAGCCAACAACACAACAGCTGAACTTTTGTTTTACAGAGCCAACAATGCAACATTTGAACGTACTTGTAACATAAACAAACTGAATGTAAGCCTCAATGCTCATCTGTTTGGTGAATCCAGACTACACATGCAATGATAATCTATTGTTTATCATTTATACATTTCTCAATTTGGGATTCAAGGCTCCCTCCACTAATACATAGAACCTTAACAGCAATGCAGACTTGATATTTTCCTTCTCTTCCTGACCTATTCACTTTGGAGTTGTTAACCTTTTTCCTTGTAAGGCTGCAGTGTTAGCCAAGACATCACTTTAAAGCCTGAAAATGTGCCTTTTTTTTTATTATGTCTGATCAAAATCAGGTTTTACCTTCATAAAATGCAAATAGGGCAACAAAGAAAATGTGATTATAGTATCCCTATCACTACAGTGCTGGGCTGTGTGAGTGTGCAGGTTGGTATGTGTGCTCCTTGGCTACCACCACTGTCTGTGTTCCCCTTCTGCCAGTTTGATCCCAAAATGCCACTTTCATCCGTGTTCACTGTCTGCGTCTTAACGACTTGGCTGTGTTGAGTTCTCATCTCCTACCAAAGTAAATGTCAGAACCTGCTCTCTCAACAGTTTGCACTCTCCCTTTGAGCAAGTATTATTTGGCAGAAGATTATTACAGAGGCACAGAACTCAAGCCGCTGAGACTCCCATTAATCAATGTGAAGCTCATTGAAGCTTGAACTTCCTAAAAATCCCCCCCGGTTCTCATTTTTGAAGCATTTCCTTCGGGACTCGGATCATGTCCCAGAGATGTATTGTCAGCCGGTCCTTTCTGTAAAGTCGGACCTCCAAAAGTAATTACCAAGAGAATTTTCTGAACAAAAAAAAGAAAAACTTCCACTGAGGCTTGGAAAGTAATTAGCAATCTTTCTCTTCAATGACAGGTCAGCCATTACAGTCTGTTGTCTCTGAAAGGCGGCAATCTTTTCGTTTTGTGTTTTGTAATGCTGCCTAAACACACTGCTTGAATGAAGATTGGGGGGGGGGCAGCCACAGGTTGAAATCATCAGACTGTCACTACTCTGCTTTGATTATTGTATTCTTAAATTAAGGAAATTTCCCGACTGATGAGTGATGACAACTAATTATTTAATAAGCATCGTCCATGCAAATGTGTGTAATGACATCAGGTTTAGTTCCCTTGTTGATCACTGTGATTTACCAAGCAGTACTTAGAAAGCCACATGCTGAAAATGATTTCAAATGTGGCTTCCCAAAATAACAACAAAAAGTCAAAAAATACTAAATATTTCACCAATTACAGTGGTCAATTGAGGATATTTGACAGTAAACAACCCAATACGTAAATTATACTGACTGAGCTCAGCCACAAAACAAACTAACCATACTGACCAGAAGACAGGACACAACAGCAGGGTTGTTGTATAGTGGCTGATAAAACCACTGACACAAATGGGAGGGACCTACATAACACAATACACAAAATTGTCTTAAATAACCACCAAATGAAATCATTAACTTTACAAAGGTTATGTTTACTCAAAAGAAATTAACCAATAAACAATTAGGTAAAGGTTAGCTCCATAAATCACAAAATCCTTAAATTAACAGTCCCAGTTCCGCCTCTTCCTCTGCCACCGGGGGTCTGGTTCTGCCAATGTGCTTTGGCATAAAAAGCACAACTCCACGCTTAGCCAGCGCTGGGACCAAGAAGAAGCCAATCGGTGAGGAACCAGGAAGCCAAACTCCACAGGTAGCACAAACTAAAGAAAATTAAAAAATAATAATGACAAAGAAATGACTAAATGTGAACGGTCCAGGAAGCCTTAGTCACACTGACCTATTGGGGTGGGGTGGGGGGGTGACGGTTGTCCTGGCCCAAGACGGGTCATAGACAAGAGCCACAGCATCGTCAGGGGAGCACAGGTGTGTCATTGCTCTTGAGACTCGTGCGTCCACCTCAAGCGATGTCGTGAAAATGGAATGTACGGTGAAGTATTTGCAAGGTAAATGTAAGTTACACACACTTATGGAGTTCAGGTAATGCTGTTGCATAGTGTCCTTACACCTCGATCTAGCCGTAAGGAAGGAGCAGATACTTACAACAGAAAGATTCTCATAAGATGCTCACACCAACTATACCATGTCTGATTTCCTTATTTCTAAGAGTCAGGCTGCTTGCAAGAATGAGCACTGATCACATGAAGTAAGTGGGAGTGGTTAAAAAACCTCAGCCTTAGATGTTGGATAAGTATTTGGTATGACCAGTCACCTGGGCCTGGGCCTGAAAATGAACATTTTGCTCTACAAGTAGTCTACAACTTTGATACAAGTTTTCCCTTTTTTTTTTTTTTGCCCGTATCCACAAGGGGTACAACGGATTGTACTGATCACAAGCCATACGTGTACCGCAGACAGAATGTTCAAATAAGTTTAGACTGAGTTTTACAACTCTGATCTCACAGCTGCGCGGCAGGACACCTGAGGGCGTCCATAGATTCCAAAGGGTAAAGGTTAAAGAATTTTTTTTTTTACTTTAAGTTTTTTGGAGTCTGTACCTGTCAATCAAAGTCAAAAACAAATTACTGACACTTTTTCCTGTGGGAAAAATTAGAAGGCGACACACGCAACTCTTCGTCACCGTCCCAATTGTCAAGAGTCATTTCCCACCTGCGGGGTGGAAAGTAGCCCTGCGAGCAGAGCCAGAACCTGAGAGCTCACGTGACAAAATGTCGTGCGCTCACTGAGATTCTTTGAGCGCGCACGCATCAGTCGTGCGGGAGGACTAGGTCACACAAGCGGAAGTAGACTATCTCCCGCCTGTGGTGACTTTTTGTGCTCGTGGGAGGATGAAACACGAGCGTGCAGGAGCAGAGGAGCGCTCGGGGGTGTTTGAATAGTCCACAAGAAATGTTTAATGCATGCGTGGAGATGTTTCATTTATTTTTGAAAAGTAAAAACCGCCACAGTACTTCATCACTTTTTGCACTCATAACACAACGGTAGCATCCTGGAGTCCGAGGAACAAAACCCTTACATTTCTAGAACAGGTCAAGCTTTCTGTAACAAACAAGATCACAAGAACCAAACAAATTGTTCTTTGGATCAAATGTATTTTGGCAGGAACTGAATGGTGTACAATAAGTAGTGATTTGACTGATTTGAGCCCATCTCCTAGTGTTCTAGAACAGTAGTGCCCTCACCACCCCGTTAATCAACAGTGACACCATGTGAATTGCCATTAAGTATTCTCGCAATTAATCTTTTAAATTGCATATTTAATGCTGTCAGCAGTGCTCAGAGCTTCTCCGTCTCATGGAGAAGTCTTGCATTCGTGCAACATCATTGTACTCTGCAAGGCCATAGAGGAGCTATTAAATTAAATACAGTTTAAATTGGTCAGATGGTGGCAGCTTTTGTTTCTGTGCTTTAAGAACAGCTGCTCTAACTCCAAGTAGAAATTAGGTTGATTGTCCTTGACTCTAACCGCAGCCTCAGGAGTTTTCATCCATCAGCTTCCTCTGTCAGATGCGTTTTTTTCCATTAGGATGAATTTATCTCTTTTTAAAAAATGTTCCAACTCTGACCACTGGAGTATGGTTTTCACATTTCTGGAATATGGGGACATACTGGTCTGGGCAAAAAGTCTTGAACAATCTTCTGCTCTGGACTTCCAAGAGTCAGATTTCTGAGTAAACCACATATTTTCAGGTTTCTGAAAGCTTTTTCTAGCTTTGTCTTCAGGTTTAGACTGTTCTTTGCCTCACTTTTAGTCAGAACCTTTTTTTCAACTTCTTACTTAGTGTGAACATTGTTTGAGAATATTAAGACTGATCAGAGGCTATGTTTACACACCCACAGCAACGCTCGTTCAAGCGACCACATCCACTAAATGTTAAATGTAAACACGCAAACCACACTTCCGTGTTCAAAACTCTTGCATTCAAGCATACCTTCACAAGTTTCCACAATTACTTTTGACCAGTCTGGGATTTCGCATTGACGAATGGAAGGCGTCCCTTCTTAATTCAAGGAAGGGTCAACAGTTGTAACATTGACCATGGAGAATACATTTCTAATTGCAGTTTGTTCCCAGCTGGAATTATATGACATCAGTTGATCAGTCTCTGCTCCATAGTCTCTAGCTGGTCCTAAAGTCAACTGCCCGCATCTTAACAGGGACCAGACGCTGTGAGCACATCACTCCAATATTACGCTGCTTCACTGGCAGCCAGTGTCTTCTAGAATTGCTTTTAAGATGTGACTTCTGGTTTTTAAATGTTTCAATGGACTGGCACCTCTGTATCCTTCAGGACTTTTATACTTTTATCGTCCATGTGGAGCCGTGAGGTCTGAAGATGACAAGCTTTTACCGGTTCCCAGGACTTGGCTTGTGACAAGGGGAGACAGAGCCTTTTCAGTTGTTGCTCCCAAACTCTGGAATGTTCTCCCCTTTTCTGTGAGGTGTACCAGTTCCCTCAGAGATTTTAAGTCACTTAAGGCACTGAAGGTTCACCTTGAACTCATAGCATCCACAACACAAGAACCTGTCAAATGTGCATGTGACTCTATCTGAAACTCTTGCATGTGAAGAGTAATCAGCTTTGGCCTCATACTCAATCCCCTTAGTTATTAGTATCTCTAAAGTCATGACCTGCTTGCCAGATAGTTGTCATTCCATTTGAGCATGCTCATTACAGTCTTGTCAGCATTTCACAAACGTAGTCATGGATACTGGACAGAGCTGCCATATCTTATTTGTGTGCACAAGTGTCTAATAGGAACGGTAAAGCATTTAAACTTTGGTTGTTACGGCTATATGACCACATATACACAAGCACACACATTTGCTCTTTTTCTCTTTGACGCTTGCTCTTTTCCCCCCTTTTCTCTCCAGATCATTGTTAATCAGTCTCATCCCGTCTTCACTCCATTGGCTGTCAGTCGCTTGTCAAGAGCCCGTCAGAGCCCCTGCAGTCCGTCACACACTGTTGCCATTAATGACATCTGATGACACCCGTTGTTAAAGTCACTCTCTGGGGATGAATCATTGCGATACCGCTTTGAAAGATGCTTCTTTTCAGTCGCCAAGATGTGCGAAAACCCAACTTTACATATTTGCGAACAGTTGATCTTCCAGCTCAAGTGACATGTGTCACCTCCCACCAACAGACTGCTTTTGCTCTTATTTTTACCGTACTGTACAGGTGGCGTAAACAATCGAATTAACACAGAAGTCAACATTTAGACAGATTATACAACGTGAAAGTAGGGAAGTGATAAATATAGGCTCATAAAAGCTTCATGGAAGAATACATCAAGGCAGCTCTATAAAGTTAATGATGTGTTTTCAGCTATTAATTTCTGTACAAATGCAGAACAAAGCAGCATCATTTTATCTTATCCTTTGGAATATGTTAAGTATGTTCACAACTCTAAATAGAAAATGTACTGATTATTTTTCATGTACAAAGGCTTTGGCATTTTCTTAATGTTCAAAGAATCCGAAGCATTGTTCTTTGTTATTTTAAGATGATGAAAATGGCATGGGTGAGTAGTCTACGGGTTGCTTTTTTCTTGCACGATCAACTGCCAGACGATAATAAGTGATTCATCCACTCTTTATTCCTGTGCAGCATGTTTGTTCCTCTCTAAGCATCACCACTGTGCTTTACTGTTTATCTTTCGCTTGTTCTACTCCAGCGTCTGTGATGTGTTTGTCTGAATGCTGGGATTATAACAAGAGCTTTCAGATTCATTTAGAGGTAGGGGTGTAACGATTAATTGACTTAATGAGAGTGAATTGATTTACATTCCTATGACCCAAAATGTCAGAGGCAAGTTGATAATAGAATAAACTAAGAGCATTATAAAATAATTTCAAATAAAAAAAATGATTATATCAATTTTGGAAAATTCCATTTGGATTGAAACATTGTAGGTTCATTTTACTTTAATGTTAAAATGACCAAGTGCATCACAACAGACAACACACACACGTAGCAAAAAATGATCAGTCATCATTAAAGTCTGATCATTAAAGTCCAATTTGTGGAAATTTGTGGAATTTTACAAAAACATGACATTTCAGTGTGCTAGAATGTTCTAATGATGTTACCTTTAGATTATTTTGATGTGGAAAAACAACAGTGAGTTTCACTTTATGACACAAAAAAGTGAACTGATTTGTCATTAAGTCTTGTTTACTCGTTTGTTTGTATGAACATTTAATTTAGACTTGATTATCCTGCAAGTAATACAAGGAATCAGGAAAACTTCACCTTCACTGTTCTGTACCAGGTATTTATCTCTGAGTCACAGTGGTTGAAGTTTTAGCTAAAGATGTCCTGGATCCATTTTAGGTCAGTAATTCGGATCAAATCGAATTGTTCAAAAATAACTAATATCTAATACGAATGGTATCGTTAACCACAAATAATGATGTGAATTGAATCGTTGTTAAAAGCAATTGTCCCAATCCTATTTGGATAATTTCCTTTATGGTGCATAGCTATTTTTTTAGCACTAATATTGTTGGTTCAGAGGTGAAAGTTATATTGTATTTCATGCCATATTGGTTTACTGAAATATGGTCATAGAGCTTTGGTGAGAGATATGTTTCTTAGCCGTCTTAGTTAGATGTCAAAAGCTTTCCTAACAAGTCTACATCATCTCTTCCTTTCAAATATGAACCTTTATTTTGACTGTTATCTGCCGCTTTTCTGCTTTTATTGCCAATTTTCACTTCTCTGGCTCATTAACTTCCAGTCATTTTTTTCCTTTTCTTCTGTCCAGCACCACAGGAAAGGTTTCTCTTAAAGTAGAGTGCTTTATATTGCTCCAAAGCTCTGTAAATACCCCTGTGTATCGATAGAATGGATCCATGGATCAAAGTCAAGGTAGTTTCCTGATAGTCATACATTCTATATACTGCACCAAAAAAATACCTTGAAGCCAAACTTGTCAATTTACCAGAGAATCAAATCTTGATCATGCTTTCATGTGTTCTAAAAGAAAATGGTGAGAACCTTAGCAGTTAGCCCAGTAAAAAAAAAAAAAAAAAAAAACTTAATGTAACATGTTTTGTATTTGAAAAAATATTTTTTTAGTAGTGCTGTCAATCGATTAAAAAAATTATCAGGTTAATCACATTTTTGGGTTGTGATTAATCAAGAATAATCACAAAGGTTTACGAGTTAAGTTTAATATGAAAATATGCTTCTTTTGAACAACAAAAAGGCCAGAGAGAAAGTGTTTCCCTTTTATTTTTATTGCCTGAAATATTTAAATTTGTTAAGTGAATTTATGTTTTATATTCTAATTTTAAATAAAAAAAATGTGCCAGATCAGCAAAGCATTGTGTTATCCTGACAACGGGTTGTATTACGTATCCAATAGTCCGCCTTTTTTGAGAAAGCGATCAAATCCTAAAAAGCACCTGAACTGGCGGAAGACGGTCGGTTTGCAGAGTGTAATTAATCAGCGTTAATATATACTAACATGTACATTTTTAATAATTGATTTATCGCGTTTTACTAAGGTGTTAACATTGACAGCACTAATTTATAGTTGAATGAGCGGAAGTGATGTTAAAAGCTTATGCAATGCAGACACAAACAGCCAGGTTTCATTTCATAAGCAGAACAGGACTTGGAGAATATACAGATACAAACATTGAGTGCTGCTCATATGGGGCAACACTCCTTTTTTCCATGGAGTGTAAATAAAGTGCAAATTCCCTATCATTTACAATCCCAGTTGTGTCTGTGAACTGAAGTAGTATTTTTGACTGTCTTTATTTTTCTCGAAGTGTAGAAATAACTCAAAAATGCATATTTGTCTGTGAAGTTCCATTATATTTGATCTCATTTTATAGGATTAAAGTTGAGTAATAAAAAAATCTGTTAAAGCTAAGCCAAATCTTTACAAAAAACTATCAGCATGATGTTTTTTTTTTACATTAAACCAAGCAAAATTGTTATTTGATTAAAAAAATAAGTTTATTTGAGACATTTCAAGTTGTTGTCCCTTTTACAGTGTTAACTACTATAAACTCTTTGACTGGTCACATATTCAACGTTAATCAGCTGATTCTGTGGTATAGAAAAGCAGCTGTGCACTGTGATGCAACACTTTACATTAGCAATGCAAGCCTCTTTTTCTGCGACATAATCAGTTTATTCACTTCCATCGTGTGAACAGTCCAGGAGTTCATGTAAATGGTAGTTTAAAGAGTGTGTGTTATTTAGGTGTTGCCAGCAATAACTTCCGTGTCAAAGGGTTAACCATATTCATAAAGTATTACTTTATCTACCTAGATGTTCATCCGCAAAGAATATTGCACTTGTAAACCTTTGTTTTTTCAAACCGAATTCTGATTGCAACTTGTGGACTTGAGCTGTTTGACGTGGGTCATGCAAATGAAGTTTGCGTAATCATTTTTTGCTAATTCGTAATCATGTCTAAAAGGACAAAAGCAAGTTTACAGTGGATGATATTTGGGTAGAAACAGATCTTTCTTCTAGAAGTTTATAAATAAAGAAAGTGCAGCAGATGCTACACTCTCTTTGGTAAAGCATGAGTCACAACTGTCCTTACGGCTAGACTGTCTGCTGGCAAAAAAGTGGGCAAACCTTTAGTGGGAATGCAAAGAGCTCTTATCTTGTGAACAGCATTTATTGTGTCCTTGCACGGTCTGCAGTATTTGGGGGAAGGGTCAAGAAAACTAAAATATTTGTGCTACATGCCTTTGTCTCACCTACTTCACGCTCACTTGATCTTTGCATGTTGTTCAAGTGTTCACTACGACCTATTGCTCTACGTTGTGTCATGTGAATTGCTGTGAATTAAGTCTAGTTACCAGTACTGTTGGACTCCATTCCTTCTTTACATCTCATAGAAATGTTTCTATTAACTACCATCATCTGTGTAGTATACCTATATGTGTCTTTAGCATTATTGTAATGTAAAAATCTATGACTTTTTCTTGTTTTTTTTCTCTCCTCTTACTCCCTGCTGTTTGATGCCAAAAGACAGGCAAACATGACACCACAGTTTTAAAGAATCATGAAGTTGTCACAACTCTTTTGACAGCCTTTCCCGAGCTTGACGCTTCAAAAACTCTCTGTCCTTGTTTGTTCTTTCTCTCACAGCCTTTCTGGAACTTTCTGTACGATGTTACCTCTCTGTTTTTGTTTTCTTTTCTTCTCTTTCTGTCCATCTGTTCCTTTGTGCGCAGCAAATTCCTCACTCTGCTATTGTTCTCTCCTTTTTTCATCTCTAGAGGAGGAAGTGGAAAACTTTGACGTGTCGAGTCTCCAGGAAGAGGCTCTGAGGAACATCGAGGCTGACAGCTTCTGGTGCATGAGCAAACTGCTGGACGGCATCCAGGTATCTGTGTGTTTACGTTTGTGTCTAAAAGATGAACTTTTGAATACATGATGTCACTTTGAAGCCAAATATTTAAATGGATTCACACTTTTTCATCAGTGATCATGTTGTATGACTGGCTTTTTTTGTTGAAGATGCATCAGTTTGATTGTGGTATTCTTTAGTAGGTTGAAAAAATGCAGGTCTTTGAAATTTGAAAGAATAATGAACGTAACATTTCATTTTTCTGAAAGACTGAATGTCAGGAATGGAGCTTTATGACTCATTACATCCAGCATCAGGTGCTTTTGCTTTCACACATTTTGGACCATCACTATGGCAGCTAATGACGCCACATCCTCAGTTATATACACACACCACTGCCCATTCCTCTTCATTTAATGTGTGTTTATCAGAAGATCCCCTATAGACCCAGCATTTATGGTTCTGAGTGCTTTAAACGCGGGTGGACCTCTTCCTGTGTGCGCTTCTGGTGTCAGAAATGCGGTTGTCTTGCATATTTTTCCAGCCGAACTAAGTGGAAGTGCAGGTAATTGCATACATACTGCAGCAAGGGGCTTCGTTTAGCTTTATTGTTTCATCTCAGAACCTTTTGGCCCCCATCAGCTTCGCTGGTTACAGCCCATCTGTCAGTTCTAAATGTGCATGGTGGAGGATTTAACAAAAGTGTTTCCCAGCTACCCAAACGCGCTTTGTTCTAAGATATTTTTACATTTTCTGTCTTGCATTATCACCTATTACATACACTTACTCTAACCTCTTGTGAAATATCTGCTTTTTAGCCTAACTTTGGCCTTAGTCCGAACTACTTTTAAAGTTTGATAGGGCTGTCTAAACCACTCGGTGATTATGTGAAAGCTTTCAGGCACATTTTTCTATGAGCTTGCTGAAACAGACTTGAACCATTCACTACTTACTTCCAATTTCTGGTTCCAACAATGTATACCTTTGTAACCAACCAAGCTTTTGTAAAACAATGGCGAATGAATTGACTTAATTGGTTTGAACCAGAAGTAAGTCATTTTCTATGGGTGACGTCACACTCACTTATTTCAGTCCTTTTATACAGTAAATAGTGAAACCTAACGGTCAGAAATAGGCAAATTAGACCAAGTTTTGTTTCGTGGGCATCCTTTGTACACTTTAACATCACATGCACACCCCCTGTGAGCGGCATTTGCGCTGGGTCAATAACGGGCCAGTACTTGCATCTTACTAACAACAGAGTCTGGCCTAAGGACAGTATCACTCCTATGTCATAAATTCATAAATGCGTACAACTTACATTATCCTTCGGAATACTTCACAAGGCACTTCAACAGCGTCCCTTGAGGTGGTCATACAAGCCTCAAGGGAGCTGCAAAAAACACCTGCGCTCTCTTTAAGATTCGGCCGCTCCACTTCAACCCTCAACCCCAAAAACCTGCAGAATTCGTAAGGGTCAACCACCGTACGGATGTACATGAGGTCTATCTGCAATTTAAAATGCAGTCAATAAACGTCGGCCTGGATACTTTTGTCATTTTGGTTCAGCTGTCCAAATTTGACCTTTAGAGAAGTGATTACCAACATCTGGGTTCAAGGGGCACTGTCTTGCTTTTTTTTAAACCAGTATTTTAAACCAGAAAACGCCATTCCAGATCTCGTAATTTACCGCATAAGTTGCATTTTTTAAAATAGTTTGCCCGTGGGTGCGACTTCTACTCAGATGCAACTTATATGATTTTAAAAAATACCAACAACCATTAAAAGGCTTATAGATGTGTATATCATTATTTGCAAATGAAAGTATTGCAGAAGAAGTGTTGCTTAGACTCTGGACATATCCCAAAATGACACTGTGCTACAACCTAAAGTTGCACAACAGCATTTGTAATGCTAAGCTGACAGTCACATTTTTACATGCCGCACGATGGCCATGAAGGTTTTTAGAAAAACCTTGTTAGAAAAAGTTAAAATTGCAGGGCCACCAAATTTACATTTACATAATCACTGGCAGCTCGGGCACATTTGGAGATCACCAGGTGGCAGTCCAGTGACAAGTGGGCATGACACCATTACAAAATTGGGCTGCAGCTGGGCGGCCACAGGTTGGTGGCAGCCGGAAACAACAGCTCTGACTGGACAATGTGTAAATATTTCCTGACTGCGTCCGGCCAAATCAAGTGCCAGCAACTTCCCAGAAGCCCATGGGCATATTAAAAGTGTGCCATTATGCATACCTGACTGCTGCCTGACTAACTTCTACTTCATGATCACGTTTGCAATTTAAAAAAAAGCAAAAATCGAGCACAGTTTGGAAATCTTGAAGATTTTGCCATGCCTCCCCATCATGCAGTGACAGTTGTATTTGTGACCTTGCCTTAGTTTAACTTTGGCAGAGTTGTTCCAAAGCGACACAGACTATGAAGAACACAATGGATCTAGTGATTTGACGTGATATTAAAGAGTTTAGTTGACTTCTTAGCATGTTCTTTATGCTCCGGTTATCTGAGTAGTTAGGGGTAGTTGAGTAGTTGCTCTAGTATTCCAGATTCCTCCTATTTTTCATAAAGCTAAATTGGCATTAATGTGTTCTGGTATTGAAGCGTGCATATATTCTGTCTGTGATTGCTTTTTATTCTATTGATATGATTTGAAGATGAAATATGCATTCTTGTTCATATTTATATTCATAATCCAACTTCTACTTCAGTGTGACTTTCATTTTTTTTCTTCCTTGAAGAAAAATCTTGAAAACGGTTCGGGGCATGCATCATAAAAGTTTGTCCCTCTTTTCTGAGCATTTAAGTCCGTTAAATGTTTTTTCCAAAGAAACAATCGTTTTTAATTACAACAAAAACTCTTTTATGTGTTGTACTGTGGATGTGATTTTAAGACATTAATTAACAGGAGCTTACTCTCCACTGATGCCACTTTAATAGACACAATATATATTCATCCATTTAGAAATGTACTTAATTTTGCCCAGCCTTGCTCTGCAGGTAATTAATAGTAGCAAGCATGTGTTGTGCATAAAATGTTGCTATCCATAAATAACCATCAGCCTATAGAGTGTTCATTCAGGAAATTAATAGAAGCTGTGCCTTGTTGCCCCTGAGAGAGCAAGAAGGTGCATAGGAACGTTGGGAGAGCAACGAAAAAAAAACTTATGGGGAACAATGGATGGTGTGCTTTTATGTGTGTGCTCGTCCCCCTGCTTGTGCTTGTTTGTGACCTTGACTTCCAACTAATTATGTGCAATGCACCCGGGACGAGCCCCCCCCTCTATATTACTGCTTTCTAAACAGTCTGATGGAGACTGGATGCCTCAGCACTGTAATTAATCGGTGATCCTGGCTGTGACCTGAGCTACTGCCCGCCCACATCGCCTACACACTATTGCACTAAATTGAGGGCACGAGGGTGGGGGGTCTGCAGTTTGCCCAATTACATGCAGCCAGTGCCTTTTAAATACCTCCTATGTCCGGTGTTTTCTCGTCTGAGTGGTCTCTCAATGGGCTCCATTTGTTTGGACCTCTCGCAAGTTTAATTAGCTAAACAAAGTTTTCCACCAAGATGTTTGTTATCACTAAATGGTTGGCAGCCTAATGTAGCAGGTGTGCAATGGAGTTAAAGTTCCGTTTATTCTTAATTTTCTATTAGGAGAAAATGATCATTAGCTCTGACTTAGTTTTTTAATTGCCAGGCTTCTCTCTCGCCTAAAAATGAACCCCATTTTGGCTGTCTGTTAACTCGGGCGGCCTCTTTAATGAGCTGTTGCTTTAATTGGCAGCTCCTTCCTCTAAAGCCAAAGACCCAAGTTGTTCTAATCCCTGCGGTTAGAAATCAGGACTAACCAGATGATTTATATCAATAAAGAAGAGACTTTTTAATGTAAGGCTACATTCACATCAAGCACGTGACCACTTGTGCTTTCTTGAACGTGCGTTCACCACATGGTGTTCCCACTGAACAAGCAGAGAGAGATGTCTTCTTTTTCTTTTTGCTACTGTTTACTAGCAGATGTCCGCCATCCACAACTGGAAGAGGCTTGGTGCGAAATGTCAAAAGGTGCAAATCTTGTGAATCGTGCTCCAGGCTTTTTCTTTCGTAGCTCTTTTTCGATATACGAAAGACTTGGTGTCATATAATTCCAGCCAGACACAAACCGCAATTATTCATTTCTCCCTCATATTCACTTTTCAAATTGTTGGCAATTCCAAGAATTAAAAAGGACGCCATCCATACATCGCTGCCAAACCCGATGTCCCTGAATGTACAACTGGTTTAACTATCAATGCACGTTTATTAGCCACGCGTTTTTCCCAAAGACCCCGAAAACTGTCTTAAAAACTTGTAAGGCGACTCATGAACACAAGGGTTTCATCTTCACACTTGCATAGACTTTTCATTGGAAGTTGTCTCTTAAATGCTTGTTGCCGAGGACGATGTGAACATAGCTATAGATATCCTCGTTCTAGAGCAGGGAAATGTCTTGGACTCCACATGGTGGGGTAAGCATGGAGAAACTATTTTAGATAAATAGCTAAATAGATAAAGATGGGCAACTTGCTGACCAGACTGGACCTGTTTTTTTGGGGAAAATTGACCAGTACTTGTGTGTCTGTAGAACAGTATCAGCTCCATAATGGCACAGAGGCCCTTTACAGACCATTTCCGCATCAAACGGCCAAAACATTATGAGAGAACATGGCTCGACTGTTGCCGATCTTGGACTTGAAAGTCATTTAGTCATGCTCAAATGGGCCACTTTTTATTATTATCATCCAGGCATGTGACCCATTAAAGGGCTTTTAAGTATGACTGTCCCTCTGAAATATATATAGATCATCAATGACTCTCCCCAAAACTTGAAGATGAATAAAAATGGAAAAGTAAATGGCGTTTCGACAGACCCCCGCATTCGCCCAATTGAGTCACGACTGTTAAGTTGACCCCATGATGCCCCAGTCTCTTCAGCAGCCAATTAGTCTTGCATTGTGCTAATTTGGACGGTGCCTCTGGCTAACTTTACTAATTAACTTGTTAAAATGGTCTTACATCAGCCGTTTCAATGAACTTAAATGAAATTGTCACCGCTGCGTAACAATTGACATGTTGATTTTAGCATATCTTGTTAAGTTCAGCCCATAATGTACTATGAATACGAAAAAAGCAGTCACTCAAAGTCTTAATTATTTAATCCACGTCATATTTAACTGAAGATGCCTCTCCTGACTCCTGCGCTCCCTCTGGGTCTGTGTCTTTCCTACACAGTCAGTGAGCTTTGGTCTGAGTCTGCCGTGCTCCAAATAGAGCCAGAGAGCTTCACAAGGTCCATTATTCCAGCAGCACACCCCCAAGGGCTCTCAGTTTTTAAAGCCAGCAGATGAAAACCAGCCTTTTATGCAAATTTCGTAGATATTCCATGCACAACAGGGGCTCTTGAAAGTATTTTTCCTGCCAAGGACCAAACTTTGAGCCATGTAACTTTGCTTTGACGTCAGAAGCTATTTTTTCTCAATTGTCTTGATAGATCAAGCTTTAACCTAGCCCCCACATAGAGTCACCACTTTTCAAGCCAACCAAGATTTAACAAATGTTGCAGAACATCCAATGACCACTGGAAGCCAGTTTCAGAACAGAGAAATTCCCTTTGAATTCTGTTTCAGGCCCACCTTTACACCAAAAATCATCAGTTTTCAAAAGCTTTTTCATTTATTTCAGCTAAAGTTTTGAGATAAATACAGGTGTGTTTTTATTTGCAGTTGACGAACCAATGGGTGGCCCAAACAAATCCTAATATATGTGTATGATTGTGCCAAATCATTGCCTTTATATTCACTGGATCTCTCAAACCCCTCTCTCTCTCTCTCTCTCTCGTGTTCCAGATAGGAAGTCTCATCTGGTTCCAAGAGGGTCAAAAGCCCATAGACCTCTATCGAGAAATAGACAGTTGTTAGTTACTCAGTCATTTTATTTGTCAGAACAACTATCCCTGCACTGAGACCTTGTTCTTAACATGTTCTTTCTAATCCAATTCTTTTTTTCACAATATTTTTTCAGTATCGCATGTTATTTAAGTTATAAATTGTCCAATCAAAGGCCTCAGTAAAAGCATGTGGTGCCCGCTGACCCCACATGTTTGATTGACAGATTCTGCCGAGTCCGCTTTCAGTGGAAGAGGTGTGGACTTTGAACAAGCTCAGTCATGATTGGCTACTGTAGTTCCCCTAAAAATGTGACTCAGACTGAAAATGACGGATGGTGACGGATGATTGAAGAGCCCGAGGCCTGGCATTTTCTATGGGTGACGTCAACACCTTGCTTCGTCCAGTGATAAATATGTCTATGTGCTAAATTTAGTATTTCCAGGTTCAACCCTTTGACTGTATAGGAGAACTGGACAAAAGAGTGTGACGTCACCCAAAGAAAACGGCTTACTTCCAACTCCAGTGAAATAAAGTCAATTCACCCACCATTTGCATGTGTTTTAGTGATACGGGCACTGTCATGTTGGAGTCATAAGTAAGCAGCGATTTGTCCTAGTCGCTCTTAGTCATTGTTTCTGTAGCAACCACTCTCGCCAATCAGGAGTGAGCTTGTTGAAAGTTCACACCTTTACCAGGTGAAAGCCGCTATGGTCTTTGAAATGTTTTGAACTTTGGACATAGGGGCCAGTAGGCATCACATCCCTTTACTTTTGTAACTTGAATAACTTGCAATAAAGAAACATATTTTGTAAAATGTGTAAAAACATGTTAAAAACATGTAGCAGACCAAGAATGTTTTTTTAAAATATAAATAAATTATAATTATAATAACTGAGTAATAGCTGTTTATTTCTCAATAGAAGTCTATGGGATTTTGGCTTCTAAAAGCCAATTGGTACTTCCTGTTTGGCATGTGGGGGGAATGGATCACTCAGTCCAGTTCTTACATAGAATCAAGTCAAGTTGTCACTTAAGGCTTCACTGGTGAGAATACTATTGTTGGAATTATTGGTCCAATAAACACAAATCTTTAGTTTTAGCAGAAAAATCTTTTCTCTCTTTTAAGTATAGATGAAAATATTTTTTCCACCTCTTGGCATGATATCAGTTTGTAAAGAAAACACAGATTATGTTCACTCTTTAAAAAAACTCACTCTTGTGGACCGTTGAGACATCAAAATAATATCTTTCAAGAGGACAACGGAAATTAAGTGAATCTCTTATCTAAACACTGATGCATTTCCTGGATATTAGCCATCATTTATTTAATCTTTCATGCCAAGTTAGATAGCTAAAAATGCAGTCAAGAAATGAAACGTTTTTACAGCAAAAAAGATTTTTATTTGCAATCCTTCCAGGAAGATCTGCTGAAAACAACAAAAAAGAATCTGACCAACTGTGCCAAGAATTATACTAATGTTCAAAGACAAAGAATTAGACTTGACCGCATTGTAGTCCTTGGAGATCCAATTTATTCATACTTCAACATACGAGAAAAGCCATGTGTTAATTTACTGCAGAGTAAAGAGGGGTATTGAGAAAAGAACAAGCTTCATTAGCACCAAGGATAGCATGTTTTTGTATCAAGGTAATTTGACTCTTTGTGATGTGTAATTTTTTAGACTTCTCTCTTGTTAACTGAACACTTAATGACCCAAGATGAAGTGAATAGTGAAGAAAAAGTACTTCACACTATCAATTAGCTCACATAAAAGACATCTGAATAGTAGAAGAAGACATATATAAAATAAGTGCTTCGGCTTTAATCTTTTTACTTGTGCAGAACATAAAAGAAGCAAAAAAAAAAAAAAAAGGACATAGGACATAGTTACTGCAAAGCGGCAGTATGTCATTCAAAGTTGGTATGGCATTATTCATTTTGAAAAATAAAATACGTGTACAATCAAGTAAACAAGAATGGATGTCAAATCCATTCGCATTTTAGTTTGATAAAGTTCAGCCAAATGTTGTTTTTCCAGATCAAATAATCCAAAGGGAACATGGTGTGAAGTAGGGATTTTCCAATACTTTTGTAAAACATTTTAAAAATGAACAAATTTAATGAAGAGCTTCAGGTTGTCCCACATGTATTTCATTAATCCTCTTTTATCATTAACACTTAAACAGAGCACTTGTGTGTAGTATCTTGAACAATTCTGTAAAAAATTGTATAATTTTTACCTAGGAAAAAAATACTACTATCTAATAAATACAGGTGATAATTGGTCATGTGTGAAAGTTTAATGACTTTAGGTTTAACATCTTTATAATTAGTAGAAATTTTTTACCAAATGTGATTCATATCTTTATCTAAAATTCTTAAAAATTAACGATAACTCTTATTCTGTTTTTTAACCTCTTAAGACTTTTACCTCTCCAGATGTCACATTTTGGGTTTTATTATTACTGTAGTTAATATTTTTATCTTTTATTTCTTTTTCTGAGAACTAAAAAAGCATATCAAAGATTAGCTTGGGTCTTAAGGGGTTAAATCACGGAGCCAGCGCTTAGCATAGTTAGCAGCTGCTGTGTAGCTGTCTGTCTGTCGGCAGCACAGAGATCTTAACATTTAAAAGAAACAAAAACCCAGTCTTTTTTCTGTTGAATGTAATTTCTAGGTCCATGGAGGTATTATCAGTTGAAGATGTTTCGACCCCGGAAGTCCAAATATGTGAACTGCATTGTTTTTGTTAGCTTCCTGCTTGAACTGCTGCCGTATTCTGCTCCGCTTTACGATAACAAAATGTGGTGATTTGTTCATGACATGCAGACTTCTAGTGGAATATTTGTCCAGAATAATTAGCTTGAAAAATAAAGCGCTAGTAACATTAAATTAAGTATCCAGTACTGATTGGGAGACAACAACCAATACCGAGCACGTCATCAACCACGTGACGGAAAATCAGGCCCGATCACGTGATTGGACCGGGACATCCCTAATTAGAACATTTCTACCTCACTGTATGGTCACATGTCTTTGACAAATTCAGTGTTTCTACACATCGGACTGTAATGATGGTTGATCATTTTTTGCTGCATCACGTGTTGCCCGCTGTGATGGCACTTGGTCATTTTTACGGTGTAGTAAAATAAACCTACCGTACCTCAAACTAAAAGATTGGTTATCATCAATTTATTTCATTTTGAAACAGTTTTATTATGGTGCAAGCTGATTAATTCCTTTAACAACTTGCCTCCGACTGATCAATCTGGATTGGTTAAATCAAATTATCAATTGATCATTACCCCCTAATATGCTCCCTTACTGTTATTAAAAAGATTTAAGTTGATGTCATTTTTTTATAGTACTGGCACAAACAAAAATCTTGTCTATTGCATTTTTTTTCCCACAAAAAACGTAGTCACACGAACATTCAAAAAAGAAAATCTCACAAAAAATCCCATAAAATAACTTTTGCATTTTACATTTTTATTTAAAAAAGCAATAAGAAAATGTGGGAATTTTGGCTTCTCATAGATATTTCTTTGTCATCTAACATTTAGGTTTTAATAGACAAAGCTTAGATGTTCAACAGTTTTCCTTTCTATCCTTTCTATATATTTTGTTGGAGCATGAACCAATCAGACTGTGCCTGAATATTGTCAAAGCAGCCATCTGTTCCCATGGTGGCAGCTGCAGATGGGGTTTCCCTGGAGTGGGTGCAGGGGTCCAAGGGACGACGGCTAGCAGACGGTAGACAGACCAAACCAGACGCCATGTCCTGCTCAGGTTTTCCCGAGGGGCCCTCACCATCACCTTGGGCTGTCACTCATTCAAGCAAACTCTCACACAAATACACACACAGGAAGAAGCAGCTGGTGTGTTTGACCAGCCAATGATGCTTTTATTGTTCGATTTGGAAGCTTCAGTGTTACTTCCTCTAGTTTTTTTTTTTTTTTTTTTTTTTTTTCGGTTGTATTCTCTCGTGTTCTGCCAGTCATGATGCAGCAAAATTTTCTATTTCAGACTCCCAATGTTATAAAGCTTGCTGCACAAACACAGATCAGGGCGTAACCACTGACTGTAGATGAGAACTGGACCAAGTAAACTTAACGTCATCCATAAAGAATGGTTTAGTTCCAGCTCTGACCAAATGAAGTCAATTGAGTCACCATATTTTTGTGACACGGACGCCGCCATGTTGGAACCAGACGTCGTTAGTAGGCAGTGATTGGTCCTCATCAGTCTGAGTTATCGTGTATATGTCAATCGCTCTCGCCAATCGGGAGTGAACTAGATGGAAGTCCACACCCCTACCACTTGAAAACAAAATCTGTCAATTTAACTTTTCCAATTATTGACGTGAGACCATCTACTTTTATTGAGGCATCTGATTGGCCAGTTTATGACTTCAATAACTTTAAATAAAGAAAATATATCATGAAAAAAGCTTAGTGTTTTCAAGAGCATGTTAAGAAAAAGTATCAGAGATAGAATTGTTATTCTGACAAATAGAATGAGTAATACAGTGGCTTGCAAAAATATTCATACCACTTAAACTTCTCCACAATTTCTCGCATTGTGACCACAAACATCAATATATTTTATTGGAATTTTATTTGAACGACCAACACAAAGTGGCACACACTTGTGAAATGAAAAGAACATTATACAAGAGTTCAATTTTTTTTTACAAATAAAAAACTGAACAGTACAGTGTGCAAAAGTATTCAGCCCCCAGAGTCAATACTTTGTGGAACCTCCTTTTGCTGTATTTCCAGCTGCAAGTCTTTGGGGTTTGTCTCTACCAGCTTTACGCATCTAGAGACTGAAATCTTTGCTCATTCTTCTTTGAAAAACAATTCAATCTGAGTCAGATTAGATGGAGAGCGTTTGTGAACAGCAGGTTTCAGATCTCACCACAGATTCTGGATTGGATTTAGGTCTGGACTTTGACTGGACCATTCCAACACATGAATCCGTTTCATTTGAAGCCATTCCGTTGTAGCTTTGGCTTTATGTTTAGGGTGGTTGTCCTGTTGGAAGGTGAATCTCCGCTCCAGTCTCAAGTGTTGTTCAGACTTCAACAGGTTTAACTCCAATATTGCTCTGTGTTTGGCTCCATCCATCTTCCCATCAACTCTAACCAGATTCCCTGTTCCTGTTGAAGAGAAGTAGCCACAGAGCATGATGCTGCCACCACCATGTTTGAGTGCATATGGTGTATTCAGAGAGATGTACAGTGTTAGATTTCCTCTACAGATAGCTCTTTGCATTTAGTCCAAAAGTTCCTTTTTGGTCTCATCTGATCAGAGCACCTTCTTCCACACGTTTGCTGGGTCACTCACATGGCTGATGGCAAACTACAAACAGGACTTCTTGTGGTTTTCTTTAACAGTGGCTTTCTTCTTGCCACTCTTGCATAAAGTCCAGATTTGTGCACGACTGATGGTTGTCCTCTAGACAGATTCCCCCACCTGAGCTGTAGATCTCTGCAGTTCATCCAGAGTCACCACGGACTCCTGGCTGCATCTCTGATCAGTGCTCTCTTTGTTCAGCCTGTTAGATTAGGTGGACGACCAAGTCTGGGTAGGTTTGTAGTTGTGTCATACTCTTTCCATTTGCAGATGATGAACTGAACAACGGTTCATGGGACGTTTAAAGCTTGGGAAATCTTTTTATAGCCTAACCTTCCTTGTTTATAAATTTATATGAGAAAATGTGGAGGAGTTCAAAGGGTATAAATACTTTTGCAAGCCACTGTAGCTGTTTATTTTTTGATAGAAGTCTTTGGGATTTTAGCTTCTTGGAGACAGGGAGTACTTCCTACTTGGAACACGATGGGTCACTGTCCAGTCAAAGGGTCAACCTTTACATAGTACCGAAGCAGATAAATACCCCACATTCCTTGTCCCTCTGATGGAGAAACTTGTCTTCCATCGGTAGAATTTTATTCTGTTTATTTTTGTTTCCAGCCTTTCCTGTGCTGCTTCTTGCTACTGAACTGCATCAGATTCTTCTAGATTCTGACTGACTGAACACGTCTTAATCAAGTTTGCAACAATCAGAGTCTAAGATAATAAACAATCCAAGTTTCTGCAGCCCTGGATGATGTAACGCGAGAGACACTTTTTTTCCCAAAAGTTTCTGCACTGACAGTACACAAAATTATTGTTGTCTGAGATGCTGTAGGTGTATATTCCAATATGTCAAAGCTTAGCGATTGTTTTAGATTGGGATTTAAATACACTGAAACATTTCTTATGTTATTATCTGTCTTTTATTATTTAGCAAGTTAATTGATTTTCATGTGATGGAAAAGAGTTTTTAAATTAAGTTTAGAATAACATAGTTGTTTAGACCTTTACATTAATTTTCTAAGTATTTTATAGATAGTGTGAGAATTTTTTTTAATTATTGGAAAAACTAAGGAACTGCAGTATATATTAGCATATTTCCTTTGCAAAGCTCATTGGAGCTACTTAAATAGGCTCTCTCATCCGTTCCTTTGTAGTCTCGTGTTATGATATGTCACTATCATAAAATGATGTTTTATATTCAGCCAAATGAGGGCAAACCCTAAACCAACACTTTTTGGAGACTATTACCAAAGTTAGCTATTAAGCTATTATGCCAATCTGAATTTGTTCCTTTTTGAAAGCTCCAACAATGGGAATAGAGAGAACACATCATAGTAACCTGTTAAATGTGTGAAAAACTTTTTCAGACACTTCCTGAGCAGTGATGTTTCAAGAAAATTTACAAAGCCCTCCCAACAGAAAGTCTAACCTTGCTTGCAACCTAAATGTAAATAAAAACATAAACAAAGAAAAATATTACAGAGTCCAAATCCAATTGTGATGATTGTCTACATGGGAAACAGTTAAAGTATCACTTTACTGAAAATTCTCACCAGGGTTTTTTTTTTTTTTTTTAATACCATGAACTTGAGGAATAGTTTCTTTCTAGAGAAATAGATTAACTTCAAGGTCTCTTGAACCTGACGACTGAATCTAAGCGCTGCTGCTGCCAAGCAGTGAGAAACACTCTAAAACAACAGATTGGAGAGGCGACACTAATACATTGCCTTAGTGTAGGGCTGTCAATGATTAGTCGACTAATCTATTAATTGACTGTAAAAATCATCAACGCTAATTTGGTGTAATAAACACGCAGTTCTCTTTCTCTCCCCTTTTTTTTCTGGATCACAAAGCACAACAGGAACGTTCTTTTTTCTTCGCTGAGCTTTATACGACCACATAAATGCTCAAACAAGCTCATCCTTCTAACTTCAGACGCAAAAATCACAGGAGTTGAACACCCGATTCAAGAGTATCTCCATGAAAGAAAGAAAGAGAGTAGAAGAATTGGGCCTTACAGTGGCTGAAGGAGAAAAGGTCAGCGCAGCACAGAGCATGAAGGGTGCGCTCAGTCAAGTGAGAGAATTGCACTATAATAAGTGGAAGTAAATGTACTTCTTTAGAAGGATTTTATTTTGAAAGGAACGTGTAGGTGCTGCCGTTAGAATAAAATAAACCAAAATATTATAAAGCCTATTGAAAAATATAACACTGTTAGTGTAACTATCACGACAGTTTAAAAGTTACATGTTATACATAAATGGCCTACTGGCCACAAAAAAAAAAAAAAAGAGAAAATGATCGACGTGTAGTGAGATTTTGCAGCTCTCTTTTGACAGTAAGAAACTGGACCAAATGGTTCTTTTAAAAGCTGCAACACTTACACAGAACATCCTAAATTTGTTTTTAAAAGAAGTGAAACTTCTGTCAATGGTTGAAGATTTAAAGACATGATTGGGGTGCTGCACCCGGGCTACCACCTTGGTAATTTTTACAAACTAATGAAGGAAAAATGATTGTGCAAACACTGGTCAGTATTCAGTATCAGCAATAAATAGATTACATGGCAGATGCAACGTGACTGTTTTTCAATCTACATTTGTTTTGGTCAACATCAGCCTCAAACAATCATCTGTTGTAACTGTGCGATGTTTTTAACCTGCCCAAACAAAGGTAGCTTTTTTTTTTAAAGCATTCCTCCCCCAAAAGAACTGATTTGAATGTACTATCCAAGACGCTCCTAGTCAACAATAAATGCCAAAGTCTTCTGGAGACAAATGCGACTCCATCTGAGATTAAACTGTTTATATTTGCTAATAAAGTGTCACTTTATGTTCCTTCTTTGTAAACTGGTAGATTTGGAGGCTTCTCTTAGAATGAATGAAATCTTTAAGAAATGAATCTTAATTGAATCAGTTTTTGGAGTCCAGTTTAGAGTCCGACCTTTAATGGATGATTGTCCTTTCCTTCAACCATCCCCACGCCCCTACTTCCATTATTGTCTTGCCTTTATCTCCACCTGTCATCTCTTTATTCCTCCTTCTTCTGTGTCCTTACCTTTCTTCTTCCTCCCACACATCCACCTCCTCTTGCACTTTGTGTTGTGTTGGTTATGTCCAACTTGCTGATAGACATCCGGTCCCACAAAAGAAGGCAATTTCAGTCCAGTGTGGAGCCATTGTTGTCTCTAATAGAACGGACAGGGAGGTGAAGAGGATCTATTGATCCAACTGACTGAGGGAAACAAGAGAGGGATAAGGAGATTGAACAAAGAAAAAGGGACACAAAAAGGGGGAAAAATGGGAACTTTCCACTTGAGAGATGTGTGTCAACCGAGCAGTGCTACTTCCATGCTGGACTAGTGGATGGACAGATGGAGGAAGAACGAGAGAGTGTTAGAATTATAAAGTTGAAAGAGTTGATTTCCTACCGTTGCCTCAGCTGATCAAAGAGCCAATGTGTTGGGTTTGACAAGAAAGGAAGTGAGCAGAAGGAGACTGGGAATAAAAAAGGATCCCAAAAAAACATTAAAGTAATAGGACACATTTTTGCAACAGTTTGAATTAAAATGCCCAGGAAAAATTTCAAAAACAGTTGAGGAAAAAGAATTTTAAAAAGCTAAAATAAACAGGAAAACGAATATTTTTATACTCTTTTAAGAATCTCTTGTTGGAAAACAAACAAAGGAATCAGTAGGTGTTTCAGAAAAAACAAAGTTATATGTGATTGATGTCTGTTGGGTAAATTGCATAAAGAACCATAAAATCATTGGTGAGCCCAACAGAGAAACTGAATGGTTCCTTCATGATTCAGTTATCTCTCAAAGGCTATTTTCACATAAATGTAGTCCCAACATTTAAATGAAAGGAGTGGAGCATGCTGACAAATGACATACTTTCATTTATTATGGTTTGCATTCGCACACAGCATCCTTATGAGTGAACTAAAGACAAGGTAGGCAGGGTATTGATTAACTTTTGTTTTATGGGTTCGTAATTCGGTTTGATTTTACAGTTAGATTCAAATAAATGTCTATTATTATTTTTTCTTAATGTCATTTAGAACCAGTTCATTTGGTTATGAGACCATTTTTTGACATGACCAGTGAAAAAAACAAGTACATGTGGACCCTTTAATAATACTGCTACGAAACCTTACATTATAAACTAATTGAAATGACTTTTGCATGAAAAATATACAAGAAATTATTAAAAAAAAAAAAAAAGATTGATGATTGGATAAATCAATATTGATTTTCTAAGTTAGGTTTCATTTTTAGATTTGTTGATTATTCAAATCTAATCATAGACTACACCACCACGAAAAAGATTAAGCAGGGCCTTGAGGTGTTTATTTGGAGGCACTGTATCATTGCAAGAAGCAGAACAGAAGCAGAATTTCCCAGAACTCTGACCAGGAATGAAAAGAAAGGCAGAGAAAAAACACATTACGCCCGTAGGATGCCCACATAAACCACGCTTTGATTGTCTATGTTCCTTATATATTTCCTTATTGATTTAATAATCAAACATCCTAATGAGTCATCTATTACACTCTTAGTTAGCCTTGTGTGTTGTCAAGATATTTGCTAAGCAGCAGAAAGAAAATGTGCATAAACATTTTTGCTCTGCAGGCTCATCAAGCGGTCAACTTTGTGCGGGCCACCTGTGTGCCTGTACATGTTTGCCCATTCTTCACACGCAGAGAGCCCAAATCAAGCCCTAAGTGCTGTTAGGGCTAAGGCTTAAAACAAAGTAGACAAAGGAAACAAATTCCTGGCGTGGATCGAACCTGTGCGCCTACAGGGAAAAAGCAACAGCTAAATGTTTGCTTTTATCTTAAGAACCAGCTGACTTATCTTTACTTTGGCGGATCATGCTTGATGTATAATTTGGTATTTGGACTTGGAAGTTCTGTTTGTTTTTTTGTGAACAAGCCTCTGTGCTTTACGCTACTCAGCTTGGCTAGCTGAAATTGGACTCTGAGGAACAAAAAGCTCTTCGGCTGCTTCCTTCTAATTTTGCTGTCATGAATGTTAATACTTCTCATGCTAACTAGGATTTGAGGAGTCTGAAATGTAGTTCTTGGTTAATTGTGGGGTTTATCGGCACGTTACTCGGGGGCAGACTTGCACAAATTAAACCAATGGTATGGAGCTCTTCTTGTCATTGACCAATTCACTGGAGCCCTTTCATGCTTGATGCCCACCTTCAACGAGGTGCGGAAGTATGAAAAAACCCCTGCTTTTTAGAGGAGTTTAACTCACAAAGTTCTACAAAAAACATTTTTGAGGCTATTCAACGATTTCTGAGTTATATAGATGGGGATGGGGGTAGTTATTGCAGCGACAGGGATCACTTAAGAGTTTCAAGTTGTAAATTCATGCAGACAAATGAAGAAAAGTTGGATTTTTTCCAGAAGCCTGCACACCTGATGGGAATCAGTTCATCAAGGGAATTTATTTAGTGCACCTGACTGCAACTTAGCCTCCGACTTCCTTGAAAAAAGTCGGCATGTCTTTGCATTTTAAGCATCTGACTGTACGTTGGCACTAAATAAAAAGACGACATCATGTACTTCAGTACACTTTGAGATAGTTCTCAGATTTTTAGTGTTTGGTATTTTTTTAATGAGCAAAAACAAACCCCTCCAGCGAACTATTTTTACAAGTTAAATAAAAACAGTAAGAAATGAAAGAGCTACGGAACTGCAAACAATTTTGGCAAAATATAAAAAGGAATGCAAACTAGGATACATGGGGGAGGGGCAGGGGAGCTGGCAACTGGAAAATGCAGCGAGGTGGTTTTTAAACGAATACATAGAAGCCAGTGAGTTAGAGAGAGATAGAGAAAGGCATTTGATTAAAGGCTGCAGCTTCAATAATGCAAATGTAATTACTTGCACTGGTCCTCACACTAGCTTAGCTTCTAACTGCATTAATGCTGAAGTGGAGTGGTAGGAAAAGAAAAAGTCAGACTCCAGGTAGAAAATGAAGTTCGAAATAAAGTGTAGAATGAAAAACAACAACACAAAATCATGAGGCGTTTTGATATAAAAGTTAGATGTATTAAAAGTGAAAGAATGGTGAATTTGAGATGAGGTGGTATATTAAAAAAGGGAAATATTGAAAACCTATAACAGGAGTCAAATATGATAATGTAAAAGTTGGTAAGATGTGAGAAAAGTTTCTTATTTTATTTAAATAATGCTATAAAGTATGTCTGCAGATACAAAAGAGTCCAAGTAGGACTTAAAATGAGGGACAGCTCTTGTATTTTGATGCAAGTATTTTCAGGTGTGCCTTAAGGTCCAAAAAGTACAGTAGTCTTTTAATGGGAGCACACTGAAATGATGTGGGTCCTTTGGCTTTACAGAAAGAATTTGTCTTTCCAGTTCTTTCTGACCCTTTGTCAGGTTTTGTTGGTCTTTGCTGGGTCCACATGTCCATGATGCGTGTTATGTTGGTCAGTTATCATACAATGACATTGTAACATTTAACCTTTTAACACTGGAGATGTCACCGACAAGACTTCAATAACACATACTCTTTGACATTCCGTAACACTTCGACTAATGGAACATTCCATGTGAATTAGCTGATCTTGATGCAAAGAAAAATGGATTTTATCGTCGGCTTCGAGGTATTATGCAACACGTTATTACACATTGTTGCATAACAGTGAAAAACCCGTTTTCTCCACAACATAATCAGCTGAATTACAGTGATTGGTTAAGCACTTCACCACTCTAAAGTGGTGTCCACTGGAATTGCAGTTGAGTAATGGTAGTCAAAAGAATCTAAACCCTGGAGCTAAAGCTCAGGGTTCAACGTAATAATATCATCATTAATAAGCATTCTTTATAAAGGTGAGAAACGTTAACTACATTTGACATGTTGTTCTTTGTTGAAGAAATGAACGGTGATTTCTAGTTTACACTTTCAAAGTCCAACCTGATCTTTGGTGTACTGTATTGATACTAATAACAAAGCTATTCATAATAAGCAGGCCTTGACTAAAACAAGTATAGTTGAAGAACCCTAAATCATTTGGCATTTTTTTTAACAATTAAATTAGTCATTATTTGTATTCCCGAGGATTATATATGTTGTACAATATACTTTTTCAGAATATAAGTCGCATTTTTTTGGTATAGTTTTTCCAAACACGTGACTTATATGTGATTTATTAAAAATAAATAGCAACAACCGCTAGAGAGCACTGTGGATGTGTGTGTCTCAGTATTTGCTGCTGACAACAGCATAGAAAAAGAAACACCTCTCACTCAGGCTCGGAGATGGTTTTGAAAAATCAACACAAAGAACCAAGACTTTAATGGATTTCCTGATTTAAAGTGATATAAAGAGTTTAGTTGACTCATTTGCAAGTTGCTTTTTTCTATGGTTATGTGAAGAATTGTTCATTTGTTGCGCTAATACATGAGATTCCTTCTATGTTTCATTTAGCTCAATTTGGTTACAGTTGTGAAGCTCATATATTTCATCTGTTTTTGTCATCTATTCTGTTATTAGGATTTGCCTTTCAAGATGAAATGTCCTGTATTTTTCTTTAATACAATCCTCCTAAAAGTGCGATTTATATATAATTTTTGTTTTCTTTATCATGCATATTTTTTTGCTGCTGCAGCTTACACTCCAAAGCGTCCGTAAAATGCAGGTATAATGAAACTTGAATGGATATTTACCGAATGGCACAGAAAAATGTGAGAGGCTTCTTCTGCAAACTTACAGATGGAGTCTGTAATGAATAAAAAAGTGAAATCCTTGAGCAAATCAGATGGCGTCCCTCCCCTTTTAACACTATTCTTCGTATATAGTTAAAGCTGCCAGTCCACTATAAATCCCGACTTGTCTCACTTGACATGTGTGAATGAAACCCCCCGAGGAAGATATCCTCTAAAAGATCATGTGAATGACTGAAAGCCTCCCCTTTAACACACTGATGAAGCCATTAGCATTAAGTATCACATGTTTAAAGAGGGCCACGCTCTCACTTATACCATGACACCGAATGGATGTGGGGATGAAAAACCATGGGGAGATAATGCAGCGTCTGCCTCTGATGGACTGGAGGGGGGCACAGTCTGCTCTCTTCTGCTGCGCCTGAAGGACAACTGGAGGCATTTATTGCTGGAAGACGCCTCCACCATATTTCTCCTTCTTCGTCTGCGGGGTAGTTTGCCACATCAGCTGTTCTTCAACAGCAAGGAGATGACCCCTCAAGGAAACGTCATCCTTGTTGCATTGTGTGTGTTTGGGTGCACACACACACCCTCACACACACACACACACACACACACACACAAAATGCTTGTGCGCAGAACTCACTGGGATTCTGTTCTGCAAGCTCGAGCAACTAAAAGCGCCGACTACTTAAATTATGATTTGCCGCTCCTATCATCCCTGTCATCAAATCCCTGTTGTTCCCATTTTCAAAAAAGGCTCAAATAAACATCAACAAAAACATAAAAATGTAACCAAAGTTTTTCCACTCCTGATTCCATACCCTTTCTTATTTTCTTTTACTTTGCTCTCCTCAGGACAATTATACGTTTGCTCAGCCGGGCATTCAGAGGAAAGTCAAGGCCCTGGAGGAGCTGGTCAGCAGGATTGATGGTGAGTCATCTGCCTTGCTTGCCTTTATCCATCCCACCCACCCAACTGCAAACTCCCTTTTTTCCACCTTTCTTCCACTTTGACAAGACTTCCTCACATCTGTCTTCAATCTCTCTTTGTTTTTTCTGATCTCTCCACCAAGCAGGGCATCAACCCATAAAGCAGCAATTCAAGAGCTGTAAATAAAAACAGCCAGCTATGATCAAATATTTTTTTTCAGATAAATTCCCATTTATGTATTTTATTAGCTCGTTTTTATCCTAATCTGGGATTCCGTTCTTAAAACATTTTAGAAATGTACAATGCAAATTTTATTTGTGCATTTTATATGTAAAAACAGTCCTTTCTGTTTTTCTTACATAAATGATCATTTTAATTAACACAAGCATTGCCTCAGACATCCACCTTATTTTATTTACCTTAGTGAACTAACCTTTTGTTTTTTTGGTTGTGTCTGAATTCCCTCACTACTCATTACCTAGTCTATGACTATGTCTGAATCCCCTTCCAACCCATAAAACAAATCTATATAGTATGTGACCATGTACTGTCCTGAATTTTAATGAGATCCAGACACATGCTAACTATTTTTTTACTGCCAACATTTCCTTACTTATTTGCCAAAGTAAAATCCTAATAAATATCAACGTTTTACAAAGACTATTTATTAATCTACTGCATTGTGATGATGAAAACTTGGATAATTTGTACAAAATACATGTAGATGTCTTTTTCAAATGTAAAATTTATCAAACGCAGTGCATTGTGGTCTATATTCGCCAAGCTAGTGAGCATTGATGCAAACGAGTTTTTCGCAGGGAATTTCTAGGGTGCTGAAATTTGGAACTGTAGATTCATACATCTCAAAAAAACAGAACACCAGTTGCTTGTAAAAGAGAAATGGACCAAGTGAGTATTACGTCATCCGTAGAAAATGGCTTACGTCCAGTTCCAACAAAAGGAAGTCAATTCAATCACGTTTTTTCCACAATATGGACGCCTACATGTTGGAACCAGAAATCGTCAGTGATGGTGTGGAGCCGGTCTGAGTCGACGTTTCTATGGCAACCACTCTTGCCAATCAGAAGTGAGCTTGTTGGAAGTCCACACCCCTACCACTTAAAAACGGATAAACATACTGTGTCAATCAAACGTTCATTTTCCATTAAAAAAATATGAATAAAAAGGATCATCAAAAAACATTTTAAAAAAAAAAGGTATCAGAGCAAGAATGGTTATTTTGACAAATATATTGACTGAGTAATAATTGTTTCTTTCTTGAAAGAAGTCTATGAGATTTTGGCTACTTGGAGTCGGCGGGCACTTCCTGTTTGGAATGCGGGGGACGGGGTGGGGTTCGGGGGGGTCACTCAGTCCAGTTCTTACATACAGTCAATGCAAATGCCTTAAAGTGAAGTAATTCGTGAGCATTGAGGGAATTTGGACACAACTGACAATTTCAAAATCCAGTTCTCTGGAAATTCCCAGAAGTCCTTAAGGAAAACTAGTGTGCATCGATGCTCACTGGATTGACAGTTATTTACCACAATGCATATTGCATATTGACCGCACTGTAGTCTTGTAGTTTAGGGAATAGAGATGCAGTTCAGAAAAAAGTCTTCGTTTGATCAAAAACGTCTTTTGAACAGTGTTGACCCAGGAAGGCTTTTATTTTAGGATTCTTTAGTTTTCTTCTTCTTCCACAGCAAATCAGCTTAAGAAATGTAATAGATATTGAAAATATGACTTTGAATTTATTCTGAAAATGGCAGGTTAGGGCTCAGATGTGAAGGCACAAGACATGATTGAAGTTCTGTTAACCTTCTGTCTATCGTTATCTTCAGAGAGCTTCATTTACTGTACACGTATCTCAACTGGGATACGAACAGGGGCTCATCAAAAACAAGCTTTTGTTTTTGCTCGCGTTCTGGCCTAACCTCAGTGCCCTCTGCTGTGATGACTCTCCTGTCACCCTCCCTGGGAGCAGCGATGGGAGGACTCACTGGCTTTATCCCGATGGATGGGGAGAAAGGGCCTGTGTCCGTGTGCAGCAGTATAATTGTCAGCAAAAGTTAGCAAGTAAACGCAATGCTAGCTGACATGCGCACACTGCTGTCTGGAAATTTTTCCGACACCACCCGCAGGAGCTGTAAGTCCAAATCAGTCACAGCTGACACGTTGGACTTTATTCTGCCAGGTCCGCCCCGACAAAGCAGGTGTTTGAGTGAGAACAGAGGCTCCGGCGATTGGTGTGAAACAGGCGGAAAAAAAATGTTAGTCTTTCTGTTCCATTCGACCTCCACCACACTGCAGCAATGCTGTAAAAGAGATGACTTGACATTTTCGCTGGATCTTATGCCATAATTGCCCTGTCATCATTGTCAGGATGGATACTTTATACCTCGCCAGCTCAACATAACCAGCTCTAATGACATCACAGATAACTCTTATCTCGCGTTACAGGATTGTTTTCCGTTAAGCTGTCGACGTCGCATCTTTTCTGGAAACAATGGCTTCTCATCTTTTTCCCAAATTACCTATCAGCACTTATCAGATCCAGAGTTCTTCAGGCTGGGGATGTTTTGATAAAGGTTTGGGGTCTGCCATCCCACAGCAGAGGAATGGTCTCTATTAACTGGATAAAAATAACACTAATCATTCCTAAATCCAGGTACAGCGCCAAGCTAAGCCGCATAAATCATTGGTGTCCTTTTTCTCACATTGGTTGTTATATTTCTGCTATCATTGTTGGTTAAAATATCGACATTTCCAAAGCATCTCAATTTGAAGGTATTTTTGATGTTTTAATGTTAAATTCATTTGTGTTATTAAAGAGATTTTGTAACTTTATTAAAAAAATAGTAAATTATTGCTTTTTTCCTTCTTTGTCACAAAGAAGAAAATGTCATTGTTTAGGCTAAAATCTGGTTGTAAAAAAACAAAAAAAAGAAAAAACAAGCCTAAATGTTTATGGTCAGATCCATGTTCCCTTAAATTTCCATTCTGTTCATCAAAATATGACTTTTTGGGGTTTTTTTTGTTCTTATTGGTTGTGATACTGGCCTCTCTCTTTACGGTTATTTGAAAATAAACTTTTGTAGCAACTATTTGACTTCCTGAATGAAGCCAACCTGAAAAAGAATAACACAGGCTCTAATTTTCCAAAGCATGCTTAGGAATTTTACTTGTAGTCTGGTTGCAAAAGCAGGAAGTAAGGCTGTACCGTCTTTGAAAAAAGATTTCATTAAAAAAGTCGATGCCCAGAAACTTAGAACAATGCGCAGAAATTAGTGGCCTAAGTCCTGTACAATAAAAAACAACGTTTTTTTTTATGCACAGCAGTTCAACTTTAGTTAAATTCCATAATTTTATAAAGTAATAGTTTAACACAAACATTGTTCCAAGGTCCTTCATAATAATGATGAATGTTAAGGCAAAACACCCATACATAGTCCAGTTTATTCCAAGCAATTCAAGATCATTATGCTAGATTCACACTGAACATGATTTGCGCGTAAAATTCAAGTCTGTTGCATCTTTTTGATGCATAGAGAGAAAAAAATAACAATACAATTAGAGGGCGTTTTTATTATTGTTCCAAACAAGAAAATAATCATAAAGTTCAAGAGGAGAACAAACAGCAACCATCAGTTTCTCTTCCCTGTTGGTTTTTGACACTGGACACATTTTAGTTTTTAAATATGAATTGACCAAATGGTTTTGGGTGTAATCCACTTTACTGGAGAAGCAATGGGTGGCAGCAAGGAGGAATGAAATATAAAGGAAAACCTCCGACAGAAGCAGATTTTGTAACACACCACCAGTTTATGATTATACTTTATTGTTGCTTTTTTTCATTCTTGTAAACTTTAGGGTCCAGGAATGTCAGAACTTTCGTCTAACTCTTGACTGTCATTAATGGTTGCAGGAATTCAATACAAGATCAGAACAGAAAGAGAGCACACTGTAAGCATAATTTATTACCAGTTGTTCCCACAGAAACTGGAAAATAACTATAACAAAGTCAGAACTTGATTTTAGTTCACCACTACTTCCTGTTGCCACAGTGCAACAATTTCAGAACCAGATCCACCCTTGACTTTCATGAGACACTGCAACACCTTCAAATGAATCCAAACTGCTCCTGCCAAACTCCCAGAATCTGATTTGATGCTATGATATCTATTAATAGAACACAGCGAGCCTGCATTCTTTAGAGACAGAAGTGAAATGAACCAAGCGGCAGGTCCTTATTTCTGCTCTCTTGAACATCTCAGTGTGTCCAAACCAACTTCTCCTTGATGGGTGTCAGTTATAAATTCCAATTTTATTTGTCACTTACATATACATACATAGCTTAATAATCAGTGAAATGTACTGCACGACTGTTCAACGATATGAAAAATGATATGATGAAAGTAGATGAAGACATTTCATTAGATAGATTGCAAAATTGATGTTGCCTAATAGAGCTTGCCTACATTTGTGACAGTTTCTTGTTTACAAGCAAGTGAGTCTAATAATGACTCACCTTAATGATCCTTCTTTTTCTACGACACGGTTCAAAGCAGTCACTTTTTTGTCTTTCAACATACCTTATAAGCGTTTATCAAAGATTTTGAAAAATTGCATTTACATTGTCAGAAGGAGTACTGGGGCTGCCATAAAAATAGATTTAATAGAAAAAAGTTATAAAATTATGAAGAAACAGTTGTACTTTTACCAGAATTAAGCCGTAAATTGATGAGCAAAAAATTGTAATTTTACAAGAATAAAGTCGTAAATCGCACTTTACCTAGGTAAAAGTTGGCTTTTTAAAAACAAAAGTTGGTTGTGTAAGCCTCCATCCACATTACATGCCGACTTAATCCATCAATGCAGCCATTTGTGGTGATGCAATCGGGCATTCGTTTATCATATGAATCCATGCATTTAGACCTCCACCAGAAATCCTTCTCTTGTAGGTCAAATATCTTCTCCTGAAGAGGCCCAGTGACCTGCAAATTATTTTCAATGTCCGAATACTTTTAATAAAACAATGTTGACTCACTAAAAGACTTAATATTTCCTTGTTTGGGAAACCAATTCTAAAGGAACCACTTACAATGGGGTCTACGTGTGTCACCTCAAAACACCATATTGTTTCTTTTTTTATTGTTTCCATTTATCTTATCCTAAATCCAGAATTCCTCCCTCCTCCCTAATTACTAAAAACTAAACAAGTTGGGACTATCCCAGTGCCCTGGATTTTAAAAGCCATTCGGAAGCCATTCTCACTGCTTTTCTTTTTTTCTTTTTAAAGGCAAAGATGACATCATCAATGTCGTTGTAACCTAATAGAGAGAGGCGTTTTAGAAAAAAAGAATTACAAATCCACTGTGTTTTGATAATCAAAACTTTATTTTAAAACTTTTTTTTTTTTTTTTTTTTAAAGAAAGAAAGAAATTAAGATTCGATTTTTTTAACTTGAAGAAATGTTCAAACGCAGTGCATTGATGTCTATATTCACACTGTTTTTTGGGTTTTTTTTGCGGAGGCTTCTGGGAAATTTCTAGAGCTATTTTGAAGTTTTTGATTTGGACAGCACTACAAATTCAGACACAACCTTAGTAAACAGTGTTTACTAAGGTCAATGTATGACTTATATATATATATAGTGAATTCTCAGCTTTTAACTAATGAAATTAAAACTTTAATATTGTAAAATAGTGACTCTTCACAAGTTTATTCTGGTAAAGTTTTGACGTTTTGTCATAGCTTTACGACTTAATTTTTGTAAATTCTGCTTTTTTTTTTTTTTTTTTTTGCAAAAAATACAACTTTATTATCGTAATTTTTTTGTATGATGGTCTTAATGCTTTGTCATAATTTTCACATTAAATTGTGTAAAAATTTTATCTCACCACTTCCTTTATGTGGATGAACTTAACAACAAAGTGATTTTTACTTTGAAATTTTATTTCTTTGTTCTTCCTTTTTGCTTTCAAATCCCCCAGACGACCCCCATCTGTAATTATCTACTTGTAATGATAACAGTAACACCCATTAGTGCTGCTTGATGCTGGCAGATGCACCCCCTCAAAAGACAACAACCACTTTGTCAGCATGGAATGCTCCTTTGATGTCTTTTGTCTCCCTTTTATCTCTGTGTCTTTATTTGTTGCATGGAAGGGCATTGGTACAATTCCATTAGCATGCAAAGAGCCCAAAGGTGAATTTATTTATTCAAATGAGGAGGCGCATTTGCAGCACACTCTCCCATCTAAATAGACTGGTATGGGGATGTTGAATATTGCATAATGAAATGCTTTTTTTGGCTTTTATTTGTTTTGCTTCGATAAAACCTCCTAAATCAGTTTGTTCCACTGTAAGATTTGGTGTTAGTGTTTGATCTGTATTACATCGACACTGGTTTTCTGTGTGGCTCCAGCAAAGTTTTTCTGTTTGCTTCTGAATAGTTCCCTAAAAAGCTTCATTCAAGAGCTGCTCTGGCATCTTTTAACTCGACCTGAGGTCAGTTACACAAGTTTTTCCCTTCCCTTCCCACACACTTCTCCTTCAGATCACCCTCTGCTCAGCCTTCTGGGTTTTACAAGTTTATTTCATTTATTCAGCGAGACTTACAGATTTCTTTATAGCTCCTTTCACTCTTTTTTATCAGCCTTTTTCAAAAATCTTAGTTATGGCTGTTTTGCTTTGTCTCTTTTGGATTTTTCTTTCTTTTTGATGAAACAATGTCTTTTTATTTTATTTTTAACTACATTAATTAAGACTGAAAACATAATTTTTGCTTTAAACCACATTTTATGTGTTTAATTCATACTTAGAAGAATCTATTTAGGCCCAGATACCTTATTGTGTAGACATCAAAGCAAAAAGTCTTTATGCTGAATGTGCTCCTGCAATTAAATATAATCATGTCATAGGATAGAGATGATTGCAGTGAGCAGCTCAGTGGCCCTGTGGTAGAAGATCTGCCCTCATCAAATCGGAAGATCGTGGGTTTGATTCCGCTGTTGAGTCATTCCAATGAAGTATGCAAGTGACTCACTTGCAAGGCTGACACTAAAAACATGTTTTGGCTGTGAATTTTGTTATACATTTATTTTAATTGATTTTAATTAAAAATAATTCATTTCTGCTTTCGTCTAACCCCATTTTTTTTTTCTTAAACGCAGTAGATAGGTACTCTGGTTTAGATTTTATGTCTTTGTCAAAGCTTTGAAATGCTAAGCATCTAAAGGTTTTTAAAACAAGGGTGGGTAGAAACGTATTGGGAAAGTTTTGATCTTGCAGATGTGCAGGGTTAAAACAATGACACGAGAATAACAGTTAAAAAGAAAAGATCAGTTCGTCCTCACAGGCTTCCTGGATGGGAAGGATTACAGTTTGGGGCCGAACGACAAAGCACTCAATCTGTTCTCTTCGGCCGATTCCTTTAGCCCTTTGATTGTAGCCCTTTAACCCTTACTTACCCCTTTGTGTTTTTTTTTGTTTTTGTTTTTTTTTTTTTTTGTGTAAGTGTTCACTACAAACTGTCATTTACAGTATACACATAGAAGAAAATGTGTTTTTGCTCTACGGGCTAGCTATGATTGTGATACTTTGGGTATGGAAAGTATTCAAACCCCCTTACATTTTCAAAATAAAAAAATTTAAGGGGGTCTGAATACTTTCCGTACCCACAGTATTTTGTGCATTGTGCTCCATACCAGTCGACCAGTTTTTCACCTACAGACTAGCCGTATCTAGCCGTGGTTTCATACATTCTTGAGATTTTCATGTGGAACTATTTCCTTTTTCATTCAGACTAAACTGCTTCCTTTTTCTCTCTGAAGTGCAAGACGGAGAAAGAGAAAATGGTTTTTAAAAAAAAAAAAAATCCAATTTCATGTTTTATGAAGGAGACTATGAAGTCAGACGGATTTGGCCTCATCAGCAGATTTCTGGGAGATGCTCACCCGTCAATGTATGACCCCGCCCTCCTACACCACAGTGTCCAGCAGCCCAAAGTGAAGAGCTAGAGGACGGGAGCCAGCACAGCAGCCGCTGTTCTGACTTGTAACCAGCAGTGGGCAAGAGGACAAGACTCATCAGTCAATCAGCGTCAATGAGACATGTCATCCTCCCCCATCCTTTGCCCTGATTATAACCCCACCCAGCGTGCTCAGCACTGCGCCAGCCAGAAGGAGGAACTTTTATTTTGATTTCCCATGTAGATAATTTTCATCTTCTTTGCCACAAAGCCCCAGCACCCCAGCGCCTAACCCCCCACCTCTCTTCCCTGTGTTTGGTGAAGTGGCTAATATTAGGCAGAGCAAGTTCATTAGTATAATTTAACATTGTCTAAGGTTGTTCCACTCTCTTCCCCTCTGTTTGGCAGTTAGCTAAGATCTGTCACCGTGATGCATGCACTGTTAATGAGCTTCCCTTGTTTATGCTTTTACAGCAGCATGTGATAATTAAACTGCAGAGACAAGTGTGAAATAATAGCTTTGTGTTTACTTTGCGCCCTGCTCATGTGCTGGAGTGTGTGTGGAATTGCAGATAGGTGCCATTCAGGTGTTTTTCTTTGAAGAATGCAGGATGAGGGGGAGGAAACGTCTTGCTTTTTATGTTACTCCTGAATGTGTTATGAATATCCTTATTTTTTATTTTATTTTATTTTTATTTTTTTGGAAAGTTTGTTCACTCGACTGTCAGCCCAGATTACGAGCACCCACCCAACGCGCTGTTTTTCATAGATTCTCTGACAGCTTCATAATTACAGCCCCATTATGAGATGTGTGTGTTGAGGAGAGATTGGGTGACTCGGGTTAGATGACAATGGAAACTGGGAGTTGCTGAATGCCGAGTGGTATTTTTAATCTTTTGTTATGTAAAGACGCGGAAAACAAACATTTATCAAGAACAGAGAAAAAGAACAAAGGCGTTAGCCCTTCTCGGTGTCACAGCCCCGTTTGCAGTCGGCTTTCCTCTGACATACGCGCCTCTGATCCCCTCTTCTCGGGGAGTCTTCTGCCAGCACGCCACAATGCTGACATTTGAACCGCACACTGAGACCACGTGATGCGACGTGTTTGTCAGTTCGTTCCGAGGTTTGGCTAAAGCTCAAGCAAAGGAAGGAAAGCTGCAGGTTAAAGGAGACAGACGAGGGCGTCCGATGGCCCGTGAAACAAAAAGTGCATCATAAGTTGACCTGCAAGGTCTATATTGCAGTCAAACATAGAGCTTGTTTGTTTGTAGTAAATACTCACTTGCTGTGGTTTGTGAACACAATGTTCAGAACAGAGTGTAAGAAAAACACAACATTTTAGGGTTGTAACAATTCGATTTAATGATTCGATTCAGACCATCATTGTTGTTAAAAAGTCAATATTGGTTCATTCTAAATGATCCAATTCAAAGACCTAAGATTGATCCAGGACGTCTTCAGCCAAATGACAATATAGGTCGATTCTATTCGGTTCTGCCTCTGACAGATCGATCTGGTTGGATTGTAGGAATGGAAATCGATTCATTGAGTCATTGGTGAACCGCTTCTGCATTTATAAATGGAAGTTTAAACCTAGAGATGTCGTCGGTGACACCTAAATAATGTTTGACCCACCGTAAATCTCAATTTGTTTACGCAGCATGGGTTATAGTCAATGCCCGTAATTATATTGTATTAAATGTATCCGGCCCGCTAGATTGTTTTTCAGAATTGTTATTAATGTTCCAGCTGCCTTGTTGAACACCAGTTTTGTGAGGATAGGCAGTTTCCTGCCCAATTGGGCAATTTAGATTCTAAATTTGCGGGCAAAAAAAAGCTTTGGGTGGGTTTAGGTCCGGTTCGGTGGTTCCTTTTTGAAACACATCTGAGGAGGGACGTTTGGTCAAGGGGAGACACGCGATCCAGTGCCTCACCTGTAAACTAGCCTCGCCATTGTGAGGAACTAATAATAAAATAAAAATGTATCCACCAATCTGTTCTTTGTATAACTTTGAATAATTTTTGTCATCAAAATCGCTGCATTTTCAGGTTTCCTATACAATTACGGTTCAGGCTGGAAGGTGAAACGCAGCCTCAGTTGCACAATCCATCAGAAACTGGGTCACTGCTTGTCTTTAGTTTACTCAGCGTATCCTAATAATGTCATTCTTTATAAATGTTTATACATACATTTCCATATAATATCTATTTCAAGTTTGTCATTTCTTTGGTGTTTGTATCTGACACAAAGCTGCACTGAAGAAAGCAGGCGGTGAACAACTGCACTTTTTCATTCATAAATAAACAACAGATCATTTGTTTAGGAAGGTATAGAAGTTTTTGGGAGGATTTCTACTGTTGGTGTTGCACAAAATTAGGAAAACAGCAAATATTTTAGAGGTAATCTCATCTGAAAAATGATTTCGTTCAGTTTTTAATGCTTCAATAACTCCTAAAAAATTATATTGACAAGACCAGGTTTTTAAAAATCGAATTGCTTTGATACGTTTCCCAAAGACATTCACTGTACCAAACACACAAAACAAAAATTAACTTGATGCTGAAAAACGATGCCAGGAGTCCAGCTCTGATAAAACTACACAAGAGCAAAGAAAAAAGATTTTTTTATGTTGTTATATGTTGAAAAGGACAATTTTATTTAAATTCAAAGCTTTGTTTTCTTTTGGTTCTGCAGCATTTTTCAGAATTGTATAATTCTGACGGGATATTATTTATGGACTGCATAATTTTTTAGGATATTTTTACTCTTTTCTTTTTATTATTACATAAAATGATATAAAAGTAAAGAAATTTAAGTGTTTTTTCTTCTACTTTTTTTCTAAATTGTATAATTTTAACAAAATATAGTTTTATGTAGAGAAAAATATTGAAACCTATTTAAGCTTAAAGTTGATTATTTTTAAGAATAATATTCCTGTCTGTTTTTATTCATATTTATGTGAAAGTTTGAGTTTGACACCTCTGGTTTAGGCGATCATTGTGAATCACGCTTTAGTGCTACTGCTTTTGTCAGTGACCCGGACAAAAGCAGCTTATATTGGCTTTGCACGCGTTTTACTAACGTAATGTAAAGCTGCGTTTCTATGGGTCAAAATCAGCCGAGTTATGTTGATTGTGTTAGCACTTTAGTGCTGTAAAGGGTTTATCATAAGAGCAGGGCTACGCATCTCATTTTTTTGTTGTAAGCCGAGGAAAAATAGGCATTTTACTGAACAAATCATGACCCTACCCACTTTTGTTTGATTACGGCAGGAAAAATTACAGTTTTTCATGTTTTCATTACTAAAAAGAAATAAGCTTCTAGACAACATTTCGTAACTGTTGTTTCTTCTTTGGCTCTTTTATCTTTTATTTTCTTCTCTTTTATATTTATCAGTCCAAAACCTAAACATCATGTGTCAGAGGTCCAGAGATCCTCACTGGATTACACCTTAAAGCAGCGTTTGACTAACAGATAATGAACATGTTCTCTGTACATTTAATTTAAAATGGCTCTCCATTTTCACCTCTGGATGCCATTGACCCACTTTATATGCACTTCAGTCTTCACTGGGGTGACACACAATTTCTCTGGAGTGTTGGTTAACAATACAATTACATTTTCATTTCCCATCCCGGTTTGCAATGAAGCTTTTCTGAGACAATTTGGATGGCTCTGTAATTACATTTCAATTATGAGGAAACGGATGAGCGTGTGACACCAATGACAGCAGCTATTAATGGTGAAGGGAGTTGGAAACCAATCTGTCTATCTTTTTTTGAGTTACTGTCAGCGCTGCCATAACAGTTTTTTCCTGATTCCCTGATATTTGAATCTCTGCTATTTCCTTTTTTTTAAATTAATTTTTTTTTTACACACAAACTGGGCCGACGAGTGGAGCCTTAATCTACCTTTGTATTAAAATCGCTTATTGTTTTCTGTTCCTGATAGAGTCTGTGCACTGCCACATGCAGCAGTATGAGGTGGAGTATCTGCAGTTTGCCTTTCGCTGGATGAACAACCTCCTGATGAGGGAGCTGCCGCTACGCTGCACTATCAGGCTGTGGGACACCTATCAGGTATGCTCTGTTAATGTCACCCGTTTGACTTTTTCTCAAGTCTAGTCTTACTAACCAAAAATAGACTTTTGACAGTTTAACATTTTAACAATTATTACGGATGTTTTTTTTTTTCTTTTCTGGTATGTCAGATTTCTTACAGCTTTCACTGAACTTCTCTGTTGACCCATTGCAAATTAAAAGGAACCATCAAACTAAAGTCAACGCATAATACCACTGACGAAAAAAATCACTTTGGTCTCTGTAAAATTAAAATCTTTGAATCATAAACTAAAACAAATTGAGAAGCGTATTCCAGAGCATAATAACTAAAGGATGTCTTACCATGTGTGGCCCACACCAGAGATCACTAGATTATTTCCCATGAATTAAAGAAACCACAATTATCTGCTGCTAAAGCACTTCCAAGAGTTACTTTTCTTGGCTCCTCCCAACTCTGAGGATACCGTAGAAATGAAAGGCCGTATTTGGAAATCATTTGTGTTACTGCCATAGTTAAGACCCGAGTATCTGTAGGATGTAATCAGTACTCTACAAACCTGCTCTTTAAAGGAGGGTAGTGATTAACTCTACTCAACGGAAAAGCAGGATTTCCTTTAGCTTTGTTTTAAAAAAAGAAATAAAAAGATGAATCAAAGTTGCAGCTGTAACGTAGAGTGAAAACTATACAGTCAAACGAGAGCAGGATCTTCGCACAAATCAGATCAGTATGGACCTCTTGATCCTGCGTTCCTATGGCATTTACACTGAGCTTAATAGGCAAAGCCTCCAGTTAGACCAGATTGTTAACCTCAGAAGACATTGTCAATATTACCTAATGTCTGTTATTGATTTTGGGGTGTGTGCATGTGTTGGAATGTGCATCTTGGGCTTGAACTGAGTCCATGCGATGGATTTTCTAGTTGATGCAGAGGTTGAGAGTGTAAGACATGTGAACACATCAGGTTGTTTGATCAGAGAGAGTGCTTTGACTGAAAAAAGTGCTGCTCTTGTTTTTCTCTCCATGCCTCCTGTATCGCTAGATTTGCCCATTTTATTAGTTACATTTCTGTTATCCTTTGAACATTTTTCCCACTTCAGATGAATATAAAATGGGACTAAATGCAGATTTCAGTGACCCGAGGATAAAAAGTGAGCGGTCATGGGTAGAAATGCCAAAACACATATTTAGCAGTTCATAGCTTCTTTAAAAGCATCAAACCAGAACTCAAATTATTAAACAGTAAATGAAGTCTTTCCATATTTCATGAACTCTCTGTGAACTTTCAACAGCGTGATAGAAATCGTATGTGACAGGGAAAAACCAGGTGGTAGCCTGGCTCCAATTCAAACACCTTTAGGTTACTTTAAGTTCAGAATGTTCAGGTTCTGTTCTTCCTTGTCTTCACTTTAGGACCTTCTTCATGTTTGATTTGCAGTTGGCAAAAAAATAATTTTTTTTAGATATTTTTAAAATGTATTTTAAATATATATACATACATACATATAAATATATTTATCACAAGTTTTTCTAGTTATAAACTAAACGATCAGATCCCTCCATAAAAAATATGTGGTCGTATGTTGAATGTTTAAAACGTTTGACAGATTCTTCCAAGCCCGCCTTCAGTGGTAGGGGTGTGGACTTCAAATAAGCTCACTTCCGATTGGCAAGAGTGGTTGCCATAGAAATGTTGACTCAGCACGAGTTGGACCAATCACTACCTACTGACAATTTCTGGTTCCAACATGGTGACGTCTTATTGCTAAAACTTGGCCATTGAATTAACTTCATTTCGTTGGAACCAGACGCATTTTCTTTGGGTGGCGTCACACTCACTTAGTTCAGTTCTATACAGTCAAAGGGATTCTCCAACTTTAAATTCAAACAAATTCATAATTTAGTCCAAAAAGCTGCAGAGTATGAAAATTAGTTTAATGAAAAAACTCAATATTTTTTTAAAAATGGCTTTCAGCAATGCTCACTGCAAGCAAATGAATTTTATAACTATTAAAGTAAAATTTGGACTCTTCCAAGCCATAAAAATGGCAGTCACCAGTCAAGTTTATATTGGGTTGTCTTTCCAGTCTTTTTTTTTCTTATGTTCTGTATCGTCTGAGTTTTTCGTGCAACCGTTGCAGGTTATAATGATGCACGTTGCATGTAAGTTGAATGTAACACACCAGCTAAGCAACAACTTTCATTACTAGTATTAACACTAGAAGGACACTAAGGAAGGATCAGATTTGGTTTTGGAATGGACAGAAGAGAAAATTGTTTTGGCATTTAATGATAAATAACGCAGAATTAATTAATGTCTCTTTTTTTAATGTCTCTGTGAAGGTTTCTAAAATATCTTAACTGAAACCAATTAGTGTTCGGACAATGTAATCCCATCAGGTTTGAAACGGGTTGTTCTGACTTTAGTGCTTTTCAAACAACTGACTGATTAGATGGGCTGCGGCGAACTGGTTTCAAAGGGAATATCCGTGGTTGAAAATCAAAAAGCCGCTCTCACTGCAGGGTGTAAGGTGGACCGGAGTCCACCTCAAAGACTAAAACAGGAACTTTGAATAAATAATTGAGCAGTGTCGTACTTTTGTCGTGACTTGACAGCAATGCGAGTACACTTTGTACTTGTAATCCATCTGCTAAATATTTGATGCTCTACAATGTTGTTTGGATTGTAGCCTCAACACACACGCAGACACACACACACAAAAGGCTTTTTTTTGGCAGCCTCTTTCACAGTCCCTCACCTCCACTCCTAACCTGGTGGGGGAATTGGGCCATTTCCACTCATGAAACTTTCAGCAGAGCTGACAGCGATGCAGCTCTCTCCTTGTGTTGCTTCGCCATGCGAGCATTCTTCCACAGGCCCCATATGTCCCCTCTTCTCATCTCAGATCCATGCCCCCCTCCCTTGCACAGAACCAGGTGATTTACACTGTTGAGATGAAGCTTTTTTAGCTCTCCCATCTGTTTCTTTATGTTCAACATGTTTTACTGACACCAGAGGCCGTGATGCGTCTTGTTTAAAGATTAGTTTTTGGATCAGGGATACTTGATTAATTCAACACACATTGATATGAGGATGCTGATTTTAGACGGAGAGGACTGTGGCCTTTAGCGCTGAGTTTGGGTGCCCTTTTGAGCGTTTCTGCAGTGTGTGTCTTCCAGGGGAGGCTTTAACCTGAGTGTTGTAATGGCTCTGTGGTGGTTTTCCCTCTGCAGTGTGGCCATCTGCTCGGGAGTCGGATCCAACATAGAACATCCCTTCCTCCTGTGTGCCGTCATCTCTGTTTACAGACTCTCCTTCACATCCTTTATTCCTGCTTTTTTGCTCCCCTGGTTTGTATTTTATTTATCTTTCCTTTCCTTTTTCCTTCTCAACTTCCTGACAGCCTTTTAATAAATGGAAAGGCAGGCAAAAATGCAGGAAAGAAGGATTCAGAGCAGAAAAAAAAGAAACAGACAGACAGAGACTGAATTATCCCTGTTGCGTGGAGCATGAAATTAGCAAGACGCTGACTGTGGCAGCATTAGCACGGCTGTTAAAAGGATACTGTGACATTTTGCCATTCTGAAACATGTTTTTTCTTTGATGTGGTCTCCTCAGTTTAGCAACCAGGGGGCTGTTCACTGTTGTTAGTGACCATGTTTGTAATTGGGCGTATAGTGTGATTAAATGTACAGATTCCTAGTGGAATAGCCATTGAATAGAGTTGCAATGCAACACAGGCTTCTTTGAAGCTTTGTTTCTTTTTCAAGCTGAGGTCATAAGGTTTTTTCTTCTTTAACTGGTATGTAATCTTAATCTGCTGTCCCTTAGCATCAGGATACAGAGTTTGTTTTAGTTCAAAAGAGTCGTAGGCTGTTTGTTAGAAGGCAATCCTTTTTGATCCCTGCTTTTTCTGTGTGTTGCTGTTTAGGGTGATGGCCCGTCTATCGTCTGGTTTAATTGGTTAAAGCCTTTGTTATAACTACCTTTATAGCTAGATGTTTGAAAACCTGTACAGGGCACCTATGTTGGCTGCACAAAATATCAGTCGTAGACTGCTCAATGAGCCCGTAGAAGCTTCATTTAGATTCATTCATTTAGCTTCAAGCTAGAAGTTAGAGGTTAAGTGTAACTGCATTCCATTTATGGAGGACGGTCTTCTCAGGTGGTTCTTACAGGCAGGGACTCTAAATATTTGATGCTGAACCTCCTCGTGTTCACAAGAACATGATCTGAAGCTTCTAGCTTCTAGTTCATTCATTGTTTTTCTACGGCTATTCTGCAGGTGAGAGGTCATAGCGAACACTTACACAACATGTGTGGGGCGGTGACGTCACAGTTGTTTATTTTTTCGACTGTCCCCAAATCCTGCGCACTACTCAAGGAAGTGCGGTTTACTTGATATGTACGAGCTCCTTCCATTAATCCTGACTTTTGACAATCAGGGCTTCGTTTGTATCGGGATCCAACATGCGCCATAAGGGCGCTTGTGGATCACACACACTCCTTGCATGTGCCTTTCTTGTGGGGTCATTAAGTCTGTGCTTGCATCTTACTAACAGCTAGTGTGGTGTAGGGGCACCGTACAACAGCATCACCCGCACATCCCACATACGCACAACTTCCATGAAATGCCTTACGGATTGTCGCGATACACTTACTGCACTCTCAATGTTCCTTTTTCAATGTATGTTCTATTTTCATGACGTCCCTTCTGGTGGCCGTATGAGCCTCAAGACAATTGTAAGACACACTTGAGACCTCTCAAGATGCGACTTCACTATGACCCTCCACGGACACAGACAATCCAAAACCTGAAGCACCTGTATGAGTCAACCCCAACACGGGTGCATGTGACTAAGGCTAAGTCTTTTAGCATGTTAGGCGGCTACCTTTTAATTGGTTTGCTGCTGTTTAGAGGTGTGTCCCACTGCTGTATACAGGAACTTAGATAGGCAAAGAGAATTGTACACATGCAGCATCAACTTAATTAATTTGGATAAAACTTAATGAACTTGGTGAAAGAAAAGTAACAATTCACTGCTCGGTTACTTTATTTAGTGGGATACATTGAGAAAATCCTGAATCTGTCTAGAGCTCTGTGTTCATTTGTGTCAGAGAGTTTGTTTTACATGTACAAATAAAGTTGCAGAAATGCAGAGAAACTAGCACTATATACACCAGCTGTTTTTTTTCTTCCCCAGGACTTTTAGGAAACTTAGGACACATAAGGTGTTTTTTTGTATGAACTCCTTCTGTATTTCAGGCAAAACTTAATAACGACCCACAGCAATTCTGGACAGAAGACCATATTGTTGTAGCAATTCGTCCTTCTCACTGTTGTTCAGCTCACATAAATATGCTTGCAGGGAAACTGTCAAAAATATGAATGGGGCCAAAAGCAGCCATTTTTATTTATTTTTTTATGAATTTGTCAAGTGCAGCTCTGTTCAGGTTGGCTGAGGATGAAGGAGGAGGAGTGAAGGGTCCGAAGGGATTAATGAGGGAGGGGACCAGTGAGGCTGGGAGTTGGTTACACCGATAGACAGTATATAGAGAGAACTGCACTGATTATCCCCTCCCCCTTCGCATTCCAAACATGAAGTTCCCGCTGGTCTCAGAAAGCCAAAATTCCATAGGCTTCTGTTGAGATACGAACTGCTATTACTCAGTTATTCTATTTATCAGAATAACTATTCTTGCTCTGGTGCCTATTTTTTAACATGTTCTTGCTAATCTTCCTTTTCTCTTGATACTTTGTCTGTAGTTCAAGTTATTTAAGTTATACAAACTGACCAATCAGGTGCCTCAGTAAAAGCATGTGGCGCCCGCTGGCCCCCCACCTCCAACATTCGAGACCTTTGATTGACAGATCAATATCAGTAGAAAAGTTGAAGAATGTTTAAAGAAGCGCAGAGGAGGGGGGCGGGGTTACAGATTATTTCTTAAAGTCTTTTGCTATATAGTCCTTTCTCAGAGACAAACAGTGCCTTTGGTACAGCACGTTTTTTGGAATGATAGGATCTCTATGTGTGACATTTTGGAATTGATCTTTTCTTTTGTTTATCTGGCTGTAAAGTGAAGAAGCCTGAGTTCGGTGGACTCCTGGCGGTGGTAATGACCTGCTCTGTGGTCACTGCAAACAATAAGGCCGACCTCTTGAGACCTCTGGTAACAGTTCTTCTGGCTTACAACCCTGCACATGCTCACCACTGAAAAATCTGAGACTCGTTTCACCTTTTACCTGTTCTTGTACCATTATGAGCTTTTCTTTTTTTCTGGTACAATCACACAGTCTCACTTCAGGTACGCAGCTCGTCACAAACAATAAACCACTTAAGCAGAGCTACATTTCCAAATTTCCCTGAGACTCATAATCTCATTTGTGCATTTACTCAAAACTTTTCTGCTTCTTTGGATTAATGAAAACAGAAATTTTACCAGAGAACACAGGGATCTGGGATAGACTGCAGCACTCTTTTCTTTTTTTTTTTGTTGCTATTTTTCTGCCTCTGGTTAACTCTGGTGCTCAGTAATTATAATGTTGCCTAAAGCAAGAGACCTCACTGGAGAACAGCGGTTCAAGTCTGACTCTGTGCATAGTTCCTGTGAAAAACTTGACCTGCATTTTTCCGTCGAGCATTGCATCATGACTTTGTCATCAAAGCTAGTCTCTTTTTTGAGACACAACACTTAACTTTAAATCCCTTAAAGACCCACTCCCATAAAAACAGTGTTTTTAGCATGTTCTTGTGGCTTTTTTCTGACAATGGACCACATACATACAAAATAAGCTCCAATTTGCATTTCTGAGTATTTCTTCATTTCAATTATTGTGACTTAGGGGGAGTGAAAAAAAGCCTGTTTTTTCCACACTAAAAGGCACACTTAAAAACCCTATTTTTAAAAAAAAAAAACCAACTTATAATCGCAGAGCACCGTGTGAATTATTTCTGGCTGTGGTTACTGAGGTCAAAGAAATTTTGAGAGGTACACATTGCTTTGTCAAAATATCTAGCAGTTTTAAAAGAGCTTATTTGTAAAATAGATTTGGTGGACCACAAGCTCCCTGCTCCGCTCCATTCTGAAGCATCCACTTGTAGACACGAGATGTACGTCTTAGTTTTCCTTGTACGAACTGGTACCTGGCTGAAAACTGTCCAGCTGGATAGCTCCAATATTGCTCTCTATTTTTGTTGCGCTGGTAATGTTAGGTTGGTGGTGTGAAAGGCTTGCAGTGGTGCACATAAACAGAGAGCTCTCAGCATTGAAGAGGGAAACGGAGGCGGGGTTGCTTGATGCAAATTTCTACCTTTGCTCTGTAGAAACTACGTTCAAGAAAACGATACAGGTTTTTGGATTTTGTCTGCAACTTCATAATCATAATAACAAGACCACTGGGAAGATTTTGAAAGTAGATCAAAAGATGATCGAAGTGGGACAATGTTCCTGGGTGTCATGAAATGCCCAAATCACCAGGATGCTTCTTCTCTGCAGCTTTGCATTGCTGTAAATATTTCAAAAATTCACTCCCACCCCGCCGACCCCCGTTCAGGGTCGTCGGTTCACCTTGTCGACATTTGACTGGTGAAGTTAGTCTTCCACAAGCCTGGTTTGTTCTGGACAGATCAGGTCAGTCAGACTGCCGACGCAGCAGTTAAAGATGCTTTGACATTGCAATACTCTTTCTCAGACTGAGTATTGCATGTCTTCTTCCTTCCCCTTTGCTCAGCTCCTCGTAACCCCCCCTTCACTTATCGCCTTGGCACACCTCCTTTCCGCAGACTCTGGGGTCCGTCACAACCAATATGGCTGCTGTGACACAAGAGGGGGAAACTGAGCTCAACAGTGGCGGAGAAGTTTGACAGTCACCTTGACTCCCATGACAAACTACTTTTTGCAAATGATGATTTGAAGAAGGCCTGGAGCTGCAGCGGTGGATGAGCGTCTGGAGCAGAAAACAACAAGTGCTCATGGAGCAGAGGGGTGGGGGCATGTTGAGGTTCCAGGCCAGCTATTTGCATTTTATAATAACATTTGCTAAATTATTTGCATTTCAGTTTATCTTTCAGTATGACAGAATAAATATTTGTCATCATGGAGGCTAGAACTACTCCATATTTAATTCTCAAGATTTTTATTTAAAGATCTTTCTTTATTTAAATAACTTCTTTATTTAAAGAGCTCCAGTTAGTTTTTAGCTGACAAATGTTTTTTTTTCCTGCTAAACCTTGTTTAAATCTTGGATTTAACTAGATTTTTGCCTTTGCATTTCAAATTAAAATACATTTATTTGTCTTTTTTTAAATTATTTTTTAAATACCAGAAAGAAAAAAAATGAATAAAAGAAAAACAAACTTATATTACAACAGTGAAATAAAAAATTCTGAAATCAATTCCTTTGAAATTGAAAAAGTGACCAAACTACCTCATTGCAAATAAATGTGCAATTTGTCATTTGTAATCAGTTAACATGCAATATTCTTTGTCTCTTAATGTTTTTGCGCTCTTTTCAGCTCTCACTTGTACTTGCACACATTTTTTTTTGTACTTTTTTGTATTTTATTATTCTTTCTGATGTATTTACTTCTCGATCCTGTTATTTACACTTCCACAACAATTCCCGCCTGTTTTCTTAATCTAAACCGTGACTCTGAGAGCTTTGCAGAAGAATTCCAATACATGGCAAATTAGATATCTTGAACCTTGAAGGATTTTAGCCAAAATCAAAAGTAGTTCTCTGGGACATAGTTTCATAATCCATTCGCCTTTGAGTTCTGCGCGTTACTGAGAACTGTTCTGTTTACACCTTCTCCCGCTAGCTTATAGCCTCTCACACCCCCAACCTAACAGCCAATTTTAATCTAGATGCAAGTACAGATGAGGAAAACAAAGACGTTCACGCATGTAGTCATCTACAAGTGAATGCATAAGAAATTGTGGCCCACCCATTGAATTTTCTACTTAACAACAATACTATTTGGTCTGCTCTCCATCCATCCATCCTTCAACATTTCACATATACTAAACAAATAGAAATCTTTATTTATCTCTGCTATATTAGGTGATGCAAAAGATAATGTTTTCTTTCAGTGATCGACTGCTGTTGAGCTGTTGGTCCAGTGCAATTTTTTTATTAATTCAAACTTTTGTTCATAGAAACCATGGAAAGTTTTCTATAAAACGTGTGTTTTGTGTTCCTCTACAGCCTTCTGACATCACAGTAGAGCTGTGGTTTCACAGATTCAAAATCTTCTCAGGCTCTTCATTGAAAATTTTTCATCAAACAAGTGATTAAGCTGCATCTAAACATAGTAAACAAAGGGGTGGCAGGTGAACAGTTTGCCTGTGGACAGAACAGATCTCAAGTTAATGGAAGGGATGTCTAAACACCAAGATTTTCAATACAGTAGAATTCCTCCCTACTCCATGGAATAAATTTCAGTTATATTAATGAGGAACAGAAAGAGAACCGAGTGACAGATTTTTGTTTAATGAGAACAAAAGAGGTGAAGGATAGAGGGAGTGAAGGACAAATGGCAGAAGAAATGAGATGGAGGTTCAATCCAAACCAAAGAAACTTAAACTTTTCAAATCTCCGGGGGACTGATAAACAGCATTTTTCATGTACCCTCTCATCTGTGTTCGCCACCTCTTTATCTATCACTTACTCTTATGCCACAGCAAGCATCTAAACCAAAGCAAATGCACCTAAACAAGGCATCAGAAATGACAAAATTAATGTCTGCAGTTGAAAGCAGATAATGGGTCCTGTAATGTTTTATTTAAAGAAACTCTTAAAGCAGCAGAAAATAAACTATTCAGAAACATTTTTTTAGAGCAAAATCCAATGCTGTGTGGAAGAAGAGATTTTCAAACATTCCTATTTTCCTTTTTTTACATGTAAAGTTAGAATTTAGGATGGTCAGTTTTAGGATTTAATGATTTTTGTTTTCCATCTAGAATCGTTAGTACCGTAATTACCGCTCTATAGGGCATACCGCATTATAGCGCACCAATGAATGGCCTATTTTCAAACTTATGTCTTGTATAATGCTCACCGAGCTATAAGGCTCATGTCATAGCAAGACAACAGAGTAATCAATTTTTTTACTTGCAATCACGGTAATTCTAAAACCTGTTTGTAACATATAAAACGTTAGGCTCATTGTCAGTAAGTTATAAACTATGACTGTGTTTTCAGCATTGTAAGGCACAATTAAAAGCATTCATTGTTTTCAAAAAACCTCTGTGCTATATAACCTTTTATATGGATTCATTCTGGTTGTGTTTACTGATATCAAAACAATTTATAGAGGTAAACGGCACAACACTTTTGCCTGTTTTTTTGGGTTATTTTTTTTTTACAAGTTCCAATAAACGTTTATTGTGAATACACTAATGTAGCTAATGTGTAGCAATGTGGGACTTTTTTTTTTTTAACAGGTAATAAAATTCAATATTATTTATATACCCCAATTGTTACAACAGCTGTCTCAGTGGGCTTCACAGTGGTATTTGTACAGAAGAACATAAAGTCAGTCATGAAATATAAACTATAGCTGGTTGCTAAACTAAAATAAACAGACTACTAAGCTAAACTGGTATCCCTGCCCTTAGACCCTCCTTCTCGGTGAGGAAAAAATTCATTAAAAACCCTATCTTGGGGGAAAAAAAAGAAACCTCAGGGATGTCAACATGAAGGAGAGATTCTCTCCCAAGAAGGGCGCAATAAAGTTTGACTGATGGACATATCTCTTACTCTTTCGTCCACTTAATGTTCCTTAAGCTACGGACACACCGTGTTTGCTAAACAAGTGTTCTTGAACATGCGTTTGGCTCATGGTGTTCACACTGGACACTTCTCTACTGTTTTAATATCCACCACCTACAGTTGCAAGAGGTTTGGTGTGAAATTTTGCAGATACAAATCTTCCTCCAGGTATGTAGCTTTATACTCAACGTTCAGTGATCGTTATATAGGGTTTTAGTTCAAAAATAAACCATTCATTGGTTTTGTGCCTTTTAATCTGGTGGGCCCCAAAGTGGGAGAAAAGAAAACGGTAACTCCAGTTGTATTTTTGTAGGTTTTCCTAATGTTTGGCTTTGCCTTTGAGTGTTCACTCACTAATATCTAATTACAACTTAAGTTTTGGTCAGTCTCTGCAGATTAATATTGCAAAGTAGTAAAAATTAAAGTGTATTTGAGTGAAGCAGTGCTTTTTTTCCGCTGACACGCACCATCAACATCAAGAAAGCACAGCTGCATAATAATTCATGAAAAGATGTCTTAAGAGTGTGAGAGCATTTTCCTCTCCACTCCTGTACATTTGAGTGCCAGACAGAGCGCCATTAATATCAGGAATCACACAGAACTCGTCTTACTTTATGTATTTTGCAGCTGCAAGCCGACAAAAAAAAAGGCCACGTTTCTGCTAATTAAAAGTGTTGTTTATGGAGCAGTATCTCAAATTCATCTTGTTTTTAGTGGTAAACATCCTTAAATATCGTTCTCAAGCCTCCGAGTTTCTTGTTGTTTGCACTGGAAGGCAGCCTTGACATGAAAGGCTTTGAGAGGCGTCAGTCAGGAGTTTATTTCTTCTAAATCCTGACAAGTTATAAGACTGGAAGAGAAAAAAAAATTCAAAGATTGCTGTCAATCTTAAAAACATAGGAAAGCAATGTGTTTTGATCCATAATATTATTAAAACTGTCTGGTGGAGCAGATAAGGTTACAGGCTCACTTGAACAAACTCCCTATTTTTTTCTCCCCCTACTCTATCTGTCACAGTCTCTCTTTTGTATGACCTCTGCGCATTTCTTTTTTTTTTATTTGTGTATTTTCATTATGTCTTCCGTTTTTTCCAGCAGTCATCTCTCAAACATCAACATTACTTTCAAAGAAGCCATCAGATCTAATCTTCCTTCGACTTTAGCTTTCTGTCACCCTATTTACGGGAATGGCTGTTTTTGTGTAATCGTTTTTGTCAGCCTGACACACACACACACGCACACACACACACACGCACACACACACACTCACACACACACACACAAAAACAGGTAAACAACTCTACATATAATTTCCAAATGACATGAAAGTGAGCTGGTTATCTATTTACAGGCCACTATCTGTAATTAGACCACTGCATTAAAAGCTAACTCTTAATTCTAATGTTCTAATCATTTATATGTAATGAAATATAAAACCCTAGTTTTATCGCAAAAATTCCTCCTAGTTAAAACCGTTAATTGCCTATTAACAGATTATTGGTCTCTATAAAGAGTTTTTATTTGGATTTTGACTGTGCTATCTCACTGTGTTAACTTAAAGTAGAAATTACCTGCTTATTGCCTGAAATTTACTGCCCCTAGGTGGATTAAGTACAAGATTTTTGTTTAATGACATAGGCTGGTTATGGCTGAGGATGCCACAGACTTAATCAAAAACAGAACAGTACGAGACACTATTGAAACAAATCCGGGGGGAAATGAATTGTTGCATCTCTCCTTCATATCAGTTGCTTTTAGAGTAAAAAAAAAAAAAAATTGATTCCAATTTTCACGCTTAGTGTAGAAAGCTACCTATGTGAAAGGTTTTCTACAGGTATATTCAGACTGTAAAAATCATTTGATCCGGACTGAGTCTGCTTAATTTGGTCCAGATTGAGTCTAGAACCTTACGTTTGGTGTGTGTTTATACTGACATTAAGTGCCCTTTCCTGTTTTGAACTAAAGCTTGTAAACAAAAGCATGTGATTAAAGATCTCTTCAGTCATTGGCCAGGAATTATGAGGGCGGAGCAAAGCAACAAGAGGCAAAAAATGATGGAAGTCATACGCTTTGCAATCCTTGTCAGGATAATTCACTGATTTAAATATTATATTTTGTTGACCAATTTTGAACGTCTGCTACTTTGGTGCAGTGGAGGCACTGCAGGGAAGTTACTGGCAAGAAGTTGGCTTTGAAGATATGCTAATACGTGTTTATGACAGAGATTGTTGGGATAAAAGTAAGAAGCAATGTGTATGACAATAAAATTGGTTTTAATAGCCTAGTTTCATCTGACCAAATTCTAACAAGTGAGAAGTTGGACCCTTTTTTTGTCTAATAAAACAACAATTGTTTACATTTGTCCGCGGCTCATTGGTTGCTTCATTCTTAATCTGTTTACACCACCAGTTACGGTGGCTGTTTTAGTCCAATTGTTCCGCTCCGAGCACTGACCATATTAAGGCTGAGGAAACTCAGAGTGAACCAGAGCTCAGTCCGATTGCAAACAAACTGAGACCACCTCGAAAGATGGGTATGAGAGGGGTTCCTAATCCTGAACCAGGGTCCGCTTGGGTCTATTCAGACTGAAAATGTGGTCTGGATTATCAGGGGAAACAAACTCTAGTTCACTTTAAGTGAACTAAATGTGTTCAGTCTGATTAAATTCTAAATGTACCAATTTTGGAAGCATTCACCAAGACAGTGGTCTTCTACAGGGTTCTTGATTAGGATCACTTAGTTATTTTGAATTTTTTTTTTTATTGTTTTTTTTCAAGATGGTCTATCTTCAGGGGTGCATAGAGTGGTTACTTGCTCTTGCGTCATAGCGAGATGGCCCCTGCTTGAATCCCAGCTAGGACCTTTCTTTGTGAAATTTGCCTGTTTTCTCGGGTATGCATGGTGTTACCCTGGTATAGGCTCCAGCAACCCTATAAGCTCAAAAAGGATTTGGCAGGTTTGGAAAATGAATGGATGAGGGATGGAAGGTCTGTCTTCCACTATAGATTAATCTGTTTATGAGCTTGAGAGACATCCTAGAACAGTTGAAAAGAAATACCCTCTGGATGGCATTTTTCTAAGTAAGGAACCAGTTTATCTTTTAATTCTCAAGTTGGGTTAACCAACTCTAAGCACCTTTCTTTAATCTCCATTTCTTACAACAATCAGAATCCCCTTCTAAAGTAACCCTGCACAAGTAAGTCATACATTAATGATTGTTTCAGCCAAGTTTCTTAATGATATATTTAAGCTTTTATGGTTGATCCAAAGTGCATTGGCCATAGAATTGAGTGGTACTGCCAATAGACTGATATCACAGTTCTCTTTTTTTCCCTCAATATTTGAAACAACTTCCCATAGGATGAAGTACATGACATATTATTCTTTTAAAAGCATTTATCGATATTTTTATGACAGGCAGACAGCTTTTCCTTGGCATTTTCCCCTGACTGTCTCAGTTTTTGAAAATGCCCTTCAAACATGTTGTTTTTTTGTGCTTATCCTGAAATATTGCTCTATCATTCTATCATATCAACTAACTTCATAGTCATCCAATTTTCATTTTTAAATGTAGCTACAAATATGTTCATACAGCTGCATCCATGTGGGGGTGCATTTTTGAAGAAGCACATACACAGAGATTTCCTGCCTTCAAGAGGGTACACTTGTAAGTGACTTTTATTCAACAGAACTGTAATTATCTTCTCTCTTATTGGATTCCAGCTTAAAATTAATAAAAGAGAGAACATCTCATCCTTTGTCTTTTTTTCCCTCTCTAATTCCCCCACTCATTGCACAGTCATAAAAAAGAATCTGGGAAATGCGACAAGGGGCTGAAATAAAAGGTGCTGCAAACGATTCATCTTCTTTTTCTTTGTCACTCAGCAAACGCACATTTCTCTGCTGTGACAGAAGATTGTGTTTGGTTTTCAATTGTGTGATTTTTTTTTTTTTTTTTTTTTTTTTTTTTGGTTGCTAATTTCATCATTTAAACCTGTGTGGTGGAAGCGTGTCTGAAGGTCATCTGAGGTGTGGTTCTGTGTTAACAAGGCCTTTGAATAAAAGTCATTTAAATAAAAGGTGTTAGAGTTCACACCTCTTCACTTTTCCACAGCTCATTCATTCATTTTCTGAACCGCTTTATCCCTTTCGGGGTCCCTTGCCGGAGCCTAACCCGGCTACTCATGGGCGAAGGCAGGGGACACCCCTGGACCGTTCGCCAGTTTGTCGCAGGGGACTTTTCCACAGCTCTGTAGGTTAATTCAGCAGTTGGATGTAGTGATGCTTTAGTTTCTCTAACACACAAGATATTTTAGTGCTTTGGTCATACTCTATTCAGATCAACATCAGTTCATTTTCAAACCCTATTAATACTTTTTGGGGTCATAGAGTTGCTGAGGCCTGTCAAAGTTACAGTAGGGTAAAGGTGAGGTACACCCGGGACAGGTCGCCAATCCATCACAAGGTTACATAACCATTTGCATTCACACCTATAGAAAATTTCGAATAATCAATTAGCCTAACCTCTTTTACTGGTTCAAATGTTAAACAACTTTACAACAGAAACAAAGGTAAGTCTAGTTCCAAATACTTTCATGGCTAACTGTGGTTAGATTAAATATCTATAGCAAAAAAGGTAATTTTTTATAAACCTTGTCATTGTATCCATCCATCCGTCTTCTAAACCTGCTGAATCTATTCTGGGGTTTCTGGATTTCTGGAGTCTATCCCAGCTAGTGTTGGGTGAAGCCAGGGTACACCCCAGACAAGTTAGCAGTCTGTTGCAGGGTCAGGCGTCCATTCACATTCAAACCTAAAGACGATTTACAGTCATCAATCAACCTCTGACGTATGTTCTTCAACTGTCAGAGGAAATTAGAGTTCTAGGGGAAAACCAACACATGCACAAGAAAAAAAAATGCACATAGAAAGGATCCGGCCAGGATTTGAACCAGGGCCTTGTTGTTTTGAGAAAAGATTTTTGTTTCAACATTCTTTTAAAACACAATGGTACTACCATAGAATTGTACACCACTTATTACTCTACAATTTCAGACCACTTATTTTTATACTGATTCATTTTAATTAGAAAAAAGGTCTGTTATGCTATCAAAAAGTCCATGCTAACATGTATTTGCCAAAACATCGACTTTGATCTTCGCATTGCCTTCAAAACTATGGACCAAAATGAAAGTCAAAGGGCCCAATGTAATATTTGTCTTGACTTGGACGACAAAAAGTTAAGTCCATTGTGTCTGTGGTTCATTGGTTGCCTGTTATCTTCACCATTTTATTCTTTTAAAAAGGTTTGCTTTCTAATCGCCTTGCTATGTAAATGGTGCGTGGCATACTTAAATGCCTTGTTTCCACTGAGCGAGTACAGTCCGGTCTAGTCTGGTATTGTCAGTGTTTCCAACATAAAATGGACCCATTAAGCCGAAACCGAACAGTACAATTTTTGGACCCCTGTTTGTTATAGGTCCATAGAAATATGAAACAAACCAGTTAGCGTGGAGCTAGTGTTGAAACCTGTTGATTGGCGAAAGGTCATTATGACAAAAAAAAAATCGCCAAGGTAGCGGCAGCATTGGTCTTCGTCACCCGCAATCTTCTCTCAAACAACTTTAAGTGCTTTGTATATGCAAGTACCAAAAGCCAAGCGGAAAAAAAATATCTGCTGGATGACCTCCTTTGTTGTTAGCTTCCCCCGCATGTGCCGTGACAGTCCGACTTTGAGTGGAAACGCTCTACGGTCCTGTACCGGACCATACCACTCAATGGAAACAAGGCTATGAAGTTCTTTTCTACCTTGCCTTAAGGCTCAAAGTGCTTTGCAGTCACAGTCACCTATGCACACACCCACACACTAATGACGTAATGAAGTTAGCATTTTATGTACACTTGGTGATAGGGCTGTAACGAGTATCTGAGTACTGAGTACAAAAATTAGAGTACAAATATTTGCTACCTCCAAGATAGCTGATTTGCTATCTTTATTAATATAGTTGACTGCAGTAAAAATATAATCCAGGCACAATGTATTTGTTGGTGTGAAATGCAGAATAATGCTGGATTTTAACTTTATAAACACAAAAAGCCAAAACACCATTTTCACCGAAAGAAAACAAATCTTCAAAATTAAGTATGGATGAAGCTTCCCATTTCCAAAGTAAAACTATCGAAAGAAGAAATAGACTGAAGTTGCGCTTAATGACAAGTTCTGAAAAAACAGATTTGCTTTAACACCGGACTTTTGGCTCCAGTGTGTACATTTTTTTTTGGTCATGGTAACTCTTCAACCGTTGACTCAATAACACAATTCCAACAGATTCTGAAGCAGAGAATAGCAGCCCCGCTGCTGAAATGCAGCGCGGCACAATAGTGAAGTGCTTATGTAAGCAGCCTTAATCAGATGATTTTGCCACACAAGAAAGCGACTGTTTATACCAGCTTTGCACCAATATGCAATGAATGTTTGAACTTTGAGGATGGAAAACTGTGGAGAACATTTTCAGGATTTGTTGTTAAACAACAATGTGGGGTTTCTATTTTTATGTTATGTTGCTGCTGAACTTAACCAGATGCTTAATGGGAAAAAAAATGTTTAAAGTAACAAATGCTCTTTATATTTAAATCTTTGTTTTTCCCCAATGTTTTTCATATGGCAAAAAACATATTAAAACTATATATATATATATATATATATATATATATATATATATATATAAAAGATAGAATTGTGGTTCGATCTGTGTATCCTTAAACTTGATTCCTGAATCAATTCGGATTGCCAAGTAACAACCACAGCCCTACTTGGTGATGGGTTAAAACTCTAAACAAAATCAGGAAGAAGGGGGTTCCAAAATTCCAGTCAATAGAGCCAAATGGAGTGTAAAATAAGTGAATCTTAATCACACTGGAGGCCTGACTTTGCCTTTTGATATATCTTTGTAGGTAGAGTCTCATTAAATATTGATGTTGCACCTTGACCTGTTTTTTTTTTCTACAGACATGAAAACCTCCACAGTTGGAGACCTTCCACCTACCATTTACGCAGCCAAGCCAAGCTTTGATGGTAGCTTTATGAGTTTCAAGGCTGTGAAATGTAAAATCTTTCTGTTTCTTCCTTTTTCACCAGGCGGAACCAGAGGGCTTTTCCCACTTCCACCTGTATGTGTGTGCAGCTTTCCTGGTGAGGTGGAGGAAAGAGATCTTGGAAGAGAGGGATTTTCAGGTAATGTTCACTCTAAAAGCAGCTAAAACTCGTCCAACCTGATTAAAATAAGGATACTAGTGCTAGTAAACTCAATCGTACATATTCACTTGCAGAATTTTAGAGCAGATCAACAATGCAAGTGTGAACAAAAGTTATAGAACACTACAAAAAGTTCAGGTCTGATAAATAGCCTTAAAAATCTGAGAGAATAGATGAGTAAAATGCTAAATTAACCTCTTCTACTATGAAGATGTCGCCATCGACACCTAAATAACTTTGACATTTTGTAGTTCTTCAGCTATTTACACAATCAACCTAAATTAGCTGATTGTGATGCGGAGAACAGCTGCTTTTCTTATCAGCTTTGCACCATCATGCATCACATTACTAATGTAACGTATTGCACAACAGCACAAAGCCACTTTTCTTTGCAACAGAATCGAATAATTTACTTTAATTGCGTAAGCACCTCACTATTGTAAGCTGCATATCAGCACAAGAGAACTATGTTAAATGCATAAATGGTTAAAGAGTTACCATAGTTGAAGACGAGTGAATGCTGGAGCTAAAGCTCGGCTGTTAAAGGGTTAAACTCAGAAAAAGAGACTTGTTTGCTACCAGATTGTGCCATAACTTGTGGGGTCAAAAATTCCAGTAGAAAATAAAATCATTAGAAAGTCTTTTAAAAAGCCATTATTAGAGATAAAATGATAAATTTATACATTTTGGCAATAAATTGATGGTTTTACTGTAATCTGTAACGTGAACACATGAAAATGTCCTGTCTTTGTGCCTTTGGGTGCAACTTCTACTTGCTCCATGTTTGGCTCTGTTGTTTTCTTTTTTTATGTGCCCTCTCAAGGTGTTTGTAACAGAATTTTGCTTAAATGTATTTATTCATACAATCCATATATTCCTTAATAACTCCAGTGCCTTACAAGGACACATCTATGAACACAGAAAGGAAGATTTTTTTCTTTCCCTCCCTAACTCCCAATGGTTCTTCTTCCCGTCTGGCCTGCCATACAGACTACCAAGTGGTGTGCCAAGGGCAAACAATCCATCCTCATAAAGATGAGATGGAAAAGATGAGGCGTAGAGGGAGGAGAAGATCAGGCTGGCAATGAGAAGGGAGAACAGATTAAACTTCAGAGCGAAGGGAAGAGAAGGAAAAGTTCACGTGTGGCACACTTTTTTTTTTTGCGAATTAGAACACCTTAGTGCTATTGTTCCAAAGACACAGTTGTATCCGGAGCAGTGTTCAGACATGATTAATTAAACCTGACCGCAGTGGACAACTGTGTTTACACTCTAGAGGCTTTAAGGCGATTACTACCTGAAAAAATGAACAAGGTAAGCAGAAGGACTTTTATTGATGGTTTCCAAATAAATGATGCAGACCCGTTTCCCAGACTTTTTTTTAAGAAACAGTAGATCTGAAGAAGACTTACTGACTTTAAACACTTTGGATTCAAGTTCGGGTTCTTTCTTTTTTTTTTTTTTTTTTTTTTTTTTTATTAGACTGACCTTATAAATGATAAGTGACTCATTTCCTGTACACTTTTTCTGAGTTGTGACACATTGCTCCAATCCTAAAACGTTTATTTTTCAACTGTTTGAGTTATGTGTTGAATTGAAATTAATATAAGCAAGCATTAATGAGCTGAAAATTAGGCTGCTTTGTCCAATTGAATCTTAAAATGGACAGATGGTGTACCAGTTTATTGGCGTCATCTCCATCTTCGTCTGTCTTGAGGTCACTAAAACTCTGCCTCGTTCCACAAAGTCATATACACAAGATGTGTGAAGGCCCTGGACCCGAGAAATGATTTGTAGAGTGTAATTACCACCGCAATGTTTAGTAATGCTGCTTTTTCTAAATAGGCACCACCCTGTTGCAGTGCCTAACGTCTGACGATGTAAACAAGACTTGTTCTAGTCAATGATTGTGATAACACCTAACAACAAAGGCTCAGGGCTATAATTCAAGGCTCTTACTGAGCATGATGCATTACGCAAGTTAACATTTCTGTTTTTTTTTTACTGCATGTGAGTGATAAATTAAGCTTATGGGGTTTGTTGTTGTTTTGTTGTTGCTACGTTCTGTAGAGTCTTTTGTTTTGGAGTAATAGTTAAAAGGGGAATAGACACAAACCACTGTGATAGTATCTGCATTCATTTTACAAACAATCAAATTTCAAAGTGGTCTATTCAAAGACCTTCTATTTGCTTCAATACATTGTCCTATTTGTTTTCTGCATCAGTGCCTTTCTAAGTAGTAATTGTATGTCAGCGTGTGACTAATTTTCTTGTAATAGAGAAGACTTGAAATAGAAAAGTAAGTTTGTCGTGTAAGAGTTGGAATGTTTTTTTTTTTTAAATAATTATTAAAAAGTAGCACACAAGAATGAATTTGATTTAATGGAGTACCATAGTCTTCGCTCTAAAGAGCACACTGGATTATGGTCTACTTTTTAAAATATATCATATATATGGAGCCCTGAACTATGAGGCACATTAAATAAGACAAAAGAGTCAGAGATAAGTTAGTCAATCAGATAGAATTTATTACATGCATTTGCAGTAACCCTACAACTTGTTGTGACACGCTACACGTTCGCTATGTTAGAAGCGTTAGACACGTTAGCATATTCACAACACCCCAAATCTTGTATGTAACAAGACTGTAAGGCTGAAAACACATAAACTGTGATTATGCTAACTCGCAGCCTTTTTAATAACATAAAAAACATACTTTGGTACCGCTACGCATTAGCCATGTTAGCAAACAAGTCACGCTGGGGCTGCAGAGCCACATGAGGCTCTTTTATCCCTCCAAGGTGGCTCTTTGGATTTGAAGAAAAATTCTAATGAATTGAATAAATAATGGGTTTGCAGTTTTTAGGTTAATACATTTTAGTTTATGCCGTTTCGTGTTTACAATTTGAAAATTTCAGACGACCAAAATGATCAGGGTGGTTTAACATTAGAATAAGCTTAAACCCTATTTTCTTTGCTGTTCAGAAGCAAAGTTCTTAAAGTATTGAATTGTGTTTAAATGTATGGATTTTTTGTCTTTGGAATTTACATCAGTGTTGTCATGTTTAAATTTAATGATAAAAGGATGAAGCAACACCAAGTCTTAACAACATAAAATGTCATGCTTGACTTGTCTGTGTTGAAATTTTAATTCAAGTAAATTTGCTGCTGTAGGAGGATTTTATTTGAAAGGTAATGTATTTTATTTTGAAAGGAACTTCTGTGTGCTGCTGTCAAAATCAAAGGCGTAAAATATGTATGTATGCATTGTAAATAATAACCATTACATTTCAGTTTCTATTTAAATATAAAACCAAATGACAAGGGCTGCCTGATGGTTAGCGCTCTTGCCTCAGAGAAAGAAGGACCTGCTTTGAGTCCTGGCTGGGACCTTTCTGTGTGGAGTTTGCATGTTCCCGGGCATGTGTGGGTTTTCTCAGGGCACTCCAGTTTCCTCCTAAAGTATTTTGTGGTTGTGTGGCTCTGCCACAGACTGGTGACCTGTCCACGGTGTATCTCGCCTTCATCTAACAGTAGCTGAGAGAGGCTTCAGCAACCCTATGACCCCAAAAGAGAAGTGCTACATATATACGTAAGGCTGCTTTTCTCTGCTTTAGAATCCGCTGGAATAATGTTAATTGCGAAAACTGCTAAAGAGTTAGAGTAGTGGAGAGAATGTAAACACTGGAGCTAGTGCTCTGATGTTAAAGGTTAAACCGTACGTGCTAAAATGACACTTCTTGTTTTATTGATCAGTCAAAGCACTTTTACACTACCGGCCATATTGACCCGTTATTCTCACGGACAGACTAACTCCATGTTCACCGTGAATGCCAAAAGTAAAACTACTGACTTAACCATTGAGAGAGAGCGCTGCTGAACCTCGGTTGACCCGCACATGAGTCATATCTGCTGATGCTTTTCCTTCTTGGCATTGTGCGGTCCCACTCAGATGTAAAGCACTAAATGCCAAAAGCTCTGCTATTATTGAGATGCTTACACTTCTTACAGATCAGTTTATAAAATTGATTTGAGTAGCAGTTTCTGGCACAGGTTCATTTATTTACAAAGGTAGTGGTAGGAATGCTTTTGTTTCATACACTATTACACTGTAAGGGGTCATGAGTTCATCTAGGGTTATCTTTTACTTAATTTTAGGACTTGGTAATGTACTGGTGATATTTTTATAACTTCCTGCTGTATCTAAATCTGTGCACAATCATGAGAAAGTCAATGGCTCTAAATTGACACCTGCCAGAAATGGGATGTTGGACTTTAGTCCAACACTTAAAGCTCTATTCACATGCAGGCCAGGGTTGGGTAAAGTAATTGATTACTTTATTTACTGGATCAGAATTGTAATGAAATTACTTTACTTATTACCTACTTCAAAAGTAATTCACTATTCGTTACTTTACTTTAGTTTTTTCCACTCAAATACAAATTCTCAAGGGAAGAACAGTTTTGTACAAACAAGTTCCTCTTGTCTTTCATTTTAACAGAGCTCCTTTGACAAAGATTTTTAATCTCAATATGACTTCTCTGGTTAAATAAAGGAAAATAAATCTAAATATATTTTTAAAGCAATAACCTTGTGCAAGATATGAACATAGTTCAAGACATAATCTGGCTTCATTAGAATTCAGACAACAGTGTGAAAAATGACAGAAATAAGTTACAACATATGTGGTCTATGCTACGGCTCAGTCAGATGTGAAAAATAACTGTTACGTCTATATTCATGTCAATCTAATCTGAAACTAAGCCAGTCTTTTGAAAACACAAAGAACTATTAAAAGCCTCCATGTTCATTTTGGATGACTTTATGCCATCTTTATGCATGACAATGAGTTGCACCATCTCTCTCTCTATGTCTGTCTTTAGTGCACAATAACGCAAACTCATTGACCCATTAGTCACGTGCCGCTTAGATAGATAAATAAAGTAAGACAGGGTGAATTAATATAGAAAAGTGGCTCCCAGGAAGGAGCCGGTTCTTGTCTTTCACTCCACAGAGCGTCTTTAGAGTCGTTTCATTCGTAACAGTCACATCAGTACACAGGGCGGGTCTCTGCTCTGCTGATCACCTGCTGCTCGTGGGGATGACAGGACTCCTTGCAGCGTTTCTTTTTACGTCATCTTTGAGCCAGTTTGGAAATTACTATGACTGTAGCACTATATAGTACTATGACATGTCTGTACTTTGACCAATCCCCAACTCTGCGCGCACATGCACGCGCATAGATGTGCCAGTTTCTCAATTTTTTTATTAATCTCCATCTCGTTTCATCTAGCCGAGAATAAATGTCAGAGTCTACAAAACCAAAGTAACGAAGTAACAAGGGTTTCTATAGTCTCGTAATTCTAATTAATTACTGAGATTTGAACAGTAATTTGTTACGTTACTCTATTACTGACAAAAGTAATTGAATTTCAACAATTTGTCACTTTGTAATCCATTACCCCCAACACTACACTTCTTCACATTTTCTCACATTATGACCACAAACATAAATATCTTTTATTGGAATTTAATGTGAAAGACCAACACAAAGTGGTACAGACTTGTGAAGTGGAAAGAAAATTATACAAAAGTTCCATTATTCTTTTTTTCCAAATAAAAAATTGAAAAACGCAGTGTTCAAAAGTATTCAGCTGCCCCGAGTCAATACTTTGTGGAACCCCCTTTTGCTGCAATTCCAGCTGCAAGTCTTTTGGGGTTTGTCTCTACCAACTTTGCACATCTAGAGACTGAAATCTTTGCTCATTCTTCCTTGCAAAATAATTCCAGAGTCACCATGGGACTCCTGGCTGCATCTCTGATTAGTGCTCTCCTTGTTCAGCCTGTTAGTTTAGGTGGACGACCACGTCTAGGTAGGTTTGCAGTTGTTTCATACTCTTTCCATCTGTGGATGATGGACTGAATAGTGGCTCATGGGATGTTCAAAGCTTGGAAATCTTTTTATAGTCTGACCCTGCTTTAAATATTTCCACAACTTTATCCCTGACCTGTCTGGTGTGTTCCTTACACTTCATGATGCTAAAATATGGAGAAGTTCAAGGTGTATGAATGCTTTTGCAAGCCACTGTAAGTGTTCACTACGACCAGTCACTCACAGTATGCCTGTAGAAAAAATGTACACAAACAAAAAATGCACCAACATTTTCTCTCACCGAGCAGTCTACCACCTTGATATTTCATGCTGGCCACCTGCATGCCTTGTACAGGTTTGTCCACTTTTTGACTGCAGACAGCCTGAATCTTGCTGTAAAGGTATCTGTGACCAAGGCTTAAAACTTAAGGTTAGGGACTTGTGAAATTCTGATCTACAGAGACAAACTTTAGATCCATCTGAGACAGATTTGGGAGGTTTCATTTTTGGTAGATCTTTCTCATGTGAACTTTTTTTTAGCATTATTGTTGTTATAGGAACATTAAAAGCATTGGCATTTAGTGTTATCTTTTAATGTAATTTTACAATTCCCCTTTAAGATTTATTGCTAATCACTGCTGCCAGTATGGCAGAATACAACAATGTCAAGGTCAAGGTCAATGTGGCTTAAACGTCCTCATATTTACAAATAATCTATCTTATTCCAAAGTAACTCTTTGTCTCACCATCAAGTTTTATGTTGAGAAGTTAGTTAGTAAAGAGCCAGTACTTGCACTTTACTAACAGCTAGTGTGGCGTTAGAGCACTGTATGACAGATCACCCATACGTCATATGTCCGTGCAACTTGCATTGTCTTCATAATAACTAAATTATACAGAAAATCCACACACGATAATCCTACACTCCATTTTCACAGCATGGCCAAATGAGCTGCATGATGCAGTTGCACCTGTCTATGACCCTCCACTGGCCCAGTCAACCTAACAACCCACAGTACCCATATGTCAGGTGCAAGTACATTTTTGGAAAAATGACCAGAAAATGCTTTTTTTTTTTTTTACTTAAAAAAATTTTCAAGACATGTCCTTTTTATCAGCTAGTTACTGGCTTTTACATAGCTTTCACAATTCTTTTTCACAGCTTAGTGTAAGGTCTAATAGTTTTGCAAAAGCAAATGGATTCTCAAGAAATCAAAATTTGTGATGTTCAGATCTTTAAGCTGTGGATCTTTAAAAAGTGAGCTTTGACTTGCTTTAAATCTATTTTTTCTGAGCTTTTAATACTGCTTTTAAAAGGTGCCTATTATTATGTTCTCAATGTCAAACCAAGTACTTATGTAACTGCATTATTATTAGTCCTATGTAAAAAACTACACTTTTTCTTTTTTTATTATTGAGAAATGAAAGCGAGCTTTAGTCAGAAGCGGATAATGGAACCAGCGTGGGGAAAAAAAGGTTTTGTTCCAACTTTAATTAATGGTCTGTGAAAAACTACAGACCTTTGTAAATGTCAGCAGCTGTCCTCAAATCATTTACCCGTCAAGCTCGTCTTGGGTCAGGCAGCAGAGAAGGAAAAGAAGGGAACTCCAGAGAAACTAAGGTTTATCTGGAAATGTCAACACCATTTACAGCCCTGTAGCTTGGAGCTCAGCTTTGTTTCATGTCAGTTTGGGCTTCAAACTAAATTCATATTTTAAAAAGAAACGTGACAGTTAAAAAAATGCATATTTATATCATGGTTGTGTATCTTTTCCTCTCACAGAATTTGATATGGATCTCGATACATGGTCCACGAATCGACACAAAATAAATTCTACAAATTTTGTGGTGATACGCTACAGTCCAATTCTTTTAGCTAAATGAATATAATCTAAATATTTATTATTCATTTGTTTTTTAGAACTAAAAAGGAAAATACTTTTCAACAGCTACACTTTTTTTCTCACTGGACCTTTTTATTTTAAGCATGATAAAAAAAATATCTTTGACATAGCAACTTCAAACATAAAAACTAGCCATTTTTGGGTCTTTTAAACTGTTTTGTTCTTCGTGGTTAAAAAAAAAGTGTGTCATTTTATCTATTTAATTTTAGTTAATTTAATTTGATTTATTGAAGTACAGAGAAAAAAAAGGTTATTATATGTTTAGTGCAAACAAAACACATCCATCACTGGGGTTCACCTTCAGCCAAATGTAAATGGCCCAACTTGGTAGAAGCAAGCTTGTGATTGGATGTCTTTTTGTTTGCATCATATGTACATTAAAAAGGCAGAGACAGTAGACAGTAGATATCCCAATAGGAACATCAACTAAACTAAACTAAATTCCTGATCGATTTTATACCTTTTTACCATCTTTTTACTTCATATTTATGGTTTTCAACCAATACTGCAGTTGCTACCAGTACTAGATAGATTTTCAATCAATCAATCAATCTTTATTTGTATAGCACTTTTCATATAAAACATAACACAAAGTGCTTTACACAAAATAAAAATAAATAAAACAAAATAATGGTACTAAATGAGCAAATAAAAACAAACAATAATATAAAAATAAGTATAAATTAACATAAAGTCCCCTCCCTCAGATCTGTACACAACCCCCACCCCTTTCAGTCCTCCTACCCCCTAACTGATGGAGATTGGCAATGAGAAACAGGCTGAGCATGACAGTTTGTTTTTAGAAACGCAAATAGTTGGGACCTCTCTCTCTGTGAGTAGCGGCACAGCCAACCAAATGCAGCGACACAAGCAGGGACCCGCCTCACCACAGCTAGGAAGCGATGCAGTTCCCCATCCAGAGCCGCCGCAGCTGAACGGCAGCCGACCCATAGAGAGAGAGAACCCAACTGAGGAAGCACTGGAAACAAAATAAAATAAAATAAAAAACTAAACATTGCTAAAAGCTAAAAAACCAACAATAAAACATTATGAGGAATTTAAAATAAATTAATAGTTTATTGTAAATTTATAAAACATTATAAAATAGATAATAGATAAATAGGTAAAAGATACAAAGTAAAAATTATATGAAAGCCAGGTTAAAAAGGTGGGTCTTGAGCCTTTTCTTAAAAACATCTATGCTCTCTGCAGCTCTTAGATCCTCTGGCAGACCGGTCCACAAACGAGGGCCATAATACTGAAAGGATGCCTCTCCATAAGTTTTGGTTTTTACTGCTGGAATGGTTAGAAGACGAGTGCCAGAGGATCTCAGGGTCCGCGAGGGTTCATATTTAACTAAAAGGTCTGACAGATAAGAAGGCGCAAGACCGTTAAGACATTTAAAAACCATTAAAAGTATCTTAAAATCAATTTTATCTTAAAAATCGATTTTGTTTATTGTTTGTTGATGTACACATTTCAGCATATACTGTCAACGGTCGCCAAAGTGAGTCAGCTTTCACTGCTTCACACAGGATGTTTGGCAGAGAGTATTATGCACACAACCCTGTATTTAACCGGGCTGGGGACCAGCACAGGGAGACCCACCCTTGAACCCATTTGTGGCTATACAGTAGGGCAGTAGCGTGAAAGGTATTTTCTAAGGACCAACACTGGAAGTTCATTCCACCACTGGGAAGTGAACCCTGGTTTCCCACCTGCCAGTCATATACCCGGCTGTGATTAATTTAAAAAAAAAACACGTTATTATTTATTAATACAATTAACTACACTCTGCAAAGCAACCGTCTTCCACCGGTTCAGGCTTCCAGCGCAATTTTAATTAATTGTAATCCACACTTCATCAAGCACTGTCCCATTTATTGTTGTTACGGTTACACAAGAACGCGGCAGCGACCTTGACTACAGAGTCAAAGGAAAGTGATAAATGTTCTGATCGTCATGATAGGTTCAGTAAAGCATTGTTTCAGAGAGAAAGTTCACCTCTTAGCGTCTGTTTTTGTCCAGAAGATAAAACAAAAAGTTTGTTTTGAAGAAGCTTGCACGTATAGAATATTGTGACCAGAACTTCTTTTTTAGACCTCCGTCCACACCCAGCAGCCAATCAGAACAGAGTATTCACCTAGACCATTTAAAGTGCAGAAACAAAATGTTTGTTTCTCATGGATGTATAACAGCATCTTTGTATTTGTGTTTGTATTTATTTGTTTCTGAAATAATTCTGCAGGCATAAAAGTCTTTAGAGTTCTGCTTTTCTGACTGCTTATCTGACTCATCAGCTTTATTACTCTGCATGTCTCCTTTCTTCGGGCATCTTCTGTCCTTCTCCTTGTTTAACTGTCAGAAATTCTACTGCCATGTTTCCAAAACTCCTCCATCCCTCCACAGGAATGTTGTCAGGACCGACTGCCTTTCCACTCTTTATCAATGTCGTTCTTACTCCTTCCCCTCTGATCTTTGCTGCTTCCTGTTCCACAACATCATATTCTTCCATCATGGGTACTTTTTTTTTACTTTTTACATCATGTGTGTTCACATGAAGAAAGGAGGAAGATAACCGCGCTGCACTTTCCTTAAAAGATCCTCCGCTCTGCCGTGATTAATTCCATACCTCCCAACAATTTATCATGACAAAACTTTAGCCTTTCCTCCCCCAAAACTTTCTTTTAAAACACACACTCAGGGTTTTGTAGCTCTCTCTGATGGATGGCACTGTAGCCAGCAGTGTTTAAGAGAGACAAGGCCACCTCTGGTAAACAACTCTTTATAATCACCAGGCTGATTGAGTGCTACTCCTGATGTGCCATGTGGATCTGTTTGTGCCAAAACATTAAGAGGAGAGGCAGGAAAACAGTGGAAGCAATGAAAGAGCTTAATATGGTGGATGTAATTAAATAGCGCTCCATCCTATTTTTCAATTAATCCTGTGACATCCTTTTCTTATTGTTTTTCCCTCCCACTTTGCAGCCATCACTGACAACAAAAGTTCAGTTTGGGGACATTTTCCAAGAGTTTAAAGACAGAGTTCTTGTGCTGAAGGATTTTCACTTCTGAATCTTTTTAGAAGTTGGAGAGTGAAGGTTTTTTCCAAAACTGTGAGTAAATATGGTGTTGTGGATTAAATGCATTTCACAGATTAACCACAAGGGTCTTTTTACTCAAGGAAATTAGTCTCTATTAGCTTCAATGTAAAAATGACCCAACTTTACAATAAATGTAAAGATATTGCAAAAAATCTTTTATCTCTATTAGACATTTGTCAGTATTTGTTTCTTGTACCACACTGTTTTACTCTATAATTGACCTTGGTGACATTTAAGAGTTTCTGCTTTATTCTGTGTGTTTTAAAAAGTGTCTGACCTGTTTGTTTCACTCTTTTGCACTGGTCAACAAAACAACAATTGTACAACAATTGGTTGCTATAGAAATTCTCCAAAGTCTCATATTGATCAGAATAATGGCTCAAAACTTAAGTCTGAACGCTCATCTATCTTCCTGACCTGCTAAATACTTTTCGGGGTCATGGGGTTGCCACAGCTTCCCAAATATTGTTGGGCAAAGGTGGGGTACACCCCGGACAATTCATCACTCCATCGAAGGCCAACATGCACTCTTACTTTTAGGGGCAGTTTTATCCATTCATTCATCTATCTTCTAAACTCATCTGATCCCTGACGGATCACGGGGCTGCCGGAGCCTATCCCAGCTATTGTTGGGCGAAGGCAGGGTACACCCTGGACAGGTCATCAGTCTGTTGTAGGGTCACATGGACAGTTACACTTAGGTGTAGTTTTAGATGAACTAATTCACCTATGAAGCATGTTTTTGGACTATGGGAGAAATCCAGAATGCTTGAAGAAAACCCACACCTGCATAAGGTTAACATGCGAACTCCACACAGAATGAGGGGTTTGATCCAGTGGCTTGATCCTGAGGTTTGATCCAGAGGTTTGATCCTCCTTGCTGTTTGGCAAGAGTGTTAATCACAGTGCAGCCCAGTCTGAATGTTACAATGAGAATTCTATGAAAACAATGTTTTGATAGTATAATGGTACTTTAGAATAAACAGTGAAATAACAGAAACCTGACCTGTTAACTTCCTATTCCACCACAATTGTTAATCCTTTAACACTGGAGCCATTTTCAGTGAATAATGTACACTCTTTGAACTAGCGTAATGCTTCGAGCATTTATGCAATTAACGTAATTCCAAAAGATTCTGAAATGGAGAAAAGCAACTTTGCACTAATATGCAGCACCAAACCATATGAACGCAGTAAAATAAACGTGTTGCAAATCTGCACAAAGTCGCTTGTCAGTATCCGCTGATTTAATTTGATTGCATAAGCATTTCACTTATGTAAAATGTTGTATATGGACGTAAAGCTGCTTTTCTTTGCTTCTGCTGGAATTACATTACTTGCGTTAACGGTTGAAGAGTTAAGGTGGTCCTAAGTATGTCAACAACAGCTCTGAAGCTCCAGTGTTAAAAGGTTAACTCAAATGCAAACCAACTTGATCATTCAGAGCAGAGAGCAGCAGCAGAAGAGAGAGACATTGATTATATTAAAAAAAGAAGAAAAAAGTTTGGAGCCTGTGCAGGGTCTTGAGCTTAGACACAGATATTGAATTTCAAATCCAAGTACTCTCATCTATATTATCAGGGCAAAAACTCAGCCCTTGCTTCTAGGCTTTTTATTCAGGATTCTTGAACTTCTGATTAAAGAGCATCAACCTTTATGAATATGGTTTTGCACAGTTATTCTTAGCTCTATTTTTCTTCTATAGAATTTATTGTATAAAAGTTTATAGAGCCTCTGCATGTAAAACTGCAGTTTGCAGGGTTTTCTTTTCAGTAGATATGTTGCTGTATTTTTTATTGCTTTTTCTTTCTTTTTTTTTCATATTTTTATTATTATCATTTTTTGGGGGGTGGGGGATCTCGGGGTTCAAATTATTTTGCTTGTATGTAAACGCACTTTAATATTTTAAGTTGATAAAAGAGGTGGTCATTAGGCCAAATGGTTGATCATACTTGGCTCTTGTAATGTTTAGATGCACAGTCTGAGCACAAAAATGAGTAAAGTCCAAGAACCTGTAAGCTTGATTGGATTGTTTCCGTCAATAGAAAAATCATGTGAGCTGACATTTGCCCGTAATGTGAAAGAGATACTGATTTAGACAGGGTCTTAATAGATAAAGATCTGGCACACAGATATGCAAGCTTCAAAACAATAAAAAAAGACAAAAACTCTGAGAACATTGCAGAAAAAGGCCAGTCCTCTTCAGGATTGTGACCAGATAGTCGTAAAGACCCACTCCAGTGAAAATCACAGTTTTGGACTTTTTAATATGCTTTTGTTGCATTTTTCTCATTATGTTGGACATATAAGCAAAATTTAGATTAAAGCTGCATTTCTGAGAAGTATTTTATTCCTCCCTCCCCTGTAATCATCCTCTAACTTCTATAACCCACCCTTCCCCCACCGCCCCACCCGTCAACGTCCGGTCCAACAAAAAAAAAACACAAACACAATTAATATAAATAAAGTTTAGTTTAAATGACAAAAGGGGCTTACACGAATATACACATTGTGTGTCCAATTGTGACAGTAAAATCTGTCGAACACAAAAGGCTCTTAGCTCATATCTGTTTGCTCAGCTTTTGGACAGGACAAGTTTGAAACAATAAATAAAATAAGTCTTTTACCCAGAAATTTCTCAAATAAAAGAAATAAAAGGATAAAAAAAAGGAAAGAAAATTGTGGTGAATCAGGAGCAGACCAAAAAACACCGTTTTAAAAAGCCTTTAGTTGTTACTGTACGTACAAACTACAATTGGCAGGCCACGAGCTCCCTGCGCTGCTTTCAGAATGCACACCAAATGCTTGCTGTGTACATAGCCTAAGTCCCCTTGTCCCTTGATCTGCGCCAGAGATTTGGTGAGCTTTGACGTTTGCCAAATGAAAGAAGCTTTCAAATGAAACAAAGCTTTCTTAGTTAATGCATCCTTGAAAAAAAAAAAAATAGAAGGAATGAAGGAAAAATGAGGTGAAGAAGTAGACCTGGTTAATCTTTTGGATGAAAACATATTTGAGGAACCAGTTTTACCAAGAGCAAAAGTTACTCAGATGTATTTCAAAGCGTTAATTTAGTTCTTTAAAATAGAAAAGTTACTCTCAACGTTTAAACAATGCCAAAATTGAACATTAATTAAAACAGTAAACTGCCAAGCACTCCAGTTTAACATCAGCTTTTTTATACACTGACTGAACAACAAAGGACCTTGTCTTACCATCCAGTGGAAGCTCTTACCTTCATGTACGACTGTACCCTACTCCTAGATTAGCACCCACTGTTTGCCAGAGTGCCCATTTTGTGTAATTATATGAACTACAGCAAGCTAATGGCTCCAACAGAGCAGCGCCTAGACTCATTACACCTCGGGGTGATGCAAAAACACCATTACCGGCACCAACATCCTGGAGAGTACGTGCACTTTAGGTGCCACGCCATGCCTGCATCTGCACATCTGTTCTCATGGAAGAAGATTTCCAGAGTAACAGTCCATGTTAAAGAAATTGAACCCATATCGTGGACACCTGTTGTTTCTAATTCATATCTGTTTTTGATTTTTAAAAAAGCCAATCGTTTCACCACATGGACATGCATTTCTTCAGTCGTCATCTTATCTTTTGGCAGCTCGAGTTGACATTGCAGAAATGGCACCAAGGCACCTCAAACAACTTTGAGTACACACTTCAGTGAGCACCATCTTCCTCTAGAAGCACGCAGACTATTTAGCTCACAAGAAAAAAAGAGACTTTACTTGTCTGTTTTATCTGTGTCTTTATATATAGTACTTGCGTGGGTGTACTTGCTTCGTTGCGTCTATTACCACTTAGGGATTCAGCCACTGCATAAGTAGTATTTTATAACATTTTCCTCTCTCTTTGTGTGAAACACCAGCTCGTAGAATATTCTTATCTCCATGCATCAATAATATAAGGCTGCGTTTCCCAGCACCAGGTTGGTGTTTTATAACCAACAGCTTTGGTTTCACTTGTGCCCATTTCTTTACAAGGTTAAATAGTAACGTTTACTACAGGCTGTAAATTTCTCGATTGTCGACTTAGCTGTCTGTGCAGTCATTATGTTGTTCATTATGTTTTTGAAGAAAGACCCTGACTTTTCCGACAAACTGCTTTCCGATCTACATCATTGCCCACAAACCGTTAAGTCTTGCCAAGCGTTGAAGATGAAGGCCTAATTGAGTTCTTTTGTGATGCACAATATACAACACCCATGAATGAGTGTCAATATTGTTATTGTAGGTTAAATTGATATTTATGCCTGAACAAGCACAAACAACCACGTTCAATTTACTCAGACTCGCGTTGCCTTAGATTTTCACATGACCTTTTAGCTGATCCGTCCCTACAGTATACCGTGACTTGTGATAAGGATGTACACGTCTATGCACGTTTCTAATTCTCTCTGAGCCATCACTGCTGCTACTTTGAACTTTATTACTTTCTTCATGGAATCACACTTCTATTTCTGACGTACAATAGCAAGCTGTGCAGAAATGTACTTTACATGACGCTCTTCTGTCACTGCGGTTGTGTGTGTGATAGAGCAGTCATGAGTGCACTTTGGTTTGCGTCGCTTTAATGTTCCTTTACTTGGAAAGCTCAAAGCAGCACTTGATTAGACAGTTGTTGATACCAGCAATTAGCCCCCATAGTTGTTTCATAGAGAAGTAGCAGCACATAGTAATTTCTATTCCCGCTATAGTCCATCTCCATAATAGGGGAAATGAGTGACAATGAGAACATTTTATATAGTTTAGGCATCATTGTGGAGAATTGACTGGATTTATCCGTTGATTGAGCTTTATCATTAAATACTTTACCTAGCATTGTCTTTTTTTTTTTTTTGGTGAGAGGCTTGTAATTTTTCAAACCAATATTTAAGGGCTGTCGCTATCAGGTGACGCATCATACCTCTGTAGAGACGTCAAAAGAGTCAACCATGCTACTAAAACTATTATTTCTCTGAAAATACAATGTATGTCAAGCTAGTACGCCTTTTCATGTTTTTTTACAAGCAGTTTCTAGCTAGTGTAGCGCCTGGATGGCTTAGTGGGCTGACTGTAGGAAACCTGGGTTTGCTTCCCAAGGCTTGCATTGAGGTGAATCCAGTGTGGGTCCTAAGACAAGACCCTTGATACTGCCGCCTAACTGGGTCTCCCTGTGCCTTGAAAATACAGGGTTGTGTCCAGAAGGGCATCTGGCGTAAAAACTCTCTGCCAAGTCACCAGTGCAAAGCAGTGAAGGCTGATTTGCTGTGGCGACTTCTAATACAAGTAAAATGCATATTGTTAAGCTCATGAAACATATTTGTTGAAGTACTTTTGGGCATCCAAGTGAGTTTTCTTATTGTGCTTTCATGAATTGGTGCAAAAAAGGTTTTTTGTCTAAAATACTTGTGAAGAAGCAAACCAATCTATTTTGCCTCAGTAGATAACACCATTAGTCTTTAATTAGTCGATTGAAAGAAACATTATTACGTTTAGTTTTGCAATCTGTAAAATATAACTGTTTTATGCAACAAATGTGTATTTTTTCATATTTATGTAGAGACTATTTTATGAAGTGTTATGAAATCTGGATGGAAGAGGTTCAGGGCCTCAGCAGAATATGTCTACATCTTTTAGGCAAATTAGAGATGATTATAACTGGTTTCTGTTTACTCTTTTTTTTTAATCCACTGTACAAAACTATAACGGAAGTCTCATCGATGAGACTCATTTTGCTAAATTCAAAAAACACATCGTACAAATGTGTGATGTGAAAAAATATTTTCTTCATTTAAATAAATTCTTATGGATGACACCGCTGGTGTGGTCTTTTTGGGTCACACAATTAAACATTTCTATTAAATTCCTTAGAAAGCAAAACGCCGTCACTGAATCGGCTTAATGGCCAAATGGTAGAACGTTCGTCCCAAGACTTCATGGGTTTAGGTCGTACCAAAGACTCAGTGGAGCACAAAATGGAACACAATGCATTTCTGCTTGACTCTCAGCGTTCTGGGGTTGGATCAGTTAATAGTAGATTGTAGCAGACCACCAAAGTGTTTCTGAGCACAGCTGTGACTGCAGCAAGCACATTTCACAGATCCAGGTGTGTGACAATTGATGGGACTTTTTAGACTGTTAATGCAAGCCTGGATTAAAATAATACATGTTTTAAGAGGAAATTAAAGATAAATCAAAGCTTTTGTGTATTTTCTACAAGTAACCAGTTCAAACGTGACAGGAATACAGGTAACAATTGGAGGATTGAAGAACTTAAGGATGAAGTAACAAGTCTGTGTTTGTTGGAACAAAGTACTTTTTTTCTGCACTGTCGCACAGACGAATTCTTTGAAAAAAAAGTCATAAAGTATAATTTCCTGGATTATTTTGTTTCATTTAGCTGTAACACAGTTAAAGTTTATGTACTGTATGATGAACATACATACTTTATGTTGTCTTTTTTGTTTATCCCACTCACCACAACTCTGCCTAAGCCTTAACAATATTCCTTAGCATATATGTCATATATGTCCTCTGAATAATTTTCACTTTTTACGCCACATTAATGGGTCTACCAGAATCAGTGCATTGAAATGTTTGACAAATGTTCATTCTCTCGAATTCTTTAACTCTTCACAAGTAACACCAGAGGTCTCCAAATCCAGGCCTTGAGGGCCAGCCTCCTGCTAGTTTTCCAGAAACCCTGCCTTATCTGCTGTTGATCACCTGGATAAGGTGTGTTTAGCCAATAAGGAACTTCGAAGGGAAGGTTGGTTGGCAAACATGCAGGGCACCGGCCCTTGAGACCTGGATTTGGACACAACTGGTTTACACTATCGACCGAAATCAGCTGATTCTGACCATGAAAAAAATGACTTTGCACCACTCAGCTCAAAGTCAACATGAAAAGCCATTTTCTCTGCATCAGAATCAGCTGATTCACGGTGATCATCTAAATTGTCAAAAAGTAAAGGTTTATCAATGAGTGTGTGTTATTTAGGTGTCACTGTGACATCTCTGGTGTTACAGGGTTTCAAAAAAAACGTCCTAAAAAGGTAATCAGATTGATTCAGTATGTCGTAGATGATGTTGTTAATACTGGCTTGTTTTGTTTCACTGTCTAAGTGAAAGTAACGCTGGCTAACGTGGTCATAGAAAGTCGAAGCCAAATGTTTCAAACTTTCAAGCCCCAGAGAGAGATGGTCACAATAACAGACGGTGACAATGACTCCTGGCTAATGGAGACAAAGGAATGTATTACGCCCTGGTTGGAGTGAAGTAAAACCTCTAATTTGTTTATTTTGAAGAAGGAGGGGACACATGCTCCTTTAGCCCGAATAGCTGTGAAATGTTCATTCAACTTTTGTACTGGTGGTAGTAAAAGGATCCTTTGGTTTAACTTTTCGGAAAAAGTTAGAATTACTGGTCATGGCTACCAACTACCCATAATTCTTATCTGTCTGTTGGCGACTGTATTACACAGTCATGTATGCTAATGGCCTCATTTGGACTCATCTGTGAGAAAGGTTTGGTGTGACCTGAGAATATTAAAGGCAGCTCAGTGGTCAGGTTCTGCTTCACTGAACATCACTCACATAATAGAGCCATGGTACAGTGAAACAAATACATAGGGGATCATTGATGAGCCTGAGGCAACCAAGTAGAGTAATCAAGGATGAGAGATACTGTTCATGATATTTTGCCACAGGCTGTAGAGACCACAGGGCCAATGCCCAGCCATCTAAGACTAGATCTTTTTTACAGTAACCTGTGAAAATCTTCTTTTTCTGATTTGTTCCTGTAGATCTGCTTCTAAGGTCCCGGTTCAATCATCTTTTTATTGGTGTTCTCAGTCTTTAATTCTGTTTATGCCGTTTTTCAACAACAACAAAATATATATATATATATATATATATATATATATATATCATTTTCTAGGACATTGTTTCTGCAGAGCGGCAGTAGTTTATTAGAATATCTTTCTTTTCTTTCTTTCTTTCTTTCTTTCTTTCTTGATTGAAGTGGGTGTTAAAAGTTCTTTGCCAAATGTTTCCGGACTAGATTTAAATAATGGTTAGCTAACAGAGTCAGAGGGACATGCAGCAGGTCAACAGCAGTTCAGATTGTTACTGGTGTTTCATTCATTTCTCTTTTCCATGGGAGCAATAAAAAACAAAACTCGACGCACCAAGTTACTCTTTCCTGTGCAAGTCTGTTAGCAGCTGGCAAATGTGTTGGATTTCATAAATGTGGGAGAGGGCAAGCGATGAAAGGGGGACGAGCTGATTGTGCGACTCTGTTGAATACAGATAAGAGAAAGCCAATGTAGATTCTGATCAGGCCACTTCTTCTGGCTCATTCCTTTTTCTGGCCCTCCACTCTCCAAGGAGTAGAAGCCTTCAGAGGCCTTTTCCAAACCTGGGGGGATGTCACCTGGCAAAGTCAAAGTGCAGGTTTTCTTCTCAGAGGAGCTGACTTTATTACGTAGAGCTTCGCTGCTAGAATTAATCAGCAGCTGGACCTTCTAAACCAGAAATACGGTGCCTTGAACATTGGCTTGAAATAAAAAAATAATCATAAATTGTTCCATCAAATTATAAAAAATAATAATTTGTGGCTTTTGTGGGCAAAAAGTAGTGATTTGTGCTGAGAAGAAAATGTTTTAGTATCTTCAATTCCCACAATCATTATCATTTTTCTCTGGTTTCAACAATTTTAACACAGATGGAATAACCAGTTTTTTGTTGGGTTTTTTTTTGCAAAGAAATGATTGAATTTCCTGATTCTAGCGGGCAGATAAGCAATTTTTATGTATTGTTATGTCCTATTTATTATTATTTTAGCAGTATGCTTGTACCATAGGTTGTTTTAAAGTATGACTGCTTCATTGACCCCTAACGATCCATCCATCCATCCATCCATCCATCCATCCATCCATCCATCCATCCAACCACTAATTTGGGACCCCAAATATCTCATTTTTGCACACAAAACTGATGACTTGTATGCAAAAACAATTTTTTTCCCCCCACAAATGATAATTAATGCCCACAAAACACTACTTTGTGTGTACAAAATCCTCATTTGTGCCTACAAAATGAGAATTAAATGCTAATTTAAATTGTGCCCACAAAAAGCCTATTTGGGCAAATAAAATACTAATTAGGGCCCACAAAAAACTCGTTTTGTGTCGACGTACTGCTAACTTGCTACAACATGCTCATTTCTGCGAACAAAGTTGTTAATTTGGCTAAAAAAAATGCTTCTTTACATCCAAAAACACTTGTTTGTCCCATTGACATACATGAAGGTTGACAAAACACTTGCCTTAAATGCCTTACCTCCGGTTCCAACGAAATGAAATCAATTCAGTTGCCATTTTTTTGCGATGCGGATATTGCCATATTGGATTGGCAACGTTAGTAAGCAACGATTAGTCTGAGTCATAATTTCCATGGCAACCACTCTCGCTAATTAGGAGTTATCTTGCGGGAAAGCCACACCCCTTCCACTCAAAGCAAGCTCGGGAGAATCTGTCAATCAAACGTTTCGAACATTCAAAGTGGGGGCTAGAGGGCACCAAATGCTTTTACTGAGGGATCTGATTGGCCGGTTTATAATTAGAATAACTTGCGATAAAGAGAATATATCATGAAAAAAAAAATAGGATTAACAAGACCATGTTAAAAGCGGTAGCAGAGCAAGAATGATTATTATATCAAATAAAATGACTAATGTTTATTTCTCTTTGGGATTTTGGCTTTCTGGGACCAGTGGGTGCTTCCTATTTGGAATGCGAGGGTGGAGGCGATACTGTGTCCAGTTCTCAATGACTGTGAAATTGTCCCCAGAAAATGCTAGTTTGTGCACAAAAAAATAATAAAATCCCAATTGGTGACCGAAAAATACTAAAATGTCACCACAAAAATGTTCATTTGTGACTATAAAATGCAAATTTGTACAAGCAAATTTGCACTTTTTCTTTACAAAATGCTAATTTGTACCCATTAAATGCTGATTTATTTCCACAAAATTCTTATTTCTGTGCAAAGAATGCTAACCTGTTCCATTAAAATGCTAATAAAATGCCAGTTTGTGGCTGCAAGATACTAAATTGCGGATAAAAAATATAAATTGCTGCCCACAAATTAGTAATTTGAGGGAATGTTTTTTTAAAGGCATGTCCAGAGGTTTGTATGAAATAATACAAAGAAATAATAATAAATTCTAGTTTTATGTCGTGGAAGCACTGGAGGCCAAATCTGTTAGCATTTTATCAACTCTTTTTTCAGCACTTCGATGGGGTTTTAGCACATTTCAAAAGCCTACTGTTTATAAAGCTTAGTCGATATCATACCAGCCACTCCCTCTTTGCTTTCCTCAAAAAAAAAATAAAATAAAATTCCAAAACCAACTTTGGTCAAGGCTGATATTCATCCAGCTTCACCTGTAAGATATTCAGAAGACGAGAGGGAAAGAGGGGGCGAAGTAATGCCCTGTGTGTGCGGAGTCTGACTGGCATAGCAGTTTTCAGTTTAATTAGTCCAAGTCAGCGTGCACTCTTCCATCTGCAAGCTGAATACAAATGCTTTTTGTTGAAAAGTCATCGGGGTCGTTTCTCCGACTCATTAAAAAACCGGCTCGGGAGGAAAAATTAATGGAGCCAAACACCTTTAGTTTAGCATGTAGGAGGATAAAGTAATGCAAAGAGCCTCACTGTTGTAAATATCTGTTTTAAGCTTTGTGAAATTGGACTTTCTCAGCTGCTGCAAAGGCAGAGGAATGCGCCAATATGTCTGTAAATTTAGAGGTACTTTGAGTCGCTCAAGAGTTAGAACCACAGCTTGGTTTAAATGTTTTAGTCTGCGCTGATGCACTTCCTGTCAGGGTCGCATCCTTTTCCCAGATAGCTGCTCAGGAGGCAGATGAGCGCCGACACCATAACCCCGGAGGGGTTTGTCTTTCGATGCGATAATCAACACCGCTATTGGTTGTAAACCCCGTTGTCACGGCAATGATTTCGGCCTTGATGATGAAAGCTCCTGGGACGCTTCTCCACAGCATGCATGTGCACTCACACACTCGTTGACTGGGCCTCACTGCTAACCAGCCTCATTCCCCTTCCAGGGAGAGGCATTAGTTGGCGAGATTGAACCTGAGCGGGTGTGAGACGGTGTGTTGCTGCTGTCTGTCGTCTTACTTAGTGAGTAATGTACAGAAGGGGGAATCTGAGGAACGGGTCCTGCTTCTCGCAATTGTAGCCGACATTTTATTCTTTCGTTCTTACATTTTTGTTCCCAACAAACTTTACCCTTCCTGTCTTTTTGTCTCTTTCTTTTAGCTGTTATTTACCCATCTGACTGATTTAATGACCTCTATGTCACACAAATGCACCACAGAGGCAAGAAGTGTTAAAGTCATGCGGAACAAACTCAAAAGTGAATGGGATCTTGATTGCGGCCTAGAACAATTTTTTTTTTCCTTTGTCGACAAAAATGAGCTTCCTTTGCAAGGTGGCTGTGGTTTCCCCTCGAGACAGGCTGCAAACCTCAGCAGAACTTTGGAGTAAAAAATCTACTTTCCTGGACATTTGACAAAGATGACCCTAAACGGACACCTTCCTTTGGAGGTGGTACCATCCATAGCTAACCAGAATGAGGCCCCACACAAGGGCTTTCACTCATCAGAGAGATTTTAGATCTTGATTAACCTTGTAGCGTCTTGGTTTTGCCCCCAAAAAGTTGGAAGAAGTAGATAGGGAAAATAAGGTTTGAATGTCTACCAAACCTTTCTCCGATTGGCTAAAACAAATGAGGAGCTAAAACATTACAACTTATGTGATCATGTCCTTGTGCATTTATCAATCACATCTATTCTGTCTATAAAAGAACTGGACAGAATGAGTGTGGCATCACCTGTAGAAAACGGTTCACTTCTGGTTCCTAACAATTGATATCAATTCGGTTGCCATTTTTTCGTGACACTGCCTTAGCCAAGCAGGAGCCAAACAACATGCGTAAGCAGTGATTGGTCCGAATTGGTCTGAATCAACATTTCGGCAACCACTCTTGCCAGTCAGGAGTGTTTGTAAGTCCACACCTCTACAACTTGAAAGTGGGTTGCATGAAAAGGGAAATAAAAATAAATAAGACGTTAGAAAAAACATGTTTAAAGAAAGTAGCAGAGTATGAATGGTTATTCCAACCAACATTATGACTGAAAAATAGCTGTTTATTCCTCTAAATAAGTCTATGGGATTTTGGATTCTTGGAACCAGTGAGTACTTCCTATTTGGAACATGAGGGGCGAGAGGTTGCTCAGTCTAGTTCTCTTACACAGTTAATGATCTCACTACATTTGTACCATGCCAGACTCCACTGAACCAGACTTAAACCCACTTCTGTAAGCTAGCCCAAGCATGGTTCACTGTCTGGGGGCTGAACCTGAAATGACATCAGTCAAACAAACCATACGGTCTGGTTGCTTGACTTGATGTTCTGGGGTCACTGTGCCCAGGATGCAAACCCAGGTCAGTCCTCTGCCTTCAGTTAACTCTCAGTCGCATTTGTTAAATGAACCTTTGAATTAAAAAAAAAAAAAAAAAAAAACCAACAGGACAAATAAAAGCCCTTGCAGTTTCTGATTTCTGTTCAGACTTTTCTGTGCTGGATAACATGAAGAAGTCTAACTAGGTCATCTTTTCTGCTGCAAAAACCTGTTTTTTCCATGTATGACCTGATCTGAGCACGAGCATCAAGACTGCGGGTGACCGTACCCTTATTATTGATTCATCAGTTCCATTAATGTAGTGAGTCTCTGTTAGGAAAGGCTCGACCATTCTCACTCTAAGCATGAGAAGTGACAAGAGACCTGTGAACAGTTGATCATCCATGATTAATATGTGCAGATGTGTAGTGACGGTGCGATTTCGGGGAAACGTCGGCCTCATCAGGCATCCAATGTTGGATTGCAGAAGGTTCTGTTGCTTTAATGTAATTAAAATCCCGTTTGGTGTTGAAGTAAACTGTTTGGATTGAATATCTTTCCCTTTTGGTGCATCTGTATGACGGTTGTGACATTCACACTCTTCAGGTTTGTACGGTGGCTCTGAAGTTCAAATCACACCAACAAATCAATCGACACAAAATTTCAGAAACCACAACAAAATTCCATAAAAGTTAAACGTTTTGAAAATTGCTGATTGGATTACGATGTTTGAGTTTTTCAAAGGTGCCTTCAATGTTCACATACTAATAAAAGTCTTACGATTAGTACGCAGCATATCCAGTATCCATTCATCCAATCTGTAATGTCCCATGGTACCTACTTTTTCTGATTTTTTTCTGAATTGTTTTTTTCTTTTTTACTGAAACTGGAAAAAGTAGGTACTATGGGACGCCGCTTATTGGATGATGACATTTATCCATCATTTTAACTGAAAGTTATTTGGAGTGAAGACTTGTATGTTTAGTGTTCATAAAACTTTTTCTAAAAGCACTTTTTTTTTTCAATCTCTACTCTTTTTTGAACTGTCAATAGTTCATGTTGATCAGCACAACCTCTGTCTTCCATTCATCTCATCTGTCAATGTTTATTGTTTCTCTGCAGGGCTTGATGATCCTCCTACAAAACCTTCCCACCATGCATTGGGGCAACGAGGAAGTGAGTGTGCTGCTGGCCGAAGCTTACAGGTTGAAGTTCGCCTTTGCCGACGCACCCAACCACTACAAGAGATGATGGGAACGTCATCTCCTGCCACCGCGTGTTTGTGGACCTCCATATGGAGAGACTTTACCTTCCCCCACCTCCATTTCTAATGGGCCTTTCAGCAAAGAGATTCAGTGAAGACGTGGTGTAGCACCCTGAAGTGACAATGAGCCTTTTTTTAATATTATTTCAATCTGATCAGCTCTAAATTAGCTTTTTTTTTTTTTTTTTTTTTTGCTGGTGTGGGATTACGATCTGCACTCCCTAAAAAATGTTCCATTACATCATTTTTTTTACTTCACAGCTATTTTGGAAAAGGACAAATCTGAGGTAGCGACAGATTCTGAAGGAACAAGACCTGATCCTGTTTTCCTCACACCAGCAGGGTGTTTTCCCAGGAACTGACTGCAGGAGAGCAGCAGAAGGAAGGGAAAAAAAAGAAGCTGCACTTCAGGAGGGCCGCATAAAATTAAAGAGCCATCAGGAGAGAGTTTGACTGCGCGCGGTAGTCTCTTCATTTACCATAGGACTACCTCAGAGCACACTTACACCTTTTTTGTATGCCACACGGAAGCTTGATCCCAGTCCCAATCAGAATTGATCACATGAAACCATGCCTTTCTTTATCCACTTGAAGATCTTGCCTTATTTTTCCAGCCTGTTCATTTGTGTTTTATCTTTGTGTCTCATTTCCATGAGTGCATACAGGTAAAACTCTATGGGATTCCTGCTGTATGAAGTGCAGGTGGAACGCAAGTTCAGTCTGAGCCTTTGTGAAAATCCACAGGGCCGTCGCTCCCTTTCATGCTGATTCGTGTTGGATGAGGACTTTCACTTTTTCAGTTCAGAGACACACTCGATCTATTTCGACTTGTGTTGCAGCTCCATTCTGTTGGGTAAAGCCAATCCACAGGAACATACACCAGGAACATTTCACCAGGTTCAAGAAACTTCATAAATTTCTGAATATGGGGATTTTTTAGGTAAAGACTAGAGCCTTTCTGTGAATTCTGAAAGTGCATTGGTGTTAATTCATTATAAACATTTGATTGAATAACAGCATTTAGGAGGTAAACTCTATAGGTTGGAAGATGAAACCGTTTTCAGGGTTGAATCTACCCATAAAGGGTTTGTTTCTGCAGCTGGAACATCAACGCACAACTTTGGCTCCTTTTTCTTTTTGCGGTTTGGTCATTGGCGCTGTGGTTGCCGTGGACACATCGCCGACAGTCATGTCGTCAGATATTCACAGCATAACTCAAAGCAGTTAACATTCAGCCAGGATCCATTATTGTCACCTGAGTCGACAGAAACGGCGAGCGTAGGTGTGTGAAGGGGAGACAAAGGCAGAGGGGTGGGGGAAGGTGGGGATTTTTCTTTTTTTTACTTTTCTGAGAGCTGTCAGTCTTTGATCACATGCTGGGATTTTTCTTTTTTTTACACAATCTGAACCAGTTATGTGACACTCAGAAAAACTGCAGCTTGTTTGTTTGCTTGTTTTTTAACTTCTCTCCCCTTTTTTGTGTAACATATCATTCAAGAAAATTCATCATTTACGGGGTTTATCTATACTAAGGTATGTTTACATCTTCGAGCCTCTTAAGTTGTGCCTGAATCTGAAGGTGGTTCCATTTGTGGCTCCAAATGAACAAAAAGCTTCTAATCCAGGTGGATGAGTCCATAGCTGTCAGTTTTGAAAGCTGGTACGGTACTGCAACAATACTAGTAGGGGATGTTGAAACACCAGGTGTTGATAAGTTAACAAAGGTTTCAGATTTACACTTCTCAGATTGGTGGGTTTATGTGGATTGAAATGATGTTTTTAGACATCTTCACTCGGACCACCTACGTCCTCTTTTTGTTTGTACAATCGGCTTTATTTACAGAATCAAAGCTTAAAAACTGCAGTGGCAACAGCAGCTACAAGCAACAGCTGGTGTCCACAGTGACGTTGCCTTAATGGACAGTCTCACACTGAGAACCTTTTGGAGAGTCAGAGATGTCCGGACCCACAACTGGTTCAAAAGAATGTGTGTGTGTGTTTTTTTCCCCCACTTTTACTGTAATGTCTTATGAAGCAGTTTGCCTTCAATAGCAGTCAGCCCCCACATGTCTGGCGTCTTAATGAGGAACCATCATCTCCATGGTGACGCATCGAGGCTTTTTCAGACATTCATGTGACCTTAAAGTGGGCTTTCGTCGACTCTCCCTTCCAAAAGCTTCATTTTTCAAAAAGAAATGAAAAATTTGAACGCCACAAACCCAAACGGTTCTTTGCCTCAGATGAAGTAAAATAATATAGATTTTGTTGGAGTCAGGAATGGTTGTTCTTGGTTTAAAAACATGTACAGAAACAATCTGTAAATACAAATTGTAAATAAACCCTGTACATGACATAAGTGCTTTGAAATTGATGTCACGTGTTGATTATTATTATAGACCACAGCAGTCCAGTTTTCTTCTTTTTTACACTGCCAAAAACTCACCAAAATGTGCACACACCTAGTACCTGGTGAAAAACAATTTTGAGCAGGATGAACGACTCCAATCCCCCCAAAAAAGATGACATCACAGCAGGTGAAACTATAAAAAAAAAATCAATAATAAGGTGCCATAATCATTTTTTTTTCCAAAATCCACTAATGAAACCAAGATAGTCTTTGGGGATATGCAAGGGAAGTGTTGGAATTGTTATGGTATGGCCACAGAACCAACGGCTTGGCAGCCATTTTTTGGCAAAGTGTGAAATTTGCTGATTTTTCACTTTTTCCCACAATAAAGGAAAAGAAGCCTTTTGTTAAAGCGATCCCCATGAAACTTCACACATATGCTGCCAGCTTAGTTCTGCAACCACAGTCAACCTGTGACCTTGGGAAGAGGCTGCCATCTTAAATTTAAAAGAAAAAAAAAACACACCTTCATTCCCAGCTACAAATTGAAACTCCTCCTCTGGGTTTTAACCTATCACCTCCTGGAGAATTGTTGGAAAGCTACTTTGGAAAAAATGTTGGTCTTTATTTCCCCTGCTACTTGCATATTTTTTTACTGGAATATTGTGAAATTTTAATGAGGGCGCAGTTAACAAAAAGCTCCGTTTCCAGGGAAATCCTTAGCATTTCCTTTCGCCAATTTAAAAAAAAATTACATGGAACTTTTCGCTACCCCAAGGCGACCAAAGCATAAAATGATTGCTATGGAGATAAAACCAACAGAAGGGCAGCCATTTTGAAGTGTTTTTTCCATGAATTTGTCATGTACAGCTCTGACCAGGCTTGCAGGTGTGGGTGTGGGGGGGGTCAATGAGGCTTCTAAGTGACATGACCCATGGGACAACAGAGGCAACAGACCAGGTGTGTAGAATGCTGACGAGGGGTGTGTATTGGCTGCTCAGCAGGTGAGGCTGGGTCAGAGGGGAGGCAGGTAGCGACTCAGAACCGTACAACGCCGCTCACGACTGTAACTATATTTATTTTTGTCGTGAACCTGCACTGTAACTCCAAGTATCCCACATGTGATGGTAGACTGCACAGATGCTGTGTTTCCGATGCGTGCAGCACTTCTGTCAAGCAGCAACATGAGTCTGTGGTGGCGATATCGGCATCGCAGTGAGCCCACAGTTAAGAGCCACATTCTGACAAAAAACATGCAGGAGCAATGAATGAATGAGCAGAAGAAAATCAAACGTGTGTGTGCGAGTCAAAGCGGCAGGTTAATGTGTAAGTATGGGTTGTGTTCATACAGTGTCTAACAGGTAAACACTTCTCGTCTGATCCCTGCGGACGACAAGCAGCAGCAGCTCGGTTAATGAGACTCTCCTTGTGTGTGCGCTTTTCAAAGGACAGGAAGGAAGAAGAGAGACGACAAAGAAGTAGAGTGAGTGAGGATGCTCTCGCTTGCACATGTAAGTATGTGGCAGTGTGTGTGGAGCCCACATTCAAAGCCAACCCCTCATCTTTGCTCTCGTTAGGCTGACTGATGTTCGCACAGTCAGCCAATTATGGAGCGTCGGTCACTCAGGACTCCAGTCACTTTATGGGAAATTAAAAATACATTAAAGCAACAATGGTCACAGCGAGGCTGCTGGTGCGCATGCACATGAGCAGACGGAGAGCGAAAGATGGAAGAAGTGCCAATGATGAAACAGCTGGAGCTCACTGCGCAGTTAGAGATGCAGCACAATGATTGCAATAATCAACTCTTTGTTGTTGTTGTTTTTTTTTTTTTTTATTGGTTTCCTCTTTCCTCCATCCTGGCAGTTTTCCACATTTTTTAGCAGTTTGATTTATAAAATATGTGGCAGTTTACCTTCCACCACCTTTTGTATTTCCAGGACTATAAATGCTGCATCTATCAATTCATCCCTTTTACAATGAAGAGTCCACATTTTTTTTTCTTTAAAAAATAAAAAATATAAGCATAATCATAAACATATTTAAAGATGTGGTAATCCAGCTTTTGACGGATTGTGAACAACAAACCTGATGGTATCTGCAGAAAAACCTTCAGGGTGCTCCTGAGCGCGTTGGGATGGAAAAACAAAACAAAACTGACAATTATGAGTCAGAAAATGACTTCCAAAATGTTCCAGTGCGGAAATTGCACACACAACTCATGCTGGTTTCAAAATAGGAATCTACTCTGTAATAAAGAGCTGTGAGTTTGCAAAATTTGCTGAATATTTTCTCCATTTTAACCATGTAAAAGAATAAAATGGAATAAATTCCTTATACAGTCTAGTATACACCTGTATATAGAATTGATCGAAACTTGATTGTTCCCACACAGGGGAATTTACCTTGTTACCATATCATTAACAAGAGCAGAAAGAAAATAATACACTTTATTATACACAAATTAATCAAAACACTAATAATGGATTTGATATATTTATGCTTTTCCTGATGCTCAAAGTGCTTACAATGTATATCCATTGTTCAGTCACACTTGGTGATGGTAAGCTACTGATGTAGACACACACACAAGGGTGTGGCTGCCAGTACTTGCCAGGCGTCCCCTCTGACCATCACCTGTATATTCATATACATTCACACACAAGTGGAGCAACATGCTGGAGATAAGGGAGGTTGAGTGCTTTGCCCAAGGACATGGTGACGGTTGCCTGGGGGGAGCGGGGATTGAACCGCCAAGCCTTGGGCAACCTGCTCAACCACCTGAGCTACTGCCGCCCCAAATGTTCAGTGTCTTTGTGGCATTGTAGAGTCGTAAGGCTCGCATCGCCCTCTGCAAGCGACCACTTTCAATGAAAAATCTATGTAAACGGGTGTTTCAAGCGTCCACATTCAAAACTCTTGCGTTTTCATGTTTCTAGTTTCTACAACCATTATCAGGCACTACGTACAGAATGCACGGCCACTAAACATGAGTTGAAAGTGAAACCAGGTCAAACTTGGACCAGTCAGGTACTCAGAACTGTTGGAAACTTGGAGTAGAAATTAGTCATAGCGGTTTGTGCCCAACTGGAATTCTGTGACACCAACTCTTATGTATTAGACTAGAGCTGAGAAAGAACAAGCCTGGACTAAGAAACGTGAGTGTTACGATTGGTGCTAGACCGTAACAAATAAGAGGGATTTTTTAAGTGATTACTTTTCACACTTCTGTGATGTTTCTCTTATTAGAAAAACAAACAAAAACTTATAAATCAAGTGGCAGAAATGTTTGAATCTTTTATTATTGTGGAAAGCCTAGGTAGTGTCACTTGTAGACAGATGATCATTAGTAAGAGCTTGAAACCAAAACACAAAAAACTGAAACATTTCGGAAAAGAAAAGTAATTTCAAAAAATCAAAATAGAGTATTAAAACTCCAAATACAAATAGGAAACCGGAAAAGGTAGGAAGTATGGGACAATGATGATTGGATGTTGACGATTTGACATTTGAGTTTTTTTTAAATGTTTCTTCATGGTCTGAATACTCATAAAAGTTGTTAGTACGGAGCCAGTATCCCTTCATGCCAACTAACTTTTGGTTGACATGATCATCCATGTCCCATAGTACCTACCTTTCCCTGTGTTAAGATAAAACAAAAGGGGAAAAAAAAGCATTTAGGAAAACAAAAGTAGTTTCCTGAAATCAAAATGAAATAAAAAATGAAACAAAAGAAGAAACTGGAAGTACTGGAAGATGTGTTCTTCTGTGGGTATCTGAGAATGTAAGGGTATGTTTGTTTGTAAATGGAGCAAAACAAATAGAAGTCGAACAGCTGAGTACATGCAGGGGAGGAGTGAGGATGCAGAGCTGCAGCGACGGATCTGGATGTGGCAGGAAGACCAGAGGGAGAGACTCCTGAAGAGCTCCTGAGGTGGATCTCTTCTGATTCCCAAATACCTGCAACTGTTCAGGAGGAGGAGCAGAAGGGAAGGCAGCAGGAACAGACCCACAAGGCCCAGGGCCGTAGCAGTGAGGGTTGAAGCTTCAACATTTCGCACCAAGCCTCTCCCAACTGTAGGTAGCGGACAAGTACGAGGATTGGGTAGTGACAGTTCTGTCAGAACACAATGGGGTAAACATGCGTTCAAGAATGCCCGTTTGTGCCCGCTGTGAACATAGCTAAATAGATGACAAGGAAGAAGGTTCTGGGATTTCTGGAGCGAGGTGTTAAAGTTAGTGATTGAAGGAGCTCCTCGGTACACCCATGGTCTCATGCAGATGATGATGGCGATGATGAAGAGAATTGTTCATGTCGGATTCCAGTTTCCGTAACATCCTCTCGTAGAAGAGGGTAGATGCAACAACGCCATCATAAAAGACTCTTTCATTGAGTCCTGCAAACTCTGAAGGACCCCAATCTCCTCAGCCTCTCCTGTGATCTCCGCTGACATCTCCGGTGGCATTTTGTTGTTGCCAAGCGACAACAGTTGATCGTGTAAACGGTGCACCGCTTCAGACCCAGAAGTGGTGGAAATATAGTCCAAAAAAGAGTATACCAGGCATGCCAGTGTACCCATTATGCGTAAAAAAGTCCATGTCTATGAAAGCAACAAAGCAAAACAAAAACAAGTACACTAACGTGGTGCTATGGTAACTGCCTACCGGCAACCAGTTAGCATACTGGCAGTTCGCACATGGCCGCCGTGCTGCTAAAGTAGCGCGGTCAACCTCAGATTGAAAGATTAATGGTAGGGTTGCTGTCTGCTGTCTGTGTGTTAGCGTGTCTTTGGGCAAGACACTGACCTTCACGTTATTCCTGGTGGTTATAGGTTGGCACCAGTATTAGGCAGCAGAGCTGTCATCAGTGTGTGAGTGTGTGTGTATATGAGTGAATGAAACTGTAACTGTAATGCTACGTACACACTGGACATAATATACGTGCATGAACGCGTAATGCATGAATGCGTTTTTAGCCTACTATGTTCACACAGGGCTGTCACTAACCGATGCTAGCACATGCACTCACAGTTGGAAGAGACATTGTGTGAAATGTGGAAGTGGTGCAAATCTTGCTAATCTTGGTGCAGGCTTTTTCTTTCACAGCTCTGTTCTGATATACAAAAAGACTTGGTGGCACAAAAAGCAATTATTAATTTGTCCTGCATGATTGATTTTCAAGCATTTGCTGCTTCTGTGAATTCACACAATCATAAAAATGTCTGCAAAGTTTAAACCATGAAAAACCCTTTTGTATTCAATGTCTACCAAGTTTATCACTTTTAACACTAAATTTTCATACTGGTTAATACTGTATTATTTTGACACAGACATAAGTATTTGTTTATTTAGACTTCATTTCTTCAATCCCTTTCGGGACAACGAGATTTCCAGAGCCTGTCCAGTCTGCTGCTGTTGGACGAAGGCGGTACACTTTAGAGCTGAAGCTTGCTATGGCTACCGGAGATGAGCAAGAGACCAGACAGAGAGCCGGCGCCCAATGGGAAAGCAGTCTGCTCGGGCCTCCTGAACTTTGGTTTTATCCACACCTCAATAAAGATACCCTCATTTTATTCTTTGGGTTAATGTGGGACAGAAAGCCGTCAAACTCTGTAAGAGAGAGAGGAAACACAGGGAAGCATCCGTTCAGACACAGTGGAGAGAAGTTCACAGTAGCTTGTTAGAGATTCTAAATGTTTTCATGAACCCAAAAATTGAGGCATGATCACTCATGTTTTTGTAGAGCTTTTCAAAATAAATCAACCTGATCTCTTATCATCATCCATGTCTTTCATGCATAGTAAATAAGATAAACACAGACATTGCTCAGTGTAGCTAACATGATAAAAACATTAGCAGCTAGCTCCATGTAGTTAACAGGCTAAAACCATTAGCTGCTAACTCCGTGTAGCTAATGGCTAAAAAGATAAGCTGTTAACTCAGTGTAGCTAACAGCTAAAAACATAAGCAGCTAGCTCCATGTAGCTAACAGGCTATCAACATTAGTTGTTAACTCTGTGTAGCTAAAGACTAAAAACATTAGCGCTTAGCTCCGTGTAGCTAACAGGCTATAAACATTAGTTGCTAACTCCGTGTAGCTAACAGCTAAAAACATTAGCCGCTATCTTTGTGTAGCTAACGGCTAAAAACATTAGTTGCTAGCTCCGTGTAGCTAACAAGCTAATAACAGTAGCAGCTAGCTCCAAGTAGCTTATGGGCTAAAAACGTTACCCGCTAACTCAGTGTAGCTAACGGCTAAACACATTAGCTGCTAGCTTACAAGTTAATAACATTAGCGGCTAGCTCCCTGTAGCTAACGGGCTAAAAAACATTAGCTGCTACCTCCGTGTAGCTAATGGCTAAATACATTTGGTGCTATCTCCACGTAGCTAGTAACATTAGCAGCTAGCTTCATGTAGCTAACAGGCTAAAAACATTAGCTGCTAGCTCAGTGTAGCTAACAGCTAAAAACATTAGCTGCTAACGCAACGTAGCTAACAAGCCAACAATCATAGCTGCCTGCTCCATGTAGCAATTCTGGGGTGAATCCTAAACAGCAGAGAGGCTGCAGAAATAAAGAAAAGGAGCAAGCCTGGTTTCCTGTTTTAGAATTAGAAGAGAATTAGAATTAGAAAACCAAAACAGATTTTTGATACGGAGATTAATGCTTCAAAGAGAAAAGAAACATTTACAGCCAGTACTAATCAGAACAGAATACGATGTTGTCATCATTTCAATAAATCCTGAAATGTTCATCTGTTATTTTCTGTATATGTAAATGTACTCCTTAACCATCAGAATTCTGTCTGTGATGGAATAAACGCCGTTCTCCAATAGACGCCGGTCTATTCCCAGCGTTATTAGAATAAACGCCCTGGCTACTATGAAGATATACAGTATTCAACTAACTGAACTTAAATATCAACTTTTGCAACAAAAACGTAACCAAAAAAAACAGCTGTTCATAAACCTGTGCAACTCCTCACGATCAGCTTTGCACTTTTCCCACTCTCGCATGCGTTCCATCCTCAGACACGCTCATACAGCCCCACCTGTTACAGAGAGAAAATACTCATATGATTTGTGTGTGTGTAGTTTTTGATTTGTAACCCAAACAATACATTTTTGTGCATAATTGTTTGTATTTGCAATTGTGTTTTCACATGTACAAAAATTACAAAAAAACTACAAAATACAATTCATACATGCACAACCTTAAATTACGGTAGCTTAAAACTAACTAAACACACACAAATGTTTAAATATTACGCATAGATCTGCCAGATATGCACACAAACATTTACGCACAAATCTGATTTGAGACTCTTCACGTTTCCAGGCTCATATGTAAATGATGTGTTTAAATGCTGCTAGAATGCTGGTTCATCAGAGTTTTCTTATTTGTTTTCTTTCTTGAACCGAGAATGGGAATGTTAAACAGATATGTTTTCATACCCATTCGTGCCAATGTCTTTCAATGTCTTTTTGCCCTTGGTTGCCGAGCTCTGATCTAACTTTATTAAAATGTTCAAGCTGTCAATTCTGCATCAAAGTCAGGGTGTAAAAATCTCTCACAGGAATGAAACGATGAGCAGCAGGTTTCAAAGCATGATTAGATGAAAAAAGTTCAAATTCAAGCAGCGATTCAGGGCAGGGATCCAAACACAAACAAGTCACAATGATTTAAGTGTTATTTCTGTAAATACGGGTCGATAACACTTCAAGAGGGCCAGCTGGTCTCCATGGATTACTGTCATTCATTATCGTAAAACAGTTTGCTTTCCCCAGTGAGATAAAAAAAAAAAGCTCAAGGAGGGGGTTAACAGGCTGAGTGACGCTATTATCAGCTGTTATAGTAATATTATGATGAAAGGAATTCTAAAAATGCTGTCTGCCATCCCTTCACTTTTTTTCTTCTGTGCCTTTTGGCTGCTCCCTTTAGCAGTCACCACAGCGAACCCTCTACCTACATCCCTCTACCTACTCCTCGGCATTCTCTTTTATCACACCATCCACCATCATGTCCTCCTTCACTCCATCCATGACCCTCCTCTTTGGTCCTCCTCTAGCCCTCCTCCTGCTGGCAGCTTCAGCCTCTGTTTTTTTCAATAAAGCAGAAATCCATTTAGAAGGCCCCATTGATCACCCTATTAGCCCCAGTGTTTCTACATTAGTGTTGGAAAGCAAGGTCAGTTCATTTGTACAGCACATTTCATGGACAAAGACGATTCAAAGTGCTTTACATAAAAGATGAAAGAAAGAAAACAATCAAAACATCATTGTGATCATTGCAATAAAATTTAAAGCCAGAACTGCACTTACAGTGGATATGGACAGCATTCAGACCACCTTAAATTTTTCACTCTTTGTTATGTTGCAGCCATTTGCTAAAATCATTTAAGTTCATGTTTTTCCTCATTAAATGTATACACAGCACCCCATATTGACCAAAAAGAAAAGCTGAATTTCTTGCTGATTTATTACAAAAAAAATCTGAAATATCACATGGTCCTAAGTATTCAGACCCTTTGCTGTCATACTCATATATTGAACTCAGTGGCCTCCATAATCCTTAAATGGAAGATGTCCGGGACGACCAGAACCTAGAGCTGGCCGTCCAGCAAAACTGAGCTATCAGGGGAATGAGAGCCTTGGTGAGAGAAGTAAAGAAAAACCCAAAAATCACTGTGGCTGAGCTCCAGAGATGCAGTCGGGAGATGGGAGAAAGTTGTAGAAAGTCGACCTTCACTGTAGCCCTCCACCATTTGCGGTGTTATAGCAGAGTGACCCGACAGAAGCCTTTCCTCAGTGCAAGACACATGAAAGCCCAAATAGAGTTTGCTAAAAAACACCTGAAGGACTCCAAGATGGTGAGACATAAGATTCTCTGGTCTGATGAGACCAAGATAGAATGTTTTGGCCTTAATTCTAAGCGGTATGTGTGGAGAAAACCAGGCACAGCTCATCACCTGTCTAATACAGTCCCAACAGTGAAGCATGGTGGTGGCAGCAAACACTCATAGGGGAGGAGTCGGGTCTCCCTGGACAATTTCCCAGGGAGAGTGTGGAGTGTAATTCCTAGGTAGTTGGAACAGTCCCCCTTCTTGAAATTGGGATCACCTCCCCAGTCTGCCAGTCCAATAGTGAAGTCCCCAACTTCCATTTACCGCTGCAGGAACATTTCAACAAAGACACTCTCACAGCAGGCAAAGTCATCAGTTACTCGGTGTAGACTGTATCCACTCCCAGTGCCTTATAAACCTGCACACGTTCAGGCTTCTTCTCTTCCAGAGACTTTTCAAGTCCCTAAAGCAAGGGCCCTCTGCATTTATCCGGACTTGGGACCGGCACAAAAGAACACTGGATTGTGTTCCTTTGTGGTTGCATTACCCCCCACCCCCCACCCCCCCACAAACCCACCCCCCACCCCATAGAAAACTAAAACACACACAACATAGTAAAGACTAAAAACAGACTCGATTTCCCCCAGCTTCCATGGTTCCCCCCACCTGACCCTCCCACTCACATTAAAACCCCTACTTTACATAAACTGACATTTCCCCATACCCCCCCCCCCCCAAATAAAAAAAAAAAATAAATAAAAATAAAGAAAGAAAGAAACTACACACACACACACACACACACACAACGTAATGAAGCAGAAAATGAGACCCTGGTAAAAATTAAAGCAGGAGCCCCCACCCCTTCACCTCCCACCCATACTGACCAAGACCCTGCTACGACCCCCCCCCTCCCCAAACACACACACACACACACACACACACACACACACACACACACACACACACACACACAACAAATTAAATCATAAAATGACACACTGATTAAATACAAAAATTAAAAAAAACATGAAGTAAGTTTTTAAAGATTTAAATCTCTTCCCCAAACCAAACAGTAAAGTAAAATAAAAGAAAGCTGAGTTAAAAAAAAAAGTAAAAACAATTTTAAAAAAGATCAAAACAATACTAATAATAAAATAAAAGAATAAATAAAGAACAAGACAAACAGAACAAGTTTTTTCTTAGGATGACAGAGGTTTTCCCATCATTAGTGTTCAGGATTCCTAATCTTTCGTTTCAGACCCTTTGAAACAAGCCAGAAAACCCCTGCGTGATTTTTTTCTGGACTTTTCTTTTAGATCATCCACCTGCTCCTGGAGTTGTCCAAGCTTTGTCATGAAGACTTCTTGGCAGTGGTTGAGTTTGTCATCCTTTCCCTTGATAACCTCTTTTAGTTGAGAGATTTCTTGGGAAAGGGAAGACTTCTCTTTGTCCCACTTCTGTTTGTCCTCTGCCTGCTGTGTTTTTGTCTCCATGAAACCTGTCTCCATGTTCCTCAATTTGCTGCTGAGGTTTGAATTTCCTTGACTCTTTTCCTTTAGCTGGTCCATCGCCAGACGCAGTTGTTCCAGTGTTTTTTTGTGGTCTTCTTCAGACTTGCTAATTTGGAGGTCTTTTTCGTGGACAAGCTTTTTCATTTGAGCCATTTCTTGGAGAAAGATGGACTTTTCTTTCTGCCATTGCAGTCTTTCTTCTTCCTGCTTTGCTGTCTTTTTGAAGGACTCCTGAAGTTTTTCAAGTTGGTGTATTTTTTCGGTGAGTTCCGAATTTTCCTGAGTTTTTTCATGGAGCCCTTTATAGATAAACATTTTCTCCTTTTCCGTCACAGAGCGTTCCAGTTCAAGCTTATGTTTGAGCTGTTCTATGTTGTACTCTAAAGCTGTGGTTTCTTTAAAGTGTTTCTCCTCCATCTCCTTCAACAGTCCCTGAGATTGAGCCAATGCAGCTTCAGTTTCAGTCTTTTGATGCTGCATCTGGATCAGGGAGCTTTGGGCTTCTTCTGCCAGGGTTCTCCAGCGGTTTAACTCATTTTCAATTTGGCCAGTTTTCTGATGAGCGTCTGAAAGAACCGTGTTTTTCTGTTGAAGAAGCTGTCTGAGATGCATCACTTCAAACTTTAGGGCAAGATTCTCCTTTTGAAGTTCAGCAGTGTTTTCCTCTTTTTGTTCCAACTTTTCTTTCATCATGTTGGCCTGAGAGGGTGAGTCTGCAGGCTGCAGGTCGGTGTTCCCAGCAGGGACTGCAGAGGGTCTCTTAGCTTCTTCTGGAGGTGTTGAAGTCTTTTTGCCTGCAGATTGTACTTGGAAAGAGGAGGCTTCCTTTTCCTCTACAGTCATTCCTGAACTGGCTTGTGTTGGTGGTTGTTCCTTCACCACACTCTGCTGTGTGTTTTCAGGAACAACAGGAATCGTCTTCCTCTTCCTTTCACTCCGTCTTTCCGTTATTGGCCGTTGTGGTTTGGGCTCCGCATACATAACAGGAGGCAGTTCCCTGCGTTTTTTCTCCTGTTTTTTTGGCTCTTCGGCTTTTGCTGGCCTGAGTGGCTTGGGCTCTTCAAACACAACAGGAGACGGTCCCTTCTTTTTTCCCAGTACCATGTCTCTAAAGCTGACTGGGAAAGCAGTCGGGACAGGTTTCTGGATGACTTTAGAAGGACAGTCTGAGGTGACTTTCTCTTCTTTAGAGTTTCCTTCTTTAAATCCAGGATGTGTCGTCTTCTGGTTCTGGTTTGTCGTTGGTTTGGGGGGATTTACTTGATCCAAGTAAATGTCATCATCGTCTTCACTGAATTCCATTTCCCACTGACCATGTTGAATCATGGTTCTACGCCGAGGAAGTACAAAGCGTTTGGTAACAGCAGGTGAAGTTGTTGTGGTCTCTGGTAGCAATGTCTCCACAGGTTTTGAAGTCATTGTGAATATCTTGGAAGTGTTTCAAACGCTGAAATCAACAGAACTTTGAGCTGTGATGCTTGAGCTTGCTGTTCAAACGTTTCCTTGTAGGAACTGAGGAATTATTTCTTCTCTTCTCTTCTATTTAAGAGTTCAGCTTGATGATGTCAATTTAGATCGTCAGAAGGACTTTCATAGAAGGTTTTGTAATGATGTCATCATGTGTCATTCTGATTTCAAGGAGTTGTGATGACATCAGAGGTCACTGTGATGTAATCTATTGACATCATAAATGGTATTGAAAAAAACTGAAACAATTATTAATGTCAGATGCATTCTATGCCTTTTAAAGCATAGTGGGATTCGCAAAGTTTCTGTATTTTCTGAAATGATCACTAGGGGTCGAAGAAAATACAATTCAGACTTTTTCAATTGTTTGTCACATCCCGTCAGGAGTTGCCACAACAATTTGGCAGAGAGTTTGAAACCTGACGCAACTCTGTATTTTATCCGGTCTGGGGACCGTCACAGGGAGACACAGACTCAAAGTGGGAACTCCTTGTGACTACTTTAAAAAGCAGCTTTATTGTTTTGTCTAAGGACCCACACTGGACTAGACTCATTGAGCACCCTAAAGGTGCATTACACCACATGAGATTCCCGCGGCCAATTTGCGTGGCCCGCTTCTTTCTCGCCGCGCGGAGAATATGCTGCTGGACGCGTGGTCAAAAATATGCTCCCTAAAGCAAGGCAAGGCAAGTTTATTTGTAATATCACCTTTCATGTACAGAGACGATTCAAAGTGCTTTACATAAAACATGAAAGAAAGAAAACAATCAAAACATCAAAGGTGTGATTATTACAATAAAATTTAAAGAAAGTTAAAAAGAAGTGAATTTAAAAGAAGCATTAAAAAAACAGTCCAGGTTTAACCTTTTGAATGCAAATGAATCAAATGCAGCTGAGAACAGGTGGGTCTGGATTTAAATACACTGAGTGTTTCAGCTGCTCAAAGACTTTCTGGAAGTCTGTTCCAGATCTGTGAAGCATAGAAGCTGAATGCAGATTCAATATGTTTAGTTTTGACTCTAGGAACTGACAAAAAACTGGATCCAGATGAGCGGAGAGGTCTTACTGGTATATACTGGGTCAGGAGGTCAGTCATGTACTTTGGTGATAAACCATTCAAAGCTTTTTAAACCATTAGCATAAGCTTGAAGTCTGTTCTCTGGCAGACAGGCAGCCAGTGTAAAGACCTCAGAACTGGACTGATGTGATCTACTTTTTTGGTTCCTGTGAGAACACGAGCAGATGAGTTCTGAATAAGCTGTAGTTTCCTGATTGATTTTTTTGTAGTCCTGTGAAAACACTGTTACAGTAGTCACGTCGACTAAAGGTGAAAGCATGAACTAGATTTTCATGAGTCACTTTGGTCAGAACCGTCTCATTGCTGTGGTGCTGTCTGAAACCTGACTGGAAGACATCATAGCAGTTGTTACTTATTAAGAATTCATTTAACTGATGAAAAACAGCTTTTTCAATTTTCTTACCTAAAAGTGGCAGGTTTGATATCGGTCTGTAGTTGCTCATTTGTGTCTTGTCCAAAATGTCCAATTTTTGGAGGGGTTTGATTGCATCTGTTTTCAGTGGTTCTAGGAAAAAATCAAATGTTAAAGACAAGTTCACAATCTGGAGCAAGGCCGACTCCATGGTCATGATCCATCACCTAAGCTCGCCGACTCGTTTGCATGTGGGAGGAGCTAGCGGCTTTTGTTCATAGCCTGATTTCTACATGTAGCTAGCAGCTAATATTTGTATCCTGATTGCTACATGGAGCTAGCGGCTAATGTTTTTAATATTTAAATAACAGTATTTTGGGTTATTTAGCCTGTTTTATGAGGAAAACAACATAGGTTTTGTTTTTCAAATGTGTTTTTTACCTTTTCATTCATGTTTTTTTAAATGTTGCATTTACTAGCTAAATTTACTAGCAAAACATTTATTTTACACCTGTATATATAGTACACTAGCTAAGTATTAAAGTTTATTAAAATTAAACATTTAGTTTGACCTAAATTTTTCGTTTCCAAAATATATATCTACGTTTTTTAACTAAATCTTTGTTTGTTTTATGAATAATAAAGTATCATTTAAGTGTTTAGATTAGAGCTAAATATTCACAATTTTACATAAATATTCAGCTTTTTAAATTAAATATTTAGTTTGTAGCTAAATGTTTAGATTAAATGCAAATGAACTTAAATGAACTTAATTAAATTAGCTGCCACCCTCCCCATCACACCTCAAACCTCATATGTTTCCTTTCTTTCTTTTTTGTTTTTTTTTTGTTTGATTGACATTAGAGGTGGACTAGTGATCTGTTTGTTTTTGTGGAGTCCACAACCGTCCCGTTTTGGTCCACAGCCTTCTGCCTGCTTCATCAATCACAATATTTGACAACACATTAAAAATTTGGAGTTTCCATTCAACAGCAGGGGGCGCTAATCGAGCGATGCCAGCTGTTTTGATAGGAGTGATGCTGAACCACAAAACAAATCATTTTTCTTTTTTTAGTCCATGTATTTCTCGTGTTGATTTTTAAAGTATTTCCTCCTTTTACCCATGAGAAATTACTGGTATTTTACACTCCTTTAAGCCAGAACTGCACTTACAGTGGACATGGACAGTATTCAGACCACGTTAAATTGTTCACTCTTTGTTATATTGCAGCCATTTGCTAAAGTCATTTAAGTTCATGTTTGTCCTCATTAATGTACACACAGGACCCCATATTGACCAAAAAGAAAAGAAGAACCCAAAGATCACTGTGGCTGAGCTCCAGAGATGCAGTCGGGAGATGGGAGAAAGTTGTAGAAAGTCAAACATCACTGCAGCCCTCCAGTTGGGGCTTAATGGCAAAGTGACCCGACAGAAGCCTTTCCTCAGTGCAAGACACATGAAAGCCCGAATGGAGTTTGCTAAAAAACACCTGAAGGACTCCAAGATGGTGAGACATAAGATTCTCTGGTCTGATGAGACCAAGATAGAATGTTTTGGCCTTAATTCTAAGCAGTATGTGTGGAGAAAACCAGGCACAGCTCATCACCTGTCTAATACAGTCCCAACAGTGAAGCATGGTGGTGGCAGCAAACACTCATAGGGGAGGAGTCGGGTCTCCCTGGACAATTTCCCAGGGAGAGTGTGGAGTGTAATTCCTAGGTAGTTGGAACAGTCCCCCTTTCTTGAAATTGGGATCACCTCCCCAGTCTGCCAGTCCAATAGTGAAGTCCCCAACTTCCATTTACCGCTGCAGGAACATTTCAACAAAGACACTCTCACAGCAGGCAAAGTCATCAGTTACTCGGTGTAGACTGTATCCACTCCCAGTGCCTTATAAACCTGCACACGTTCAGGCTTCTTCTCTTCCAGAGACTTTTCAAGTCCCTAAAGCAAGGGCCCTCTGCATTTATCCGGACTTGGGACCGGCACAAAAGAACACTGGATTGTGTTCCTTTGTGGTTGCATTACCCCCCACCCCCCACCCCCCACAAACCCACCCCCCACCCCATAGAAAACTAAAACACACACAACATAGTAAAGACTAAAAACAGACTCGATTTCCCCCAGCTTCCATGGTTCCCCCCACCTGACCCTCCCACTCACATTAAAACCCCTACTTTACATAAACTGACATTTCCCCATACCCCCCCCCCCCCCCAAATAAAAAAAAAAAAAAAATAAAAATAAAGAAAGAAAGAAACTACACACACACACACACACACACACAACGTAATGAAGCAGAAAATGAGACCCTGGTAAAAATTAAAGCAGGAGCCCCCACCCCTTCACCTCCCACCCATACTGACCAAGACCCTGCTACGACCCCCCCCCCTCCCCAAACACACACACACACACACACACACACACACACACACACACACACACACACACACACACACAACAAATTAAATCATAAAATGACACACTGATTAAATACAAAAATTAAAAAAAACATGAAGTAAGTTTTTAAAGATTTAAATCTCTTCCCCAAACCAAACAGTAAAGTAAAATAAAAGAAAGCTGAGTTAAAAAAAAAAGTAAAAACAATTTTAAAAAAGATCAAAACAATACTAATAATAAAATAAAAGAATAAATAAAGAACAAGACAAACAGAACAAGTTTTTTCTTAGGATGACAGAGGTTTTCCCATCATTAGTGTTCAGGATTCCTAATCTTTCGTTTCAGACCCTTTGAAACAAGCCAGAAAACCCCTGCGTGATTTTTTTCTGGACTTTTCTTTTAGATCATCCACCTGCTCCTGGAGTTGTCCAAGCTTTGTCATGAAGACTTCTTGGCAGTGGTTGAGTTTGTCATCCTTTCCCTTGATAACCTCTTTTAGTTGAGAGATTTCTTGGGAAAGGGAAGACTTCTCTTTGTCCCACTTCTGTTTGTCCTCTGCCTGCTGTGTTTTTGTCTCCATGAAACCTGTCTCCATGTTCCTCAATTTGCTGCTGAGGTTTGAATTTCCTTGACTCTTTTCCTTTAGCTGGTCCATCGCCAGACGCAGTTGTTCCAGTGTTTTTTTGTGGTCTTCTTCAGACTTGCTAATTTGGAGGTCTTTTTCGTGGACAAGCTTTTTCATTTGAGCCATTTCTTGGAGAAAGATGGACTTTTCTTTCTGCCATTGCAGTCTTTCTTCTTCCTGCTTTGCTGTCTTTTTGAAGGACTCCTGAAGTTTTTCAAGTTGGTGTATTTTTTCGGTGAGTTCCGAATTTTCCTGAGTTTTTTCATGGAGCCCTTTATAGATAAACATTTTCTCCTTTTCCGTCACAGAGCGTTCCAGTTCAAGCTTATGTTTGAGCTGTTCTATGTTGTACTCTAAAGCTGTGGTTTCTTTAAAGTGTTTCTCCTCCATCTCCTTCAACAGTCCCTGAGATTGAGCCAATGCAGCTTCAGTTTCAGTCTTTTGATGCTGCATCTGGATCAGGGAGCTTTGGGCTTCTTCTGCCAGGGTTCTCCAGCGGTTTAACTCATTTTCAATTTGGCCAGTTTTCTGATGAGCGTCTGAAAGAACCGTGTTTTTCTGTTGAAGAAGCTGTCTGAGATGCATCACTTCAAACTTTAGGGCAAGATTCTCCTTTTGAAGTTCAGCAGTGTTTTCCTCTTTTTGTTCCAACTTTTCTTTCATCATGTTGGCCTGAGAGGGTGAGTCTGCAGGCTGCAGGTCGGTGTTCCCAGCAGGGACTGCAGAGGGTCTCTTAGCTTCTTCTGGAGGTGTTGAAGTCTTTTTGCCTGCAGATTGTACTTGGAAAGAGGAGGCTTCCTTTTCCTCTACAGTCATTCCTGAACTGGCTTGTGTTGGTGGTTGTTCCTTCACCACACTCTGCTGTGTGTTTTCAGGAACAACAGGAATCGTCTTCCTCTTCCTTTCACTCCGTCTTTCCGTTATTGGCCGTTGTGGTTTGGGCTCCGCATACATAACAGGAGGCAGTTCCCTGCGTTTTTTCTCCTGTTTTTTTGGCTCTTCGGCTTTTGCTGGCCTGAGTGGCTTGGGCTCTTCAAACACAACAGGAGACGGTCCCTTCTTTTTTCCCAGTACCATGTCTCTAAAGCTGACTGGGAAAGCAGTCGGGACAGGTTTCTGGATGACTTTAGAAGGACAGTCTGAGGTGACTTTCTCTTCTTTAGAGTTTCCTTCTTTAAATCCAGGATGTGTCGTCTTCTGGTTCTGGTTTGTCGTTGGTTTGGGGGGATTTACTTGATCCAAGTAAATGTCATCATCGTCTTCACTGAATTCCATTTCCCACTGACCATGTTGAATCATGGTTCTACGCCGAGGAAGTACAAAGCGTTTGGTAACAGCAGGTGAAGTTGTTGTGGTCTCTGGTAGCAATGTCTCCACAGGTTTTGAAGTCATTGTGAATATCTTGGAAGTGTTTCAAACGCTGAAATCAACAGAACTTTGAGCTGTGATGCTTGAGCTTGCTGTTCAAACGTTTCCTTGTAGGAACTGAGGAATTATTTCTTCTCTTCTCTTCTATTTAAGAGTTCAGCTTGATGATGTCAATTTAGATCGTCAGAAGGACTTTCATAGAAGGTTTTGTAATGATGTCATCATGTGTCATTCTGATTTCAAGGAGTTGTGATGACATCAGAGGTCACTGTGATGTAATCTATTGACATCATAAATGGTATTGAAAAAAACTGAAACAATTATTAATGTCAGATGCATTCTATGCCTTTTAAAGCATAGTGGGATTCGCAAAGTTTCTGTATTTTCTGAAATGATCACTAGGGGTCGAAGAAAATACAATTCAGACTTTTTCAATTGTTTGTCACATCCCGTCAGGAGTTGCCACAACAGTTTGGCAGAGAGTTTGAAACCTGACGCAACTCTGTATTTTATCCGGTCTGGGGACCGTCACAGGGAGACACAGACTCAAAGTGGGAACTCCTTGTGACTACTTTAAAAAGCAGCTTTATTGTTTTGTCTAAGGACCCACACTGGACTAGACTCATTGAGCACCCTAAAGGTGCATTACACCACATGAGATTCCCGCGGCCAATTTGCGTGGCCCGCTTCTTTCTCGCCGCGCGGAGAATATGCTGCTGGACGCGTGGTCAAAAATATGCTCCCTAAAGCAAGGCAAGGCAAGTTTATTTGTAATATCACCTTTCATGTACAGAGACGATTCAAAGTGCTTTACATAAAACATGAAAGAAAGAAAACAATCAAAACATCAAAGGTGTGATTATTACAATAAAATTTAAAGAAAGTTAAAAAGAAGTGAATTTAAAAGAAGCATTAAAAAAACAGTCCAGGTTTAACCTTTTGAATGCAAATGAATCAAATGCAGCTGAGAACAGGTGGGTCTGGATTTAAATACACTGAGTGTTTCAGCTGCTCAAAGACTTTCTGGAAGTCTGTTCCAGATCTGTGAAGCATAGAAGCTGAATGCAGATTCAATATGTTTAGTTTTGACTCTAGGAACTGACAAAAAACTGGATCCAGATGAGCGGAGAGGTCTTACTGGTATATACTGGGTCAGGAGGTCAGTCATGTACTTTGGTGATAAACCATTCAAAGCTTTTTAAACCAGTAGCATAAGCTTGAAGTCTGTTCTCTGGCAGACAGGCAGCCAGTGTAAAGACCTCAGAACTGGACTGATGTGATCTACTTTTTTGGTTCCTGTGAGAACACGAGCAGATGAGTTCTGAATAAGCTGTAGTTTCCTGATTGATTTTTTTGTAGTCCTGTGAAAACACTGTTACAGTAGTCACGTCGACTAAAGGTGAAAGCATGAACTAGATTTTCCTGAGTCACTTTGGTCAGAACCGTCTCATTGCTGTGGTGCTGTCTGAAACCTGACTGGAAGACATCATAGCAGTTGTTACTTATTAAGAATTCATTTAACTGATGAAAAACAGCTTTTTCAATTTTCTTACCTAAAAGTGGCAGGTTTGATATCGGTCTGTAGTTGCTCATTTGTGTCTTGTCCAAAATGTCCAATTTTTGGAGGGGTTTGATTGCATCTGTTTTCAGTGGTTCTAGGAAAAAATCAAATGTTAAAGACAAGTTCACAATCTGGAGCAAGGCCGACTCCATGGTCATGATCCATCACCTAAGCTCGCCGACTCGTTTGCATGTGGGAGGAGCTAGCGGCTTTTGTTCATAGCCTGATTTCTACATGTAGCTAGCAGCTAATATTTGTATCCTGATTGCTACATGGAGCTAGCGGCTAATGTTTTTAATATTTAAATAACAGTATTTTGGGTTATTTAGCCTGTTTTATGAGGAAAACAACATAGGTTTTGTTTTTCAAATGTGTTTTTTACCTTTTCATTCATGTTTTTTTAAATGTTGCATTTACTAGCTAAATTTACTAGCAAAACATTTATTTTACACCTGTATATATAGTACACTAGCTAAGTATTAAAGTTTATTAAAATTAAACATTTAGTTTGACCTAAATTTTTCGTTTCCAAAATATATATCTACGTTTTTTAACTAAATCTTTGTTTGTTTTATGAATAATAAAGTATCATTTAAGTGTTTAGATTAGAGCTAAATATTCACAATTTTACATAAATATTCAGCTTTTTAAATTAAATATTTAGTTTGTAGCTAAATGTTTAGATTAAATGCAAATGAACTTAAATGAACTTAATTAAATTAGCTGCCACCCTCCCCATCACACCTCAAACCTCATATGTTTCCTTTCTTTCTTTTTTGTTTTTTTTTTGTTTGATTGACATTAGAGGTGGACTAGTGATCTGTTTGTTTTTGTGGAGTCCACAACCGTCCCGTTTTGGTCCACAGCCTTCTGCCTGCTTCATCAATCACAATATTTGACAACACATTAAAAATTTGGAGTTTCCATTCAACAGCAGGGGGCGCTAATCGAGCGATGCCAGCTGTTTTGATAGGAGTGATGCTGAACCACAAAACAAATCATTTTTCTTTTTTTAGTCCATGTATTTCTCGTGTTGATTTTTAAAGTATTTCCTCCTTTTACCCATGAGAAATTACTGGTATTTTACACTCCTTTAAGCCAGAACTGCACTTACAGTGGACATGGACAGTATTCAGACCACGTTAAATTGTTCACTCTTTGTTATATTGCAGCCATTTGCTAAAGTCATTTAAGTTCATGTTTGTCCTCATTAATGTACACACAGGACCCCATATTGACCAAAAAGAAAAGAAGAACCCAAAGATCACTGTGGCTGAGCTCCAGAGATGCAGTCGGGAGATGGGAGAAAGTTGTATAAAGTCAAACATCACTGCAGCCCTCCAGTTGGGGCTTAATGGCAAAGTGACCCGACAGAAGCCTTTCCTCAGTGCAAGACACATGAAAGCCCGAATGTAGGTTGCTAAAAAACACCTGAAGGACTCCAAGATGGTGAGACATAAGATTCTCTGGTCTGATGAGACCAAGATAGAATGTTTTGGCCTTAATTCTAAGCAGTATGTGTGGAGAAAACCAGGCACAGCTCATCACCTGTCTAATACAGTCCCAACAGTGAAGCATGGTGGTGGCAGCAAACACTCATAGGGGAGGAGTCGGGTCTCCCTGGACAATTTCCCAGGGAGAGTGTGGAGTGTAATTCCTAGGTAGTTGGAACAGTCCCCCTTTCTTGAAATTGGGATCACCTCCCCAGTCTGCCAGTCCAATAGTGAAGTCCCCAACTTCCATTTACCGCTGCAGGAACATTTCAACAAAGACACTCTCACAGCAGGCAAAGTCATCAGTTACTCGGTGTAGACTGTATCCACTCCCAGTGCCTTATAAACCTGCACACGTTCAGGCTTCTTCTCTTCCAGAGACTTTTCAAGTCCCTAAAGCAAGGGCCCTCTGCATTTATCCGGACTTGGGACCGGCACAAAAGAACACTGGATTGTGTTCCTTTGTGGTTGCATTACCCCCCACCCCCCACCCCCCCACAAACCCACCCCCCACCCCATAGAAAACTAAAACACACACAACATAGTAAAGACTAAAAACAGACTCGATTTCCCCCAGCTTCCATGGTTCCCCCCACCTGACCCTCCCACTCACATTAAAACCCCTACTTTACATAAACTGACATTTCCCCATACCCCCCCCCCCCAAATAAAAAAAAAAAAAAAAAATTAAAATAAAGAAAGAAAGAAACTACACACACACACACACACACACACACAACGTAATGAAGCAGAAAATGAGACCCTGGTAAAAATTAAAGCAGGAGCCCCCACCCCTTCACCTCCCACCCATACTGACCAAGACCCTGCTACGACCCCCCCCTCCCCAAACACACACACACACACACACACACACACACACACACACACACACACACACACAACAAATTAAATCATAAAATGACACACTGATTAAATACAAAAATTAAAAAAAACATGAAGTAAGTTTTTAAAGATTTAAATGTCTTCCCCAAACCAAACAGTAAAGTAAAATAAAAGAAAGCTGAGTTAAAAAAAAGGTAAAAACAATTTTAAAAAAGATCAAAACAATACTAATAATAAAATAAAAGAATAAATAAAGAACAAGACAAACAGAACAAGTTTTTTCTTAGGATGACAGAGGTTTTCCCATCATTAGTGTTCAGGATTCCTAATCTTTCGTTTCAGACCCTTTGAAACAAGCCAGAAAACCCCAGCGTGATTTTTTTCTGGACTTTTCTTTTAGATCATCCACCTGCTCCTGGAGTTGTCCAAGCTTTGTCATGAAGACTTCTTGGCAGTGGTTGAGTTTGTCATCCTTTCCCTTGATAACCTCTTTTAGTTGAGAGATTTCTTGGGAAAGGGAAGACTTCTCTTTGTCCCACTTCTGTTTGTCCTCTGCCTGCTGTGTTTTTGTCTCCATGAAACCTGTCTCCATGTTCCTCAATTTGCTGCTGAGGTTTGAATTTTCTTGACTCTTTTCCTTTAGCTGGTCCATCGCCAGACGCAGTTGTTCCAGTGTTTTTTTGTGGTCTTCTTCAGACTTGCTAATTTGGAGGTCTTTTTCATGGACAAGCTTTTTCATTTGAGCCATTTCTTGGAGAAAGATGGACTTTTCTTTCTGCCATTGCAGTCTTTCTTCTTCCTGCTTTGCTGTCTTTTTGAAGGACTCCTGAAGTTTTTCAAGTTGGTGTATTTTTTCGGTGAGTTCCGAATTTTCCTGAGTTTTTTCATGGAGCCCTTTATAGATAAACATTTTCTCCTTTTCCGTCACAGAGCGTTCCAGTTCAAACTTATGTTTGAGCTGTTCTATGTTGTACTCTAAAGCTGTGGTTTCTTTAAAGTGTTTCTCCTCCATCTCCTTCAACAGTCCCTGAGATTGAGCCAATGCAGCTTCAGTTTCAGTCTTTTGATGCTGCATCTGGATCAGGGAGCTTTGGGCTTCTTCTGCCAGGGTTCTCCAGCGGTTTAACTCATTTTCAATTTGGCCAGTTTTCTGATGAGCGTCTGAAAGAACCATGTTTTTCTGTTGAAGAAGCTGTCTGAGATGCATCACTTCAAACTTTAGGGCAAGATTCTCCTTTTGAAGTTCAGCAGTGTTTTCCTCTTTTTGTTCCAACTTTCCTTTCATCATGTTGGCCTGAGAGGGTGAGTCTGCAGGCTGCAGGTCGGTGTTCCCAGCAGGGACTGCAGAGGGTCTCTTAGCTTCTTCTGGAGGTGTTGAAGTCTTTTTGCCTGCAGATTGTACTTGGAAAGAAGAGGCTTCCTTTTCCTCTACAGTCATTCCTGAACTGGCTTGTGTTGGTGGTTGTTCCTTCACCACACTCTGCTGTGTGTTTTCAGGAACAACAGGAATCGTCTTCCTCTTCCTTTCACTCCGTCTTTCCGTTATTGGCCGTTGTGGTTTGGGCTCCACATACATAACAGGAGGCAGTTCCCTGCGTTTTTTCTCCTGTTTTTTTGGCTCTTCGGCTTTTGCTGGCCTGAGTGGCTTGGGCTCTTCAAACACAACAGGAGACGGTCCCTTCTTTTTTCCCAGTACCATGTCTCTAAAGCTGACTGGGAAAGCAGTCGGGACAGGTTTCTGGATGACTTTAGAAGGACAGTCTGAGGTGACTTTCTCTTCTTTAGAGTTTCCTTCTTTAAATCCAGGATGTGTCGTCTTCTGGTTCTGGTTTGTCGTTGGTTTGGGGGGATTTACTTGATCCAAGTAAATGTCATCATCGTCTTCACTGAATTCCATTTCCCACTGACCATGTTGAATCATGGTTCTACGCCGAGGAAGTACAAAGCGTTTGGTAACAGCAGGTGAAGTTGTTGTGGTCTCTGGTAGCAATGTCTCCACAGGTTTTGAAGTCATTGTGAATATCTTGGAAGTGTTTCAAACGCTGAAATCAACAGAACTTTGAGCTGTGATGCTTGAGCTTGCTGTTCAAACGTTTCCTTGTAGGAACTGAGGAATTATTTCTTCTCTTCTCTTCTATTTAAGAGTTCAGCTTGATGATGTCAATTTAGATCGTCAGAAGGACTTTCATAGAAGGTTTTGTAATGATGTCATCATGTGTCATTCTGATTTCAAGGAGTTGTGATGACATCAGAGGTCACGGTGATGTAATCTATTGACATCATAAATGGTATTGAAAAAAACTGAAACAATTATTAATGTCAGATGCATTCTATGCCTTTTAAAGCATAGTGGGATTCGCAAAGTTTCTGTATTTTCTGAAATGATCACTAGGGGTCGAAGCAAATACAATTCAGACTTTTTCTATTGTTTGTCACATCCCGTCAGGAGTTGCCACAACAGTTTGGCAGAGAGTTTGAAACCTGACGCAACTCTGTATTTTATCCGGTCTGGGGACCGTCACAGGGAGACACAGACTCAAAGTGGGAACTCCTTGTGACTACTTTAAAAAGCAGCTTTATTGTTTTGTCTAAGGACCCACACTGGACTAGACTCATTGAGCACCCTAAAGGTGCATTACACCACATGAGATTCCCGCGGCCAATTTGCGTGGCCCGCTTCTTTCTCGCCGCGCGGAGAATATGCTGCTGGACGCGTGGTCAAAAATATGCTCCCTAAAGCAAGGCAAGGCAAGTTTATTTGTAATATCACCTTTCATGTACAGAGACGATTCAAAGTGCTTTACATAAAACATGAAAGAAAGAAAACATCAAAGGTGTGATTATTACAATAAAATTTAAAGAAAGTTAAAAAGAAGTGAATTTAAAAGAAGCATTAAAAAAACAGTCCAGGTTTAACCTTTTGAATGCAAATGAATCAAATGCAGCTGAGAACAGGTGGGTCTTTAACCTGGATTTAAATACACTGAGTGTTTCAGCTGCTCAAAGACTTTCTGGAAGTCTGTTCCAGATCTGTGAAGCATAGAAGCTGAATGCAGATGCAATATGTTTAGTTTTGACTCTAGGAACTGACAAAAAACTGGATCCAGATGAGCGGAGAGGTCTGGCTGGTATATACTGAGTCAGGAGGTCAGTCATGTACTTTGGTGATAAACCATTCAAAGCTTTTTAAACCAGTAGCATAAGCTTGAAGTCTGTTCTCTGGCAGACAGGCAGCCAGTGTAAAGACCTCAGAACTGGACTGATGTGATCTACTTTTTTGGTTCCTGTGAGAACACGAGCAGATGAGTTCTGAATAAGCTGTAGTTTCCTGATTGATTTTTTTGTAGTCCTGTGAAAACACTGTTACAGTAGTCAAGTCGACTAAAGGTGAAAGCATGAACTAGTTTTTCCAGGTCCTGCTTGCACATCAGATCTTTAATCCTTGAAATATTTTTAAGATGTTAGTAGGCTGATTTTGTCACTGCATTAATATGTTTCTCAAATTTCAGAGTCAGTGCACCATGCCTGCTTACAAAAACATCAAACTGTAAACATTGTGTAAACGCTCCCATTCCACATGCGCAAGTTTTGTAAAAGTAAAACATCCTCAGCGCCCAAGATAATTTCTTCTGTTGTAGAACTGGGAAAGAAAAAAGTCCAGGAGAAACTGCTATACATAAATGTACGTAAACGTTCGTGGACTCCTCTTTATATGGTGGGGCTGATGAGTTTTCACGAATCTTTGTTCTAACAAACTGGTGTGACCGGTCCCGTACATGCACTTATTTAGCAACATGTTTACTTGTCATAAATGTCATTAATTAGATTATGTTACTCACCCGAGGTAGGATGACTGCTGCTGCTGTCACAGTTGTCTCCAACAGCTGATATTTCAGGCCTGGGGTCCTCCTCACCAGGTTCTTCTAGGCCCAAAGTGTTCGTCCTAGCTCCAGAGAATGTAGTAGCAGCAGGTGTGACGTCCCTTTTTTCTCCCTACAGGCTGTGAAAGACCATACAATTTTTAGTGTTTAATGCGATACAATCTGTTGTCAAGTGCTTGCTAAAATTTGAGATGTTACCTCTGCCACACAGGAGAATTTTGCTGCACTTGTTGCACGTCACTGAATTTTCTGTTTTCGCTGTGAAATGTAACCAGACCTTCAAGCGCTTCAACTTTGGCATTTTTGGAAGCGAGCGCTTGCCCCATCAGTCACCAGTCTTGTATGAGCCCACCCACTATCACAGTAAAGCCAAAAGGATTGGCTAGAACTACTGAACAGAGTAGAAAAGATTGACATGTCTTGGCTAAGACAAATAGACCTTCACTGAAACTACGCACTGAAATGAGGAACTGAATGAAGCAGCTTCTTTCGGTTCCTGTAGAACCGTGTAAGTCATAACAGTTCTTTCTTAGAACCGAATTTTGGTGCCCTAACCTGTGTATCCGATGTCAAGTGAGTTTACGACAACGGGCCCAACTCATTGTGAATAGTGCATTTTCTTATGTTTTCTTGTGTCATAGAGTTCATTTTTTGCTGAGTATTGATTTCACTTGGAAGTCACTTTTAGTAAAAGCTTCTGCTAAAAGACTAAATGTGTAAGCACTGGTTGACGTCTTCCCTGTTAACATGCATAGAACTTAGGAAACTGAGGAAAATAATGAATTAAGAAAAAACTTTACTATTGTAAAACAGTTTGAACATCTGTTTCAAGAGAAAAAATGGGGATAATGACAACAGCTGAAAGCCTCTCCTCTGGTAGGAGTCAGAGCAGTTTATTTCCGAGGTTTAATTGGAAGTCTATTTAAAGACTGCACTTCCCTTGAACTCTCCCTGCAAAGAGCCGATCTGCCCCTTAATTTTCCAAGTCATATTTTAAATCGGTGTCTCCGATGAACTGTGCAGCAACTTTGACATGTCACCTCTAACTTCCAGCAGGTAAGAGCTTCTTACTGTCAGTAGTGAGGATTTCTGCAGGTGCTGAATATTTATCCTCACCTTTTTGGCAATCAGAGCAGGACTTAAAGCTCAAGAGGCTTTCTGGCTGCTTGCTCATCACATCCAACTTGAACCAGCCTGAGCTCCTATCAGATCGACTGCACGTCAACTCGTCACCGCTAACAGCATCCCAGTGACCGAATTGACAAGTCTTTCGACGTGTGTCACTCCGAATGCATCCTCTGACTCATCGACCTCAGGCAGATATTAGCTCTGCATGTAAAAGTACAGCAGTGATTCATTTCAGACAGTCCTGACTACATGACTTTGTCAGTTTTTTGCATTTTACTCCAGAGATGTAATGTTGCTGCTACATTAGTCTTTTTTCTGAAATAAGCTCAAACATGTCAGCAAATCCTTCCCTGGCTAATCTGCTTTTAACCTAACAGACGTAGCTGTCATGAGAGGTATGGCAGTGACAGATAGTTGCAGCTTTTACACATTCAATGTGATTAAATATGACTGATGTTATTATTAATTCTGCATGTCAAAAAAGCCCCTAAATTACTTTATTTTAAGTTTCCAAACAAAGAGGAACACTATTAATCAAATGACAAAAAACCAATTGGAAGTTGAGAAATGCGACTTCAGCGAGCTGTCACAGTGCTGTGTAAGCTAGCACGTAAATTCAATATATATATATATATATATATAAATATAATACACATACTTTTGTCTCAAATTTGTCCCAAACTTGTATCAACAGCTGAATAAATCAAAGCCTGTAAAAAATACAAATCTACAACAGTTCTTTTATACTTGTCTCACCGAGATTGGCTTTAGCTCTTTCATCTTCAAATCTGGCTGTTGCTCTTGGAGAATAATTTTTCATTTGAATTTAGCTAATACTTGACTATTTACATGCATGATTCCTTTCAATACATCTTCTAAATCTAGTTAATCTCTTTTGGGGTCGCGGGGTTGCTGGAGTCTTTCCTAGCCACTGTGATTCAAAGGGAGGGTCCTCCTTGGATGGTTCGCTAGTCCATTGCAGGGCATATGCACAATATTTACATACAAACAACAGATCTATAAATTGACAACATTCTTTAGCTATAGATCTAGAAGGATCTAGCTAAAAACCCAATCTAGAGAAAACATTTCCATGCAAGAACGATAAAAAGAAAAGCTACTATACCAGATCAATCTAGACAAAACACTTCTATACCAAAAGGATCAAGAGTAAACACTTATTTACTGAAGAAATCTTAAGTAAACACTTTCATACCATTCTATAGATAACAGTTCTATGCCAAACAGATGCAGAATAAAAACTTCTATAACAGAGTGATCTAAAGAAAATGTTACAATACCAGAACAACCCAGAGGAAAAAAAACTCTATACCAGACAGGTTCAGAGTAAACACTTCCATATCAGAAGATTCAAAAGGATAAACTTTTAGACCAGAGAGATCTATTAAAAAGCATTCTATACCAAAACAAGCTGCTGGAAACGAGTCTATACAAGACTGATCTGCTATACCAGAATGCTTAAGAGAAAACACTTTCATAGCTTTTTTTTTGAACGACAAAAAACAGTTCTGAGAAAACCTCTATAAAGAAAATACTGTAATACGAGTACGATTTAGAGACAACCCTTCTTTACCTCTAACAAAACGTGCTAAGCTGCTGGAAATGGAAATATTTGCAATGATGCATATCACCACACCCTCAACATTTCCTGTCCTTCCATCAAAAGTTGTTCTTATTCCTTTAATGCTACATTGGCGGTTTTTGTACCAAGAGCAAACATTTCAGGCCTGAATCCTTTTAAAACTTGAACACAAAGGGTTTTAACTCTCTCACATTGGGATGTGTGGGACGCGCGTGTGTATGAATAATAGTGTGCACGTCCTTTCCTGCATCTGTGTGTGGGAGCGCACTCGTCCTCCATCAGTCAGGCCACCGAGCTGCTGCGTTAGCTGAAATGGCAGCCGACCCCTCTGGCCTAAACCGAAGTGACTGCAGAGATAAAGACAGTGTGCAATGACACACTCAGGATATGTAATTAACTAGTGTGTGTGAAGGATCGCATGTGTAGCTCTGCGCTAATGTTATTGTAGCATTACATTTGGCAGCTTAACCAGTGCAGCTCTGCTAAATGGACAGCAGATCTATTCATGTGTTGATGGGAAATACTTTTAATGGCCTCCTTATAAATAGTCTGTGGTTAGACTAATAAAATACTTTATTTTCTTTAACTTGTTCCTATGGCCAAGTAATGAGGAGCTCAGCTGTCTGTTTTGGCCCCTGGGTAGCTAGCTGGCATAGCCGCTGCGGGATGGGAAGGCAGCCTGCTCAGGTCTCCTGAACATCATGACAAAAATAAAAAGATCCTTTAGTTACCTCAGGCTAACCCATTAGCTAACCTCACTGTCAATCTCAGATTGACCGCCCGCCTCTCTTTGTCTCACCCCTTTTTTTTTAGCTTTTTTCAAATGTGGGCTGAGAGTAGAGTCAGCCTCCAACTGTCCTGCTGTTACCCTTTAATCAAGGTAGAAAAGAAATAAAAATGAGTACAGACCATTCTGCTGTTTAAAAAAACCAAAATCATCGGTTTCCAGGTCGTCTGCATTTATTTTTTTCTTGTCGTACTTGTTTGTTAACCTTATTGGTTACAACAATTTAAATGTTTAAAAAAAATCCCTACTAGTGAGATACACGATTTAAGACTCAACCTCTTACTGAAAAGTGAACACGGATTCTTTTTTTTCCTGCAAAAACAGAAAAATCCAACCAAAATATCTGTGCTGACAGAAACAATCAGGTCTCTGCTCTGATGATGCAGTTTAAACTGCAGCAGAATGTTTACTGCCTTTTCTGCATCGCTGGAAAATGAAACAAGGTTCAGCACGAATCCAACAACCAACAAAACAGAACATCGACTCTTGTCTAATTGTGTATCGCTCCGTTTGGACAAACTACCGGGCTGTTTGCTTTTCTGACAAACTACAGGAGCCATTAGTGGACAACAAGCTGCTTCAGGAGACGATGTGTTGTTTTCAAGATGACAGCCTGCATCTCCTCACATTCTCCTGTCACAAAAAGACTTTTTAAAAAATATTTTTTATACTTTCATAAAAAGAGAGATTCACTTAAACTTCCAAAAAGTCCCTCAAGTTTTGTTTTGTTGATGGATCGTCTGGAATTTGATCGCACCTTTTTCCATTAGAGCAGAATGAAAGGGGCTGACAGTCAGGTTGTTCTGAGTGATGTAGCAACTCATGTACTTTTTATTTTTAAGATCAGACTTTTGTAGAATTGTGTCAAAATGTAAACTGACAACTTATTTTTCCAATTGAATGCATTTTGTCTTGGGCAAAATCCAAATTCCTCTCCCACCCCATTGCTGCAATTATAGGCACATTTGAAGATGCAGTGGTGTCCGAGCTTCATTTTTTCTGAAGGAGCCTTAGAGATATGGAGCTGGCTATCTCTCTGCCGTGGGAGTGATCCACGTCGTGCTGTGCAGTGGAGGAGAAGGGCTTTTCTTCATGTGGGTGTGCTCTAAAGCACAGAAGTTTACATTTAAATGTAAATGATGACTTTTTTTAGCATGACTTTTTAAAGTAATAAAACCGATGTTGTTATGCATTTGTGCTGGCAGCTACGCGCTAACATTGATGACTGGCAACTGTTTGTGATGTCATCATAGCGGTCGCAATGTCCCAATTTGAAGACATTATTTTTCCATATCTCTCCGTTTGGAGGGCTAGATGTAGGGATGGGGAGAAGCCGGAGGGCAGGAATTCGGATTCAGCCTTGCAGTTTCCTGAAATTTCTTTGGAAAAAAAAAAATCTGTACGACGCTTCTGTGTCTCTTCTACATCGATCTTACAACAGGAAAAATGTGTATAAACATTTTTACACATTAAAGTTTTAAAATTCCGTTTGGCCGTCAGCATTTACCGTATAGGTTTGCCTGCATTTGCCTACATTTTTCACCTGCAGGGTAGTTGTGACTATGGAATTAGTATATACACTGAAATACCTTCAGTTTAGTGGGTTAGCGGTCTTTAAATTGCCGGTTTGGGTTTGGGATCTGTGCTTTGAACTATTTCATCCCTCAGTTTGGGATTTTCCCGTTAAACTGTAATTTTTCTGTAAAATGTTGCTTCCCATTCACTATGACCTAGTGTAGCATTTTATTCTTACTATTCCTGTTTTTCAATTAAGGTAGATTTCTGTACTGTCTTTTAATTTTTTTATTAAAAACTTCAAAATAAACAGTTTCCTAAATAAAGAAATGACAGTTGATCCCTAGTACATGCACATATATTTCCAGTTTTGATGAACAACTTTTCTCTTAAAAGATTGCAAACTACTTTCAAAAAGAAAATCAGTTCTGCAACAAAAAAAAGCAAAGACTGTATAAGAGGAAACATTGGTTTTAGGATTGAAAAACATAAAAGTAAGTGGAGAGTAGAAAGCACAAGCATGTTATTGCTTATTTACTCCTATTGAAAAATGGTCCAACCTCACAACAAAATAAAAAAACCAAAATACTTCCAATCTCTGTGGAAGAGTTATCATGTGCCATTCTTTTGTTGTTCATGGTTTTATTAACCTTTTTTCATTTTACTTTTATATTGGGGCTGCACGGTGGGGCAGTGGTTAGCGCTCTAGCCTCACATCGAGAGGCCCTCATACAACAGTTGGGTCCTTTCTGTGTGGAGTTTGCATGTTCTCCTTGTACATACACACGTTTCTCTGGGTTCTCCGGTTTCCTCTCAGTCCAACAACATGCTATATAGGTTAATTGGTGACTAAATTACCCCTGATGTGTGGTTGCATGTCTATGTGTTGCCTTGTGGGGAATTTGCAAACCATTCAGGGTGGACCCCACCAGTAGCTGGGATAGGCTCCAGCATCTACATGACCTTCAAAGGGATGATAAGGGTATAGAAAATGGATGGCTGAATAATGACGTGCCAAAAGATAATGGTTTCAGTCAATACTTGTAGTTTGTTTCCTGCCTTTGACTACACTAGAAATCCATTACTGATGCATTTTTTTCAGCATGAGTCATCTCATACATCAAGCATCTATTGCATTTGCTGATGAGTGCTACATATACAGTTTTCTTTTTGAAGTGGAGTATCTGGAAAGATACCCATCTTTTCTCATATGTGTATTTTTTACATTTATATAATCTTTAACATTTGTTTATTAAGAGGAATGGGACTTTTAAAAACTGAATCGATTCGTTTCTCAGAGTTAAAAGCCTTGTGTTTGAATTTTGGTATAACAGGCTCATTAAAAAAAAAAAACCTCACTAATGTGTTTTTCATGTTCATCGACTTTCTCTGCTTGATCAACTTTTTTTTCCCCTGAGTTTCTATCTCATATGCAGCTCCTGGCTGGCTGTCAGAAGAGATTGCTTTCCAGCAACTGGTGGAGGTATTTCAGAACAAAACATCTTGAGAGCATCTCTTAACATGGACAGAAGGAACTTTTATTGATGTCGTCCTGCACGGTGGAGGTTTTACATGTGTGTTGAAACATTTGTGTGCATTATTTCTTAATTAGGACCTCAATTTGAACCCAAGATTGCTGTGCATCACTTGTAGCTGTTGTGGGTAAGCTTTCTTCTTTAGCCCTTTTTTTGTTGCTCCTCATGCATATCAAACCAAAATTAGCTTGTTTTAAAAAAATTCAACCTCTGTTTTCTCTTCTTTCCTGAAATTTGTAGTAATATTGCCAGTTGGATTCACTGTTCAGTGCTCCATTCACACCGGACATGTGACACGCATCAATGTCTGTGCATTTTGTACGCAGAGCCCTAAAACGGCCTTACAAATGAGTAGCTACATATGAGTGCAAGAGTTTTGAACGCAGAATTCCAAAAAGTGCATTTATGCGCATTGACAGACTTTTCATTACAAGTGGTGGCTTGAACGTGCGTTAGAGGCCAGTGTCAATTTACAATAGCTTAACACTGGAGCCTCAGATTCAGTGTTGACATTATTCAAAACAACTGTAACTCTTTAATTGTCTACCCAATTAATGTAATTCCAGCGCGTTCTGAAGCGGACAAAAGCAGCCTTGCACTGATTTACAGTACTGTATAGCAGTGAAGTGCTTTTAGAATGAGTGAGTCAGCTGATTCTGTCATGGAGAAAAGCGGCTTTACAGTGCTAGATTGATAAGAAAAGCTGCTTTTTTCATATTTATATTTTTCATATTAATGTTTATCGTGTAAACAGTCAAAGTGTTATGGTATGTCGTACAGCATGTGTTATTTAGGTGTCGCCAGCGACATCTCCAGTATCAAAGGGTTCATTTGATGCTCACAAAGCAGGACAGCAGTTATCGTTTTTTGGAACAAAAAAAATCAAAGGTGAAGGTACCCAAAAAGCTGAAAAATGACTAGCAACAAGCCCCTTTAGGTTCAGTAGTTGGTGACTCTGCCCCTCCCACATCTTGAATAGCCACAAAATACAGTTTATTTTAAATCTGCTTCTAGATGCAAGTAAAGAAGTAAGAAGTATTACTCGCCTTACTGCAGTTTAATTCTATCCTAAAAAATTTTTCTCAAAATTTTGATCAAAATTAACAATCTCATCTATGAATTGAGTCATTCTGCCAGTTCTCACAGGTTTCAGTTTGTCACACAGTATGTAGCTGATTATTATCTAAAAATGATGCCAGAGGACACAACAAGCGAGCCTGTTGTGATGCCTTTCAGTCAAATCAGTAAAGGATTATAATTATTATGCAGCTCAGTGATAAAGATCTGGCTTGGAGTAACGCCTGGGTTAATTATTCAACCCGTTTCGGTTATTCATGTGTGTTGAAATATTTTTGCGTTACTTTTTGGAGCAGAATTAACTCCGGGAGTGTCTTCATATTAACCCAATGTATGATTTTTTTTCTCTTTCCTGCATTTTTTTTTCTCTGCGTTCAAATAATCCAGCAAACGTTAGTCCCTTTTTAACCACGGTGTTATAGTTAAAAAAGACTCAACTTGAGTTAATTTTAACTGTAGATTTATTTAGTGTGTAGAATAAAAGCAGCAATAAATGAATTTCTGTTGTAGCTAATAAAAACAAATGGGTCACTGCAACTTTGGATGTTTTTTTCCACCTTTATACTAAATATAAAAGCCTAAAAAAACCAAGACAAAACAAAGTTTATTCATAATTCATTTCGTCCCTACTGTATAAGTATTAGAGGTGGGCCACAAAAAACCCACATGTCCTACATATGATTGGGACATCACTTAATATCCCAACAGTGAGAGTTGTGTCCCTTGAACTTTCCATGCACTCCAGCATTTGACCTGAATGATGCGGTTGTTAACTTTGTCTTGTTTGACCCGTGTGACTAAAGGCATCACTGTTATTAAGGCAAAAATGCTGACGGATTCAGTTTTCTTCGCTGATGTTTGACCTCCACTTCCAAATTCAGTCTGTCAAGTGAGGATCAACATGAGCAAAAAGGCAAGCTGTGCTCTGACATATCACTGATGCGTTTTTTTGTAACAGTTCATTTTCATGTCTTGGTTCATAAGCGTATAACCCCAGACTACTCCACATGCAGAAGTGATACTTAAAATATCAAGGATTGGTGCTGTCTGAAGACTTCTAACTTGGTCATTTGGAAAAAATGCCACTGAAGCACCTCTAAAATGAAGGTCTATGTTCAACCAGAGGAGGATTGCATTTCTCACACTGGTATGGATTCACAGTTATATTCTCCTGGAAAAAGTGACTAAAGAATGAGGGAAGTCTGGATTGTTGTGCTTAGATTGACCAGAACTGACCCAGATAGGTGGCAGATAAAATATTTAGATAAGGGGGAGTTAGGAACTGCGGTGTTTTGAAAATGGACAAATATGTGGAACAAACAAGCTTGACAGTAGTTTAAAAACACATCAGGACTGTTTTACAACTGAGGATTTGACAATCAACAGTCAGTCAAAAGATTATCGTTCAATTTTTTTCACAAAACCAATAGTACGTATAAAAGTCCACCCCAGTTTAGTTTGAAACCAGCCTGTTTATTTAGTTCTGTGGTAGCCTGAGTTTGGCTCATTTTGAAGTAGATGATTGGAAAATGAATTTCTTATAACCTCCTTGTGGTTACTTCCTGAGATGCAGTTTATTTGTTTTTGTAAGGTTCAGTCCAGAAGTCAAATTCCAGCAGATTCTGAAGTAGAGAAAAGTGACTATGTATTGATTTCAAACTCTTCACAGTAGTAATGTTTTTATGCAATCAACATAAATCAGCTAAAGTTAAAGTCCCATCAGTTGTTACGGTACTAGGTGTGGGAAATTTGTTCTCCGCATTTGGCCCATCCCCTGGGGGAACAGTGACCTGCAGTCACAGCCATTTTGTGAACCATTTGGTGGTTCAACCCCCTAATCCAACCCCTTAATGCTGAGTGGCAAGTAGGGAGGCATTGGGTCCCATTTTTAGTCTTTGGTCTCAAATCCAGTCTCTGCTTAGATTTGAACTCACAACCTGCCAGTCACAGGGTGGACACTCCTCCACACGGCCACTGAGCTGGTTAAGCTCATCAGCTGATTCTGACTCGGAAAACATTGGATTTGTGTTCTTATGCAACACTTTATGTTAGTAATGTGTTAAATATCAGCGCAAAGCCAAAATGAAAAGCCATGAACCGCTGTTCAGTCCATCATCCACAAGTGGAAAGAGTATGGCACAACTGCAAACCTACCCAGACTTGGTCGTCCACCTAATCTAACAGGCCAAACAAGGAGAGCACTGATCAGAGATGCAGCCAGGAGTCCGTGGTGACTCTGGATGAACTGCAGAGATCTACAGCTCAGGTGGGGGAATCTGTCCAGAGGACAACCATCAGTTGTGCACAAATCTTGACTTTATGGAGGAGTGGCAAGAAGAAAGTCACTGTTAAAAGAAAACCACAAGAAGTCCTGTTTGTAGTTTGCCATCAGCCATGTGAGTGACCCAGCAAACGTGTGGAAGAAGGTGCTCTGATCAGATGAGACCAAAAAGGAACTTTTGGACTAAATGCAAAGAGCTATCTGTAGAGGAAATCTAACACTGCACATCACTGTGAACACAACATACCCACTGTCAAACATGGTGGTGGCAGCATCATGCTATGTGGCTACTTCTCTTCAGCAGGAACAGGGAATCTGGTTAGAGTTGATGGGAAGATGGATGGAGCCAAACACAGAGCAATATTGGAGGTAAACCTGTTGAAGTCGGAACAACACTTGAGACTGGAGCGGAAACATATTCATGTGTTGGAATGACCCAGTCAAGGTCCAGACCTAAATCCAATCCAGAATCTGTGGTGAGATCTGAAACCTGCTGTTCACAAACACTCTCCAGCTAATCTGACTCAGATTGAATTGTTTTGAAGGAAGAATGAGCAAAGATTTCAGTCTCCAGATGTGTAAAGCTGGTAGAGACAAACCCCAAAAGACTTGCAGCTGGAATTGCAGTGAAATGGGGGTTCCATAAAGTATTGACTCGGGGAGATGAATACTTTTGCACAATGCGCTTTTCAATTTTTGTTTGTAAAAAAAAAAAAGTATCTTTTGTATACATTTCTTTCCACTTTACCAGTGTGTGCCAGTTTGTGTTGGTCTTTCACATAAAAGCCCAATAAAATCTATTTATGTTTGTGTTCATAATGTGCGAACATGTAGAGAATTCCAAGGGGGTTGAATCCTTTTGCAAGCCACTGTATGAAAATATATGAAAATCTTTGGTTATTAAGCCAATTTTATTATTAGCTTTTCACTGCTCTTTGCTTTCTTCGGTCAGTTCCTTGATTTATCTATTTCCTCACTTGTAAGTACATCCTGATGTAGATTTATAATCAATGTTAATAATCACACTATTGATCCGATACTTTAATGAAGACTTCAGATTGATAGCCTTTACGGTTGATGTTCTATCTAGCGGTAAATTAAAAAAAAAAAATCTCAAAAATAGGAACAGGCTGCTCACAAAAGTTTGTGTCTTCATGACAACGCAACTGCAGAAATTAAAAAGATGCAGTAGAAAGTGTTTAAGAGGCGTGTAGATATACTGTATGTGAATGGCTAAGCTACTTTCATAGAAAAAAAAAACAAACCAAACACCAGAAGGTAAAGGAGGAGATGAAAAGAAATCTGGTAATTGTCATTGAAAGTCACATTCTCAGCAAGTTGCCAAGACACGCATTAAAGCCCAAGTCACGCAATGTTCCTCAAATGTAATTTAAAGCCTGAGTAGTAATATATACCCTTTTAACAGATGCTTTCATCGCCTTTGAGTAGCTAATAATCCAGTGCCTCACCTAGACTGATCATTACTCCCACATTTGTCATAACAAATCTGACTCCTAAGATAACAGGTAAACAATTGAAATGAATGGAAGTCGGTGCGGTTTGCTAACAAAGACTAGAGAAAACCAACGCCAATGAAGTGAAGGTACTGATGAAGCTCTCATGTATGCAGTTTTATGTTGGAGGGTTGCTATGCTAATCCATTGCTAATTTGCAACAGCATAAACAGACTTTAATGATGATTAGCTGGATCACATGAATTAGGATTCTGGTTTATTATAAAAGACACAATTTAGCTGCACCTAGTTTCTTGGTTGGTTTATGTGCCTTTTGGAAGAAATTTAAATATCCCTGTGATAGACTGGCAAAGCCCCCAGGGTGTACCCCACCTTCGCCCAACAATAGTTAGTATAGGCCCCAGCAACCCTGTCATACGAGAATAAATTTAACAGGTTAAGAAGATGGAAGAGAACTTTAAAAAAAACCCACTCTAATAAAAAAAAAAAAAAAAAAGTTTTTGGATGTTTCTGGCATGTTCTTGTATCACTTTTGTGACACTGGAGGACATATATAAAGAAAATTAACTCAGAATATCATTTCTACTGCTATTTTCTAATAGCATTTTGAAAAACATTGTATTGTCGACATGGAAAATACGTGGGCGGACCACAAGCTTCCTGCTCTGCAACAGGAAGGCGAAGACAGGCCGTCGCTCTGCACAAACTATGTCCTTACTTTAAAAAAGAAAATTCCACTGAGAGCACTTTTACAAGTGATCAAAAGATGATGGCAGTGGGACTTAAACCCCCGGGATGTACCCTGCCTTGACCCAACAGCGGTTAGGAAAGGCTCCTTTAATAAAGGCTCTGAGGCGTGTGGATCCATTAGCAACTAGTTTGATGGCAAAGAACAAAAGGAACAGGCAAAAACGAAGTCAAAACGGTTCAGGATCAAAAACACAGGAGCCAGGAGGGAGACGAGGAAAACAGCCCAAGGTCGGTAAACAGGAAAGCAAGGAGACAGACCGCACAACAGGGAAGTAGGTACAAAACTACGAACTGAACCGAAAGCAGGATGGAGCTTATAACTAGGGACAGTGAAGACTAGATGAGGATCAGCCGAGGAAAACAGGGACCGGATGTAGTGCATCAGAACTCAGGCAAGAGCTCCCTCTGGTGGCCGGAGGGGGATGTATCCGGGTGAGTCCTGACAGCTCCAGCAACCCAGTGACCTGAAAAGAGTTTTAGTGGGCTCAGATATTAAATGAATGGTCTGTTTGAATCAACATCTTTAGGAAGCATGCATTTTGTCCCAGAAGTACCATAAAATTGTTTGGCATTCCCAAAGGATTTTTAAGTCAAGAAGCAGTGGATGCAGCTTATTTTCACAAATAGAAACAGACTTATACAGTCTTTTATCACCACATAATTATACTCTTAAGATTAACTTTAAATTTAGTGAATTAAGTTGCAGGTTATTTATTGAGCCAGCAGGAAGAAGCCTTCATTATTGAAATGTAGTCTCTTATCTTCCAGTTACCTCACTTCAAATCATGCTCTTAAACCAAAGAATAGAATGAGGAAAAGCGTGACCTTCACCGAGACGCATTTTATTCTCCTTTAATAACAACTCTGAGACTTATGATATGAAATCACTTTTATTCAAGCATGCATGTATAAAAAAAGTCATAGTTTCATCTTGATAACTGAGCCAATTGCTTTAGAAGTAATATTCATCTGAGTGTTCTCCAGAAAAGCTGGGGCCATTTGCTCATTTGAAAAATACTGACTAAATTTTCAGATTTCATGGTTTTTATGAAATATAAATGGAGGATTATTTCCAACTTTTTGCTAATTGTCAAACTGGAGTGTGACACTGGCTAATCCATCACTTTATGTGCATATTTTATTTCTTACATGAAAGTTTAAGAGGTTTTTCTTGTAAAGAAACAGCTTTATGTAACATTAAGCCCTACAAATGAGGCCATATGGATTAACAAGCAGACATAAGTTGACACTGCAAAGGGTTGAAGGCGTTTTATAGTGTAGTGTGAAAGCACACTTCCTCCTCTGTTCTCTGCGAGGGGTCCCATTAAAATTTCAGACAAAATTATGGCACTGAAGCTCCGATTCAGTCAGCTCTGTAAATAGTGGATGATGGTGGGAAGAAGACTGGAACGGGGAGGAGACGGCAGGAGGAAGCTCAGAACCCGCTTCCAGCAGACCCCCCGCTGACAGCCTGCCTGTGTGGTTTCAAGAAAAGTGAAGGGAGGGAGGCGAGACAGAAGCAAGACTGAACAAAGAGTTGGAAGGAGGAGAGTCCTGCGAGGAAGAGAATGCTGAGTGAGGATGCACAAGAGGGGGGGGGGTTGGTTTAAAAAAAGATGACACAAACACAGTTTCAACTCGTTCTCCCCACAAGTGCTGTTGTTGTCCAAAATTGTGCAAATGTGAGATCTGCTGTTTATCTGCTGATATATGTATTTGTCTGTGTTGTACATGGTCTATTTAAAGGCAAACTCTAATAGGACCATGGGTTAAGGTACGTTCACGTTGCCCTCTGCAGCGCGCCAAGAGGCCACTTCCAAAGAAAAATCTATGTAAATGTGGGTAAAACTCCCGTTTCAGTCAAAACTCTCACATTCACAGGTCATTACTCAAGTTTCCTCGACCACTCCCCAAAGGGCAGTTGATGTTGAAATGACAACAAATCCACATCAAACTGATGTCAAACTTTAATAACAGTTTGACATTGTGATATTTACCCCTTTTTGATGACATGGGAATTTTAAATTTGGATACAATAAATTAATAAAACTAATAACAGAGATAAAAAAATATATAATAAATGGTTTATTGGAGTATATATGCTCAAAAAATCCTTTGTTGGGTGAACATAAGAGAGTTTGGAAAGTATTTCCATCTTAATCAAATGTATTTATATAGCAATAAACATTTGTGTCTAGAGATCTGAATGCATTTATGTTGATGCAACAGAATTTATTGATGTTGCTGTAAAATGACGATTGCAGCAGATGACCTGACCCTGCTGCTAGTGTCTGGACCCAAAATGCAGGAGACCAGGCTCGGTGGCAGGAAGTAAGACATTTAATAACAAAAATAAAAAAAAACCCACGAAGAACCAAAAAGGTGGTAAGGCAGAGCAGATGACCTGAAAACCAGACACCTAAATACACTGACCTTGATGAACTAAATGAGGACAGCTGTGGTGATTAACTAGAAACTGCTGTGACTGACAAGGACAACTTAGAACATGAACACATTTAACAAAACCCAAACTAAACCACTGAATCCTCACTATGGTGTTCTTAAATAATTGATTAAAGTAATTTTGATGTTTTTTTGTGGTTTATTTATTTCCAGAACAGGAGTTTACTTAAAAAAGTGATGCAAATAAAGAAAAATGTAAATATCTCAGAACTGGTGATTCTCTTAAAGTGGGATCTAATCGTTTCAAAGGACCTGTGGACCCAATTTTATTTATATAGCCAACTATCACAACCATAGCCATCTCAATGAGCTTCACACCGGTATTTATGCAAAGACCATGAAGTCAGTCATAAAATATAAACAATAGCTGGTTGCTTAACAGACCGACCAGATTAAGCTAAACTGACATCCCTGTCCTTAGACCCTTCAAGTTAAGATAACTCAACAAGATTAGGTCAGATTATATGTAGCTTTGTTACCATAACGTATACAAATCTAGTTAAACAGCACCTTGATCATCATGTTACAGCAACATTAATAAATAATGTTGCACCAACATACATGCATTCAGATCTCCCAACACAAATGTTTATTGCTATATTAACACATTTACTTTAAATGGAAATGCTTTCCAAATGGTTATGTTCGACCAACAAAATATTTTTTATGAGTGTATGTATATATATATATATATATATATATATATATATATATATATATATATCAAGAATCATTTAAATAATGTATTATATGTTTTGTACCTTTGTTATTAGTTTTACAAATTTATTGTGTCCAAATTTAAAATTCCCATGGCGTCAAAAGGGGTACATATGATGATGTCTAACTGATATTAAAGTTTTGATGTCAGTTTGATTTTGCACATTTAACTTTTTTTTTTACTTTAATAAGATGTTGAAGATTGATGTTGATACGTCATTTCAACATCATTTGCATACTGGGCATGTCTAGACTCACAGCTGCGACTGCTGGGATATGCAGCAGCGTTTAATCGGGTTCATTCTAATTCAGTTTAAATTGAAATGAAAACATCAAATATAAGTTTAAGTTATATGCTGAGATTTCATTAAGCCTAAATTAAATCATTGAAGCCTAAATTCTTCAGAAACAAAAGCATGGATGTCGATTTGATATTAAATTGACATCTGTTTGATGTTTAACATGTAGCCATCAAATTGATATCAAATGAAAGTCAACTGTACCCAGCATTCTTAATTTGGTTTGTTCATGTGAGATTGAATTTCTACTGTTCATGTATTTTCACAATAAAACAATGGTTTGAAAACAAAAGTTAAAATAAATTTGTCCACTAATTGGATCAAATATCGACTGCTGTCAAATATAGACTGCTGGGTCACTGGCTCTCATTGGTCCATTGAACACACCTCAGTGACCTTTGAATGACGTCCTTTTTAATTCACGGAAGTTCCAACTGTTTGAAAATGTATAACGGAAGAGAAATGTATAATTGCTGGCCAGAATTCTATGACAGTCTTTCATATATCGGAATAGAGCTGTGAAAAGAAAAAGCTTGGAGCAAACTAGAGATTTCACACCAAGCAAAAAAGAAAAAGAGGAGTGAAGCTCCTCTCTGCATGTCCAGTGTGAACACCATGGGCTAAAGGTATATTCAAAGACCAAGGTTCTTGATTGGGTGTCACATGCCCAATGTGAACATTAGCACACTGCTTTACTCCTGAAATTAAGACTTTATGAAACAAAAATTTTTGTTTACTTGTTTGTTTGTACACACATTTAATTTACACTTGATTATCTGGCAAAAAATACAAGTAATTTAGAAACCTGTTCAGTAGCAGGTATTTATTTCTGAGTCACAATGGTTAAAGTTTTGGCTAAAGATGTCCGGATCCATTTTAGGTCAGTGAATCGGATCATTCAAAATGAACCACAATCGATTCTGAATTGTGTCCATAAATATGATTGAATCATTGTTAAAATTAAACTTTACCCCCCTCATATGTAACAGTTCATGTAACCTGCGATCATTTAGTTTTGTGTTTTTCTAATTTTTGGAACAACAGCTGGAATATTGAACAGTCATACTGCATAACAAGCAAATCAGATTTCATTGAAAGGTCATAAAGTTGTCTTTTTGTTTTTTACAAATGTTGTTCTTCTGATTTTCCTGAACAAAGAACTAAATTTTTCTTTTGCTCAATTCTCACTGAAAAAAAACAGGACATTTACTTTAATTCGAGTTACTTTCATGAAACCAGACCTTTGATCACTTAACCTTTCTGTAAGCGTCAGCTTTACCCGCAAGAAGCCTTTTGTGTCTGGGCTTCAGACCTCTTTTCCTCTACCGGAGGAGGGCTTCTGAGTGGAACATAACAGCAGCTTGACCCCCACGTCTGCAGCACCGCTCTGCCTCTCCCGTGGCCCGTTCTGCCAGGTTTCCAACTCCCCACCGAGTCTGTGACTCACCGCTGAAATTGAAATTAGGTATTAAACTTTATTTTGGCCTTAAACTCCACTTTCTAAAAATATATCCACTTTCTTGCTGTCCTTTCTTCCTGTTGTGTGCGTCATGCTGGGCCTGTAGCCGGTGTGTATTCCTATGAATTTATGTACATACGACAGCTGTGTTTTTCCGTTTTGCACAATCTTCTGCATAATGGTCACTTCTAAAGAATAAAAACAGCTGTGGAGGAAACGGAAAAAAACATGCATTAATAGAAGTGAAGGCTAGAAATAAAAAAAATAAAAAACAGAGTTACCATGGCAATACGTGTGCTTGCACTTCATTATAACAAAGATCACCAGTCGCAGAGTGACTTACAAAATCATTTTGCCACCATTTTCGGTGTGTATCTTCCTGAAAGAGAGCAGCGATGCATCACCTGAATGTAGGAGTGAGAAAAACGACACTGCTGTTTGGTGATAGGTTTGTTTTTTTCTCTTAGATGATTATTTTCCACAGGTTTTCTTTAAAATGTTTTTTTTTTTGCTCTGTCTATTTTGTCTGCGTCAACGGAAGAGCAGCAAAGGAAAAAGCCGGATGTGTTTAATGATGGCGCTCAAACACATCATTAGCCAGAAGCTGGATTTGCTTATCTATACTAGAAGATTCTTAACCCTAACCAGAACCTGATTCCTGTCTTTTTCTAGGGAAAGAGAACTGTTCGAGGAATCCAGTTAATGATGCTCTGATGCCCAGTTGGCGCCATGTTGCTGTCTACGGCCAGGTTCTTATGTAAAAAGGAGAAAACTTGTACTGGGCCAACGTTGTCGTAAGCTTTTCGATGAGCCTGTAGATCAAAAATGTTCATGCGCATTTTTGATTAGTCCTAAAAGGTAACAGATCGTAGTGAACATGTCTATTACACGCACTTGTAAGTAAGGGTGTTGTAGGTCAGACACTAGTGATTTGTAACAATTTTTCACATTTTTAATCTTCATCAAGACTCTTCCAACTGTAGCAGACATGTGCTAGTAAACAGTAGCAAGTGAAGAAGCCCCTCCCTGCTTGTCCAGTGTGAACACAATGGGCTAAGCGCACGTTCAAGAATGCGTTTAGAGCATTCAAGAACGCTTGATGTGAAAACTGATGTGAATGCAGCTTTATACATCATAGCGCCTTCAGTTATTTATGACAATTTCAAAACTAGACCTTTTATTGACTTCACAAATAGCCTTATGTGCAGGGAAAGCTGTGAATCATTTATGCTTCTTGTCCCTGTTGTCACAGCATCCAAAACCCCACAGCTCATTGTTTTCTCTCTAGAGTGAACAGCCTGGATGTTTTTTTTTTTTTTTTTTTTTTTTGCACAGCTGAACCTTTCATTTATTACAAACATACTTTCCGCCCGCTCTCTGTGTTGTTCTCGTCCGTGAAGCCCTCATCCAGGTATTTAAGCAACCTGTAAACAACTTTATGTCCTCTTGCTCTGCGTCGGCTCACATCACTCTCTGCTTCACTTCGGGCTCTAGAGCGGCTTCATGAAAAAGACTCTGTTTGGCAGCCGAGGATGGAAAATAAATTAGGAGTCCACAATTTCAAACGGAGCCTCACCAAGGCAACCCTCACTCATGCCAAAGGTCTGCCTCTCCTGCTCGCAGACAGCCTGTGAGCAGAGTTTTAATAAGCCTCAACCTCATCTCCACTCTTTTAGGTGCAATAAAAATGACAAAACACGGTTAAACTTGTGATGTTTTTCAAATTTCTCCAACATTTTATAGCCTTCCTGTGCATTGTTTCTCAGGAAAGTTAAAAACTGCAGTTGGAGAAAAGCAAAAAAAAAAAAAAAATTCCCTCATGTTTTTTGACACTGTATTCAGAGAAGAGCTTCACTGACTAAAGGAAATCCGCCTTAGAAATGTCAGCATTTACTCCTGTCAGCTGCCTTCCCAATTCCCTGTTTACCTGGGAGACCATACCTTGATATTATTGATCTACAGCACATAAAAGGTCACCGGATTGAAGATGACAGCAGCCGTGGTAACCATGGAGACTCCCTCCCAACCCTTTCTCCATGACCGAACACATTATCAGTTAGTAAAACTTTGATGGTGGCAACTCAGTTGCTCTACAGCCGAAGGAGAATTTACCCAGAATTCAGGCTTGCATTGCTGCAAACTACGAAAGAATTTCCAAAAGTCTCACTCCAATCATCTTGTAATCTATTGGAAATTATTCTGCTGTTTTTAGCCAAAATCAAAAAACCTCTGTTGTTTTCTGGGTGAGACTGTTGGCGCAGAGCAACCCCATCCCCCTTCCCATCACCCATACCTGAGCTATCTGTTTACACTCTCTCCCGCTAGCTTACAGCCCCTCACACCCACATCCAACATAACCAGAAAACATGGCGAGCAATATTGGAGCTATCCAGCCCTACAGTTTAGAGCCAGATTTTAATTTGAATCTTAATTTTTCTTTTATATGTCCTTCATCGTCAGAAAAATGCCAGAAAGTCTTGTTTTTTTTATTCCACTTGCTTTTAAAAGTAGTGTGTGTTCGTGTATTCATCACCTTCTTTACGGTCAGCTGTTTTATCCTTGGAAACCGCGAAAGTTTCAAGTCATTTACACGAGCACTTTGCCTGCAAGGAGTTTTTCTCTCACGCTTTTACAATTCCTGATTGCCTGGAAGTGAGGCATTGAAGTAAAAAAACAAAAATGTCTGCCTTCCATCACAATCTAATTGTGAACCTCTGGGAAGTATTACAGTAAAAGATGGGCAGTAAGTAAAAGAGAGTTCACACATCATACACACAACATTTTATTTTGTAATTTATAAACCTGATTTTTGTTCCTGCATGATTTAATCTGTAGAATAAAAAAAATAATCTAAATTATATAGACTGTATATCTTGATCTTAAATTGTCTATATTAATTTAATTAAGGCTAAATCCTTCAGAAACAGAAGAATCGTGGAAGTCAATTTGATATTAAATTGACGTCAGTTTGATGTCTAACTTGTAGCCATCAAATTGATATCAAATAAATGTCAACTGTACCCAGCCTTCTAAATTTGTTTTTTTTCATGTGAGATTAAATTTCTACTGTTCATGTATTTCCCACAATAAAACAATGGTATGAAAACAAAAGTTAATTCATGTTATTCACTAATTGGATGAAATATGGACTCAATTCTGACGTCATGACATAAAGGTGCTCGCTAAATCCTCCTTGTACTGTCATTGGTGCTCACAGGTACAGTTAGGTACACATCTATGAAGAGGATCCACTATGTTTTGTCCTTTAGTTTCTTTTCACATATGTTGAGGGGGTCTTATTGCACTCTTCACTGTTCAGCGGAAATGGGATGGAAATACCTCCCATCTGTCTCAAACGAGCTATTTCCGTCTCTGCCGACTAAAGCGGACTCAATGTTTGTGTGGGAACAAGCGCTTCCTTCCAACAAAGCCACCATAAAAAAAAAAAAAAAGAAATGTCATGAAATATGCAGCAAAACTGCAGATCCAGAATCAGTGTCATCATGTTGAACGGTGTCTTTCAAGTTTCAACACTGTGAACACTCAAACTCTCGTTTATGCATCAGGACAAACTGAACTGCTCTTTGAAGGATTCAACCTAGTTTGATAAATAGTTAAATGTTCTTAAAAAAAACAGTGATATTCACAACTTTTTCATACACATTATTTCTAGGATATTCAGATGTTTTTTGCAGAGCAAATGTTTTAAGAAATAACACATTTTGTTAAGAGGGTAATTTTATATATACAGTATTCACCATGAGGTTTGATTTTTACACAGTGCAATTAAAATGTTCATTTAATGTTTATTTATTTCATCCATTCATCCCAAACCCTCTGAATCCTTTCTGAGGTCAGGGGGTTGCTGGTGCCAACCCAGCCATTGTTGGGCAAATGTCTTAACTGGAATACCTGAAGAAAACCCTCTCAAATGTGCGGGAAGAACAAGCAAACTCCACACAGAAAGGACCCGGCTGGTATTTAAACTAGGGCCTACCCATTGTGAGGTTAGAGCACTAACCACTATGCAGCTCTGACTATTTTACATGCATGGGAAAGGTACAACATTCTGAGCATTTTTGTCTTTTTGTTAAGTTAAGAAGGAATTTCTTGTCATTCTGCAGCTGTTTAGCGGCCAGGAAAAGCATGGACACCATGAGACCGGCTCCCTGCCTTCAGTAAGATGTTGGTCTCCCAGGAGAGCTCCACTCATGACTCCACTCTTTAAACCAATGACAAAGTAGGCAGTTCACTATCACTATGAGGAAGCGAGACAAAGTACTGAGGGCATAAATGTTCAACAATGAACAAGCACCAAGGAAAAGTAGGGAAAAGTTAGAATTTTTTTCTTTAAAAGTCTTGCATAAGGTCACCCTGGACGATAGATGCTAGTAATTAACACAGTTTGTTTGCCTCTTATGCTAAGTTCATATCAGCCTTGGCAACATGCATTCAAGCATCCACTTCCAATAAAAAGTCTACGTAAACACGCGTTTTGGGCATTGGTGTTTAAAACTCAAATGTTCACGGATCGTTACTTAAGTCTTTAAGACCGTTATTGGTGTCAATGCACAAAGTGCGTGGCCTTTGAATACACGTTGAAAGTTAAACCAGTTGAACTTTTAACTTTGACCAATCAGGGACTCAGTTTTGGTAGTGACATATGAATGACGTTCTTTTTAATTTACGAAGGTGCCAAACTTTTCAAAAATTGATCATGGAGGAGAAATGAATAATGGGGGTTTGTGTCCAGCTAGAATTATATGACACCAAATCTTTGTTTCCACTGAGCGGTATGGTCCAGTAAGGGGTGGTCCAGTACAGCCCAGTTAATTCTGGCAGGCGTTAAGTCCCGTTCCCACCGAGCAGTCTGTTTTCACGGTGCATACATGGTGTAGACCGCTAGCGTGTTTGCGTTATTGTAGTTTGACAACTAGAAAAGCAACAACTGAGGTTATCCAACATCTCGTCTTTTTATTTCTTTACTTCTGGTGCATCATGTATAATATGAATTTAATTTTGTTTGAAAGATGATTTTGGGCGGCTAAGAGGAATACCGCAGTAAAGAGGAAAAAGCTTTACCTTATGAGCGCTAGCTCATGAGCATTAATTGGCACTTTCTATAGGTCGTCATCACTTTCTAGTTGTCATCACTTTCTGCCAATCAACGGGTGGCTACAGCAGCTCCGCCCCAACCGTTCTGTTCCACTTTTCTATGGAACCGATGGGGGCCCCCAAAAGCTACAGATCAGTGCTGTTTAATGGGTCCATTTTACAATGGAAATGCTTAAAATACCAGACTGTACTGCTCAGTGGAAACAAAGCTCTAGTCTTTTATATATCGAAATAGAGTAGTTAAAGAAAAAGCCTGGAGCAAAATTCACAAGATTTGTACTGCTTTGACATTTCACATGCGCTAGTAATGGGGAGCGACAGTCCACTGTGAACACCATATATTGAAAGCACATACGAGGGCTTGCATTCAGCGTGTTCCTAAACATGCTCGGTGTTAATGTAGCATTAGAGAACACAAGCCAGAGGTGTTTCACCAAACTGTTGTTTTTGTTTCACATATCCAGATTATTGACTTCAGAGTTTAATAACTCCACATTTTCCCCCTCTCCTTGATTTGCTGAAACAGTTTTTTTTTTTTAATGTTACAGTCTTTCTAAGAACCAGAAAGCTTGAAGTAGAATAGAAATAGCTTTGTGTCCTCTTTGTGGACACTTCCACTTATTCCTGCTTCTAAATCTTAACACAGGATGTATTCAGATAGGCTCATATAACTTTGCTACATGCTTCAGGCAATGCTACTTAGCTTAAATGAACAACAGTTTGCTAGGGCAAAGTGAAGGAAGAACAGCAATAAAAACTGCTCTTTAGAACAGTGTGTTTTTACAAGGGTAGGGCATTGTAAACGACCAATGAATTGCCCATAAAAGAAGCACAGACTCCATGCTGCTGACCGTTAGCTATATAATGTGTCTGAGTCTCCTGGCCTGTATCAGAATAGGACGCTGCTGTCAGAAAACTGTGGGAAAACAGTCCTGATTCCTGGTGTGAAGGTTGGCTCAAGAGAAACAACCGCCTGCAGTTGACGCCAGAGATGATCACTTTTGTGTATTGTTGAAGCCTCCAGCCAGCTGGCATCTCCCTCATTGGCAGGCATCATGGACACAGCCCCACCTCTCCTCCTTTTAACACTGGTTTGTTTCAGCACACGACTGTCTGGATGCTGTTAGATATCCACAGTTGTATGTGACGGCGGTCGTTTTCCGCTGTTTAGAGGAGGATTGCCACCTTCCTCACCTTGATAGCAGCTGCTGAGACTTTGTAGGAGACAAGTTATTGATGTCTTTTGTCTGTGTCAAGACTTTCCAGCATTCAATCTGTTTAGACGTTCGCTCTTGGGTTGTTCTTAGTCTCTCAGCATGAACGAAAGGGGTAATCTGGTGTTTGCTGGGAAGGGTTACCTCATAGTAAGAAAGATTGTGTCATCACAACTCATTTTTATGTTCCATTACTGCACTATTGTAACCAAGATTTAAGATGATATTGTTTTGTCATTACTGTATTTTGATTATTACTCATTAGGAAATTGTGGAAATTCTGTATCAAGTCTGCAAGCTAGAAGTGTTATGGGCTCCATTCCAGTGGGTAATACCATACCTCTTTCCGGTGGCTGGAAAGGGGCAAACATGTGGGTCGTTCCCAAACATGCATGCACCCAAGATGGTAAAAAAAGTACAGAGATCCATCCATCCATTTTCTAAATTGACTGAATTCCTTTTGGGGTCACAGAGCTGCCAGAACCTATCCTGGCTACTGTTGGACAAAGGTGGGGTACACCCTTGACAGCTCACCAGTCTGTTGTAGTCCATAAAATATATGAATGGATAAAATGTTTACATGCAATCAGCTCAGCTAGCCCTCAACTAAATTACCAATGGATCCCAATTAAGTTCTGTGGTTAGTCACAGGGTGGACCACCAAGAAACCTATGGACAAGCCCCTATATGTTTTTGGAGCCTGAAATGAAAACATGTGGCGCCCGCTTTGAAATGCTGGTTAGATTGGGGTGAATTTAGCAGTTTGGGGCAGAAAAAATGTTGATCTCCAAAATTCAATCTGGAACTGTATGGAATGGGCAAAACACTGCAACTGACAAACTATTCGTATGAATATGGACATTATTACTATGAATTAACCAATTAAGCTGGTTTTATTTAGTCAGAAAATAAAGTATCAAATAATTACAACAAGCTCAGACAAAAATGACCCGTCACAAATGATATTGTTGAATAGCCTTTTGACAGCTAACTCCTAATAAACCTTTTTAGCTACTGTGAGTGTGAAACGTCTATCCCTGTCAACATGTATTTTGGGTATTTGCGTCATTAACAAACTCTTGTAACTGTCTTAAGTTTAAAAAGTGTGTTATCTGGATGGCACGGTAATCAGTCAAAATAAGGTCAGTGGGTTCTAGATCAAGGATCATGAAGAAAACTTTAAGAATTGCTCTGAGTCATTTCTGGATGCTCTTAGCTGTTTGTGTTTTTGGTTTTTCATTAATTAGAGATCTATGGTCTGTTATAGAAAACACAACTTTCAGGTACGAGTTGGAACATGGAGCTCCTTAATGTCATCATGGGGTTAGCATTGTACCTACATTGATTGAAGACAGGCTGTACCCAAGAACAAGGCTGTAACTGAGTCGCAGTCATGTTTTTAAAAAATTTTTTTATTTTTCATGGGTGGCCGTGGTGCAGAGGTAGATCTGCCAACCACTGATACAAATACTATAGGTAGTGGGAAAGCTTGACACCTTGTATTTTAAAAAAAGCAGCTTTAGTACAAGCTACAAACAAAAACTTGTGCAAAGTTTCTAAATCAAATGTGAAAAAAAATTGTAATTAGGAGTTGTAGAATTTGAACGGCGTGCGCGTGGTGAGCTTTCAAAAGAGGCATAGTCTTATTATTCGCACAGTTTTTGTATTATGTTGAGCCCTGCTAGAGCTGGATGTAATATATTAAGACCTTATACGAACATAATAGGACTGTGGGCGTGGCTAACACATTACCTTGGTTGCTAAGGAGATTCAAAAGTTTACTTTTACAGATTCTGGTTTTGGTCACCAGGCAACCAAAACATAAAATGGTTGCTTTAAAGATAAAACCAATAGAAAAGCTGCCATTTTGAAAAAATTTTTTCTTGCATCAATCTGTCACATGCAGCTCAGACCAGCCTTACAGAAAGTTAAAAGGGGTGCGTTGAGGTTGCTTAGCAAGGTCGGGTAAAAGTAGAGCGGCGAGGGTGGCGCGCAGGGACAGGTGGCTAGGGTGGCAGTGGAGTGTCAAAGTGGGCGTTGAGGGCAGTAGTGACGTGTAGAAGCAAAGGAAGTGGCGATGAGGCATAGAGGCGGCAAGGGTGAGGTCAGGTGATGCCTGCTGGCCTTCCTCCTTAATTGTATTCAAGTTTTTTTTTCTAATGAGAAGATCTTATTAAAATAAACTCATCTTTAGTCACTCCTGACACGACACTAAATTAAGAGGCCTCAATTATGGCCCACAGTAGCAGTCCCTGACTGCAACGAATATATTGTTTTCACAGTTGTAAACATTTCTGAACATTTTTGAATAAAAAAAAACAAGAATGTTAGTACAAGCTACAAATGAAATTTTGTCCTAGGGATTTTCCTTGATCATCTTGAAACTTCTGGAGCAGAAATGTAAACCTACTGTGCAATAAATGTTGGAATTAGGAGTTAGATATTTTGAACGGTGTGCACATGGCAAGTTTGCAAAAGTAGGGTTCTCCAATTACTCACCTATTTTTATTGGAATATTGTGAAATTTTAATATGTTGATCCTTGACTAGCTCTGGACAAAATTTATAAGACCGAATATGAACATATTAGGAGAGTGGCCGTTGCTAGCAAACAACCTTTGTTGCTAAGGAAATTCTGAAGTGAACTTTTGCTGATTCTTCTGAAACCAATTACTATCTATTAAGTATCACCATTTTATGACCAAAACATAAAATGGTTGCTATGGAGATAAAACCAACTGAAAAGCCGTGGTTTTTACATAAATTTTTCATTGACAGCTCAGCTCAGACAAAGTAAAAGGGAGGAGTCAGTAGTTGCTTAGCAAGTATGGTCAGGTCAAAGATGGGCGGCAAGGGCAGCATTGGTGCAGAGAGGTGAGGGCAAGGGCAGTGGGTCATAAAGACGGGCGGCAAGGGCAGGTAGCACCTGCGGGCCATCCAACGGCGCTCATGGCTTTAATTTTTATTAAAACTGATTGCAATAAACACCTACATGATGAACATGCAATGACAACATGCATGATTATTTCTGCCCTGTCCTCAGGGGTGTAACATATACTTCATTTTTCACCTATGAAGATAGAATTGACACCCCCTCAAAGAACACTCCTCAAGAAACTTTGTGGTTTTTCAAAATTCAAGTTTTTTTTTTATTAAGTACGTTTAATAGAGATTTCTTACCTGGTCGTCACACATGAAAACAATGAGATCTGACACTGATGTATCTTTAATCTCTTTGGAGGTTTATTTTTCTTGGGTTAACAGACAAGAACCAACAAGTTTTTCAACATCTATTTATGTCCAAAGAGGTCTTTGCTTTTTGATCAAGGCTGTCAGTATTCTTAGACAGAAAGATTAACTCCTCTGTTCTCCAAATCTTTTTACCTTGAGATTTTTAAAAATGTCAAATGGTTCAGGAAAGAGAGTATGAGATTTGTGTCGACTTCAGGGAACACTGTCCTGACCCCGTTTTAGTAAGCTGTGTCGATCCATATGTTCTTTGTCTCAGAAAAGCACTGTCAAAAACTGACATTGTATGAATAAATAAAGGAGACATGACATTGTGTTTATGTAATTTAAATCCAAATCATAAATGTCTTTATAGCGACATTCATTTTGACACCTATTCTCTTTGCTTCCTGTTTGTTCACCTCAAATTGATGCACATACAGATACAGTCAGCCTATTGCAGACTTGACATCACTTAATAAAAAACGATGAAAGCTGTTTGCTTATTTAAAGCTTCAGAGAAGAATTGTTCATACCATTTTGCAAAAAAAAAAGTTCTAGTAAAACTGAAATATGAGTTGCATGTTAAATAAGCAACAACTTTGGACCACGATACACACTGAAAATCCCCAAATTTTCTCAAAAAATGACAGTACTTCTTATAATACGATGCCTTTTATATGTAATTTCTGGTTGTGTTTACTGACCTGGAACCAATTTTCTGAAGAACACTGGGCTCAAAAATCAGTCAAAATATTTTAGAATGACTGGTAAAATACTAATTTACACTGCTTGATGGATAAATGGAGCACTATGGGTATTGTAGAGTCATTAATAAAAGTTGACTTACCCGTCATGTTGTACATCTTGTAAAGGCTGATTATTGCAGCAAAAAAGGCAAAAACAAAGAACAACACAGTTCATGAGAAAAACTCTTAAACTCCTGTGACCAATCACCTACCTCTTGACACCTCTGGGCATCAAGGCTAGTGTAGTCGAAAACTTTATTTGACAATTTGGTTTGACTTAAAGTGCCCCATATTCCTGAGTACTATATAAACGCCCCTCTGACACTCTGCTGGTGGTTCCTCAAAGCTCAGGTCTCCTACCAGAGACCTGTGAGCTTGAGTATCCTGCAGTATCTTAGCTGTTCCTAGCACTGCACTTTTTTGGACTGAGATGTCTGAGGTCTTTCAAAGGGATCTGCTGTAGCCACTCCATAGGCACTACTGTCACCTTCACCTTCCAAGCTTTCTCCAGTTCCTCTCTGAGTCTCTGGTATTTCTCCAGTTTCTCATGTTCCTTCTTCTTAATGTTACCATCTCTTGGTACTGCCACATTCACCACAACAGCTTTCCTCTGTTCTTTATCCGTCACTACAATGTCTGGTTGGTTCACCATTACCATCCTGTCCGTCTGTATCTGGAAGTCCAACAGGATCCTTGCTCTCTCATTTTCTACCACTTTCAGAGGGGTTTCCCATTTTGACTTTGAGGTTTCCATTCCATATTCTTCACACATGTTCCTGTATAGTATTCCAGCCACTTGGTTGTGGCGCTCCATGTATGCTTTCCCAGACAACATCTTTCACCCTGCAGTTATGTGCTGGATTGTTTCAGGCGCCTCTTTGCACAGCCTACACCTTGGGTCTTGTCTGGTGTGGTAGATCTGAGCCTCTATTGCCCTGGTGCTTGGAGCTTGTTCCTGTGCTGCCAGGATGAGCGCTTCTGTGGTGTCCTGCAGGCCTGCCCTTTCTAGCCACTGGTTAAACTTCTTGATATTAACCACTTCAGTTTTGGTTCGGTGGTACATCCCATGCAGAGGCTTGTCCTCCAATGAGGATCTGTCCTCCAGCACCGCAGCCTCTGCTGTCCATTGCCTGAAACATTCACTGAGCACACTGTCAGTTGGGGGCCTTGAGGTTAATGTATTCATGCATCTTGGATGTTTCATCCTGGATAGTACTTTTTATGCTCACTAGATCTTGGCCTCCTTCCTTGCCACTAGCATACAATCTCAAGGTGCTGGATTTGCGATGGAACCCTCCATGTATGGTGAGGAGCTTTCATGTCTTAACATCCGTGGTCTGTATCTCTTTCTTCGGTCATCTAGTTATTCCTGCAGGGGATCTGATGACTAGTAGTGCATAACTGTTTATTACCCGGGTCTTCTTCTTGCCATTGAGCTGGCTGCTCAGGACTTGCCTTACTTGTTGGAGGTAGTTGGCTGTTGTGGCTTTTCTTGTTGCCTGTTTCAGGTTGCCATTTGCCTGCAGAATTCCAAGGTACTTGTAACTGTCCTCAATGTCGGCTATGGTTCCTTATGGGAGTGAGACCCCTTCTGTGTGGACTTACTTGCCTCTCTTTGTCACCATCCGACTGCATTTTTCAGGCTTGAATGATATCCCAATGTCAGTACTGTAGATCCTGAAAGTTTGGATCAGGGTGTCAATGTCGCGCTAGCTCAGGGCCCGGTGCTGTCCAGCTTTTCATGCCTGAAGCTCTTGCTTGGATATCTAACACTGTGATGATCACTGGATTCTGTACAGGGAGGTTGCTGTGCTCTTTTCCCCCGACCATCCATTGAGAATGCCTGTTTTGTGTTGTCTCTTTCTCCCATATACTTTTCCAGTAGTGTTCAGGTTCCACCCATGGTGGGTTTGGTCTGCCATTTTGACCCTGCCACTGAGCGTACATTTTTGCAGGTTGAGTTGCGTAAAGCCTGTTTATCTGTCTGGCTTCATTGTCTCTTTTGTTCCTCTTTAAGTGGCTGCTCAAGGCCAGGAGCTGTTACTTATTAGTTTCCAGTATTTCAGGTATGGGCATCTGGCTGTATCTCTTAGGCACTTGCTTTTTCATTGCACCTCTTTGGACCTCTATCATCTGACTCACTTCCCTGCGAGCTGTCTTGATCTTAGCCTCCAACTGTTGCTTCTATGGTGGGCATTGTTTTCTCCCATGGTTGCTCTTATAGACAAGCATCTCAAGGATCATTTCTGCCGAAGTGTTAACCAGTTCATTGGTTTCAGTGATTGTTGTGTAGGAATTTCCCTCAATGCTTCATTCACAGTTTCCAGGAGACTTTCAGGTGGTACTTCACTCAAGCGTTGAAGTTGGTGTCGGGGTTGCCTGGTGTTGCTGCCTCGCTCAGCGTAACAGTGGTTATTTGGGCTGTGTTCCCAAGTTCTGGTTGGGAGTGTGGTATAGCCTCCTCTCTGACCTGATGTTGTGGCTCTCCCCATGGTGTTACATTTGTGTTGTACTTCGTCATGTGACCTCTCTGAATAGGATTACTTGAGTAGTAGCATTCCAACAGAACCTTGTTTTTACATCTAATCCATTTCTGTCTTGTTCCCTTAGCCCATTTTCCATCAAGGTGCTCTGGTTACCCATCACCTGAGGCAGACCTTGTTTGGCCGGACGCAACTGAGCCGGCGTGACATGTGTCTCCTTGACTCTCATATCTTCAGAGGTAGCCAGTAGTATTGAGGGTCTTGCCCAAAGGGCTTATGGTTTGTAACAGACGTGTATAACACACACCTTCTCTGCTGCCAGTTAAGATAAAGGTCCTGATTTAGGAGGCAGCTTTGAAGCTAAATCTTCTGGAGTTTGACTACTGTTTATGAAGCTGTCTGTCATCATGCAGCGTAATTAAACACAGCATTAGCAGCTGTGTTCTGGCCAGGACCACAAAACTGCATCCACTGCTGCCAGCTATACATAAGCTATACTTAAGGAACAAAAGAGACTTTTTTTTGTTCTACGCAGCCTTAAAACACAAAATCTTGAGCAGGTTGTCAAATCAGTTTTCAGTTTTTTTCTTCAACAGCACAGGTGACAGACACACTTACGCATTTCGCCAGTTGACCTCAGAGTAGAGAAGTTTATGCTGCACCTCTTGCATGAGGCTTGTTTGGGTTTAACCTTTAGAATTTTCCCTCTCTGGCCCTTTTAAACTTGCTGTTCATGGGTTAAGCAGCACAACTTCATGGTTCACAGCCTGACAGCACATTATGAATGTGCAAACACTCCTCTATGCACCGTGTGAATTTAGACTGAAAAACTATAGAAGTCTTTTTCTCATTGAATAAATTCAATTTTTAAGGCCACATAGTGTTGTAATCAGGACAGACGAGGTGCATCATGCAAGAGTTCACGCATTCCTGCACAGTATCTGTATCAGAAGAGGAAAAGGCAAAGAAGAGTTTTTTGATTGTTAGTGCCATTCAGTACAAGGGCCGCTGTTTTTCCAAGTGTGGCCCTCACGTTTCTCTTTTCACAACATGACACCTGAGGGAAGTCATTACAGTTGTATGAGGAAAAGAGGGCAAGGCTGCTCTACATTTTTCTCTTTCTTTGTAATTGAGTTGAAGAGAAATATATGTGCACAATGACTCCTTTTTGTTTATTTTGTTTGTTGACAAAACATTACTGGCTTTTTTGGACAAACAGAAAGAAACCAAGTGACAACTTTTTAAATCTTAAAAGCGACTGATGTGAATAAGCAGATGTTAAGCCCAGCGAGACAAGACAGAAAAAAATGTCAATAACAAAAACAACAAACTAAACAAAAATGTAAGCATTTGTTACACTTATGAATTGTTGAAATGTATTTAGATGATTTCAGACTTCTACATTTAATCATCATAAAACTTAAGCATCATAAAATGTATACTAATTATAAAATATATGTATGTCCACTAATCTGTCCTATTTATGCATGATTCAAATCATTTTAACCATTTTTATAACCAAAATCTCATTATTTTGCATATTATCTGTTTAATTGCAGTGTAGGTTACGAGATGAGGCAGCACCTCAATTATTTTTAGAAAGTAAACATTTGTTCTTGTTGAACAAATTGAAGGAAATGCTTTGAGAAAATATTTTTTTTCTTTTACAAATATTATTAGATCAGGTTGTTTTAGTTGATAAGTTCACATGTTGCTGCACAAATTGTTGTCTGTTTCCTGAAGAGCATAGCTGGATAAATAAAACCACATTGTGTTTGTACACTTTCTCTAAACGTGGTTTTATGTTTTTTTAGTTTCCAGCAGTCATCTTGTTAGTTTCATATACTAAGTCATCCTATGAGCCTCTTTTGCTCCTGTGGCTCCTTGTCATATAGAATCAGATTTAACAGGACACAGTTTCATCTCCAGGGCATAAAAAAAGTGAAGAACCTGTGGAAGCTGAGTCATAACTACTGTCTTCATTTCTATTGGTACAACAAAAAATATAGTTCTGTCTGTTTAGGGTACATGGAGGACATAGAGCTGAACATAGAGCTGAAGGAATCTTATCGGTAAAAGGCAAAATCAGGGCTTTTCTGCCTATCTGAGGGCACAACAGAGAGAAAGTTTAGAAACACCACAGCCAGTTTTCCTAAAATATTTTCTACAGGTGTGATTAGTGTAGCTTTGGTTGACTTTAGATTAATTACAACTGGAAAATGACATTTTGTTTGTGGAGAAAAGTTTTGTAAAGTTTATAGTGTCCCAACTGGCCAAGAATCTGCTGAAAAAATGGTGTGATGAAAAAGTCTGCTCGTGTGTTTTTCTGCTCGTATGTAACGGAAAGGGCAATTAAGACAAAGTGAAATCTTATCCTCACTTATAAATTTGTGTGAGAAGTGTGAGAACTGGGCGCCATTCAAAAAGTGATGATGTACACCTAAAAAAGAAGTCCTGATCTCTTAGCCTGGTTGTTCTATAATATTACACTGGCCTAAATACCAGTTGGTAACGGAAACAACAGAAATTCTGAACATAGGTTGGCATACATTGTCCAATAGTTTATCATAATGGAAAGATGGTAGAAAAGATCTATGTCCTTCAAATGACTTTATGATGGACATGCCAGTATCTTTTTCAAATTTCCCCATCAACAGCAGTGTTGACCAGAGTAACTGCTGGATTGTTTATTGGCATCAAAACGGTCTAGGAAACTTCTTGTGCATTTTATTTCTTTGACACAATCTTTTGCTTCAACATCTGGACAAAAAAGTAGTAAAAAGTGATGGTTCCCTCTGAAATTCTTTTTATCTGTTAAAATGACCTTTAGCGCATATACCACAGTCATTCCTGGCATCAGGGCGAGGTAGCCATTACTATGACAACGCATTGTGTGTCAAAGAGTTCACTTCTTGTCAAAAACGATTTAAAAGTAAAAAATAACAAGATAAAAGTACTAATTAAATATGTGTTTATTACCATGGTACAAGCAGGATAATGCCCTTTGAGGTGTGCATTATCAGAAAATAAAGGGCTTTGTGGAAGAAATTTGACCCAGATGTGTGAATTGCCAGATGCTAAGTGTCATCAATACATTTCGGATGCCTTGTGTGGCCTTATCCCTTACGTATTTCATACTTTCTGCATTTCTTTGATCTCAACAAAAGTGCTGTATTTATGCACCAGGGGTCAAAAAGCAACACAATGTAATTTCTTTGTATGTGCTGTACATGTGAAATAATTGACAATAAATGTTGTTCTCACTCTGAATTAGCAAACTTCTTTCACTCTACTCCCAAATTAATGTCTTCCAATCTATAAATGTACTTCAATTTGAAAATGTCCTACATTATGACCATAAGTGACTTCCATGTAAGAACACATTTTTAATTTTAAAGAATCTTTCTTTAACGTTTGCCTAATAATGAGTAACAGGAACTAGAATTGCAGTATTTCATAAATGCTACAACAGTTCTTGCAGCTTAAAGTCACAATTAAGAGATTCAAGAGTTGGAGGTGCTCGCAATTGCAAAAAGACCCGTTTTGCTTGTTAAGATTCTCTGCCGCAGCTTCCCGCAGGGCCTGATTAATGTTGGATGGACTCACGTCCAAGTTGTTTGCGTCAAGAGGTCAGATAAAGTTAAAGTTGCATGACTCTATGATGTATGAGGAGGACATCTGATTCAGCGTTCAACCCCTTCCTCCCCCGTGCAGGAGTGACCATCGGCGTCTTCATGGCTTCTGCTGACTTAAGTTTGACGGTAACAAAAACAGACAGTTTTGCAGACGCGTGTACTAGAGACCCCTAAACAGACGAGCTCGGTAGATAGGGCAGTGGGCTTTTTGGCTAGCGCTGTTCTCCCTCCTTCCCTTGTTTTCTCTAAATGATTTATCTGCTCTGATTTGGGAGAAATGGTTCTCTGTAATGAAACAGACAGATAAGATGATTTTTTTATTCATTTCGGGACAAAGCGGGCCGTGGCCCTTCGCTTCACGCTAGACAGCTTGTATAAACACCATCAACGAGTTTGGAGTTTTCCCATTACCCCCTCACACCCTCTCATCATCACCACCCTGGAACTGGCACACTCCGGCGGACAGTCGATCTAATGAAGGTCTGGAAATTCATTGCACAGCACCTCCAAGAAGCTTGCAGAGAATCTTTCTGTAACTATCCTCTCCTTAATCAATTTACAGGTCGTGAGCTGCGGGCTCAGCGAGATGATTATTGTTATGGTGAGGCGGGTGCGCTCATCTCTCGCTTGTCTAACCTCGCTAACACCCCCAGAGCAGGCAGCAAGATTGAACGATAAAGTCGTCCCTGCAAACCCATCCTGATTTAGAGCCCCTCGTAAAATTGATACTTATTTTTCTCTTCTGCGGTGCTCACTGAAGTGCGATATCATAAACTGCACCTCCTCTCCTTTTTTTTTTCCCTCGTGAAGATTTAAGTCTGAGGGTCGGGGGGGTCGCCGAGCAGAGCTCTCTCAATGTCACTGATCATCAAGTGAGAGCCTTTGAAGTTTGAAAAAGAAAGATAGCCACCAATCCATCTCTGAAAAACAAAACATCGACGAAGGAGCTGCTTTTAACCGTTTTCATTTTTGTGAGATTTAAGTCAGTGTTTGAGACCCCCACCATCCAATCTCTGCTTTCATTTTTTTCTATCTAGTTGTGTGGTGGAAGTGCTGGGTGATATATCGTTAATTTTTAAAAAGTGTTGATTAGGAGACAGTGGTGTTGTTACACACTGATGCTATCATGCTATGACGCTATATGCTAATGCTATGCTAACGAGCTGTGCTGCTTGTCGCCACAAACTGGTTTAAAGTCGGAGAATATTTTCACTGAACTTTAAGACATTACAGATAAATACAACATACAGTCATGGGCCATTTATAAAAACGTTATTTTCTAAATACAATAAAGACGTCAATCCACTTTGAATAAAACTTTAAATAACATTACACGATCTTTGTTGAGCTGAAAAATCTGTTTTTGTTTTCTCAACATGTTTTAATTTGAGTTTACAGATAGATGACATTAAAGATGTTTTCATACTCTTTATATTGTACTTTTATGCTATTTCATTTTCTTAAAAGATTTTATGAAAACAATTTTCATTCTCTCTAAATATGTTAATGGTTCAGACTAAAGGTGACTGACTGACAGCTCTCCTCATAGGGGTACACGGACACTTGTGTGCTAAAGAGAAGAAACAACACATTTGTGATAGAAAATAAAACACTTCATAGCTGTGTGAAAAATGCCTAAAGCAGAGAACAAAGACGGTTTAGAAATCTGAGTCATTTAAAACAGTTATCTTATGTTTTCATTATGCTGTGACATACTCTCTGCGTTCAACATAATATCATCTTTTTTAAAAAACACCTATAGTTTTTCTTTGTAAAATAATGTAATAATTTGTCCGGTAAAAAATGTGACTGGCCGGTAGTTTTTTTTTTTTAATCTACCATCTAACTTGGCTGGTAAGTCAAAAATGAAATGTTGACCAGTGGTGTTGTGACTTCAAACTTGGAGCATCAAACCACACGCAGCAAAACTTGCTTGAAGGTCGTAGCTGCCAAAAGTGGGAGTACGACAAATTGGTTTCAACACCTGGAAGAGGCACTATGTCAAGAGCAAGAAGAATTTCTCTATATAAGATGCTTAGGCTAGTGTTAGCTCACAAAAAATCTGCTGCATTGATCTACAAACATGTCTTACAGCTTGCATTTAGTTGAAATTTGAGTTTGAGCAAATTAAGAATATATTACAATAAAATAGTTTTTTTGTTAAATATATTCTGTCATTTGCAATTTTTTTAAAGAAAGTAATAGGAGGGGGGCAAAAAAATCGAATTTAGTGTTAAAAAAATTGTGATGTAATTTTTTTGCCATATCGCCCAGCTCTAATTCTAGCACAAAAAAACCATGAAATAATTTACCCCGAGCATCGTGTTGCCTATTTTTGTTTTATTCCAATCTCCTCCTGTATTTCTTTAATCATTCTACAACTTATTTCCCCTCCTTTTCTGTTCTTGTCCTCAATCTCTTTCACTGCACTCTCCTTATGTCTGCTGTTTGGTCTAAAAAAATGTTAAAAACACCACTCAAATACAAAAGGAGTTTTTGTGAATATACTCCTCCTGTGTCCAAACATTCATTAGCCCATGTTGCAACAGTAAAGTCTGTCCAACACAAGAGGTCTTCAGCTCTTATTTATTTGCTCAGCTGCTAGATAGGACAAGTTAAAAGAAAAAAAGTACCTTTGCGTGCTACTGCTTAACTATGTAGCCACAAGAGCGCCCAAGTCTGGGACTCCTTGTGCCAATTCCGAGACTGGAAAATTACAGGGTGGTGTCTGTTGTGATTTGGTTAACTTGGTTTACCCCTTTGTGTTTCAGGTGGTTTGATCTGACCCCAGGTGAACTCTTGTATCTCTCTGTGTTAAATCAGGTCATTTTTGACTTCTAGTCTGAATTTGTGTTCCTATTTTGAACAAGGTTTTTTTATGTTGACCTCTGCAGATGACCAGGATGTTGTTGTTTTTTTTTTTTTTTTACAACAACAACAACACACAGGCCCAGCCTGTCTGGACTTTTTACACTGCTGAAGTTTGGATTTCTATAATCTGAGGTCAGAGTTACTCTGGTGTTCCTCTAAGCAGGGTTCCTTTCTCTTTTTACTTTTCACAATGCAAGAAAACATCATAAAATAGGATTCTTAAGTTATCAAGGTTCACTTCAATTTAAAGACCCACCCCAAAGAAAATTGTGTTTTAACATGTTCTTGTGACGTTTTCTGATGATGTAGGACAGATACAAAGAAAATTAAGGTTAAAAAAGACTTGATTGGAAGAGGTGGCTTGAAAATGTGTTGTTGAGGGGAGTGTGAGCGTGACAGAGCCATTAAACTAACAGACTCAGTTCAAATTAGCAGTGAATGCACTGGCAAATGGTTTTCGTGATGGATGTGGAATCACAAAGCATCCACATTTCAGCTCGCAGATGCTTTTATCCAAAATAACTTACAGATTTCTAACAATTCAAGACAACATGGGGTTAAGTGTCTTGCCCAAGGACACATTTACAGCTGTGTCTGAGATTTAAACCCCCCTCTCACCAAACAATTGGCAGATGGTTACTCAACCCACTGAGCTACAATCATTACCTACTGTATTCATCGAACAGCAGTAGGCGCCAGATGCTGTTGACATAAGCTTAGCCCCTCCCACAGACCACAGTCATCAGGCAAGATGAAACGGCAGCGCCCACTGGTTTTAGTCAAAGAAGCAGCACACAGAAGATCTTCACAGGCTGATGGTAAAACATCTTTTTGTTATTTAAGAATCACTTCTCTTTTTTTATATTTTAATACCTTTAAACTAAACTCAGAAAAAATGAACTGATGGCTTTAAACTTGCCTTATAAACCACATAACGGTTTATCTCTGTCTCAGAGTCCTTAGCAACTACTCAGATGTGACCCAGATATTAAAAATATATACAAATGCAACCAATTCATCTCATTTAAAGGCATCTTTCTGACACTCAAGGATTCATTTGAGTGGATGTTATTCTAACGGTTTAAATTTCCCTCATGTTATTTGCACATATTTTAAGTGTGACCAAACACAAAAACCGATAGAAATTCATCTTGGTCATGCAAAAGTAGGACATTTATAAAATTAAAATATTGCACCAATTTTCTGTTTTTGTTACAATTGTTAAGGTTACCTTTTATTTTTTACATAAAACTGTGTCAAACAGCGTTCAGCTATCAGCTTTGCCAGTCTAATCCCATAAACCGGAAGTCACTTTACACAGACAGATGTCGCCATTTTGTTTGACATCGCAGTAAAAAAAATGGCCCTCCCGCCTAATCCCTTTCAGGACTGCTGGAGCCTATCCTAGCTAGCATTGTGTGAAGACAGGGTACACCATGAACAAGCTCCCAGTCAATTGCAGAGCCATACCACACAGTCACTACATCATATAATTTTTCAGCTTTTTCTGCACTGTTTATTAGATTTGCATTGTTTTTTTATTTTTATCAAGCGACCACTTCCTTTTTTTTATAATTTGTTTTGTCCAACAGCTGAGCAAACAGATCAGGGCTGAAGGCCTCTTGTGCTGGTTAAATTTTACTGTTAAACAGGGGATTATGAATCTTCTGACACACAAGTTGTCATTTTGTATATAACTCTTTTGTATTTGAGGCAAAACTTTATTTATATAAGTTATGTTTGTATACTTTTTGTTTGTTGAACCAGACGAATAAAAAAGAAGAGAGACGAAGACAGTGGGACATTGGAATACAAAGGAAAAAGGTGAAAAAAAGGGTTATGGAACTTGGAGGTTCATTAAGGAAGTGTGTGTGTGTGTGTGTGTGTGTGTGGGGGGGGGGGGGGGTAGCACAGAGCAAGGTGGTTTATCGTCATTACTGGTGTACGTTAGTCAAAAGGGTGGTGTAGGTCCACACACATACTCAAATGTTAAAAAACAAACCTGTTTGCTTCAAACATGTCAACGCGTACACAATACAACTATGGCTCACGTGCACATACTCATGCATGCAAACATAAACATTTCAAGCATTTCATTCTTTCATGCAGGGGGAGTGCCTGGCCACCCCCACACCAAGACCCCACCGAAGACAAGACTGCAGTGTTAGCCCGAAACACACACAGGGGATAGCAGATTGAGGACGTGGGGCAATCCACGCCAGCCACTCAAAACAGAACTGTCAGAACCGCCACAGGAGTCCCCAGCGTCAGCGAGAGAAGAGGTGCACAGGAGCACGGAGAGTGCCAGCTCCAACCCAACCAGAGGAATAGCCCTATGGCTGCGCCAGGGAAACCCACCACAGGGCCCACCCCTGGAGAGAACCCCCAGCCCCAGACAAGCAGCCCACCACCCCAACCCCAAGCACAAATCAGGGCCCCCCAAGGAGACCAGCCCAACGCTCCAGGCAACCACCCGCCCGACCTGTGGGAAGTCCAGGAGAGAGCAAGGTAGATGCCACAACCCCCACTCAGGAGGAGGATGCGCAAGAGAAGTGGGGGTCACCTGCGAACAAGGAAAACATGAGACGACCAGGGTGCCCCACTGTTAGAATTTTGGTGAGGCCCAGTGTTCAAGGACCAGAACCAGCACCACAGGGACAAGGACACCCTCAGGCTCAGATGTGATGTGTTCCCCGGCTTAAGCCAGAGAACTCAGGGAGTTCAAGCGACCACTTCCAATGAAAAAGTCTGCAAATGTGCGTTTCAGGCTTCCATGGTGGGATGAGAAGTAGGGCTGATAAAGACTTTTAAGTTTTTTGGCTTTAGAAGTACTTTGAAGTTCATAAAATACAATTCACTCTTTTGACCCGTGAACACCAGAGCTCTAGTTCCAATGTTCACATTATTTTGACTCCTGTAACCCTTCAGCTGTGGGCGCAAAGAACGTAATTCCTACAGATTCTGAAACGCAGAAAAGCAGCTCTTTATAATAGTGCAGTGCTGGCATACTTTATGTCATTTAGGGGATTCTGATATAGAGAAAGGCAGCTTTGCACATTTTGCAAAAATGTATGTTAGCAAATGGCTAAATATCGGCGCAAAACAGCTTTATTTTCAATGAGAATCATATGATTCACGTTGATTGGGTAAATGGCTGCAGACTTATGTCAAAGTGTATCTGTTATTTAGGCGTCACCAGCGACAGCTCCGTTCTGACAGGTTTAAGCCTAGTTGAAGTTTGACATTTAACTACAACAAGAACATTTTTAAAGACTCATGTTTAATAATAGGTTTTGAAGGTGCCAAGAGGCTTAAAAAACATTATTTAAATTTCAGTCATGTACAAAATTTGATTGATTCTCCCAAAAACTGCTTGTACAGATAGTGGCTCCTCCAACCTGACATAACACATCACTGCCAAGTAATCTGGCAAGGTTTTCACAGAGGAGCAGAGAACCAAACCCAACCCTGCACAAAGAGATCACAGCCTGCCTGGGGCAAAAAGACGCTGGCTAAGGCAAAACCAAGAGCTGCTGGGGCACACATGCAGGGAGCACCCACAAACCAGCAACAGCGGATACTTTATAGACAGAAGCACAGGTCAGAAAGTATATTCAGGTTCAAAAAATGCTTCAAGGAAATGTTGAACTGAAGACTAGAAATGTAAAAAGATGAGAAAGAAAATGTAGAAACTAGTGTTTGTAGGCAGCTGTGTGGGTGATTTGTCTGTAATACTAATATATTGTTGCAGCTGCTTCAAGTAACCATGGCAACAACAAGATTATTTACATCTAGTAAGAGTTGATTCATTATTACAAAACCCGATTAAAGCCTGAAGGAAGACCAACTTAAAGTGGCGAAAAGCTGACCATATAATGCAGGAGAGCACACAAGATTAAGATTAAAGTGATTTGTTATTTCTTATCGGAGGAAGTGTGATGGTGTGGGACAACATTTTCACTGGAATATAGAGGTTTATTGTCAGAATTAAAATAAACTGTATTTCAACTACAGAATCACTATAAGTTCTGATAACGATCAAAAGTGATACATTTGACTATTTGGGTCAATATATCAGCTATTAGTGTAATACAATGATAAATATTATTCAGACTTACAAGAAAATAATGTCATACGTTTAAAGTCACCAGTGACAGTAAATAGCACATTTTCTGAATTTCAGTAACTCTTTGACTGCTTTTTACTACAGTAAAGTGTCGCGACTTAATCAGGTGGACTGTGTTTATCGTGTCAACACTTACCACTGTGAGGTGTTGCATATCAGCGCAAAGCTGCTTTTCTCGCCTCAGAATCCGTTGGAATTATTTTAATTGCGCTGAAGAGTTACCATAGTTAAAATAATGTCAGCGCTAGAGCTAAAGCTTTGGAGTAAAAGGGTTAGGACAAACACATCACTTGTAATGGCTAAGCCAGACAGAAAGTTGGAACCATTGACTAGATATGAGAACTGGGTTGAGTGACCTTGTGTTCCAAACAGGAAGTATTTACTGGATCCAACATGCCAAAATCCAATAGACTTAAAACAGCTATTGCTCAGTCATTATATTTGTCAGAATAAATCTAGCGCTACGACATTTTTTAACATGTTTTTCATAATCCTAATTTTCTAAATATTTTCTTTGTTGTGACTCAAATTACAAACTGACCAATCAGATGCCTCAATAAAAGTACGTGGTCTCACATAGCGTTTCAGTGACATATTTTGTGTCCCTCTTTTAAGTGTTAGAGGCGTGGACTTCCAACAAGCTCACTTCTGATTGGTGAGAGTAGTTGCCATAGAAATGGATGACTCAGACCTACTCACACCAATCACTGCTCATTTCAAGTTCCATGGCGATATCTGTGTAGCAAAAAAATTGTGACTAAATTTGCTTCCTGTAGTTGGAGCCGGAAAGAAACCATTTTCTCAAGGTGACATTACACTTTGTCAAGTTCTCGTCTGCAGTCAATAGTTGGAACAGTGGACCTAATATTGTTTCAGTATGTTCATTATTATAATTTTTTTTCAGAAAACTCCTAAAATCTCCCAAACTTGTTAATCACAGGGTTACATACAGACAAATATATATGTTCCAGACACTTTCTTTGTGAATTTTAAAAAAACAACAGACTCTAACATGCATCATTTAAGAGAGTTTCAAGCCCTGAGCAACCATAGTTCTGAAGATGTTGAGTCTTGTTTCCATAATGACATCTCTACACACAGGCACAGATGGACACAAACGCACACACATTTCCATGTATACAAATATATTTACATAGATACATTTATACATCTATGTGTGTGTGTGTGCACAACTCTTTTCCTTTAGTTTTTCTGTTTCCTGCACTATGATAAATTCCTTCCATGTATCTGGACAGAGCATGCTGCATCAGTAGCTGTGGTGACGGCATCAGTAGGAGCGTATGTGGCGTTGGCATGGTAAAGAAAAAGAAAAAAACAACACTGTTTGTTCCTTCCAGCTTTGTTTGTACAGGAAGTTCCTGCTAAGTGCCAGCAGACCTAGTCTGAGTCTGTTCTTGGCTGGTTTTGTTTTTCTCCCTCCATATTAGCGTCTCTGCTTGTACAAAATAGTGCTCAGAACTTCCGTGGCTCTGGATTTGATTTTATTTCTGTGAGTCACATTATAAGTGACGCAGTGGACTCTGAAATCTGTCTCGAGCGGCCTTTGCTTCAGCGGAGCATCTGGGGAAATTAGAGCAGAATCAAATTTCAAGAAGTGTCTACAAATGGATTTGAACATGTCAGGTAAAGAGGGCTGATGGGTTCATTTATGTCTGTTTCCCCGAGGCGTCTGATTAATATTATGATGCAATTGTGCTTAATGTTTACTGGCTCTCCTTTTATTTCTAGCTGTGATAACTAATTCTAAACAGAGAAAAATAACAACTGAGTTATTATTTAGTTAATACAACATTAAGCAGCAGAAATGTGTCCTGAAGCAAGATCCAGTATATTAGGGCGACTTCTAGAGTTCTATATAAAATTATGAAAAGTATACTTTTTTTTTTTACTTATGCCTCCAACTGAGCCAGTAAAAATATTAGCTAAAACATTTTGCACCTCAATGTACTACATTTTAAGAGACACATTTTAATAATTTACTTGGAATCAAAAGGTTTAATTGCATGTGGATTTTTTTACATGATAATTTGAAACAGTGTCACCAATTGGGGACCTTTCTGTGTGGAGTTTGCATGTTCTCCCCGTGCATGCGTGGCTTTTCTCTGGGAGTCTGGCTTCTTTCCACCCTCCAAAAACATGCTTCATAGGTCAAATGGTCACTCTAAATTCTCCCTAGGTGTGAGTGTGTGCGTGTGCGTGGTTGTGGTCTGTGGCCCCTGCAACAGACTGTGGTGTCCAGGGGTGTCCCCTGCCTTCACCCATGAGTGGCCAGGTTAGGCTCCAGAAGCCCCGTGACCCCAAAAAGGGATAAAACGGTTTAGAAAATGAATGAATATTTCTTTATAGAAGTCTATGGGGTTTTGACTTCTTGGAACCAGCAAGAGAGAGAAATCGCTCAGTCCAGTACTTTTATACAGTCAATGCTTCCTCCTCTGACAGCTGGCCACCCAAAACTTTTCTCCTTTTCTTCACTCGCTTGTGACTCCGCCCACTTCATCCGGCATTCACGACACAGAATTATGATTTGTATACCATTTGTATAACATTTGTATACAGAAAAAAACCCCTGTATTTTTTTGTTGGAGCAACAAATGTAGGATTTAATTATTTAACTATTTTATTGTCATTGAGATTGTAATTTTTTTTTCCCACTGGATTCTTTTGTGGCAATGTTACAGTATGATTAGAGTGGGTCTTTTTGATTAAAAAAAGTGTTCTTAAAAACAGAAAAAAGACTATTTGACCCCAAAAGGAACTTCCAACTTAAGTTAAACATACTTAAAATTTGCTTTCAAATATCTTCTCCTCTTAGTCAAACTTTTTAAACCACATAATTGTTTTCTACTGGATTTACAGTAATTTGACGAAGCAGCAGCTATTAAAAGTATGGAGTATCACCTGTTTGCCGTGGAAGCCACTGCTGAGTTTACCTACAAATCCGTATAAGGTTGATATTTTGGGGAAAAAAACAACAAAAAATAACTACTGGATTCCCACTAAAGGCCAGCACAGCTGAAATAAAACCATTTTAGAACAACAAAGCTGCAGACAACATCACACTTTATAACCTGAGAAGAACTTTAAAAAGAAAAAAAAAAACGCTGAAAGCTAGAAAATAAAATCCCAGTGGAAAAATAGAGAGAATGGTTTGGTACAGTGGAGAAAAAAATAAAAGATGGAAAGTTCTTGGAATAGAAACAGGAAGGGGAGAAGAGATGTGATGGGGAAAAATAGACTTCACACAAAGGAAAACATCACAGAAACACAGAATCCAACTCCGACAAGAAGAAGGCATGTGTCAAGAATCGAGGAAGAGACACAGGATATTTTCCACCATTGGATGACACTCCCATCTAATTCAGTCATTTGTCATCCACGTTGGCAGTATGGCTGGCTAATGGACTGGGAAGGCATGAGAGACACAAGCTGAGGAAATCCCTCCGTTGTTATCTGCTGCAGACATTATCAGACCTACTTACTGAAAGCTGGCTGGAAACAGATCTGACACCCGCCATTGCAGTCAGAGCTGAGAAATATGGACGGTAATTTGAAGGCAACAAGAGACTGGCCAAAATGTCATAACAGTTCATGGGAGCGGAGACCAGAAAAGTCACATTGTCCTTGAAAGCGACGCCTATGGAAGCAAAGAAATGGTCCAACAAGTTCTGTTCAGAATCAGTTTTGTTGCTAAACAGTTGTAGAAAGCTTTAATGAAAGCTTTAATTTCACTTTAAATTTAGAGAAAAAGGCACATCGTATTAATATTATTGTCAATTTCTTTCAATGGGAGCATTACATTAGATTTACAGTGTACTGTGGGACAATTTAGGAAAGATGGGAAAAAAAAGCCGGGCTGTACCAAAGTCAAAGTTCTATTGGTTGTTTCAGATCTCGATGTGTGAGATTTGTTTTTCACATTTGACTTTTGCCCTGAGTGAGCCCGGAGCTGTACACACAGCTGCCACCTGGAACCATTTAGTAGTTTAAGCCACCATTCCAACCCTTAATGCTGAGTGTCAAGCAGGGAGGGATCGGATCCCATTTTTATGCTGCGTTCACACCGGGCTCGGAAACGCGTGGACGAGCGTCCGCTTCCTATGAAAGGTCTATGTAAGAGTTTGCATATGCGTGTTTCGGGGTTCCACACTCAGAACTCCCGCACTGACACGTCTTTTTTGAGGCAGTTTTGGGGCTCTATATATAAAAAGTGCACTGAACCTGTTGAAATTTTACTAATCGGGGACTTGGATTTGGTATGGGTGTCAACCAGTTAAAAATCATTCATGAAGGAGAAAAAAAATAATTTCTCTTTTCTCGTATCATGAAGGATGGAATTCTATGACCCCAAGTCCTTCAAATGTCAGAATACAGCTGTGAAAGAAACGGCCTCTTCTTACTGTAGGTACATGCGCTAGTATCAGGTAGCAACAGAGCAGTGTGAACACCATATGCTGAACGCAGGTTCAAGAATGCCCATGTAGCGTGTTTTTGAACACGGCGCACATACTGTAAACTGTGTGTACGTAGCTTTAGAGTCTGGTGTGATTCAACCATGGATTTGACCTTCCTGTCTTGGGGCATGTACGGTACTCTAACGCAAGGACATTTGAATAAACGTGCCACAGATGAAAGGTTGGATGAAGCTCTTTTACCAAAACATGACAAGATTAAAGTTAAAACGTCCAAAAATATGAATTTTTGTTTCATGGATTTTTAGGAAGTAATAAACTATATTGTAATATGTACGGGAGAGGGATCTGCCATATTATTGGATTGTAAGATGCACTATAAGTCTTTTAATCTTCTTAAAAGTTAACAGTCTATGGTACACAGTGGTGAGCTTTATCATGACTTTGGTAAACTACAAAACCCACCGCTTGATGGATAGTAGGAGCATTATGGGTAACTACCGTATATAAAGAAACTCAAGACTCAAAAGTCTGACTCAAGCAACAAATCAAACGCTATTTGACTCTGTTTGACAATCATTATTCTTAACAGATGCAATGTGATTTGTGTGTGTGTGTACTGTATGCATTACTACAAATACCTCCACACATTTATGGTTATAAGTACTTACACTGACTAAGAGAAACTCTGTCTTTCTTTCTAGTCAGCGTATGACTTTATATAACTGAGATCGGTTTGCCAAACCTTGTGTTTTTTTTAATTGAATTATTCCATTCATTTTTAATGCTTGAAATAAACAGATAAATCAAATCAGTAGAAATTAGAAGTACTATCATGAGCCTGGCAGGGTGATATGTATTCCTCTTTAACAGAACTGAGTCAAAAAGTCAGGGTATTTTGATGTGTTACTACTGAACAACACTGACAGTTATTGTCAATAAAGTTGGACTTTTCTGTTGTGTCTATGACTGTGAAGACTGATTATAGCGGATAAAAGAGGCAAACATAAAGCACAATACAGTTCTATTAATGACTGAGCTTTGAATCTTAGTAAAAGAATGGTTCTGCTTTTTTATCAGTGTACCATATTCAGGTTTTTGTTAAGCAGTTTATTATTCATTAAAAGTGTTTTTAAATGGTAATTAGAGAATTAGGAATACAATGGTCATAAACAGAATACTGTCTGAAACCAATTAGGGTGAACTCGAGTTGCAGGGAGCTGACAGCTCAGTTGATCGCTCTTTAAATGGTATGAAACTGAGACGGCTATTAGAATTCTAAGAGTCGAAAAAAACTTTGAATTCAAACATTAAGTGCATAATGGCCACAAACAACTAACAACAAGAGAAATCCCCAGCACTAATTAGCATCAACTTGAATTAATCTGAAGAGGAATTGAATTTTTTATGTTTGTTTGTTTTTTGGATCTGCGTCCAGAAAAAAAAACATACATACGTGCGTGTGTGTGTGTACATGTGTGTGTGTTGGTTCTTGTGTTACCAGAGGCTTTTGATGTTGCGTGTCTTTGTTGTAAAGTCTCCCACAGAGTTTCCCTGTTCGTTACTGCTCTATTTTTACAGAATAATCACTCCTATGAGATCATAGGTCTTCAACAATTTTACTGACCACTGTTCCTGTGAAGAAAAAAAAAAGTCTGACGCTTTGGTGTCTAGTAAAGTCATGTTAAATTCCAGCATTGCTCTACGAAGTTGAAACATTAACTCTACAGCCACATAAGACGTCTAATAACAATGAAAAGCAGCGTGAACTTGAAGCAGTTGTTTAATGTAACTCCCTCGAGTCCTTTACATCACTGGTGAATTCGTGGTCCTGAAAGTTTTGTGTTTTTAACCCCAATATGGAGAGGAGGTTCCGTTCCTCTGCCCAACTCACAAGGGTGGGACTGTTTCACGTTTGAAACCACAATGAGGTTATCCACTGGTCAACCTGCCAGCCAGTTAGTGATGGGAAAAACCACCCTTTTAAGATTCAATCCGATAAAGATTACTGTCTGCATCAAATATTCAATTCCCAGTAAAGATTACTTATTTCTTATTGTCATTTTTTTTTTCTTAAGCATAATTATTTGTTATCCTTCCAACAAATGCCATCAAAAACTAGCCATGTAACAACTCTATTGTTAAAAAGGTTAAAAGTAAAAAAAAACACAAAACCGTTCTTTCTAAAGTCTTGATGTTGTGCTGTGGTGTTGCTAAGGGAAACACATGCAACTCACGACTCTTCAGGTCCCATGACTGATGGAGTTGTCACACAGTTTTTTTGAAGCTTTAGAAACTTTAAGGAACATTTTTTTACTTGGATTTTTTTTTTTTTTGTGCTTCATTTTTAAAGCTGTCTTCAGCAGTCTCTTAAAGAAGTACAACATTTAGTGTGTGATCAGAGAGCAATGCTCAAATTGGAGTAGCTGCCTCGAATGATACAAATTCCCTCCAGATTCAGTTGTGTTAGTGTGGTCCTTTGCAGCCCTTTGTTAGAAAGGCACATGGCCCTTTACTACTTCTCTAAAGGGATTGAGACTCCTACACGACACACAAGCCAAGAGTCAAGCCAGGGGTTTAAATTAAGATCCAATTTAACTTGTCCATATTAAATAGTGTGGGTTTTTTGTCTTCTCCATTGCAGTTTTCTTTGGAACAAACTTTGCTGAAACCAGTTTTTTGAAACATGAATCTGGAGCATTGTTGCAGAACAACAATTTTGGAAATAGTGATGCTTTCTCTGTTCGGCTTCTGCCTTATTCGGTTTCACAATGAATCCTTCATCCTGGTACGTATGCGCCTTGTAAAAAGTTTCCTTGTGCAATAGTGTGATAAATCTGTGCTCACTTTTCTAGCCTACCTGCTGCTGGAGAGAATTAGGAAAATGATTAAAATGGATACAATGAAGCCTGAAAGCAGCACAGACTCCACAACCATTCATCTTGCTGATGCGTCCTTGAGAAAGGTGTGGATGCTCGGGCTCGCTTCAGGAATGCATTTCCCCTCATAGGAAAGGCATATTTAAAGTAAGGTAATATCCTTTGGGTTACAGGTGATTTCGGTTGATGCATTTTCAAAGAAAAACGTGAGTTATCCTGAGTCTTTTGTGCTCAGACTCACACCACAAAAAGAGGCCAAACAGCTGTCGCTCTGGTTTGCCCCATGGAGAGCAATTTAGGCTGACTGGCCACCGCCAAGGAGCTTCAAAGAGTCTGGCATCACTTGATTCTTAGTCACATTGTCTGAATTTGCCAAGAAAATTTCAGGCTTTGGCTTTAGCTGCCACGGCGGACCTGCCAGAGGAGTAATTCACAGCTGGGGTATGAAGGTTACGAAGTTAAGACAGGTTGCTGTTGTCATTGTTAGTCAAAATTCAGATGTGCTAACATTTTTGATGTGTCTGTTACCTCCTATTTCTGGAGAGGTTTGATAAAAGTTTGTTCAAGCCAAGTGTCAGCGTTTAGTGAAATTATTAAAACTGGGAAAAAAAATGCACTAAGCACTTTTGTGCCGTTTAACATTGTGCAACACATTACAAAAAAAGAAATGTGCATCTTATAATTACAACTTAAATTTGAACATCAAAGGAAAGTTAACTGACATATCTTATTTTCTGAAAGTTTTTAATTTTGCCATCTGAAAAAAAATCAACAGTGATCCCTTATCATACTGCAGTTCACCTTTTGCGGTTAATTTTTCTTTTTTTTTTTTTTTTTTTTACAGTAGTTTGTAGTTTAGATACAGAGCACCATTGGGTTCTTTATCTTGATTGACTGTAGACCGTTGTCAGTCAGTCTCCATTGTGTCATGTCTCCTGTACAGAATGCGTTCTACATAAGTCTTCACTTGCGATCGGATCTGTTCATTCTATAATACCGAACTTATTTTTCCTTGGATGTTTTAGAGTTTAAACAAAATGTCTGTCTGAGAAAAGTGCATAAAGTGTGCAGTGAAGAGTTTTACATCCTTATACCATCTACAATAATAGTAAAAACCAAACCTAACACTTCTTCTTGGATTTCACCTGTGATTTGTGGTTTTTGGAATGAAACTCCTGTTATAAACAACAAAACACTGTAAATGCGATTGGTCCCTTGTGAAAATGTAGACTTCTATCACATTCTACATTTACCCGGTATCTAAAAAGTAGAGCTGTCAACGTTAACGTGTTAACGCACGCAATTAATAAAAAAAAAACACGTTATTATTTATTAACACTTTCATTTTTACTGTCTGAAATGTCTTAATTTGTCAGTGTTACCCCAGATATCCTAGAAATGTAATTTGTGTTCACAAAACACGTCAACAGTAAGATTAACTGAAAAGACGTTTATGTCTGCAGTATTACTCCAAGAAAACAAGGATGCTGATATGTAGCCATAAAAAACAAACTTTGTGTCTCTGCACGTGAAATGGTCAGGGTGAATTCTCAAATATGATTGGCTGCTGGGTGTTGATGCGCACCATAAACAGTAGTTCCGGTCACATGGTCCAAATGTTCTTTAACACTATGCAGGCCTCTTTAAAACAAACTTTTTGTTTCATTTTCTAGTCAAAAACAAGCAGAAAGAGGTGAACTTTCTCTCTGATCTGATGCTTTATTGAAACTATTGTGACGATCAGCATATAACTCGCCTTCCAGTTGCGGTCTGCCGACCCAGCAATACATTCTAGTGTTCTTTTGACAAAGGGCGCTTTTTGTAAAAATAAATAAATAAATAAAGTGATCTAAATCCCCCAAAAAACATGAATAAAGTACTAACTATTAGTTGAATATTTATTTCTTTTGTAAGCGGCCATGGTATAAGGAATAATGCATGGAATAATGCATGATGCAAAGTGGAAGACTGTCGCTTCTGACATGTAATTATTCTGCGTTATTAAATAATGTGTTTTTAATTGCGTAAACATGTTGTAAACAAGCGTTGACAGCTGTAATTTAAATATACTTTTAATTGGAAGTTGTCACGTGGTGTGAGCTTTACATACTGTTTTTAAGTGTTTGCTACGACCTGTTGCTGACAGCAAGCCCCTAGCTAAAAATGGTCAGGAACATCTTTACTCACATCGAGTCATCTACAATCTTAAAATTTCATGTGGGCCACCTGTGCGCCCCATACAGATTTGCGTGTATCCACCCGTGAGGGCAGTTGGGACTCTGGCCTTATTATTCACCAATTTGACCTATCAAGCCATTATTGCTTTAAAGACAAGCTTAACTGGATTTTTAGTGTTCTTGGACTTCCCTAACAACAGGATCTAAATCCCAGAAACTTTTGATTTCTGACATCTAAAGTGTCTACAGGAAAGTGTGGACACAACTGCTTCATCTCTACGTGATGCTGTGAAGGATTGGAAAGCAGTTTATGTTGTACAGTGCCTTTCACCTGATAATGACTTGGATGGCCTCATGCCTCTCAGTGAACAACAACACAATGAAGGGTGGTGAAGATGGATGAAGTGATGGATGGATGGATGAATAACCCTAATTTGTAGTTTTCCAGAACTTGGTCCTTGACCTTTTTTGAGAGCTCCTTTGATATTTGTTGTACTGCTTACAAGCCAGTGCTCCTGCGTTGTGATGCTGCAGACTCTGAGAAATGTCGCAACAGGTTTGTTTGCTGCAGACTAAGATAGTGTAACAATGGTTGGTCTGAATAAACAAATTACTAATCAGCATTTATGACTTTTCTAGAATTCCCATTTTCTTGGATTAAATGCATAGATGGGAAAGATGGTCATTAATACATTTAAAGAGCCATTTCTCTATTTTGTTGATATAAAGTCTTAATATAGGTTTTCTCTGGCATGCTCAGTTGGTTCTTAACAGGCTAAAATGTGCCAAGAAACTCGCTGCACCATTACACTCCTATCACAGTTTGAAGTGTTGACACAAAACAGCGTGGATCCAAGCCTTCCTGTTGTTTATTTATTCTTCTGACCCTACCATCGGAATGTCATGAATGAATTCCAAGCCGTGTCGACCTGCAGAAATGTTTCTATTCCATTTCTTCAATTTTGGTGAATCTGGGCGAATAAATCATCTATTTGATGTTTTTCTGTAACAATCACAATCATTATTATCCAAAATTATTGAAACCATGCGGTTTTAATAGAAAGTTTATTAAACCAATCTCATTTCGTCATTTAAACAAACCAAAATTAACAATTAAATCTAACCATTTGGTTTTAAATGACACGATTTTACATGCATTGATTCTCTGCAATATTCATCACTCCAATGCACATCTCCACATCTGACTTTAAAAGTATAGGTATGTCTTAGTCTCCTGTTAAATGATATTTCAATATTTTACTTTTACTTCCACTTACTTTTCTTCTGCATCTGCCGCGTTTTCTTGGGTCTGTCGTTCTAATCAGCGAAGTAATAGTAGTTTCTTGGCATCATTATCCTTTAACACCGCTATAATTGTATCTACTGTAAGAACTTCCTGTGCTTGTTCCTTACAAATCTAATAAATCCCTATTTATATTGGCAGTGTATGATAAGAAACTGCAGCAGATGGTGATAATGGGTTGATTTTAATTTGGTAAATGCCAGCTGTTTTTAAGAGGAAAGCCCGGTTTCTAAAACATTTATGTTGTACGTCATGCATTTTTAGAACATCAGTACATACCTGGATGTGGTCAAATCTGGCTTTATATCATGGGAGTCAAGACAAAATGGAACTAACCCTATGAAGAGAAATTATGTTTACAGGAATATTTTTGAATGACTTGAAACTACTTTGGCTGGAGAAATCATTGCCAAACTCCTGCTTTTGCACAACACAATCCAAATGTCCAGATAAGTTGGTATGACCCACTCATTAAGATGGTTTTGGAGCTGAGAACTGGATGGCCACAGGCCAGTAAGAAGGCCAAAACACTGTAACCTGAATGAACATTGATTTTGTTTTTCTAAAAAAATTCCCAAATAGATGTCATAAATAAACAACTGTCTAGAAACAAAGTGGCTCATAAAGGTCTCTTGATAGTCTGACAAAGCAGCAGTTACTTACAGTTTTAAACCTGCCTTTAACTCTGGAGAACCCCAAAAGTATGTTCTCCTCATCTTTTAACGGTAATCTGGCAATTTTTTGTTCTCTGTAAATTAATCCTATACATCTTCCAATAGTAGCCCCGGCATTTATTACAAAAATGTGGCAGCCCAGCATTAATTATTCTATCCCAGACAGAATGGTGATGGCTAATGGGTTCAGTTTGCGGTGAAATTCAGGATTTACTGAAATGATGAGAATTGTATTATGTTCTGGTTACCGCTGGCTGTAAATGTTTCTTTTCTCTGTGAATCTCCATATCAAAAATCCTGTGCGCTCTCCTGACCATTTTCCTGGACCTTTTCCTAATAATCCATGTTCACACCATCTATCACTGCACCATCTTTGCACCTTTTTTGCTATCTCTGCACAAATACCAACAGACACCCAGCACCTGGACGACGGTGCATAACCAGGGGAAGGACCCTGGCGTTCATTGAAAACACAGGCCACCATTGGAAGATGTGTGGTATTAAAAACTGATGAAATATGAATTAAATAAAAATAATTGCCTGTGGATCCAAACAACTGACTGTATATAAAACGATAGACTGAGAGACCCCTCCCCCCTCGCGTTCTAAATAGGAAGTACCCGCTGGCTCCACGAAGTCAAAATCCTGTAGATGTCTATTTAAAAAAAAATAGCTATTACTTGCTCATTCTATTTGTCAGAATGACCATTCTGGATATGATACAGTTTACATGTTTTTTCTAATCACATATTATTCATGATACTTTTTTGTAGTTATTCAAGTCATAAACTGACCAAATGGGAGTCTCAATGAAAGTACCGTTTATCTTCCAATAGTAGCCGGCGGGAGGGGTTTATTTAAAATAAATTTTAGTAAGGGGCCCGGCCACATAGACCGGCGACAACTAACACCTGTTAGACCCGGCTCATATTGGAGACCAGCGTCTATTAGAGACTGGTCATTATTATTATTGGAAGATATGCGGTATGCGGTCTTGCGTAAAAGAGTCTAAAATGTTCGACAGGTTCTCCCAAACCTACCTTCAAGTGGTAGGGGTGAGGCCTTTCAACAAGTTCACTCCTGATTGAGTAGTTGCCATAGAAAAGTTGCCTCAGACCAGCATGGCGCCATTGCCATACGGCAAACAAATGGCAACTGAATTGCTTTCATTACGCTGTTGCCGGAAGTAAGTCATTTTCTATGGTTGATGTCACTCTCACTTTTCTCATATACTGTCAATGGTCCAGACTAAACTGACTATTTCGCCTTTCTGCCCATCTTGGGGCATTCCGAGGTTTGGTGATGTCATAGCAAATAAAAAACCTTTTAAATCAAAGTAGTTTCAGCAAAACTTTTTAACGTAAAACATTTGTGGGATAGATCATTTCTGATTGTTTTTCCTTTCCAATTTTAAGAAAACATGTAAAAAATATGTCAGCTTTTTGTTTTGTAAACTAAAAGAAAGGCCTGTTCTATATGATCAACTAAATGTTGGCTCCTGCTGTATTTGTCCATCATCTGCTTGAGAGGTTGTTTTTCTTTTGCCGTGGTCAGGCGGATCTTTGAGAGGAGTGTAATAATCTATTTTCCAGCTCTATTATCCCTTTGTGTGTCACCGTGTGTGGTTATGGATTGTTGTTGCAGCATTTCTATGAACCCCAGAGGAGCTCTGCTGCCAAGTGTCTCCAATGAATCACCAGGTAGGTGGCAGGGGGTTATTACAGAGAGAAAAACACAGTGATATAAAAAAAAAAATCTAAAAGAGATAAAGAAGATTGATGCCTTTCCATCGGGGACTCATGTTAAAACATGCCAATGACTCTATCACCTTTAGGTCTTCTTTCTGTCTCCGCTCGTCTCCAGTTTATTGCTTCTTTTACTTTCACACTCAACCAACAGCTTCGTAACTTCTTCTGCTTCTCTATTCACCTCTGGCATCTTTCCTAATAAATCCCATTTGAGCTCTCGCTGCGACCCTCAATCATTGCCTGCGACCAGCTTAAAATAACAATGTGGGAATAGAGAGGAGAGTTGTGCAGGAGCCCCCATGCTGATGTTATTAATTGTTCAAGAGATGAATATCCCATTACAGTCCAACTAACCAATGGAGATGGAGCGGGGCTTATGCCGTGATTAATGCTAAGTTCATGCAATGCATGATTAATTCTGAAGCGCGAGTGGGTGTCTAATCATGGCCACATGCGATATGATCAATTATAGGGTTAAGAAAAGGAGCTGGGTGATTAGACTACCTTTCAGAGTGTGTGGAACGTATGTCACCAGAGGTTCAGGGGGTTGGCATGTCAGGCAGGAGAACATGATGGTAGAAATTAAACGTGGAACCGCGGAGGCTGGATTACACTGTTGCTTTGAACGGCTGGGAGGGTTAGGATCATTCAACTGTGAGCTCCATGTGTTCAAGGCTCTCTTAGAGCTCCAAAGTTAGAGCACCAGGTCACCTTTGGCCATTCTTTTAGACACACGACTGTTGCAACAGCAAACACCTGACCTTTCAGGAAAACTGTAAACTCAGACTGCAGAAAGATTATTTTCAATCCTCTATTTGGTAAATTTCGAACCATTTTTTTTTCTACATGTCATTCTGAACAAAGCACTGCATTGTGTCTGAGTTAAATCAGCTTGTACATGTGGTGTAGTGTTAATGTACACGAGTACATGTGGTGTTTCTATTTTTTTTATTTTTTTTATTTTTAGTAGTCTTCCAGCTTCCACTTATATTTTTAGGAACACAGATGCCCTAATCCATAGATATCTGATTCAAAAAATAAAATAAAAAAAGGCATTCTTTTTTTTCTTAAACTAAGGAAGTGATTCAGGCTCACAGATGACAGAACTTTAGGATGATGGGTTTTTAGAAATTTGCTGCCATTATATTAACCAATGACCTTTTTTTTAAAAAAAAATGTGGTGTTAGTTACAAAATGCAGATTTTAAAGTGAATCAGTCAATTAATTGGAATTCAATTGATACATTTAGATGATGAAAGTATCTCTGTCATTCTTCCTTCAGCAGCTTCTTGAATAGGACCTTTGTGTTCATAGTTGTCATGTCAACAGTGCACAGTGTCGACAACAGAAACGTTCAAAGTGTGTTCTGTCCAAGGTTCTTATTGAGTGACTGACCTCAGGTCAGTTGAGAAAAATTAAGACACATTAGCGGCAATCTCCATGGTTAGGATTCTGATGCTGAAAGCTCACACCTTCCCGAAGTTGTGGAGGAAGAAAAACTCCACATCTGCTAGCGGAGTTTGGCGCTCATTGTAGGTCAACACACGTGCAGCGCCATATGTATCATATGTATCAGAGGATGTTTGAGTGGCCATTCTACATGTCTGTCAAGTGACATATTTCCAGTGTTGGGGGTAACACATTACAAAGTAACAAATTACTGTAATTTAATTACTTTTATAAGTAACTAAGTAACGTAACAAATTACAGTTCAAAATTCGGTTATTAATTAATAACTGAACTATAGAAACCGTCTTTACTTAGGACTTGTAGGCTCTGACATGTTCTCTCTTTTAGATGAAACGAAAATGCAGATTCATTTAAAACAAAGCAGAGGAAGTGGCCAAACGCGCATGCATGCATAGCAAGTACAGACATGACCTCATTCCTGCAGTCAAGGGGCTTTTCAAACTGGCTCAAAGATGAGATGAAGTGAGAAGCTGTCCTGAAAGGAGTCCTGTCATCTCTGCTGAGCAGCAGGTGAGCAGAGCAGAGATTTGCGCCGTAAACCAATCTGTCTGTTACAAATGAAACAACTCTAAAGCCGCTCTTTGGTGTGAAAGACAAGAGTCCGCTCCTTCCTAGGACTCTGAGACGATTATTTCTATATTAATTCGCCCTTTCTCTCTTTCTTTTTCTCTCTAAGCTGCACACGACTGATCAATATGAGTTTGTGCTCAATGCGCTCTGTGGGTGTGTGTGTGTGTGTGCATAGTTTGGTTGACCTGCAGCCGTGCAGAACTGTGCACAAAAGACAGATGGAGAGAGAGAGATGGTGCAACTCATTGTCATGGAATGCATAAAGTTGTCCAAGATGAACATGGAGGCATTTAATAGTTCTTTGTTTTCAAAAAACTGGGTTGCTTGCAGATTTGATAGAGATGAATATGATGTAACAGTATTTTCACATCTGACTTTGAGCTGTAGCATAGACCACATATGAATGTGTCATTTTTCCCACTGTAGTCTGAATTCAGATGAAGCCAGATTATGTTTTCAACCATGTTCATACCTTAAACAAGGTTGTGCGTTAAAAGTGTAGTTTTTTTATTATTTATTTTTATTTCATTTATGTACCTTTATTTAACCAGATTAGTCCAATTGAGATTAAAAATCTATTTTTCAAAGAAGCTCTGTTAAATGAAAGACAAGAGGAACTTGTTTGTGTGAAGCTGTTTTTTTCTTGAAAATTTGTATGAGTGGAAAAAAAGTAAAGTAACGTGTAGTAAATTACTTGTAAAAAGTAATGAGTAAAGTAATTTCATTACAAGTTTGATCCAGTGACTAAGTAAAGTAATCAATTACTTTTTAGAAGTACCTGTACCTGCGTATTTCACAGCGGCACCCCAGATGTATATAAATCACACTCAACACTTTGTTTGGCTTCTACCCTCTGCTTCAGGATCCGTTTATCTCAGAATAGTTGTCTCTGGTCTAGAAATGACCAGCACATCTTCAAAATGAATCCGGAATTCTGTCTGAGCTCTATGGTTTCCAGCCACAGTCCAAACTTGTGTTTGATAGTGTGTCTAATGGTTTCTGAAATATGTTTTACAGCTTTGGGAGCAGCTCCCACCAAATGTTTTCACTACATAGAGCAGTGTGTCATGGAAGAGACAGAGGATGTTAAAGATCAGATTTCTTTGTTTTAAAAAGCTCCACAAAAACATTGGTAATCATGTTTTCATGTCTGGGCTCATGAGGTCATTCAGAGATTCTCACGGTACAGTGAGCTTCGCTCCAGCAGCTGAAGCTGGGTCTGAATGACGGCCGCTTTCTGCCGCTACTTCTATGACCCAGATTGATGACTTTCTGTCCCACGTTAGTTAAAAAAACGAAAAATAAAAATCCAAACCAGAGGATCTTTTTATTGTGTCGATGAAAGTAAGACAAAAATCACAAGGTTTAGGAGGCTCAAGCAGGCTGCCTCCCTGTCCCGCAGCGGCTCTCTGTCTGCCAGCCAGTCGCCTGGGTGGCCCGTGAAGCGATTTACGCTGCCAGGAGCCGACAAAGCGTGCAAGTGATATTTGCTGCCCAGGCCCAGGGTCTGATATATTGTAACAAAAGGCATTTTTAAAGAAACTCATCCACCTTTCTCTCTCTTGCAATTATCTGAAATGTGATGTCCTTATTAAAGTAAATTCTGGGTCATTTTACTTGGTAATTATTTGCCCCCCCCCCCCCCCCCCCTTTTTTTTTTTTTTCTTTTTTTTTTTTTTTTTGTGAATAATTGGGATGGACATCTGGTTCGGTCTGACCTGTCAAGGTGGTAATCTAATTTCAGAGGGCAATTTGATGGGAACTTTAAAAATCTCACTTCTAAGAGAGAACAAACGGACAACTGTTTGTGATGCAGTCTGACAACTCCGCAGCATCTTTAACCACATATGAAAACTAATAACAACAAAGGTCAGAGTAGTCATGTAGCCAAAAAATAAAAAAATAAATTATTTGAGATTCATACTGAACACACATTTTTCTGCTGCTTTGACATAGAATGCCATCCTCATGTCAAATTAGCATCCATCACCTCTCAACAAGCATCAAATGAAATGCTCAACACTTGTCGAAAAAATGTTTTAATTAACTTGATGCTCCTGACATGTGTGGGAGGAGCTACTGTCAAAATGTTGTAGCCTCATCGCTACATGGAAGCATTGACTGTATATCTCATTTACAGTGCATGGAAGACAAGTTCATTCAGTTTGAAGGTAAGCACATCTCCATTTCTGGGTTCATGAGATCATTCAGTGACTCTCCAAGTACAGTGAAATTCACCATCTACTGCAGGAGCTTCATCTGAATTATGGCCCTTCTCATATTATCTAAGCTCACAAAAAAGTCTTCCCAGAAATTCAGAAAAGTAAAAACTGGCCTTGTGCATCAAACAATTGTTTGTGTTTCAAACGTCTTTAACTGACGCTTTAATTCTAATGTCAAACAAGTGTTAGTAGTTTATTATGGATTCACTTGTTAAGCAATGTAATTTACTGTTTAGTGTACAGATTTTATTTCTTTTCATCAAAGACTGCCAGACAGTCTGTGCTTCTCGTACAATGCTGTGAATGTTTTTTTCTGTACGAGTTCTTCAGATGGTAAGGCCTGCTTCAGTCAAGAGGACCTGACTGCAGACAAGAGGATGAAACAAAGACACCGGTCTAGAACCGAAAGTCCTCGACCGCAACAGAAAGCTTACAATTAATTCAAATAAATCCCAAACACAGAACATGAAAAAAAAAGTGAAGTTTATTTTAGAAGCCGTTTTATAACACTGATCTCGCAGTGGCTTAGCAGGACGCCTGTTGGCGTCCGTCGGTTTCAAAGGGTTAAATAACATCAGAATTCTAGAGGTATTATAGAGATATTATTTTTTTGCTGGAAAATAATATTTTTAGTGCCTATAACATTATTTTTATTTTAGGTGGTTTGAGAGTTATACCCATTTTGTGAATGCAGTCATGTTTGGTTGAGAGCAGTACAGAACCTTCCTCTCGCCATGACTGGATTGAGATTCTAGAAACATGATTGGTTTGTCTAAAACCATTAGTTCTTCCAGGCATGCCAAAATTGGTTAGAAAATCTTTTTAAAATTTTTGCAGGTTTTGTTTTGTACCTGCAGCCTAGAACTTTAAACTAATATTAAAAAAAATGGTGCCAGTTATAAAACATAGCATACAAGTATAAAACGTAAGCTACAAGTACAACTGAAGTCTATTTATTTATTATCAATTTTTATTGATATAATTTATTATTGTTTAATTTTATTTATTAATATCAATTTTGAAATGAATGAAATGATTACCACTTTCCGCCCCATTTTAAGCTAATCTTGCACACTAAAACTTGTTTTTTTACTGGAGACAATAACAGTTACCATTTATTCACATTAAAAAGTTTAAATTAAAGGGCCTACATGTCTTAAAACATCTGGAAGTTCTGCTTCCGGTTAATGATGTCTGGGTGCCATCTTGTCTGCAGCCAGTTCCCCATCTTTTCAGTTGCCCCCAGTTGGAGATGATGTCAGATTTTTTTCTTGCCTCGAGGTTTCTCAAAACTGAACAAGCTCAGACAGAGTTCTCCAGCCGGTAACGTTCTAACTGTACTCTTTGCATCCTTCCAGTAAATTAAAAACAAAAAAAAACCAGAAAGAACAGGACATTTTTTACATAAACGAGTACAAAGTACAACTGAGCAAAAGAAACAACCTTACAACAAAAAAAGAGGTTTTCAGAAAATGTCTATATAGCCAATAGTTTGTACTTTGAGTAAATATGTTCTTCATTTGGCCTCTGTTAATGGCTCTGTTGTGCAGTGCCAACCTTTAAAGGAGAACCGCAGAGAGGGAGCAGGAGCCCCTGAGTGGGAGATCATAATTCAGGAGGATAATTGGGGCATTTAAACCAAACCTGGGACTCATCTATTCTAGACAGATGCAGGTCAGACCGGCCCGTTCACATGGGAGGAAAGGGAGGGACGGGAGGAGAGGTGAGGACTTGACAAGTGGAAAGACAGATGGTCAGAGGGAGCTGGAGGATGGAAGATAGGGAGGAGAGGCAAAAAAAAAAAATCAAGGAAAACTGAGGGGGGAAGAAAAGAAGTAAAAATAGAGCGGAAAAAAGAAAAGTAGTCAAGCAAAAATGAAAAATGAGAATGAGCAAAGACTAACCCAGAAGTCAATAACTATTATTTTGCTGCTTTATGAAGTGTAGTTTAATCTGAGCCGTTTTCCACAGAAAGTGACAGCAGCTGATGGAGAACGTGAATAAAACTTTAGAGTTAAATATTAGGCATAAAAATCGCTGCATCCCAAATTTACTGATTTGTTTAAGGCCAGCAACCCTGAACTCAATCAAAGATATTTGATTTGACAATTAAAATTGGGTATTTAATGACAAACCATCAGTTTGTGTCAAAAATATGGAAAATTATGCATGATGAATAAAAAAAGGCTCATTTCATTTTTATGTTTTTACAAAAGGTACAATGCTGTCAATTTTCTTCATTTGTGAATCATTGCCGCCACCGTTTTTTATATATTTTTTTTAATAGCCTTTTCACTTTAACCACCATAAAAGCAGTAAGAAATGCACGACTTTGAATCAGGACTTAAAGACCAACAGACCAACTCCAATGAAAATGGTCTTTTTTGTGTTTTTAACATTTCCTATTAGCATTTTTCTCATGATAGAGGACCTATATAAAATAATTGATGATTAAAATGAAGTTTCTAAGTATTTCTTTATTCATATCGCATTGAATCAGAAAACCGAATGCTTGAAAAACCTGGGGCTGATGACATCACTACTGACTGATCGCCAAAGTTTCTCTCACCACTCTGCTCCTCTGTCCCTTGAGCATATTTATTTTCCTCATTCGAAGTGGCCTCTGACTCAAAACTGTGCGGCTGGAATGGATGGATGAGATGAAAATAAAGTAAGATAGAAATATTTCTATATTTGCTGTAATTTTGACAGCAAAGCCATCTGCTACAGTCATCATAAGGAGCTGTCAACAAAGGTACACAGTGCTGTTCAGGCTGTGTGCTTTACAGATTCCAATGCTACAAGAAGAATTTTATGTAGTTGCCCTTTAGTATCCCCTTGCTACGTGTCTGTCAGTTTTTGTTTACACTGCTATTAATATGGAGGCTGCAAAACTTCCTCACAAAGTCTTTAAGGAAGATTGCATTAATACCTGTTCAAGTGTTGTTGTTCCAACGCACCGTTGCTCCTCGTGTTCACAGGGGATTCCTTCGTTCCTGGTTCGGGGGTGTGGTTTGCTGATTTCTCTCTGCCCACTTCACCAATTCCCTTCTTCTTCAGGTCATCCAGCGCTTCTTGCAGGTTGTTGTACATTCTCGGACCATTCTCATAAAACACCATAAGTCTGGCGGGACAGATGGTTTGAAAACTGAGCCCTTTTTCTTTCAGCATCTTTCTTACCTGGTTATATTCTTTCCTCTTAGCGAGAACATCGCTGGGGTAATCCTGGTCGAAGAACACACGCCGTTCTCCAAGTCGAAACTCCCTCTTTTCCCAAGCCATGCATAGCACCGTCTCCTTCGTTTTGTATTCCAGAAAGGAGATCTCAATAGACCTGGGGTCAGTGCTGGAGGAGTGGTTTGGGGCTAAGTGGGCGGTGACATCACTGAATGCTGAAGAAGAGATGATATATAAATGAGGGACAGTTCGGACTTAATGAAGTTTTCTATAAAGTTATTCTATAAAATATTGTTCCCTTCTGCTCCTTCAGGGACTCCATGAATTTGGATGTTGTTTCTGCACGAATGAGCCTCCAGGTCAGACAGATGTGCTCGTCTGGCTCCTCTCAGCCACTCTCTGTTCTGCTTCTTCGGCCATATTTGTGATTCGTTTAAGGTCTGCAACAGTGTCCTTAAGCCGCTCTCCCATTTCTCCCCTAAACTCACTCATTTCTGTCTTAAGTAGCCCCTCATCGTCAATATATTCTTTCTTTCACATCTGCTTGAATTTCTTTCAGTTTGGCGATAATGTTAGCTTGAATAGCCTCCATGGCTTTCTGCTAGCCTGTTAGCCTCTTCTGCATCGTGTTCTTGCTTGTTTCCTCTTACTTTTTGTTTATTGCTCCCTGACGTACCACTTTAACATAAATGTTGATGGTTATTGCTTTGTATTGTCAGAGGGAGTCGAGGCAGCTTCGGAGCTTAGAAGTTATGCTGTTGCATGTCTTCTCACCATTCCGGAAGTCCAGAAACGCAGTTTTAATCCTAAATAATTGTATTTAGGTCCTGTGTTATGAGAACAATGCTACAAGAACATGTTAGAAACACAAAAAAGATCATTTTCATTGTAGTGGGTCTTTAACGAGTTCAGAAGTCAACTTAACCATGCTTGTTTTGTTGTGTCTCATCCAGAGAATCTTTGTGTCAAATGTTTTGACTGAGTGATTTTTTAAATGCTTTGTTTCAAACCTTTAAAAACAATGTGGTGTCAGATTTTTTTCTCCCGTTGGCGCCCTAGATTCGGGTCAAAGATCAAGCCCAAATATGATCCTTTATGGCCACGGCTCAGTGAGTTTCATGTCAAATCTGAAAGAAGTTCAGAGGCCTGCCATAATCAAAAGTTTTAGTGACATTGTGAGAGGTGAATGTCCGTAATGCTGTAATGTTGTCCCTTTTGGAGGCGGAGTCAGTACACAGCTTGTTCATTTAGAGACAGCTCGACATTGAGAGAAGCCAGTTGAGGTGGCTTGTGCATCTGGTGCGGATGCCTCCTTGGGGAGGTATTCTGGGCATGTCCCACTGAGCGGAGACCTCTGGGATGACCCAGGACACGCTGGAGGGACTACATCTCTTGACTGCGCTTTGAACATCTCAAACTCCAACAGACTGCTCCCTTCACGACACGGTCATGAATGAGGGCAAGAAAATGGATTCAAAGTGTGTGGAAAAAGGTTTGGGTGAGTTTTTCTGCGTGCTCAGGGTGCAAAAGCTGGGCCAAAACTCAGCAAACTAAAAACAATGATCATTTTTGCAAGACAATGTGGTACTTTGCTAGTTTTTTTGGGACTCAGTCCTGAAATCTGCTTGTTTTAGTTGGAACTGCCGTGGTACTTCCCTAGATATGGGTTTTGAGGTCTTGGCTGTCCTGATATACGCGCCTTGCAAGCATGGGTATTGAGTGAAAAATAGGGAAGACCACTGACCTACTTAAGCAAATGACACACTATGTAGTATCCTATGAAAGATTGTTTAAAAAAACATTTGAAAAATGTATGCAAACATATATTTGCAGGTCACTTGACAGTAAAATTACGGTTGGGTCTTTCAGTAATTAACATGCAAGCTGTTCTGTGGATGCTCCATTTATTACAGAACAGGAAAATATCCAAATGTTGCCAGAGATGGGAATATAGACTAGTGACCTGGGCCCATGTGGTAATTAGGTCTTAGATACAGTTGACTTGCGACCTCTCCCAAAGAGATTTATTATGTGACTTGGACATGAAGCTTTGGACTTATAAGCCATTTTAGTTTTGGAAATGATGAAAAAAAGAAAAACATAAAACAAAAAACAATTCGAACAAGTTCTAACTTTTTGGTGTTCCTGTACTGAGGCTGCAGTTGATACTTTTAAAGCACTTTTTAACATGACAAAAGCACTGTAGAAGGTTAAGATCCAAAGACAAGAAAAAAGGGTAAAAATGTCTCTAAAATGTATGAGAACACAAGCAGATGGACATTGTGACTTTAGGTAAGGCCCCTAACCACACATTGCTTCCAATTGTGAAAAAAGTAATGAGTTAGTTGTAGGTGCTTTGTTTTATTCAAATGTTGTGTTATTTAAGATTAATTTAAATAATTCTCCAACTTCTAGACAGTCTTCCAATGGGAGAGCTTGGATTCAAATAAAAGATGGATAGAAATGAGTCGTTGTTTGGTCATGATGTTGTCTGGAGTGATGGGTTTGTACTGAGCTGATTTGCTGTTAGTTTTGAAGATTTCTGATTGTTGTTGAGATCATTATTGGAACACAAGTTAGATCAATCAAGGACTGAAAATTTGCCAAAACCAACACTGAGATGATGATTTGATGCTATAACAAATAACTGTATATATATACATATATATATGAAATTGTTATATGGTACATATAACATTATACATTTTTCCTATAAAATGTACAGTATATACAGTTTTGGTTGATTGAAGTCAAAATGTGATGCAGGAATGAACTTTCTAACTCTTGACTACTCATCAGGGATGGTTGCTGTGTGCAATGGGCTGCAAGGTGGTGCAGTGGTTGTGCTCTTACCTTACAGCCGTGTGGAGTTTGCACAATCTTCCAGTTTTCTCCAGGTCCTACAGTTTCCTCCACAGTTCAAAAACATACATTGTCATGTCATGGGTTAATAGATTACTCTAAATTGTCCGTTGGAGTGAATATGACAATGTGTGAGTGTGTGTGTGGTCCTGCAACAGCTCTGCCACCTGTTCAGGGTCCACCCCGTTTTTGCCCAACAGTAGCCAGGACAGGCTCTGGCCATCCCGTGACCTCAGAACGGATTCAGCAGGTTAAGAAAATGGATGGTTCTCTTATGCGTGCATGGGTGTTCTGGGGGTCTTTCTGTCATATTACCGTTGTACATGTTAATTGGTGGATCACATTTTCAAATTATCAGGAGTGTCCTTTCTTTACAAGTTGTTTATGTAGGGATCTTTGAACTGATCAAGAAGCCTCACCTTCTCTGTAAATATTGTTTTTAGCAAGTTGAGGTACGCAGTCATCTATGGATACCTCTACCTACAGTAGATAGTCTATAATATGTAGACTATCTACTATAAATATGATAAATGCTGATAGTATGTAGTCTACCTAGGTACCCAGTTACCAGTACTATTTTTGATTGGTTCTAAAAAAGTAATGTGCGACCTATGACCATGGATGAGTACGTTCCCTTATGCTTTTGCACAGCGACAATCCAATAACAAAAGACTGCTTCCCCCTATATTTAAATTTGCTTTTGTGGAGTTTAACAAATCTTTTAATGGTTGGTCTTTTAAAGTTGTTGGCAGGTGACAGGCTTCTTCTTGACTTTAAGAAAATAAAGACACTCAGAAACTTGGGTGAGCAATGGGAGCATGCAAAACGAATCATCCATCCATCCATCCATCCATCCATCCATCCATCCATCCATCCATCCATCCATCCATCCATGTGTTTTGGTTGTACTCCCAAATGACTGGAATAGGCTTCAGCAACCCATGTGTTTTTACACCTGTCTATATGTACAAAACACACAACATACATGTCAATAAAACATATATGTGGCTTCTGAGTTTCTAAATAACTTGACTTTATGTTTGTATGCGTCCACGTGAGTCTGTATGCATGAACATAATCCAGGAAGGCAGACCAAACCTGTCAGTTCTGTCTCCTTCCCTCCAGTGCTTATTGACTGGAACACTGGAGGGAAATGGATGAAGCTTCGGAAGAGGCAATTTAACATATTGTAATTATGACCATGTTTCATTGCTACGCCCCCCCATGACAAAACTTACTTTATTCATCATGTTAATGGAATCAATTACTCTAACTCCGGCACCAGCATCCACTCCTCTTGTTATGTTTCTTTTCTATTATTCAAGCAGCGAGACGAGAGAGCAACACTTTGACAAAGAAAATTTACAGAAGACAAAAAAAAATAACGTCGCACACGGGGATTCTTACATGGTTTTGAGAGATGGCTGCCTTATGGACCGAGCCGCCTCAGTCCCAAATCACAGACCAAAGCCATCTGGCATCCATGACAGGCTAGTGCAAAATAGAAAAACTTTTCTACTAGATTTCAATCATAGTGCAGAACCCACACCCATCTCTTCCTGTTGGGCACTCGGGGGACTTACTGCAGCTGGAAGTTAAAGAATTTTCTTCTTCCAAGTTTAGCTATACTTCAGGCTGACAATTGGTCCAAAATTGAAGTCTCGCTGATGCATTTCCTTATCATTTATGAAGACTCCACTGCCAAAGCATTGTTCTCTAAGTGCTGCTGTTAGAATTTCCACAAGGACACCACAAAGAAAATAGCCATGGTCTAAATTGTAATGACAAAAATGTCAGAATTGATAAAGCAAATCAGAGTTCCCATCACACAGAAGGTCATTTAGTTAAAAGAAAAGCAAAAAAAAGACACAACAAAAGAACAGCTCATTGGAGTTATTTTTTCTTGGGTGATCCACTTTGTTTAGCAGATGTTACATGGCAAAAAAAAAATCTTTTTTAAATTATTTTTTTTAAGAATCTATACTTTTTTAAAGCATTGATTCCTTTTTATTTAGTCAATCTTGTGAATTTCTGGCTGAGAATCTCTTGAAACCACAGAACAAACTGTAAAGTTTTTCTGCTGACATTACAGTAAACAGGCCTGTGTGATCTTAACATCCTGTGGAGCAAAACATCGGTAAAAAGTTATTTTGTTTGTTATTTAAAAAAAAAAGTTGAAGCACATAATATCTTCTGCTGCACAGCAGTGTTTTGGATTAGATTAACAGCAGTAGTCAGTAATGAAAAGAATGGCTCACTAAAGTAGACTTCATGTAAAAGCAGAAGAAATGGCATTTTTCATTTTTGTAATGTAACGTCCGGCTGGAAGCTGTGACGCTTTTTCTGCTGCAGACATTTTAAACACACTGGTCTCCACACTAACATAAACAAAAACAGAAACCTGATTTTATTTTAGCTTTGCTAACAGGCCAAAGTTCATTTCTGTCTCCAAGCGCCTTCCATGCGAGGCAGAGACTCCTGATTGGATAGAATACAGGCCAATTAGTATGAACTCTTGTCTGTGATTGGCTGTTTGGTGGCACAGATATCACACAAAACAGAAACAAAATCAAAGATAGGGCAAAAGTGAGATGAGAGACAATGCATCTGAAAACATTTGTGTTGCAAATGCAAAAATAGATTTTGAAAGCAAATATTAAACATTTCCATTTGCAAATTATGAAATGTTGTTCTTAAAACTTTACATTTTGTTTGCAATTTAGAAAAATTTGGTCTCAAAACTGTGAATTTTGTGTGCGTGTTTTCTGCTTCCCCAGTTTCTTGCCGTGAAACTGATGCATCAACAGACATAATAGACTAAATTTACAGAAAGGATTTTACCTAAGAGGGTGAAATAAAAAAAACTAAAATAAAACAACTGTATTCTTTTAAGAATTCGTTTTTTAAGGAAAGCATTCCTTCATTGTTTTTACTCAAAAATGTTAAACTGACATTTTTTGATAAGTCCAATTGCTCATAACAGCAAATGGTGTTTGTGATTGTTGATGCTAAAGGAAATCTGTCTTTAAAGCAAGGAGGAGAAACTTTAGAAATTCAATCATTTGCTGGTATTGTTGATTGTTGGACCATGTGCTGATTTAGATTTTAAAAATCATTGAGGTAAATAAAGAAGACATGGGCAGTCAGAAAAATTACAAAAGATCCTAAAATCAAATCACAAAAGGTAATAAAATCTCTAATTGTAATGATAAAAACTAAAAACATAGTAAAATACAATAAAACAGAAAGGCCAGGCTTACTACAGCGATGTTAAATGTTATTGTAATTCTTTTACTTAAGTGGTTATCTATTAGCTCAGCTGGCGTTTTCAAGGTAATGCTACAAGCTGAAAGTGCATTCAAAGTTGATACTTGAGCACATTTATCTGAGAGGAAAGGAAAAACACATTTGACTTCAGATATACAGAGGTCCCTCACTATATTTCACACATTTTTGACAGTGCAACTTTGCATTCTTCTTTTTTTAAAAAAAAAAAAAGAAAAACGAGGCATCATGTCCTGCGTCCTGAATCCCAATCTTCTCCTCCATGCCTGGTCTCCTTTACAGAATGTCTACATCATTCTTCCATCACATCAAAGCTTTCATTCAGTGATTCTAGACCTTTTTTTCTATGAAGGTTTGAACTTTGAGAGTTTAGACCACACAGAAAAGTGGGACATGTCTGACAAATGTGCATTGAGTGTGATAGTGGTTTTGCAGCCTAAAAAAATGATGAGACTTGTAAAAATGAAAGTTGACTTCTAGGATTCTAACTATCGTGAGTTATTTTTAGAACTTTCCTCCCTCAATCAATGAGAGCCCACTGTAAACACCTTAAATTTAACCAACTTGATCCACCTTTGTGACTTGTTGCATAAAAGTGACCTCAGCTCATCAGTATAGAACTTCTATACTAACTAAAGATAACGTATAAAACCTGTAACTACAGGGCTTATGGTCTAATTATTGAAGCTTCGGCGTGTGGCGAACTGATCAAGATCCCGGTGCTTGTCAAATACTTCCTTAAGAGGAGCCAAAAGGCCATCTGTGTGTGTGTGATTTCTTAATCCAGACTCTTGTCCTCTCAGCGACCTCTTTCCCTGTCATTCCACAGCGAGTGATTATCAGGACAGTCGCAGGTTATTTCCTGAATTTGCAGATCAGATAACCTGTAGAATGTAATTTCACGGCTCCGTGTATGGAGACTTGGAGCCAAGGGTTCACGTAGGCATGACCGTCTGTGTGTGTGTTTGATAGTAAATAATGACTTACAGCGTCTGCTCAGACAATCTGTCGCAGTTTTCGCAAAGCCTGCCTTTTAGCCGTGGCTTATACACAACTATTATCCGCAATTACACAACACAATACTAATAGATACCAACCCAAAGTGCACTATCTGATTTTCTTACCTTTCAAAGCAACATCTAATGCAAATTATCATTACAATGTCACCAATTTTAGGCTGAACAAAGGTTTATTTAAACAAGAAACAAAGGGATGGATCATTTTTAGACAGTAATAAGCTGAAAGGCTTTTTTTTTTGTTCAATTATTTGTCCTAATTGTTGACCTTTCCTTGTAGAGTTGGCATTAATTTTACCTATTTCAAATCCCATTTCTGGTAGTGCACTAATGTTTTGCTGTAGTTCAGAAATTGGGGAATCATTACTTTTTAAAAAATGAAATGATAAAGTATGTCGTCTTTTTTTTAGATGATTTGTTAATGAAAAGGCAGAAATGTCAGTGCACAGAAAACAGTCATGCTGACGCAGAACGGTATCATGAAACTCTCACACCGTAACAGTGCCGCCATTATCAAGGCCTCTTGCTCTGCTGCTATGGCTGCAGGGATGGAGTTTGTGCCAAAGCGAGCCTTTCTGAATGTTAATGTGCAGGATCTGCCTTATACTTTGGTTGAACAGACTCAGATAACGAGTTGACCACTTCTATTTGCTCTTCTATTTTACCTTCAAAATTAAAATAAAATAAGAATCACATAGATATATGCGTTGTCTTCTTTTATTGAAGACCAATGCAACACAACCTAACCTCCACCTTCAAATTTGATCTTTTTTTTAAATTAGGATACAGCTATATAAACAAACACATGCTGTATATATTGCATACTCTTACTTATTCACTCAAAACTTCAAATTGAAGAAACATTATTCTGATTATTCCTTTTTCAGGAAAAAATATCATTTTCAAGGCACTGCTAGCTGTGGGGCCCACTGTTCATTTCAGGCAGATGGAGATGGGTGAGAATTGTTTTGCAGTTTCAGATGAAACTATTCCTGCTTTGTTGACAATGTAAGCTTATTTTCAAGACACGTTTACACTTGTAGTAACAGTTGAATAACGGAGCCATGAGTGTTACAAAAAAAGGTTTGAAAATGTTTTTTTTTGCTGTGATACTGATTTATTGTCAGAGGAGCTGTAGTGTCAATGCTCTGCTAAACACAGTTCCTGCTGCTCGTGATCATAAAAGTGTACTTTTTTCATGGGTCTAAGGTCAATTTAAAATACTGAAGACAAGCACACTTTCCCCCTATGTTATAGTTTTATTAGACATCGATTAAGTTAATCCAACTGGTGACCTTGTCCAGGATGTACCCCACCTTTGACTAACAGTGACCAGGACAGGCGCCGGCAACCCCGTGACCCCCTTCAGCTGGTTAAGAAGATGGATGGATGAACTGGGTTTGCAGTGGTCCCTCGCTCCATCACAGTTGACCTTTCAGCTTCTCGCAGTTTTGCAGATTTTTTCAATGCAATCTGTAACAGTGCACTGTATTGCATCGTGACTGACTGTTAACCATCTTTATTCAACCTTCTCTGTGCCTTGTTTCAAGTACAGAATACGTTCGGTTTGTCAAATTTACATAAATATTTGATCGAGAGCAGATCTTTGGTTTCATTATTTAATCCTGGACTTATTTTTCTACAACGGGTTTAACTTTAAGGGTTTTACTTTACCAACGCTGGAGGTTTAGCTTTTTAGCTTTAGCTCCAGCGTTGACACTTTTTTTCCTCCTGTGTAACTTTTCACGCAAATTCACGGAATTAACGTAATTTAAGCAGACTCTGAAACAGAAAAAACAGCTTTACAGAAGTGTTTAATAAAGGGTGTCAAACATACAGCCCATGGTTTAATCCGGCTCAGTCGTGAAGAAAAAAACATGTAAGAGCCATTCCAGTGGCGAGATATGGTTCTTTAAAGAAATTCCGCCACTAGGGGGAGCAAAGGAAGCAGTTTTGCAAGTGCGTGTCACGTCTGAGTACGTTGCTATAAAAATGATCAGGTGTGAAACCGCAATTACCATCAAAACCGTCAAAAAGAAAGGCTGACGTGGAGTGCTGAGCTTACCAGAAAAAATGGACAGATTTGATTTATTTGCTGAGCCGGATGCAACACCGGGGTGCTTGGTATGTAGCCAACAGGTCGCAGTGCTCAAAGAATGTAACATTCAGCGCCATCGTGAGACTCACCGTAAAGTAAAGTTTCACCAGTAAAGAGACGATAAACCAACTATTAGCTGGACTGACAAAAGAAGAAAATGTCTATTCGCTCATCATTTTTGAAATACATGCGGCCAATGCTGACAGTTTTTTTTTTTTTGGGCCGCACAAACCCAGAAGAATGGTTAAGGGTCTGGTTAGACCATGAAACGGTGCGGTTGTTTCTGCAGCTCACCACTTCTCCCAGGGGGAGGATAAAATGCAGAAAAATAATTTCAGACACCTAGGTGTGTGACAGCTAAAGGGATTTAATTTTAAATACACGCGGCCAACAACAAAATCCAACCTTCGCCGCAGTTAAAATACGTGCAGGCAATGCAGCTATGTGCATCCTGACTGCACGTGTTAGGTGTGGCCAGCATACATTTTCTTTTTGATTTCTTTTTGCCCTGGTCGCACGCAGCAGCCGTGATGTCAATGATGGAGCAGTGCAAAAAGCTGCTACCTTATTACAAACAAGTTGGTACAAAACATCCAAAACCATTTTCAGATGGTGAACTTGTGAAAAATTTTTAACTGAAGGCAGCAAAAGTCATGTGCCCCAAAAAGCAGTCGACCTTTGCCAACATAAGTATGTCAAGGGTTAGGATTGCAGATACAACGTCTCTCAGGAGACTTGAGCAGCCAAATGAAGGACAGAATCCAGACATTTATTGATGAAAACTCTGGCATCACAGATATCGCACAAAGGTGCATTTTTTGATGAGATTTTGACCGTCACTCTTAAGAGATTCTTGAGTTGGTTCATATGATGGACACAACAACAGCTGATGTCAGCGCTCTCATTACTGTGCTGGACATTGTGGAGTGAACTGGTCATGCGATGTCAGTCTGGCTACGGACGGCGCCTCATCTATGGTAGGGAAGAAGACAGGAAAAGATTTTTGGACATTTCATTGTATTTTGCACACTTGAATGACATGAAATGTGTTGCTACACATGATTTGAATCCTGTCATTGTTGGCCTGGTGAAGGCCAAACCATGCCGAGTTTCAGGAGAGAAAGGGAAGTTAGCTCCAAATTCTTTTGTTATGTTTACAAAGTTTGCAAGTTTCATTTACTTTAATTTTTCATCATTTTGCACATTTATATTTTAGGCAGGGTGTTTACTTTTTTCTGCAGCCCCGTCTTGAGTTTACTATTGGGATTCCTTCAATGCCAGCTGTGAAATATTCAAAATAGAATAAACCATTTGTTTGTAAGTGAAATGCATTTTATTTGAAATCCATCAGCCTGTGTGAATGAATGTGTAATGAATGACTAGGCTACTGTGTTGGTTGAGGCATTTTTTTTCCAAATGAGAAAAAACAAAACAAAAGCAAAGCTACAGGTAACAAGTTGACCACAGGTTATGTTGCTTTTATGTTATCGGTCCGGCTCACTTGATATCAGTAATGAATGATGGATGTGGCCCCTGAACCACAATGAGTCCGACTCTCCCGGTTATACAGTCAATGTAAATCATTGTGGAGAAATACGGTTTTGAGCCGACATGCAAAGCTGTCAGCATCAGCTCCTTCACGTTGTTTCTGTCTGTCTGAGAAAAGTGAATAAAGTGTGAAGTTGAGGATTTACAGCCATAAAACATCTGTAATCCTTTATGGTTTCCACTTGTTTTATTCTAACTCCTGAGGGAACACTGTACAGTGGACACAGTTGAAGAGTTATGGTAGAATATCAGCACTGGAGCTAAAGCTCTGGTGTTAAAGGGTTAATATTAAGAAATGCATTATTTATGGAGTCGATTTGGTGGAATTTGACACACTTTATTAACCATGTTGCATTTGTATGTTCTTTAGAACTCTTATTTACTATTAGCCTCTGGGACAACCTTGTTTGCACAATTTTTTCCCCAAACACTTCATCTTGCTCTCTATGTCAATAGATTTTCGGCCTGCGGGCAGAAAGAGCATACAATACACCCGCATACACACACTCACCCAACACCTCAAAATGCTGGACTATCGATTTGTTGAGTACAGTGGTCAAGCAACCCTGGCTCGACTCACCCCTTAGGTGAGTCACACAATCGACACCGGATGAGCTCTTCCCCAGCTGTCTATGGCCCCATTTTGAATCCCAGTGGGTTCCAAAGTATTGATCTTAAACCATTTCTCCATCTGCCATCACCTTCTCTACCTCTGTCTCCTCCTGCTTCTTTTTAATCTGACCTTTTTTTTTCTTGCTTGATGCCTTTCTTCCCCCAAGAGACTCCAACAATAAATAAAAGGAGATGGTTTTCTCTCCTCTATCTAAAGAAGGAGGATGTGGGAAGGAGGGGTTGGACCAAAAATGATGAAATCTTAAGCATTCAGAAAGTTATGCGTTCACAGGGTTTAGCGTTCTAATCTAAGATCCTGAATCCTTCCCTACCTTGTGGGCTTTTTCCACAGAAATGTCCTAAAATGCACCTGGTACTTGTAATTTCTCAGACGAGTCCTTGTCTGGCCTTGGCACCTTTTTTTCTGGTGGGACAGAGCATAAATAACCCCACTTGGAGGCATTCTAAGCACAATCTGACCTAATCCCCAAACCGCAACTGACTGCTTTTGATGCAAAGAAACTACACGTCCACTCTGATTTGCTTTTAAAAAGCTAAAGTCCTTCAGGGGCCACCGAGTCAACCTTCACAGGAAACTTTGTATTTTTACTTTCATTCCTCTGTTAATTACCCACAGGCTGTAGACCTGAGGTTCAGGGTTAAAACATAGTTAGAAGGGTTGGATATTTTCCCTTCAGTTTATTTAATCTTTTTTAGAAAGAAAAAAGCTGAAAAAAAAATATTTTTTTTGAAATCCTTGCTTTTTCAGACTAAAACATTTTCACACTCTTCTCTCAAAGTTCAACCCTTCATAGAAAATTAAGATCAGTATTATGGAAGGACAACAAAGATCTGATTGCTATCAAAGATTTGTAGCTTTGGAAAGCTGCATGTATAGAGACAGCGCAGAAGAGATTGATTGTCAAGTTCTCCAGCCAATCAGGATGAAGAACAGGGTACGCAATTTAAAAAACATAATCGCTCTAAAAGGATCAGCAGGACCGCAGGTGTCGACCTGAAATGTAGAAAAGGAACACTGTATTCTGTTCTATTAGACAGGTATTCTTTTTTTTGAGGGAGGGGGGTCAGATAGGGACACAGACTGCAGAAAGGTAGAATAAAAGGTTATGTTTTATGCAGGTCTCAATCACGGGGCCAGACTGGAAAAAGACTAATGATATTGTTTAGGAAGCCTGGCCGAGAAGTGGGCCGCATCTGTCCTGCAGGCCGTAGTTTGAGGACAACTGATTTAGACTGCAGTCTAAGTTGAGTCGACTTTTATTTAAACAAGTGTTGCAGTGAAGGGCAAACAATGCTTTCCTATTGCAGGTTATATTGTAATCGTAAGAGCGATCAGCAATATCGCACATTGCGAATGTTTCTGATATCGTGCAACCTCATTTACCACACTGAGATGTCTCATGTTTAGCTAACTAGATATACTTTAGTAGTTGGGCTCTAATAAGCTCAACTCTAACAATACAGACATTCAGGTCTTATGTTCTGATCACCCTGGGTATGTGACACACGGCCCTGAATGTGCTGAACGTGCATTCTTGCTTGAGCTTTTACCATGCGTCTTCACACTTGACTGTTGCTGCTCGATTCCAGTGCACGTAATCAAAGTTAGAGGAGTCTTTTCTGTCACTTTTCTGATATGTGAAAACTTGTTGTCATAGAATTCCAGTGGGGCACAAAGCGCAATTATTCATTTATCCTCCATGATCAATTTACAAACAGTTGGCTGTGAATGAAAAGCTGACGCCATCCAGGCGTCACTACCAAATCCGAGTCTCTGATTGGTCAAAGCTCAGTTGGTTTAACTTACAACACATGTTCAGTTATCATCTGCTTTATAAATAGTCTGACAGTTTACTTAAAAACTTGCGTCGCTGCACATGAACACAAGAGTGTGGAACCTGAAACTTCCAGAAATGCAGCTTTTTCATCAAAAGTAGTCCCTTGAATGTGTGTTACTGACAGCCGTGTGAATGTAGCTTAAGCTGTTTTCAAAGCTCAAACTGTTTTTAACCCAATTTAGTGAGAATTTGTTGTGGCTCTTAAGTTGTTCTTCACATTTTTGGTGGTTAATAGCTCAGAAAGGTAGTTTTTCTGAGGTAAACTTTTCTTGTCCTCCTCAGTCCATAGTTCCTCCTTCCTTCCACCACCTCCCCATCTCTCTCAGCTATTTCCCCGTGTCAGTCTGTGTAATTGAGGTAATGCCGTTAATGATGTGTGAGTGGTCTCTCTTAAATCTCCCTTTCCCTGTTTCACACATGCACACAAACACACAGGCACTGATTGCAGCAGATAGGGCTGTTTCATTAGAGCTGGCAGGGCGAAGACAAGGCAGCAGTGGCTAACGGACACAAACGACCTCGCCGTGGGGAAACCGGAGCTTGAAACACTAATTAGGACGACTTTGGGAGACAAAATGGGTATGGAGGGGTAAATGAGCGGAGCGCTGTGTGCAGATTTGGAAAATACAGGTGGGAGGGATGCTATAGGTGCATTGTTTGAGTAAAACTGACAGATGAAAAACAAGCCAAAGACGTGAACTGACAAAGATGGGAAAAGTTGGAAAGAAGTGAACACAAAGTGACAGCGGATCAGGAGTAATAATGGTGAATCCAATTACTTAAATTAAAATAAATTTAATTAAATTAGTAGTAACCTGTTTCAATAAATGTATATTTTATGACAAATAATGTTGTTTAAAATGTGAGAATAAATGTAAAGACATGCTGAATGAAACAAACAGTCGTTTAGTGTGGCTGAGCATTTCCGCCTTAAAATTACAGTGACAAGTTTTATGTAGACAATCAAGAGGTTTTAAAAGTATGTACTAACTGTGTAAAACTAGATGACCAGACATCCACCACCTGGAGATGAGTAGGCTGAGTGGATGAGGGAGATTGCTCATAATATCTTTGTTTAGAACTGAGTGAAGCAGAGAGAATTAGTTCTCACTACGTATGAATATTTTGACATACCATCAAAAATCCCACTTTATTACAGTCAAACTAACACCTTTAATGGCATAGTCACTCGTATCAAGGTTCACCCGTCCGGGTGTTGCACATTTTTGGCATTTTTTAAGGCATTTGATTGGCCATTTTACAACTTGAATACCTAACTGTCAGGTAAATTCACCTAAACACTAAAAAAACGCAGGATAATACCACACCAACAAGCAACATTTGATATTTATTATATTTAAGGGAGAAACAAGAATGCTGGGAATAAGCCATTTTCCCTTTTCCGCTCCTTTCTTGCTCCCTTTTATTGAAAATCAAGTGTCGTAAAACAGTGATAAACAACTGTTGCGAAGAGGTTAAAAGGTCATCTATAAACTAAAGCTTGAGTTCACATTTAAAAACACATTTAAACTGTGATAAAAATAAAACGATTTCTTTCACACTAACACTAGAAGAAAATTTGGAAGAAAAAATAGGATTAACAAGAACATGTTTAAAAAATGTAGCAGAGCAGGAATGGTTTTACTGACAAACACTGATAATAGCTGTTTATGTCTCTCTATGTCTGTGAGATTTTGGCTTCTTAGAGTCAATGAGTACTTGCTGTTTGGAAGCCGAGGGGGAGGAGTCACTGTGTCCAGTACAGTCAGTGGTACAAACAGATGAGCAGGCTGAACATTGCAAACTAACATTACAGATTTGTCCGTCTGTCCCATTGAAAGATTCAATGTATGCGTTCAATGGCTTTCTACTTGAATAAAGTATGTGGAGATAACACTCACCTGAGGTATAATGGAAACAATGCAAAAGTATGGATACATACTTTATATCTTTTTTCATAACATTTCTAAAGGGAAGTGCAGAAAACTGTGGATTCCAGTCTCATTCTTTTCCTTGAAGCACATTGGTGGTGTTCAGATTTCTAGGAATAACACGAAGAGCCGATGTGATGAATAGCTTACTGTGCACCGCACATGGACACCATGTATTTTTGCCGCTGTCAGTTAAGGCAGGTGGCTCTTGGCGTCACTCATCAGCAGAGCACCTCGGGGGCTGCTTCAGCCCGCGCCGAACAGATGCGTCATTGGGGTGTGATTCAGTGTGGGTCCGTGTCTGTCCGTGTGCCACTTCATGTGTCTAGCAGGTGTAACGTTAGGGAGTTTGAATGTGTCGACAAAGCCTTGGGCTGAACTAGCCCGTCCTTAAACACACATACATTTGCCTCCCAGCCATTTTCCATGCTCCACTGTGGTTCTGCTTCTGTATGAACCGCTCATTATCTGTAATGTGCCCGAAAATCAGCCTTACGGACAGATCAGTCTGTTGGTATATTTAGACAGATTGCCACAGTCGACCCAATTAGATTAAAAAAAAAAACATTTTTTCATTGGGAAACATGTTTGCTTTTAAAGCATAATTAATTAAGTGCCCATTTCCCCCCGATGGTTCTAGTGCGACATGCATTTTGGGAATTTGAGATGCAAAGGAAAACGTTTTCTGATTTACTGGCAGAGAAGAGCAAACAGGACCAATCAGATCAACACCCACTTTCCAAGATTTTGTCATGTATTCTCCAGCATGTCTTTGTGCCAGCAGGGGCTAATGGCCATGGAAACCTCAAATATAATCCAGAAGTAACCAATTGTGTTAGAGCTGCTGCTTCCTGAACATCTTCTACCACTGACTCTACATAGTAATAAAGGTTTAATGCAGGATGATGGTCTCCTGCCGTTTTTCATATAATCCAAGTCCCTTTCATCCACAGAAGGAAGAAAATCTACCTAACAACAAGACAAAGCCTTAAAAAGTATCAAAAAAACACATTTTTACAAGACATCGGTTTGCAAGGAATTTGTGCAACTTAACATCTCACATTTGGTACAGGAGGATCAAATTTGATTTCATGGAGGCTTAAACATATCAGTCTTGCCTTACCGGGCTAGTACTAGCCCGGTAAGGCAAGACTGATATGTAGACAAGACTGATAGGTAAGGCAAGCTTTGCTGCTGTTCAAATGTAAAGCACGTGAAAATGATTTACTGCCGGATGGTTTTTAAAAAAAATTTTTTTAGACTGCAATATGCATGACTTCCAATCCTGAGGAGGTAAACAGTTTTCGGTTTGTTAATGGAGTCCATAAAAAACGTCCTCTTTGATCTGCAGGGGGAGGGGGGGTGTCATTTAATGAGATGTTATTACATGATAAATTGCAGGGATGTGACCTCATTTCCCCCCCGTCAGACAGATACTTTGTTTAAAAAGAAAAAAAAAATCCTGCCAACCCAGTTTCTTAAGTCATCAGCTTGAAATAAAAAAGCAGTGGCGTGTTGAGAAATTTTTAAAAGATTGTCATGAGAGAAAGAAAGAGAAAACTGCACTCAAGCAATGACTTTTTATGAAAACTCTATGTAAGGGCTTATATGCTTCTGCGTCCAAAACTTTCGCATTCACTCGTTGCTACGCCATTTTCAACAGCCGTTTTCTGGCTCTGCACGCATGTTTAACCAGGTCAAACCTTGACCAATCAAAGGCCTAAACCCATATTACATCCCCGTCCCTCAGGCTCCTCCCTATTGCTCCAATTGTAGGGACATTTGAGGTTGTATTGGTGTTCAAAAGTGTTTTTTTAAGGAGGAGCCGCAGAGATTTGCACTGCAAGCCTCTTCCAACTGTAGATGGCAAACTCGCACTAGTATACCTACTATACTAGTATAGTAGAACTCGCTTCTTGAGCGTGCATCAGATGTCCAGTGTGAACATAGCATTTTGACATCTATGATCAAAAACATATTTCACCAACTCCCAGTAATATTGAGACATTTCTCTCCAAATAAGTTGTAGATGTTGAATTGTTTAGATTGTTATAAAAGATTTAACAACTGAAAAACATTATTAATTCATTCATTCATTTTCTGTTCCTGTTTTGTCCCCTTCGGGGTCACGGGGCTGCTGGAGCCTAACCCGGCCACTCAGGGGCAAAAACAGGGGACACCCGTGGACAGGTCGCCAGTCTGCCGCAAGGGAAAACAGAAAAAATGTTGAATAAAATAACGAAATCAAGAAAAAAAGAACGAGAGTTGTTTTCAGCCTGATTCCTGCACCTGCAGTCATCTTGGTAGGATACGTGCAGATGAGTGATGAGTCTACCCGTGCAAGGGTCAGTCTAGACGCAACATTGGCTGAAGGTCAGCCATTGTTTCGTCAGTCTGTATGATTTGTGTCAGGCTTGGAGAATTTAATGCCATCGGATTTATTTATTTGCTTCCCAGGGAGTTGTCGGCTCTGTTTCAAATCCCCATCCTTTCAATCTTGCGAAAGTCCTTCACATATGATTACAGTTTCAAAAAAAAAAAAAGAAAATCTCTATTTTGTGTCATAGTTGGAATTTCTAACCAAGGCTGATGATCTCACCTTTTTTCCTGATGTTACTTTATAGCTTTTTTTTTTTTTGTATATGTAGACGTGTAACCACAGTTCACATACACATGTTAATGTGTACAAACCAACACATGTGAAGCATTTCCTTCTGTCACATATACTATTTGTGCAAACATGAGCTGACACCTGTGTTCAGGTGAGTGTTTATGTTCTGTTGAGGTGGTTGATGGAATGTAAAAAGAGGAAGAATATCCCCACACCAAGACCCCCACCGAAGCAGTAGGGCAGCCAGTGAATTCCGACACCGGGGTGGGACAGCACATAGAGGATGTCTGCCTGCCGGGCAGTCACGTAAGCCACCCAGACCAGGGCCAGCAGGACCGCCACAGGGGCCCCCGATGTCACTGAGCAGGGAGGCACAGGAGCACGAAGCGTCCAGTCCAGCCAGAGGAACAGCCCTCTCACCGCACCAGGGGGCCCAGCACTGGGCTCTACCCCTGTAGTGCAGGCTATGTGTGTTTGTTTGTGTGTTGGAGTGTATATTGTTGTGGGGTAAAAGTTGTGTGCAGTTCAAATTGGCAGGTACGACACTGAGAGGACATCTCCTGATTGCTAACTTCTAACAAAAAGAATGTCTTCATGTGCTGTAGATGCTCAGTTTGGACATAGTCATTTTTTTGTGCAGCTAGCCAAAAACATGCTAGCAAACAATGTTTGCTAGCATGTTTCTGCCTAAAGTTGTGTGAATTAAATAAATCAATACTATTCTGAATAAAGTAAGTGTATTAGAAATTTATAAAACATCCACAAAATAATCTATACAAATCTGTATGACTTAAGGACTCAACAAGACCAACAGATTTCATCAAAAGGTTGTGACCTTTAATTGTGTTGTCTGTGCTTTTGCATCCAGTTACCCTGCAGAAAAAGATATCAGTTAACTGTCAGATAAATATTCATGTGATTGAGTAGCAGTGGGGTTTTTGTCCGGACTTTCTCATGAATTTTTCATTGACTTAAGAGGTGCTCTGGGATTTGTACAGGCATCTGTGTAAACCTAAAGCTGGGAGATAAAGCTCGCCAACACTAACGAAATGCAAAACAAGTGTTTCATCATTGTAATGGTAAATGCACGTTGCTCGGCTCTTTTATAAGAGCATGTTGTGGCTTGACGTTGTCGAGGAGGGATGAACTTTTTAAGTTGTTTCATGGAGGGATTTTAGTCTAATTCAGGTTGCTGTGATTTCGATTTTTACATGTTTTACAGAGTCAAAGTTTCTCTGCTGTCAGCCTGCTGTCTACTACCAGGCAAAGGTGACACCACAGGCTGAGAAAAACAGAGAAGGTCGATGTTTCTGAAAGTGAAGAGGCCACCACAGGTCTAGTTTCATGACAGAGGTTACAACCGCACTTTACTTGTGGTCGCTTACAGACTCGGTGTGTGTCTGTCCTTTTAACAAGGGGGTCAGGCTCATTTGTAGGCTGTTCCAACAGCCGTTTGGACAGAAATCAAAAGCAACTAAAAGTGGATTCCATTTGATGTTGAGTTGAGTGGCGAGGGAAGAGGGAAAAAAAAAAGCTTAAAAGAAAACGTATTTGGGAAGCAGGTTGGTAGCTGTTGTCAAATCAATGATACGTATGGGAGAATTGTTCATATTTGTTTTGTCCTATATTTCTCAGCCTTATACATTTCAGTAGATTATGAACTAAAAAGGGGGAAAAAAAGACTTTTTGAAAAGGTGGCCACCAAAGAAACCGAGTTATTAATAATTGGAGCCTTACTGTCAGATTAAAAAAAGACATTTAGGTTAGTTGTGATTTCAGTTGTGATTTATTTTTCTAACTTGATGTAGTTTTTCAAAAAAATTAAAGTAACTTAAAGAAAAATTGTCCAAAATATGCAATAGTCCATAAAAACTTCAGTCAGGCTTGAAATTGAAAAAAAAAAAACATTTTGCAAACCTATCTGTGCCTGCTAGACAGATGAAAGACATAACGGCCACTTATCATCAAAGATATTTGTTTAAATACTAACTCTATTAAGTCACTGGCTATTCTAAGGAAGTTGTTTGGAAAGAACCAGAATGTAAACTCATTGAAAACCAGAGGAAGCCGGCCTCGATCTGAGATCATGGTTATAAGGAAGAATAAAGAGGATGTATGAGTCATGAGACAAGGGAGAATTCAAGCCATTTGAGGTCATACAAGTCAAATATAATACACGAGCTCAAGACGTTTACAGATATCTCCAACTCAGACATTGTTGAGACGCAAACATTTGGAGCTTTCTGAAGATTGTCACCAACTTAAACATATTATTCTGAACCATCACAAAGATTTGTACCAAGATTTGACTCTGAGCTGCCAACATTGAATAAAGATAGGCTCAAGTTTTTAAGATCATGCAGGAGCTTAAATCAACTTTTAGCCCAAATGCATTGGGATAAAAATGACTCCAGACCAAATTCGACTTCTAAAGATGAAACTTTACAAAATGAAGGAGGAAGTGCTACCCCAATGTTAATAATCATTTGAGCCTTCATTAAAGATCTGTGCTCAAAGAAAATTAGGAAAAAAAGTTTCATTATCTCTAAAGCTCCCAAATTACATTGGGCTATTTGCCTACAAAAGAGAAATATGACAAAATTGTTGCCGCCAAAAGCCACAATTTATCTTGAAAAAAAAAAAAGACTTCAGACACATGAATTAGAAGAGCATCGTTGATGTCTGGTGTACTTGACAAGGACAAAGTTTCTTTTTTTATTTTGACTTTGTATGTTTTTGAGAAATGATTCTGTAATTCAATTGATCACAAGTGTCCAAAGCAAATTTCTGTCAAACTTTGTCCACTTTTTAACGAGACAACTCTATACTGCATCGATTTAATAAACAATGTTAATAATTTGCTTTCAGTCAGATTTCAAAAGAACAAATTAAAAATGCGCCAAAGCAAATCATTGGAAGAAATTCAAAATTTGGGGCCTTTTTTTAATCCAAATTAAGCAAAAACGAGTCTGTTTGAGGCTGATGTTGGCATGCTGGGAGCCATTGACAAACTGCAGGATTGCTTTTAGCACTTGATTGGTTTATTTCTATTTTTGTAGTAATAGGTGGTAAAGTTTTGGTGGAAATTATTATAATACTTGTTTACTTGAAATTTCTTGCCTTTCTCGCAGTGCCACTAGCAGAAACATCTTGAATAAATAACCGTCAAATTCATGTCCCAATACTTCTTAAGTGCTGACTTTATGAGATTTAATGCATGACAATTGGCTCAAACATTAGAAGCTGTGAGGATGCACCTAAATTAGATGGTGGGTTTCATAAATAACTCTAACACTGACTCAGGCATCTTTTAAATCATCCTTGCATGGAATCAGACTGTTGAAATCAGCAAAATGGTAAACAAAAGGAGATAAGATTTAAAAAAAAATCTAATTAGTTAAGGAGAGAGTAGTAGACCTGCACATTCTTTTCATGGCAGTTCCGGTATGCTTTGCAAAATGGATTTTGTCGTAAAGAAAAATGAAACATTTTTAAAATGTGGGGTTTTGTCATGATAGGGAATCACTGGTATGCCAATGGCTGCAACACACCCTCTTGTTTTTCTCTAGTGTGGTTTCTGTATGTCTTGAATGCCTGCTCTTATGTGGAATGCAGAAAAAACGTTGATAATGCAATATGGAATTCAGCAACAAGAAAAAATGCAGTGTTTTAGACTCAACAAAACCGGAGGACAGACTGTTGGGGCAAAATCTCTTGTCTTGGAGATGAGTATCTATCATATGATCTCATAATGGCAATATTAGGATTGTTCTGGAGTTGAAAAAACCCAAGAAAGGACTTTTAACCATAGACTAGAGAGAGCCGGCTGTGATGTCACCCATAGAAAATGCCTTACATCCGGCTCCAGCAAAATTAAGCCAATTCAGTTGCCATTTTTTAGCAATATGGGCGCTGCCATTTGGAACCAGTCTACAGGGATTGGTCCGAGTCGGTCTGAGTCACATTTCTTGGGCAACTACTGTCACCAATCATGATTAGGTTTGTTGGAAGTCTGAACTCCTTATACTGAAAGCATCTCAGCAAAATCTGTCTACCTAACGTTTTAGATGGGGGCCCATGCTCTAGAGTATGTGCGTGTTATACACCACTCCTCAAAACAGATGCAGTGTCTCAGTCTAGTTCTTTTGTTTTGAAAAGGAAATCTGTGGGTAATCCTGTTATTCGTGTTTATTCATGCTAACTATCTTTACATTCATTTATTTATCGTAACATGCTAAGTATCTTTTTGTAATTCATGCTAAGTAAATTATAAATTGGCAAATACCTAAATGGAGCATTGGGGAACTCCATGTATGTCACACTAATTTGAATGTATTCATTGAAAAGTAATCCACTATTAAACTTTTTTGTCTGCTTTTTTAGAAAGACATGTGGTTTTTTAGACCATCTGTTCATATTGTGCTTTAAAGGCAACATTGAATTTTAAGACTACCAAGTAGTCAGACTAGGCAAAGCTTTTCAAACTTTATTTGAGCTCAAATCTTCCAGTTTGCACAAACTCAAGTGACATAATTTTAGACACTCCAATCCAGTTGGGTTACACAATCTATAAATATGAATATATATATTTTAATCATGGTTCACCAACCATCAAGGACTGGAAACCCACTCACAGAAGTGTCCCACAACTGACATAATGTCAACTTTAGACACACATATAGAACAAGAATGGGCGACTCTAGGCAATGAGTTTCAATTTCATACTTATTTCTTTACGTGTCTTTTCCTACACACTTCTGATTGGATTTACGCGCCTACTAACCAGAATTTGTAAGAGCGAATGTAACTGGAACAAAAGCTGGACCGCCTCACTTGGTGTTCTTCCAACGAAAGTCATCCAACCAGACAATGTTTTTCCAATATTTTATTGTCCAATTTTAAACAGCCTGTGTGAATAGCCTCTGTTTCCTGTTCTGAGCTGACAGGAGTGGCACCCGGTCTTCGGCTGCTGTCGGCCATCTGCCTCAAGGTTGGTCGTGTTGTTGGTTCAGTGATGCTCTTCTGCAAACCTCGGTTGTAATCAATTATTATTTGGGTTACTGTTCCGTTTCTAACAGCTGGAACCAGTCTGGTCGTTCTCATATGACCTCTGACATCAACAAGGCATTTTGCCAACAGAGCAGTTTTTTTACGCACCATTATTTGCTAGAGATGATTGTGGATGAAAATCCCGGTAGATCAACAGTTTCTGAAATACTTACACCAGCCTTCCTGGCACCAGCATGCTATCGTCAAAGTCACTTTGATCACATTTCTTCCCCATTTGAAAGCATGGGTTGAACTGCAGCAGATTGTCAGCGCCATGTGTCAGGTACTGGTGGTGGAAGACCCCAAATGCAGGAGACCAGACTTGTGACAGAAAAACAACAAAACCCAAGCAAAGTCCCAGAACCCTATCACCATGTCTAAATGCCTACATGCATAGAGTTGCTGCCATGTGATTGGCTGATTAGAAATGTGTATTAATGAGCAGTTGGACAGGTGTGTCTGATAAAAGAGACAAAGTGTTCTGAAAAATCTCATATTCCTGTGAAGCAGGTCTGTGTACACAAGTGTCATTTCTCTTCATTGGTTGTTGTTTGATTAAACTGATCATTTGTATGTGTCAAAAAATAATAAAAAATTAAACTAAAAGAAAGTATGAGAATATTTTTCTATAAAACAATATCATAAAAAAAAGACGACAATGATGGAACAAAAGTGAAACGGCAGTTCGACTGTTCCCAGCTAGGTGCTTCCATAAAAGTGTAGCAGAGTCTTATTGCAGCACAAGCTCCTGACTAGTCATAATCTTTTTTTGATGTTCGTGTTGCACAGTAACAGAGTGGATCCTTGTGGAGCTTTGGACGGAAGTGGACAGTATGTGTCTGGAGTCTCTTCATAAAACCATGAAATATGTCTGTTCATCATCTGTTCTTTCAGCACCTGTCCATCTCTTTCATCACTCACATGCATGCACTCACTTCCTGCCACTCCTATCAAACTTTCCTCACAACACTGTCTAACTTTCAGCATCCATCTCCCCATCCAAGTCTGAATCCCATTTCATCTTATTCTCACCTTTCAAACTCGTACGCTCCCCTATCCGTCTTCACTTCTGCCCCCTATCTATCCTGTTTTACTTCTGTTGGCATGACTGATTGCTGAAATGAGGCTGACTCGCCTCTACCCTGTCTGCGAGTATGCCTTACAACCACAACTCGGCCATCCCTCAATACCCAGCTCCTGTGTGCATTGATTACCCTACATAGCGAGGAGATAATCAGTGGTTGTGACCAGATTTTGAAACACGATGAAACCGTGCTTGTGTTTAAATGAAGCTGATGGTGCTAGTTTTTAATCAAAGTTGCAGAGGATGCTTAATCAAGCAGTGTTTTGATGGATTCATGAAATGGGAAACCCATTCATCAAGTCAATTACACATTAATCACAAGCTCACCCGCAGATTCAAGAGTGAGACATGAGGGGCCCAGCTTTGTTCTTGGAGTAAAAGGCAAGACGCATTATGTAAAACCCTCTCATCCCCGGCAATGAGGTTGTGAATTATTATACAATGAAACAGTCTGTTGATGGATGCCCGATCAGACAGTTTTTTTCTCATAATTATTTACTCAAACAAAAACAGAGCGGCGCTCTGTGAGATTCCGTGACAGAATATTAGTTAGAGTAAAAAAAAAAATCTTAATTGCATATCTGATTGTGAATCCAGACTCATGGTGTATTTAAATATAGATTAGGAGATTTTCTTACCTTTTTGATGCACTGTGTGAGCTATAAACTGCATAATCTACAGTGTCAGAATCAATTAAGGTCCTTAAAGTTAAAGCGTTCTTACACAAGCTGTTTGTAGGGCGATCAATTACTCAGGCAGACGAGCTCTGAATCTGTCAATGCATCCAAAATGAAGCATAAATAATGAAACCTTTGCCAGAGTTTTCACGTGTGTAATGTCATTGTTGGATCTGTACTGTACTCTTTAGACGGACATTACTTTAAATCATGAATGTTTTTGACACCCTCTCCTAGGGGTGCAATGATTCGTTTTAACAACTATTCAATTCATTTTTATTTCTATAGCCCAAAATCACAACCATAGCTGTCTCAATGGGCTTCACACTGGTATTTATACAAGGAACATAAAGTCAATAATAAAAATATGAACAATACATAGTTGCTAAACTAACTAAACAGACAAAACTGAACTGGTATCACTGCCCCATGTTTGAACAACAACTACATGCTTAAATAACAACCACATGTTTGAACAACAACTACATGCTTAAATAACAACCACATGTTTGAACAACAACTACGTTTAAACAACTACATGCTTGAATAACAACTACATGTTAAAATAAAAACTACATGCTTGAATAACAACTACATGTTTGAACAACAACTACGTTTAAACAACTACATGCTTGAATAACAACTACATGTTAAAATAAAAACGACATGCTTGAATAACAACTACATGTTTGAACAACAACTACATGCTTGAATAACAACCACATGTTTGAACAACAACTATGTTTAAACAACTACATGCTTGAATAACAACTACATGTTAAAATAAAATTACATGCTTGAATAACAACTACATGTTTGAACAACAACTACGATTAAACAACTACATGCTTGAATAACAACTACGTTTCAATAATAACAACATGTTATTATTGCGATTTCTTCATTGCCGTTAATTCCAGCCATTAAAGTGGTTCTTTTGGCTCTGAAGTTGTCATGTGCTGTGTTTGAGCAGGGGTGTTTGTATGCTTTTTGTTTTATTTTTTGGTTTCGCTCTTCCCTCTATCGTTTCAGGTGTCTTCCTCTTAGGTGTTTTCCTCCTCGGGCTGATAACCGCTCCTCTCTGATGTGCTTCACCTGTGTCCCTATTGTCAGTTCTCTTCCCCTTTCAGTATTTAATGAGTTTCCTCTCCTCACTTCCCTACAGGTTTGTTTTGTTTCTCTGGGTCACCAGCTTCTCGTCTCACCTACCAGGGTTTTTGGGACTAGTCAGTGAAGTTTTTTGACTCGAGTGATTTGGGGATTTTTGAGACTCAACTTTTTTTTTGCAATTTGCTCTTCCAAAGTTTGTGTGGAACTTTTGTTAAAAAGACTCTTTGTTTTTTTACGGACCTGCCAGCTGCCCTGTGTTTGCTCAACGAAACCTGACAGAAGCCATATTGTCCTCTATTAATTATGAAATGTTTATTATTCCGTTTTTCTAAACACGGCATGAACAGTTTCTCAAAAATTTTTGGAAAACTGTGACAATGATGAAATTGGTCTATAATTAGCATACATGTTTGTATTGCCATTTTTATTGGTTGATATTACTTTTGCTATTTCATTTTATTGGGGACACGGCCTCAAATTGAAATGATCGATTCGTTTCAAATGATAGATTACAGACATAAGCTAACGGTTTTGAAGTAAAGTTGACAACCTGTTTCACCAATGACACGCCAATGTCATGGGAGTCAAGTCGATCGTTTATTTTTACCCTTATTGTCAATATTTATGATTTCATGTTCAGTAGTTGCTGTGAGGAATATTGAGTGTAGATGGATTTTTATTTTGTCATTGAACTGTTTAATATCTACATCTGGTATTTCTTCTGCTAGAGCTAAGCCTAATTATTTTTTTTATTATTATTAATTATGATTATTATTATTATTAATGTTGTAGTTAAAACATCCCAACTTCCTTTTATATTTTTTCTGTTTTTAGTTAATATTCTGTTATAATACATATTTAACTTTTTCTGATTCTGCTTATTTTAATATATTTTATATCTCACTTCTGATTCTTTCCTTTAGAATTTAATAAACGTTTTGTAGAGAGCTTTTTCAAATTTGCTACAATCATTCAATAACCTCTTAGTAAGGTAAGCCAGGGATTAATTGAGTTTTTGTTCATCCAAATATGATTATTTTTTTAATTGGACAGTGTTTATTGAGCAACGATATAAATATTTAAAGCAAATTATCATAAACTTTATCTGCATCATTTTGTTTTTATATTCAGTTCCAGTAAATACATACGGTTCTTAACTGCGGTTCCTGAGTTTGTTTTTTTTTTTTTTTTTTTTTTTTTTTTTTATGTATGACTGTTAGTGAATTGTTGGTGTATTAAATTCACTGTCAAATACTGTAAATGTGTGTGTAAGTGATCTGTGATATTATTTATGAACAAGACACTAGTTAAGTGATTTATCATGATATTGGTAAAAATATTATCAAAGATTTTGGCTGTGAGTTGTTCTAGATTTGGTGATTTTTGGGTAGGAGGAGAACCACCCGCCAGGCAGCCCAGCCAAGCACTCAGACCAGGGCCCGCAGGACAGCCACACGGGCCCCCAACACCCGAGCCCAGTGAGATACGGAAGCGCAGAGCGCAAGGCCCAGCCCAGTCAGGAGAGCAGCCCTCCCACCGCACCAGGTGGCCCCACCCCCGAGAGCCCCACCCCCACCCCAGACAAGCCGCCCACCACCACCCAGGAGCTCGGAGCATCCCCCCACCCCAGCCCCGGGTACGAACCGGGGCCCCCCACAGGAGACCCGCTCAAAGCCCCAGGCAGCTGCGGAGATCCAGAAGAGGGTAGTTTTTTTTTTTAAGTAATTATGTTAATCAGCAATTCAAAAGTGATGGCTGATTTTGATTATTTAATTTTCAACAAATTTTTATTTATTGTTACTTTTGTAAGTTTCAAGTGATTTCATTGAGAATTGTGGGTTTTTCCTTCTTTAACTGAGGGGTACCAACAATTTTGTCCACGTGTGTAGCTGTGCGAGGGCTGGGGGTTGGCGCTCCCCTAGCCACCGGGGGCTGCACAGGGGCTGGGTGTTGATTCTTGTCCAAATCTGTAGCCAAAACGTCAACCAGTATGACTCAGAGATAAATACCTGGTACTGACCAATCCAGGTGAAGTTTTCCAGATTCTTTGTATTTCTTGCAAGATAATCAACTGTAAATTAAATATGTGAACGAACAAGTAAACACGAATTAATGTCAAATTATTCACATTTTAGTTTCATAAAGTTCAGGCCAATGTTTTCCACATCATAATTATACAAAGGGAGCATTTTTAGAAAATTCTACCAGACTGTATGGACATGCTTTTGCAAAATTCAATGTTTCCACACATTAGACTGTAATTATGGTTTGATCATTTGTGTTGTGTTTGATAACATGTGTGTTGTCCACTGTGATTCACTTTGTTGTTTTTATGTTACAGTAAAATAAACCTACTATCCTTCAATCTAAATGGTATTTTTCAAGATTGATATTAGTCTACTTATTGCATTGAAATGATTTTATAATGGTTTAGGCTGATCTGATGATAAACCTGGTTGGCGTACAGGAATATATATTGGTGTAACACACCTACCCTTTCCAATGGTAAATGATCAGGGTAGTTGTTGTTTTTCATTTACACTAGAAAAACCGAATCTTAAGAAAATAAAAAGAATTGTCTTACTTTTTATTTAATAAACCCATAAATAACTCAATATAGACAGTTTTTCTATACTAAAATCTTATATGGTGATAAAATGTCTTAATGACTCAAAGTTTTTGCTTGAAATATGAATTCTTGGCAAAAGCATTTTTCTTACTCCTTTGACCCTATTTTTCCCTATTTTTAAGGGCCCTGTTTTTGCTGTGTGTGAACAGATACACATATTCTAATTTAGATGTTTACAGTGTAAAATAAGCAGGCATGTCAAAGATAATCATGAATGCCTTTGTTCATTTTCTGTACCTGCTTCTTTCTGTGTTCAGTTTTATGTTTCGACTTATTATGTTGTAAAATTTTACGTATTCTGGTCTTGATTTGTTTTTTGGCTTAAAGCAAAGATGATAAGATGATTGGGTTCTGTTCTTGTGATTTATTTGACTCATCCATCCTGGTTTTGATGTTGGATTTTGTTTGTTAAAGTTTGGATTTGTTCTGTCTAGTTCTACTCCTTGTTTTGTTTTCACCCGGCCTTCATTACCACAGCTGCCCTTTCATATGTCTTCTGTCAGTGTATTCAGCTTATTCCTGATTAAAATTAGGGACAGAAAAGGAATTTGTCCTGTGCAAATACATCTTTGTAGCACGAGAAATCTGCACTATTTTTTGGTACTTGTGTTGATCAAAACTTGCACACAGTAGTTACGTATTTATCGTTGGGGTAACATATTAAAAAACAACCCCCAATAGATGAATTATGCAGTGTGGTCATCTTGAATTTTTTACCCTTAAATATAGATGTTTTTAAGGCTGTAATTCCTTTTACTACAAAGTTTCTACACTTTTCTCAAGCAGACATGAACATTTTCACACTTTTTTCTCTTCTTTAAACTCTCAAAGTTTAAACCTTCAAACAAAAAAAAAAGGCCAGGAATTATAAAATGAAAAGAAAAATCTGATTTATGTAAATAAGGCAAACTAAACGCGTTATGCAAAAGAAGACACGGCACGAAGGAGATTGATTGACAAGGCCTACAGCCAGTCAGGATGCAGAAAATGATGAGCTGGTAAAAAAAATCAAAAGCATGCAAAATCACACAAAAAAATCTGCAATTCTTTGAGGTGAATCACATTGTAACAAAGGAACACTGAATTTAGTTTAGTTCATTAAAGAAAAATCTCAGGAAACAATTGCAGTGTCAACATTTAAACATATTATACTCAAGCTAGAGAGACAATGTAGACACATCCTTAAAAAAACTATTAATACTAAGAAACAAAAAAAACCCCGTTAATAAATAAATAGTAAAATACTTAACTTCAACAATAATTTGAATGTCTTAAGTATTTTAAGTGCATTTTTTAAACTCAAAACAGGTGAAACAGGTTGTCAACCTCAATATGGTTTCGCTTGGAGCAGGGGGTCAAACATCTCTGTAGCAGTGTTGTCAGAAGAATCCTTGATCTAGAAGGTTCTTGTTAAAAGTTTGGATTTGTAGACGGTACTAAAATCAGTCGAGTGAAGGAAATTACATTTCTGGGCGTCATTGACAAAGGTAACACTTGGAGACCTCATATCTCTAATATTGTAACAAAATAAGAAAAAGCGATTGAAATTCTTCATAAAGTCAAAACTTCTATGGATGGCAAAGCACTGTATTTATTTTACACTTTATTAATTGTTCCACATATGAAATAATGCACTGAGATTCAATTCAGTTTAGAGATCCATCTAATCCATTACTCAGCAAATTGAAAATAATAACATTTAAGGTCTTAGTTAACCTAAGTATCTAAAATTAATGCACAAAGCTCATCAAATGTTCTGCCATATAAAATACAAAGAAGGTGAGATGTTCTCATTACCAAAATTCAGCACAAAAATGAAGGAAAAAAGTGGAATGACCTGAAACGATCTTCTAAAGAAACGAAATCATTAATCACATTCAAAAAACTTGTCAAAGAAAATGACTATAAAAATACAACTAATGACTTTCTTATTTGTTACTGTACTAATGTAGAAAAGTTAAAAAAAAGAACTTATACAATATGTTTTGATGTTATTCCTAACTTACTATTCCTAACTGTGTTTGGTATGTATATGCTGCAAGGTAATTTGAGTTTATGTACATGCTTGTAGACGTACCTTTTGCTCTTTTGTTGAAGGTTTTCACTTTTTTCTTCATTCTGCTCCCTTTCGTTTCCCCTGCATGAGATGTCTTGTGTTGTATGCAAAGCATATGTTTTCTTGAAAAACTTTTTCTAGAAAACAAAGATCATTAGCACAGTTAGAAGGAATAATCTCCAGTCGTGAAGTTTAGCTGAAGTTTGTGATAACATAGGTGTACTAGAGTTTCCTTGTTTGATTCTAATGCCGACACGCTCAAGTTTCTTAATCAGCAAAAAGGCATCTATATTTAAAATGTAGAACTGCAACAAGTATCAAAATACCCAAATTGTATGTTAAAATCTGAGTCCAAATATTTTTGATTGAATTTCCAATGTTAGTATAGTAGTATAGTATAGTAAATTCATTTCTGGCACTGTCATTATTGCTCTAAAACTGCTGAATAATCTTGCATTTTAAGTACATAAACTAAACTAAACCACATGCGCAAGTGTCCCCATGAGTAAATAAATCTTCAAAATCAAGAGTGCGAGAAGTTTGTCATTTTCAAAAAAACTATTGAGTGTTTTTTGTAGATGAGAAACCTAAAGTTCAGTTAATTGAAATTAATCCTGAAAAAAACAATTTACTGAATAACAAGAAATGCAACATGTATGAATTTAGGAACACTGTAATGAAAATGTTGTGATCAATCATGTGATTGCTAGCACGGCGTTCTATCATACCTGAATGTATCTGTAAAATGTTCATCTAAAATGTGGACATTTTTTCGATTTTCCACTATAAATAGAAAAAAACCCATGTAGAACATAGAATTTCTATATATGTGGAGCACTTCCTTTTTTTCCAGTCCCATTTTTAATTATTTCTTATTTCAGCCCATCTGAGCTCGGCGGCCAATCAGCATAACAGAATTGAGCTTGGTTACACTGGAATTAATGATGGACATATCAAGGACAACCGTTACCTTATGATTAACTTCTGATCAAATTAGAATAAATAGCTAATGATCTCTTAATGATCCATTAATGGCCAGATACAAAATTAGTGACGACCAGATCAGGAACAACTTAATAATTTAAGACTTAATAAGTTGAAAAAACTCATTAAATAAGATTTAATGAGCTATTCCATATTTATTCCTATTAGATTATGCTATATGATGAGAGCGTGTAGAAGAGGATAGAATGTGCTCCATTAATAATTTTGGGATAAGGCTGGGAAATTAAAAAATAATCTTTTTTTCAGCAGATATCTTTGGTTTAATTGTTAAAAATAGGAGAAGGATATTAAACTGCAGAAAGGAGAGAATAATATAATATGAAACAAAAAGTTAAATAAGAATCTGGTTTGAAGCGTCAGCTCATTAGTGATGCGAGGTTGTTCAAAATGAGCATCTCATGTATGACCTTGAATGAAAAAGGTTGTGGTGACAGGTTTTGTCAGATTTCTTCACACTGAGAAAAGCATTAAACCAGAACATGCGGCTGAATGTAGGTTTAAATATGTCTGTAGTTATAACTCCAGCTTTGTCCCTACACAGTATTATCTGGAGAGCCTGTATCTACAGGTACAATTTAAGTCCAAAAAGGTAAATAAACAAATACAAACAAACTCAACTTAATATTCTCAATTAAATCTTTAAATTCAATTTAGGTTTTAGATATTACATTAATATAAAAAATACTGACTTAAAACTTGTGATTCTGTCTTTCCTCTTACTTTTCTGAATGTACCTCTTTTTTCAGTGTTTTTATTATTAGACATTTGTTTCAAAACCATTTTTTTCTTTTTTTTACTTTGCTTTTAGAGTTAGATCATTTATCTATATTTTATGATTCTTCTTCCAGTTCTGTTTTTTATTGTTTTCTAACATTTTCTGGAAAACAATCGCTTCAATCTCTAATTACAATTTTTGTTTCTTTCACTTCTTTGATAAAGAAAAACATTTTTGCACAGTATACTGTTTTAATTATTTTTTTCTAAATTGTCATTTTTTTTAAATTTTGTTTTTATTTACCAATCTCATATCACTCAGTTTACACTTCTCTGAACTTAATTTCAATTATCTTAATTATCTACATTTTCTGTTTATTCTTTTCCAAAATTTGACACACTATCAGAGCCATTTCATCGTTTTCTCATTTTTTTCTGCAAAACGAACACTTTAATCTCCTATTTTTTTTTTGTTTTTCTTTCATTATTTTGGTATCTTTTTCTTTTTTGCATTGCACACCATACAGTGTTTCATGTAGTTTTGGTTGTTTAAAACTTTTTCCATTAATTGTAGAATTTTTCTTTTTTTTTTTTTTTTACTGAGCTCACATTATTCATTCTGTACTCCTCTGACTTTATTTTCAGACTTAACTAAATTAAATACATTTTAAGATTTTTTGTCTCTCAGTTGTGACACACTTCTGACACAAAATTTGACACGTTTTTTTTTCATTTTATTAACTTTTTGAGGATTTTTTTTTTAAATCTCGTATTTCTATTTTTTTCCCCTTTACTATTTTGTTAAAGATTGTTTTTGACTTCATACCATAATGTGCAGGATGCAGTTTGTATTTTATTTTATTTATATTGTTTATGAAATCTTGATTTTTTTCCCCCTTATCTGTAAAATGTTTTACTTAATAGTTTTATAATCCTGAATTGTCACTCCTCTAACCTTAATATCAGAGTTTTTACATTTCACAACATTTTCTGAACATTCTTTTCCCAAGTCAGACTCACTTTCAGTTTTTCAGCTTTTCTTTTTTTTTTTTTTACTTTTACTGGAAAATAATGGTTTTAATCTTGTGTTAAAACCATACATACATACATAGATACACACACACACACACATACACACACACATATATATATATATATGATAAAATTATTGGTATACTCTTTTTTCTTTATTATTGTTATTTTAAGAGAACCCTTTTTTTCTTGTGTACTGCATAACCAAACTGTGTTCTATCTTTTTATGCATTTTCCCTGGAGCAAATTGGCTTTGGCAGCATCTTGAGCTCCAAAAAAACACAGCAGCATAAAAGATTAACTGTATCAGAAACAAGTATGTTACATTTAAATCTCTAAAATCCTGCAAAATGGAAAGACTTAGAAGCTAACGTGTGCAGCAGCCACATTTGTCAAAAGTGTTTTTTTTTTTTTTTACATCACATCAGATTAGCGCAGTGAAGGAACGTTATTTTTTAATGACTCCAAGCGGGTTCATCATTCTCCGGTGCCCTTAATTTAACATGAGTGAAGTTAAGCACGGCTGTTAGATTTGGGGAAGTGGACGCTGCAGCGGAGTGAGTTGAAATCTTTCTTTGCCTTGTGACAGATCCTAATGCTGCCGTCACTGGCTGTTTCAGCTGCTCCAATATGAATGAATGTGGGGCTATTTTGTGTATCTCCTGTATTATTCATAAAAAAAAAGAAAGTGGAGCAAAGCTTTAAAAGACAGACTGTGGGAATTTTTTAAAATAAATTGCTTTAATGTGCCCTTAAAATCAGAAGCTTTAAAAAGGTTTTACCATAAAACTTGCTGTTTTTGAATTACCTGTTATAAAGGTCTGTATTTTAGTTAAGTAATGTAAAATTCTGATTATTTGACTGTGTACCCACATTTCATCTTAAACGTTCATATATTTTGTGACCTAGATTGGTGTTGGCTTCTTGCCTGGTCTAACTTGGTATAAATATTTACCTCTCTGATTTCACAAAGGTTTTTTTTGGCCACCTAGGGCTACAGGATAGTACCTTTCTCTTCTCTGGCAATCTCTAAAACCACATTTTATCTGTCATTCTACCCCTAGACCTGACGTTAGCCAGCTGGCCTTTCTCAATCACTCTACACTGCCAGAAGGCAGTTGTGTTGTCTGTCAGCCCATCAGTTTCTGCCAGAGAAAGTCACTCTTGTCTCTCAGTGCCAAAATGCTGAGTACCACCTTCTACATTCTGTTCTTGATGCGGAAAAAAAATCCTACTGACTGCAGTTTGTTCAATTCAACTTTACTGTGACACTTCTAGGTAGAACTGATGGTGGTAGTGTCATGCTACGTTCACACCAGGCTCGAAATACCAGTTTGAGCGGCCACTTTCTATTGTAAACTTGGCTTCTACGATCAAAACTCTTGCAGTCATATGTTGCTAAACAAACCGTTTTTGGGCTCCACTTATAGCGCGCATTGAGCGTGCGTCAAAAGTGAAACCAGTTGAACTTTGACGTGGGACTGGTGCATGGGTAGTGTCCCTTTCAAGTCACAGAACTGTTTGAAAACTGATCATGAAGGAGAAATTAAGAAATGCGATTTGTGCTGGAATTATAGGACACCAAGTCTGTCATATATTGGAATAGAGCTGTGAGAGAAAAAGCATAGAGTAACATTTACAAGATTTGCATAACTTTGACATTTTGCACTCTGCCTCTTCCAACTGTGAGTACAGTTTTGGATAGAGTCAGACCTGTATGAACACCATGTCAAGGGAAACGGTCACTCCAGTTTGGCTTTCTACTGCTTTAGCTAACTGCAGTGAACTTGTATGGTGATTTTCTTCTACCCTTCTAATCAGAAGTCGCTCCTGTGCAGATATTAACTTTTGTGGACGGCCTCGACGTCTCTGTAAGACGGTTGCACTTCCATCTTTTTTACATTTTTGGATCTCCCTTTTGCTACAGTATTCTAAATGATATGTGAAGCTTTGCTGATCTTCTTGTAGTTCTCATCTTTTATGTAAAGAAATTATTTCTTTTCTCAGATCTGGTGACATTTCTCTTTCATGTGGAGCCATTTCTGACAGCATGAAATGGGAAGATCTTTTCTTAATGCTCTTTAATAGTCACCTGTGTCCTGGACACATCTTAAATGAATCATCAGACTCACTGTGGTTGAATGCCTGTTCATTTGAATTTTGTAGTCTTAATTCTGTCTTTTCTCGTAAGACTTTTACTTGGGGTGGACTCATTTTTGCAACATGGGCTTGAATGAATTAGTTGGGAAAAATCCCTTTTTTGTGTGCAAGTGAACAAATGGTGTTTGCAACCACATTTGTGGGAAGATTTTGTTGTTTAATATCTCATAGATATTGATGCTGATTCTGAAAGGACACTAAAGGTTTCCTGAAAAATGTAGGGGGTTGTACTCAATTATGTTGAGCACTGTCTACTCCTGTGATTCCATGACGTATTTTTGACAGCTTGTCAACAGGAGGAATTCATATTCAAGACAAGCAAGAGTCGTATTCAAAACAAAGACAAATCCCATTCAAAACAGACACGTGAAATGTAAAACCAAATGTTGTATTCATAATTTTCTTTTTGGGAAGTTTTATTTTTATTTTATTTATGAATACAACTTTGTCTTGATGAATATGTTTCTTATTGACAGTTACCTTACCTCATACGTGACCTTCCTTTTCCCTGTACATTTTTTGCAGCACTTCTTTACGGGACACTTAGATATTTTCCAGGAAAGCTGAGTGGTGTAAGGCTCGCTCACATGGTCAGATTCCACCTGTTTGACAGGTGTCAAAGTTCACCTGGACACTGGTGTGGGTCTCTTTTCATTTGCAGATTAACCCTGGTAAACTTCACTAAACTGTCAATGCTTTAAAGAAGTCCAGCAAACCAAACAGACTGAAAAGACTGTGTGATGGTAAGTGCTTTATGATTAGCCAAGAAAACACAGTAACATCTGGAATCAGAAAAAAATATCCGTAAAGATACTGGAAAATATTTTGTGAGTAAATTGTTTTGAGGAAGTCAAGCCACTTGTAACTGCATAAAAAGATTATCAGGACCAGCTGGTTCTGTTCTTCAGTGTTTTTACAGTAGTTCTCCCTTAGTCAGAGCCTGTTTTCGGCAATAGTGCCCCTCAAGTGAGCAGCTGTTGAAACTGCAAGATTTTTCAAGGCAACAAGGCAAGAACGTTGTTTGTTACCTTGTTACTGTCCAGGATCCACAGCTCATGACCTTAAATAAAGTAGGACACGGGAGGTCAACGATGGGCTCTGCCCTACTCATTTGTTTCCAAATCATGGCTGGCCCTTGCAACTTCTGATTGAATGGACACACCTGATTCAGGTAATGCTTTAGCCGCAGCTGCCCTCATGGCTAGATATGAAATGGGCAAACCTGTACGGGGCATTCAGGTGGTCCACACAAAATAGCATGGTCGTAGACAGCTCATAAAGCAAAATTATTCAAATTATTTTTTTTTGGAATACGTTGCTGGCAAAAAATCGCAGCAAACTCTCATAAAACTAGTAAGAGTAAGTAAGGTTGAAGTAGGTGACCTGATGAGGCAGTACAATTTAGTTTTTCAACTCCCCAAAATCCTAAGACTGTGCAAGGGGCCCATAAGTGCTGTTCCCATTGTGGGTGCGGGGTGCCTGTTGGTTGTACAGGTTGTCTCATTTTTGCTTGCAGACGGCCTGTATCCAGCCAAAAGGGCAGTTTTGACTAATGCTTTGCGGTAACTACTGAACCACACAACAGCGTTAACCGGACATTACAAGAGCAATTTACCTTAGCCTCAAAAGTACGTCACAATACACTTCCCACATGCACTACATTCCTACATTCCATTTCAACGAACCTCAGGGAAGCTGCAAGACCTGCACTCCCTTTGAGTTGTGGATTGAACCCATCATTCCTCCCTACGACCCTCCACGAGCCTGGACCACTACAAACCCTCACGCCTGAATTTATTAACCCTCGTACGGGTTCATGTTACCTTAGGGTGTCACGGGCAAGGACAAGGATGTTTGAATGGCTCTTAAGTTATAAAATTACCTTCCTACGAGGAAGAAACACTGACTGACCCATAACCAATATCCCGCCTGATCATTTTATTTAAGAAAATACAGGAAAAAACTGGGATCAAACAAAAAGCCACTTCAGCACCAGGGATCAAAAATATTTCTGTCATTGGCAAAGCCTTGCAAGTCAGAAAACGAATCCTTACTTTAGTCAACTCAAGTTAGAACTTGTGAAGCTGTTTGATTGAATTATTTGAACTTTTTCCGTTACAGCTGATCAAATAAGAGCATTTGCATACGTCTTGTTGGTTGGACTTTAAAGTGTACTGAATAAACTTTTCTGTCACACGTTCAGTGAAATGAATACTTGAGAACATGCTTGGATCTGCAACGTGACTTTGAATAATGGTCTTTGTATAAGACCATGTTGAAATATACTGTTGGGATTTATCTGACCAGTGGAATGAGACGCAGCAGTTTGCTTAGTCGCTGAGCTGCAGCCAGAAGAAAACCTGTTTCTTCAGCTTCTACCAACCACAATGGGGATTTTCCCCTGTTGTAAGACACGTCAAAGAAGCACAAACTCTTAACTCAAACACTAATCTATTTTTACTTTCAGTTTATTGTTATTGGGTTCAAATTTACTAAATGTTTTAATGAACCATCAGTGTTTGAGTTAATTCCTGACAAATGTTTACTTCTTATTCTCTCGTTGTGTATGGTAACAATAAAACGTTCAGCAAACCCGATTTTATATCAATAAAAGAAATGTAACAAACCAAAAAAACAACCTTTTTCCTTTGTATGTTACATGTAGGCATTAATGATTTAAACAATATACCTTTCATAATCAGTTAATGTGATGTCTTTAAAATTAGTTGGTTTTGAAATGATAATTTGGAAAGTAAAATTATCTTTAATCACTTTCCATTGAATTATAAATCCAATCACTTAGAGAGAGCGCTTCATTCTTGTGACAACATTTTTGTTGCATTTGACAAATTAGTATTGATACTTTTTTAGTGTGACGTGTGATTTTAACAGCGGAGTGTTGCTTTAGCCAAGATTTATCTTTGTGTGAAAAAGAGGAATATATTTGATAAGTCCCTTTTTGATTGTTTAAATCAAGTCTTAGCAGTTAGATTGATGTTTTAAAAGCTATGGTTGAAATAAATGGAATTGTTTTATGTTTCTGTATCCTCAGTGCATTAAAAAGAGACTTTTCATTTTTAAATTTGACATTAATCTCCTTGCGCTGAAAGATAAGAATAAGCTAACAATCATTGTTTTTGAGATTCGAGATCAAATCTCACGTCTATGGCCCAACATGGCAAATATAATTGGATTAAACCTCCAGGGTTGGATTATGATCTTAAATTGAATATTTCAAACCAAATGTGATCCTTGGATTGGGTGATCCAATCCTGCTTTCAATCCATGTTAAAGGCCTTTGTTGGGTATTTCCAAACTTTGGATGGAATCTTGGATCAATTTGATTCTTAAAATTATAATTATTTTTACACCAGTTTAAACAGCTTTGTGCCAATTTTGTAAATTTGCACAGCGCTACTCTCCTACATTTCAGAATCTGTTGGAATCATGGTAATTGCATAACAGTTGAAGAGAAACTGTTGTCCGCAGAATGTTAGAGGGTTAAAAGAAACAGTTCCTTGAAGGAGGCCAGCATCTATTTGTCTCTGGAAACGGGGACCAATAAGGGACGAGTTACTACTAAAAGATAAATGGTATATCAACTGACGAAGTTACGTGTAGCCTAAAAAAGGTGCATTTGTTGGGAATCATCCTAAAGTGGATAATGCCTTAAGAGGATGACTAAACCCGCTACTACAATAGCTGTTTGTACCCCAACAGCTGCTCCTATGGCTTTGCTATGAGAGAAAAAAAGAAGTTACAAAGTCCAAGTAAAAAGTGAAGACACTTGCAACCAAAAGCAATAGAAATACAGGGAATGACTGCCCTCAATAACCAAGGACAAAGTCCAGTCTGGAAAAGTCTACATGATTGACAGTATTCTGCCTTTGATCTGCCAGTGAAGAAATAAGGTGGAACAAGTGAATGCATGGCTGTGTGTGTGTCGGCCATGTAGCTAGGAGACCGTCCCCATGGAGATTGCTGGACCAACGTTTCAGTGAAGACGGGGAATGGGCACAGAGGAGAGTGAGTTTGTCAGTGAGTGTCTGACATCTGTGCACAAGAGTGACAGTGATGTGAGGAGACTGTCCGTGGTTGATCCTTTGATTATGGACTGTGCAAACATGCACTGGCTGCTAAGGACATCTCAGCGCTTCGCTGAAACTCAGTGTTTCTTTATTAACACACATGCAGCGCTAATTTTTTATGGAGATGTGCATGTGTACATGTTGAGAAGTGAAATGCAGTTTCCAAAAACTAGAAAAAGAAACAAAACAGATTAGCATAGAAATGGACTTCAATTTTCAATGAAACAGAGTATTAGTATGGTGCTGCTAATCAAGTTTGATGAGATAATGGGCCGTTATAAATAACCTGATCTAAAACCTTCTAATAGTTGGTATAAAAATAAGTATCTTTGTGTTCTGCACAGTTAGAGCAAAGAGAACACCGAGGCAAAGCCCAAAATTGAGGACACGCAGCAATCAAAGATTATGTGAAATCTGATCTTGAGAAGACATTCATAAATTAATCTTTAAAGTTGTCTTGTTGACTTGTCATTTGATTTTTTTCCAACAAAAAAGTAAAGATTCTGGTAATGGAATTCTGATTTTAGAAGTTATTCTTGCTGTTTTGAATGGAGAGAATTATATTGTATAAAGGTAATTCCCAAGCATTTTTTTAATTCCATGTCAAGTGCTACTGCCACATGTTATATGTAAGAAATATTGCCCTTCGAGGTGTCCATTATCAGACGTTTCAGAAATATCAAATATTAGTACTTTAATTTTGTTTTATTTTTTAAAGTTTTAGTCATTTTTCACAAGAAGTGGACTATCTGATACAGGATGAGGCGCGTTGTCATGGTGACACCTACTGAGCCTGCACAGACCTTGCTCTGCTGCAGCTGGTGAGAAGTAACCATTGGAGGAAAATAGTATTATATATATTATATATAGTAGTAGCTACACATCCTGTTTGGTGACAAAAAGCATCATTCGAAAGGGAAAGTTTGCCTTTTAAAGCACGTTTTTTCCCAGATGATGAACCAAAAGTTTGTTTAAAAGAAACAAAGGCCACAAATAGTGTCCTAAATTGCTTTTAGGGTGAGAAACTTCCACCATTAACTCTAATCATTAAATGTGTATCAACAATTAATTTTATTAACTATTAATGGAATTATTTCTCAGCTTATGTTCTGAATCAAGCAATAAGATAAACAAGACAGAAAAAGACAGAACCAATTATGCTAAAATTGGACAGATAAATTTGCAAGTCTATCAAAGAGTCATTTGAAGGACAGAGATCTTTTCTATTGTCTTGTTGTTGTTATAAACTGTAGAATAATGTATATCAACCTGTGTTCCATGTGTCTGTTGGTGTTTAGGTCAGTGCAGTAATGCAGAACATCCAGGCTAACCCTGAACGGGTTGCTAATCTATGGCAGGGTGCATATATGCAGCAGACATATCAGAGTTCTGTTGTTTTTGTCTTTTTTGTTTTTAGGTGATATTCTCCCTGCTAAAACAAAGTGGACTGTCTACAAAAACAAACAAGGTTTGGGACCAAACACCTTTAGTGTAAAAAGCCCCTCTAAACTTTATTTAAATCCTTAAATGTCAAGGTTTTATCAAAGGTCAAAACAGTCTACGTAAATAACTAAAGATATGCTACTTATTTTAAAAGACTGATCGAAGTAAGCCTGTTATTTTCTAAAATAAGAATGTGGAATTTCAATAAAGGTTGAAATTTGAGACCCATTAGTCTTATCAACAATGCTTGACATTTAGTCCTGTGCACTACTGGATTGTAATTTAATATCAGGACCAGTTTGCAGTAACATCCTGTGACAAAAATCCATTTAATCTTTATTTTTTATCACCATTTCTTGTAGGACATTGCAGATCACAAAATCTGTGTGTCTCTAATTTTGCTTTGCAGCACCAGATTATAAACCAGACCATATAAAATGCATGTGCTGTAGCTTAGATCTCCATTTAAATGTGGCCTTTTCATGCAGACCAAGGTGACAGGAGCTTATAAAAGTGAGAAAGCCAAATGAACCGTGGAGCCAGGTAGGCTGTCGAACATCCAGATGGCAGGTCTGCCCCTGGCTGAGGGCTACATGTGTACCATCGGAAAACAAGTTACGTCCAGCAGTTACTGTTTCTCCCCAGGGAGCAGCATTGTAAACTATCACTACAGAATAAGATGACATCCTGGTCTGTCCTACAAGCTCTGTCAGGCATGGACATTTTTTTTCTTTTTTAAAAATGTAAGAAAACCAAATGGTTTGTGATAGTCAAATGCTGATATATCAGTGTATATGCGTGAGAAAGCATTTGTAGGTCATGCGTTACTTTCAGTGGTAAGTTATTCTGTTTCTCATATTATGTCACTGTATTAATACAGCACATTTCCCACAGCCGTAGATTTCCAAAAGTGCACAGTATGACAGGAACAAAAAGGGTAAGGAGGGAATGTAGTAGAAATATTATAATAAAACAGCTACATAATAAATAACACACTAATAAAATAAACCACATAATAAAAATACAACACAGGTCGGAAAAGCAACAGAGCAATAAAAACATAAAGAGTAAACCTAAGTGGATTAAAAAATGTTTAGCTCCTCACTGTGTTCAAAAGCCAGTGCAGAGAAGTGGAGTGTTGATGTTTCTGACTCATTTCTTAGGGGGTAAAGCTTTGTTACCAAACAGTATTAATTACTGTATTATTAGTATTATTAGTCATGCTAGAGGCATTAGCCCTGTTAGCATATTCGCAACTCTCAAGCTAGATTGCAAAAGGCAAAAAAAAAAAAAAAAAGAATACTAACACAGCTAGGATAAACATTACTGTGACCACACTAACTGCCATCGTTTTTAGTAACATGTGAAAAAAATAAATAAAATTCCAACACCGTTTTACGTCAGCCGTGTTAGCGTTTTCACAATACCTTGTCTGAAACTCGTAAAAAAAATAGACTAATACCCCTAAAAGGAACTGAAAAAAGGCTCAGAATACACCTGCATGTACACACACACAAACACACACACACACACGCACATGAACACACACAACTGCAGTTTCTATAACAGGTGTTAGTGTTAAAGACCTAATTGCCACGATTTCATCAAGAAAACAGTTTAGTTAGAGAAGACGACAGCGTTATGGTGAACAACACAAGCAGATGGTCTGAAAAAAGTCACAGATTTACATTTAAACCATGAAACAACAAAAGATCAAGTGTGACCCTTCTCATGGGTGGATAACAGACTGCATTAAATTAAAAGGTCAAGGGTTTAAAAAAAAGCCTTTGATCCGGAGTTTGGATCATCAACTTTAAGAGCAATCAGAGATTCTGATTAATGGAGATGTTTGGCAATGAAGACATAACTTTCCAAATGAAATTAGAGTTCCACTTTGCCAGCAAGAAGAGCTGAAGAATTTTATGTCAGATGTTCAACAGTTCACTTTGCTTTAAAAAAGCCATAAACTCACTATCTTGAATCCAAATCTCAGCAATAAACAATTACAACTCATTTCTAGTTGTGGAAGAAATCTCTGTGTGAGTTTTGCCTGCCAGTGGCAAGAGAACCAGAGGGAACCCAAAATGAATCCTTGTGGGACTGAACGAAGTTTTTCATATTCTTTGGATTTCTTGCAACATAATCAAGTGTAAATTAAATATGTGTACAGTCAAGCAAGTAAACAAGAACTAATGTTCACATTCTAGTTTCAGAAAGTTCAGCCCACTGTTGTTTTTTCACATCAAAAAGGGAATATTAGTAGAACATTTTACCACTTTATGGTCATAACATGTCTGTAAAATTCAAAGTGTTTCCACATATTAGACATATTAATGATTGTTGATCATTTCTTGCTGCATCACATGTGAGTTGTCCACTGTGATGACCCTTCGATGTAAAGAAACCCGCTGTCAATCATAATTGATTTATTTCATTTTGAAACGATTCTATAATGATTCCATAATGGTTTAAGTCAATTGGATTATGGACTTGCCTCAGATAAATCAATCTGGCTGGATCATAGAAATATAAATCGATTCATTGATTTCAATTGATTGATTGTTACACCCATAATTTTACTAAAGATTAAATTCTAATTAACTTCAATTTACCTCAAATTAAACAGTAAATTTAACTAAACTCCTCCCTGTTTGTGCTAATTAAACTTCTAATAATGAACCTTCCTTTGCCAAATTATCCAACCTCCAAAGTTAAGACTGTCATTGTTGCTGGCCCTAACATGACTCAGCATATTTTCCTCTATAATTTTCAGACTCCTCTGCCCCTCTGTCTCCCCGAGTCAGCTTTTGTGGACTTCCTCCATTGATTACTGCAATGCTCCGCACCATGGTCTCCCACAAAATCTCTTATAAAAACTCCAGTTGGTCCAGAACTTTGCCACCCACTTCATAACAAACTGTCTTCTCACCACAGCACTTCCATCTTGAAAGAACTCCACTGACTCTCTCTTCATTTTAGAATTCAGATCAAAATACTCTGGGACACTTTCAAGGCAACATCTCCCCTCCGTATTTGTCTGACCTCCTCCATACCTCCACATCCACCCGTTCTCTCAGATCCTCATCCTCCATCGGCCTCACTTTGCCCTATGTCTGCTTCAGCACCACGGGGAGCAGAGCTTTCTGCTCCGTTCTGCTCCTCAGTACTGGAAATCGCTTCCATCAACCAACACAAGCATCGATCAACTTTCTGTTCTTAAATCAAATCACAAAACTCTGTTTAGGTAAGTCATTCTTTTATCAATTTCTTTTTACATCCCTTCTATTTCTCAAATATTATCATGCATTATATAAATACATTATATAAATTATATTATAATTATAATATTATATAAATACCTACATTATATAAATCTCTGTGTGAGTTTTGTTTATATACCTTTGTATTATACAAATACAAATATTGCGTGTTTTAAAGGGAATTTCAAAATATTTTTAGTTCTTTCTTTGGAGCTTTGCTGGCATTCGACTCCCAAATAATTTTAAAAACCACTGGAGAGCCACTCGAAAAACTGAAGAGTGACTGGTGATCATAAACCAGTCAAACAGGAACATTAGGAGAGCAAATACTGATGATAAAATGAAAGGCAAAAAAGGGCAGAGAGAAGACTCCCAGGCACACTACCGACATCACAAGTTCATTTGTACATTTCCTTGATCACTTTGCATTCTTTGACAAAGTTATTTGGACACGATATCATCTATAAACATGAAGTAATAAGGCAGTGAATATGTTTAATAACATATAAAAGAGTTTAACATAAATAGACTATTGTTTCTTTAAATTCTATTATTTTACTCCCTGGTCGAGCTACCCCATATGAGCAGTTGGTGGCTTCCACTTTTGGATGTAACACCTAATGTAAAATAGATAAATTGCAGCAACAAAAATTTGAAGCATGCAAACAAAATACCAATTTGTAGACACAAAATAGCTAAAACATGCAAACAAAATACTAATTCATAACCCAGAAATATCAAAAATGCACAATCAAAATAGCTATTCAGGGCCACAAAGAATACTAATTCATGGTGATGAAATAGTTGAAACATCCAACAGATAACTAGTTTATAACCACAAAAGAGCAAAAAATATATGAACAAAATACTAACCTATGCCCACAAAAAGACAAAAATCTGTTAAAAAGAACATATTGGTTTCCACAAAAGACTTTAAACATGCAAATGAAATACACATTTGTGGCCCTGAAATAACGAAAATGTGCAAAACCAAAAAGTCCTAATTTGTGTACTAAAACACAAACAAGTTAGAATATGCAGACAAAATACTAATTTGTGGCCTCGAAATAATAAAAATGTGTGAACAGAATACTAATTTATGGCCACATAACACCTAAAACATAATACAAATAAAATACTAGATTATGGCTACACAATATGTGAACAAATTACCTATACATAGCCGCAAAATAACGAAAATGTCCAAAAAAATAATAAAACCTTATTCGTGGCTACAAATTAAAAAAATGCAAATGAAATACAATTTTTTAGCTACAAAATAGCACAAATGTGGCCAGAACATTCCTTAAACATACAAACCAAATACTAATCTGTGGCCACAAAACAGTAAAATTTTTTTATGACATATTAGTTTGTGGCTTCAAAACAACTGAAACAAAGGAATGAAATACAATTTCATAATCAGGAAATAATAAAAACATGTAAAACCAAAAACAACTAATTTTGGGCCGCAATAGGGCTGGGCGATATATATCAATATAATAGACCAATTTTGAATTTTTTGTTTTAGATTATATATTTTTGGAATATTTTTAGATATTTTTCCACAGCTCTGCTTTCGTGGGCTTCTGCTATTCAGAGGGAAGTCAGTCCGTCTTTCTGCCTTCTGGAACGAGCAGACATGAAAGCGGCAGAAAGCAGAGGAGCTTCTTCCGTAGGCCATAAGCAAAAAAAAAAAAGCTTGTTGCACAATATTTACAAACGCACGCGACACGTGAAGCTCCCCCTACTCCCACTCCTGTAGCTTCTGTACACTTCTCTGTGTAGGGTTTAGCTTAGGCTGATGGAGCAGCAGGACATGGTGGTTTTTAACGGGATCCAAATAGAAATTGAAGATAAACCGGCTGAACTTACAGCTGAGTTTAATTTTTAAAAGTGTTGTTTTTGTGGTGTTGTTACACACTGATGCTATCATGCTACGATGCTATATGCTAATGCTATGCTGACATGCCAACCGCAAACTGGTTTAAAGTCGGAGGATATTTTTACAGAGCGGACTTTAAGACGTTACAGATAAATACAACATACTTAATTCATGGAACATTCATAAAAACGCTATTTTCTAAATACAATAAAGACGTCAATCAACTTTGAATAAAACTTTATCAATAACTTTACACAGCCTTTGTTGAGCACTAATTCTGGTCTCCTGCATTTTGGGTCCTCCATCGCCACTTCATGACAAAAATATGCAATTAAATGCTAATTTGTGGCCTTGAAATAATTGTAAAAGCTAACCAAAAATGCTACTATTTAATCATATTGATACGTGGTCTTTTAGGTAAGAGAATTGATATAGAGAAGCTACATACATATAGGCAGAGATAGTATGATTCTGTTTTTTTTATTCCTAAAAACTTGGTATTGCATAGAATCATCATTTCTCAGAGACAGTATATTGAGAGCGTGGTTGCTTTACCACCTGAAATTAACTACCATTATTGGTATTTCATGGCCATTTCGTATGTATGCACTGACCAAATCAGTAGAATATATATTTTGCCACCAAATTCTGCTTTGCCGTTACAATTTTCTATGATCTATTTTTATGTACCCTGTCATCATTAAGAGTGCAGGGTGCTTTCCCACCAGTTAGAATAGAGCACATCATGGGTATATATCATTTGAGAAAAGTGGACAAGCACTATGCAAGTATCTTTTAGTATGCAAAATCTGTTTCATTTGCATTTTTCCACTGAGTGTGGATAAAACAATAAGTTAAAATAGAATGATACCCCCCCCTATTTAGACAAGGTCAGATTTTCCTGATGTTAAACGTCATGAACAGCATTAGAAGAGCTGTCAGTGGTGAAGCATGCCATAAAATGAGTTTTTAATCACACTTCTGAGACTATCCTGTGATTTTTGAAACAGGAGCAAATTGCATTCGATCTCTGAGGGGCAAGCATGTGGAACGGTCACACCTGAAGGATCTTTGAAAAGGATTATTAAAAAATTAGCCATTAGTTAAGTAGCAGGACTCATCTTTCCAAAGAAAACACACACTTGAAGCTATCCACATCCACACCATGATAAAAAAAAAAATGTTTTTCTCTCTAATTTATAGTCATAACATTTTTAAAAATTACATTTCAGAATAGAATGTACCTTTATCTTATGCAGTGTCTTAGCTTTAGCCTTGTACTTCAATATATGTTCCTCTTTTTTTGCCAGTGATTTCGTCACAATGAGATCATCCTAACCCCAGACAATTCCCTCCAAAAAAATATGACAAAAAAATTAAGGAATCATCAAAGTTCCATTTCGGCACCCTCAGTTCCATTCCTGCTCTCTTTACTCTTGGTTATTGGGAATACTTTCAGTTATAATTGGCAAATGTGGATCTATTGGTAGAGTTAATAGCTGAGACTTTCACAGGCTTTCCAATGGATGTAACTTTTTAATTGCTGCTGATGCAAGAGTAAATCTCTGCTTGTAAACTTGCATGAAAAATTAATTGACCATACCTTATCTGGGCTGTAGAGATGCTAACCGGTTGGTTGGAAAAACTTTCTAGAAACCATAAAGGCAGCTGTGAAAGCTCATTTTAACATTGGCACATGCAGAAAAAGTATACATGGGTCTGCCAAGAGACTTTGCATGGCATGCACTTAAATGTAATAATAGGAAAATAATCATAAAAAAGATTTCTTCTTAACTTTCCATTAATTTCCAAATCAGAGACAAACATCAGCTTAGTGCAGCAAGTACAGGAACCAGCAAATGTGATTTGAAACTTAACAGTTGTAAACAAAAAAAAAAAAAAAAAAAGATATTTTGCTACACTTCAAAAAATATCCCAAATAGAAAAAAAGTTTAAAAAGTTTGGTGGATAAAGATAAAGTGGTGAGGAGTTAGAAGCACCTTTTTATATGCTAATGTGTAGTTTGGTACTGTGGCGGCCGTGGTGCAGCGATAGGGTGGTCGCCCTCTGATTGGAAGATTGCAGGGTCGGTTTCCGCTTTGCCAGCCTCTTGTGTCGAGGTGTCCTTAGGCAAGACACTGAACCCCACATTGCCTCTGGTTGGCGCCAGTGTTTGGCAGCAAAGCAGCCATCAGTGTGGGGTTCAGTTTCTTGTGTGTGTGTGTGAATGGGACTGTGACTGTAAAGTGCCTGGGGCCTTTAAGGAAGGTAGAAATGTGCTATACAAGCATACGCCATGTGTTAGTTTTCAGACCTGATTTTAAAAGACAATCACACAAATGAATGTGACCCACAACCTTTTTGCTCAAACTGTAGCATTGCGTGTGTTCGTTGTTTTGCCACAAACTCTTATACACTTTCTTTCCAGCATGCTACATATTAACCGCGTTAGAAGCATTAGCGTATTCACAATACGTGTAACTCCCTTGGATAACCTTGTTTGCAACAGACTGATACTGCTTAAACAAATGTTACTGTCATTAGGCTAACTCCCAACCATGTTGATAAAACTTAAAAAACACAGTCCGACACCACTTCACATTTGCCGCATTGGCGTGTTCACCATAACACCGAGCTTTGTTCGGAACCCGTAAAAAACAGACCGATACTGCCTAAACAAACGTTACTCTGACCTTGATTACTCCTAATCTTGCTAGTAACACAGAAAAAAAACAGTCTGACGCCGCTTAACCTTTGCTGCATTAGCATATTCAAAAAATTACCCAACCCAACATTTTGACAGAGCGCTGTGTACCTCTCAAAATCACTTCCACACCACTAGGCACAACCATAATTAATCCAAGCGTACCAGCTTACAAGGCCAACTGTCATTCGTAGTGCGCCTTATAGTGCGGAAAATATGGTAATTTAGATAAATATTACATCTTGATTTTACACTTTTAATCTCTAAAAAAATAGAAGTTATATAGGAACAAAAGTCTAATTGCCCCCTACAACAAAGTTCATGCTCACCTGACCTCAGCACTCAACAGGAAAAATAATCCTTATTTCTTTCTACAAAACATTATTTATGCAGCATTCTACCAACAACCATTTAACAGCAGTTTTAACATGGTGTAAACAGAGTATCAACATAACATCTGTCACCATTTACAAACTTTAAATAGAAGGTTTTGCATGCTGGCCCTGATACCAATCAGTCATGCTTTAGGACCAAAACAAACAGATGCTGTATCTTTAATTGGCAACTTCCCGCTTGTTAATAAACAAGATATGTTTTCTTGTTTAATGAGAGTGTGACTTGCAGGAGTGACTGGCAACAAAACACACTTTTGGGAATAAGACGCTGCTTCTGTTGTTTATTGGATCAAAAAATTTCCCCCCTTAAACTCACTCACTGTTACTCGCCACCTGGGTTTCTATATTTCACTACGTTCTCCTGATTTCACACAACGGGTAATTTACTGTAGCAGAGTGGCTCCTGTAAATTTGCTAATTCTCCCAATTGGCTTATTGATGTTTTAACCTTTTTACACTAGACTTTAGCTTCAGTGTTGACATTCTTTGACCCTAACCCCTGACTCTAATCCTCTTCAAACATTTATGCAATCCACGTAAATCAGCTGATTCTGTTGGTGAGAGTAAAGCGGCTATGAAAGCCAACATACAAAGCTGCTGTTCTCCTGATCAGAATGAGCTGAGACATCCTGATTTTGTAAACGGTGGAAAAGTTACAGTATATAAGAGTGTGTGTTATTTAAGTATCACCGGCGACATTTCTGGTGTTACAGGGTTAACACTGTCACTGTTGACAGCAAAATTATACCTTCTCTTTGACCTACCGCAGCTCTTTAGCCGTTTACACAATTGATGTACAGGATTTCCAGTGGAATTTGGTGCAGGGAAAAGTGGCTTTGCGCAGATTTGGAACACTAAAGTGGTGAAATGTTAACGCAAACAACGTAATTTGCTGAAAAGCAGTCTTGCACCGTTATGCAGAATCTCAATAACAGAATCACCTGAGTTGCAATGATCATGTAAGTGGTTGCAGAGTTACGGTAGAGCAAAAAACGTGTTATTTAGACATCGGCAACAACATCTTCTGGGCTAAAGCATTAACATTGGAGCTGGCGCCAGAAACGACAAATTTATGCACGTCTCTTGAACAATCACAACTCTTCAACTGTTTCGTCAATTAATGTAACTTCAGCAGTTTTTGACGTGGCGAAAAGCGGCGTTCCATTGTTACGCAACACTTCACATTAGAAAAATGTTGCATAACGGACCAAAGCCGAAGCAAAGCCGCTTATTAATGACATTAAGAATCAGCTGATTCTTGTTGATCGCGGGACCAGTTGAAGAGTTACCACATATCAAATAGTGTATTTTATTTAGATGTTGATGGCGACCTCAAAGGTATTCACACCCCTCGAACTACCGTAACTCTTTGTCTGTTTACGCAACTAACGTAAGTTCAACTGATTTTGATGTCACGAAAAGCCACTTTGCATCATTATGCAATGCTTTAACGCTGCAAAGCTGAAACGCAAAGCTGCTTTTATCAGAATTTGTCAATTCATATTGATCACAAGATTTGAAAAAAGTACGTTTTTTTTCTTTCAGGGTAAAAACACTCAGATTTTCCCCTACCTTTCCCATATGCTCAGACACCACCAGTCCTTAACTCTTCTACCATTTGAGCTCAGAAAGCTCTATTCAAATCAACAGATGGGGACAGGCTACAGCTATTCCTCTGTTTAAGAACCTCAAAGCACATCTCCACATAAGAGCCTCTTTCAAAAATCCTATCCAAGATTACTTTGTGGCTGCAGTTCTCATACGGATGAGTCATTTTTCCTTTTCTTTTTTTTTTCTTCCCTTTAACCTCTAAGGCAGCCACATTGCTGAAGTCTCGTATTTGGCAGGAAAACTTCAAAAACGAGCTTCTGGCTTTGGGGAACAGTCCATCTGAAACTCGATTGAAGATTGAAACAGCATCAAAGAATGATAAATAGAAGGTAAATGTATATTCTTAATGTAAAGGAAAAAAGCTAGTTAGATTTTGTTCATACAAGCAGGTTTAATGAATGCAAACTCCACTTTATTAAACTTGAACTTTTCTTGGATCGTGCATTAGTGTGGTTGAATAAATACTGTGTGTGTGTGTGTGTGTGTGAGAGTGTGCGTGAGTGTGTGTGTGTGCGTGTGTGGGGGTGTGTGTGTGTGTGTGCCCCTGTGAGCCAAAGCTCATCTCTTTAATGGGCCCCATTCTTTGTCTATCACTGACAAGCATGGCCACTGTGCCAATCCCCGCAATGTAGTTTCATGCATGGCTGGAACTAATTATTATGCATGTGGACACAGCGCCAGTTTCCCAGGAAAGGATTGGGCATACAGTGCTGGTGCGCACAAGACAGAAAGCCTGTCACCTTTTTTTTTCTTTTTTATCCAAATAAGACATGGTAATAAGTTTGAAAGCCCCACATTTTGCTGCAGTAAGATCAATCTTAAAATGAAAGTACAACATACTCTTAAAGATGTCCTCGGCTGTTTTGTCACATGCTACCTATTATGTAAAAAGGATTATAATGCTTTCATCTAACCTGTCTGTGGTCCCTCTCACATCGTAATCCAATGTAAAAAAAGAAAATTATATCCTGAGAACATTAGTGTCTTCCTAACTTCAAAACACCCTCTGTCTACCAATATATGTATTGTATGTGATTTAAGAAATTTCTGCAGGTAGCAATAAAACAGAACTCATCTTTTTTCAAACACAAGTACAGATTTTAACCCTTTAACAATGGAAGTTTAGCTCCAGTGTTGACGTAACCCCTGAAGCATTTACACAGTCAACGTAATTCCAGCAGATTCTGATGACTTTATAAAGGTCCTTTATTATGCAAAACATGCTACAAGAAAACATGTTAAAAACACACAAAAAACAAAAAAAGATAATTTTTATTGGAGTGGGTCATTTAAGGTTTCTGAGTTTAATTAATTAATATCAGCCCAAAACATCTCAAACTTTCCCTGAAGTCAGTGGATTTAACAAAATTCAAATATTCCAAATGTTGTTTTATTGTTCACCCATGTGCTTTCTAGCTGCTTTTCAACAAATGTTTTAGACTGAAGCTAATTCTCCTCCTTTGCAGTTTTGAAAAAGTAGTTTGGGCTCCACCATCCACATGGAGGCGAAGTCAGAGCACACTCCAAACATCCCTCTGAAGAGAAGGCCCACAGTGCTCCCCCACATTAAGACCAGATCTGAAATATTAATATCAATATCAAATATCAAATTTTGATGTGGACGATTTAATTTAGATTAGTTAATTTCACACCTTTTCATCTCATTTATTTAGTTATACTTTACTGGGGAGGTAAAAAGGGGGAATAGGGTTGGGATGAGGGCCCCTCCCAACGGGTTGGGATCTAGTCCAGGTTGGATTTAGTTTTTTGAAAGGGCTCGTTCTGCATTATTAATTATTCTACATTATTCAGGCAGCAAATCCCCCAGAATTTGGACACAATTTGTGGCAAATCCTAATCTGCCTTCATGTTGCAGAAATTAAAAGAGGAGTTTTTTTTAAGTGAGTTCTTTGTTATATACACTAACGCAAAAACCTAATTTGTTCAGAATTTGGAAATCTGTATTATGTAATAGTTGCAGTTATTAAAAAATGTGTTCAAATAAGCCAGTTTGCAGTTGCTTTTAGAGGCTGTGGGTTTGGGGTTCTATGCAGAACAGGTTCATTTGAGTTTCAGTAAGTGAGCTGTGCTGCTGGGTTGAGTGAAATTAGAGTGTTTACCTGGACCTTCCAATAGCACACGTTTGTTTGTTGGTTAATGTGTTTTTTTATTAGATGAGTCAAACTGGTAAACTGTCCTCTCTGCTTGTAGAGTGCTTCTACAGCCAGTATGAAAAAAATCTCCAAAAATTGAAGTTCCAGCAGAAAATTGTAAAAAAAACAACAAAAAAGCCCAACACATTTTAAAAAGAACTGACATTGCTGTTGTCACTACATTTTAAAGAACTACCTGACACTGCCAGAGATCCAGCCAGACAAGCTGCTGGTGGTCAACTGCAGGTGGTCAACAGGTATACATAGACATACATAGACAATATTTATATCCGAGCTGGCCACCGACTTCTTTAAAAAATAGTCACATTAGTGTGAAATACTTGCCAGGGTAGTCATGCAGTCCTTCAGCATGACAGGCTGGGGAAGGACTAGTGGGTCTAAAATTGGGATCCAGCACCCAAAAGCCTTTTTTAGAGCTTTATACCAGAATTTTCCCAATGATTTCATTGTGTTTTTTCAAGTTTGTTTTCCTCAGATGTTGAATAACCACTATTACAAAAACGAAGTCATTAGTTTTTGTTTATTGTATTTTTATGCAACCTGTTGGACTACACAAAGTATCCTGCAAGATTACCTGGGAATTGAGGCTATTTTTTAAATATTGTAGTAGATTCTTTTGACCTAACCTTGTAATAAATATTTAAAAACATTTGTCCTAAACCATGCTTTTATTCATTAACAGGGTTTCTGCTGAGGTTTAGTTGCTTTGATTCCTCAGAAACGGCAAAAACCAACTAAACTTTGAAGAAAACAAACGTGTGGTGCTCTGAAATGAAGGCACTTTATAAAAAATTGTGATGCTTTTTTTAAGGCGCTTGTTACTTCACTTCGGCGAGCGTTCAGCATTTAGTTTGGGGAATTGTTGAAAGTGGTTTTGAAGCTTTGTTCTTGACCATCAGAGGTCGCAGTGAAAAACTACTTGATGCTTGAGATTTTGGAAAATGGATTTAGCCATAGATAATGCTGGCCTACGGCAGGTCCTGGATGATTTCAGGGTCAACAACATTTTGGTGTATTTTGTTGATGGAGAGGAGCTGTGGTTAAAAGTTGCTAAAAGTCAGATGGATCTTGTTGGATCTCTGCTTAACCAGAGGGCGATCCCCAAAGATGATGCTTTGATCACAAGTGCTACCACTGCATGGATGGTACTGTCTAGATTAGGGGTCGACAACCTAGGGCACACATGCCAACTGTGCGGGAAAAGGCATGCACTGGTGTGACAATAATAAGCACTTGATCTGTTGTCTGTTTGTATCTTTCGGATCTGAAAAAAGCATTGAGTTTGCCAAAAGCATACGCTTTTTTTGTTTTTTTTCATGGTTGTAAAGTTCTCAGAAACATTGAGAGACATATACCACACATGCAGTACGTTTGGTTCTTAAACAAACATAGTTGCAATATCATTTCAAATTTGGCCAGTTTTCCTTTTGCAATATCGTTTTGAAAGCACTGTTTTGAGTTCATACAAAAATAGGTAAAAAAAAACAAAACATTTGACCTGCTGTTTGTAAATTAAAAAGGTTTTCTTTTTTTAGATATTTTGGAAATGTGTTTGTATTTCTGTGTATTAGTGTTCACATAATAGTTGGCTGTGTATGCGGCTGTTTACCAAGACATCTGGGTTTGCTTCCCAAAGCAGCGATGAGCTAAACAATCCAGTGTGAGTCCTTAGACAAGACCCTTCACGCTGCTGCCTAACTGGGTCTCTCTAGGCCTTAAAAATACAGGGTTGTGTCAGGAAGGGCATCCGAAGTAAAAACTCTGCCAAACCCCCTGTGTGATTCGCTGTGATGACTCCTAACGGGATACACCGAAAGGTGAACAACAACAACAAGAGTTCTCATTCTAGTTTGTGATGGCACCATCATTAAGGAGAGAACTTTGAATCGGCACTTCCTGTCATAAACTTTGCTGAAATGTTTCGAGAAGATAGCAATATCATCTGCATAATATATTCTTTCAATTTAGACCAGATCCGTAACATTTGGAGAAAATAATGAATGGTAAATGGAATTACGGTCTGCATAGCAATACTGAAAAACACAGGGACTTTCTTTAGAGGAGCTAAAGTACTTCTTCTAGTAGAATCTGCAAGTACCCTTACATATTTCACGGTGTAAAACCAGGCCTAGTTTCTCAGGCTCTCTCGTTCTTTGAGCTTGTTCCACATAGGATAGCTGAATGGCAGTGGGAGAAATAACATAAGACTGGTGCAGCTGCGGCTTCGGATTGCTTTTGAGCGAATCAGATAATCATTGTAATGTGGATGACTGCATGAAAACAAAATCATTAATGGAATACATTTCTCCTGGATTCTAAACCAAATAACTGAATGCTCCATAACACATTTGCTGGTTTATCAAAAGCATCAATGTGTAAATTGCTTGTTTTCTCTCAAACACAAAGCAAAAAGCTTTGCATTCAGATGACTTTCCGGCTAAACAGTAAACTATTTGTTTAATTTTACCATAAACGTGTAAATAATGGAATTGTAACCCTTAATGATTTCTCATTTCCATGTGTTGTCTTCTTTGTGAAGCTTGAACGCTTCACAAACATCAAGCATCAGTGCATACATTGCTCCTGATAATTCAGTTTGCAGTTAGTCTTATAAGTACTTTCCTGAATTGCCTAAAGGCCCCAAACCTGCCGCTTTATAACACATTAAACTCCTAAAAGGTTAGCAATTTGTGGGGGAAAGATGCCGTTAATTATGATTTATTTGTGCAGCATCTTCGACCCATTTAATGGCATTCAGCTGCACACTCCTATAATTGTTTTTTATTGAATCAGCGGACAGTCCTCCACTGCTCATCACTGCTCATTATGAAAACTTTATGAAGTCTGTGTACGCTGAAGCTTTGTTGGAGGCGGTAAAATCTCCCACTTTTCCTTTGTATCTGCAGCTGCCCTGCACAGCAAAAATAATAAATAATATATATCAGATTCTTTTGATATTTGTTATTTTAACAGCAATTTGGAGCAACAAATTAATTGTCAGCAGCAGAAAACAGTGATGTGAAGTTCGAAGTGATGTATGAAATTGCTGAACTTTGCTGCTGCAGATCTCAGATGGCCTCGTTTTGGTTTAAAAAAGTGTTTTAGTCTTTAACCTCCTGCTGAGCTGAAATTCTTTAATTCATGCTCCGTTCCATCTGCTATTCTATCTTTGGCTCTTTTTTGATTTAATCCCAACCTAATCCACTAAAATTCTTATCACTCATCATATGCTGCTACCTAAAATGTGACCTGTGGAGATTTTAAATGTACATTATTGCCTACAGGTACTGCAGAAAAAGAAAATGTTAAAATATTGGCTCAATCCGTTACCGTGACAGCAAAGATTATACTGTATCTAGATATGTTTTTACCAGTATATAATAAATAATAATAAATAATATAAAATAATTTTTATTTTTATTCAATCCAGTAAAAAAAGACATACATGCAGCAAATGTAAAAATATATTGAATTAAATGGCAAGAATCGTGGTTTGATCTGTGAATCGTTGTGGTTGATTCATGAAATGAATCGGATCGCCGTCTAAGTAACGATTCACAGTCCTACTGTCAGCCATAAAATCAAAAGGAAGCTTGTTTAACCTCAGCTAGGGAAGCTAGTCCAAATTAACTCATGATTGTTGGTGAGCAACGAGCTATTGATTTAATAATTACTTAAATCACTAATTTTAATCTAACTAATTAGTAAATGAGAAATAGTAATGACACGTATTATTTAGCTAACTATAAATAATAATAGTGTTTACTTCACTGTCACTTTAACAATTGTGGCAATATAAAACCTCTGGTTTCTCATTTTGGCGTATTCTTCCATGTTTGCATGTATGTTTGCCTAATCAGAGTAGTTCGTTTTCTTTAAAGACACGGTCTTAAATATGGTTTTAAATGGTCTTAAAAAGTCTTAAGTTTGTCTTCAATATATCTGTAGAAACCCTGTTTAAGATCCAAAGTGTTTAAAGTCACATTCCCATTCACCAACGCACACATTCTCACACTAACGGTGGCTTTGCTGCCAAACATGTCACCACCAGGAGCAATGTGGGTTTAATGTCTTGCCCAAGGGCACTTCAACATATGAGTGGTCAAGACAGAAACCATCCTCTGATCAGAGGTTGAGCACTCTACATCTGTGCCGTGTCTGTTCCATGTGACTTCAGTCTACAAAGAACAATAGTTTTTATTTTGATTAAATTTGGAGTTTGCTTGTACAAAGCAGCAGTGGATGCAGTTTTTTTTCTTTTAAAAACATAAATTTAAAGTTTGTTTAAGTTGTTTCCTTGAGACAACTTTGTGAATGAAACTCACAATGATTCTGGATCTGCTAGTTGGCCGTAGTACCTTATGCTTTGTTCACAATGGGAATGTGGCGCTTGTTCAGGAATACATGTTTAGCCCATGGTGTTCACACTGCTCAAGCAGATAGAGATTCTTCACCACCTACAGCTGGAGGAGGCTTGGTGTGAAATGTCAAATCTGATGCAAATTTTGCTCCGGACATTATTTCACAGCTTAATTTTGATATATAAAAGACTTGCTGTCATGTAATTCTAGTTGGGCACACACCGCAAATATTCATTTCTCCCTCGTGTTAGAATGTGGATGATTAAGACACTCCACCTCTCGCTGTATTCTATGGGTGCGATTGTTTGGCTAAATTAGTAAATCATAGACACTAGAAGTAAAAAAAAAACAAACACACTGAAAGTACCATTTTATTTGCATATTAAATAGCATGAAGGCAAACAACTAATTTACATGAAAAGAAGGGAAAAAAAAACAGAAAAAGAGCAATTAGTCCTCTGGCTATCATTAAACAAGCACCTATACTTCACATTTTTTTGCAATTCATGTTTCTTTTTTTTATATTTTTGAGATATGGGTTCTTCTGCGAGCAAACACAAACCTTAACCCTTTAAAGCTGAACGTTTCATATTTGATACATGAGTATGTCAGTCCTCCGCAAGAGCAATGGAATAGAAATACACATTTCTTGTATTTTTATTTTTTTTTTATGTCTTAGAATATTTATGTTAGCTCACGAAAAAATATATATTTGAGCTGTGAGACCCAATGTATCAGATATGATACACAATTAAATTTATATGTAAGAAAAACAAACCTTTTTACTGCTTGTTTGTTCAGAGGGACCTATAAAGGCTTTACAGGGTTAAGTGGGCCTTCACACTGCTTTGCTTTTCTTCTTGAAGTGTTTTCTTCCTGACACTTTTTACTGTTATACACTTTTTACCCAAGACTTTGGGCAAGAACTCATGTCAATGTCTGATGTATGTTGACAAGAATCAAAGAAAACTAAGACAAATCAATAGAAACGTAATTACTATTATTCAGCCAGGGGCTGTACTCGGGATACATTTCCTTTTTATGCTGCTCACACAAAATGAGAGAAATTAGTTTCATTCTATGTTCCAACAAGGAGGGAGAAGTTCCCATTAAGGAGTGCAGAGAGTTGCATTCACTGTCGGACATTTAACTAAACAACAGATTTGTGAATGTGCACAAAATTGGCATATATTTGCAATAATTAGAGTTAAACTGATCCATAGATGCAAGTTATATTTTCTGTCTTCTTTGTATAAACCGGGCTTGTAACTTTGTTTTTGCCATCAAGACAATTACATCAGCCACTGGAATCATTTTCCCCGTCGGGCTCCCCTGACTTTGATTTTGTTGTAGACACGGTTCGCAGTTGACAGCACAGCAGGATCTAAGTCACTCTGTGGTTGATGTGCTGAATTCTGAAGCAGACCAATTAAAAGTCAGATACTTCAACAATTGGACTTTCGCTTTTCTGACATCCTTTCTTTTTTGAGCAACCACCAAACACAGGGGCCAAAATAATAATCAAAATAATCAATTTGTGTCAGTTCATTAGATTTAATGAGAATGATATTATTAGTGGGAAAGAAAAGGTTTTGGAATGAAAGCAGGACTTTAGGTGTCAAAAAAAGGAAGAAAAAAGTATTGGATAGATGCTTGTTAGCCAAAATCAAAGAGAAAGATTAATGAAGATCTAAGTGGCATAACAACACCATGCAGACAAACACCGTATTAAAAAAAAATCAACTGTCCAATCAGCAATTTTAGCCTCTTTAGAAAGTCGACCACACTTATCTGCAACTGAGAATCCATGTTAGCAAGCTTAGGAGTTATAAACGAATGCCTTAGTCACTGCTGCCCTTGCAGGTGAAAAACAGGCATGGCACGGAGGCGGCCCGCATGAAATTTCAGGATTTTAGACCACACTGTGAACCTGTAAAAATAAGACACATGTAAATTTAGAGCCTCTGCATTCAAAACTCTCGCTTTCACACCTTGCCAGGCGAGATTTTGAGACTGTTTTCAGGTTCTACGTACAAAACGCGCTGTGATTGAGCATGCTTCAAAAGTAAAATCACTTGAAACTTTGACCAAACGGGGACTTGGATGTGATTGTGACGAAGTGACGTAATTCCCTTAAGTGCCAATCATTTAAGAATTGATAATAGAAGAGAAATGAATAATTGCGGTTTGTGCCCGGCCAGAATCATATGACATCGAGTCTTACATATGTTGAAATAGAGCTGTGACAGAAAAGCAAGATTCACGAGATGTGTCACACCACCATTTGTAGGTAAATGCGCTATTTTTAGGTAGCAACAGTCTAGTGTGAACACTATGCTAATGGCGTCTCTTTGGGTGGCTGCACAAGCCTCAGGAGAACAACAAGACACATTAAAAGGTGGCCGTACCTGTCCATAACCCTCTACAGGCCCGGACAGCCCAAAAACCTGCAGCCCCTGTAGAGATGCATGTAAAAGAGGCAAGACAGTCAGTGTAAAGAATAACATACATAAACTTTGTGTATCCAATGTCACCCTGACCAGTAAAGTTTTGAAGCAATCATTGGCTCCTGAATGGAAACTAAAATCTTTTTCATTGAGGGGGGGGTTGGCTGCACAAAGCTAAACTCAAGCTACAGGAGAAATGACGATCCAGACAAGACGAATCAGCAGCACTATGGATTAACTGGGTCATGTCTTGGTTTGATCCTGAGCTTGTTTTATTGTGCATCCAGGAGAACAGTCACTGAGACGTGAACGGGCCTCTGAAGATGGCTGCTCCTGATGGAAGGTGTGCAGGAGCTTAGCCACCAGAAGGTGTGTGTTGGGGGGGGAGGTCAGACAAGCACACACTTGTTAGACTCCTTTGGTAATGACACTTCTCTAAAAGCGCAGACCTCACATTTTTTACCTTTGAAAAGTTGGTATTTCAAATACAGAGACGTATTTTGTTCGTGCCAAAGAAGCATTTACGAAGGTGTGAATAATCGGTGGCAGTATAACTCCGGATGTCTTCACTTTACGAGAACATGCTTTTTTTGCAACCTGCAGGCCACTTTTTATATTTGCTCTTATTGCTGCTTCCAACTCATTTGCAGGAGTCTGGCTTCCGTGATTGCGTACACTTCCAGAGGGACGGCTGTCATAAAGTGGTTTTGGTTAAAACGTTACACTCAGAGTTCATTAGGACACGAGCGAAGGCTTTTAGCAAAATGTCAAATAAATGTCGCCATCATAAAAAAAAGTCTGCCCTGTATCTTTCCATTGACAGGTTTTGTATACCGTTTTGATGACACACCACAAGCTTTTATTCCATATAAACACCTCGGCCTATTTAAATGCTGTAAATCCCATTTGGTGCCAAGAGATGCAGAAATTCCAGTGATGTTAAGCAACCAAGAGATCAAATACTTGAACATCCTGTTGTGATTCACTGTAGTTTTTTTGGAAGGGAAACTGACTTTCATCTCCACGTTTTGGCTTTGAAATGACCAGATGGGAGTGGAGGGTCTGCATGTTACCAATCAGTGGAGATTTGTGCAGATATGTCACGCCGTCGCATGGCGCTGTATGGAAGCGTACGAGGCCAGTCACACACTCAGTGGTTTGGAAAATGACTCAGCCTGACCTTAGCCTCACCTGACAGTGTGTAGAAGCTGCACGCCCTATAAACTGCACAATAGTCCAGTGGCTAGCAGGTAAACACAGACGCACCACAAAAGGTCATCCTGTGTTGCTACGAACAAGATGAAAAATGATTCATGGGAACTTTTCAGAATTTTTTTGAGAAGTAAAAACAGTTTCAATGGTAACTTAATACTTTGGTATTTAAAATAAACCTAACCTTACCCTGTATATCAGTTTGTATCATAACTGATACATTTCTGAGATCCTAATCTCATTATCTTAATCAAAACCTAAAATATTTTAATCTTCTGCCAGTCTTTTGATGCAGACAGGTGGATGAGGGCTGTCTGCAGGCAAACAGACGAACCTGTTGGTGCCTGTTGTACCATCAAGTGTCTTTCTGTCACATGGAGAAACTGGGTGGGTTAACGACAAGATAAGTGATTCTGATTGGCTTCGGGATGTGTCATGTGTCACAGTATCCAATCAGACCCAGCATTGTTTTATACACATACATCCCACACACAAACACCAAACAGGTGTAAGATGCTGCAAAGTACTGCTACAAATAAGTATTTGCACACATGTCTGTCAGCCAGATTTCTGACCCTCAAAGACCTGTTGGTGTGCCTTTCAATAGTCCACCTCCACTCCACTTATGATTCTACATTAGAAGCACCTTTTTGTGGTTGTTTGCTGCATAAAGACACATTTTTATGCCATACAATCAGTAAGACTCCATCACTATCATCGCCAAGACCAAGGAGCTGTCCAAAGTCACCAGAAACAAAAATTACAGACCTTCACGAGGCTGGAAAGAGCGACTGGCAATTGCCAAGTAGCTTGGTGAAAAAAGATCCACTGTTGGAGCAATTATTAGAAAATGGAAGAAGCTAAACATGACTGTCAATCTCCCTCGAACTGGGGTTTCCCATGCAAGATCCTACCATGTGCGGCCTCAGTGGTCCTAAGAATGGTAAAATGGTGTATACTTATATAGCGCTTTTCTACCTTCATTCCTTCATACCATTCACGCACTGATGGTGGCTCTGCTGCTGAACACTGGTGTCAACCTTCCATCAGAGGCAACGTGGGGTTCAGTGACTTGCCCAAAAACACTTCGATGGGCAAGGCGGGAATCAAACCTGCAATCTTCTGATCAGAGGCCGGCTGCCCTTTCCACTGCACTGCGGCCGCCCCAAGGTGACGACTCGACCCAAAACTACACAGCAGGAGCTGGTCAATGACCTGAAAAGGGCTGGGACCACAGTTTCCAAGGTTACTGTTGGTAATACACTAACACGTCACGGTTTGACATCATGCATGGCACAGAAGGTTCCCCTGCTTGAATCAGCACATGTCCAGACCCAACGTAAGCTTGCCAACGACCATGTTAATGAAAGTCATGTGGTCAGATGAGACGAAAATAGAACTTTCTGGTCTGAATTCCACTCATTGTTTTTAGAGGAAGATAAATGATGAAAATCATCCCAAGAACTAGGGATGTTCTGATCACGCAGTCGGAAATCGGGTCAGTTCTTGTGGTTGATGACTTGATCTGTGTCGGTTGTTGTCTCCCAATCAGTATTGGATATTTAATTTATTGTTATTATGACCAGCGCTTTAAATTTCAAATTTATTATTCCAGACAAATATTCCACTAGAAGTCTGCATGTCATGAACGGATCACAACATTTTATTGCCGTAAAGCGCAGCAGAATATGGCAGCAGTTCAAGTAGGAAGCTAACAAAAACAGTGCAGTCAACCCATTGAGACGCTCACAGATTCAGACTCCCGGGATCAATAAGTCTGTTAAAAACATTTTAAACTGACAAGTATCTCTATCAGCCTGTCTTGACGCGAGCAACAACCCACAAAGGAATTTCAACAGTAAAAAGATCAGGTTTTTTTTCTCTTTTTAATGCCAATGCCTTTTTATCTCTCTAAAAGAACCCCAGTTAAATAAATGAAGTACTGTCGTAATAAATCCCAAAATGTGATGTCTTAAGAGGTCAAAGTCTTACGAGACTAAAAAAGAATCCCATAATCTTAAAAATAAAGAAATATTAAATGATACCAGCTAGTAAGGATACTCATATTCATGCAGCAACAATGTCATTGTTGATTTTTATGAATTTTAAATGAAGATATAAATCATATTTTGGTTAAAAGTGTTTAATAGTTCTCAAGAAAATAAAGCAAAAGTCACTAAACTTTCTCACATGACTAATTGTCACTTATACGTATTAGATAGTTATTTTCTTCCAAGGTAAAAGTTGTTCTACTTTGACATGTCTGATCAAGTTGCTTCACTGAAGTGCTCTGTTTAGGTCTTAGATGATAAAACAAGGTGAATGAAATCAAAATGTGGGACAACCTGAATCTGATTAATAAATGTGCTCACTTATTAAATGTTTTTCGGATCGGGACTCCATATCGGCAGATACTCAAAATTAAATGACTCTGAATCAGATTGGGCCCAAAAAACCTGGTTGGGACATCCCTACAAAGAACGCCATCAATACTGTGAAGCATGGGGGTGGTAGCATCATGCTATGAGGGGAGGACGACTGAACTGCACTGCACTGACAGGATGAATGGGGCCATGTATTGCAATCTTTTGGGGAAATCCTCCTTTCCTCAGGTTGGTCATTGACGATCCTCAGGTCCTCAGGTCATTGACGATGGCTCACGACTGGGTCTTTCAACATGACAATCACCCAAAGCACACAGCCAGGATGACCAAGGAGTGGGTTCATTAGAAGCATAACAAGGTTTTGGATTGGCCTAGCCAGTCTCAAAGCCTAAACCCAATAGAAAATCTTTGGAGGGAGCTCAAACTCATGTTTCTCAGCGACAGACCACAAACATGACCGATCTAGAGAAGATCTATGTGGAGGAGTGGGCCAAAAGCCCTCCTGCAGCGAGTAAAAACCTGGTCAAAAACTACAGGAAACGTCTGACCTGTGTAGCTGCAAACAAAGGCTCCTGTACCAAATATTAACTTTGATTTTCTCAGGCAGTCAAATACCTATGTGCAGCAGTATCATATAGATAGATTATTTAAAATATCATGCATCGTAGATTTTTTTCCTTTGATTTTGTTTAAGGAATCCATATGCGAAATGTGTTTCTCCTCTGCGGCACAGTGTGACCCCGCCCCCCCACTGCCGGTGGAGGGAAACAGAACTCGAAGTTCCTTTGCTCTACCTGTAAGAAAACAATTTCAGACCCCCCTATCCCTTCAGATGCCCTTACAGTTGTAGGTGTAGGTAGAAACCGGAGACGTAGGGAAATAATTCGGATTCAGCCAAATACGTATTTGCCTCACTATAAGAGCTAAGGGTTAAACAAAAACATTTACATAACAGCACAGTTGAAGGCCAGTACAAAATTCAAAATATGCATTTCCAGCAGTTTTTTTTTCCATTTAAAAACATTGCTTTTGTTATTGTTGCAATGCTTAAAGAAGCTTGTAGTGATGACTTCTTTGTCTTTATCAATAATTCCACTAATATTGTATAAATTGTCTGAGATTACAGATTTGATTGATATATCTTGGATTATAGAGTTAGACACACTTTGTTGTTTAAATGTTTACTTTATACAAGTCGTTTACTTTATGTTTACTATTTTTTTTTTTAATTTTAGTTTGTAAAATAAATTAACACAGTTTTTACACTGGATAAGCTGAATCTTATCTGCCTGTCTTTATCTAATAAATACTGATGGTTACATACAAACATGTTACATTTTACTCATTTCTGTTCACTTATGAGAACTGAAAAACAAAAAAAAAAGGAAAAAAATTCAACATTTTGACATAAAGTACCTTTTTTAACAGTATTGCAAATTGTTGCATTTCCTGTTTACAAGTTCTTTTTTTAAGATCAGTTCAGTTATTAAATTAGTTACATTTGCAGGGCCTTCCCAGCTACAGGAAGTCAGGGTGCATCCATTGCAGGGCCACACAGAAACAGACAACGCCTTGCTTTTTATCTGATCAAACTACAAAATGTTGCTGTTTTAAACAGCAACATTTTGTAGTTGACTTCTTTTTCTGGTGGTGATATACAGAGACTCTTAGAGGCTTGATCCTAATACAATGTATCAGCGTCTGTGAACATTCGCCTCTAAAAATAATGTCATGCTTCCTATCTACCTCAGTGCACGTGTGCAGACACAGCATTTGCATCTGTATGACTGAGTCCCAAGACTGTGGGCCTTTTTATTATCTAAATAAACCCAGGCAGCACTGGACTGGAACCAATCACAGCAACCCACCATGACGTGAAGCTCAGGGGACTGCATCTTCTACATTTCTCTACTTTTGCTATCTCCACAGCAGGCTCCCTTTACTGTACGTAAACATGAACCATCCAAGTTTGGCAATTCAGAACATAACATCCATCCGGTAGCCCACCCACGATCTGTCCATCCAACCAAACACCCATCCCTCCATATATACATCATCCATTCTCCACCCATCAATCTATCCATCCATTAGGGCCAAAGAACAAACTGAAACAATTGAGCATTGGAAAATCAATGGAAAATTGCTGAAAAAAGTATATGGGAGAAAGAGAGAGTTCATAACAGTGATGCTTGATGGTTGGTCTCTCTGAGAAATAAGCACAGCAACCTCCCTGAACAGAATCCAGGGACCATCACAGCGGCAGACATCCAAGAACAGGATCAGGTATGAAAAACTGAACAGCGCCAGGTCCTGACATGATATATGCATACTGGCTTAAGAAACTCACTGCACTCCATGAGCGCCGGGCAGCTCAAATGAACCAGCAGCTAAGAGATGGGACTCACCCTGAATGACTAATTTTGAAAACAAAAAGTGGGGCCCTGTAATACATTTTTTGTTCGTTTTTTCTTTTTTTTTTTATCAACATTTAATCCGCTTCTTTCTTTTGTATTTTCTTCTTTTGTTCTTCAAAATTGTCTTTAACAACATGGTGGTCAGCGGAGGCTGGCTTCACAAAAGCACCCAGGAAAGCCATCCCCACAAGACCTTTTATCTCCCATGGCGCTGTAGTGTGGCATGATGGGACCTAATTTTCATTTGTCCTTCAAAACCCCCAAAATAAGTAATTACTTCCTCCATATTCCACAGACTTTTGTTTATTAGATATTACTGAGATAATTCACGAAAGTATGAATATGAATCGGAGCAGCCTTATTACTCAGTGCAATTTTAACATGGTTTGAAGGCATTAGAAGTATGAAAGCCAATTTTTAATCTCCATAAACACCTGCAAAGCTGCTTCTTCGCTTTGAGGGGCTTCTCTATTACACCATATTAGTAGCTTTGCTGTGGCCAGGCCTTTGTCTGTGGCTTTGATAAGATGACTCAGTGAAAGAAATGATTCATGAATTATGTTTTGTTTGCTCTATATCTCTGCATTGATTAAGGGTGGAAATGGCACTGAGCAGTTGGGCTGCTTAATTTTTCATTTGCAATGAATTAAGAATGTAACAACCCCTGAGGAGAAAGAACAGGAAAAAGGAGGATGAGAAGGGTGGAAAAGCTTAAAAAATACCACTTTGACTACAGACAGAAATGTGTGGAAGTGTGCGCTGAGTGATTGTTCAGGTAAGCTATTTTCTCAGAAATCCATAGGTCAGAATGCAGCTTCTGTGCTGTGAGGAGAGACCCCAGAGGACCACACAAAGTCCTGCCCACACAAGCTAAGTCACACACTCTCACACACACATTAGCTAAAGCCCACTCATGCATATCAGCAAAGCTGATGATCTCCAAATGTAATCCATCTTGAAAAGCGGCTTTGCTTGTGTCTCCAAAGCCATTTAAAACATGTGCTGCTCTTGAATTCATGCTATCAAAACTCACTAAACTGGAGTTTGTAATTCCAATCACGAGCGACAAAGTTCTTAGGACCATAGTAATGCCTTTGTCACAACTGCCCTTACGGTTGGATAAGGGCTGTCCAAATCTGTACGGGGCACGCAGGTGCCCTGCAGGAAATCTGAAGACCACAGACTCTTCGATGAACCAATAAAGTGAAAATGTTCAAGCACAATTTTCCTATGGACATGCTGCAGGTGACGCGTCCTTTAAGTGTTGTTTAACACTTAAAGGACATGTAAGGATGAAGTAGGCGTGTTGTACAGATTTAACAGGTTTTTAACCCCTTTGAACCCTACAGACTGCATGATGAGTCAGTTTGTGCTGTTCACGTGATAAGTAGAAACTCCTTCACATGCAGCCTGACTGCTAGAAATGAGACAATCAGAGTGTAGTTTGTGTGGGCATCCTATGGGCACTAGATTACCACGTGTACATCATGAACTTACAGGATTTGCGAGCAGTCAGTAAGGGGCTGTTAGTCAGATGCACCCATCGGCCCCTTACGGCACAGGTACAAATGCTGCACAGACAGCGTGTGCAGGTGATACGTAAATGCCCGGAGGATGTTCACACAAACTACACTATGATTTTGCAACCCGTTCTCACTCCCGCCGTCACATTTTGATGCATGTGTAGGAGCCCTTCGCTTCAAACCTTGACGCTTCGGGTGTACCCAACTCGCTGTTTTTGATGCGCTGGCTCGTCTAATTAAATCAAGGCTCCCCAACCTCTGGGCCGCAAACCGGTACTGACCCGGTACCAGACTACTCCAGAACCCTAACAGTAACCAGGTACCCAACCCTAACCATAACCTGGTATTTGGTTCTGGACGCGGTGGTACTGGTTTCGGGAATGGACCAGGCTAGAGTACCGGTACTGGACGCGTCCAGGTGCGGTCCGCGTTCAGTACCGCGTCTGACAAACGACTGGACACTTAATTTAATCGAACAGCCGGTGCATCAAAAAACGATGAGTTGGGAGCCCCCAACGATGACTTAAAGGGCTCTTACCCATGATTCAATATGCGACCACCTGGGAGGTAGAACGGGTTGCATTATGTAATGTCCTCATTTCAGTTCAGGCTGTGTGCAAGCAGAGCACACTTATCACTAAAACAGTACTAACAGCTTCCTACTCAGTGTGCAGGTTTCAGGAGGATAGAAATAGGGAAACATCTGTAAGACATGACTGTGTCTCATCTGCTTGAACCTTTCTTACTCTTACATGTAAAGCGTTCACTACAACCTGTTACCTGCAACATGCCCATAAAAATGAACATTTTCTTCAAATTTCCTGTGGGCCACATAAATGGCCTGCACATATTAGCCCATGTTCATTTAACCCACAGACCCATGTCCACCCAGGAGGGCAGTTGTGGCTAAGGCTTTGGTTACGTCTGCTCCTGGCTTTGACCCTCCACATGCCCGGACGACCCAAACACCAGTACGGGTCAACCCCCTGTAGGGGTGCATGTAACTGAGGGCCACGACAAGCACCAGAAGTAGGCATTTCATCAGGGAAAATGTCCATTTATAATAATGCAATTGTAGTTTAGTGTTAAAACATTTGTTTCAATTATAATATATGTGAGCGATATACCAAGATTAGTCTCTTAACTTAAACTTGCTGAATGTCCTGTAGTTCCTGGTCTAATACGGAGAAACCTTGAGGCGAAGCGGTCTGATGACACACCTCTCCCACCAGATCTTCACAAAATGGATTGATCTTTGCCATGCACCATTTGTTTTATCACCAACATGTTTGTAGAATGCAGACAAATCTGCTAAATATCATAATGACCTTCAACCTCTCTAACACCTTCAACAATTATTGGATAAATTGCTGAATGTCGATTATACCTTAAAAAAGAAATCCACCGCCACACTCAAAGGGGGCACTTGTGAGCCAACAGGATAATGAAAGTATTTGATCTCCAAAAGATATGAACATTTCTTCATGTCATTAGCAGTGTGGGCCGATAACAGAAATACATATCTAGAAATACACAGTAAACTAATTGCATAAACTTTGCTTGAGACAATGGTATGAGTTTGTGCCCACAAACAGTCATTTTTGTAAAAGGGCAGGCAGAATGAACATAGTGACATTTTGGAGCGTATTGCAGTCATTCATTCATCCCCATTTCTCTCCTGCTCTCCCTCAGTTCTTTTGTAAACCAATACTGATCCCAAGCAGCAGAGTGGCTGACTGAGAGCCTGTCTGGTAGACACACCGACTGTGCCCAGGGGTGGATTAATGTGGTTACTATTGAATCCCCGGGTTAGAAATCGATCTGTGCATTCGTGGCATGAATGTGTAAGGATGGTGAGATGACTGTGCCTGGGATATGCCTGTGTGGGTCTGCAAACAACTGCCCACATGTGCAGTTCCTCTGCGTTGCTTGCGTGTTCCAGCCCATTGATTTCAACACTCGGTTTTCTTATAAAACCCACCAGGTACATATTTTGTTTTTTCCTGCTGCCCATCTGTGAACTGCATCTGTTGGTAGCATCATAGCCGATCACCTGTCTTCATTTGGAGCATGAATATAGCCCTGATGTCATGATGGATCCTTTCATTGCCTGCTATAGCTCTATTAAATCTGCCCTAATTTCATTTTCCTCGCTGATTTGGCCACATGTCTCCAGCACGCAAGTTTCACGGCAGTCCAGATTGAATTGGATCAAGGCATGTTGGCTTCTAACTAGATAACATTTATCTTCTATCCATGGTAACATGTGTATTTGATTGGATTGCATTAGAAAAAAAAGGCAGCTTGATATGTTCTTCCTGCCTGTGATGATCCAATACGAGTCATTCTCTGTCGGAAGCAGTTAAAGCTCCACATTTTTTACCATGTTCATTTATCATCTGACTGTTACTTCAATCTGGTTGGATCACAGGAATATCCACCGATTCATCAATTAGGTCAATTTTTAGTTAAATCCCTACAGTTTAAAGAAATGTTAATGTTACATGCTAAACATCGACAACACAACTTGTTCAAGCAGTAGCTATTTTAGACGTTTTGTTTTGTTTTACCTTTATCTATATACAGTGGCAGACAAAAAATATTCCCCTCACAAAGACATAAAATGATTTTTAACATAAATACTGTCAGATGTGGAAAGTTCTACTGGAAAGTACATTATATGTCACTGGTACAATAAAATTTTTAAAAAGTGTTCTTTGGTCAGTGTGATGGGTGTGGAGGCTCTGTGTTGTTTTTTCCCTCACTTCCTTGTTTCCAGAGCATGTGAGTGGCAGGGGGTGTGTCCAACCACTCCAGAGACACCTGCACTCAATCCTCTCATTAGCTGCACCTCACTTAAACCAGTCTACCCACCACCACTGTTTGCCAGATGATTCCGTCAGGTTGTCCATGTGGATTCTACTCTTGCCAAGCGCCATTCCTGCCCAGTTGGATTACTCCCTGCCTCCATTTTTTTATTTTTGGCTGCTGCAAAATAAATCTGTTACACCTTCTTCGACACTCTGCGTCGGGGTTCTCCTTCGCATCCTTAACAGTCAGTGCTTCATTCGTACAAAAAAAAATGACAATGATACAATTTGTGACTAAAAAAATAAAATATTAATGACCAGCATTACTGGCATCATCTTTACTTGTCAACTTTCTTTCCAAACGTTTATGCTTAAGCTGTTTTATGTTTGAGAATGTAGGCCGATATATTACACTTTATAACTGGGTCAATATACATTCATACATTTAAGTATTGGGAAGAACTGAAGGGTTAAAGCGTCTTAATTTTGTACCAGGACAATGCCACAATGCCAAAACCTTTTTATATTTGACATCGTCAAAAAACAATCATTGCAATAAACATTTGTTGTACTATCAAGGAGTTTTGATTAAAAGTTCAATTAAAAAAGTGTTTTGGGAAAGTGGTGCAAAAACAATGATCTATTTGAAGGTTCACTGCTAAGGCCTTTGTACAAACTTTCTCTTGAAATCAGATCTTCTTGGTCAAAATGTTGCTGAAGTTTTCAGTACATGGTATTATACCCCTTTGAATTGAAAAATTGAACAGGGCAAGTCAGAATGTTGTGTTTTTAATTGAGATTTTTCCAGTTGACTTGAATAAAAACTAATCATAAAAAGGTCAGTAGATACTTCTTGTTTTTATTATGAGCATGTTTTTTAAAGTTTTTTTTCCTGAGAATGGAAGGTCAAAGAGGCTGATGTTTTCAAGGAGACTATCTTGAGGTGTTCTGGAGAAAACCAACAACAATATTCTAAGTAAGATGTTGTATTTTGAGCGTTCAAGGACAAAACAATAAACAGAACATTAAAATTTGAACACCCCAAACAATACAAGTCCTAACAGAAATGCACCCCTTTTGTGATCATATCACAGAGTTTTAGCAATCCAGTCCTGCATCCACCTCCCACTTGCCACTTATCAACTCTGCTCTTTAATTCACTACCCTCCACTGTCTTCCTCCCAACCCTCTGCCTGGCTGTCTCCATGGGTGGGTCTTTTTGACTAAGACCACGCAGCGGCATGCAGCAGCTAGTGATGGATTGTCCCATTACTCTCCAACTTCCCTGCTGTTTGCCTCTGGTCGACCGCGGAGTATTAAAGTGGATTGCGGAGGGTTTGTGTGTGTAAGCAGCAGTTTTTGTAGCCCTGTGGTTAGAAGCCCTTCGTATGCATGAAAATCTAATTATCAATTTTCTTTTCTGAAAACTCCTGTTAGCTGTGACTATAAGTGTTCCTGATATGAGTTCAATAGTCCAACAAAGAAATCAAAATCAATGAGCTGAAAAGTGCTAAAAGCTTGAGATGAAGCTACAATTTGGGTTCTATCAGTTTTGTAATAAGAATAAGTCTTAGGCAGTTATAAAATATAAAATTTTGCATAAAGATGTATTCATTTATTTTTTTTTTTTGCAATAAAACTTGGTTTTGGACAAAAGTCAAACTCAGTAGATTGCTATAAGTTTTGAGAAAACAAATGCATCACTATAAAGAGTTAGTTAAAATAATTCTAAAAAGCACTAAATTGAAATAATATGTAAGATTGAGAAAACTGGGATTACAGTTTACATATGCAGGGGTTACGTTAGAAAAACAACCTGCATTAGGTGAAATCAGCAAAGCAGACTGAAAGATGTTTAAAGACTGTAAAGCTCCACACTACACACTTTATGCACTTTTCCTTAGACAGACATGAACTTTTTCACACTTTTCTCTCTTGTTTGACCTTTTAAAGCCAGTGACATCTAAACAACACAAGCACTTTGACATACCATAACTGTCATAACTGACATTTACGCAATCAACATGAATAAACTGATTCTGACGTTAAGAAAAGCCTTTACATCAATATCCAACACACTATTAATGTAAAGTAATACTTTGTGGCACATTCAGGGCCGGCCATATAGGCGACATCATTGACTGTCTATTAGAACTGGAGACATCATCCACTCCTCCCTTTGCGTTCCAAATAAGAAGCCCCCGCTGGTCCCAGAAAGCTAAAATCCTAAAGACTTCTACTGAGAAATAAAAAAGTTATTACTCAATCAATATACAGTATTTGCCAGACTAACCATTCTTGTTATGGTAGATCTTTTTAACATCTAAGCCAATTTTTTTTCATCGCAAGTTATTGGAGTTATAAACCAATTGGACCAATTGGAGCCAGCTTTCAGAGGAAGGGGTATGGCTTTCCAACAAGCTCACTCCTGATTAGCAAGAGGGGTTGCCATGAATGAGCTCATCATTCTTACGATGACTCAGATAGACTCGGACCAATTACTTAATTACTAACGTCATCTGGTTCCAAAATAGCGAAGTGAGTACCGTGGGAAAAGGATTGAATTGACGTAAGTTCAATGGAACTAGAGGTAAGGCGTTGTCTATGAGTGACATCACAGGCGCTTCGTCCATCTCTATATGTCAATGTAGGTGGCTGCTTAGGGCGCCATCTGCGCCAATGATTCTCTATGTACATTTTTTTTTCAATTCTATCTTTTAAACAGTTTGACACAACTGTTCATTTAATGTAACATTCATTTAATGTAAAAACATAGAAAGTAATAATAATAAAAAAAAAAAAAACATTTAAGAGACTCAAAAGTTTGACATAATCAATACCTCGGCCCAGTGCAGCATCCGTCCTTACCTGAAACGCTGCCTGGGTCTAAGCTAGGTGTTGGTGGGGTGGGTTGCCGCTGTTAAGGTTTTCTTAAAAAGTTTAAGAATGAAAAATGCTGCAAAACAAGCCCTCAGGAACAGCTTTAAGAAACAGCAAAGGTTTGTCTGTTTTATTTACATTCCTGCATGTTCACTGCCTGGGCCCAAGAGGACCTGGTTGCAGACAAGATGGCGCCATTACATCATTAGCTTGAAGGAAGTCGAGCACCAGAAATTCACCCACCCCCGCCTCGTTTCAGTACTGATTCTCTCATCATTGGTTAAAAAAGACTAGTTTAACTGGTGATCCTAACAGTTACAGTTTTTTCTCCTTTAAACCTTAAACCTTTAACACTGGAAATGCCTCTGTCAAAACCTACAATGCTCTTTGACACAGCGTAACTCCTGATGAAATCAACGTGAATCCGCTGCTCTGCAAAGAAAGGCGGCTTTGCGTCGTGTTCTGTAAATCCTTCCTACCCACAATATTTTCCTACCTACACCAACTGCACATGCGCAGCCCAAAACTATGTCATTATTGTCTGTTTTGGCGGACTGCCCATAATTATGAACTACCTCTGTAATCTTGTGGTTACTATACTGTTTTTTTTTAAAAAGTTTTTCTGACTTTAGGTTACATTTAATTGTATGCTTAATGCAGCTAACTTGCTATACTTGTCAACTTAGCTCTGGACTTTTAGCCTAGCTCACTACTTAATGTCTGGGACATGTAAATAGTTTTCACACTGCACCATAACTCCTCGGCAGATCCGTACCTATATCTCCCCTATGTCCGCATGGTGAACGTTTCAAAATCATTCGGACCGAAAGATGTGAGCATGGAGCAGAGCATGAATTAAACCTTGGCTGAGCAGTTCATTTCCAACGTTAACTCATATTCCATGCTGCACTTGTGGGGTCCGGTTTGGATGATCTCGCCATAGAGGCACTGTTGACACAGATCTGCCACAGTATTGTTTGTACTGATATGCGACACATTACAAACATTAACGCTTTGCAGCGAAATGCGACTCATTATTAACGCAAAGTATGACTTGGCACCAATATAAAACAAATTACTTAAGAAAATGTATTCTTTGAACAGAAATGCAACACTAACGTGTTGAATAACAGTGCAAAGCCACTTTTTTGTGACAGAATCCAATGGCATTATGTTAATTTGGATAAAAAAGGTTTAAGAGTTTCGGAAGTCACGTAAGACAAGAGTTTGATGGACAAAAGTCTGTTGCCAATCAGGGCACAGAACACACAAAAAGTTAAAAACATGAAAAATTGCACTGAATGGTCTACTATGTGACAGAAATTGAACAAAGATTATATTATAATATAAATCACATGAATTGATAGTAATCAACCGCCTCCATAGCTACTCACTTTGGTAAACAGTCACCATATTCCTCTGTTTCCATCCTCAGCATCTTCTGTTTCTTCAGGGATGCTATGCCCTCTCATTATTCCATCAGTTGAAATCCAACAGGAAACTGCATTCATATGAATGTAAACTAATCAGGGCAACATGCAGCTTGTGCTCCTCACATATAACCATGCAGCGACCAGTCACTTATCACACTTTTCCTAATCAGTTCAATTAGCTGCACCTGCAGAGCAATACTTCAGGCTCTCAGTGCCGAATCCAACATCCAGCTGCGTTCTGGTTCTTTCTGTTGCCCTTTCATCCAACCTACGACCTTTTACTCTGTGGTGATCTTCCTAAGGAGGCTGCTTAATGAACCACCAAGAGCACAGCCTTTAGTAGAACTGGTTGAGTATCCAGGATGTTTTATTTTTAGACAAGTTATGTCCTAAACCACATAAAACCCAATCAAAAAACACAAAACGATTTCACCAGAGATAGTTAAGCCTTGTTTCCAAAGAGCAGTGTGGTTCGGTACGGTCTAGTATTGTGGTCTTCCGTTGTAAAAAGGACTCATTAAACAGTACAGAAGCGTACCTCTTGGGGGCCCCCATCGTTTGTAGGTCCATAGAAAAGTGGAACGGAGCGTTTGGGGTGGAATGGTTGAGGCGTTGATTGGCAGAAAGTGATGATGATGTGAAAAGCTTTTCTTCTGAGGACTCTTCCATGAAGACCATATTAGTACAAGTATCTCTTGGCAGTAGAACAGTGAACCACAACAACATCTCAAAGAACTGGAAGACATATATGGATGAAGAAACCTCAAACAAGAATTGAGAGACTCTTGGCAGCTACAAAAAGTGTTTACAAGCTGTGATACTTGAAAAGGGTGGCGGTACAAGATACCACCTGCAGGTTCCCAAACTTTTGCACACTCCATTATTTTGAAAATGGTAAATGATAAAAATAAAGACTAGTTTGAAAAAACGTTTTTTTTATATTGATGGACTGATTACTCCATTTGTTACAGAGTAACAATAGGTTGCGTGAGGGGGAGGGGGGTTTACAGTCACAGCCTCAGCAATTTTGTAACAATTTGCTATTTTTACTTTATCGATTAGGTTTTTAATTTTTTTTTTTTAATGTGGTCTTGTGCCATTGTTGTTGTGGCTTTTTATTATTTATTATATCGTCTATGGATCTGCACATCTATTTAACCTCTGATCTTGATTTTGCCGTGGCAGCATAATGTTTTCTGTCAGGTTCTCCAAGGACTGATCCACACTGGCTCTTTTAAGTACCGCCCACAAAACTTTCTAAACCTGTTTGTAGTAGGATATAATTATAACAGATAAGGTGTGTCATCATAAAGACAGAGACAGTCATGTTGTAATCTATGTAATGGGGGGGCAAAAACTAAACCACAGCTGAGTGAACATCGGCCCTTGGCCTGTGGGCAACGCTCTAGAAGCTCGTCCTAGAGGACACTGCTGTGTGAGTGGGCTCGGATACCGATGCAGGAACAGCGGACCCGGCAGCAGGCGCCATGGCAGGAGGTCTGGTCAGACTGAACATTCTCTAAGTTCTCTGCCGGCAAGCCCGCATGTGCACTGAAGTATGTATCAGAGCTGTTTGATTGGTTATTCTGCCTGTCAATCAACTTCACAGTGAGGATGATGATTCGCCGACAGATTTATTTTTTATTTATATTTATTCTTAAGTTTATTTATACTTGATGGCCCTGGATCTTCCCACACGTCCTCCGTAATTGACCGGTCAATCAGGATCAACATAATCAGAACCCCTGGTTCACATCAGATTGAATTAAATATTGTGGGTTTCAAAATTGATTTAAAAAAAATTGGGGGTTTGCTGTGCGCAAAGTGCATGGGAGCTAGAAAGGGAATTCCGGCTCTTCTTTGAGAACCTGATCTTCTTGATTGACTCAAAAAAAAAAAAAGACTGGCTCTTTCGGCTCCCAAACGGCTCTTCAGGTTTTTTTTTTTTTTTTTGTTACTCAATTCCATTTATTTTCAGCAATTATATAAAATTATGCACAAAATGAAAAACGAATGTGTTTTTTTCATTTGAGTGTATAATATTTATATGCCTTTATTTATTTCCTCAAGATTAAATGTACAAAATAAAGGATACAAACAAAAACAGCTCAGTGGCGTTGTGGTAGAGTGTCTGCCTGAGATAAGAAAGTTGTGGGTTGAAATCCACCGCTGAGTCATATCAAAGACACTCAGCTTTAAGGGGTTAGATCGGGGTATTAAACCACCAAATGGTTTCCGAGAACCGCTGTGTAGGCAGCTCACCGCCAGGGGTGTTTATGTGTTTATGCAATTATTGTGATCAGCTGATTCTGTCATGGAGAAAAGCTGCTTTCATATCATTTATTTATTGGTCAGCTTTGGATCAATAAAGATGCAAAGACACTTTTCAACAGAATCAGTTGATTTTCTTTGAATGGGTTAGCATTTCACTACTATAAGGTGTTGCATATCAGAACAAACAGCTCACCAAATGCATGAGCAGCAGTAGAACTGAAATTGCCAAGAAGTATTTGTTCAAGTTTTGTGACTAATTAGTGGGTTTTTTGGCAATACCAAATGAATTGCCTCGAAGATTTTAAAACCGCACCAAATAGTTTCTTGAATTAAATCCATGTCATAGGAAAGCCCACTTGAAAATTCCCTTTACACCTATTCCAGGGTCACTAGGGACAAATACATTTCTCTGCTCAATTAAGACAGCCCCAAAATCCACTCTCCTTATCTGACATGTTTATTGCCACTTAAAGGCTTTTTACTTTACCTTTGAGAAAAGATTGATGATGTTTCAGAGTCAACCTGGAGCGGCCAAGAAACTGCTCTTTAGCAGTTGTATAAATCAGAGAAGTATATAAAAAAAAAAACCCTCAACAAAAATGACGTCAAATCATCAGATTGATCCCTAAAGAAATGAATAAACAAATTTAATTGCAATTTAAAACATTTAAGGCTAAATATTATTGTAATCCTATATTTGATGTAAATTAATCCTGTTTGCCTTGTTGCATTCTTTGTTTCTTAAGGTGTTTACACACTGAATGCGACAGTTTCAATGTAAAGTCAATGGTTTAGACAGGAATTGAGGCGAAAGTCTGGAAACAGTGTGAATTGAGCGACACAGCGTGAATTCAGCGGTGGATTACGCTGTGGGATGGAAAGACAGCCTGCTCGGGCCTCTTAAACTTGATGTTTTTTCTTCTTTTCATCAAGACGATTAGATATAAAAAAGGTCCTCTATTTTTGCCCTCTTGGGTTAATGCAGGACATTAATTTTGCCTCAGAAACGCAAGTTCAAGTGACCACTTCCAATAAAAACTAAGTAAACGCACGCATATCCCCATGGCTTCCCATTTTAAAACTCTCACAATCACACATTGCTTTTCAAGTTTTTGTGCCTGTTTTGAGGCCTTATGTACAGAACGTGTGTTAAACCAGTCGAACTTTGACCAATCAGGCTCTTGGACTTGATCGTGACGTATGGATGGCGTCCTTTTTAAATTTTGGAAGTGCCAACTGGTTGAAAAATAATCATAGAGGTAAATTTATAATTGCGGTTTAGTTGTGTCCAACTAAAATTATACAACACCAAGAATAGAGCAGTGAAAGAAAAAGCCTGGAGATGATTTACGAGATGTTTACTGCTTGGAAATTTCATACCAAGCCTCATCCAACTGCAGGTACTTGGGCTGGTATCGGATAGCGACAGTCCAGTGTGAAATCAGCATGTTCTTGAATGTGTGACACATGCATGATGTGAACGAAGGGTTAAAGCTGCTGAACACACTATCGTCTTGATCTGTTTTCTGTTCTGTCTGATAGCTGGTCTCAATTGTCGTCAGTAAGCCATTTAAAAAAACTGCTGGCTCAAGCTGCAGATGAAAAATACTTACGCAGGGGCAGAACAAGAATATTTTGAATGGGGGGGCAGCATTTCATCTTAATCTAATGTGATTTAATTAGATTACGAGTTATGTTTTATACTTTTATTTGAATAGCTGTTTTTTCCCCTTGTATTGGTGATTTCTTAATCTTTGTCATTAATGATTCTGATACTGACTTAAAAATGAGGGGGCACAGCCGTAGCGTCGCTCCTGTACTTTCTAAAGCTATACAGCCCCACGTTAGCATGCTATAGCATGCTTTTTTGAACATGCCTGTCAGGTTGTCTTTAAAATATTTGCTGAAAAGCAAAGGCACACTTGAATGAACTCCAACTGATTATAAAGCAGCTAGTGATCCGATCTCCTTCCTCCTTTCTTTGATCCTCCGGATTTCGTCTCACCTCAGGTAGAAGATCCAAGGCTGGGGGCACAGCAGGCACCCCTGATGCCGGAGGACCAAGGTGTCATGCACAATAAGACAGAGATGTGGAGGCAAAATTGCAGAAGGAGCTGTGAAGGGCAGAAAAAGGCAAACCGAGGGAGAACAAGCTGACAGCTCCACCCTTTCACTCAGTAATACCCCCTCACTCACACACCTCCAAACGACACTCTCAGAGGGCTGTCAGCCTCAAGACTGTCCCTCTTCACACCCAGAAGCTGCCCCGCAGTGACAGGCCGGCACAAAGCCAAACTGACGCGCAAACAAATGTACCCGTGCTCTGAAACAGTCCTGTCAGATGTGTGAGGCCTTCAGTGTTGTTAGGCTGATGGCTGCACAGATACACAAATAGACACAGTCAGAGGGAAAAGGGAAGTGGAAGGAAAGTTCTATCAATTGTTCGTCCACAGACTGGTAAAAGCAGGAGATGGTCTCTCGGACATGTCCCCCCACCACGGCACCGATGACCTGCAGAGGCTTCTATGTGGAGGAGTAAGAGCAGCAGATGTCACTCTTCTAGATCAAAACTGAACCAAAGAAGTAAGTGAAGAGCGACAGCCAAACAAAATTATGTTTAGAAGTGTGCGCTGTAATGAGAGGAAGAACATTGCTGCAGGTTACTCAGCCAGAATACTTCCTGCTTCATTTTTGAAATCAATCAGTCAGTGAGCGATGAAGATGCTGAATAAACACACCCGAGATCTTTGCTGTTCTTCTGACTTGAAATTGCCTAAACAAACAAGAAAAAATGCTTTTTAACCAATAAAATAGAACACAATCAGTGAAACAATGAACTGACTCTTATACAAGCTCGTGCCTTAGTCACATGCACCCATCAGGGTCCTGTGGTTTTTTTGGATTGTCCAGGCCTGTGGAGGGTCATAGAGTGGAGTGGTCGCACCTCATGCCTTAGCCGCAACTGCCCTAATGGATGGCTACATGTATGGGCCACAGCTGAAATTTTAAGATCGTAGACCACTCGAGGAGCCCACAGGGCAAAAATGTTGACGCATGGGCATTCTCTGCAAGACAGATCCTTGCAAAGGGTGGGTAAGGGCGAAGTAGGTGAAATGCAGGGGATTTTTCCTTTTTTCAACCGTCCTAAACCCTGCACACAGCACAAGGGGCCTGTTAGTTCAAGTGATAACTGCGTGCTAGTTGTGTGCTCCGCCCTTGTAGCCTGGCTGTTAGAAATCAGAAAATTAGAGAACTAGACTGTGATGTGTGTGGACCTCCTACAGGCACTTAAGTATCGCTTAAACATCCCCTGCTCGCACTTTACCACTAGAATGTAACATCACGGCACACAGCATTACCCGAACGTGCGTGTAACTTACATTAGCCTTACAAATAGCTCACATTACACTTACCACACACAACAATGGTAAATGGCATATACTTATATAGGGCTTTTCTATCCTTCATGAAGGCCCAAAGTGCTTTACATTCCCACACATTCACACACTTCCAAACACTGCTACCAACTTTAAACCAGAGGCAATGTGGGGTTCAGTGTCTTACCCAAGGACACTTTGACACATGAGCTGGCAAGGTGGGAATTGAACCTGCAAACTTCCAATCAGAGAAAAACCACCCTTCCACTGCACCACCATCGCTCCAATGGTATGTTCCACTTTAATGACATCGCTTGAGGTGGCAGTACAAGCCTGTAATACACGTGTGCGCTCCTTTTAAGATACGGCCCTCTTCGACCCTCTAAGGGCCCAGACAACTCGAAACCCACTTGACAGGTCAAACTCAGTAAAGGTGCTCGTGTCTCACAATTCCCTGGGAGCTTGTCCAATTCTTTTCTTTTTCCTATCATCATGTGTGTTCCTGTTGGAGTTACCAATTTATCTTTTTTCTTTACCAGACATTCTATTTTTTTTGTTTGCCTCTCTATCTTTGTTCTCTGACCCCATCAGTCATCTTTACTGGTTTAAGTTTGTCTTTTATTCTGTTTTTTTAAGCTTCTTTTCATCCCAGTCATTCAAGTTCAGGATCAGTGTGAAGGACAACATTTTAAACTCCATGGTGCAACATGTTGGTCCATGGCACTTTGACACAGAGTTGCACCAAGTTGGACTACAACAATCTGGAATGATTTAGGCTAAATTCAGTGTGACCAAATCTGCATTTCTTTGTTTTATCTGATTGGTGATTTATAAAACAGCTAAACTGAATTGAGTTGTTTTTTTATAATTTGTGACCTGTGTTGTATGGGGAGTGGACAACATGTCACAACAGCCTATACTCATAGGCTAAGAACCGGTATGCACCATTAAAATCCCTACATTATCATACTCCCCATCCTACAGGTCGACAAAACCCCTGACCCAAAACCCCGCCTTGATGTTGAAGTGGCTTAATCAATATTAGAGTGAAACTGGTTGTGGTTGTATTATGAAGTTAACCCTTCAAAGAACAGACTTAGCTTTAGTGTGGGTGAGGTATCGCCACGTTTTTGTACAACAGGTGGAGAAACAGTCAAGCTCACTTTACTACACATACATCATAAAAGATGGTAAAGATACATTCATTTCTCATTAACTTTTGAACACCATGATATGACCCCTTTAAATGTCATGTTCGACCTCTGATCTGGTTCACAACTTAAGGCCACAGGATAAAATCTTTGAGACCAAACAAACCATTTTCCATTTTATTTACAGAGGCGTCCAAACTTTTTGCAAAAAGGGCCAGATTTGGTTAGATGAAACTGTGTGAGGGCCAACCACTCAGCCTGACATTCTGTGGACCCTTATGATGACGCTAAATGCAAATAAACAATTTCATGAAAATGTTTTCCAAAGGGATTTGCTTTGTTTCATTGCTTCGTTTCATTTCTTTAACAACAACTGAAATACTTTTAAATACATTTTCACTAAAATTCAATTTAATTATTTTTATTTACAGACCACAAATAAAATGAAAAAAATGTTAGTTCACATAAAATGTTATGTACCATTTACTATTAAATGCTGACTGTAAATGTCTAAATTTAAATTATATGAGCAGAAACATAGCAGTTATCTTATTCAGAATTCCAAACCACTGTGGTTTTGATCAGAGAAACAAACGTGTTGATTTTGTTTAGAGTCGACATTTTAGAAATATCTGAATTCCGCCAATGAAAATCAAGAAATCATATACGGTTGTTAGAAAATGCTGGGGACCGCAGATTTGAATCCAGGCCGCATTTGGCCAACTGTCCAGACTGGACATGCCTGGCTTAGCCCTTTTACACTGGACCTTTAGCACCAGTCTTGGCATCCTTTCAACAACCGTAACTGTTCAACTGGCAGAATTCCAGTGGATTCTGAAATGGAGAAAAGCAGCTTTGCACTGATATGCAACACTTTACAGTAGTGAAGTGTTTACGCAATCAACGTTAATCACCTTACTTTGTCGCGGAAAAAGAAGGACTTTTGCAAAAGCTGCTTTTCTATGCATTTAAATCAGCTTCTGATTCACAGTGACGTCCCCAGCAACAGCTCCAATGTTAATGGGTTACCTGATAACACTTTTCTGGGCTGCGCTTTTGTCTTACAGCAAGAAGTGCCTGGTTCAAATCCCGGCTGGGACCTTTCTGTTTGGAGTTTGCATGTTCTCCTAGTGCATTGATAGGTTTTCTGCTTGCACTCCAGTTTCCTCCTGCATTCCAAAAACATGCTCGTGTGCATGTGTGTGAGTTTGTGGCCCTGCAACAAATTAGTGACCTGTTTAGAGCACAGGTGTCAAACACAAGGCCCGCGGGCCACAGCCGGCCCGCCCACTAATCAGATCAGGATCGCCAGAGCAAACCATATTAATATGGCAACATGTCAGCTTGTATCAACACAAAGCATTGTTAAAAACTATTGAGAGGATTGGGAGGTTAGTTATCAGGAACTCTAGCTTTGTTTACAGGAGCAACATCATAAGGGTGTCATTATCCTCTCCCTCTCACTCACTCAAGGTGCAGAAAGAAATCAACATAACAGGATACAATAACTAAGAGCAGAACTGAGTAAAACAACAGAACCAGACAACAGAACACCCACACTGAAACGCCAATCCACCCAGAAAGATTAAATGAATGGTATCCCACAATTCCTTGTGCTGCCAGATCTGACAGAAGACCCAATCCCAATGTGTTTGTGACCTTCACTATAAAAGTAACTATAAATCCCATCATGCAGTGCATCAGCTGCCTTGCTGAAAAACAGTGTTGTCAGAAAAGACGGTTTTCTGCCCATTTGATGAGTTTAGATCATAAATTTGCAGGCAGAAATAGCTTTGGGCTAGTGGACATGATAAGGGCGGGTTTGGGTTTGGTTCTGTGGTTCCTTAAGGAAACACGTCTCAGCAGAGACAAGCGCAGGTAAGCCAAAGACTCACAAGTAAACTATCCTCGCCATTGTGAGGTAATAATAATGAAATAAAATGGGTCCACTAATTGTTCTCTAAATGTCATTTATATAAATTACTTTTAATATTTTTTAGCCTCAAAATCGCTGTATTTCGCGTGTTTTCTTTCAAATGACGGAACAGGCTGTGAGGTGAAATGGCTCACGAGTGCAACCTTGATTGCACAACCCCTAAAAAACTGGCTCATCACGTCGCGTGTCTTTAGTTTACCCAGCAGAATGCCAAAAATGTCATTCTTAAGTAACTATTTATACATTTTTATTACGCCTTTTTTTCCATATATCTATAGTTTATTGTTTCTTTGGGGTTTGTTTCTGACATAAAACAAAGTAAACAAAATAATTTGATTAGTTTTTGCTTAAAAACACGATTTTTTTTTCATTTCCAGGCTTTGTTTGTTTTGTTCTGCAGCATGTTTGTATTTGAATGATTGTGACAGCATATATTTTATGAAGAGCAAAAATCTTTTGGGCTATTTATCAGATTTATCAGTGTATTTTCTTTAGATATAAAATGACAAAAGTAAAGAAATGTGTTTTTTCTTTAAAGATGTAGGCCTACTTTATTTCTGACTTATATAATTTTGACAGAATATATTTTTACGAAGAGCAAAATAAATAAAAATAATTTTAACTGTTTTTATTCATATTTATGTTTAAAAAGTAATATTTTAAAAGTTTTCAAAATGTAGTTTTAGTGTGTTCAATAAATGTTTTTCTTTTTGGACCTAAAGTGTCTTTTGGCTCCCTGTGTGATCAAGTTTGACACCCCTGGATTTGGGTGTACTCCGCCTACGCCCAACAACAGCTGGGATAGGCTCCAGCAACACAGTGACCTGAAAGGGATTCAGTAGGTTCTGAAAAAGGGAATATCAGTTCTCTCGATGAACACACTGCTCCTCAAACTTAATAGATGAAGAGGAAGTTGAAAAGACGTCATGTGCTCTCACATGGCCACGTTTATGTTCCCATGACTTGTCAATAAAGCACACACTGCGCAGCTAATGCTCGGTGAGTCACCTCCACTACACCATTTTCAGGAAGAAAAACAGAATGTTCCGGCAGTGTGGCGATGGAAACGATAGCAAGACGGTTCCCACATTAATAACAACTGATTGTAAATTCTGGCTGAACACGGCGTGAATGTCAATCATTCACCCATAACAAACTGCCAACAGACTTCACAGCTTCTGTGAGATGATCTCTGATGCCATAAAGACTCTTGATGACAGTCATTAATCATTGGAGTAATTGGGAGCGTAGAACAGCACGGCGATAATGCAACTTTCTGCTGGAATCTCCTGTCATTCCTTTGACTGGGAAGCATTTGACTTTTGTGCGACTTGACTTGATTGTGTCACTTTGCTTGAACGGGAATCTCCGGACTCCTGGTGGCTCTTTGACCGATTCGTCTCTCTGTGTCAATGTGCTTGGAAGTCATAGGTAAACCTGTCAGAAAAACACCCTACATTGTTTTATTGGACGACTCACTAAAGGCGTAACTCAACCTGATCAACACTTTGTATTGACTAGTGTAGTTTTAAGGGTGGTGGCGTTCCTCATCCAAATGGGGCCGTTCAGCTCGGAGCCTGAACGCTTCAGCCCATTCCAGAGGTATTATAGACTGAGCCAGAGAGGTGGAGTAGATTACATAGCGACTCTTTTCTGCTCCTCTGTGCCTCTTCACGTTACATCAAATACATACACAGGGTCGGGGCCGCTCCGTGCCCCTCGGATCAAACTGAATTCTTTATTTAGTTACCTTGGAAAAGCCCGTCAGAGCCATACGACTCAAGCATGACCGTTTACCCCTACATTTACATTCATAAAGCAATTTTGGGTTATGCTTTATTGGGTACAAGCAGAAAATCGTGTGGAGATCCCTGCAATGGGAAGGCCATAAAACAAGAGATCCCTACCAAACTGCCTCCCTCCTGTTCGCCGTTATCTCTTGAGATTACTGTATATTGCTATTCCAGCTACTTGAGATTGTTCGATAGCATGGGCACATACCCTTGCATCTTTTTTTTATTTTTACATGTATATTTAGCCTTCTAGTGGCAGGTCTCGCTTGGCTGAATGAGCCTCTTGCCCAACGTTATGCTGAGAATCCATAAATCCACCGCAAGGATTCGGGCCACTTTTGAGCCTCTTTTCTATTCTTGAGATACATGGATAAGGTGGAAAAAGAGCAGAGATAAAACCAAAAAAAAAAAAAAAAAAAAAAAGAAAAAGGAAGCAGCCAAGCTTAGGAGACCAGAGAGTTTCAGTGAGATGATGGGGTGGAGTCGTGCAGGAATGGCAGCAGACTTTGGGGAGAGACATGCCCTGAAGTAATGACAAAGAAAAGCTGGAGGGTACAACTGGGAGCGATGAATGGAAACAATGATAGAAACGTTTGGCGGGGAAGAATAAAGTTTAAGCAAAAATAAAACTCCCAAAAAGGTAACACTTCCTGAACTTCTACAGAAAAGCTTTAACTTACAAAAAGAAACCACCTGGTAATTGATCATTAAGTGAAAAGATTGGGTTAACCTATAGTTATCCTAACCAAATCCAACCCTTTAATTCTTCGGGTCAAGCAGGAAGACTTTAGGTCAAATTATTTAAGTCTTTATTACTTAAACAAGAATTTGAACCAACAACTTCCCAGTTTTAGGCTGGACAATCTTGCACTTAACCACTGAGCTGTCGCAGTTTCTAGACTGCTGGTTCTGATTTGACCCTTCAACACCAGAGCTTTAGCTCCAATGCGGATCATCTTTAAACTACCATCATTCTTCAACCATTTACACAATTAATGTGAGTCCAGCAGATCCTGAAGGAAAAAATAAGCCTAATGCTGACATGCAACACTTTACAGTCGTAGAGTCATTCTGCAGTTTACATTAACAAGCTGATGCGGAGAAAAGCCACAAACAGCACAAAGCTGCTTTTCTCCACATCAAAATCCACTGGAATTAAGCTAACAGCGTAAATGGTTAAAAAGTAGTAGTTCAAAGAACGTTATGTAAGTGTCGCCGTCAACCTTTCGGGTGATAAATGGTTAAAGAGGCCCTTGTAACATATCCCTATGAGGTATCTGTGTTTAATGTTGGCCTCAACATGAATTAAACTTAACTGCACAAGAACTTAAACACCCACACCAGCTATTTTTTCAGCAGACTCCTAGCTTGTTACACACCTGTTTTACGAAGCAAGTTTATAGAAAATCCAGCAACAGATTTTAGTTAATAAAGCTTGAACTGGAATTACATTAACTGCATAAAGAATGAAAGAATTACAGTAGTTCAAAGAGCGTGTGTCATTTAGGTGTTAAAGGGTTAATATTAATGATGAAAGGGAGCTTAAACAGCATCAGAGTATGAAGTCGAACAAGCCAGCCATTGTTTTTCTACATTTTCTTTAGTCACTGAGGCCGAGGCTGCTTTTGAAAACGGATTTGAGTCTTACGATGACGCAGAAACCATCGGCAGAGAGTGTGTGAAGAACCACAGTTCTGCTCCTCTAAATGGGTTTTGTTCAGGCTTTGGGTTGAGCCTGGCAGATTTACACCAGCAGGGACATTTACACACAATGTCATTGATTGGAGCCCTGCATCACCTCCTCTTTTCCAAGTAACTCTGCAGCATCGCTTCCAAAAAAACTCATCGGGGATCATTTCGGATTCCCACAGAAATGAATTCATTACCATGCAAATTAGGCAGGGAGTAGTTGACTTAAAGCGTTCGCCATACTTCATTTTAGTGTGTAAATGCAATTAATGGGACCCCATTCACACAAAAAAGGGGGGAATTGCCAGCAGATAATTGTCATTGTATGGATCCTATTAAAAAGTTTTCCCCCTGCAGTCAAACATGACATTCAGGAGGAGTGGTAGCCATCACGTCTCGGCGACATGGAAACCATAATGGGATAATAAAGCCTCTTTCATCCGCCGTGAATGGAGCGATACCCACAACAAAGCAACAGAAAATGATCCCCGACATGATTTCTGAGAGCACCCCATTCAATTACCATTCTTGAACAATCTATGCAAATCAGCAACCTGCAGCTGTGACGAGCGTCGACCGAGATTCCACTTAGCTGGGATTGGGGAGGAGAAATCTGCGAGGGGAGATGAGTCAAAGGGATGGAGTGGAGAATGAAATGGGGGGGGGGTTCATTTGTTTTAAAACAAGAAGGAATGGCATTTCTGGATGGGCACTAGTGGAATTATTTATTCCATTCCAGGGTTGGGATGATGGGGGTCAGAGGCAGGTGTCAAACAAACAGCCCACAGCAAAAAAAAAAAAAAAAAAAAAAAGAGTTGTCAGCTTTGCTGCAGCAGCGAATGTTTGCTTTGGAGTGCAAATTAGTTCAGTTTAGGTGAATTGCTAAATTATTTACTGATTTTTTTTTTTAATCTGGTAAATGGTGTGTTGCTATAATTTTTTTGAAGACCAGCTCTGATAAAAATGGTGTTTTGAGCCTGTTCTTGTGTCATTTTTCTGACCATGAAGGACATAGATTAAGAAAATTAAGTTTAAAATAAAATTCTCAGAAATGTAAAAATTCTGAGTATTTGTTTTTTCAAATCATTGTAAATCAGGAGCAGACAGAAAATACTGTTTAACTAAGATTGTCTATGTGATGAAAAAATTATAATTGGTGAGCCACAAGCTCCCTGGTCTGCTCCATTCCAATGCCTCGCATGTAGATGACTAGATCCTTGTGCATTTTCGCTCAGCATTTTTTTTTTGCACCAATAATGTTAGGTTGTGGGTGTGAGGGGTTGTAAGGTAGGGGGAGAGTGTCAACAGGGGAATGATGGGAAATGGAGGCGGGCTTATGCCAACAGTCCCACCCAGTCTCTGCAGAAACTTTTTAAAAGAAAACAACATGAATTTTTGGGATTTTGGCTAAAAAACGCATAATCACAACAAAAGGACCACTGGTAATGCTTTGAAAACGGTTTGAAAAGATTAACAAAGTGGGATGTTTACACGTTTGGGTCTTTGAGCTCCTATTTTTTAGTTTTATTTCTTTTAGCAACTAACTTCTCTGGCAAATAACAATGACAATATAGAATCTGCTTCCTTTCCATTTAATTATTCTATGGCTTTTTGAACGTGGGATCACATTACAATACCCGTCATGCATTTGTGGACAACTGAAAGAGTCGAGCAGATGGGTTCTTCCAATTGACTGTATAAAAGAACTGGAAAGAGTGAGTGTGACCCATAGAAACTGACTTACTTCTGGCTCCAACGAAATAAAGTTAATTCAGTTGCCATTTTTTTGCACTACCGATGCCGCCATTCATAAGCAGTGATTGCTCCAAGTCGGTCTGAGTCATTGTTTCGATGGCAACCACTCTTGTCAATCAGGAGTGAACCTACTGTTTGAAAGTAGGCTCAGGAGAATCTGTCAATCAAACGTTTCGAACATATGAGGTGAGATCACCTGCTTTTCTTAAGGCATCTAATTTGTCAGTTTATGACTTAAAAAACTTTCTCTACAAAATAAAATATCATGACAAAAATTCGGATTAACAAGAACACATTAAGCAGAGGAATGGTAGATATAGAAGTCTATGGAATTTTGTCTTTTTGGCACCAGCAGGTACTTTTTGGATCAAGGGGGAAGCGGTTACTCAGTCCAGTTCTCTTATACAGTCAGTGGTTCTTTCATACCCACCACGTCGTCAGCCTAAACTCAAGACTCTGCTGCTGTAAGCGTTACATCCCTTACCTCTAGTTCCATTAGTCAAAAATGTTTGCTAAGACATTCATTTGCTGCTCTAAGGAATGAAAAAAAAAAAAAAAAACGAGGTGAAAGGTTCATCATCAAACCCGACGGAGCAATGAGAGGCCGGTGCATTTATCTAGCGCGTGTGATCATCACAGTTGAGCGTCATCATTTGTGCTGTCAGATTTGGATTGGGAGAGAAGATGCATGCGGGCTGCTGCGCGTGTGCACACATTTATCGCGGAGGTGGCCCATACCTGAGGGATTTCGGGCAATCAGACATGTCAGGCAGAAGGTGCTGGAATGGAACGCGCTCTGACTGCAGTTGCACATCTCCATTACACTGAGTGCATGATTACGTCTCGCCATCAAATAGGCTTAAGCTGGATGCCTTCAATCCAGTCTGAACCTATTCTGTGCATGATTTTTGTCTGAACTTTTCTGTTTTTTTGTGGATGAGGCAAGGATTTAAAATGAAGTGTGCCATGCAGTATTTTATCTACTGTAGGTATCTAGGACTGTTGAGCAGGGCCTCAACATCCTTTATGCTTTTTGGATAAAAAGGTTTGACCGATTCTTGCAAATGTTCATTTTGCTTTGCAAACTGTATTTTAGCTTTAAACATAAAAATGTTCTTGCAACTGCAAACTTTCTAGAGTATTTAATTCTTTTCAATACTGAATGGTTATGGTTGGGAGTGTTTTCTTTGCCCAAGGTATATGGACACGTGCAAACAACAGAAAGAAAAGTCTTGAGAAAGTTCAATTCCCTTATGTGACGGCTCCCTTTAAAACATTGGTCAGTGATAAACAGATGGGTGAATTGTTATATGAATATATAGATGTACAGATGAATAACCTCTGGATCAAATATATGTATTGAAGGGTGAAAATATAAATGTTAGATGGATGGATAGATAGAAGGAGGAAAGGACACGTGGATAAAAAGATAGGATGGATTAACAAAGATATGAATAAATGAATGGAGGAAAGAAATAAATGGATAGTTGGGTAAATAGACCGACAGATGAATGGATGATGGAGTTTGTTAGAAATATGGAAAAATGAACGGAAAGCATTGATGGATGGATGGATGGATGGATGGATAGATGGATGGATGGATGGATGGATGGATGGATGGATGGATAGATGGATGGATGGCCATCCAACAAAATAATGAATAAACTGGTGGACAGATGGATTTGTATGGATGTAAAGATGGATGATTGGTTGGATAGATGCAGGAATGGTTGGATAGTTGTCTGGATGGATAAATGAATAAATTGATTAAAGGACAAATGGATGGATAAGTAGATGCGTGAATGACCAGATTTGGATTAAAGGATGAATGGATAATATGAGAGATGGATAACAAATCAAATAATGAATAAATCAATGAATGGATTGATGCATGGATGGATTTGCATGGATGAACAGATGAATGGATGAGGAACTATAGGAATGGATGATGACTGGATGGATTTGCATGGATGGCTGAATGGTTGGATCGATGCAGGGATGGATTGATGGGGAAATTAATGATTAGATGGATGGATGGATGGACAACAAAAAAAATGGATGAATGCATAAACTGACGGACGGATTGATTTAAATGGATGGACAGATGAACGGATGGTTGAATGAATATGTTTGGATGGCTCAGTGGATGGATAGACAAATTGATGTGTAAATAGATAGATAAATAGACACATGGATGAAAGGTAAATGGATGGATAGATAAAGAGAATAATGGTTAGATCGAGTTGACTAACTGGATGGACGGATGGATGGATGGATGGACGGACGGATGGATGGACGGATGGATTGATTGATTGATCGAGAGTATTTCATTTTGTGACGCCCATGTTGGTCATTTTGTCAAAGAAATGAATAAACATTAATCAAAAGTCACTTTGGAAAGTTAAACTGTGAGTTCTGGAACAAAAACCCTAAGAGAGTTATTAGTATGATTCTTGTTTGACGTCAAGTAGATGATTACGTTCTTGACTGGCTTATGATTTACAAGCAAAGCACTTTTTTTCATTAACAGAAACATGTCAACTGATGATAAAGGAATAACGACAGTGCCATATTGTTTATTATCCCTCCTGCAAAGCTTCTATGTTGTCGTTTTACTGAAAGCTGTAATGGGAGTCTATTGCTACTGCCAAAGGCAAAAAGGAGAAATGTTACTTTTATGCTGACATTTTATCAGTCGAACAATTAACTGGCTGACTCCACGCAGCAGTTCAGCCGCAGCTTTTCTTCTGACATCTCTTTCTTCTGTGCTTCTTGAATGACTGTCTTACAGATATTCAGAGGGCTGAAAGAGCTTCTTACTTTTCTTGCCTTTCACTTAATCCATGACGGCAATGAGAGGGCATGCAGCCAAGCCAATGGGAAGACTTTGTTCACTTAAGTCACTGAGTGGCAAGCGAAGTTCAAAGACCTCCTCAGTGGCCCAATAAAGAGGAAGTAGCTTTTGTCTGGACAGATCAAAGGGAGGAAGCAACCGAAAGGTCAGGTCTCAGACGCTTCCACAGTGAGAAACTCAAAGCACCGCCGAGAAAAGAAGATGCTCCCCACCACACTTTCTATTACAGTTACAAAAAGCCCTGAGCTCATGTTAAGGGAATTGTTATTTTACACATTAGACCTTATTCATTATAACACCAGATGAAGGAAAGCCCAGTGTTAAGCAGTAGTAGCGTGACACTAGGCTGCCTTTTTTCTATTATCTTTGGTCACTAAACCAGTATGTATATTAAAACCAAATTAACCTTTTTTTTTCATTTCCGGATTGACTTTTAAAAAAATTCTCAAAGCAAACACAGAGGAACAACATCATTAAAATTCATCAAAAGTAAAAAAAAAAAAAAAAAAAAAAGCCTCAAAATACCTGGAGATGTAAGGTGGGATGATGTCCAAGGATAAGAGGAACCCGGCTGCAGACACATCATTAGCCGGAAGCAGAAATAATACAGCGCTAATCCCAACCCTAATCCACAAGTTTATGCAGAAAACAGAAATGAAACAAGATGGAACCCTGCAGAGACCCTCTGAACAAGCAAAGAACTCGTTCATTCCTTCTTCTCTTTATTGTGTTTGGTTTGAAGCTCGTTTTCCAAGTTGTTTTTATTGGGTATGAAAGGATTGTGAACATCTGTAACTTTTAAGCCACTGACATGATTGATAGTTTTGCACAAAGAAAATTGCTCAACTGTTCAACAACTCTTTTGCTACTCTGGGGTTAAAAAGGAACGTGATGTGCGGGGAGCGGAGACGTCCGCGGTGTGAAGTCGTCTTCTCTGCAGGCAAACCTTTAAATGGAAGCGCTGGCTTCATATTGAACTGAAAATTGAGTTCTGCTGTGGCCAATCCAAAACCCCAGATGGAGACAGACGTACGCTGCGAAACTGCAAAGTGCCAAATAAGGGGGAGACTTTGAGAATCACGCTTGGATGTGCACAGAGTGGGTATTTTTATCTGCAGAATCTGGAACAGCTCTATCACTTAGTAAGGTTCAGCCAACGATGGGAAGAAGAAAAAAAGAAATTCTTCCTAAACATTGCATAAAAAAGGTATTCTTAAGCAGCTTTTTCGTTGCATTAGACTGCATTTATGAAACACATTTCTGTACATTTTAATAGTGAAGCAAACATTTTCAGGAAAAGGTTACAAAATGACAAAACATGTAGCTAAAAGTTACCACTCAATTCTGAAGGTGCAACAATTATATCTGCATTTAAAATGTGTTGTAGCTTTGGATTTGCTTTAAAAAAACGTTGCGATATTACCACATTTACTAAAGAAAGGTTTTTAAAGGTTGCATTTCGTATCTTTAATATCATTCGCTCCACTACTGGAATATTCCCTACAAAAAGTTTGCACTGCAGCAAATATGCTAGTAGTAACGTTAATATTTTAAGTATTGCTGATAATATTAGTAGCATTAATAACTTTAGCACTAACACTTGGGAGTAAACAGTGTGGTGACTATGCTAGTAGTGATAGTTTATCAGTTTATCTATCTACTAAAAGTACTGATATCACAAATGATTTTAGCACTTCTACTGTTGTACTCATTTTGGAGAGTTTGTACTGTAAGCATGCTAGCAGTAATTTTAGTAGTGGTCGAGTGCTAATATCATAGCACTGATACTATTAGTAGAGCTAATGATTTTATTACTAATTCTCCATACAGCTGGTTTGCATTGTAGTGAGTCTGCCAGCAATAGCGCTAATAATATTAGTAGCACTAGCATTATTAGTAGTTTTGATACTATTTTTAGCATTAGTAGTTTTAAAATTGCTGACATTATTAGTGGGGCTAGTGTTAGCTTTTTTTTCAGTGCTACTACTACTAGTACATTAGCTATAGGGAGTTTGCATTGTTGGTAGAAAGTAATACTAAGAAAACTGGAACACAAAGATCAAAGAAAAAAAAACGTCCAAGAACGTATGTTACCTATAAAATGAAACAGGTGAGAGGAAAAAAAGCTTTAACAAAAACTTCTGGTGACATCTGATGGGTAACTGATGAGATAAGAAGCTTTTGAGAATGCTAACGTCCCCCTGTTTTCCCTGACGTAAATCATTTTTCAACCTTTTAAGACCAGAGATGAACACCTTAATAACACACAAACTCTGACTGTTTATGTGATCAACGGGAATCAGCTGATTCCGGCGCTGAGGATAGCGTTTTTACTTGCTGGCATTACACCATTAACGAAGCACGTTACTAACAAAAGATGTTGCATTTTGGTGCAAAACCGCTTTTCTCCTTCAGAATCTTCTGGTATTGCTGTAAATGCGTAAACGATTGAAGAGTTCCAGCAGGCAAAATAACTTTAACGTGCTGTTAAAGGGTTAAAAAGAACTCTACTGTTTAGTTTTAATTTTATTTTCAGTAACCCCCCCACCACCACCACCACCACACACACACACACATTTTTTTTGTTGCATAAACTTTGACAGCTACTCTCAAAATGCAAAATGCAGGAAGCTCTAGTTTTCTGACATTTTTCTTACTGTCCCTCAGGAAATGTTGTTTATGCATCAGTTTTATGTGCTCGATCATTGACAGCTAATAATCTTTGATTCACACATCTCTGCTATTGATGTAAATGTTTTTAGGATTACTTACTTACTTACTCTATTTGAGCCTGTGCAACTATTCCAATGAGAAAGTCCAATTAAAGTCATTTTCTAATGATTGATTGTCTTCTTTTAGTCCATTTGGGTCTCATATATTTTCTTCCCCCACTCACTGATTGGCTTGATCAGTTGATTCACATCTGATTTGGCAAGAAAAATGGAAACCAGACTGGATGGTGAACCAGGATGGAGCAGCGCTTTAAGTGCTTTGAAAATGTGACTAAAGGACAGAGACTCCTTCATTAATGTGCAAGTGTTATTCTTAAACCTTTCAAATATAATGTCATGTAATTGTATTATTATCTGTTTAATGTATTGCTGTTTTGAAATTGCTGCTTCTTGGCCAGGACTACTTTGAAAAGGAGGTTTTGATCTAAATGGGACCTTCTTGCTTAAATAAAAGCTAAATAAAAACATACATTTTGAGACTTTGAATATCAACTGGATGCTTTCTTTAACCTTAAACAGTTCCTTTGGAATGACAAAAATAATTTAAAGAAAAATGTACTGGCCCCTTTCTGTATATTTCTGCTTTGATTACAGGTATTCATGACTCCCTGTGAGGCTGAGCCCTCTACAGCCCCACTGCCCTGACTTCTGCTGAAATGGAGAGACACATTTCTACCAAAAGGAGCATGTTTATTAAATTTTGCAAAGCTGCCTCAGTCGGCGCCAGCCTGTAGATGTTGCTCTTTAAATCCTCCTCCCCATATTGAAGCGGCATTTAAACTCCAACAGATATTTCTCAAATCCATTTGAACTCCAACAGAGGCCAAACCCCGGTGCTAAGCACCAGTGAACACAGACAGGCTGCAGAGCAGTGCCACAATGCTCATTGATGCTGAGCGAGGGGAAATGTAACAAGGAAAGAGGAGGGAAAAAAGAGCCAGTCGGTGTCTTTTTATACAACTCTGCAGCCTTTGAAGCGACATTCAAGCCTGTTTTCATGCCTCATGTCTCTCATGCTGTTTAGTTCGAGTGAAATATAAAAGGGGAGGGGGACAGATGTAGGGCACAGCCCATGCATTATGTCAGTACGCCAGTGAAAGCGACTGTGCGTCTTAGAAGAAAAAGTGCAATGATTGTGCGGCAACATGTGGGACTCACATCAAAAGTTTTCTTTGGAGTTAATGGCCATTTGTGTGGATCGTGCAGGAAAACCGTGTTCAAGGCTTTACAGCTACTAATGCAACACCATGTGGGAGGCAGCATTCGGTCAAGATGAGGCTCACAGCTTCCTTTAAAATCAGGGCTGGCACAAATAAAAGCACATAACAGAAAAGGAAAAGTGGTGGTAAAGGAATTGTGGGTACTTTTTTTTCAGATACAGAGCTGTTTTTCACAACATAACTCATTTAAATTTAGGAACCTAGCAATTACATGCAGTAGTTTTGAGGCTGAGATATCATCAGAGACAACTGCATGACACGCACTCAATGACATAACGTAAATCTTTAACTGTTTAAACGACCAACGTGAACACATTTATTTTGATGTGCAGAAAAGCATTTTTTCATATCGGCTCTGTGCCGATATGCAGTTCTGCATAACAACGCAAAGCCCCTGTTCTCCATATCAAGAATCCTTTGGAATTATGTTAACTGCATACACAGATAAATAGTTTTGGTAGTCAAAAGAATGTCAGCTGGATAGCTCCAAAATTGCTCACCATTTTGGTTGCACAGGTAATGTTAGATAAATAAATCAAAAGATGGTCAGAATGGGACTTTAAAGGGTTAAAAAGAACAGTTCATTACTATACAACAAATCTTCCTTACAATAAATATCATTTTAAAAAGTACATCGGTAATTAGGCAGTACCTCAAATTAAAAAATGGTCTAGTTTATGTAAAAAGTTATCAGCAGTTTTGCATTGTGTAACCAGACCCCTAGTCGCTACTTTATGAACTGTACCCTGATCATTAAAAGATAAAAATAAATAATAATTCTCAAGTCAAATGGTTGTCCCGGTTTTATGGAAAACTGAGTGACAGTTTACTGGGGCAACGAATTTCAGCACCATGGAGAGATCCACAAAAAAGAGCTGTTCTTGGTGCTGATCAGATAGACTGTAGGTGCGCTGTCCTAGGTGCTGAAATTACTTTTGAGATCCAGTACTAGTAAAAAGCATAAAAATGAAAGCTTGGTGACAATGCAATAAAAATAAATAAATAAAGAAAGAAAATCAACTTTTCGATATTTGAAAAAAAATGGAAAAAAATTCTAACTTTTATGAAGGTAAAGCCTAAAAGGGTCCTAGAAAGTCGACAGTGCAACAAAATTGTAAAAATATTAACTACAAATAAATTCATGTAAATAAAGGAAACTCCTAAAAAAGTTAAGAAAATAAAAGATCTAGGCTTTTCCAGTCCTGTATTGGCTGCACCTCAAAGTGTCGGTCAGCGATCCTATCTTCACAGCAGAAACTCCACAAGCTGATATCGATCTGTTTGGGACAATAATTGCTTTACTGTGAGCGCAGATCAATCAGAGATGGTAACTGCGCTTAAGATGGCAGTATAACCCCCCCAATCCCCCACAACTCTAATTTAAAAAATATTTTTACACCTCCAGCTATTTATTGAGTCAAATGAGGAGATAGAAGAGGGGAAATCACTTCCTTCTACCTTTCTTGGGGATGTTTTGTTGGTTGGATGTGCATGTAAATTACATTTATCGAAGAGGGAAGCGTCTTATGGGTGTAAAAAAAAAAAAAAAAAAAAGAAAAAACTCGGATCACTCCTGTGAGATTCCGTTCACTGTGACGCATCTATCACCTGCATGTTTCACTTTGGACACAAATCAGTTGGAGTTGATCCACACGCGCGTCTTTTCTGTTCGTCCTCCTCTCCTCTCCTTTCACAGTCTCGGGGTTGGTTCCGCTCCGCATCCTCTGCGCCCCTGCTGCGATGCTCCGGCTTTGCCCCCCTTCTTTCTCGCGCTTCAGCCCTCCTCCATCAGCAGCCGGATTGGGATTTTGCTCAGTTTGAAGTATCTTTTTGAAGCCTCGTTTTCTTTTGTTTCTTTTTTCAAAAAAAAATCTTTTTTTTGTTTGTATTTAAGCTGCTTGCTCAGACTGCTGAGGCGCAGGAGAATCTCGGGGACCTACCACAGGTGAAGAGGCGTCACGGCGCTGCGGAACAAACACCTGAGCTGAAAGCGTCAAATGACTCAAACCAGACTATAAGGAGGGATCGACACCAACTTTTAGAACGCCTTGTTTTCCCCGAATATCCACGTTTTTCTTTCTAATACAAAATAAGGGATTTTTCCTCATTTCTTATGGGATTAAACAGGAAGGCGCGCGCTGGATTGTGAGATCACTGTTTTTCTTTTTTTGTTTTTGGCCCCCCTCACCCCCCCTCCATTCATGGCTCCGGTGTCCAGACGCAGAGATGCCGCGCGCTGGCCGAGGATGTCATCAACTTTGTGGACTGCGCTGCTGCTGAGCGCGCTGCTGCTCCTCTACTGCGGTAAGTCCGCGCGTCAGGGCGCGCGGTGGCGTGACCGTGCCGTGGCACCACCGCTCTCGCTCTCTCTATGTCAGCTGGATTGATCTCTGTCGCTGCCCCCCTCTGTCCTTTAAGCGCCCCCACCCTTAAGGGATTTACATCAGGATTTTAGAAGGAGGGAAAAAAATCACCGGACACGAAGGATGGAGGGAAGGATTACCTTAAGTATGTCAGTGGTCTAATGGGGTCTAATGAGGTCTCTGGTGGACCCCCTCCTACCCCCCCCGAATGTATTGTTATTTATCATTCATTTTTGTCTTGTGTGTGTTTGGGGGCATACTTTCATCCAAAAGCAACTGACTTCCTCAGTCAACTCTGGAGAACCATATGAGATAACTATGATAAATACATAAATAAACTAATAAATGAATGAATGGTGGGGGTGGGGAGCAGGTATTTAGCTGCTCACCAATTGATTAATATGATCATCCAGCATTTGAGCACATTAGCTCTGCTGGTGTTTTCTGGTCATTAACGGCTTCATTACAGGATCCCCCCGATTTCCTCACGCTGACGGACCGACTGCGGCTCTGCTTCTGTTTACAGCAGCCAGATGATTGAGTTTGCTTTGTAATCACACCAGCCTGGGGTTAATCGATGAGGAGGGTGGGTTGGGTGCAGGGAGTAAAGGCAGGAATGGATAAAGAGAAAGGAAAGCAGGGGTCCCCCCCCCCCCCCCCCCCCCGATTGATCTTCTGCTTGTGTCCAATCAATGATGTTTGGATGTTTGTTTCAGTCAGCAGTCTATAAGACCCCTCCGCTGTCTCGTGTGTGGACCTCTACCTACCCTCCCTCCTCCCCTAACAACACCTCCTCAAATCTGGGAGTTAATAATCCGAGCACTCATCCGTCTTTCCTTTTACTTTCGTTCACCTTTCACCCGAGAACTCTTGTTTTGTTTTCCCCAGGCGCACAAGGTTCCTCCATGTTTTCACCTCTGAAACTTTTACACCAAAGCCCTCCATGTGGGTTCCAGCTCATATGTCCTTTATGGCTTCTAAGCTGCCAACATACCTTCTGTTTTGAACCCCCATCTTCTGAAGTTCTTCCTCCTCAAATTTTCTAACTTTTGTTTTCTTTATGAACTTCCATAAATCTAGATCTAAATATGTGATGTTCTTCTTTACCTTTGCACACATCCTCTTTCTCATATTGTCTGCTTTATAAGGCAGACTTAAAAGATTTTTTTTAAACGACAGTGTGCCTTTTAATCCAGGAAGTCTTATATTTGGATTCATTCTGGCTGTGCTTACTGATTACGCGATTTTGAGAGGTAGAAGGCGCCCTGTCAAAATGCTTGGTTGGGTGTTATTGTCAATTTGCTAACTTGGCTGATGTGTAGCGGTGTCAGAGTGTCTGTTTTTTTTTGTAATAAGGTTAGGAATTAATCAGTCAGGAATGAATTAGTCACAGTAACGTTTGTTTTAATTAGGTCAGTCTGTTTTTTTGTATGTGTTGCAAACAAGATTAGGTGTTGCAGGTATGGTGAACACGCTAACACAGCTAACATGTAGCGGTGTCAGACGTGTGTAATTTTACACGTTACTAGCAAGCGTAGTGACGTTTTAGGGGTATCAGTCTGTTTTTTCCATGTTGCAAACAAGGTTGGGAGTCACAGGTGTTGCAAATATGTTAACATGGATAGTGAGTGCTGTCAGACTATGTGTTTTTTTTTTTACATGTTACTAACAAAGGTAGGGAGTTGGCACAGTCACTCATAGTAACGTTTTTTTATCGGTATCAGCATGCTTGGGAGTTGGGAGTTACAGGTAGGGAAAGGTGATACTGGGAAATGTGGGTATTGATCTAAAACCAAGTAACTATAGGGCTCGTTTTGCCGACAGCAATACCGATACTTTTTTCTTGAAATATTCGAATATAGAATAATTTTGGAAACAAACATGTTGTGTTATTTAAGTGTATAATAAATGCATGAAAATACTTCTGTCAAATAAAAATGTTAATTAACTACATCAAATATAGAACATGTTTATTAATAATGGCACAATACAATAATAAAACGGCAATTTGCAACATTTTAAAAGCAAAAATGCAACAAAAATGTAAGTGTAACAAAACTCCAAACTTTTTTTCAAGTAAAGGCAGTAATAAAACATCAGTCACTAGTGAAAAAAGTCAACACAAGCAACACTAGTAAATATAAAAAAATAAAAACAACACAACAAAAAAATCCTGCTATTGGTACAAAAATGTGGCTTTTTGATGACCTCACTCTTAGATAAAGCGAACAGCAGTGAGAGAGGAGGAGGTGTGCTGTTTACACAGACAGACAGCGTTGCCAGGTTGGGCAGTTTCCTGCACAAGTTTTGTGGGTATTTTCTCAAATATGGCTGTTTTTTGCCAAATCGCGCAACACTGCACCTAGACGCTGCCCTTGTTTGAACTCAGTAGGTAATTTTAAGCTCTTTACTGTACGCATTGAAGAGAAACTTTGACAAACGTATCGGTCTCAACACACTATCAATACTTTATCTTAGTATCAACACGTGTCAGATCGACGCCCCCACCCCTAGTTACAGGTATTGCAAATATGCCAGCATGGCTTCTAATGTGGCTAACATGTGGCGTGTCACAAACAAGTTCTGGAATTACTGTGATCGCAGTTAAGAAAGTCTGACAGACGGACTTATATCTGACTTTGGTCTCGCCTAATGTTCCTAATAAATGACAGAAATTCAAAAAGTCACTGCCTTACCATCCGGTGCTTCCTAAATTGTGGTAAATACGGTAATTACTTTTCCTCCCCCTCTCATTTTTTTCAATTCAGCTTTCGCTTTCTTTTTCAAACAAAATTAGTATTATTGGAAAAATAAAATCCATTTGTTTCTCCTCCAGAGCCTAAACTCTCTATTTCTCTATTTCTGTAGCTAATGATGATCATTTCTGTTGGTGACAGATCTTCTTCTAAATTAGGTATTCCCAACCTAGAAGATTAGCTAATGGAAAATAAAGGAAAGTCTCTAATTCTCAAACTGGACCTGTTGAGGTTTTTCTAAATAAAACAAGTCAAAATTGGTTACTGCTGTTGGACATATGACGAGAAAAAATACTCATACAAGTTTGTTATTTAATAGTCACTAGTACACTAGTATAACTAGTAATTATCCTCCAAACTGCTTTTTGCTTTGTTTGTCTTGTTTTTCAAATGTGCTTCACTACAGATTTCAAAAAGGTGGGCTATCTGTTTTGCCATCACGCTAGTCGAAAGTTCTGACCTTTACAGCCAGTTTGTCTAACCCTTTAACACCAGACGTGTCATCAGCGACACCTAAATGACACGAGCTCCTTGACCTACCATAACTCTTCGACCATGTTCACAAATAACGTAATTCCAATGGATTCTGATGCGAAGTGAAGCAGCTTCGAAAACCGGTTTACACTGATTTTCTTTAATTGTGTTAATACCAGGCTACTGTAAAATGTTGCATATCAGTGCAAGGCTGCTTATCTCTGCATCAATATTAGCTGGAATTACAGTAACTGGGTAAACGGCTGAAGAGTTACGCCAGGGATGTATACACTGGTGCTAAAACTCCAATGTTAAAGAGTTTAAAGCACATTTCCAAAATCGCTCCAATGCAAAGGTATTGTGGTTAAATGCCAGAACCATTCCACAAAAACGACCCTTTTTTACATTCCTGTTAGCATTCCGCCATTGCTTGTTTGCCTAGTTGTTGCACAGTAATCTTAACTCCACCTTTACGTCGCCACGAGGCTAAAGGATGCTAAACCCACTGATTTACAAGAACTGGACCTTTTTAGATATTGATTCATAATGCAATTATCAATGTTCGCTGCTCTTCAACTGTCAACACCTTTGATCTTGTTGATCATTCGATTGGCATTTTATAGATGGGAGGTGTGCTGGGACGAATCTACAGTAAATATGTCCATGACAGATGGTGCCAGTCCACTGAAATTGACTTCCTACCTAATTCTTAGTCACATCACCAGTACTTTTGGGACTTCCGGCAGGGCGAGGTTGAAAAATGGGGACATATGACATGTAGGGACAGTGAAAGAGTTATAAGTAGGAGATGTCCTTACATCTTTGTTACAAGTTTGAAGAAGATAATCAAAAGTGGAGCTTGCGAGGGAAGATGTGTTGGGGGTGGAAGAGAGGCGGGCCAAAACAACAACAAAGAGATAAAGCCACCGAACAGCTGAGCGGTTCATAACACAGGTTTGCCGTTACAAACAGTGATCACAGCAAAATGCTCCAACACCTTCTGATTACAAGAACAAACCCCAACATCAACAACCCTGTCTTTTGTACGTTGGCTCCCTCGTCTGGAAGCTCTCAGCCATGGATTTGTTTGCTGACGGTACAATTATGTATTCATGAGGTTGTAGCCCTGCTTGTGAGCTCAGAGGAAGGCGGATAAGGGAGCCTGGAAGGGTCTCTAATCAGTATTCTAATCTTGGCTCGGGATAGCCAAAGACTGTAGCAGTTCTGCTCTAAACTGCTGCGAAAGAGTACAAAGACTGACGGGGAAGCAAGTAGGGAGAATAAATGGAAGTTGGGGAGCGGGGGATAAAAGGTAAAGAGTTCACGCACCATCATTTTTTTGTTACATGTCCGGCAATTACTGAATTATTCCTGCTGCAGCTAAAGTGATGTTGAAATGCACCTCTGGTGAACTCACCAGCAAAGCAAACACATTTTTTTGGAGAGTTTAATGATCTTCAGTGCTCAGACGTGACCTGATTGCACATGGAGGAACATCGGCCCCTTTCTAGGTTCCAACAATGCTGAAAGGCTAGACACAGTCGCGAGCATTCTCTTGCTGTCAGGGACAAAAAAGCTCTCTGCTGCCACTTAAAGCCATTCCCAGCATGGTCTCCTGTATTTCCTTCCCATTTATTTTATGAGTTGCTGTAGTTCTGCAGCTGAATCGATACATGGTTTACTGTTACTGAGAACTGCAGCTTTGGGGCTTCCACGGAGGAAAGATGGGGTGTCTCACCCTGTCGCCTCAACTGCTTGAAATGCATAATCACACCAAGGTCTACAAGCTCACAGCTTCTGCAGAGAAAGTCACCACGCTGATTTATCAGCTGTGGAAATGGAACTAGACTAGCCTTGAGTGAAATCTTTACTGAAAGCACTGTATGCTAATTCATTAAGGTGAGATTTTAGGAATGCTAGTAAAGACGTATTTGTGTTACAGAAAAATGTGCAGGAAAAAAGTCCATAATTTTTGGACTGACGACATATAAATAATAATAATAATAAAACCTAAAAGGCGATTAAGCAGATGACCTGACAATGTAGAACTGAAAACCAGAAACAGAAATGAAAACAGCTGTGGATGATCAACATAACCTGAAATAACTGATGGGAGAGATAACATGACCATAAACGCCACCAAAAAACAAAACTAAACCAAAAAAGTCCTCATACCAACAGCATAGCAACAGTAAATAATAACAATTTCAGCTTTCTGGTAATAAAAGTTTTAGGATAACTGGTTAAAATATTACCATGTGTATTAAACTTGATTTATGTTGATTATGTCCACAGCACAATGCCAACATAGAGAGCCTCCAGTGTTTTGTTGCTTTAGATGTCTGTGATAAAATGAATGAACTCATGTTGACAATGATTTGTTGACATAAAAAAATGACAATTGTATTACTTTCACATACACAGGTCACATAGCTGAGAAGTTATCTATTAGTACTTTATTTTAAAATTGTATTCAATTTCCATATTGTTTAAAGAAATTAAAGAAATTCTTTAAGAAATTAAAGAAATTGCGTTTTTGCTGCCCTTTTTTGACTTTAGGCACCTGCCCTTCTGAAATCCTGTGCACGTCCCTGAGGCAGAGGGATACATTAGTTGACTTACTTTCTTTTTTTTTACATTACTACTTGCTTACTTTTTACTTTACAGTTACTTTTTAAAATTAAAACCATTTTATTTCTCCAATAGAGGAGTAAATGAGCCATACAGTATGTGGCTTTGGAGCCTCAGCTTCCAGACCCCTGCTCTAGCTGTTAGGAAGGCGCGCACACAGGCTCCTCACTGATCGCAAATGGGTGCGCATGTTATATGTAAAATACTGTACCCGTTGGATGCCAACACAAACTACACTGATTATCTCATTTTTTACGTGAAAAAGCAGTAGCATGGTTAAGGGCAGTTTGGATTTCTCTGTTTTTTTAATTTCTGCAACATTTTACTGTCTGGTCATCTTTATAGTTGAATGGGAAGAATGTAGACCGCCACGATGGATATTGTGATGGGTATTTCTAGGTATGCCGCTGCTCTATACGGCATAATAATGTCAGCTATTCAACAAGCTCTCAAACATGATGGTATTCTTACATCTTACAAAGCACTCTTCTTTATAGTAAACAGTTTCAGTGTTGAAAATGACCAAAATTGAAACATGATCTATTTTTTATGTATATTCCTGAACCACCTGATTAAGGAGTGTTTCATCTCTAACAGAAGCAGAACTTTCAAGTTTACAATGTCAGCTGTTCAGTCACAAGTTAAAAGACGACTTGTCAGCATGAATTATTTATTGGTAAGAAAAGATATCGGAAGCATCTGTGGCATATCTGTAAGCTCCAGATGTCCATTACCAAAATCCCAGTGAAAGAACAACAGATTTATGTAATAATTATAACACACATTAGTAATTATCTTAACGGGATAATATAATCATGATAACCACATTAGTGTTATTAGTTTATGTTGTACAACTCCATTAGCCATAAATTGCTAATAGTAGCATGCTAATAGCTTAATACAATCACCTTAATCACCACAAGCATCTTCCCAATTAGCTTAAGCCACACACATCTTTCAGCAATAAATATGTTTGCTTTATATATGTACAATTATTGTAAATAAATAAATAAATATTGGTGACAATATGTTAACAAAGGAATATAGTTATAATCAGCACATATTTATATAAATAGCATTAGCAGGCTAATTTAATCATGGCTTACACATTACTTGACAAGAACACATTTTTGTAACATTTTCCTTTAACTTTTAATTGCTAGCAGTTGCATGCTAATAGCTAAAGCACAATAAGCACACACCACTGTTAGCTTAAGCCACACACGTCTTTTAGGAATAAATTATATTCACTTGATATATGTCATTGACGTATAAGTGGATACATAGTTTTGATGATATGCCAACAAACGAATGAAGTCATGATGAACCCATTACTTTGATTAGCCTTTGTAATAAACTTCCTTCAGCTATCAATTGCTAATTTGCAGTATGCTAATAGCCTATTATAATCACCTTTAGCGCTATATGCTCTCTCCACCAGTAGCTCAAGGCAAACACTTTTTTACAATATTCTTTAATGATTTGAATTATGACATTAATGTTTGAATAAATGCTATTGACAATGGGATAAAAAACATACAAATTCATTATAAACATGTTACTATTATTAGCTCATGTTGAACATTTTGTTTAGCTGAATTTGCTAACAGTATCATGCTAATAGCCGATTATAATCACCTTTAGTGCATTAAGCACTTTTTTCCATGACCTGGATAGGCATGTCATATTTTGCATATAAAAAAAAGTTCCAGTAGTCTACGAAAAGCCCTCAGTGATGGTGGTGATGGTAGTACTGTTATCAGAATTAGTCTTACATTTTCTTCAGAACCAACTGTTAATTTGAACATGCAAAAAGCATACAGATTATATATTTTTCTGAGCTTCACTTCAACATTTTTTACTGCTGACTATCAGCATAGGCTGGAGAAATTGTTCACAGAGAATTATTTAAGGCACAAGTCCAATTACACATTTCTGCAAAGTAATCATCAATGAAAAATCCAAAGAGTTAACCAGTCTTTCGACAAGTTTTACTCCAAAGCTGCTGTGCGAGTGTTCTGTGAGAGCAATGTAAATTTCCACAACTTATCTACAAAGTTGAAGCATCTGACAGGAGCAAAATATCAATGTTATTGTTGTTTAAACCAGCCTTTTAGACCCAATGTCAGTTCTACCCCTACATTAGAATGGTACACTGGCCAAAAGTCACTCATAGTGGGTCCACAGAGACAGTTGTTTGAGTTATAAATAATATTTTGTGTAAACATTTCATTCTCTGATTGGTATAATTGAGTATTCTTCTAAAAGCTGGATGATCATCATCATTTCAGTTCTACATCTCAGTAGAGTACCAAGATCTAAAAGAACCATGAGAATGATTGATGCTAGATTTACCAGGAATGCCCAACTATGTGGCCTTTTGGACCAACTTAGTGGCCTTGGGGTACAGTGTCTTTCCCAAGACCGGTAGGAAGTGAGTTCAAATCCACGGCTGAGTCATACCATAGTCTCTAAAAATGGGACCCAATGCATTCAGGGAGCAGCTTACCACTCCTCCAGGGCATAAGTCAAATGTGGAAAACACATTTCACATTCCTAGGTGTGTGACAACCTTTGAGTTGTCCCCAGCTGTTCCAAATAGGAAGTGCTTGCTCGCACCGAAAAGCAGAAATCCCAAGACTTTTATTGAGAAATAAACAGCTATTACTCAATGCATTTATCAGAATAGCCATTCTAGTTCTGCTACCTTTATTAACATCTTCTTACTAATCTTTTTTTCCATGAAAGTTACTCAAGCTATAAACTGACCAATCAGATGCCTCCATAAAAGAATGTTGTCTCACGTCAAACATTCATAGTGTTTGATTGACAGATTCTCCCGAGCTTGCTTTCTAGTGGTAAGGGTGTAGACCGTGAAAAAGCTCATAGACAGACATCATAGATGTTTTACCATAAAAAAAATAGTTGTTGAATACAATTATTTGGAAATTTCAGATGTAATAAATGAGCCTGCTTTTTTATTAATCAATAGATGTTGGTCTTTGAAAGGACTTTTTGATTTAATTCTCTTTATTCCGCTCCTTTAAATATTACTACTATTCATCCCAGTGCTTCAATTTAAGGACATCAACTGCAGCAATAATTGGGATCTACTACAAATAATTACTACATACACACGTGGTTTTTATCTTGGTCATGCAAAACAAAACAAAATGATTCTGCTGATTGCTTGAACAGCATCAAAGCTCTTGTTCTTCTCACTCATTTACTCCTCGTCTCCACCACCTGCACTCTTGTAACCGCCCACTGCAGCTTAAGGAAAATGTGCTATCATCGCATGGTAATATGCTGCAATATTTCCTTAATGTGAAAAACAAATTGCAGAGTGTTTGGTGTTTGCAGTTAGACAGAGTATCCCTGTAGCAGCTTCCATGGCTAATTGCGCTTTAAATGCTCCATGGTGAAAACACAACGTTGTGAATTAATTTGGTGTCAATGGGACTTTGATTACTAGTAAAACCACAAGTATGAAGTGTATGTTTGGTGGTATTAGTAGCTTATGACTGCAGGGCTCAACAGGTCAAACTCCATTAAAAGGGGTTTAATGCAAATGTTATTTACTTCTCAAGATTACAATGTAAACAGACTGAACCACAAAGTAGGAGCTTTACTGTTGGCTTTTGATTAATGGTGGGGTTCCTTCTGAAACCAATCCTGCAAATCGGTTGAGACGCTTTAATTGCGTCGGAATCTGGATAGAGACTGACGATGTCCTCCGGGCTCGAGGGGTTTGGCGAACGCGCGCCTGTGCTTGTCTTTGCCTGAGGCCAGTGAGCCCATTCCGAGGGAAATGCTAAAGCTACTCCTCCTTTATTACTACAGAAAAAAAAGCAATTGCTTGGAAGCAAATGCCAGAATGGTGCTTTGAATTCCTGGAGGGGGCCCGTCAGTGAGACGCGGGCCCGTGGAGCCAAGACAGCGAGCATCTGGAGCAAAGATGTGGAGATAAAGTGGAAAGTTGGGGGAAAGCAGGAAAGCAGTGGAAGCAGCAAAAAAAGGGAATTCCGGTAAAGGAAAAAAAGATCTGAGCTGACAAAAGACGTAAAAGATGGACAGACGGTCCAGCAGTTCAGGATAGAAGTCGCCTAACGCAAAGAGGCAGTCAGCAGACAGATGCCACAGAGTAGCCGAGAGGCTTTTAGGAGTGGAAAACAAATATTACATTAAAAGAGACAGAAGCTATTTGTCACCGCGGGAGACCTGAAAGGTAGTTAAGCTGCGGAATATAGACACCTACGGCCAGCGATGCATGTCTGCACAAAGAGGAAATTGTGCCAAAGTCAACTCTGTTCAATCAATTGCGCTGTGTCCTTCAGTGACTCCCCCGTCTTAACAAGACTACACTTCCTTATGGCTTTGCCAGACTAACTCTTGAAAACTTGTTACGGGTCCTCAAGATGCTTTTTTTTTTTCCTGTCAACATTCTTCTTCTGATTCTTTTTTTTCATCCTTCAATCACCTTTAGCCAGCTCATCAGCTGCGCCATCTCTGCCGTTGACATCGTTGCTGACAGCTGCGATTCAATGTTAATGTTGCTGGACGATAAATCTGCTCGACATTTAAGGCCTAAATGACAGCTGCAACCTGTCCGCACCCACATGTCAGAGACAATTGAGATTCAAAAGCAGTTTCATGCATTATCAGTCAGCCACCTGGCCCTGTCAGCCCACGTTTTGGCTCTGAGCCCTTAGGTGCATTACCCTGCCCCCGATTTGAACAGGCGTCATTGGAAAAAAAGAAAAGAAAATGACTGGACTCTATCTAAAGCATCCATTTTTATCCATCTTCCCTGTTCCCGTTCCTTTCTGTTTCCCTCCTTACCTTAAGCCGCTGACACTTCCCATGATTGATATGGAAATTACAATGCGCTTGCCTTCATTCATCTCGCTGTGCTGCTTTCTGTTACTCACAATAACCACTTTGGGATGCATGCACCATAAACTAATTTTGCAACTGCTGTTTCCAAGAGCAAAAGGGATTTACAGTAAAAATTTGATTTGAGACCCTGTATAACCCTGTGAATATGAAGACACCCCCATTTTAATTGGAAAAAAACACACAGACACAACACACTGTCTGGAACCACAGTGGAAACAAATGTTATGCCGCACAGAATGCATCAAAACATCACCAAGGGTGGTAAAATAATCCAAAAAAATAAGATATGTTTTTTAGACAACAGAGCTGCATTTTTACCTCACCTACCATCTCAATGTGGGTGGGCTCAGGTAGGAATCTTTCAAACGCCTTCGTTTTTGACAATGAGGTTAGTTCTATCTGTCTATGAATCTTGATCATGCCAACTTGGTTGGGTTGGATCACCAGGCAAAGACGAATGCCACAGTGGTCTCACATGAAATAAAAGAACAGCCACACCAATGGAAATGCACCATAGCTTTTCTTGCCCTTTGTCTTGATTGTTGGCCACGGTGTGCTTTAATTTGTAACAGCAGGACGGCCATGTTGCAAAGGTCCAAGTCCATGGGTGAGACATTGAACAGCACATTGCTCCTGGTGGTCATAGATTGGTGCCAGTGTTGTGTTTTATTCACACTGGCCTCAGCAATGCGCGTTCAAGTGAACATTTCCAAGGAAAAGTCAATGAAATTGCGTGTTTTGGGGTTTCGTGTTCGAAATCTCTTTTTCACGTCGCACGGCAAGTTTCTCAGTCCATTATCTGGCTCTACATACAATATGTGCGGTCATTGAATGTGGGTCGAAAGTTAAACTAGTTGAACTTTGACCAATCAGGGACTCAGCTTTGATACTCACTGATGAGTAGCGCGCATTTTCATTCACGGAACCATATGTAAATAGAAACAAATGAGTACAAGCAGTTTGTATGTACATAAACAACTTAAATTAAAAAAAGAAAACATGTCATGCTGACACCTACATGTATCTGGGCCCAGTTTATCTGACAGTTCTTTGTTTACCGATCTGAGTATTTACTTCTGCCAGTTTCCTGATTTGAGTTATTCTTTGCGCTCCAGAACTAGTACCACTGCTATTCTGTGGTGAGCCTCATTTATGTCGTAGAACCTCTTTCTACATTAAAGGAAGGTTTTTTGTGTCAGATTTGGTGGAATTACTCAAGTTCCAGTGCTGCTGGAGAACTTCAGTGTCCTACTGAGCATCCCAGATTCCATCTGAACTCGGGCTAACCTCATAGTTTGGATACCACAGTCCACCAACTCAAACCCTGAGAGCTCCAATCCTACCAAGTACCTTTCTTTGCTCAGTCACTGACCGTTATATCTCTCCATGTAACATTTTCTTCTCTTACCCAGTAGCTCTTGTGAAGGTCACCATTTCCACAGTGTCATCAGGAATTATTGAAATTTTTGACACTGGAAATAAACTTGTTTAGCCCTTAACAGTTTGACACTGGAGATGTTGCCAGCGACATCTCAATCACACACGCTCTTTGACATACCGTCACTTCAACGGGTTACTCAATCAACTTGAAGCAGCTAATCCTGACACAAAGAAAAGTGGTTTTGCACTGATATGTAACACTTTACACTTTAAAGTATCTGAATCAGCTAACATGCGTTCATTCCGCTTGACGACTGGAAAGTGTTGCATATCAGTGCAAGGCTGAGAGTTATGGGAGTCGACAGGATGTAAACACTGGAGCTAAAGCTCTGGTGTTAAAGGATGAACACACTGTCTCTAGTGGTTTTCAAAATAAAATGTGCTCTGGAGTCATGTATCAGTAAATGAAGGGGAAAAAAACTGGAGGTTTGGAGCTGAAATCTACCTAACTGTTTGCCATTTTTGATTGAGTCTGGTCATTACTGCTGGGATGCTAATTCCTGGGAAGATTATACACTTTCTTTATTTGAAATGATTTTTTTTATTGTAAAATGATGGACTTCTCTTTTGATCATTACATTGTAAGTGTTCTCTTCACCTTCCCTAACAAGAATAACATTAAGTTAGATGAATGGGGATGTCATTTCTTTTTGGCAGTGCAATGTACTGGATGGTCCAAATTAACAAACTGCCAAAATGACAACTTTTCAAGAGGTTTTTGCATTAGCTTCTATCAATTAATCAAGTAAATTTGATCAAGAGCCCATAGTTTACAGACTTTTTTCTAATTCTTGTAGAACAAGTAGTCCTACTTTAGTTTTGTTTTTTGGATTTGACAACAATTTGTTAGAAATGTATTCCACCTGACATGTTTTTAAATCTGTTACGGCCTGATTTTTCAATAGTTCTGTGAAGGCCTCTGATAGGAAATATAAGAGTAAGCTGAGACCTATAACAAAAAAGTCACCCTAGTGTCACCAGTAATAAACAATAAACGCCTGAGCGGTCCAGCAGTCTGAGTCAAGCAGATGCAGTTTTTTATAAGCTTTAATTAGCTGCACAACAGTGTTGCCAGTGGATGACATTCCAGTTACTTCCAGTTGCCCTTGACACTTCCCATGCCCTCTGCAGAGTTGCTCATATGTCAAACAACAATAAAGACTATCAGAGAGTAGATCTGGAACTTGGCAGGCAGCGCTTCAAATGTTTGTTGGCCTGTTCCTGGCAGCTTGTGGAGAATTACAAACTCTCTGTTGCCATTTTTGAGGGAAATAGCAATGGTAACAAATCCTGCAGCCAAGGGTGACAAAGTCAGTCTGGTGTTGAATGGAGAATGCAAACAGGAATATTACATAGTTCACACATTGACTTTACATGAGAACTGGACTGAGTGAATGTGATGTCATCCATGCTTAAACAAACAACATAAAGTCAGTTCAGTAGCCATTTTTTTCGTGATATGGATACTGCCATGATAAGATCAGATTTTCATCAGTAAGCAGTGATTAGTACGAGTGGATTGTACGTCAATGTTTCTATGGAATCAACTTTCTCCAATTAGGAGTGAGCTTGTTCACTCACCTTCCACTTAAAAGTGGGCTACATGAAATCTGTCAATCAAACGTTCGTATTGAGGCCATATACTTTTATCGACTGGTCAGTTTATGACTTTAATAACTTTCTCAAATTAGCGAGAATATGTAGCAAAGAAGCAGCACAGCAAGAATGTTTAGTTGGACAAATAGAATGGCTGAGTAAGTAGCAGGTACTTCTTGTGTGAAAGGCGTTACTCAGTTGGTTTCCAAAAGTTATTTTGCACCTTCTCTGTGTTCTTTATATGACTTACGTCAAGCACCTAAAGCAGAAAAAGTGCTCATCCCAAAGTATGTGCTTTTTTCTGTATTAGAATGCTAGCAGGCTAAACAAAAAAATGACAAAAATCAGCAAGCAAGCACAATATTTTTAGGTTTGTTTTTTTGCTTTATCATATTTATTAATTTGATTTATTCTTTCACTTTTTTTTTTAATAATTACTTATTTTTAGGTTGAGGAGTGTTTCTTCTTTTTTGCTTTTTATGGCTAATGCAAAGGTCAGTTGCTAAACATCCTCACTTTAGTCACTTTGATAATAAATTCATTTCTGAAATTTTCTCCATTCTTTAATTGCTACCACTAGCTATCAGTTCAATTTCTGTGGTATGCAATGTCAGGTTTGTGTCTTTAATCATACAATGGCTCACATTTTACAGTCCAAAAATCATACAGCTATGTCCCATGAGCTTTAGCATTGGCTAGCAGCTCCATTTTTGCTTGATTTCTGTGTAACACTCGCCACACTTAATTTTTTTATTTAACTCAAGTAATACCACACATTGTACCGTCCAAATATTATAACTATGTGCTATGAGACTTAGCAAAGCACAAATATGATGTCTTATATCTTTTTAGCTTTTTGGTTAGGCCTACATTATTTTTTTTTTTTTACTTTAAAAAATAATCCTAAGAAGCAGCTAAGATTGCTGTGGAATGTGTGTAACGTAATATTAGAGTCTCAGTTTTGGGCTACAGCATTTATACTCAGTATGAAGTCAATTTGGTGAAAATGTTAGCTAAAGTCATTTTACCCCCCCTTCTTCTGGAGGTTTTTGAAGTAGGAATTTCTTCCTTTGGGTACATGGTTGATGCTTTTAACAAGCTGTGTACTTCTGTAACCCGGAACAATGCAGCTAACGCTCCAAAAGCATCAAATTTTAATGCTTGAAGGCCTTGTTTGTAGAAAGGCACCGTGGCAATTCTTTAGTATATCTCCTTCCCCCAACGCTGATGAAAAAATATGGATAAATCCTCCTTCTGTGGTTTGGGCCACTTTATAGCCCTCTGTCAATCATCACCTCTGGGGCTCTGTTGTGTAAAGGGGGTTGAAGTCTGTCTGCTGCCTGTTCTCTTTTTTTTCTTTTTACCCTCCTGAAACTCTGAAGGAGTGATAGGCAAGATGCAACAAAACCGGCAGAGATGCAAGTAGAAATGCCAGAGAGGAAGGCAGAGGGGGTGAGACAGAATGGTAACCCTGCTGCGAGGGATGCAGTCAGAAATGTCGCCTGAAAGTGCTCAGCGAGCTCCAGCTGATACTCCCAGACATGCTGAAACATGTCTCGGTTATGCATGCATGCCAGGCCAGAGGCGTTTTGTTATTTCTCTCATGTACTCCTACCATCTCAGTCTTTCTGTTCAGTGGTTCCTACTGTCTTCCTCACCTCCCTTCACACTCCCTCTTAAGCCTTTCGGCAGTGTTAAACCCTTCAATTGACACACTGACAGCAGAACATGCGAGTTCCGCCTGCCTCTTTAAGGTTGAAGAGCTCATTATGACTTCTCAGCAGGGACCCTATAGGCATAAACGTACTGTTTGTGATGTTGCACAACTGGAATGACTTATGCAAATTCCCTCTTTTATGAGATCCTTGTTGAATCTTTTGTAAAAAATAAAACTCATTTACAAACTCAATCTTATGCAAAAAGAGCTGCATTGAAATGAGACCAATGTTTGCGCGTGTGAAATGCGATCATTGTAAACATGGTTTGCTTTTGAGTTCATGCTCTTTCTCCCCACCGCCACCCCAAAAATGTTCTTTTTTATTTGCTTTAAAGATGCTTTGATGAAAATGTTGTTTTCTGTGTTTTCAAAATCTTTCTGATGATAGGGGACAAATATGAAGAAAATTATGTTCAAAATTTGAGGATTTCTTCATTCAAATCACTGAATCAAGAGCACACAAAAACTGTCTGGGTGGGCCACAAGCTCCCTACATCCATGTATGCCTTTTCCTTTTCCTCGTTAGAGCGGACATCTAGCTCCAAACTGAAAAAGCTGGAAAGCTTCTCAGTGATATTGCTCACTCCGCTAGTGTGATGCTATGTACACAACAGGCATGTATGGCGCAGACTGAACGTGGGTTTTTGTATACACCTTTAGCATATGGTGTCCACGCAGGTCTGTCACTACCCGATGCTAGTGCATTTACACCACATTCAGCTGGAAGAGGCTAAGTGACATCATTCCGGCCGTACACAAACCACAATTGCTAATTTCTCCTTCATGATGGACTTTGGAACGGTTGGCACCTCCATGTTTTTAAAAAGACGCTACCCTTATGTCACTACCAAACTAGAGCTCTTGACTGGTCAAAGTTCAACTGGTTTAACTTTTATCACGTGTTCAGCAGCTGCGTGTTTTCTACATAGAGCCTGAAAACAGACTTAAAAACTTTCGTAGCCACACCTGATCACAAGAGTTTGGAATGTAAATGCCCAAGATACACATGCATATCCATAGGCGTTACATCGAAAGCAGTCACTCAAACATGTCTTTGCAAGCCTGGTGTGAACGTAGCATTAGGTTGGGGGTGTAAGGGATGGTTAGCGTGTGGGGAACATGTAAACAGAGTGTGAACGCTTTTACAATACATCAAAAAAGGCATCTTTTCTCCACTACACAATCAGCTGGAGTTACGTTCATTGTGTAAACGAAGAGTTACGGTAGTCGAAAGAATGTCAATACTGATGCTAAAGCTTCAGTGTTAAAGGGTTAACTTTGCTAGCTTTCAATTCAGTGGTTGGAGCAGCCTTTTACCTTCCTCTAAGAAGGTAACAAACCTATTTAAACACATGATAATTGTGCGGAACATAATCGGGTAGTTTTACTAAATAAAATGTGAAATGTATGTTTCTTTTCGCAGCCCAGTACTAATTGACCCATGAACCAGTACCGTCTGTAGCCTGGAGGTTGGGGACCACTGGTGTGGAGGACAATACATGCGGGATTCCACATTCACATCAAAGAATATATCTCCCACTCTCGCATGCAAATAGACATACACAATTTATTGCTGTGCAGCCCTTACTCAAAGAAGAGCATGTATTATTCAGGATCGTTACTAGCATCAATTAAAGAGAGATCACATGAAAAATTTGTCTTTGCAATTTGGATATGGAGGTGGAGGGGACGTTTAGCATCTGTTGTTGTGGAAAAGGTGCTGATCGGATGATGGGCGCGCTTTCTTTTGTATTCGAATCCCATTCTGCAATAAGAGGACAGATGTTGGCAAGCTAATTAACAAAACCTAGGGCAACAGGGAAGTGCCTCTTCGCATTCAGAGGCAGCAGGAGGGACGAGTGTGTGTTGAGGAACACACAACCGAGGTATCAACACGTTTCTGCTGGTTTGTGACCGTAAACAAGCAGCGTCTTTCTTCCTGATCTGAAAACCGCCTCTGTGTTTGGAGCAGCACAGAGGTGAAATGAGTCACACAAGAAACAGAGACGCCCGTCCAGACAGGTTTCTATTTCCTGTTGACTTATCACGCCATCGCCAAACATCATCTTGTGTCTATTTTATGAGCTGAAAACAACAAGGTTTGTCCTTTTAGTGAACACCAAACTAGTTTGAAATCTGTGCATGAAAGAAATGTGCAGTAATGATGAGGTTTGTGTGTTTTTTGATAAAAACAAGTGTAATATTTTTGTTCATGAATATTTCAAGTCTTCACATTCATTTAATGATGGGAATATTTTCATTAAAGCATAACTGGTGTGAATTCTTTTTTAGGATGTTCTAATTTTATTTTTATTTTGATTAAGTAGTTTCTTAGGCATTTGTTTTAACTCGAATGTGTTTTTTGACTATTAACATACTTTCATGATAATTCCTTTATTTTTTTGTTATTTTCAAGGTTTTTTTTCATTTATAACAAAAGTTTTTGTAAGAAAAATGATTGGAACTTTGAAAAAAAGCCAGTTCCTTAGAAATTATGTTGGTATTTATCAAAAAAAAAAAAAAAAAAACTTCACTCAGGAATATGCCTGCAAAGCAGTGCAGCCAATAACATGCTTTATTTATTTTGCAATTTTTCTTTTTATTAAAAAAAAAAAAATATTCCCTTTTAGGAAATTAAAAATTCCGTTTTTTTGCTGTTGCTGTAGCTGAATTAGCATGCTAATGCTAACATCTACTGCTTTGGTCTTGTAAATGGAAAAGAGCATCATCCAAAATAGGCTTTAATCAGTCTGTAACAACCAAGCCTTCTGCTGTTTTTCAATTAAAGTTACTAAATTAAAAGGCTCAAGCTAAAATATTAAACGTTAATTACAATTTATTGGTGCTTTAACCACAGTAAGAATACTACAGAGCATAATAAGATATACCAGGCAAAATGTAATATCCTACACTTGTTCATTGTAGGTTGACATAAATTTAGCAAACAAACTATATCTGTTCACAAGCTGAAATGGTCATTTGGAGATTTTTTTTTTTTTTTTTTTGGTTTCTAAGTCAAGTACAAGATCTGTTGTGACTGTCAAGTTTCTCTCCTTTTTTTGTCCATTTGTAATGACGCAACTGCTGGAACAAGTGTCTGGTGTACTCAAGGGAGCGACCTATTCCCAAGACAAATAAACAACAAACTGTAAAATGAGCCAAAACATCCTGCTACGTTCAAAGAGACGATATACATCCAGGGAGAAGGTTTATTCCATTTCTTGCTGCAGTCGTCTTGAAAAGTCTCAATCCTCTGTTAGTAAAATAAACACTTCTGGAACCTTAAACTGATTAAACGGAATTGCAATATTTTGCCCTTCATTTAAATCTAGTAATTGCAACAGAATCTTTGCTAACTTTAATCCTATCCCTGCAGGAATGTTGCCAGACACTTGATTACTACTCTGTGCAGAGACCATTTTATTTGACTTAGGGACCCACTCCAATAAAAATCATCTTTTTTGTGTTTTAACATGTTCTTGTAGCATTATATGAAAATAGAGGACATTTATAACAAAAAAATAGCTTAAAATTTCATTTGAATATTTCTTTATTCAAATCACTGCAGGAGCAGATGAAAAAATGCAGTTAGAAAAAGATCATATTTATGATGTAGAAAATATGCTGGGCGGGCCATAAGCTTCCTGCTTCGCCCCATTCTGATGCATCCCCTTGTAGACAACGATATCCACATACGCCTTTGTTTTCCTTGTCCCAGGTGGTATCTGGCTGTAAGCTAGCGGGAAAATGTGTAAACAAAAAAGCTCTCAATGGTCACTTTAAAAGACCACTGGGAACACTCTTTGCAGTAGATCAAAAGATGACCACAGTGGGACCTGAAGTAGAAAATTAAACATTTCAGTCAAACTGAAAGCATTCATTATATCTTTGCGGGACTATCTATTGCCCTGGATTTTTGATTCAAACACCATGCTCACTACCTTTTTTTTTCCTTTCAACTAGGGGCAAATATATTGTCACCCGTTTGTGGAAGTCAAATCCAAATAAATATTTTGCAGGAGCCGTTGTGTTTTTGTTGTTTCTTTAAGTCTAAATTGAAGTCACAATAGAAACATTTTTAAAAAAATGAATGTTTTACTAAGACTATTTATGAATTCACTTTTTTAAACAAAGAAAACTTGGATAATTTATAAAGAAAATGCATTCAAATTCAACGCATTGTGCTTTATTTTTGTCAGTCAGTGAGCATTAGTGCACACTGGTTTTTGAATTCTGGAAAATTTCCAGTGCAGTGGATTTTGGAATTGTACATGTGGACACCCTGAAAAAATGGTTAACGTACTATATAGTGCATCAAATAGTGAGTAGTGAAGGAATTTGAACACAATCTGCATTTAGGGGGATTAAAGGATTGCTTTGTATCTCGTTTTAATACACTTTTGGTAACTGAAAAAATATTTCAAAATAAATCCACTTTAAAAGACTGAGCAAACACTGTGATATCATTTATTGAACGAAGCTAAGCGTCATTATGAGTATGCAGTTTGTGTGGTCAATCATGTGACCCTTCGATCTTTGAATTCCTTATTGACTGCTGGATCTCCCAACAGGATTAAAACAGTTCATTCCCGATCCCTCTGTCCCTGATTTCACCTCCAATCTTATTCCAATATGATGTAAACCACAAAATTCTCCTCTGATGTTTCTCCAACTAGAAAATACATAAAAATCAAAACAGAATTCTATTGTCACTTGCTCTTTCCTGGATGGGTAGTGAGTTTTGCTGCACTCTGCCCTTTGGGTGTGTGGGTTGATGATTCCTTTTATGCTTGAACTTGATTTGACTCGTGTTCTAGTGAATGGGACTGTGACTTTAAAGCGTTTGGGACTTCAAGGAAGGTAGAAAAGCATTATATAAGTTAACGCCATTTACCATTTTGAGGTTATGCGCAAAGAGCCGAACGTTAATCACCTTTGCCGTGAACCAATGCTGCCCTAAATGTTCTGTTTTCCCGCAAATACACAATCTTCAACGTCAAGGATACGTAAGAATCCAAAGAGTTTTCCCTTGGAGCGTGCTTGGTTTCTTCTCTCGTTTATCACCGGAGAAACTTAGGAATAAAATTACAGAGTAGAATTAGAACACTTAATACCCTTTTTTCAGACAGACATGACCATTTTTTTCTCCTGCTTGAAACTCTAAAATTTTAAATCTCTTTAGAAAAATAGTTTTTGTAGATTTAGCACAAACTGCAATAAATGATTATCTTAAATATGTATACACGTGCTAACACTGGCAGGATTGAACAAATTAAACACAGATTTTACAAATTTGACCAATCAGATGCCTTCATATCGTTGGCCAATCAAATGGACCCCTTTTATGTTAGATGCCCGCCTCAGATGTAAACGAGGGTCATTTTGAGTATAATTTAAATTATGCTGACTTTAACTATGAGTCATTTTGTCGTCGCAATATTGATCATTAGTATTGTACGTTGCAAGTATTCCTCATATTGTGCAGCCCTAGATACCCACATACACTCTTTATGACTCATTTATTTAACTGCATAGACGCAACACTCACTCCTTCATTCATGCAGGGTTTTTAAACTCATTAAATCGCCTACAAATAATGACTCGCACTTCTAATATTGTGGGGAGATGAATGTCCAGAAATGTGGAAATAGAACTTCTCAATAGCATAACCCCGTTCTTTTCTTATATTGTCATCCTTAGTAACAAGGTCACCTCAAATCGGTCACCGGAAATCAAGAAGGGGAGGTGGTGGGAGAGGGGAAAAAAAGGAATGCAAAAGTATGTAGGGAATAGGATCCCTTAACTGTGTGGTTAAAGCGGTTCTGTTTTGGTTCGTCTAGGGGAAACGGACTCCCCGTGGGACTGCAATGAACGATCGGGATCCTAAAAAGAGAGCGCACCTTTGAACAGGCGTGCCTTTGAATTCCTCCGCCTCTTCTCTCGGCTCCTCGCTTGCAGACACAAACACACATCACCACCTCCTTCCCCCTCCTCCCTCCTCAGCGCCTTCGCACGGGGGGAAGTTCTCGTCCTCTGGGAACCACCAAGAGAGATTAAGTGTGTTTCTCTCCACGGTGGCTCACTTCTGTAGTGCTGCTAATCTAATGCACGCATTATTCAGGGAAGGCCCACATCTATTAGCAGGGAATGCAGCTAGATTTATCACCATGGTTTAACTGTATGGTAAAATAGCGCATTAGCAGATAATATCACAGCGTAGACGAAATGATTATGCTGGGTTCTACCAGATTGGAGGGGGGGGGGTGATTGTGTTCTAAATTAAGTGTAAGTTCACCAGGGGACATCGCTGTTTTCTCAAAACAGGTCATTTATTGTAAACCTGTAGGAAAACAAGGCTTACTTAGCTTTTTCATACCATGGTCTGGGTGAGAATTAAATTCTGATTGGATGCTGGGACCATAAAAAAGGATAATAGATAACACCCAAAAAGAAATTTTGGAAAAAAAATGTTCTATATTATAGTGCTGGTCTTAACGCCAGTTATAAACCGGAACAAGAGAGACTCAGAACCTAGGTTTGTAAATAATTTTATAATAATTTGATACTTACTTAAGTTACATTTACAAATCCCTCAGTAACATCTGTTCAAGTGACCAACACAACTTTTTACGAGATTTTTTGGGCTCTACGTACAAAACTCATGTCCGTTGAATGCACGTTGCTAATTAAACTCGGTCAAACTTTGACCAGTCAGGATTTGGTTGTGAGGAACGGATGGGGATCGTTATGATTAACGGTAGTGCCAACCGTTATGGTTTTGTGTCTGGATGGGATTATATGACACCAGTTGGAAGTCATATATCGGAATAGAGCTGTGAAAGAACAAACCTGGAGCCAGATTTGTGATATTTCCACCACTTCCATGCCTCCAACTGTTTTTGGTGGGCATGTGCTAGTAAACAGTAAAAGACAAAAGAAGAAGCCCGTCTATACTTGTCCAGTGTGAGAACCACAGGCTACGCATGTCACATGCCATGTGAACATACCATTAGTCACATCTGCCCGTACGGCTAGGTATGGGCTGTCTACAGGTAAAATGGAAAAGTGCGTGTAACTTACATTATATTCATGGATACTTCACGAATCACTTGCCACAAACACAACAATGGTATGTTCAATCTTCATGATGTCTCTTAAGATGGCCATACAAGTCTTAAGAGAACTGCAAGGCATAGCTGTGCTCCTTTAAGATGCAGCACTTTCCTCTACGACCCTACATGAACCAGGACAACCCAAAAACCTGCAGCACCCGTACGGGTCGCCCTCTTATGGGTCCATGTGACTAATAATTTTTTGTTTGTTGATCCACATTTAATGCTTAGAGTTATTGCTGGATATTTCTTGCAATAAAAGTGATCAAGGAAACTACTTGTGGAGTTAGTTTGGATCGGATGGTTCATGTCTCTGCATTGTCTACTAATTTCAGATAATGGACACCTCATTGAGCATTATCTCTTACACTTTTGTTTATGTGTAACATTTGTTTGAATTTATTGTGGTGTTCTAATGATTCCTGAACTACCAGAGCAAAATAGCTTTCCTCTGTTAGCTTCTTTAATCCCCCTTTGTGCAGGGCTTTACCAACCAACCTGACCTCTCTTTTACAGTCATCAAAAGAGCTCCCAGTGTTACATGAGTACACACACACACACACACACACACAAACAGTCCAGCTGGCACCGATTCCTGCTGCCTTATTCTTCCTGTCTTGACGAATCAACAAAAAACCCCAACATGCATTGTCACACTCGTTCTCAGTGCTTGTTAAGACTCTGAGGCCGTTCCCTCAAGGGCATGCAAAATTCAGGTCCCTGTTTGAGGGAACAAGGGTCGGAGCGCTGCTTTTAAGGGATGCCGAAAGGTTTTTCCTTCCTCACAGTTCTGCTGCAGGCTTCACAGACCAGGGAACAATCCAGGCAGAATTGAATGCTCATTCTCTTTCTCCATCCGCCTCCTTAGAGCTCCCCAAAGCATTTTTATTGAACAGTCTTGCTTGCAGTAAAATAGAAAAGTGGGAAGGGACAGACGCCGGCGCCAGGGATGCACTTGTGGCTGCGGTGAGGTGGTCACAAGTGTGTGCTTGCTTCATACTTCTTAGCGGTATGTAAAAACAAATCTGTATTTTTAGGAAAATCTGATAAAGTTAAACTCTTATTGTGAAGAAAAACCTTCTCCAAAAAAAGTGTATTTCCTTCAGTATATTTAATCGATTTTATTTCCCCCGGCTGATTCTAGCAAAAGTAGGAACCTTGAAAGAACAAACCAGCTGCTTTTTAGTCACATATCTTAAATTCCAGAAGAAAAGGCTACAGGTATACTGACTTTTTTGAGTGCTAATATAGCCTACAATTATGATATAAATATAATATTCTAGTTACTTTTTAGGTTCTGTAACATCTGTTAAAAATAAACTTTGAAACCATTCAGGTATAATATGTTTTATTGGTGTAAAGTGCACTGAAGATTGCAGGAGTGTTGGTAAAGAAACTGGGAGATACCATATTTTCTGCACAAGCCTAAAACAACAGTGCTTTGGTTTGTAATCCAGATCCAATCCCTATTTATGGATTAAATCTGCTAACTGATATTAAATTGATTTTCAGAGGAATACAGCGCTCTGTCAAAATGTTTGCCTGGGTTTAACTGTAATATTATTTATGTGGCCAACTTGTATTGGTGTCGCACTGCGTTTCTTTTGAAGAGCTACTAACACGTTTGGGAGTTACCATAGTAATAATTGTTTTAGCGGCATCAGTTTGTGTCTTTATGCATTACTAATAAGTTGGGAGTTAGCATAGTCACATTAACGTTTTCTTTTTTTTTTTTTTATACCAGTATCACTCCGTTGTTTTTTTCTTTTTTTTTTTACATGTTACCAACAAGGCTTGGAGTTAGCATAGTTACAGTAAAATTACTTTTAGCAGAATCAGTTTATGTTTTTGTGCGTTACTAACAGGTTGGGAGTTAGCATAGTCACATTGACTTTTTTTTTTTTTCACCAGTATCACTGCGTTGTTTTTTTCTTTTTTTTTTTTACATGTTACCAAGAAGGCTTGGAGTTAGCATATATACAGTGAAGTTTGTTTTAGCGGTAACAGTCTGTTTCAGTACATGCTACTAACAAGGTTGGGAGTTACATGTATTGTAAATACGCACATTTCTTCAAAATAAGAATTTAAAATAAAGACCATCTTTCTGAACAGAAAATACAGTCACATAATTAATTTAAACAGATTAATTAAATAATAATAATAAACCTTTTCTTCGATTTGCCATAAAGACAAAAAAAGGGACAGAGCAGATTGGTTGGTAGCAGAAGACCTTGTGTTTGCTTCTGTGCTTGTGCCAGCCGCTCCCCTGTGAGTGCTTAGCTGTTCTTTAAGCACTCCCCCATAAATGCGTGTTAGGTTACCTTGACTGACAGCACCTGGGAATACGTGTATTTGGAGTCCCAGGCAGGCCAAGCTGCTGGCTTGGAGCTACAGAGCAAACAGAGCGCTCTGCTCTCTTTCAGCGTGAACTCCGAACTCTTACGGCCCTTTTACGAAGCGTGTGGCGGAGTGAGGCACACGCTTGTATGGAGCACCTTGGCTTGCGAATGAAAGCACATAAGTGGCTCCCCTGGGAGCATGTAGATTGTGTGCATGAGGCCATTTCCAAGCCCCAAGGCCCAAGAAGCCACTGCACTGCTGTGCACGGTCTCCTAATGGGGAAAATGCACACAAATGATCGTATCACGCAAAGGCTGCAGGTAGGAGCAAAGTCAGCAAAATGAAAGCCTAAAATCATTGGTTTCACCTTAAAGATTTTGGTAATATGATTATCTGGAAAGTATAAATTGATGCACTGCTTTTCTGTCATCTTTTGTGACCTCCCTCTGCTCCTCTCTTAAGGAAAGTTTTTTTTTTTTACCTCCACCAAATCATCCTTTGTTTCTCTCCTATGACCATTTTTTGCTGCACTGCAGCAGCACAGTAGCTTCAGTTTGCAGTAAACTCTTAAAGTCCCACTCTGCTCTTCTTTACATCTATTAGAAAAGCGTTCACAGTGGTCTTTCAATTTAATCTTTCCAAAATTGTTTTAACAATTTATAATTTTTCAGCTAAAACGTAAAAAAAATACTGTTGTTTTCTAGGACATAGTTTCTGCAGAGCGGCAGGAGTTTATTAGAGGTTTGCCTCTGAATTGTGGGCCGGATTATTGCCATGGAGTAAGCACCCCCCACTTCCCATCATCCACCTGTTTGCACACTCTCATGCTAGCTTATAGCCCCTCACAACTCCAACATAACATTACCAGTGCAACAAAAAGGGCGAAGAATATTGGAGCTATCCAGCCGTATAGTTTTGATCCAGATGCCAGCTCAGGAAAACAAATCCGTACATGGATCTCGTTGTCTACAAGTAGATGCATCAGAATGAGGAGGAGGAAGGAACTTGTGGCCCGTCCAGCCTATTTTCCACGTTACAAATTCTTGAGCATTGTCTGCTCCTGAGTTGAGTTAGGAGGCCATAGATCAAAATCAAAAAGTTTAGATATGTTGAAGATAATAAAGGGGATTTTTCAATTTTAGATGGCAACCACTTTCTGATGTCAAAGGTCAACAAAAACTTTTGGTTATGATTGTAGACTTAACTTGCGTTGGTGTGAATTTTTCATGAAGATCGCTCAAGCAAGTTTTTTTTTTCCTTTATTCGTTTTTGTATGAAAATGTCAAAGTCGTCCAGGCCCTCTCTGAGAGCTCACTGAGAGGAGCGGCCGTCTTGCAGTTCCCTTGAGGCTCACATGGCCACCTTAATGTCATAAAAATGGCATGTACGATTGTTGTGCAAAAGTGTAGAATTAGATATCTGTGAGGATAATGTAAGCTGTGCTCACTTATGATGTACGGATGGTGCTGTCGTAGTGTCCTGACACCACACCTATAAGTAAGGTGTGCAGACTGGCCCTTTACTTAAGTGATGCGTGAGTGCCCGTATGACGGCCGTAGGATGTCTACATTATCGCCTGAACGGGCTGCCTGTGCAGGTCACAGGGTTAATGAGGGGTGAAAAATCCAAAAAACGTACATGACATGTATGTATCACCTACTGGCCTACTATTACTTACCCTTGAGTGTTGTATAAGTGTTCTCTACGACCTGCCGCCCACAGCACGTCTGTAGAAAAAAATGTGATAGAAGATTTTCACTCTACAGGTTCACAGAGTGATCTCGGATACATCCTGCCAGCCACCTGAGTGCCCTGTACAAGTTTGCCTGTTTTCACCTGCACACAGCCCGTAGCCACTTGTATGGACAGCTCTACAAGGCTTTATCCTTGCGCCTTGTACAGCTGCACCTCTCTACAATCCTCCACAGGCCCAGGTAACAAAAACCCACATGACCCCAATGGGTCAACTTGAGTTCGGGTGACTATATCTTAAGCAGAGATACCCACACTTTTCTCCCCCTGGCCATTTCCTCCAGCTCCTGTGGAAATCCAGAGGTGTTCCCAGACCAACCGAAAGACATTGTCTGTGTCCTCCCAAGGGAAGAATCCAGGAGGCATTCTGGGACCTCTTCTGCTCCTTTGTTTAAAAAAAGAGCTGAGATTCCCAATAATCAATACCGGTCGTGAAATTACCAAGATGGGAGAGTTTTCAATGATCATATATGAGTCTTTCTTGGCATATTCTGAACTTAAGCACATTGATATGCAGGAGAAGTTCAATAAAAATACCACTGAATTTTGATGAGCTTCATAAGCAGCTACAGAAAACTGGCGATATTGCAACTAAAGTAGGTTCCAAAGAAATAAGAAGTTGTTTTTTATTTTTTTTCCTCTTGGAGTGATGAGTTGGTGTATTAAAAAGAAGGCATAAAAAGCCTGTTGACGTTCCATTAGTCCTTCCGGATTCTTCTCTTTTTGGCAATATGATTTACGAGGAAGCAGCTTACTCGTTTTAAAGTGGGTATATCTGCATTTTTATGGCCCCGCCTGTCGTCCTTTGTGTTTTCTCCAAATCTTCAAAGGTTTTTAAAGTAAAACTATTATTTTCAAGTCGCTAAAAGAGCAATTTAGGACTTTTTAGCGACACCTGAGTCGCTTGACTTATTGCCGGAGGTGTGTCACCGTGCTGGGTGAAGACGTCAGGGGGACAGCAAATGGGTTGATGAAGCCGAGGAAGACACGGAAAGAGGAAGATGACTTCAATTCAACGGCTTTTGCCTTGGGACCGTCCTGGTATGCTTTGCATATTTATAGGGAAACGGGTGGGAAATGAAGACAGGATTTGGAGAAAATCCCAGCTGACCCCTTCGGCGATAAATTGTAATAATCCCGACGCAATCGGATATTCAAAGGTATATTAACTTTGGGTGGGCCAGCTGAATGTGTTTTTCTTCATTACGTTTGACTACATTAACTGGTGCCGTTTGATTTGTCCCTTTAAAATTGCAGATGTTTTCTTTTCCATAACAACAACAAAAAAAGAAGAAAACCACACAGGATTCCTTTTCTCCCCACTGCAACTCCAGCTCCAAGCTTTTGCATGACATTACTGGGTCATACTATTAATATGCACTGCAGGGGGCTTCATTTCCTCATTGCTTTCTTCCCTTTAAATATTACAGTTTTTCCAAGAATGCTTTCTTTACTAAGATATATAAAACTCATTTTGGCAAAGTAGGGCCGTATTCAAATAGGAACTCAAGGCTTCTTTCACAGGAAAGTTAATGTTTTCTTTTCTAAAAGTTATGGAAAAATCTAATATTTTTTTCAGTGTCATGCTATATTTTAGTCTGATTAAATAATCATGACCAGTAATTAATCTATTTTTATTCCAACCAAATTTCTGCTGTGAAAATATTTATTTTGATGTAGTTTTGATTTAAATTGTGGAGCAGTCTGTTCAAAAAAGTGGCTTTTTGAAAGAGTTCCAACATTTACTTTTGCAATTGAGGGTAATTATTATTTTCATATTTTGAAACTTAAACTATATTAAGCAGAAATTAAAATACTAATATTTATTTTATTTATGATATAAGTGAGACACTTGTGGCTGCAAGATGTCCATTATCAGAAAATAACAGACTTCGTAGAAGCAACCGTCCACGGTGATCATCCCTCTGCGTACCCCGTTAATTTAAGATAACGAACATCTCATCTGGTTTTATCCCTTACTAGTTGTAGGGTTGAAATATGTATTGGATGATTTCTGCTAAGAACTATTTGGTCTCACATTGATGACATCACAGGCGCTCTGTGTACAGGGACAACAATAGCGATTCAAGACGCGTTTTCAGCTAAATTCAAATAAAACATTAAGGCAAGTATTTCATTCATTCATTTTCTGAACCGCTTTATCCCTTTCGGGGTCACGGGGCTGCCGGAGCCTAACCCGGCTACTCATGGGCGAAGGCAGGGGATGCCCCTGGACTGGTCGCCAGTCTGTCGCAGGGGCCACAGTCACACACTCACGCACACTCACATCCACACCTAGGGACAATTTAGAGTGACCGATTAACCTATGAAGCATGTTTTTGGATGGTGGGAGGAAGCCTTGTCATGGGATTGATTTTGGATTAAGGAGCTACAAAAGTCACACAATGATGACATCACAATATCAAAAGCCACACGGTGCGCAGACACAATAAAACGTGATGATTAGAATTTTCAGTTCAAAGAAAACAATCATGCAGGTTAACTATTGAAGCTTTGTCTTATGTTTGAGAACATAACAATAGTTATGTTAAATGGGACAAACAAGAAAAAAAAATCGCGATTAATGAAAAAATACCCCGGGTTGTTTTGAGTATATTGTGTTAGCAACTACAAAGTCGCACATTGATGATGTCACAACATCCACATGTTACAGAGACACTGGGAGCAATAAAAGACACATTTATAGCTGAGTTCAAATAAATGCTCATTTTGCTCCAATTTTTCTGTAATAAAATAATCGTGATTAATCCGATAATTTGACACCTTTTTTTAAGTCATATTGACATATTACTTCACAAAGGTAAAAATAAATGCAAAAGAAATTTGCAAAAACATTAGCATCACATCAACCTGATTCCTCAACTTCATCAAAATCCTCTTTAAACTAAGTCCCTCAGCAGGAACCTGTCAAGCAAATCACAGAGGAGTACAAAGTGCATTGAAGAACTTCTTCCCTGCTGCAGATCAATTTTCTTTGTGATCAGCCAAGCTTGATGAGATAAAAGTGTTTCAAAACGTTTTAACGGCAAAGCTGTTTTCCTCTCTATCTCCCCAGTCAGCCACTTTGAAGGCTTAAGGCTTTTTTTCCTCCCCTTTTTTCTTCTCTTTTGTTGTCCATACCGAGGGTGCGGAAGTGGGCTTTCTATATTTTTATTTATTTTTTACGCACAGCATGAGGCAGAATAGGCCACCGTGTAAACTATTACAGATACCACGGTATCATTGAATCAGACGCCCCAAAAAATTGATATCATCATCTTATCTTACCTGGCTTTTACGTCCTAGCCCCCTTTAGCAGGTTTCAGGTCTCAAATCAAAGCGTTCTGGGAATACTATGTTCTTTTTTTTCTAATTCGTTTCCATACAAAGTGCAGAAACAGGCCGTATTGTGGCTCGCAGCGAGGTCCAGGATTTAAACCTGCATGGGTGGTGGTGGCGTTTGCAAATGCCAGGCTCTGGTGTTCTTTTCCTGCCAAGGCAGCCCCTTCACATAAACAGGATTTCCCACCTTGGCGGACGCTCTGGCATGGTGGGCCGCTGCGGCCCCTTTGAAGTGACACCCCACCCCTACCTCATACACGAGTCCCAAGAGACAGGCCTGGGATCAGATCCCACTGCTCCTGCCTGCATGGATGTGCCAGAACAGAAATATTCACATTGGTGGATTCACAATCTGCTCCTGTTCAGTCACAGAGCCCCCCCAATATGATCTGCCCCTGTGTCCGACAGATACACGCACACAATCTGCAGCCTCTGCTGATAAAGGGCAAAAAGGAAGCTCCCAGAGTGCACCTGGCCTTGTGTTGATAAAGGCGCAGGTCGTGGCTCCCAGCATGCATACAGGAATGGGTCATGAAAAGAACCAGAAATCCATCTTATGAAGGAGGAAAGGAAGCAGAAATGCCTTCAATAACCTCAATTTTGACTTTTCAGTCATCAGTTATTATACATATGTTTTAGCTGCAAAAACCAAACAACTGCAAAAAACTCAAGCAAATCTCCGTCCAAACCAGGGTAAGGTCCGAGCATGAGGTTAGCATTTTTTGCTGTTTGTGTGATGGAGCTTCAGATCCAGAAAGAAGTTATGTTTCCTGGTATGAAACTTCTTTTTTACTTCATTTAAGGTCCAATAGCATGCTATTCTTAAGCCTTTCAGAGTAAACTATATAACATATATAATAATATATTGCCTTTGGCACACTAAAGAATGGATTTTTATGAAATAGGAGTTATTTTTGTGAGCTTCCTATCCGGAAGTAAGACGCCTCGATCTCTGAGGCTCCGCCTTTCGCTCCTTGACGTCATGACGTCATCCTAGAGTCAGCTTCAGCAGCGAGTCTGCGTTTTGCCCACAAAAAAACAATCAACATCCAAACTTTTGCAAAGATGGATGTGTATATTGTGCAAGCATTTTGCTGATCACTGCTAGCTCAGCGGAATGTGCGTATGTGTGTGGGTATGTGTGTTCGCCTGGTTGCAGTGGTTGCAATGCAGACTCTTCCTGGAAGGGGCTGTTCCCACTTTGTGATGTCATGTTGTGAGAACCCAGTCGTTTTCGTGTATTGAAAGGGGCTGGTGCTCAAAGTGCAGGTTTTTAAAGGAATGCTCAGAGATGTGTGGCTAGAGCAAAATTCTGCTTTTGGATTGTTTCCATGAGGAAGTAAGGCTATAATACACTTAAAAGTTTAAAGAAGTTGGTTTTGCGAGATATAGACCCTTTAAAGTTCAGAAACGTGCAGTGTTAGGGTTATTTTTTTATCAATTAATTGATGGATCCATGGATAGACTCAATGGAGTCGTTGGAGCGACCACTTTTAATGAGAAGCCTGTGTAAACACTTTAAAATGCAAGTGAACGATATGGCAAAAGAAGTCGTGTGAGGGAGAATATTATAGTGGTAGGTGTGTCCAAATTGCATTAAAATCCAGGTTACTGGATCACCCCACACTATCTAGTCTTTTGGGGATTTGGGAGTAGAGAAGGAATTCAGACACAGCCTGATGCTGCACTGACATTTAATGTGATTCGCACTGCAAGTTCGCATCCTCTGCCTCGCCTTTGACGCACATAGGATTTCTTGATAGCCACTCATGCCAAAGATGTGTTCATAAACTGGATACTCCTGCCGCAAGTCACGTCAACGTCCTGTTGATTGTTTTAATGCCATGCAAATTCTTCCCCAAAAGACAGATATTTTATGTCAGATGGCTCCTGAAATGTACGACCTCCAGAATGCCGTGCCACGCCTGACGCCCATATCACATATGACCTCTGATTGCATCTGTAAATTGACTTAACATTGAAAGCGGACGCCCCTGACGCACAAATCGCGTTTGGTGTGAAAAAAACTTGAGAAAAAAAAATTCAGGTGACAAAAAGAAGTCTAAAATAAAAAAAATTATAGTGGCTGCAAGGGGGCCCTGAAGGCCCTGGTACGAATTTCGACTGGGTCATTTCGGTGTGGATTACATGTTGTCTCCAAGCATGCGTGGGTTTTGTCCGGGCACTCTGGCTTCCTCCCATAGTCCAAAAATATGTTTCATTCGTTGATTGATTATTTTAAATAGACCCTAATATGTGTGATTGTGGTCCTGTGACCTGTCCAGGCAGTACGCTGCCTTCACCCAACAGTAGCCAGGATAGGCTCCAGCAACCCCGTGATCCTACTTGGGATAAGGTGGGTTCAGAAATGTGTGGGTGGAAGACATTTTATTGGATATACTAAGACTAAATCCGTATTTGCTGACAACACTGGTTCCATACAGGCTCCTTTTATCTCTGCCAGTGTGACTGACTGACCGTATTTGCATAATTTATAGTTACTGGATTTTCATCAGAGGCTCAAAATCAAATTCCTTGATCTAATTTTGGTGGTGAATAATGGAGTTTGCGATTTGCAGACTGCTTGTTTGTATTGATTAGGTTGAATCAATAAAATAGTGGAAGTCACTTTGTCCATTGCCCTGTGCCCCCTGCCCCCATCATCTGCACGCCAGATTCTCCTGCACCACCCTCATCTTCCCAAACTGATAGATGTTCGTCCCACCATTGGCTTAGACGGCAAAAAGAAACCAAACGATGGTTTAAAAGATTACGAGAGGCCAGAGCAGGCGTATAAATCAATCAGGAAGCCTGGTGGTAACTTCAAAATAAAAATGCCAGAGATTTTAAACAGTGAGAAAAGGGGGAAAAGACTGATGTCAAGAATCAAAAGGGGATCAATGGCCAGAGAGAGGCTTTCAAGTCCTGTCTAAGCTTTGAAAAGGGACCTCATCAAAATCGCTCCCCTCGAACCCGCTCCACTCCCAGCTGTCAATCCTCCTCCTGTTGACTGGCCTGTGCTCTATTAGCCAGGGGCCTGGCAGGAGCGATAGTAATGGAGCAGGAGTTGCCTATTATCGATTGTCTCATAGCAGGCCTTCTTCATTCTATCTTTAACTATTAGCTTGGAGAGTGAGGGGACATGGGGGAGTGGGTGTGCGAAGGGCCGCAGGGATCTGCAGGTTTGAAGAAAGGAAACAAGGTAGGTGGGCAGGTTGAGAAAAAAAGTTAACTTTGAAACCAAATTAAATTCTGTCTTCAACTTTTTTTTTCAGAGCCTTTCAAAAGACAAAAATAATTCAGTAGCACGACTCCCGAGCTTGTGTCAGAGGGACCATTCGCAGCGACATTATTTATGCAGCAAAGTGATCCGAACTTTGAGTGTCAACAATAACGTCTCCCGTGTGTCAGGAAGCAACTCTTAGTTGCGGATAAGGGGGATTCAGCTTTGAAGTCTCAATGAAAACATGCATATTCATGATTGTTCCGTGATTGTTTGGTGTCATTATTTGAAACTGATCCCACAGGCCAACGAATCTTTGGTCTAAAAACGTTCAGCAGAAAAGTGAGTTGCAGCTTAGTGCAAATAATTAAGCTTGACCACAGCAGCCCTGACTTTGATCAAAGACAGATGTACTTATGCACAGGAAAGGAACTCACACACACCGGCCATTTTATTAGGTACACTTGTCCAACTCCTCGTTTATGCAAATTTCTTATCAGCCAATCAAAAAGCAGCAACTCAATATATTTAAGCATGTAGACATGATCAAGCCGATCTGCAGCAGTCCGAACCGAGCATCAGAATGGAGAGGATATGTGACTAAAGTGACTTTAAACGTGTCACAGTTGTTGTTATTGCCAGACAGGCTAGTCTGAGGATTTCAGAAACTGCTGATCTACTGGGAGTCAAGGCAGGTGAGCGAACATCTTTGGTAATATAGTGTATGTACACAAAACGAGTCTGCACTTTGGGCACCATCTTGAACACGTAGGAGTAAATGAACATATCAAAAACTCAACTTGTGATAAAAAATGTACAAACAAACTATACAAGTGAACTGTTTTAAACTGTAGTACTTGACCACTAGATGGCACTGTAAATAGATGGAAGTAATTCAACTCAAAGGGTTTTAAACACACATCATTTACGACTTTCAGTAATAAGAGATCAGCCTTGATGAAATACTTACCTTCCATGGGTTTAGTGATCCATTTTAGCAACATTTTGATTAATATCATAAATTGTGGTTGCAGATACGATTTATGGTCAATATTGGTTCATTTTGAACAATCTGATATGATGCGATTCACTGACCTAAATTGGATCCATGACATCTAAAGCCAAAACTTCAACCAGTGTGACTCACAGATAAAAGCCTGGCACTGAACAGTGAAGTTTTCCAGATTCCTTGTATTTCTTGCAGGATAATCAAGTCTAATTTAAATATGTGTACAAACAAATAAATTACACGTTCACATTCTAGTTTAATAAAGTTCAACTAAACTAACAGACTGTACCACACTATAATGGCCATGTCTTTGCAAAATTCTGTTTCCACACATTTGACTGTAATGATAGCTTGACCATGTTTTTACATGTCATCACCTGTGTGTTGTCTGCTCAGATGGTCGCTTTTATGTTTTCGTAAAATAAATCTACTGTGCCTCAATCCAAATAGTATTTTACAATATCATTATAACTGAGTTATTTTATTTTGAAATTATTTTATAATGGTGTAAGTCAATTTGATTATTATTCAAACACATCGTAGGAATATAAATCGATTCATTAATTAGTCTGATTCATTGTTACAAAAACCTTGCAACAAACTGGCGACCTGTCCACGGTGTATCATGCCTTTGCCCACAAGTGGCCTGTGACCCCAAAAGGGGAAAGCGGGTTTAGAAAATTGAATGAATGAATGAATGAATCATTACACCTCAAATTGTTTGTACAATAGTGTGAGTAGATTAGGTCATTTTTGAGTACAATGCTTAAGTAAAGCCTGCGAATTAGAAACATGACCATCATGTCCAATTCCTAGCCTTGTGGCACTATCCGAGTTGAAGAGCCTAATGGCTTCATGGACGAATGCCCTCCTAAATCTGTCTTTGGAGTGGCTCTGTGACAGCAAACTGCGTCTGACCAACAGTCTGCTGTTTCACCGAAGTGGGAAACTCTTACAATGATGGACACATTCTTTTTGTTTCCACCACAACAGCCTATGCTTCATAACAAGCGAAGGTCTGGGTTGGCTCAGAGAATTTGTTGATTTGGGTCTAACAGGGATAGAAACTTTTCAGCAAATATAAAAACCCACCACTTGTGTGTGTCAAGCACGGCCATTAGGTGTTGGGCAGTTGAGTGGAGAGCATTTTTAGGTTCATGACATGTAGAAACATTCTTGTCAGTTCCAGAAGGATGTAAGCTATTTTAAACACTGAATGTTTTCACCCATGAGGAGCATCAAGAGGAATAAAGGTATCATTTCAAGTGGCGCCATTCACTTTTTTCGCCATTCCTTCAGCTCCACTCTTAAACGACGTCAGGTGATATTACTAAATAAATGAGTAGAATAGTGGTGAAACTTTAAACAAGGCCCTTTGGGTTGTTGACGCTCTCTTTCATTTTTCTAGTTATTGGGACCATTAATATTCTTTCTTAATGTTTGTTTCAGCTGCATCAGTCTGTTTTTTTGTGTTGCAAGCAAGGTTGAGAGTTACAAGTATTGTGAATATGCTAATGTGGCCAACGGGTAGCGTGTTACAAGCAAGTTCTAGAGTTACTGTTTGCGCAGTTAGTAAAAATCACTGCAAGACTGATTTATCAGTGACTCTTGTGTTGCTTAATGCGCCTTACAATTGACACAAGTGCAAAAATAGACATTAATTGACGGTGAACCTTATGATCCGTGTGCCTTAATAGTGCGGAAAATACAGTAATAATGTTGGACCAAAGTGATTTTGTGTGTTTACATTAGGCCTACGCTCTTGTTTAGATTGTTTTCAACAGGATGAACCAGTTTTCCTCCTAAAAGAGAAGCTGGCCTGTCAACGGGCTGCAGCTTGTGAAGTCCGTTCAAGCTGCCAGAGCCTGTGTGTGCAGCCAAGCAGGCAGCTAGGCTCCATGCGGTCACTGTATCAAACAACAGCCGCGCGCACTTCTGTTCCTCACATGAAAGGAGGTGCCGTGGAAGTGTTAGCGGCTCACGGGAGGAAACAGGGATGGAGCAGAGGTGGAAAGGGAGGGCCGGGCAGGTTGATGCACGGACGGATAGATGAGGCAAATGAATGGCCGAGCGGTCCAAGGTGGCTGCCAGGCACCCAACTTCCCTGCACAGATGGAGCCTCCTCCTCCTCCTCCTCCTCCTCCTCCTTTCCATCTCCTTCCCCTAGCATCACTCTGCACCAGCAGAACCGTCCGCAGGCTGAATGTGTGCGAAAGATGCAATTTTCAGAATGTGAGGGCTTGTGAGTGCGCATGTGAACAATGGATTACTACTTTGGAGAACCTCCCATCGTTTTTGTAAGTGGCAGTGGGTGCGTGTGAAGGATTTTGCCTATATATGAGGAGGGTTTATTTGTGCAAAACTGCTTGATGCGAGGTGGATGGAATGCAAATTAGCTTCCAAAGACGGGAGGGGAGAAAAAAAACACACTCCTCAGCTCATTTTTATTCATTTTCTTTTCTTTTTTTCATGCTTACAGCCCTTAAATCAATCAATAGATAATGCAAACGTGTGGGAAAAGAGAAAATGTGCGTTTGTTGGCACAATCCGGGTGGATAAATATGTAAATGCCCGGTGGTGCCGGGAAACATTTTGGGGCCTACTTTGGATGCAAACACATGAACGATCAGAGACAGAGCTTTGCATGGGAGCAGTCTCCACCAAAAAGTTTTAATGACATGCTCTCTAATTCCTCTACCCGTTCTTTTTTCTTCATCATGTCAGCTTTGTCTTTTCTCCTCATTTTTTCCGTTTGTTTTTTTTTCCAAATCACCCTGTAGTTAATCCTCTTTTCCTGCGACGAGACTCCAACATTTAGGTAATAGGTATGGTCCGGTAGTCTCTTGGCTTGGATTTGGACAATTCACAGTTTCTGCAGTTTTGAAGTACCGGTTGATGCCATCTGGGCAGGAAGTGACATCACGAAGGCTTTTTTTTTTTTTTTTTTTTTTGCAAAAAACAAAACAAAACTGGGTTTTAAGTACACACCCACCAGTTCATTGTAACTCGGATTATTTAGGAGTCACTTGTCGATCAAAAGTTCTTGCCGCCTCAGACAATAAAGTTCCCCTCCCTCCAATCATCATTTGCTCTATTTTGAAAAACGTTCCAGTTTTTAGCCAAAAAAAGGGTCGTTTTTTTAGGACATGGTTTCTGTAAAGCAGCCGTAGTTCACTAAAAGTTCATACCTGAGGTCTGTGCGGAACCCTAAATGTGAAACAACCACATAGCTCCTTCCCCTCCCTGTTGGTGAGAGCTCTCTGTTTACACTCTCTCTCTCACTATCTTGTAGCTCTTCACATCTCGAACCAAACATTAGAGCATTAGCTCATTCTTCATGACTGTAACGCTCTCAGTCAAAACTACAGGTGAGTTTTTCATGCCTTCTGAGTCATTAGGCGATTGGTTTTTCTTCGGGGCCGTGGTCGACTCTCTTTTATGATAATACTCACGTTGAAGTCGTTTTTAAGACAGTGCTACGTACAACTGTAGGTGTTGACCCGTACATTACCAGTGCAACAAAATGGCAAACAATATTGGAGTCATCTAGCCGTACAGTTTTGAGCGAGATGCCAGCTCAGATGAGGAAAATGAAGATGGGTATGAATGGAGCAGAGGGAGCCCGTGGCTTGGCCAGTGCATTTTCAACGTCACAAATATAATCTTTCTATTAACTGCTCCTGATTCACAAAGATTTAAAGAAATACTCAGAATTATTTTTTCAGCCTAACTTTCCAAATACATATCCTCCGTCATCAGAAAAATGCTACAAGAACATAATGAAAACACCAAAAACACAATTTTCATTGGAGTGGGTCTAGATAAACTAGATACATTTTTATGCCAAATGCATCCCTAGTCATTTTTAGAGGTGCAGAAAAATACAACTTTCACTGTAACCATGTTTGATTCTGTCTAAACTTAGACTTACCTTCGTTTTACGTGGTTGTGGTCAATGCATTTCCCTTTTTAATCTCTAAAAAATTAAAAGATCTGAATTCTGATCAGCAACTTTCCGTGGTGCGTAACAAAGCCAAAGCACATCCTTTTCACTCCAATGAAACTTTGTGAAAATGTCCCCACTGATGGACAAATAAAAAACCTCTAAAACAGACATGCTTGCAGTCTGGCTTTAAAAAGATTGTTTTCATCCATGTGGCTGCATTTAGTAACCATGACAACAGTAGTTAAATGTGAAATTGTGCTATTTTATTTTAATTTTAATTCAATTTCAAATGCTGCCTTTTGACTGACCTCTAACATTCAGTTTTTGAATGATTTCACTGAGCAAATGCCATGAGTCTGTGGTGCTTGTTTTCCATTACAGACTGACAGAGTACTACAGAGTATTAATTCCAGTTGATCTTCAGCACTGATACGAGCACCGTTGAGTCCCCAGAACCGTTTCAAGAATACTAGTTCAACACCAGCACTAATAAAAATGGTAACCATCTCAAGCACTAGTAGATTCATATCATATAAGAACTGGCTTTTTTTAGACTTTTCTTGACTAATTCCAGAGAATAACCCGCAGCAGCCAAAAAAAATATTGATAAAGAAGAAAAGTCACAGTAACGTTTGTCTTTGCGGTATTGGTTTGGTAAACGGCATTTACTTGTACAGAGCTTTTCTACCTTCATTGCAGGCCCAAAGCGCTTTACAGTAACAGTCCAAGGTTGGAAGTTGTGCTACGTTCACACTGGTCTCTGTAATGCGCGTTCAAGCGACTACTTCCAATTAAAAGTCTAAGTAAATGCAATTAAATAACTCTACATGCACTATAAAGTAGTAACAGACCTGTGTGAACACCATGTGCTACAAGTACGTTCAAGAACCCGCGTTCAACATATGTTCAACATGTATACATAGCATTACAGGTATTATTAATACGCAAACATCAAGCGTGTCACAAAATAATTCTAGAGATGCTGTGAATGCAGTTATTAAAGTCTGACAGGCTTATCTCTGACTCTGCTCTTTATATATGACACCATTTTCAAAAAGGTCAATCACTGAAGCTGCGCCTTATAATCCGGTGTGCTCTAAAGTGCGGAAAACACAGAAATAATATTTTAAAACTCACAAAAATCATTTGCTTGAAAATAAACTTAAAGAAAAGTATTTTTATAAAATGGAAAGCAAAGAGCCCTGCAGAGTCCCCGGAACCATTTCAACAGTACCGGTTCGTCACCGGCACTGGATATAATCCAAAATCCTAGGGGCTTGTAGACTTGATTCATTCTAAAAATTGTTTTTTAATTACATATTTTTCAGTCGATAAGTTGATCCAGAATGCATGTTGCAGCAGCCAAAAATTATAAAAAGAAAAACAAAATCATAGGTAAGTTGCGCTGGAGTAGAAGTTGCACTTTTGGGATGTGAGTTTAACAATTCATAATCCAAAAAATACAAGTGTAGGCAGTATGTTCACATCAGTTGAGAGGCTGCTGCCAGAGTTTGAATTCATAAGTTCATCAAATAGACTTGATCCGGTGTTTGGCATTTTGGATCAAATCTCCAAAAAAAGTACATATTTATATCTCTATCATTTGTGATAATGAGGTATAAAATGTTTCTCAAAAAGACCACCTAAAAATGCATTTGCAGACTTGGTCACTGTCTTTCATCGCTAACACAGATTTAATCCATTTATCGAGTAATAAGCCTACTAGAGGTTGGTTGGTGAATTACATCTTTATTTAAAACTGCACTTGAATTCAGCACCAAAAATTCATTTTCCTTGGATTTATGCAAACCCACCAGTTTTCCATAGGAAATAATCTCATACACACAAAATGATGCATTTGACTCCCATTTGACTCCACCTTGACACTTTCATGGATCACCCGCCAGCAACAAAAACAAGAGCAGACATCCATGCCCTTGGCAGGTACAGAAGGAGATGATTATTGGGGAGTAAGGTGATTCATTTGTGCGAGTGTGTACGTCCATGTGCACGCTGTGTGGGAGGATGTGATGATGAATTTATTAGAGGCTGCCTTTGACTCATACAGGATGCAACCTTGCATGCTTCTGCATTCTTGCATCCTGAGCGGCGTTGGCTCTGATCTATAAATTGTGTTCATGAAAGCTCCGTCGCGCACACAAACACAGGGGCCGAGGCACAGAAAAGGAGGAGGCAGAGCTGCAAGCAAACACGTGTCGCCTGGTAACACCTTGGAAAACTAATCTCATATCTACTTTTGCTGCTCGGAGGCAGTGTGAAGACCCTGAGGGGAGCGAGAAAGGCAGGGAGGGTATGAAATCAAATCTAGTTCTTGTCACCAATTCAGTTGTTTGTGTGTGTGAAGGGAAAGTGACCTAAAACGTGTGCAAATTTGTAGACCTGCTACACCGGGACACAAATCCATTTTTTTCTTTTTTTTTTGGTGTTAATCGGTATGCAGGAGATGTATTACTCTGTTGCTCGAAATGAGTGTCATCCACTCTCAACTGTGTTTGTCCTTCAACTAAAAAGCCTCTCAGGGCCAGAAAAACGGCTCAGCCTTTTTTTTTTTTTTTTTTGTATTTTATTGAATCTCCAATACACAATGCAGGTGCTGCCATATCGTCTGCGCAGTGAAGTAAGATATGAAGATGGAACTGTTACATCTTTATAGCTGCGGATAATGGGATTCCGGGCCGTATTTTCACAGCGTAAAGACACAAAGCCTGTTTGGATTCAGACTTGATCCCTGTCTGTTTAGTGCTCGGAGTGGAAGTCTGAGCCCTGCACAGCCCAGAAGATGGCACTGCAAGGTTCTTTTGGACGCACAGATGTCATACTGTTACATTTCACCTGTAATTGATGTTGTTCTCTTTTCTCTGTCCCCGTTAACCAGTTCCTCATTTGCTTTGCTCTGTTTTTCTTCTCTAAATATAATCTGTTCCAATAACTGAGTGTGACTCATGAAGTAATCGTTAATCAACACGACCATTCTGCCTAATATTTAAGAAGCCATACTGGGTTATTTTATGAGCTTATTCCCTTTTGCAGCTTTTTGAATCGTCTTATGCTACATTTAACATTTAGGAGCATATGTTTGAGTGACCACTTCCCAGGAAAGAACATGTGAACGCAGGCATATGTGCGTTTCTGGCTTCCGTGTTCAAAGCTCTCACTTTCCCTTATAAGATAAGGGGAAGGCTGACGTCTTTTCATGCCTGGCGTTTATTGGGTAGGTCAAAAGGAGACTGTAATGAACAGGCTGAGGCAGATGGACCCATGTGCAGAAGTTTTTTGAGAGCGAGGAGGCAAAACAGGGAAGAACAAAGTGCTGGGTAGGCAAGGGCTAAGGCAGCAGATGGAGACAGGCTTCCAGAGTTCATCAGTGGCTTGGCTGTTGGCAAGCCAGAGAAGCACATTAGGTTAGTATGTACGAGACTTCGCACTGAGCTCGGCTCAGTGTGCAGCATAAATAGAGACTGGGGGATTGCAGAGGAGAGACAGGTGTGTGATGACTGAGTAAAAGCATTGAGGGCAAGGGCTGATGAGAAATGTAGTAAGAGAACTAGGAAGTAGTCCGTATTTATGTGACAGTTCCCACTAATGACCAGAGGGGGAGACCGGTTCCTGACAGAGACAAACCACTACTAGAAAATAAATGGTACAATAATATGAACTCCCAGTCATGTTTCATGTTTTGATCTGTTGTAAAGCTTTCCCAGTGGTCTTTGAATTCTGATTATGCCATTTTAAGTAAAGAAAAATCTGTCATTTTCCTGGACATATTTCTGCAGAGCAGCAGAAGTGCATTAGAAATTCCCTTCTGAGTTGTGGGCGGGTCCCCGCTAATCTTAATTTTCTTCATATATGTCCTTCAGTATTAGAAAAATTGCTACAAGAACATGCTACAAAATGCCAATGTCTTTAATGGAGTGGATCTTTAAGTCACAACCAAATCAAAGATTGCATCATATTTAAGAATAAAATATTTGAAACCAAGCAAAGACTAACTCAATAACTTTTTAGTTGCATGTTTTGCAACTTTTGAGTCACTCTCTAAAAGTCTCATTTTAAATTCATACTGACCATCGCAAGTTTGACTTTTACTACCAATCTTTTATGTGTAACAGTTCCTTTTTCCTGGACTGGTAATTGAAAAGCGATGAGTCGAAGGTGAGCAGAGGGGGTGTCCATCATCCATCAGCAGCCTGTTGTGACAGGAAGGCTGTGTTTAGTGTCAGGCTTTTTGCTGAAGCCCTTGCTGCACAATTGTGAATCATCTCGCCCTTCATGTCAGTCCATGAGCTTCACTAGCTGTCTTTCTCAAACCCCAGGAGACAAAAATGACTTTTCCCATGTCTCACTCTCTTTCTTTCTTCTTCTGCAGCCCCGCTCTGCTCTCCCTTCTGTTTCTTTTAGTCTGTATATGCCATCATCTAATAATCCCATTTCTTTAAATGCCTGTCTATTATTTTTTCACAGGGAACCGCAACCATGACAGGGTGATTTCAGGTTATCCCACGTACTGAGGAGACTTTGTTTCCTTTTGTTTATCTTTCCCTCACACCCCACAACGCTGCCACCAAATATTAAAATCTAATCTATTTCCACGGAGGAATTTGGTTTTGGTCAGAGAACCCGCAGCCTCTCCTGTTTTTAAGGCTATTGCTGTTTTTCCAATTTCCTGTGTGGTGCTTTTCATTCCACTGCTGCCCCTGCTCTACATCATTTATTCAGAATGGGCTTCCCCTTACCCTCAAGTACAAACAGAGTGTACTAAAATGTGCAGGAAGAAATATTACCTCAAGATATATTTGTGATTGACACGGTTGCCTTAAGGTTTGAGTTTAACTTGTCAGAAAGGAGCGAGGTGTGATTACTCAAGCTTAACCCAGCTGTAGCTTTTCCACAGACGAAGACGTCTAAAAATGTTTTAAAGACATTTTTAGGAGTCAAATATTTAAAATAATATTAAATCTACTTGTCGACAAAAGGAAAGAATCATGGATAAATGTGTTTGGATAGCGCACGCCATGATGATGGAACAATAAAACACTCAGCAGTCAGATTGTGTTTGGATGTAAAAAAAACGCACAAATTGGGGATTACAATCGCACTGCATTTGTGTGGCTCAATCAAAAATGCACTGAACGTGGCTTTTTAAACGCGCTCTTAGCATACAGCGTTCACACAGGTCTGCCACTATCCGATACTAGCGTATGATGAAGAGGCTTGGTGTGAAATGTCATAGTGGTGCAAATCCTGCGCCAGGCTTTTTCTTTCACGGTTCCAGTCCAATTTATGAAAGACTTTATGTCAGAATTCTAGCCGGGAACAAACCACAATTATTAATTTCTCCTCCATGATTTGAAAAGAGTGCAACCCAAATGTAAATGCCAAATTAAAGTCCCTGATTGCTCAAAGTTCAATTGGTCTAAATTTTGACATGTGCTCAATATGTGCATGTTTTGTGCGTGGAGACTGAAAACACATTTAAGAACTTGTGTAGCAATGCGTAAAACCAAGAGTTTTCAATTCAAAAGCCTGAAACCCTCATTTACACGTTTAGAAAGATCTTTCATTAAAAATGGTCGCTTGAATGTGTTACCCAGTCCGCTGTGCACGTAGCATGGAGTTTATTGAAGTGTGTGTGCGTTTTTTTTGTTTGGACACACGCTTGTTTGTTTTTAAGAAAGGTGGAACATAAAAGGAATTCTCTAAAGAGCAGATTGTTGAGTGTGCAGAAAGCTGACTGATGCATTTGCCTTTAGAGTGGAGGCTCATGCAGGTGCGTGAGTCATGCATCATCCACTGTACAATCATGTGCAGACTTCTTTACAAAGGTAGGGCTCTGATAACCCTGCTTTTTAGTTTCACTGTCTAATTTATTGAAATTAAAAACCAGACAACCTGGCCCCTTTTTATGAGAAATGGTTGGGTTTTAGTAGAAAAAAAATTACAGGATAACTCGTCGCAATATGTCCATATTCTCTGGTCTCCAATCAACCTGAGAAAGAATTCACCACAATCTACAATTCCCAAAGCCCCATCCTTTCACATTTGGTATCATTGAAAGTAAATGTGTATACTTAAATAGTGCAGTTTTTGAAGGCCATAACTGCTTACACTCACAGTCCCATTCACAAAATTTATACACTGATGGCGGCTCTGCTGCCTTATATGGTGCAAACTTATAACCACCAGGAGGAATGTGGGGTTCCGTTTCCTGCCCAAGGACACTGGGACACACGGGCAGGCAATGCAGGAATCGAACTTGTGATCTTAAGATCAGAGGCGACCACTCAACCTCTGGCCACCCCTAATTTCCTCTGTTGATACCAAACGGAAAGCAATTCATAGAAACGTCCTACAGAGGACAAATTTGCATTGCTGGTTGTCAGAAGGCTTTGTTGTCCAACGTGTGAGACTACTTCTTTCTTAAAATCTGCAACTATATGGCACCACCAGGAATGAGTGCCCAGGAATGACTTGGACATAAAGAAAAACTCTTAAAAAACAAAGTTGTAGAAATGACAACAAAAAGACCTGACATTCCAATAAAGTTTTAGCTAGCAAACATATTTTTATTACCTGACCTTTTGGTGCCGTTATGACCAGCAAAAGGTGTCTCACTAAAAAACATTTCTCAGTAACTCCTGGGTAACACTGTGTGCATATACACACCTCAGTGGTGGGTCTACTAGGAGGACGCCATTTTCTCATTATCACCTATTAGATAATACTCGTCTGCAAGATTTCCTCAAACATAAACGCTATCTCTTGAAAGGTTATCAAATCACCATATCAAAAAAAATATGGATGTTCAATTTGTTCCTCAATTATCTTAAAAAAAACTCAAAAGATGTATTTACCAAGTCAACAGGGATCCTTTAGAGGAGTCAGACCCATAGGGTGATGGTGTCATTTCCCAAAAGAAAAACGTTATCTGTCACTGGTAAATCCGGTGCCTCTCCCACTGAAGCAAAACAGCTGAACACTTTGGTTTTCTGTTGCATGGTGGTGTAATGGTCAGCACTTTTCCTCACAGTGAGAAGGCCCTGGTTCATATCCTGGCTAGGTTCTTTCTGCGTGGAGTTATGTTCTTCTTGTACATGAGTGGGTTTTCTCCGGTTTTCTCCCACAGTCCAAAAACATGCTTTGTAGGTTCATTGTTGACTGGAAATTCTCCTGAGGTGTAAATGTGTGTTGATCTGTGTTGTCCTGCAACAGACTGGTAAGGATGTCCCCCACCTTCACTTGACAGTAGATAGGGGGGCACCAGTGACCCCATGACCCCAAAAAGGATAAGAGACTGCTTGTTTAAGAAACTGCTACAATAAGCATTTAGATGCACCAAAAGCACTTAGTCTCTGTAGCAAACCAGCTACCATATCTAGGATCACAAAGATCCAAGATAAAAGTTTCCCCTTCCTAAACAGCAATCATACTACGTGAAAAAAATCCATCAAACACATATAAATGAGTTCTGGGAACACCTTCCATGAATTCCAATCTTATGGTACTGCAGGTAACACATTGGAAAGGCTCTTCCTTAGGATGTCTGCCCAGCTGGGCAGTGGGGTTTGATATGACCTCACTTTGGACTGTAATTATATATATGATGTCAGCTGACAAACAGAACAACCCGTCCCTCTTGTTTTACGTTCACACCAGACTCTGAGACGCCCGTTCAAGTGCATGCATTTCAGGGTTACATGTTTGGGTTCGCACAATGCTACACAAGGTTTTACATTCATTTCTAGGCTCTACTTACTAAACACAGAGCAAATGAATGAGCACTGAAAGTTAAACCAGTTGAACTTTGGCAAAGTGGCTTAGATTTGGTAGTGACATATGGTTAGCATCATTTTCAAAATATAGAAGTGGCAACGATTTGAAAATCAATCATGAAAGAAAAATAAGAAGTGCGATTTGTGCCCGGCAGAGATTATATGACATCAAGTCTTTCGTAAATTGGAATACATCTGTAAAACAAAAGCCTTCAGAAAGATTTACAAGATTTGTACTACTTCAAAATTTCACACCAACCCTTCTCCAATCTTAAGTACTTGTGCAAGTTTCAGGTAGTGACAGACCAGTGGGAACATCATACACTAAAACACGTTTAGAGCGTTCTTGAACGCTCCACACATACCAGGTGTCTCCATAGCTTTATAGACTTCTTTGAACGTTCACTGACACTGAAATTATTATTGTTGGCGTCAACTATTACCATGTCTATCAAGACGATGCTCCTCAACACCTCACGTAGTTCTGTCACTTTGCAGATATTTAGAAATCCCAACATGTTCATGGGCAACTCCAGCCACCTTTAACACATCTGAATCCTACAGAAAAAAAGTCTGTATATTGAAACAGTGTGACATCCAAGGAGGACACATTTACCTGAATGTTTCATGAGAAACATGTTTCTACACTCTTTTTCACTCTCCTGCTATGTCGTAGTGTGCGTCCTACAGAGCTGGTTTTCTATTTTTTCTTTTCCGTTTTCCACCCCCTCTTTGAACCCCCCAACAGGAACTCCCAGCAGCGCTCTCCCTCCAATGCGCCAGCAGGACGCTTCAGTGAAAACCAGCGAGGATGTCTCGGACGTTAAAGATTGATATGAAAATTGAAAGTCTAGTCTATTAATTTTCTCCCCACCAATTTAGAGTAACACAGAAAAAGTGGTTCATTTAAAGTTGATAGAATATTGATTTTTAATTACATGGAAACAGATTGAATATGACATCCTTATTACACAGGTTGATCAATAGTCAAATGATGGAGTCAGCTTTCCTACTGAGTTATGTGGATTAAAAGTGAACAAGAAGACATTGGCCTATTTATAAAAGCTGGAAAAATACAAAAAGATAAATAAACTTATTTACAAAAGCAACGTTTTGTATTGTTTTTCAATAAACCAATTGTGTATAACACGCCCATGTTTCCTGCCCTGCAGTGCATTATCATTCCACTAGGAGCAGTAGAAGGGCTTTCCTGCTCATTTCCAAGTGGCTGCCCCCATGAAATCTTAAATAAAGTTTTGGCGGGAAAAGGTTTTACTATAAAAACTTTATAGTAAGAATCACTAATCTATTGTCATTCGTTTATTTAAACGACTACTTTTATTGAAATAGTGCAACATTTGTTGATAATTAATACTTTAAAACAATTACATCATGTTATAAATGTGTGGATCAACTTTAAGGCAAATAAGGTAAATACGGTGTTTTTTTTTACATGTCAACATCTTTGCAAAAACTTAAACTAGCATTGTTGTCAACAAAAAATCTAGTAAATCACCCAACGTTTCATAAATAATACTGTCAAGTCAATGCCTCATTAAATGATATTTTTTTGGTGGACTTCATATTAGGGTTAAAAAAATCTTGATTGCAAATGTCAATTTTTAATGTAGTGGGCATTTCAGAGTTAAAAAAAAACTGTCAGTTCAGAATATGCAGCATCACTTTAATGTTTTCTTTGTATCATTAGTGTAACGAGGAGGCGGAGGCATTTGGATCCATATGCACTTGTTTTAGAAACTTACCACAGGAGCAAGACATAGACTTAGTCAGAATTCAGGCGAGAGTCAGAAAAACAAAGACAAGACTGGATGGCGAATAAACAGGCAAGAGTCAAGGCACAAGGAAGGGAACAGAAACTAAATATACCGCACAGGCTGTAAGACAGGCAAAACAAGACTTCATAATGATGTGTAGACTGGAAGAGGTATTTATGCGAGCAGCTAATGATGGTGATTGAGAACAGCACACAGGAAAGAGTCCATGGACTCAAAACTCAGGCGAAGGCTCCCTCTGCTAGTCGGAGGTTTGGGTGGCTGGCTGAACCGTGACAATGAGTAAAGAGGAGTATTTCTTATTTTTTTCTATTAAAAAATATTTGAAAGTAAAATACTCATTTATAACTACCATATTCATAAAATTCAATTTGCATGTTTTTTATCGGGCTTTTGAAATAAACTTTTCCTGTAACATTTTTTTTCATAGAATAATGAAAAAAACTGGGTAATTGCCATAATTATGCTTTCCTTCATTATGAACTTTGGTCATTCAATCTGTTTGGTTTTTTTAAATCTGATTGTGCATGTTTTGTTTTTATTTTTAAACAAAAAAACTGAGTTTTTCTTAAATGACTAGTCTGCATGAACTACTAAAAATTTAATTTTTTTAAAATTAATACACTGTTTAATAATTGAAAGTCTATAAACATGTAGTGAGATTTTGTCTCATTGTTTTTTCATGATTATTTAAAAGCAAACAGAAAAATTCTAGCTGTCCAGTGAGAGCCTCCAGAGAATGTGTGCCTCTCATTGGTCAGCTCTGTACATGTATTGCTTTGTAATAGCTATTGATTACATGTGTAAATCGTGGCATAATGAATAATGTTATAACTTTATTGCTCAGTCGGTAAGACTGACACCACTTCCAATTAAAAAGGAGCGGAGCTGTTTAGATTGCAATCTATGAAAGTGTCATTACCTGTATTTGATGACTGCACATAACCTTGCAGGCAATTTCTACAAGAAGCCAAGTCTTTGGGGATTAGCCTGAAGAGCAAACTCACACTGCCTCTGAGATATGTTTCAAATAGTAACCATTTTGGCAATTTAAACTAAGCTACTAAAGATGTGTAGATCAAGAACTGAAAATACACTAGAAAACCTAAAAATATATGCAGATAACTTGCATCTTTCCTGTTGAAATGTTTTTTTTATTGATAAAAAAACGGAAACATCAAATCAAAAGAAGTAAAAAAATCAACAGACTACATACTCTATGTGCTGTACTTTTTAAATTCCAACTTACATTATGTACAGAGAAAATACTTAAAATTAAGGCTGTGACCAACGCTGGATGACTCGCAGGCGCTACTGTCCTCGCCTCTATGCACCATTGCTGCCCTCGTCCCCCACCTTTCACCCCACCCCACTTGCCAAGCAGCCACAACACGAGAGACAGCAGGCACTGCAAAAAGCTTCAACCAACTTCCGGGGGCACACCTGACTAGGTCGCAAACAAATCTCGTCGGTCCCGATTTGGTCGTTCCCAATGAGATTTGGTCATGACCAACGAGATTTGGTCATGACCAACGAGATTTGGTCGTGACCTACAAGATTTAGTCGAGATTTGGTCGTGCCCAATGAGATTTAGTCGCCACCTACGAGATTTAGTCGAGATTTGGTCACGACCTAATCAGGTGAATCACCGGAAATTGGTCAAAGCTGTTTGCAGCGCCTGCCTGCTCTGGCTAGTCTGAGCTCCATATGCGAAACTGATGTAAAAAGCAATTTTTTTCAAAATGGCGGCCTTTCAGTTGTTTTTATCTCCATAGCAACCATTTATGTTTTGGTCACCTGGTGATACTGAATAGATTGGCCTCAGTTTCAGAAGATGTGATAAAAGTAAACTTTTAAACTTCCTTAGCAACGAAGTCCACCTTTGACCCGACCTCACTTGCTGAGTAACCATTACAGACCTGACTCCTCTTTCATATTTCTAAGGATGATCTGAGCTGTCTGTGAAAAATTGATAGAGATTGATGGAAATTGCAAATTGATGGAAAGGGCTAGTTTTCGTTTGTAGCTGCCACTAAAAGTGCTTTTCTTTTTTTTTTATTGGACAAGGCGGCCTGTACCCAAGGTCAAAGGTCATGAAATGTCTGTGTTGGTTGTAGACTGATGCTGGTGGCATCTGTGTGAATTTTCATGAAAATCAGATGAACAAAACTGTCATTTTCCCATGAAAACTTTATAAAAAACTGTGATTTATAAAAAACAGATGTTATCCGCACGCATTACAATGAAGCACAAAAACTGATGGAAATTCATGTTGACCACACAACCTTTGCATTGATATGCAACACTTTACAGTGGGGATGCAACCAACATAATTGGCTGATTCTGTCGCAGAAAAAAGTAGCTTTGTGCCGTTACGCAATACGTTTTTGCAAAGCTAAAATAAAAAGTTGCTTTTCTCTGTGTCCGAATTAGCAGCTTCATGTTGACGGCGTGAATGGTCGAAAAGTTACGGTATGTCATTTGAAGTATCTCATCATGACATATCTTAGATAATTTACACGTGAATCAGCTGATTGAGACGCAGGGAAAAGCTGCTGTCGTGCAACACTTTACGAACATAAATAATGGTGCAAAGCAGCTTTTCTTTGCATCAGAATCAGTTGATTAATGTTGATTGTGTAAGCACCCCACTGTTATAACATGTTGCATATCAGCGGACGGCTGTGTTTATTTTAGAATCTGCTAGAACTTCATTGATTGTGGAAACCATTGAAGTGCTAGTTGAAAGAATGTCATCACAGGAGCCGGTGTTAAAGGGTTAAACTAGGTCAACTGTAGCTTTCCGCAATCCAAGGGCCGTTCCCCTTTATCTATGCCATTACGTTGACCTATCAATCCTGCTAACAGACTTTCTTTGGGATCAATAAAAATGTTCTACAAAAAAATTGAATCAAATTGAAATGAAATTGTCCAGGTTTGTGGGCACTTTGGTGCATGGAAGCTTTTCCTCAACAGTGTAAAAGTTTAACTGCAGATTACCATGATTCTTACTGCCGTATGACTACATCTACATCGCCCAATTGCCTTCCAGCTATTTATTATGAGATTGTAAAATTGGTTTTAAAAAATGCATAAGGTTGAAGAGAGCTTTTTTATGATCCTTCCAAAGCTGGCTGGACTGCTCTGTAAGACACTGGAAAACATAAAAAAGAGGTTCTATCCTGCTGCAACTTCCTTCCTCTGTAATTTGTGGATTTTGAAACATTTATTCAGTTATCTGTTTATTGGGCTCTTAAGGGACTTCATTTAGAGTCAGTCTGAACTCGGAGGCCCAGAGGCAGTTTTGTTTCATGACAGCGGCAGTGTGTTCATCTGCCGACACAATAGTGGCTTCACCTGTCAGAAGACAAAGTGGGTCATGAGATAAGCCGTCCTGAGGGGGGGGGAGACGCAGCCTTAAATTTTATCTTTGATTAAACTGTTGGGCTCTAACTGCAGGACACCCTACTGGACACGGGCCGTATGTTCTGGCTTTTTCTTTTGATTAAGTCCTCCTTCAGATTTATTGGCCGTGGGAAATAATGGGAAACATAGTGAAAGTGGAGGTTTTAGGCCATTACTCATGGCTTTTATTGGCGTAGACTCTGTCTGGCCCCCAGCCAGTGACCTGCACAGAGGACAAAGCAAGTAACGCCTCTCCGGGCTTCTGGCACCGACATGCAAAGCACCGAGTGAATGGCAACAAAGGCCAGAAGAAAGTGGAATAAGGGACACTAGTGGAGGTGAGCTGAGGGAAATGGTTTTATTCTTGTATGTATTATTGTATGTATTTTTAAGAAGGGTTAGAATTAGGGTCAGGGTTAGTGTATTTCAAGTATTTTTTTTATATATGTGAGTTCAAATTGAATAAATGAGGTAATAGGCAGACCAAACCAGCAGATTTAAGTCAAAAGTCTCCTTCTGGATCATAGATAAAGATGATGTGACCATGATTACAGGCTTTAGAGTCAAATCTCCAGTTCTGAACGAAACATCCATCCTCCTGAATGTTATCTTTGTCTGATTTGTCTCCTTCAAAGAAGCCATCATTTTTGTTTGGTGTCGTTGGCAAGAGAGACTATTGACTGTATAAAAAAACTGGACTGAGTGAGCCCTCCCCCAGTGCATTTCAAACAGGGAAGTACTGCTGGCTCCAAAAAGCCAAAATCCCAGAGACTTTTACAGAGAAATGAACAGCTATTACTCAGTCATTCTATTTGTCAGAATAACTATTTTTCTTGCTTTTTTTTATTATTTTAAGTTATAAATTGATCAGTCAGATGCCTCAATGAAAGCATGTGGTCTCACATTCTAAATATCTGATTTTGTGTAGCCTGCATTCAAGTTCCAGGGGTGTGGACATCCTACAGGCTAACCCTACCTAATGACTGATGAAAGTGGTTGCCATAGAAACCAACCAACCAACACAGTGGAGCCAGGAACCATATCCAAAAAAAACCAAAAAAAGGCAGATAAGTTGACTTCATTTGGTTGAAGCTGGAAGTACGGCAGGAGTTACCACCAACTCACACCACGGGAGCTACATTACAACCAATGAGAGGGAGTTATATTCTGTTAAATCTGATAGACCTTTTGCACCGGGAATGTCACACACAAAATCCTACGATTTACTTACCACGACCCAACAATGAGTCATAGACTCAGCCCAAAAAACCATCAGCCGTCCTCCCCTCATTGTACTTGAACTGCACAACTCCCACTGTTTCTTGAGGGGTTAGCACATTGTCAGGGACACATTACACCCAGGGCACAATCTGAAGTGTTACCTCCAGGACAGTGGTGCAGAGCAATCTGAAAACAAACAAACTATAGAACAAGCATAGACACACATAAGAGAGCTGCTGAAAAGGAACATATCCAACAAGTGGACTAGTATGAGGGTAGTCTTTTTGTATTGTGTTAAATTTGATTATACCATTGGGTTGTGTTGCTTACTTTCGGAGATACCACTTTCTGGATTTCCATTGACCGTGTAACATCGTCACAATGACAATTAGGTCTATTCTATTCAGTTGAAGTTCTATTTCCTCTGAGTTCTTGCATTGACCTCTGTTGAGCTACAGCAAACACATTCCAAGTGTCGAAGTAACTTTTTTCATATTTTACAAAAAAAGTTTCGTGAACTGGTGGTGTAGGACCCAATTTGCAGGAGACCGGGTTTAATGGCAGAAACTTAACTGTTTCATAATTAAACTGAAACATGACAAAAACCATGGAGGAAGAAAAAAGAGACAATCGTGCGTCTCACCAAGAACTTCAGTGAGTAATGCACAGTGGACGACAATAAGAAGTTAAATCTTGAAGTGGAAAAATATATACAATAGACGGCACAAAACAGCACAGAAGAGCTGGTCCAGACTTCAAAAATCGACATTTTTGAATAGATGGGGTGTCAATAAAAAACCTGCTGATGTGACACTCCTGGACAGTAGTAAACAGTAGAAAAAGAAAAGAAAGAAGAAGTCCCTCCTTGCTTGTCCAGTTTGAACACCATGGACAAGACTCGCCTTCTTCAATGTGTGTCACATGCCCGGTCGGTGTGCACGTAGCTTAGCTTACTTCTTTGTTACGTGTCGACATAGTGACATAGTGACACAAATGACCAGTTGTTTCTAGATGGATTTCTGTGACTATTCTGTCTTTGTTTTTTATTCTTTTATTAAACAACAATTCACTCCCACACAAAATGTACAATTGTACTTTACGGGCACAACAACTTCACATTAAAAAAAACCTCAACTGGGATTCGTACAGAACCTGCTCAGTGCAAGGTTACCGAACGAACCAGAACGCTGCCCTGCAGCTCCACAGCCAGTCCTTTTAATTACTTGATATGCTAATATGCACAATTATTAATTGTCTTTACAAATGATTACTATCAGAGACTGGTGACATTTTTTGCATGATATTTGATTTGATTTGATCATATTTTAATAAATCCTGATTTATATAGTTTTTAATTCATTTGTAGCATATATTTGTTAAAAATATGGTTACATGTATAGTTATAATATATATATATATATATATATTTTTTTTTTCACTTCAATTTCAAATGGTTGCATTTAATTTTAACAAATTAATTTAAATGTTTCCTGAACCTTTTCACAGCACATTTCCTCATTAACAACATATTTTCTTTTTAAAAAATGTCATTAATGAAGGTAACAATAAAAATAGAAATGCATCTGCTGTGCCCCTGACATGGTCTGGTTCTGATATGACGCTCTCTGACATTTTTAATCCGGCACTTCATTTGGTAGCTCTGCAGGGTTTCTCACCCTCAACACATTGAGCTGATTACTTTTGCTACCTTTTTTTGCCCTCCTTTATGCCAGTTATTTTCTATTTGTGATGCAAGAAAAGTTTAATTTAAATATGCTTCACTAATAAGATTCCCATTTGGTTACAATTGGGCATTTTCTTCGTGGAAGCTTCCAGCTGTTGTGTCAAGACAGAGTAAAGGGCATTGTTCTTTCATGGGGAGAGTCTCTTAAATGGCTATTATTCTTTAAGATCAGACTGTAGTTCCTTTGTGCACATTTGTCTGGTGTGAATACAGTAATCACACTCTAGAAGGAAGTGTTTTTGGTCTGGGTTACCTGGAAACTTCCTGTGCAATCAGTGACAAACTAAAAAAAATAGTCCCACCAACTGTGAAAAGAGACCTTTCAAAATAAAACAGTTGGTGGAGTAGATTGTTGGAAAGATGTATTTGGTTCCTCCACCTATACATCAGACCAAACATTTATTTTGCGTGAGAGTGTTGGGGTTGCCTCACCTTGAACTGCAAGAAAAGGTATCATATTTTCCAAAAAAAGTCACTCCGGTCAATAAAATATCATTAACAGTGCTGGCATTCTTTGGGCTGCCATAACCCTTCAACCGTTTATACAAACAAATGTCATGCCGGTGGATTCTGAAGCCGAGAGAAGCAGCTTTGCGTTGATGCAACACTTTACAGCAGCGAAATGTTTACACAATCAAAACAACGGATTCTGATGTTAAAAAAAAGAAATTGTCAAAATGAACTGATTCACATTGGTTGTGTAAACGGTTAGAGAGTAAAGGTACATCAGAGGGTGTGAGTAACTGAGTAAGTGCGGTGTCTCTGGTCCTAAAGGTGTAAGTAAAATAAAAATGGTCATTTTAAAAGGGTATAATGACACTATCCAGACTGCCTAAAGGGGCCAAAAGGTAGATGATTGGTCAGAAGGGTCGATGGGAAGTTTAAATTCTGATGTTCTTTATGTCTCTTTCATTTGCAACAATCAGTCTTTGTAGAGAACAACATGAGAGATAAATCAAACTTTATTGACTATAACTGTCAACATTGTTCGGTTGTAACACATCAAATACAAAACGATTCTCTCACAGAGCGCAGGACGGATCTCTCCACCAGAATCCGGACTACAGTACCCATAATGCACCAACTATCTATCTTTGTAATTTACCAAAGTTGCACTTAAACATTTCAACAGTATTTAATGCCCTGAACAGTGTTGGGAATCTTACTTTTAAAAAGTAATTGAGTTAGTTGCTGCATCTCAAAAGTAATCAGTTACTCAACAGTTACTTTGTCAGTTAAAATACAGCAATAAATGTAATATTTTTCCTCAGTTGCCCACAGACATAACAAAGCCTTAAAATACAATAATTAAATTAAAATGACACTTCTAGTATACTGTTTTAGTTCTGCCAATCACATTACGTAGTTCAGTTACAAAAGAGAGAAAGAGGATTACATTGTAGAAATTGTAGAAACACTGCAACATGTGATTTATAAATATTAATATTAACATCACATAAACAGAACATAAAAGTACATCAATAAGCTGAAGTAAAGCGCCACGATTTGTGCTAAGTAACGGTAACGACGTAGCCGTTGTTAGATTACTCCATTACTTAACTTCTAACGCCGTTGGTAATGCAGTTCCACGTAAACGTGGTTACTCTCAAAACTGGCCGTGAACCACAGAAAATTCTTTCCGTGTCAGAAAGAGAACCTGAATTCATACAGGATCTTTAATGCTACGTTCAAAAACGCGCTGAAAGCATACGGTGTTCACACTGGACTGTTGTTTCAGGTACCACCGCATGTCCGCCGCCTAGAGACTGGAAGAAACTGTATGACATGTCAAAGCGGTGCAAATCTGGTGAATCTTGCTCCAGGCTTTTTCTTTCACATTTCTGCTCAATATATGAAAGACTTGATGTCATAGAATTGCAGCCAGGCTGAAACCGCAACTGGTAATTTCTCCATGATCAATTTTAAAACGGTTGGGACTTGCGTGGATTAAAAAGTACGTCATTTATTTGTCACTTCCAAATCAGAGTCCCTGATTAGTCAAATTTGAACTTGGTTTAACTTTCAATGCACGTTCAACAGCCACACATTTTGTGCATAGAGCCTAAAAACGGTCAAACAAACTTGGGTAGCGACACACAAACATGAGAATTTTCAACGCCAAACCCTGAAACGTGTGCTTACATAGACTTTTCATTGAAAGCGGTTGCACATGCGGAGGAAACGTTCATTACCTGCTTGGAGGAGATGGGAGTGTGAACGTAGCTTCAGTCACATTTTCACTGAACAGCTTTGATTTGTCTTCCTGGCCACCTGCATGCCTCAAACAGGTTTGGTCCACTTTTGCCCCGCAGACAGCCCGTGTCCACCCTAAAGGGCAGCTGTGACTAAGGCATAATGTGGTTTAATATTTGAGAAAACTGAAAGGTTTTAGGTGCACTTGAAGTACAGAGAAAAATGGTATTTCTACTCTCTGGAAAAGGAAAACCCAAGGAGACTGCCAGTACAAAACGAGAGGTCAGGGCGCATTCGTCAAACACAGGCGGCACAAATAAATACTGCTATACAGAAAAGAGATTTGGTATCCTTTCAGATTTCGGATCTTTAAAGAGAGCAATAAGCCTGGCTAAAAACAACATGAATAACCACGAACTTCAATGCAAAAAAGATGTGAAGAGTCTTGGCACTCGAGCGTGCTGTGAAAACAGACGACTGTGACGAGCTAATTGGCTCTTGTAGCTGAAGGAGCCCGCCTTATTGACACTTCACTAACACAGAGTGAGTTTCAGTCTTCTGCTCATTCGTTCTGACTGAATAATAGAGACACAGGTTGAAAACGAACAGGGAACCCGGGACGGAGAACCCTTCAGGTGATTACTGCTTTTTTTTTTTTTTTTCCGAAGGACTTACACTGGCTCAGTGAATGAATCAGAAAGGAAGTGAATCAGCATCACTGGAAGCTGCTCGCAGCTCAGCGGGGGCCACGGCTATTGTTTCTGCGGGCCCTTGTTCTGTTCTGTTGGTTCTCCTCCAGTTGGACCGCTTTAACTCCCATGGATTCCACATCCAACGGAGAGCAGCTTTTTTGGGGATAATTTGCATCTTTTTCTGTGCTGTCATCATATAATAAGATTTGAGGGGTGTTGAGTGGTAGGTGGTGTTGGGGGTGGGGGAGCCTGGGGCTGGGCTAATCGCAGCAGCATTGCTTGTTTCAATAACCCAGAGGCATGACTAACATGTAGGAGCGGAATCTGGTGCTCTTCTGGCGCCTGTGAATGAAGTGCAGGAGATGCGCCACACGGCGATCACCTGCAGCCCACGTTTGGCGTGCTCTTGTTGGGGGGGGGGGGATTCAGGAGGAAGCAATGTTTTTATTTATTTGTCAGGTGGATGATTTGGGAAGTTCTGACATAAGCCATAGCTCACCAGAGACGGACGTGAAATACAAATTAAGCTTCACTCTGATTATTTTTAGATCTATTTCCTCAGTGGTCTTTTCATTGTGATTATGTTGTTTTTGGGCCAAGTTAAAATACAAAAACAAAAGCTCGCCCACCTTCCCCTCTCTGTTATTGAGAGCTCTCTGTTTACACACTCTCCCACTAGCTTACAACGCCCAACAAAAATGGTGAGCGATATTAGAGCTTTCTGGCCGGACAGTTTTGAACCAGATGATTGAATAAAGCTTTAATTCGTTAGCACTTTACAACACTATCAAAGTTCCACAGAAGTGTTCAAACTGAGCAGATTAAGACATTTTATTTTCAAATAACAGCATACAAGAGTTCAATAAAATGAACAATTAGCAAATTTTGAGGATGAAAACGCTTCTCTGTGAATCCTTCCCCACACTCGCTGTGGATGGACAGACCAGAACTACGTCCAAATTTCCCTTAAATCTGTGCTATTTCTTCGATCTTGTGGTTAGCATGTACTGTTTTCGCCGTTATTGTGATTTTTGTTTGTATAAGCACAGCCCCACATGTTTCTTGCACTCTCCAACTGCACACAACACACCTGGTGGACGACATACAACGTACAACTACCTACAGTTTAACTCGTGAAGCTGTCCTACTCTTTCCTACCCTGCTGTGTCTACGACCTAACATCAAGATTTTGCATTCTTTCATATAGTTAGGATGATCTGATAAGGTAGAACGAATCTGAATTCTTTCCCTACGGCTTCTCCCTACCCCTACTTTGAGCCCTCCAAACAGAGAGTTCTGGAAACAAATGAATCTTCCAATTCAGACGTCACTCCCACTCGATCAATAGTCAGTTGTTGGTCATCTACGTTAGCGCATCGCTGCCAGCGTTCAGGAAATACATAACAGCACTGGTGTTATAACTGTAAAAAGTCATGCTTCTGTGCTTCAGAGCGCACCCACTTGAAGAAATGGAACACCCTCGCAGCACAGGGATACAGAGCCCTCAACCACTACCCTTTCCTCTTAAGATTCGTGTTTGCCCTGCCCTCCATTGTCTGTACAACAGAGGGGTAGAGAGGAGCCATAGGTGTAGGGCAGGAATTGGCCAAACTTTTTGTGCTATGAAGAGGAAAAAAGGTAGGAGATATTGATAGAACATTGGCAAGAGAAAGAGCACAGTCATGCCAACTGACTCGGACGAGGAAAATAAGGACATACATGATCTAGTTGTCCACAAACGGATGCATTGGAATGGCTTGTGGACTGTAGCTTCTACATCACATCTACAACCTTTTTTCTGTCAGCATTTTTTCATCGGATTCACAGCGACTGGAATACAGAAATATTCAGAAATGTAGTCTCAAACTTAATTTTCTTCATAAAAGAAAATGTTAAAAGTATCTGTGATCTGTAACGTGTGATCTGCGCAAAATCCTTATGCGCATTTTCCAGAGGACATAATAGAGTGCTGTTATTCTACAAATGGCAAGAGTTGGATGTAAATGAATGATGGAGGGGGGAAAAGGAGGGAGGAAAGATCCACAGAGAGAGGGAGACGGAGAGGAAGTGACTGAACGAGGGAGCAGCAGTGGTTTGGGGAGAGCGCGTGAGGGAGGAAAAGACGCGAGAGGAAGAGGAGAGAGAGTGAAAAGAGAGAGAGGAGGAGAAGGAAGAGGAGGGGGACCCTGCGTGGAGAGTGGGTTGGCAGAGTGTGCCTTCTCTTTTCCAGCAGCGGGAGAAATGCGCGTAAAGCGCCGCGGAGAGCGCTGATCAGCATCCGCGCGCCGTGCGCACTCCAAGAGCGACTCTCGCCGCGGGGGCGCAGCGGAGCGAAGCTCACACACTCCTGAAGGGGGGAGAAAAAGATGCCAGCCCTTCCGCCAGTGACGGGGAGTTAATCTGCCACTTGGAGCGACTCTGGCGCACTAAAGCGCGCGCGTATACCTGCTTTTATTTTTTTTCTTTTTGGGATTATATTTGCGGAATCGGAGTTTGCGTGCTTGAAACTGGACTATCAACTGAAAGATGAATGAAAAGGCTTACAGGGAAGGAGTCCGTGCGCGTGTGTGAGCTTGAGGTGCGTGAAGAGTCTCCTTTCACGGCCGTGTCGGAAAACCAAAAAAAAAAAAAAAAAAAAAAAACCAAAGCCCCTTTCTTCCCTTTAGCCGAGGATGCAGCTGCTCAGAGTTGCGTGGGCTCTAACCGGAGCGGCGATCTGCTGCTTCCTCATCCTGCTCATCCACTCCCGTCTCCTCCAAGAAGGTAAATCACTCCCAACTTCCATCTATTCACCTCTTTAGGGAAGGAAGGAAGTTTCCCGCAACGGACGATCCGACGCAATCGGATGCGCACTGATTCCTTGGGATTTGGATCAGGGGCGCAGGAGAGGCTGCAACCTAATCAACAAGTCACTCTCCTGCTTTATCTCAACTGCATTTCAGTAAAAAATGTTTTAAATGAGGTGACAGTAACAGAAAAAAGTAAGGAAACAGAAAAGGAGGGAAAAAAAGGCAGGAAATGTTTTCAATAGATGGCACTAGAGTCTAGCTTTGGGGTAACATTGAGGTCAAGTGGCTTTGATGTTGCTTCTGTCACCATCCTTTGTGCTTCCTGACCGGGTTCTGTTCACCAAGAGGTTTAGTTCTGACCCCCATCATCTGCACGCAGCTCCCGGTGAGGATCCGAGCTCCGTCCACCATGTTTGTCATTCCCTGGATGGGCACAGCCTGCAGACATGGCAACATTGTGGATTTTTTTTCCCTTTAACAGGGGATAAAGGAATGGAGTGACATTCAGCAATGAACGTGCTTTTAACACATTATAACTTGATAGATGCTTCAGATTAACCCCCACCACCCCCTTCCTAAAGCATCAATTCAACCACATTACAGTAAGAGAAATACAAATCCCATCCGTCTGCAGGGAGACCTTCCACAGAAAGGCTTGCTGCTCAAAGTCGGATTGGGGAACCCAATGGAGGCAAAGTGGTCCCCTTTGGTGCACACGCAACCTGAGGGCGAGCCGTCTGTTTCTGTTGTGTGGACTTTTAGAAAAGCTTTGCTTCCAGTCTCAGGCACAAATTCAGGTCAAGTATCGGCCAAATAAAAAACAACCATGCACACCTCAACCTATAGACGGGGGAAGAAATGGACAGAATCATTTCAGTGGACTAAATTTCCTGATGCATCATATCTCAGAGATCATTAAGAGGGCTTTGATACGAAGCCCTGGATAGGACATTAAAACAAATTGTTCCCTCAAGTTAAGTTAGGTCTCAAAGTTTGTATTTTGTGTGCATATCATGCCCAGAATTTTGTATTTCATGACCAGAAATTAGCCTTTTGTGTAACCCAAAGTACTTTTTTGTGGTCCAAATCACATTTTCTTAGCATTTTGTGCACGCAAATCAGTATTTAATGGGCACAAAGAAGTATTTTTTGGCCACAGTTCAGTATTTATAGCCTCAAGTTCACATTTTATTAGCATTTTGTGCACACAAATTAGCATTGTTATTCTAGAAGCAATTGATGATACTAAGATGATAATTTATGGACGCAAAATACTATGAGTACTGATTTGTGTGTACAGGATACTAAATTGTGGCCACAAAATGCAAATAAAATGCTAATATGTGGCCAGTACAAACAAATTTGTGTGCAGAAAATACCAAATCGTGGCCACAAAATGCTAATGTGTTGCCCCTCTGTACTAATTTGAGTGCACAAAATGCTAGAAATAACAGTTTGTGTTCACAAAATACTAAACTGTGGCCACAAAATGCTAGAAATACTCATTTGTATGCACACAGTTTTAAATTGTGGCCACAAAATATGAATTTGTGTGCACATAGTACTTAATTGGGGCCAAAAACGCTCAATTTTCCTTTTTTTTCCAATGTCATGTCCAGGGCTCCTTTTGCTCAATTGCTTTTGGTTCCAGACAAATATTCGGGTCAAGCATCGCAGATAAAAAAAACCAAAGACTTGTACACTTTAACCTATACACACAAAAATAAAATGTAGGTAATCTTTTTGGTCACTTTTTCACTTCTTGCCTCATTTCTCAGAGGTCAAAAAGAGGACTTTGAAGCAACGTAGCAACAAAAAAGTGCTGCTGGTGGCTTCATTAATGTATGGGGTGGAGGGGGGTTTCTCATTAGATTCAGGCCATCAGCATTGTTCAGCTTGTTGACTGGCAATGGAATATTTTTGACCTTGGCCGCTGAGTTTATTTGTCTGTATCATGTTGTGCTTTTTACTCAGTTCTGTCCCGCCTTCAGCTCCTTTGCTGTCTATGTTGACATCGAATCGTTTTTCACTTTGGAGCCAAAAGACTTGTTTTCAGACAAAAAAAAAAAAGATGAAAAATCCACAATCATATTTGGGTTCTGAAGACGAGTGAGGCGGAAGGAAAGAGGGAAAATGTTGTTACCTCAAAGAATGAGCAAGGTCATCACCGGCCGGAGGGCCTAATATCTGAACTGATAGCGTGAATTGAAAGGACTGGTTAAGCGGCTGTCTTTTGGGGATGAGGATAATGAAAGGTTTGCTCGGGAGGCCTGAAAAGAACGGACCCTGGTCCGGTTATGCCTCACTTATTCTATCATGAATAACATCTTGGTTCATGCGATGCTTACTCTCTCCTGGAACAAAAAAAAAAGAAGAAACAAGCCAAAGTATTTTTAGCCTCCGTGTGCCACGTCACAGATTGATCACCCCTGCTTTGTTTTTGTGCGTGGCACGGCTGCAGGCAGGCGCTGTGTCACCTGAAGGTAGCCCGTCGAAAGCACAGCTATTTTTAAGAAAACAGACAATCTTGTGGGTGGAGGATTACCGCAGTGTCGCCCCGTTATCCCAAACCTTCTGAAAAAAAAGGGGACATCAACTTTTTACGCCGTAACACAGGGTTGGGTGGGCTGAAATACATTGGAACAGTAAGCCATGGGATGGTGGATGGATTTTGTGCCATACATTTCTCACAATGTCCACTTCAATAATTCAAGGCGTGGAGCAAAAACCCATTTTGCCCTTGAATGGTTGAGGAATTTGTCACGTGGCGATAGAAGGCCTGACAAGTTCATGAAAGTGTCCCCGCCACCAAAAAGCGCAGCTTTAACTGGAAAGATCAGAGTAAAAAGTAGAGAATCACTTTTATTCATCAATAATAGAGGAAAAATGCGAAAAAACAAAAAAATATATAGCGAAAAAAGAACACGAGAAACCTTTTAAATCTTTAGGACTCCCTTAGAGATGCACTGAAAACTAGCTTGTTATAAACTCTTTATATAATTTCAAATCACTAAATCCGTTGAATTTTCTATCTTGTGTGTCGCTTTGGAACAAATCCGGCATAAGACTGAGCAGCGCTTCTTCTTCTGCGATGCTGTTCGAAGCAAATACGAAGACACACACACCTACAACAATGCCTTATAGTGGTTGTTGCCATTTATTTATTTTTTTCAAATCACACATAACTTGCACCTGAGTAAAAGTCGCACTCCCGTTCTACCTATGCAAAAAAACAAAACCAAAACGTCCAAAAAATACTGTAATTGCCATAAATGATGGGCGGTATAATCCTTTAACACGGCAGATTTAGCTCCAGTTTTTGCATTCTTTGGACTGTTTACACAATTAACCCAAATCAAGCAGATTCAGACGCAAAGATGTTGCTATATGTAAAATGTTGCATATTGATGGAAAGCCAACATGAAAAGCTGCTTTTCTCTGTGTCAGAATCAGCTGATTCATATTTATCGCATGTGGCTGAAAATTTATGTAAGTACAGTGATTGTATGTTATCTGGGTTTCACTGGCTACATCTCCGGTGTTAAAGGGTTAAATAAATCTGCACGTTGGGCAACACTAGACATAGAGGCCACAAAATTATGTAAAAAACAACATAGTTGCTAACTTGCAGTATTTGTAGGAAATTTTAGCAACTTTTTAGCGACTAAAGCTATTGTTTCAAAAGTGTCTCAACAAATAAGTTCTTTTTTTTCCTGGTTTTCACTAGAAGTAAGAAGTTCTCATGCTTTACTCAAAGGCGTAGCAGTGGGTGCTGCCGTTCAGCCCTTCCACATCTTTAGAACACTAAGGGTGAGGCTCAGTCATTTTTTTTTTTTTTTGTAGAAACCAAACTAAACCATTTTAGAGAGGAAAATCTATGTCACAGAAAAATGTATTATTCTTGTCAAAATAAAAGCCTATTGGGAACTTTTAAAAACACGGGAAAGCACATTCAGGGACTGGACCTATGACCATGTCATTGTAATGTCCTTTTATAGATAAAATCTTTCACATTTTTCTCAATATGCCACAGAGAAAGGTAAGAATTTTAAATTAAAAGCCTCATGGGGATCTATGTTTGAAGAAGCCATAAAAACATCTTAAGGTTTTAGATTGGAAAAAAGGGAAAGCTCATTTAAGATAGAGTGATCTATTTCACTTAATTTAATTAGTTTTGGAATAATCCAAAATGGAACCTCTGCCATTGTTATTTCAATGTCCTTTTAGAAAAGAAAAAAATTCTATTTTTTTTTCAATATGCCACAGAAAAATATATTATTTTCATCAAAATAAAAGCTCAATGGGAATCCTTACTTAAAAAAAGAACTGGAAGGGAACTCCTTTTTTCAATAATCAAGAATATAAAACTATGTTTAAAGGAGCCACCAAAAAAAATCCTGAGATTTGAGAATGCATTTTTGTAATAGGATATGACTGAAATAGTAACCTGATGATGGCTGATTTGCAGGTTTTGTCGTCTTCTTTTTTTCCCTGTCAGTAGCTTTGGCAAAGCAGCTGAGTTTGCATGTGTTACAATCCATAAGGAAACCATAGAAACCACCTGAAAAAAAAGACTTTCAATTTTAAAAGATGCAAATAAGAGAAGAAAGAAGAAAGGATAAAGTCTCTCGGTTGACACAGAGAAAAACGTTCAGTTGGATCATTTCTGCAGGATCTGTTGGTAACAAAACCCCCTAGAGCAAAATCAAGTCTTATTCACAGCAGTGGGGTTGAAGTTTTTTGTTGAAATTGGGATTTCTGTGGTTGTTTTCACTTTGGATGGTAGCCAGGTTGCAACAAAACTACAGAAGAGCTAACAAAATGGTTTTGAGCACTTTTGCCTTGTTTTTTTTTTTTTTTTTTGTGAGAAGAAAGAAAAAGTCTGAGTTTTTCCATTGGCTGTGCCAACAGGAATCCCACTTGGGATTGCAGTTGTTTATTGCCATTTTTTTAAAGGAAATAATGTGTTTCATGGCACTTTTTCTTAAAACTGGGAGCTTTAAAACTCTCTGCATTCTCCAGCTCCACCCAAACACACCACTGCTCTGCCTAAAGACTGCAGTCATTGATCTTCTAGTACGACTGCGGCCTGAGCCAAAAGCGGGCCTAAACGACGGGGATGTGTGTGCACCCGGTGCATCTGACATGCGCCGGCCAAAGTCTTTTTTCATTAACCGCAGACAGATTTTCCTTCCCCGGGATCACCTTTTAGAGGCTGCGGGTTGGAGTGACGTCCTCTGGCATCAGGGGGGCTCCGCTCAGAGCTGCAGCTTCAGGCAGATTTGGGTCAAGGAGTGGTAAATGCTCAGTGTCATGCAAGTACACGGCCCGCGGAGAAGGCAGGATTAAAGACTGCTTTGTGTCAGGACTCTCAAGTCAAAACTACCCTGGTTTACAGCCTACGAGGGCTGTCTCGAGTATACGGATTCACTGAAAGCCGCGATCTGTTTCTTGATAAAATGACTGAAATTGCTGATTAGCAACTTTCTATAAATATGTAGCAGAGTATAGAAATAAGTACACTTCACGTAATGTAATTATCAGTCTAAAATGCTGAATAATTATGGATTTTAGGAGTATAAACTAAACAAACCAAATGCGCTAATGTCATTTGAAGTAAAAAAACATTCAAAGTTAAGTGACGGTGACGGCTCTCGTTTTCAAAATAAGGGTATTTTTTGTAGACGGAAAAAAAAAACTGAAGTTGAATTTACAGAAATTTTTTTTTGTTTTAATTATAGATGAAATCATTGAAATAAATATTTTTCTCAATAAAAAATTAAAATTAATAGAAAATATTACGAAAATCCTGCAATCCATTATGTAACGTTATATGACTGTCTGCTAGCATGGCGGAGAAGCCGTACTGGCATGCGTTTTCAGAATGTACATTTATAGTGTGGACGTTTTACTGAAGATGACAAAAAGTCAGTGTATAAAACATGCAATAAATATATTTTTCAAAATCTTGTGATCAATTATGTGACGCCATTTAACTGTCTGCTGCTAGCATGGCATATAAATCTGCCTCTACTAAATGTTTGAAAGTGTAAGGTTTTTGGTATTTGCACTAGAAATGAAAAAAGTATGTTTCTAAAACATGTCTATTGGAAACACTGTTGTCAGTTTAGAGGAAAGGACTGCGAGTCTTTTCTAGTTGATAAATTTTTACATTTGCTATTGTCTTCTACTAGAACTGTAGTCAGCAAAATTTTGAGGATGGTAAATGAAGAAAAAATTCAGGGTTTATTGTAAAATGATCCCAAGCTAAAGTAGCGTTAATGTTTTGTTTAGTGCTGAAGTTACCCAGGAAGTTGATAGAAAAACTTACATGTGAAATTGTTCAATGGAAATAATACAATGTCTTTCTTTCTAAACGATTGTGTTGCTATCTGTACTGTTTTATTGATTCTGATATTCTTTCCTAAGCAAATGTTTAAATGATGGTAATTCAAAAAATATTCTTGTAATTTTCAAACATCGTGTAAAAAAACATTTATACAAATAGTAACCATTAAAACATATTTAATTATTATTCATTAAAGACCCGCAACTGGATGCATCCAGATGCTACACACCCCAAATTCTCCCCCTCTGCTCTTCCATCCTGGCTATAGCTGGATCATAAAAAATAAAATCAAAATTGCAGTTTTCTGTTGACTTTATTTCCATAGCAACCATTTCATTTTTTGGTTTCCTGGGAGTAACAAACAGTTCTATGTAATTTTTATAAGAATCTGCAAAAGTCAACTTTTGGATTTGCTTGGCAACTGAAGTTTTTGTCAAGAATAAGCATGCTCCTAAAATATTTATGTCATATATGATTTGTTTTGTCCAGCTTGAGCTGCAATACATGTATTAAATGTTTACAATATTTCAGGAAAAATGTGTAAGCTTTAAAACATTTCAAACATTTTTTTCCCAAGTAGCTTCAATGATGCTCAAGGAGTTAGGAGGCAATAGAATAAAATCTCTAGAAAGGGGTTTAAATTTATAGAAAGGACTTTTTTTTTTAGAAAATGTAAGATGGTGGCCTCTTCCCAAGGTCAAAGGTCAACAAAGCACTGGTTGTGGTTGTTGATTTAATCTGGTGGCATGTGTGTGAAATTTTGTGAACAAAAGTTATTCCCTTATTGCGCGATAATGTAAGAATTGCCAAATTTCAGACTTTGCCACAAAATGGCCGCCAAGCCTTAGGTCCTGTTTTTATTCCATAATCATTTTTTTGGGATATTCCTGACACGTGTGTTTTAGCTTCGTTAAAGATTTTGACAAAAAAACATTTTTGAGCCCTATAAGCGATGTTGGCCCCTTTATTGTTTCTCACGCAGTAAGTTTACAGTTTTTGAGGGAGAGGTCGTTCGCTGTGCCAAAATTAATTTTCAATTTACAAGGTGCATGCACATCTTGGTGAGTTTTTGAGTATGTGGGGTGGGGGTGGGGATTTAACTCAAACGAGCAGCAAGAATGAAGAATTGCGAAAACAATATGGTCCTTGTAGTCCAGGACTGCTGCCGGACCTGTGAATCTTTGATCAAGATTCGCGAATCGAATCGCCACCTAAGGAACAATCCGTAACGCCAGTCTATACTGCTTTGCATTAATCATAAACGCTAATCAGATTGTGGTCCTTGAGAATCTCAGCTCAATTAGGTCAGTGTTGCACAACTCTCAGCTGAAAGAAAGAAAGGAAAACCATTGGATTCAAACAGAATAGTTTGACTTCAGTTTTCAGGATGTGATCTGCTAATGACCTGCAGATCCATCATGCTTTTTGCTATAAATTTGATTGGATGCGCAAGACTACAACAAATGACAGCATGTCTGGTTTTCTTGCAGCAGAGATGTCAAAGCGTGTCATAGCGTGGGATCCATAAAATTTCCTGCAGAGGTTCTGATCCCCCGTTGCGACTGTATACATTTATTTACTTCCTGCCACACAACAGCTTGTAATGGTCTTTGTTCACTTGTTGTACAGATTTCTGTGCTGCTATTTGGCTTCATTTTGCCATCTGCGAACGCAGAGCCTCACCGTTCCATCAGAATATTAATTCGGTTGGTGCCACAGCTGCAGAATGTTGAATGACTTTGGGCGTCTTGGAGCAGACGGTTGTTTCCAGTCCTCACCTACATTGAAAACACCGGTAAATTACAGTCGGTAAACTGCAATGCGAGCTCTCCGTGAGCAAAGGTGTAGTCATTAATTATGTCTTCCCCTGTAAGTATCTATTATTAATCTGCAGAAAGCTGGGATTTTAGGGAACTTAGCCCTCGAGCACAGCTTTAGGCTGGCGCCGGATAATGTGCGTGTATTTAGCACTGCAGTAATGCTCCTTCAGCATACACAGGCATTGTCACAATTGGCGTGTTTTACTTGGCAAATCCGGGGTGAATTAAAATCCCTCGCAGCAATGGTACACATAGGTACACTTTCCCAGGCTTGTAATCTGCTGTAAACTGTTTTAAATTGAGCACGGTTTATCTTTAATGGTCTGTATCAGCCGTAATCCATAAGGGCGATGCACATTAATCAATCGCCTAATTGATTCGTTAGTTAAAGGGTTTGTTAATTAAATCACTTTGATGAATCAATCACAGACCAAACCTGTGGCAGTGGTTTCATGGCAATTCATTGCTGAGGGCCAGACGTTCTGGTTTTCATCTGTGTGAAGTCTCCAAACTTTTTTTTTTGCTCACAGCAGTGTTTTATCATCCCTCATACTGATCGTAGAACATGATAAAGTGTACACTTTTGCACCCCGTTTTCCTAAAGACATATTGATTGCATTTTGGCAGGGTTGGGAGACGGTAAAAAGGAGCGATGGTGATAGCAGGAGTTCAAGCCCGACTGGAAAGAGCTGGCTCTCCGGAGTCCGGGCTTTTACTGGAGACACTCGCTGGCCTTTGGAAATAGTGATGTCAGGAAGACACGGCCCTTACACACTTCATTCCCCCCCACTTTACTGTGTTCAACTCCCCAGAGCCCCGCCAATCCAAGCCTGAAGATTTCAACGAGTCCGTAAAACCTCGAATCAGCAAGGACATGCAACGCTACATCTCACATCCTCGGGCGCATTACCTACCGCGATAGGGACGCCGGCTGGCGATGAAATGTCTACCACATGCAGTTAATTGCGGGCCGAATCAGCACGTAGTCTCAGATCGTTAGATCGTGTTTTTTTCCTGGAAGGGAGGTGTCAAAACCTGCAGGATGAACTGGATGGTTTCAGCGACTGCAGCTGTATCTTTAATTAAAACCTCAGCCAGAAGCCAGGGAATGTGTTCTGGTCACTGCGCTCTGATAGAGCTCAGCTGTATGAATTAGTCATGTGGGTGTTGAGCGCACACATGCTCACTTACACACACACACACACACACACACACACACACACACACACACACACACATATATATATATATATATATATATATATATATATATATATACTGAACAGAAGAAGGAGAATGTTTGGAGCATGCAAGGAATTCTGACAAATAATAAAAATAGGAGGAGGTTGTTAGTTTGAGAGGTTAGAGACGAGCACAGCCATTTGTCTATTGGCCTGTCAGCTGGAGGGAAACAGATCCTCTCAGATCAGCATTTTCTTTGAAGGGAAGGGAGGATTCTGCTGGGCCCATTCTTGCAGCACTGGCAACCCGTCGATCATATGCTTCTCTCAAAAGCAAAACCCCACTGTTTGAGGATCCGATGTGGATGACATAATGGACATTTTCCAGCTCAGCCAGACCCCATGTCTGTTTCTCCCTTGGATATTGATTCCGTGACCACCAGGGCTCTGAAGTGTCATAGTGCCACCCCTTTGCAGGGAAACAATGGTTGGGAAGTGTGTTTACCCTTTCGTGGTTTCAATTTGCACCCTGTGTCAAACGTAGAGATGAGGTTGTCCCAACGCTCAATCAATCGCCTCTGTTCAACGGGCTGATCAATAGCTACTTAGAAAGTCTGATCTTCTGTGCGTATGAGATCACAGTCATTCACACGAGCATGGAAACAAGGTTTTCCTGCCTAACACAAAAGCTCAGCCCCTTGGGCCATAGCAACATGAATGTGGTGTCTGTGATAACAGGCTCCGTCACGCTTTATGGATCCAGTGTGTTCGGAGCGTTTAGTTTTCATTTCCATCCGACAAAGGTGTAGGTTTAATTTGACATTAGGTTGGCCATAGCATGTCTTTTTGGTGACAAATGGGCAGAATATTACCAATGCTACACTACCCCCCCCTCCTTTGCCATAAATTACATGTTACTCTTTAGTAAACGAATGGGGGCTTTATCGATTCGAACAAGACCGGCCTCTTGCTTTGTCTCGGCTGTCAGATTGTGTCCAAAGCAATTTCATAAAGATCATTATTTTCCTCGCCGACGTGTCCCGCAGCCAAACAAGATCCTCACCCCCTTCGTTCCTGCCTTTTGCTTGGCTTACAGCGACAACTCTTATGGTCCAATTGAAAATGAATTAGACGGGAATGACGCATAATGAAAATCACTAAAAAACATTGGCGCGTCACATCCTCTTAGGTCGTCGCCGTCTTAAATAGATTGCTTGTGGGTCTTCTATTCCTACCCCCCCCCCTCCAACAATCCGGCCCCGGAGAAAGTCAAATGGGTTTAGCTCACTGTAAAGGGACAAGCCATGTCGTTATAGGTCATAACAAGCACTGCCACTCATTTATCTTCTAATGCTATTAAAGCATGTGGCAGCATAGGTGCTGACATGGGCGTTAGTCATTGAACACGCCAAGATAACTCATCAGGTTTGCAGGCCGCATGGCGATTCCCTCCGACATAATTGATGTCGCTGGCAAGCATTACGGCCTTCAATTATATTCCAGCATGTTGCTGGGATATCATTATTCAAAAGATGGCATGTTTTGGTTTTGTTTACCCAATGGTAACTTCTTTGTCTTTTGAAATTGGGGGAGTGATTGGAATGCAGGGAACCGACCAGCTTTCAGCGCCAGATTGATTAGATGGAGTTTGAATTGCACGGTGAAGCCGAGATGGAGAGAAGTGTTGGGAAATGTGCACTGCTTTTGAAATCAGATCGTTTGAATCTGAGATGTTCGCAGTGTGTGGAACAAATTTTTGGGCATCTTTTCACGTGTTTCCTCTATTCATTGGCCCTACCTTTTTGGTTGTTTTTTTTTACAGTTACATTGCTGCTTCATATAATTTTATGCATGTCTTTACAACTTTGTGATATAACAGCAGGGGCTGGAGGAGAAAAAAACCCCAACAATTCTGTCTCATCATAATCATTATGGTCCATTCCACATGGGGAAGAGGAACTTCATTACCCTACCTGCAGGGACTCTTAAAACCAAACTCATGAATACAGAAAGCTTTTTTTCCCCTCTGTGTTTCCGATGCGCTTCTTATTTTGAAGCCACATCTTTCACTTAAATGAAATGCACATTCTATACACAATAATTTCACAAAGAACGGTGCACGGTGCTAAAACAATCCAGGTTTATCTCTGATAGAACCACGCAGAATCTTAACATTTCTATTTCCATGCTGCACATCTTCCTCATGATGATGGTGTGAACTTCATCACTTACCCTCATGACACTGCTATAGCCAGTACTTACTCCTTAATGTCTTAACCACATGCACAAGTACTGGTGCTGCGGGGTTTTGGGTTGTCTGAGCTTGGGTTCGTAGACAGGAGGGGCTGCATCTTAAGAGGAGCACATGTGTGTCTTGCAGTTCCCTTGAGGCCCATGCAGCCACCCTAAGGGATGTCATGAAAACGATATGTACAATTGTTGTGATTGTGGTAAGTGTATCATGAAGTATCTGTAAAGCACTTATGTCATACGGGTAGTGCTGTTGAACAGTGCCCTTACATCACATTAGTTGTTAGTATGGTGCCCCTTACTGAGGTGTGTGCATGATACATAAGTACCTGTAGCATAAAATGCATGTAGGATGTCCACACAAACTACACAAACTCCACACAAACTACATTCTGATTGTCTTATTTCTAACAGTCATGCTACACGTGAAGTGCACGCTCCTTTCACTTTACCAGCACTAACGGGCCTCTTGTGCAGTGCGCAGGGTTTGGGGTAGTTTTAAAAAAATTATAGATTGTACTTTTGCCTGCGTCTCACCTGCGGTCAATCTGTCGCCTACAGCATGCCCACAGAAAAAAAAGGAACATTTTTGCACTACAGTCTTACTACGACTGACATTTCCTGCGTACAGGATCCACCCGTAAAGACAGTTGAGACTAAGGCTTGAAGTCGGGTGTTTTAGATTCCAGAAGTTATTATTGGCAAGAAGATTAAGACAAGGGAATCAGATCCACACCTGATACTGTTTCATTCAGGCGATGTAAAAAAAAAAAAAGGTGGTAGAAAATTGTATTTTAATAGTGGTATGTTCAGCAAATGAAATGTGCCAGGTTGGCAAATTTGCCTTGCTGAACAGACAATAAATTATATCTTGCGCTTTGTCACATAAGCCTTGGGATAAAAGCACTTTCAGGGAGGAGAGGAATGTCCTTGCATCCAGCAGTGGAAAGAGAAAAAGGGTGGCCTAAGAGTCCTGGTGGTGTGTTCTTATTCATGTGTGAGCTTGCTGGTTGTGTTCTGCAAAAGTCTACATCTACGTATGTAGACATCTTGGCTACAAGCATACATCTTTGCTTGACAGAGCATATGCACTATCTTATGTTGGCTCCAAAATGTTGTAAAAGGAAATCCTGTAGCTTCAAGTCTAAAACAGACTGTATTGGTTGTGGCATGCTGAGTAAAATATCGTCAGATGCTCTGAACATTTGTCCACGGTGGCAGCTGTGAGTGCATTTGCATACAAAACTCAGAGAAGTCACTTGCCCACACAAGTCAACGCAGAGCTGAATATCTGTTTAAGGATTCCAGAAAGGAAGAAACGTGGCGAGGCACAGTGATAAAAGCAGAGATGCTATGTACTTTGAGGGGCCGACAGATCGTTCCTGTCACTGGTGAAGATGTGCTCCACATCTTCGTCTGCTAAATACCGGCAGCTTGATAAACTTACACGAAACATGTGTTCGTACATCACATCTGCACAACGCTAGCATCATGTGTTCTGTGGTTCTGACACATTGACGTTCCTACACATGACATTATCATCTGAGGCTTGAAAGACTGACGTCACAGAGGCAAGGCAGGAGTACAACCAGCGATCTTTCAGCCCTAATAACGTTCGATAGGTAAACAGAGCACTTCCACCCACCTGCTTTTTGGCCCAGGTGGAACCACTTGAGTAAATTGCCTCCCTAATTGATGGACCTGAACTGGTTGCTGTGCACTAGCTTGTGTGTGTGACTGCTGGAGTTGCTCCTGCTGCCTGTGGCTAGGGGAGCAGTTATAGTGCAAAGAGAAATCTGTCAGCCAGTAATGAAATAATTGGCATGAGCGGTTCCAGTCACGGGCGCTTGTGCTTCATGCATGTAGACATGCGAGCACACCTGCACATTTTCACTGTTTAAAATTTCTTACGCAAATGAACAGGCCCAGGCATAGCCCCAAAAAGTGAATTCAGAACTTCGCAGTAAAGACTGGTGCACTACTTCCTCCAATTGTAGCTGCAAATGAACTCCCCCTATGGCTGAATATGGACACACGGTGACAGCTAATGAGGAGGACAGGGACGGGTGCGATGCAGAGTTTACAGAAAGTGAGAAAACAACCTCCGAGACAAACGCAAAAAAGAAAAAAAAAAGAGAGGGCAGAAGCATGACGGAGGTGGTTGAAAAAAAGAAATTGACAGAGGAAGTTGCATACTGCTTGGTGAAATAAATTATTTTTGGGGGAGGGTTACCATGGCAACCCAGGTAACGGCAGGCATGGCTTGGTCGTTCCAGTAACTACCACCTGCTCTAATGAGAGAAATGCAGAGGGAAAAAGGTTCCTATCCTATTCCTGTTTTAGTTTCAATCTTTCCAGCGTTTAATTCTAATAAAATACCACAACTATTCCAAAACTATTTTAGCTTGTCCTACTGGTTTATTATTTACATGGTTATTACCAAATTAAATAAAAAACAAGAAAGCAAATTACCAAAAGGATCATTTTAAGGTTCTTATAAGGATATAATCAATGCAATTTATGCTTTCATTGAATATCAAAGAATAAAGAAAGTAAAAAATAAGAAAATAAATAAGAAAGGTCAAGTGTATAAATAAATGCAGTCATACATTGACTGTGTACATAATATTGTTTTAAATGGGTGAACAATTACAACATTGATTTTCATTTGATTTAATAAGAAGCAAACAATGCTGTAAAATGCAGCATTTTCTTGAAATGGGAAAAACTAAGTGATGCCGTAATAAATGATTTGTGCTGATCAAAAGAATGTTAAAATATACACAAAAATAATATAACTAAAAAACTAGTTTACTTTCACTTTTGTATAACTTGTTTAAATATACATAGAACATTTACAAGTACATTTCTTCTGCCCTCTAAAAGAGTCTAAATATATGAAAAATGAAGCAGACCATGCCAAATAAAAGACACCAAATACAAAAACAAACATTGTTCTTGGTGGTTCTCTTTAGAAAAGGCTTCCACAGATCTTGGGGTCCACTTTTCTTGCACTTGCAAGTGAACTTTTAAAGGCAACAATTAAACACATAACCCCAGATGATTTGTGATGCCTGTTATGAGTTCCTTTTGTTTCATAAACACAAATGTGTGTCTGATTTAACATTCAAACCTAAATGATTATCAGTAGATAAAATAAAATGACTAAATGTTTCAAGTAAAATACTTTCTAATGATAAAGTTATCTGAATGATGTTGATTTCAATAAACACAATCTTTGATATAAAAAGAATTCTTGTTTATTTTTCATCTATGATTCAATATTTGCAGAAAGATATATATTTGCGTTTCTGATCAGCATCACTTTGAAATGTAAGAACTTTCAGGACACCGTTTCACACAATGCATTGTTTTGTAGTCATGATCTTGCACTCCCGTAGGCGCCTTGCACCCGCCCCTTTCCTGTGATATTTTTATGATGATTGATGTGACGTTGGAGCGAAAAACTAACTAGCATACACTGCTCATCAGTTGATCTGCGCAGCGCTTCATCCGCCTGGATCATCTCAAGCAAACCTAATCTATTGTTCTGATTGTCACAGACATGTTGGGCCTGCTGTCAGATCCGGCAGCGCAAGGAATTGTGGGATACCATTGCTTTTCTTTGTTTGGTTGGATTGGGGTTTAAGTGTGGGTTTTTGTCTTTGTTTGGCCCTTAGATATTTTATCCTGTTATGTCTAGTTCTTTCTGCACCATGAGTGAGAGGAAGGTAGAGGATGATGATCTCCTTTTGCTGATTGCAACCCTTTGTTTAAAGATAAAGCCAATGTGCATGCTAACTGTATTCTCAATTGGATGTGATGAGAGTTAAATGCCTGATGTTGTTCGGTAGTGGGCATAGAATGACCTGAATTGATATTTGATTATTGTCTTTCTTATCTTATAAAAACAACTATTATAATTAAGTTCTTGAGTTGAGCATTTGGGAGTATTTGTAACTACTTTCCCCCTTAAAGCACTCACTACAGGCTATCATAAACTATGTTTTGAAATAAACTGAGAAGTTTAAAGAAAAAACAGAATTTTAGTTTTGGTAAATGCTGTTATATACAGCAAAATAGAATGTGTTGTATGACTAGTGGTACAAAAAAAAAAAGAAAACTTAAAAATAAGTTAAAAGGCAGGATTAGTTCCTTTCTCTGGTAATGTCTCTGTGAAGTTAACATTTCTATCATGTTATTGTCCACACAGAACTGATGCTAGCATCTTGTTTTAACATTCTGTGCAAGAACTAGCGCTGCTCCATGTCAGCATGTCTGTCCAGATCCTGTCATGCAAGAACAATGCAGAAACTGTCAAGATCTTCTCCGTGCCTACACAGCGCTTTAATGAAGCTCTTTGATTGACTGACCTGTACCATCAGAGATTCCACAGAGTGAGCTAAAACTCGCACTACTAGCTTAGTTTGTTCTGAACATTTTAAACAAACTAAAACATTACATGTAAAATATTCAAATACCTACTTACATATTTGGTTTAAAAGCCAACTGGATTAATTTAGCAAGAAGTGCGTACTTTCTGTTCCTGAAAACAAGAAAATGCTAATGTTAGCATGAGTTACAACTAGTGACATCAAATTAAATTTCGACTTTTTTTCTCCATTAGAACTAAGCTATTTCTTTTCTGCACCGTGGTATTACTCATCTGAAAAGGGATTTTATTGTTAGCTATCTTTAGTCATCTTACACACAATGTACTAAAATGAAGACATGGGTGCTCGTGAAGAATGATGTCTGTTTCCAAATAATAAGCAGTTTTCATGTCATTGTTCTCAGTCACTCCTCCACATTCAAGTGGTCCATTAGGTGTACCAAGAGGTGTAGCTAATGGACAGGTGGACAAAGGAGTTAAAGAGCAGCTACTCACTGTATCCAAGAAAAATATAAAAAGTTTGGCCTGTTAGCACTCTATAAGCATAAGGATCCTCACAGTTGTTTCTAGGCTATGTGTTATTTTAACTGTTTAGCTAATAGTTATGCTATTACAAATGTGAAAAGCACTTGAGCTTTTTCTTTTTTGTTTTTTTAATGTTTTTCCGCTAATTAATAAAACACAAAAAGACATTATGTGGCTAATTCTAAAAGATGTATTATATATCATCTAAGCATAAAGAAATTATCATATTGTAAATATTAAAAAAATAAAATAAAATGATATAAGGCTGCATAGTGGTATGGTGGTTAGCACAGAAAGAAGGACCCTGGTTTGGATCCTGTAAATGCCTTTTTTTTCTGGACACTGTTTTTTCTCGAGGCCCAAAAACATGTGTGTGCGGCCATTCAGAGGACGTACAGACAGTCCGAGATGCCCCCTCCCTGTGCCCTGAAATAGCTTGGATGCACTCCAACAACCCCAGTGACTCTGCACAAGACTCAGCAGGAATAGAAGACTCAACAATATGTGAAATGTCTGGTAATGGCCACTTATGTTCACCAAGAATGTATTCTTAAACTTCCAGACTGAATCACATTTGGAAAACAAAAAATAAAATTAAGTTAGGCGGAGTTTATCAAGAAACCACCAGAGTCTGTTACACAAGCAAGTTGAACCAATAAATCTAACTACAGAAAAAAACACACTTAGAAAATAGATTTTTACCAGTTGTAGTGTTTGGCAAGCAGAGAGTAAAATGGCAACTAAAACACGGCGGGTCATCTGGTTGCATCCAATGTCCTCTTGTGTACTGTCATTAGTTTTTACTCTGTTCAGAGTCTGTAATGTCACCTCGAATGACCCAAAAGGTCCAGTCAAATTTATGAATTAACATTTTTTCTGACAAAGGTGTCAGTGGGTCACTTGGTACCAGACAGCAGAAGAAAAGAAAATGCAGCATACCTTATTTTCAACTGAAAATCAAATCCTCTTTCCACACTTCAAACCTTACTCTGCAAAATATGTGGCAACCGTCCTCTGTAATGTTACGAGAACACTGCTAATAAAGTTGTAAACAAAACGGAATAATGTTTATCATTTTACTTAAAAAAATACAATTTTTTGTGAAAGTTTTATGATTTTATTTTGTTATATTTTCTGCCACCTCTAAAAAGTTAGACACAGTGGACGTTGGCATCTAGTTTGTAGTGTCCACTTTAATAGCTAGGATAAATTTAAGGGAAAATCACATCGTTTTTCTTTTTTTTATATGAAAACCAGTTTAAAGCAGCTGTAGATATTTTACAGAGGACAAAGATGAACTTTTCACTCAAAAAAAGATGCCAACTTCAGCTTCATATTGTGAAAGTAGTCTGGGGCCTAAAAAAGGTTGGAGACCACTGCTCTAAAGTAAAGATAGATATTTTCTGTATTTATGAATACGGTTATATGCAACCTCCTCCGTTTAATAATTACAAACAAAGCATAGTATGTCCTGTGATGCCATATTTCCTATGTTTCCTTAATGAGTTCCCATTCGGTGTATTGTCAAAAACAACGCTCTGGGATGGGTATTTTGAATAAAGAGCAGGGAGCACTTAGTCAACATCCTCAAAATAGCACGACAATGTTGCTGCGCAAGTACATGTGCCTTGTAGTGCGGCCCTGTGGAATCCAGAGAAGACAGAAGAGAGGACGTGCTGTGAACAGAGTATGTGTGCGTGTGTTCGTGTGTGTTTGTGTGAAAAAACAGAGGCAGATGTGGTACAGCTGTTACCAGGGGCTGTACGCCATTGTCTTATGTCCACGCGTGAGCTTTTGAGCACAAATGTATGCTGGCAGGTGTTCTTCAACGGGTCCGTGTGCAGGAACACTAGTCAAGCTCAGGTATACCTGCAGTGAGCTTGCTCAGAAGTCTGTACAGACAACGTCAATAATTAGCACAGACAGCAGGGGGAGAATAAACAACAGAAAAAACAAGACGTAAGTGGAATAAAAGCTGAAACCAGACCAGTGAGTGAAGCCAAACCCTCCCTCCCCGCCCATATAGTGGTTACCGTGGAAATCCAGATAAGGATGTTTCCTCTCTCATTGTGCTAACGTTGCTCTGCATTGGCTGTGACAGTGCCTGAATACCAATTACGCTACCTTGGTACCTCCTTTGCTGGAGAAGGGGACTGAAACAAGGGTCGCCGGAGCAAGTAAGAGCAATGATAGGGGTGGGGGGGGGGCAGAAAGACATAGAGTGTACAGAGGGGACGAAGACAAATGCAAGCACAGGGGATGCAGAGTGAGCTTAGCTGACCTTTTCTAATGGGAGTGAACGGAGAAGAAGAGAATAAGAACTACAGGAACACCAACTGGGATATCCTGAGATGGAAATAACAATATTGGTGTTTTTAACATTTTAAAATAGCAGTTTTTAGTATTAATTCAAATTGTTGTGAATCAGGATCAAAATTAGGAATAAAAAAATACTGTTTGAAAAAGATTGTAATTGCAACATAGAGGTCACAAACTTCCTGCTCTGCTTCATTCCACTTGTAGATGACTAGATGTATGTTTTCATTTTCCTTCTGGCTCTAAACTATAGGGCTGGATCGCTCCACTTTGACTTGTAATTTTTGTTGCACTGGTATGTTAGGTTGGGGGGTAAAGGGTTGTAAGCTAGCAGGAGAGCATGTAAGCAAAGAACTCTCAATTCTTGGCATTCACTGGATACGAGAACTGTGATGTTACCCATAGAAAATGGCTCACTTCTGACTCTGACCAAATGAAGACAACTAAGTCGCCGTTTTTTTGCGATACAGACATTGCTGTGTTGACACAGGACAACATCAGAAGGCATTGATTGGTTTGAGTCAGTCTGAATCAATGATTTTATGGCAACCACTCTCGCCAATCCAGAGTGAGCTTCTTGGAAGTCCACACCCCTACCACTTGAACGCAAGCATGAGAGAATCTCCCAACTAGATGTTTCAAATGTATAACATGTGACCCAATATTTTTTTGAGTCATCTGTTTGGTCAGTTTATAACTAGAATATCTTGCAATGAATAAATAATATTTCAAAAACATGATGTGCAAGAACGTGTTTCAAAAAGGTAACAGAGAGCAACAGTTGATGCTCAGTATTAAAAAGCTACCCTGGAGCTCCTTGTCCAATCAGGTGCTCTGTACAATTTATACACAAAACCTTCCATTCAAGCAGAAACATAAAATAATTCAGAGACAAAAAAGAAACAATCTAAAAGTACCAAAGGAATAAAATTATGTCTCAATCGTAACAAAATCTATAGTATTTTGGCTTAGCCATCGGGTACTTCCTGTTTGGAACGCGAGGGGGAGGGGGTCACTCAGTCAAGTTCCCTTATACAGTCAATAGTTATGGGTAACAGGAAAGAGGGACAGTTCTGTCCACAACTCAGAGGTGAATTTCTAATGAACTACTGCCGCTCTGCAGAAACTATGTCCTAAAAAAACAACACTATTTTTTGTATTTTGCCTTTAAACGGCATCATCATAAATATAAGACTACTGGGGAATGCTTTTACAATAGATCAAAAGATGATTGGAGTGGGTCTTCAAGTCATGTTTTTGCACTCTGAACAAAACTCTATTCCTCCATTTTTCCATATTTCTATTTTTACCAGCTGACCATCATCTCATAATAATAGCAGTGGCCTGATGATACCTCTGGTATGGTAGCCAATGAATAATTTACCATTTATGCCGTGCCGCAGTGAGCACAGAGGCTCCATTATAGCACATTGAATGTCTGGGCTCCAGCACTAGCCTCCAGGCTTTATTACCAACAGCCACACAATGTGGACATGCATGCACATAAACCCAAATGCGCACACATATCCTCATGAAAGGAGAAGTTCCCTCTTCTTCCACACTTGACTTCTCCCAACCTTTTTTTTTTTTTTTTACCCTATCTCCTCTCTTTTGTTATGCAAAACGCTGGTGCTATAGTAAGCGTTTCTTCTGCTGGAAACAGAAAACAGGGTGGAGAATGAAGAATCAGGTTGTGATGAACTTAAAGAAAAAAAAACACAGATGTCGGTGTGCTGAATTCCTCAGAGAGGAGCACAAAAGGAAGCTACATTCTTTAAGTCCCAACGCAGCAGCGATATGTCAGCTTTCACTGTGATACACCGTGCGTTCATCTTCTGTTCTTGTATCTATCTGTTCTCTCAATGGAAGCAACAGTATTATTTAGCTGTTTTTTTTCGGGGAAAGGGGTGTCAATTGCCATCACCTACCCCCCTGTGACTGGCATAAAGAATTCTTTACTGTTAAAGAGAAACTTCCTGGTTCCTTGCATAGCATTTGGCCATTGCAGCTTTTTTTGATTAAATGAGGCTCCTTTTTGGGCAGTAAGCATATTTACAGAGCTAATGCATGTTGACACATGGGATTAGTCCAGCGACTAAATGATACCATGACTTTTTTCTAATAGGCTGCTCCAAATAAGCAATGGTTTGCAAATATTATCGTTGTACATTCTGAGGAGGTAGTGTTTATCAAGTAACTCAAGAATTCTAACAATTGGGGAGCAAAGTGTCCAATCCAAGGACATTCTGACAAGTCTGGGAATTGAACCCCCGACCAATTTATTGGTAGATGGATTTCCAAAACATTAAATTAACCAGCACTGGGGTTTGAAGTAATTTTAAAAAATGACAGCTATTTTACAAAAAGGCAGATACCTCGTTTATCGTGGGAGTTATGTTCTAAAAATAACATGCGGTAAGTGAAATCCGCAAAGTGGATGTATGATTCATATATGTTTTAAGGCTGTAAAACCCCTCACTACACAGCATAAACTGTTTTTAAGCAATGTTTGTGACTGAGCATGTGATGTGCGTCCAAGAACACGCTAAACCCGAGTTCTTGAATGCGTGTTTAGCTCATGGTATACACACTGGACAGGCAGAATGTTGAAGTGCAAATTTTGCAATTTGGCCCGAAACGGAAATGGTTTGGTTCATTTTTAACTTCCAAACAATGGCGGATATGGATTTTTATGATGTCACGGGAATGGCCTTTGTTTATCTTTATTTGAGAAACAAACCACCACCAAATCTGAGTCCCTGTTGGTCAAAGTTTGGCCTGGTATAACTTGCACATTTTACATTTTTAGAGTAAAACTGTCTCAAAAATGTGTATAACCACATGTGAATGCGATAGTTTTGAACACTGAAGCCCAAAATGTTTAAATAGATTTTTCATTGAACGTGGCCGCCTGAATGTACTTTGCAGAGGGCGGTGAGAACTTAGCTTTAAACAGACATGAACATTTTCACACTTTTTTCTCTTCTTTCATTTCTCAAAGTGAAAATCTTCCTAGAAAAATAAGTCCAGTAACATGGAATAGAAAGAAATATCTATTCATGATTGAAGATTTAGATTTGGAAAGGTGAACGCATTCTGTTGATTGATAAGTTTTACAGCCAATTAGGACATTAAACACAATATAAAAAACTAAAAATCAGTGAAACAACGAGACAGTGAAAGGTGACCATATAGCAAGGGACCACTCTGTTCTTATGTTTAAACAAGAGGTTCTTAGCTGAAAAAGGTTTTAGTTTTGTGATTTTTTTGAGTCATTTGTCGAGCTCTGTAGTGGGTTGCTTTTCTATCAGTATGCAATGCCAAAAGTATGTTCTCTTTTCATCCTAGGCTTTTTACAGACTGTGTCACCAGGCCAACCGCTCGACTTACTCCATTGAATGAGAAGCTCCTTTTCTCCAATTCTTTATGTCCATGAACTCTTTAGTACCGAAGGAGAAGCATCAGTGACCTGGAGGGGGGATTGAGAGTTGCTGGCATTTTACAGCGTCTGTTCATCCCTCCAACATTAAAATATTTAGAGTTCATGCTAAGGGTTAAGGGGTGCAGAATGTTTGCATTGCATTGCCATTTTACTCACTGAAGCCAAGACATTTCCCAAAATGCTATAGCCTTGTTTCCTTGATTACTTTTGCAAAAAGTTTAATAGATTACAATAATTATGTTTTTATTATTCTTCCACAATGACTATGATGAAGTCTTTTGTCCTTGTTTTTCATACTCTTTTATAAAATGAGATTTTGACTTTGATTTTTATGCATTACCTAAATATTTAACAAAGCTCTCATAATTTCAAAATAAGTCATTAGTTCTTGGTTTGCCATATTCCCAAGAACTTGAAATATGGGCTCAGATTCCTATTATTCACTGTATAACGGTGTTGCATCACTTTTAAGAAACATTTGCATAAAACTCTTCTTTATTTATTATTTCATGCAGTATTTCATTTCTTTGTTTGACATCCTTTTGTAAATTTGTCTAACATTGTCCTCTTGCACTAATGGAAACTAAGTTAAATATGGTTGGAGATGAGTTTGAGACACCCAGTTGGCTTTGTGAACACTTTGACAGTTTTGTTTTGTAAATGTTTTTAATGTTTAGAATTTTAGTGGGCATTCTATGTATGTCCCACTGCCACGTACGTATAACCCATGTAACTTACATTATCCTTACAAATAATTCACAATATATTTACCACAAGCACGACAATCGTATATTCCATTTTTGTTTCAATTTTTGTGAAGGTGACTGCACGAACCAGAAGGGAAATGTAAGACACACCTACGCTCCCTTTTATGATGTGGTTGCGTCTGTCTAGGATAGGCCCGCAAAACCAAAAAGTTTGCAGTACCTCTCTGGGTCAATCCCCTTATGGGTGTATATGACTAAGGCTTTAGTTTTGGTTCAATCCAATGCAAACTGTGAGAGTGAAGAAGATGAGAGTTTTGAGGATCCAGTTGTGGGTCAAAACTTATTGTGAACCTTTACTTGCTGTTGATCATTGCAAGTAGATTACTTAAGCTGTCATTTGTCAGGTATATTTTACACACTGCAGCGAATGGTGGCTTCTTAGATTGAGAACCCTGCTTTGGTGGTTATTGTAATAATGTCATTATTTGTATTCCTATTAGTCCAAACTAGTTGTGATTCAGTTTTGACCTAGTTACATATTATTTGTTGGTTTTAAAGTTTTGAATGAACGAGAACAAAGATACATTTACAACAGGGAGAGCCGAGGGTGGATTTTGTGGGTGTTATTCTGCAGCAGAAACACAGAATGTGTCCAGGAAGAAAACACTTCTAAAAGATGGCCTTGTACACACAGCAATGAATGGATTCTCAGCGTTGGTAATTTCACCTATTTTGTGGCTGAGATGTGAAGTTTGCATGTCCGGTGGGGAAATTAAAAAATCCCTCCAAATCGAGATGCCCAGATGGTGACAAAATGACAGAAACAAGTACGTTATTGGCCTTAAATAAAAAAAAAAAAGCTAAAAAAAAAAAAAAAACACCAAAGAGGTCTTGCTAGGTGGCCTTGGTGTATTAACATACTGAATGAAATGATTAACAAAATGAGAAAAATTCTCTATAAAACATTTCCCAGATTTGTTTCCTAGCTTCCCTTCAACCAGAAAGGTACATAAAAAATAAAGTTTTATGATCGGCTACAAATTTAATTTATTTAAATCTATTTAAGGTCTTACATAGAAAAATACATTATCTAGCTTTTAAAGTTTTGTGTCCATGTATATTAGGCCTAAAAAACCAACTAAGAAGGATTAAACAACTGTATTTTTAAAAAATGTGTTTTTGGACTAGTGCTACATGCTAGCGCTAACGGCTAATGTTAAATCGACTCCATTTAGCTATGCTTATTTTTTTCATCGTTTCTTTTTTTTTTTAAATTGGGGTCGACATTTTTTATGAGATGGCACATCCGTTACTTCCAACAAGGTTCAATAAGCTAATGAAAGTAATTCCACGGTGACTCATATGCATGAGATGTGACACTTTCCCACCTAGACATGGTAAAATTTAATTAGCTGTAGCATATTTTGCACACATTTTCCCTCAGACCCTAAGGAGGGTATCAAAATGAATAAGTCCAACACTTAAATGGAAGGAATTAATAACAAGGTGGAAGGTTTTGTGATGCTGTTAAAGACTTCTCTCATAAATGCTTGTGAAAAAAGAACTTTTTAATCTTTTAAGCGACCGCCGCCTAGCTAAGCTTCTGTGTGCTGAATACGTTTGCCAATATCTGCCCAAGGAAATGTGTGCACACAACAAAATCCTCCTCCTCTTTAAACTAAAATTGTATCCTGTGGGTTTAAAGTGCCGTCCAATCCCTAACCCTTTCCTGTTCGTGTTTGGGGGATATTCCCAGCTTTTTCAGTATTTTTTTTATGAACCTTTCTTCCTGCTCCTGGCAGTGCAGCACCTGAGCCACCAGATTGTGATATCGCTATAACTGTTGGGTTCGACAGCGCAGTCCGTTATCACTGTTGACACACCTAAAGAGGCACCACACATGCCCAAATGAAACGCACATGCAGGTACTGCATTGCACCGATAAAATAAAAATGGTGACATTCCCCTTGTAAGCGTACCTTGGGGTCACTGAGAAATAAATCGTTCTGTCCCATATGGAGAAATTACAGAAAAGCCATTGCAAATTATTAGAAAGCCACATTTTTTCCCGCTTAGTATAAAGTAGTGTTTTTTTAGTAGTAGTAGATTTTTTTTAATTGAATAGAAAAGGACATTAAAATGTGTTTTTGTCCTTGAACTCTGCAGTTTGCTGCGTTAGCGACACAAGTTGCAATGGTTATCGCCGTCTTTATCATTACCTCATAGACCGACTCATAAATCTGTGTGTTATAACATCGTGTTGGCATGCTAATGCATATTCATAAAAGCACTGTCTAAATATTCATGAGCAAATGTCTGGCCAAACAGCCCCACATCAGAACAGTGAAATACAAGACCTACTTTGGCTTTTTATGTGCTTATTTCACTGCAGTTTGTTGGAATGGGTTTGGTGGTTGTGCGTGTGGGTGTGTGCGTGTGTGTGTGTGTGTGTGTGTGTGGGGGGGGGGGGGGGGGTGTCTTCAGAAGGGATGATTCATTTGCATGTCTCAAAGATGGAAAACAACGGGTGCAGAAGTCTTCCTACAACCTTTCCCTGGACTTCACTGAGGTGTTTTCCTTATTTTATTTTCCTAAAAGGAAAAAAAAAAAAAACGTCCAGGGGCATGTTGTTCAAAAAGAAAAATGATCAGAGTAACTGCTTTTGATAGGTTTATTTTCCAGAGATGGCGGCCATACATCAGGGTTACAGAGCAATAAATTACATATTACCATACAAGTTAGGGATGGAACGCCAATGCTTTTTCTTTCAACCAAAACATAAAAAGCTTAATGCGTTTCTTCTGGTGAAAGCAAAGGCCGCTTTTGGGCTAACTCAGAATTTTGATGAAATAAGTGATTTCAGTGAATGCTCGATTCTGATTGGCTGCTGGGTTTGGATGCACACCTAAAAAAGAAGTACCGGTCACATAAGCCTAAATGTTCCATATAATAATTTAGTAATGCATTAATAATTATAATATTAAGTGTCAGTAAACATTAACACTTACATTTTTATTAATTAATCACACGTATTAACACATTAATGTTGACAGCCCTATATCAATATATCAATCTCTCTTGATTGACCTTGCAAGGCTCTTTCTATCATTCCTTTGGAGCTTGTCGACTTATGAAAGAATAAAAAGTAATCGTTTTTTCTTTATTTTTTGCTTTATTCACCTCAGTTGATTCACTGGATGAATTACCAGATAGCAGAGTGCTGCAAGGCTCAGAAAAAGAATGCAGGATTGTCACTCACAAGAAGAGGTCTTTTTTTTCATTACCAAATTTTCTACTTTAAAATATGCACTTAAAACCAAAAACAAAAAGACAGTGTGCCAAATAATCTGAAATGTCGTTTAAGTATGGATTAATTATGGTTGGGTTTACTTATGTTAAAGCAACTTTGAGAGACACATGACGCTCTGTCAAAGTGTTTGGGTGTTATTGTAAATGCACTAACATGTCTAACATAAAGCAATGTCAAACTGTTATTTTTGTGTTACTAACGAAGTTGAGAGTTTGGATTGTCACAGGAATGTTTGTTTTAGCTGAGTCATCACTCTCTCTTTTTTTTTTTACATCTTGAATACAATGTTGGGAATTAAAGGTATTGTGAATACGCTAACAGGGCTAACATGTAGTGTGTCACACAAGTTCTAGAGTTACTGTAAACGCAGTTATTAAACTCTGGCTGACTGATGGACTTCTCTGACTTTTTTGTCTCTCATAATATGCCTTGTAGCTAGTGCACCTTATATTTGACATAAGTTCAAAAATAGAGCATTCCTTGAGGGTGTAGTTTATAATCTGATGAACCCTGTTGTGAAATATACAGAATGCGGTTCACCTTTCGAATTTTGCTGTTTTGCATATTTTTTGTGCAATTGTGCATGCTCTTTTTCCCCTTTTTTAACATTGTGTTCTGTGTCCCTCTTGGCTGTTGACCTTACCCTAAAAGAAAGTATAATTTAATACCAGTAACAGTACAGAAATGGTGTTTGAATATCTCACATTTTAATACAAATTAGTAAACATTTTGCATAAAAGTGTCTTAAGCCAACTTGGGTAATCATAAAAAAATGTACTTCTAATCCTTTGTTTATTTGAGTTTATTTCTCTGTTTTTTCCATTTACTTTCTGCTTCACATCATTTATTCTTTTTAAAAAACATTTGACACAATTCAGGCTTTGCTGAATAAAGCAGTTGGGCTTATACAATTTTGATAACCCACTTTCAAAGTGTCTGTAAAAAGAAAAAAAAAGGCTTTTGAGAAAACACTTTCATTAATGGCCTCAATTAAGCATCAGTAGGTAACTGACGGTTCACATTCGTTGAGCTTTCTGTGTCGTGCACTTTCCTTTTTGCTTGGTTTGCTGGCGTTCATGGCGTTATGTTCTACACAGTCATTTAGCACCTTGATGATTCAGGAAGAATTTCGCTGCTAATGTGATACACTTTGGACAAAGCTATCTTAAGCTATTAAATCACTGCAAAGACAGAGTCAGTAGTTTTTCTATGGCTGTGATGGATTAACTAATGTCTGTTGCAGTAAAGGTTTGCATTGCCTTACATAAAAGGAGCCATGTTAAATGACAGGACTTAGTGTCTGATTTCTTCTGAAACAAGCGTTATCCTGGTCAAATTATTCAAACTACACAGAACAATTCAAAATTGTATTTACTTTTCAACTTTTATGTGTACTTTGACAAATCATTGCGTTTGTTAGTGTAACCCAATGGAGGATATTTTTGGTCATACTTGTTAGGAAATGGAAATAACTAGGGACATGGTTTCTTAAATTAGGTAGAGTTTCAACCAGTGAGCATTAGCTCCAGCGTTTACATTCTTTTGACTCCGTAAATATTCAATCATTTATGCAATTACCGTAATTCTAACAAATTCTAAAGTGGAGAAGAGCAGCCTTGTAACAGTCATCAAATATCACACAATCATTGTCAATCAGTGCATTCTGTTGCAGAGAAAAGTGGCTTCACGCTATTGTGCAACCTTTTGCAATAGTTATGTGTTGCATATCGGTGCAAAGCTGATATGAAAATATGTTTTTCATATCAGTTGATTCGCTTCAATCGCGTAAGCATGTCAAAGAATTACAATATGTTAAACAGCGTGTGGTAATCACTGGTAACATCTCTAATGCTACAGAGTTAACTAGAGCCAGGAGTCTGCTGAAAAAAAACAGCATGTGTTCTGTTTGCATTTAAAGCAAACAGTTTTTTCTTTTATTGCACATTTTAAAGTTATAAACTGAGCAATCATATGCCTAAAAAAAGTAGATAATGCCTGCTGATCCTCACGTCCAACATTTGGGGCTGCAATAGAAATGATAACTAAGACTGCCTGTTTAATGACTTTGTCTGGCTCCATTATGGTTGTGTCTGTATCGCAAAAATAATGCCGACTGAATTGATCTCATTTGGTTGGAGCTGGGAACTAGCTGGGATAGGCTCCAGCAACTTTGTGATCTCAAAAGGGATTCCATTTCCAGTTGATTATTGGATTATTGCTATTACTGAGTGGCAGCCTAGAGTCATAAAGCAATGTGTGTATGTGTGTGTGTCTATAGAAATAAAAGCCTCTTGTAACAATGGTGCTACCTGAAATGAGCTATGTGCTTGATGTAAAGTGTTTTTGCCTCATTGTCAATCAGTCAGCTGTCAGAGGCATTATTGCGATGATTAGTCCTTTTGTTCTGACCCGAGAATCATCTCCATTCAGCTCATCAGACAGGTAGTGGCAGAGAGAGGGCTGATGAATATGACTTGCTAAGCTAGGTCATAGCGCAAATCAATCAGCTCTTCTCTGGGTTTTTTTTCTCCTCTCTTTGTATTCCTACTTGATTTCCTTCACTTTCATCTCCTTTATTCGTCTTTTCCTTCCGTCCACCAGCTCTTTTTTTTTTTTCTTCCCGTGCTCTTACTGTCAGACGCTGTGGTTTCTGCACACGAAAACATAAATCGCGAACTCTGAAGTCTGAATAACGTGACAGCTGCACGGTTCCTCGCTGTCTGCTCGGCTTTATTGGCGCCGAAAGCTTGCATGATGGTAATTGGACGAGCTGCTAATCAGCAGAAGCACAGACAGGCTGTTTCACTGACTGTTTTCCATCCTGAAACAGTTGGGGACATCTAGTAACTGACCTTTAAGTCCAAAACCCAACCTCTAGTTTTGTTTCTGTGCAACACAGACACATTTAGACTAAAAATAGAGCCAAATATGACAACTTGTGAGTTGAGCATTGTATAATAAATCTATATGAAAAAGGAAGTTGTAAAGTTGTAAGTATTCATTTAGACAATTACTGATTTTGCAAGGCTTTGATATAAGTCTTTGTCCAATATAGTTTATATTCAGCCCATTATTACTGACAAGAGAACTCCAGTGTAAACTAAAGACTGTACAGAGGTGTGTTTTTGGTCATTTGTTGGCTTCTCCTTAGCATAAATACCATTTGCTCAAAATTTGCAGAAAAATCTTCCTTTCTGTTCAATTTCCTTCTGAATGTTTTGAACAATAAAAAAGAAAATCCAGTCAAAATACCAAAAATAATGGATCTCTTACCAAAACATCTGGGAGGTGTAGTCATATCACGCAATCTGACTGTTCCATTTCGCTTTGCGTGCGCTAGAATCCGGTGCGCATTATGAAAAAAAAAAATGTTTGATCCAAGACATGAACAAAAGGAGTCCTGCCTGAATTACATAAAGAGAAAAAGATTCAGAAACATTTGATGAAAACCTAATACTTTTCAACACAACATTTTAGATGAAAAAGGCAGGAGAACAAAACAATGTCTAATGTTTGCTGATAGCAGATGATTTTCTTTCATGCTCAGGATTAAACTAGAAACAGGTTAAACTCTAATGGGAGACTTTGGACTGACATCCTCCTGCATGAGCTTGAAAAGGTGCTCAGCGAGAAGGAGCCATGGCTTCTGGCATTTTTCTTTGATTGGTGTCCCCTTAACCCAAATCTAGATAAGCGGTAGATAATAGGTGGATGAGATGGCGACTGTGACCTTATAACTGTAAAGTCGCATCTATCCAAATGTGCACATTCTGACCCTTATCCATATGTTTGATTAAATTAATACTTTTTTTTTTAGTGCTGAAGCTTAGTTATTGCAGTAATCCGGTCTATTTATGGCAGCTGAGATATTAAAAGCATATTTCGCAAATAAATACATACCCAATCTTTTTGCAGTTTGTTACAGTTGATTTATTTAGATTTTTTTTCAAATTAATTTTTAATAAAGTTCTTTGAAAAAGAACATTTTTGAAAAGCAGTTTTGATTAGTTTTTGCACAATATTAACCGCTGGACTTAGAAATTAAATCACAACATAATCCAGTCTGGGAAATAATTACTCATAGTCTGATGACTTTCCATCCTGTGACAAAACCCAATCTTTTTAGGGATTTCTGGCATAGCAATTTCATGTCTGCTTCAAAATGATTCATGTCCATGCAAACATATGTGGTTAGAGTTTGGATACGTTAAAATGGGCTGTCAAAAAGCTCAGTCTTCAAAGTTGCTCCTTTGTGCTGTTTAAAGTCCCACTCCCATCATCTGTTGATCTATTGTGAAAGTGTTCCCAATGGATTTTTAATTGGGATTATGCCATTTTTAGCCAAAATCAAAATGAGGAAAACAAATTGCATGCAAGATTTTCTGCTAACCCCCAACAGGAAAAGTTGAATCCTGATTAAATCAGAAACTTAAGTCTTGCTGGTTCAGATGTCTGGAGTTCTGTTGGTCCTATGGCTCTAACTGAGCCCAACTTCTCGGTAACACTCATGGGAAATGGGGTAAACTTGGAAATCCCTTCTCTGGCTTTCTTAAAACTCAAAGCGGTTTCTAAATTCAAGTCCCATTCACCCGTGCACACATGTTCACACATCGATGGTGGCAGAGCTACTATGAAGGGCTCTAACCAGACCACCAGGAGCAATGACACAGTTTAGACACAGACAAGATTGGAAACAAACCTGCGGTCAGAGGTCAACCATTCTACCTCTGCTCCAAGCTTGTGTGGATCTTCCGAGTAATTCAATTTAACAATCAGTAGAAAAATCCTGCAAAACAGGGGTTATCTTAGGACCTTTCAGCTGATACTGCACTAGGCAGTGGCACTAGCTAAACAAAGCTGCAAATGAAACAAAAACAAGCAACAGCTTTCTCTTTGATTAGTTGTTTTGTATTTATAAAAGCACAAATACTGTCTCAAACACGTTAATGCAACAAAGAAAACTACCAAATCTTTACAAATATCTTTTTTTTGGACCAAAAAGTGCCCTCTAAAATTGACTGTGTCTAAAAATTGTAGTTGTTCCTATGATTTGGATCCAATTTTCTGTGGTACGTTTCGCTCAAAAATCTGTCTAAATGTTTTAGTATAACTTTGGTGAACTATGAAGCCGCACCACTTGATGGATTGTCGGGGCGTCATGGGTACTGTGGTCAGGAGCCTGGTGGAGTGATGCGTACTTCAACACAACGAAGAGAAAAAAGTCAGAATATTAATGTCAACTTCTTCCAGATCACAAAGGGGAGCATGAAGAACAGCGTTCACTACAAAAATTTCCCATCAACCTGCCTGACCAATCGCATGTTGACCCCTTTAGGCATTCTGGGTAGTGTAGTCAAATCTCATTATCTGACTTTTTTGTTTTGCTTGTTGCGCTCTATAATCCAGTGGGACTTTTGGTCTGAAAAATACAACACCTTCGTATTTTGTGGCAAGATGTCATAGCCAAGTAAAATACAGCCTTTAGCCATGAATAACAGTGCTAGTGTTTTCCATTCTGTACACTACACTCCGCCCAGCGGTAGCTGGGAAAGAATCCAACAACCAGGCGATCTCGTAAGAGCTTAAAAAGGTAAATGTTTATTTTTATTTGTTTTAGGAAGGTTTTTAACATTTCTTACACAGGGTACCAACTGCACACAAAGAAACACTAATGTATAGTTGGACGCTCTACACCCTTCATGCGGTCAGCCACAGTCTCTGTTTCCCATATCCTCTCGTAAATGCAGGCTCACTACTGGAGCACTTCACCTGAGAAGCAGCCAAAAGCAGAAACCCATCAACAGAAGTGCAGGCTGTGATAGGTTGTACTTTTTCTTCTATTTTCGTGTTCTGGATCCAAAGTTTTGCTTACAGCCTATTTCTCGCTGCAAGATACCAAAATATTAGCATTCATCTTTGAGAGGCTTCAAACTCACAGGGATCGTCTTGGATGGAGAGTTCTTTCTTTTCCTTCTTTCTCTGCTTCGTGTTGTTGCAGGTGAAGTAGTTGTTTCATCATTCTTACACAAAGCCCATAGAACAGAGGAACAGTTATCTTTGGCATTGTAATTGTGTGCTCCTGTAGTTGAATTTTCCCGCCTTTTTCAAGATCGCACATCTTAGGCAGTAAATAAAAAAACTCTTTATACTTGGGACAGGTTTTTTTTTCTTTGTGAGCAGAAATTTGTAGTTGCTGCTTCCTCATTCCAGCTTTAAATTATTAATAACTGTAGAACTGCTATCCTCTGCCTTTGTGTTTGTTTCAGGCAAGATTACGACATTGTCAGCAAACTGAATTTTCCATGTTGCTTTGAAAAGATTTGGCTGGAGAAAATTGCTTTCGGTGCAACCTCTGAATTATCTGTTGAAGATTCCTTAACAATATCCGAATAGGTTTGTTGGAAATATTTTACCCCTTATGTTTCTGCATCTTGCCCCCTTTTAGTTCTAGTCTTTTTAGTCATGACTTGTGATGCATTCTAGCCAGCTTTTCTTATTTTAAATATTTCTCTTCCTTGTGGTTGAGCCACACTGCTCCCATAACAAGCAGCTGCTGGAACGGCGTGACTTTGCAAATGGTTTGTTGTCTCTTGAGAGAAAAAGCTGACTGTAACAAATTAAAATCTAACATTTTTGGGGGACGTTTGGAGAATTGACACTTAAATTCACTGAGGTTGATAAACTGTAGTTAATTAATATGTGTCTTCAATTGTGATTTTTTTTTTTTTGTTCATTGCTCTGCATTGTAGTGAACAAGTTTTGTCATGTTTCAGTTTTTTTTATTCTTTTTTCTTAAATGTCTTAGTTTCTGCCACCAAGCCTGGTCTCCTGCATTTTAGGTATTTCGCCACCATTTCCTGACACTAGCAGGAGGGTCAGGTCAACTGCTGCAATCATCATGTTACAGCAACATTAATACATTATGTTGCACCAACATAATTGCATTCAGACCTCCCAACACACATGTTTATAGCTATATTAACACATTTGGTTTACGTAGAAATACTTTCCACAATTATATTATGTTCACCCAACAAATGATTTTTTTGAGTGTAGAGTATCCTTACCAGCCATGTGTTTGGTTATTTAAGTAGACTTCAATGCTGACGAGTCCCACCAAGACTGCAGCAAAACTAAAGAAAAGCTTCAAATTTCTCCAATAGAAACCAATGAGTGGCATTACAAGGTCCATAGACTGGTACTTCCCATCAAATGAACTCATCTCACTATCTTGACCAAATCCATAAGATTTATGCATTTAAACTGGTACATTTTCTCTACTTACTTGAAAACAGAATAAAATAGCACCTATTTGACAGAGTTGTTTTAATTTTTTTTGCACAGCTAGCTTTATCAGACTCGTCTTCTGATCAAGAACATCCATTGAGTGGAAATGAAAAAAAAAAATATATATATATATATACCGCGAAGAACCGCAAAGTTCTTTGATTTAAGTAGTTGATTTAAGTAAAAATGTCAAAAAGATGACAATTTTTGATAACTGTGACAGCTTTTTTACCACAGCAAAACTGTATTTTGACAATAGGAATTATATCTGAAATAAGGATATGATGATATCTGTTATCCTTTTAGGAAATATAAAAGGAGTGACTGAAACTATTGTTTGGCATTACTTTTTTGACAAATATCTGATTTATTTACGAGAAAGACAGAGGACCAAAAGGAGGCTTAAAAAATGAACAGAAAACCAATCAAAGGCAAACGAAGGCAGACACACACACACCAACAGGAGGACAAATAGATTCGAACGGGACTCGTGGAGACCTGGCCGATGTGGTCGTGTGTGTGTGAGGATGTCTTTATGCTCCAGCTGAGCCTCAGCACAGGCAGCAACACAGAGGCCAACTGAAATGAGGAGGGGAGATTAAAGGCAGTGCTGGGCCCTGCAGCCTCTGTATTCAATCACCGCATTCCCCAACACCTCCGCCTGCATGCTGATGGAGCTGCAGTGAAAGGAGCCATGCACTCTGCCACTCCCGTACACAAGTGCACAGGCCACGCTCTTGTGCTGCCGCGCTATTTCTGCTCTTACTGTATAAGATTGATGATAACGCTGCAATTTCATTTTTATCATCATAGCAGCTGTCGTCATACCAGCATGGATCATCTTAACATTGATTCTAGTGCCGCAGGATTTCTTTGTAACAGATTGGAAACAAAGACTTATTATGACCAACTGTAAATACTTATATATATATATATATATATATATATATATATATATATATATATATATATATATATATAAAGTGTGTCCTATTAATTTTATTGTTTGATTGAAGTGCCATAAAAAAAACAGCGTATGTTTAGTGTACACGACACACGTCCTTCAGTAGTTCGCCTTCAGTTAATTGAACTATTCCCAACTTGGTAGAAGCAAGCTTGTGATTGGACGTCACATGGACCGTTCAAAAGAGGAGGGCAAAAGAGAAACTGACAAAGTTCTCCAGAAACCGATAATTTACTTCCAGGTCGATTTCTACCCTTTTATCATCATAGTCTTGTTCGTATGTAGTTTAAACCAATACTGCAGTCGCTTCAAGTACCTCATACATTTTCAATATGTATCTGATACAGTATCAATACAGTAGGTCGTAGGTCAAGTGGAATCTACCCAAACATGAGCACAGTTAAAAACTGTGCCAGCACAGAGGTTTGTTTTTTAGTAGATGGAAACAGATGTAGGTCTTTAGTAGGGAGTCCACACCTAATTAAATATATGTGTAAAAATGTGTTTCACCTTCATTTGCTGGTATCTCAGCATGTCTCAACAAATATAGGTTTCATTTGGCTTTTTTAAAAATATATCTAAACATTTGTCTGCCTGCATGCACAAAAACACAGAGCAATGACAACGGAATGAGGCTCAAGCTAACGGACTTAATTGCCTCCGTGTTAAGTCTTTGTAGCCCCAGGACTTGCATGCTTTCTCTGAAATAGTTGTGGCTCAGCTCTGAATGTGCCTTCAGCACAGGTACCGATCCTCGGTAACACTCCGTCGCACTAACGCGCCTCCATTAGTCTTTCGGAGCAGGTGACCGTAATCTGTAGAAGTTAGACTTGTTTTTCTCTTGGCCTTGTTTTTGGATCCTCTGCATTCTCCCAAAAATATTTATATATTAATGCATTTTATGGAATTCACGAGGGAATCGTCCCAGGGTCTCTATAAAGAATGGATCTCTCCCAGGAAGTCAATTTGTCATCTGATGTTTAGTTGGTTGAAAGACGTGGCAGTTTTCAACTACAAATGATCAAAATATCTGCGAACGACTGAATTTGTTTGTGTAAAGAGGGGGTGGGGGGGTGTAAACGGATGATGGCGAAAATAATTACTAGGGAAAATGAAAATGCAAATGCAAAAGAAAGCTCATTTCTAAATCTGCAACAGAAACAACAGTGAAGCAATGAACATAATAAATAATCTAAACATTAGTTCTCATCGAGCCTACATGCAACAGAAACACTTTATTAGTTAGGCGTCAGTGGGGCCTAACTCTTTCTGGCAGACCTTGCTTCCATGTCCCAAGGGTGCAAAAGAAAAAAAAAAGCAGAAATTATTGCACTCCAACTCATTTACCCAGAGGTCTTTAGTGTGTGAAATCATAGCAAAATTTAGGGGACTTCACCTTATCATCACTGCTCTGTTGTGGTAGTATCGTCAGGGGGGGAAGGAGGTACGTGCTTAATTGCAGCAATAAAGTGGCACAGGTATGAGGGAGTAGGCACACAAGCATTTCTGTGCTGCTAAAGGTCGCTCAGGCCGTTTGTTTTCTCTTATCTCTCGCCTTTTTTAATGGATGATCATTCATTGTTTCATGCCGACGCCCTGTTATTAAGCAAGGTTCATTATTCTAAAACACTAACACCAGTTAAAAAGAGGGTGTCCTGTGGGAAAACTCCATTCTTGATGTGCTTTACGCAAGGTCACAACAGGAAAATGTTCTCTGCTTTCATTATGAAAAGCTTGTAAAAACTACATGTGGACTGAATGGGTTTGCTTTAACCTCAAAGCCTTGTGTCGTAAAATTGTAATTGATAACTTATTGGAGGGATTAAATCTATCATCTTCCAATCTGTGAAATGCCTTTAAGAAACAACACCATTTTTAAGTACCGTACGGGGTAGTGACTGGAAGCACGGCACGCCTTATAATCGGATACATTCTGTGCTTATTGATGCTGAATCGATTTTGAAAGGTGTCAGAATATTCGGTTGGGTGTTATTGTGAATTCGGTAACACTGCTAATGTGTTGGACTGTGTTTTTTAGGGGTTAAAAGCAAGGTTGGGAGTTAGTCACATTCACTTTTGTTTTAGAGGAAACAGTTTGTATTTTACATGTTGGGAGTAGCAGGTGTAGTAATGACACTGTGTATTTGTTACGTGTTACTAACAAAGTTGGGAGTTGGCATATTCCCAGTAACGTTTGTTTTTAGCAGCATTGGTCTGTTTTTTTTTTTTTTTTTTACGTGTTACAAGCAAAGCCTGGAGTCACAGGCACAGTGAATACGCCAACGTGGCTGACATGTACTGTGTTACAAACAAGACTTTTGTCTCACTGAATGCGCCTTGTAAAACCGTGTTCTTAAATGACAATGATAATCTACAGCATATGGATGAATTCTGGCTGTCCTTCATGATGTTGAAGCAATTTTGAGAGGTACAGTTGGTAGGTCTGTGTAGTACACTGTGGGGTTGGGTGTTACTGAATTGGTTGACGCGGCTAACGTGGACGACTGTGTTTTTTTTACATGTTCCTAATCTGGGAGCTGTCACAGTTATATTTGTCTTAGCGGTATCTGACTTTTTTTCCATGTTGCATGCAAACTGGGAGTTACAAGTATTGTGAATAAGCTGACATGGCTAATGTGTTGCGTGTTGCAAACAAGTTTTAGTTACTGTGAACCCCTACTGTTAACCCCTTGTTGCCTGAACTTATTTAGCTTTTGCTTGAAAGTAAATGCTAAATTAAGGTCGTTTTGGAGCTAAAGGGGTTGATGCATATTTGAATCAATCGGCATCAAGCGGTTAATAAAGTCTGGTTGACCGATGAACTTATCTTTGACTCTTGTCTCACTTAATGTGCCTCATAGTTTGAAGCACTTCATACAAGTATATGACATAATTTCAAAATGAGATCATTCATTACCAATGTGCCCTTTAGTGAAAAAATATGGTAATAAAAAAATCATCTGTCACATTCTCGTTTTTACAAAGCAAATAAATCAAGTGTTTGTATTTTTTGGATCCTTTCATTTATCTTTTTATTGACAATAATGAAGCTGCTAAAAAGTTTTGCTGTTTCCAAATTGTTATGCCTGTGTCTAAACTGGCAAAGATGTGAATAATTGATTCCCTGTATGGAAACTGCTCTAAAACCTGGGGCAAAACATCTGCTTAGCATTCGTAAAATCAGATCCTCCACTTCTTGTCTCATGAGCTCCCTGCTTTTTTTTTTTTTTTGCGTTTTTCTTCAGTGGTGCTTCCATAGTTCTGTATCATTTACTTTTAGCTAACTTTAGCATTAAGCTAACAAGCCTAACTTGAGAAGGTGTTAAAAATAACACAATGTTTCATCATGTTTTTCTAAACTAAAAATTTCTTAAGAGTTACATTTCAATCTGAACTTTTTTACTATATTCTTGTAGGTGTGTTAACAAGCTAACAAACAGTGAACTGAAGCCCATACGGCTCATTTTTACAATGATATGTGCTCCTTTTTCAAAACGAATGAACAGCTAAAGGGTTTGAATTCAGTTGTAGATACTTTACCATGTTTAGTTCAAGTGAGCATATGCACCAACTAACACAAGAGTAGAGGGAAGCCTGTCTCCAGGTTATATTTGGCATTATACCCTGGGTTCATGCTCATGTTCTGTTATGCGTGTGTATTCCTCCTTGTCTGTGTGTTTGCGCTTCAGTGGGATTGGTGCTTGCTTGTGCTTTTTTTGGTAAAAAAAAAAAAAAAAATAGCTAAGTCAAATCTCTTCTCTACATAGGAAACGAAGCGTTGAAACAAGCTCGCTTCACCCAAAATAGACTGTCCAGTCTTCTCTTCCTTCCATCGTCATGATGAGAAATTGCTCCCGGTGGGGATTGTCAACAGAATTTTCCAAAATGACGTAGAACGGGTTTTGAGGGGCTTTCGCTAGAAAAACAGATACACATAAAGTATTAATCTGTAGTAGCCTTTTTGGCTTAATTATAAATTGTTACTTAATTTCAAACATAGCCTATCATAGCCTCCAGATGCTGTTACATCCAAAGTCCACATGAATTTGTAATAATCCAGAAGCTTTATTATCAACCAACTTTAAAGCATGATTTGTTTATGGAATTAAAGAAGGTGGTTAGTTTGTCAGGAAATATAGAACTGCAGCATCCACATATTTTTTTTTTGTATCGTTTTACTCTTTCAGTGACAAAGCTTCCTTATTTGACAGTTAAATTAAATTCACTGACAGTGGACTCTATATGCAGTTCGATTTTTGTGTTCATGTACATGGAAATAAAACAGGAAAGGCCATGTATGGGACCAAAGATCAATAGATTATGTTGTGCTAGCCTAACAGAGTCCAGCATCGGTTGACAGTTCTGACGCATGTGACTCTAATTGGAGTTTCTTCAGTATTTTTTATTAAACTGGCCTGACATGACACTCTTCACTCTACACACCTCTGCTTTGGTAACACTTTGAAGCATCAAGGACCCACTATTTCTATTGATCAACAAGGTCAAGACTGCAATAAAACAGAGGTTGCCTTAATTGTTTCTGTCATGTGGACATCATTTGAGGGTTTCTTTCAAGCCCTGAATCATCCACCAGTCCTTTTTTATTTATTTCTTTCTAACCTAAAGCTGCAATTTTCTGTGCTTCACTCTCTTCCCTGTTACTCCATGCTGCTCAGTTGGCTCCACCAGTCCCTGATTAAGCCTGTTAAAAAGGATTCATTTAAAAACTACCCTGCCAGGCCTCAGGCTGGAGGGATGACATCAAAGTTTTAGTAATGTAGCATTTGGATCCAAATTACAATTTCTGACTGGCAGTCTTGGAGCCAGACCCTGTTCCCTCATTCTGAACAGCTGCGGCGTGCTGCAGCGATACAGCTTCTTGGTCTGCCATGTACAAGCAGACATACCTAGATACACACATATTGAGTCGTCTCCAGGAGAGCAGATGTGATGCCAGTTTCTAGCTATGTCGAGCTGTATATCTGTGTTGGGGGAGAGCATGGGAAAAATATATCGTTTTTTGTTCCGCTTTAGTCATTACAGGCTCTGACTTTTATGTTTAGAAATGAGCACGGACTTGTCGTTGGCATACAGAAAAAAAAAAAAAAAAGGAAAAAAGCCTCAGCATCATTGTTTCTCCACGTCTCAGATCAATACGTTATATTTGATGTGGTTAAGGCTCCTCACCTTACACTGCATATTTTTGGCTCTGCTAGTTAGATTGCAGGGCTTCAGGAATGCCGATATCATTGCTTTCTCCCACACAAAGCATTGTCAGCTAACTGCCTGCAAGGAAGAAAGATGTGATGAAGCATTTCCAGGAAAACGTTCCCTCCATCACAATGCTTTCAAACATAACGCTAGGACCAAAATGTGTGTTGACGTCTCGTCATGTTGTAATGCTATTTAGGCAGCCCATTGGGGCCACATCTACATGCTTGAATGCTCCAGCATTTGTTAATTGCTTGGGCTTTTACATTTGAAATATGAATAACTCTTTTTGAAAATGGATCCATTTTAGCTAACCATTTGATCTTCCACTAAAATACAAAAAGAAAAAAGAATGTCTTTCATGTTTTTGATTTCTTTCTTTGCTGTACCAACAAACAGCTTGGAAGTCCAAAAATCAAAGCGTAACATAAGACATTGTAGCGAGATTGCTTTAAGCGAACTGCTTCACTAAACAAAGTATTTTCCGCACCATATTGTAAGACACAGTCTTTATTAGGGGGTCTATTTCTGAACTTAAACAATACACAAGGCACCATAGGAGCTAACGGAAGCAAAACAGTGCAACTTTATTCCACAATTTACCAATCCATCATTATTTTTTCAATCCAGTCTTCTCTAACAAATCCATCAAAGTCCTCATCTTCGGTGTCTGAAATAAAAAGCTATACAGTTTGGGAATCAGACATGCCGGGTTCCCTCTCATCGTTGATGGAGTCAGTCTCATTGCCGGGTGGTTGCTCAGCAATGATGCCGGCTTTAGTGAAAGCTCAGAAAACAGTTAAAGCAGAGACTTCATCCCAGGTGTCCACAATCCATTCACATATTCAGGCGCTGGCTCCCCGTCTTACTGACTGTGTGTGCGTCGTCTGTCATCAATCTCTTCCATGAATAACATTCTGCTTTTCGTCCAATGGCACCGGGAACTGAACACTAAACTCAGTAGAGCTGAATTCAAGTGACTCGTGCGCAGATTCACTTGCAGCAAACAAACTGGAAAAACTTGGGCTTCGTTGCAGTTGTCACCTGCGCAGGGGAAAAGAAGTCAGTTTTAGCATTACTTACAGACATAATTATCTCGTGAACAAACAGAAAAAGGAATCATCTGCGTACTTTTGGACTTGTGGCACTACTTTACCGCCAGCCACATTGTTTCCTTGGAGGACGGCTGCCCCTTTTCTAGGTAACGTGGGGCAAACTGCCATGGGAAAAATTCCAGATATTAATTTGGATTACGTGTTGCACAGGGTGGAGATCATACACCATGCCAAATCCCAAACTTTAGGAAGTGCAAGCTATTAGCTATGAGCATGCTAACAACTGGAGAAAATATGCTAGCAGCAAGAATAGTACTAGCATACTTTGTAGTGGTATACCTTCTGAAGCAAACACACTAGTAGTAGAGGAAATGAAACATTTTCTGAGCCATAATATTAGAAAAATCAAGGTTCAATGTCTTTCTATAGCAAGCTTTCATACAAGAACTAACAAAATGCATTGTTACAAACTTTTGTTTACATAATCTTTTGCACCATGCACCTCAAATTTTTGAATCTTTACAGGACGGCACATACAACGAATCAGAATCATGCACTCAGGGAAAGTTTATTCTGTTTTTACTTATTGAGGGTAGTATTGATACCAAGGTATTAAAATATTATTAACTCTACATCAAAAATTTTTGTATTGATTACTCTATTAAAGTATCTATTACTAAAAAATGAATTAGAAGATAAATGTGCATCTTTCATTTCTAGATATTTCTAGATATTTTCGTGACAAAACACCCCCCCCCCCCCCCAGCCCACAGTTTATTGAACTGTTCCAACAGCCATGTGACCTGAGGAGCCACAAGTTGTGCCAATTTTACCAACATCACAGTACGGCATGAGGAGGTGATAACGGTTTTGTGTTTTTAATCTTGCACATTAGAGTTGTTACCTGGACAGTTTTTGATGGTTTTTGTTTATGGGATAACAAATAATATCCTTGAGAAAATAAAGAAATAATCAACAAGAAAAATGATCAATAATTGGTTTTGGTAATTGGTATTGAATGTTTAAAGTTAAAAGTAATTGATATCGTACTGAATTGTGAAAGAATGGTATTTAATCAGGCCCCACGCCCTCTCCTTCCTCACTGAGTCTTTGTAAAATCCATGTTTTCTGTCACAAATGTTGCTATGCTTTTGTACTTCCAAAATGAAACTTTCGCGGTCCATTTACGCCATGGACGACAGTGTTATCCTTGGCGTTTCGGTGTGTTATGACGTGGGCACCTTAAATTTGAAACAACATATGATAAAGTTTTATTTTATAAGTAAAAATGAAAGCTTTTATTTTTTAAACCAAGACTTTCTTTTCTGTTTCTTCGGCTTTTTGCCTCAAAGTCGGCGTGTTGACAGACTAAAATTAGAAGTTTGCAGAGGTTCTGACATCAGACACAGATATTACAGAGGCGATGAAAACATTCCAACGATTAATAAATCGCAATTTTTTTTCTTTCAGCACAGAGGAACGGAAATGCAACACACACAGAGCAGTTGAAATCGGGCATAACTCTTCCCTTCAACATCTTTTGTTGGCTTTAAAACATTTGGATTAACTTTGTATTACCAGAGATTGTTGCCTCATACTCATGAGATGGTCGGATAGTATTAGGTTTACTCTCATAGTTATATAGTCAGTGTCAGCTTTCACAGCCAATGAACAACTCTCACCCAAGAAAATCAATTGAATTTCGCGACCTGCTTATTTTGAGTTTTAATTTTCAGTGAGAAAACATTCTTTCTTTTGGACGTTGCCGAGATCATTGCAGAAAAACAAGGGCTAATTAAACAAAAAAAAATAACTGTTCCACTTCAAAACCATTTTTTTGACAGAAGTTTTTTTTTCCTGGCAAATTTAGGAGGACACTCTGAGATACTCTGGAAGCGATTCTTACTTGTCTCGCTCAGCGTGCAATCTCAGCATGACTGTAATGCACACAGCTTTAAAACTCCGAAAGCCTAAACTAAGCGTTTTTACAAGTGTGTACCTCTAAGCATTTATTAATTCCATTTAGATTTGGATCTCTAGGGGCAGGAAAATAAATTTGTGTATATAAAAATATATATTTATATATGTTTTTGAAAAAAATATGTCTCCCTGGTAGACATTTGTCAAAGTGTCTTGTATGGCAGAGAAATTGTGATGTGCTGAAGAGCGGGAGGAGAAATAATAAAGCATAGGAGCATGTCAATAACATTACATGGTATTAGGCCATACGCTCTGCCACATGAATCTATCTTCAGCCTCAGTCAGTGCTTTCATTTCACTCTAGGGTGGCCACACATACATTTTAATCAGCCATTTGGCTGGCCAAGCTGACAACTGCTCAACAACAGAAGCCGATAAGGGCGATGATAAATCACTGCACTACTGGTACAAGCTTTTGGGTTAGTTTGAGGACTCCTGCCAGTTGTAGATTTTTTCCCACGATTCATGAGGCTATTCCAGAAAATAGGATTACTCTTTCCTTTCTTCATCATCCAATTTCCTCATGACTGTGAGGAAAGCGGATGATATTCGGCATCATCGCTGGTAAAAATAAATTAAAAAAATCATGACCATTGCCACATTATTTTTAATTAAAAGCAGACATTTGTACGGAAACAAAAATGTGTTTTGATCCCCATGTGCACTCATGCTGTTCTGAAATTTGCTAATTGGAACAGTTAATGTTGTAATTTTGTTAACCTTTTTGGGCCAAAACGAAAACAAACAATGGTGTCACATTTTCAAGACTTGGTTTTTCCTTATTTTTGGTTTGGTTTAATGTCATTTACGGCAGGAGCTTTTTATTTCCCAAAACTCAACTAAAGACTGATCCATGGGGAGAATTTAAAGAGTTTATTCTCCAGTCAGACATCTATGAGGGATTCTATGATATGTTTAATTCAGGAGTCTCTGACATGCAGTGAAAAGGTCGCTTTCCACAATTTTAATCAATCAATCAATTTACTTTTTTTTTTTTTTTTTTTTTTTTTTTCACCACGCGTAGAACACAAGGTGCTTGACATCATCCTAAATAAATAGGTTAAAACAACAAAAAAAAGGAATCAAATCAAAATCCTAAATAATGCCTTGGACTCATGCATCCATGTGGGGGTTGACCTGTGCGGAGGCTGCAGGTTTTTGGGCTGTTCGGGTCTGTGGAGGGTTGCAGAATACAGTAGCCACATTTTACAAAGAACACAGGTGTGTCCTGCAGCTCTGTTGTGGTCAGAGGTGTAAAGTACTTCAGAAAATAGACTTTGTTACTTTACTTAAGTAGGTTTTATAGGCCACTTTGTACTTGTACTGAGTGTAAAACTTTAGCAACTTTTCCTCTCTCCTTGACTACACATTGTAATTGAATATTTGTGCTCTTTACTACATTTGAATGGACACTCACATTAACTCTTTTACTTGAGTAATTTCCTGAAAATGGAACATATGATTGTTGTGCATGTGGTATAAATACAGCGTGAAGTATTTGCTTTTCACTTTCAGTACTTCATCCTTGCTTCCACCTCTACAGATGTTCGCTTCAACTTGTACTACAGACTTATCGAGTGATCTTCAATCGTATAATTGTGTGGGGTCCACTTGAGTCCCCTGTATAGACTTGCTCATTATTCACCCTCAGACAACCTGTATCCACCTGTAAGGGTGTTGTGACCGACGCATTAGCTGGTAGGAAACTCTGTGGGTAATAGTTTGAGAATTTTGTGCTGCTTTATGTTTTATTTTGTTTTTTTCTACCTTTTAACTTCTTAATAAATTCCCCAAAATATATTATATGCGTCATATTGATTTATGAATAATTGACGTGTAGAGTACAACAGTTTATGAACTAAGAAACAAAATGTTTTTATCATCATTATTAGACAAAAATCTTCATTATGGGTTAAATTCAACATAAATGTAGCTGATACATAAGTAAGCTGCTATTACCAGAGCAACTTTTTTGTACATGTTTCTGGCAGACTTCCAGAATGGAAACTTTTCTATTTAAATAAATAATAACAGCAATACTAGCTATTTAAGTAGTAATATTACATAAGCATTTCTCTACTTTTCTGCAGATTCTAAGGTGCTATCCAGTCTTATCAAGTCACTAGAATAAGGTTTACAAAAGTGTGTTTCAACATGACGGTCTAGTACTTTAACATTTTTGTTTCTTTTGAGATGTTTTGTGTGTTTTTATTCACGGCAACTAAATCAAGATCAGTCTGAGAATAGTTTAAGAAGGGTTCAGGAACAGAGTTGAGACACGTCAAAACTCTAGCTATTTAGAATCAGTTTGGGAATTTTTTTTCTTGTTACACCTCATGCCTTAAGACTGCGACAAAACCCATGATTTGGTGTCGGTCTCTATTTCCCTTTCCATTTGAAATCAGCCAAAGCTACAACTGCCCATGCAGGCAAGAAATAGGAAAACATGTCAGTGCGGGTGGCTTGTAAAAATATCAACGTCGTAGACCGCTCCATGAGAGAAAATGTTGGTGCATTTTTTTCAATGCTGCGAACAGCAGGTAGTAGTGGACACTTACACAATATGTAAGAGTAAGTAAAGGTGAAGTAGGTGAGACGCAGGTACGTCATATGCATTTTTCTTTTTATTCAATCCTCCTGAAGCATGTGCACTGAGCAAGGGGCTCTTAAGTGCTGCTCTTGTGATACGTGTGCATTCCTTGACTGTTAGAGATGAGTAAATGAAACAACCAGAGCGTAGTTTGTGTGGGCAGAGCCATCACTGCTACCTTACTAACGACTAGGGTGCAGTGGAAGGGATGACAACATCACCCATACTTCATGGGCCTTACCGACACTTTGAGATACACTTACAGCATGGACGACAATGGTACGTTCCATTTTTATAATGTCCTTTGAGGCTTGTACGACCCCTTAAAATGCATCAGTCTGCCCCTCGCATTTTTTATTGGTAACGGAAAAACTTTTTGGAAAGAAGAGAAGAGAAGATTCCTGTAGATTCCTGGTGTTTTCACAGATTGGGGTTCTGCATTCTCACTGTAGTGTCTTTTAACACAAGCTGTTGATATTCTTTTCTGCGGCTTTTCCAGAAAACTTTTTTACGTTTAAACAGGATTGTAAATGTGTTATTATACAAACAACTTGTTTTAAACAGTGACATTAGATATGTTTATGTAGTTTCCCAAACAAAAAAGCTAATCTTGTTATTTGACAAAGTTGAGAACAAATGTTTTTTTATCATTTTTAAGCTTCTCTGTTCACAAAAAAAGAACATAAACAGGAACATCTTCCCATGGATTTGATCTTTTAGGTAAGAACCACATTAATGGTTATTTAGCAAGCTAAAGATTGCATCCGTAGAGCCCTTAGCTGGTGACCACGGTGTCCACAGGCACCTCTGTGTGGATGAATCCTGATAGATCCCCATTACCCTGGATGTGACCCCTCGCAGCTCAGTTCATTAAGCTAGCCACCCAAGTGTTCGGGACTCAAGTCCAGATTTAATCACGACTTCCATCCTCTTGCCAATCACAATTAGACGCAGATAAGCCCCTCCAGGGTGGCACCGGGGGGGCCTCCACACACAGACAAAGGTTAATTTGCAAGCAGCAAGGGCCCAGCTACAGGGCCAAAGGTCACCTGATTGAATATATGGAGGGTGATGTGTGTGCAAGATGGTAGGACTTGGCAGCAATTACAAACTTCATCAGTATTCATGCGCTTCATTCGTGGGTAATAGGTACATTACCTTGAAAGAGGCTTGCTGATTGGATGTGGCCTTTATTGGAAACAGCTCATTCGGGAACCTAAAGATGGCTGAAATTTAAGACTGCATTTTTGAATGTTGCTTAAAAGTCTCCACAGTTGCCTTGGAGATGCTGGAGGACAAAGCAGTGCTTCTAGTTTTAGGTTTAACCAGTTTTTCTGGAGAGACCTCATCAATCCAGACCACTTGGGTTTAAAGAAACTGATTCAATTCTTCCCACAACTTCCTGACATTGGAACGGAAATCGTAGCTTCCTGTTTTGCACAAACAGTTGAACTAATTCCCTTTCCATGCAACAATGCAATGAAACAAGTGTATATTACATATGACAAACATATTTCACATATTACAAAACAAGACTCTGCGTCCATCTGACTGAGCCTACTGAGGGTTTCTGGGCTGCTCCACTAAACATGAAAATACAAATATGAAGGCGCAGACGGCACAGTGCATTCTGCCCTGTTTATGACTGAATCTCTCTGACCTCGCATCCTGTGGTGCAATGTCATTTCCAGGCCAGCTGGCAGCGGGGACATGCGAGATTGTGACGTTGGACAGGGACAGCAGCCAACCGCGGAGAACCATCGCCAGGCAGACGGCCCGCTGCGCTTGTAAGAAGGGCCAGATCGCTGGGACTACGAGAGCCAGGCCTGCCTGCGTGGACGGTAAGAGGAGGGGAGATCCTGGCTTTGCTTGCTTTGTGTTTTTTTAAGGGCCACTTGGTGTTGGAGTAGTTTCCAATCCAGTAAGTAGCTTTGCTCTAGAGGGAACTACTCATACATGTACAAGGACTTCCTGATGTGTGCTTGACTTTAACACTGAACTGCGTCTGCTTTGAAGTACAGTTTTGATGGTGAAACATGCTAAATACAATCTAGTCCTAAATCCGCCTCTTCTAGGGTTTATCTCTACTGGTAGCTGGACGGGGATCAATCAATGAGGAGTACTTTAACACCGCACTATCTCGACAGTTGACATCATTAAGAATATAATTTGTTTTTATGGGCTAGCAAGACTTTTGGATGATAGTGTGTTTTTTTCACAGTGCTCTATGAAACACTTCCTAGCTGTGAGATATGAAGAGTTTCAGGAAGCACTGTATTTGTCCTTTTCTATAGCTGATAACACCCTCAGATATGCTTTCATCGTTTTTGATTTTGTTGGTATGTAAAAATCACAAAAGTCTGAAGAAAAAAAAGAAAGTTTGTAACAAAAAACTTTATTTATAATGCACTTTTCATACCATAGAAACAGCGAGGGCTCTATAGAATAAAACTGAAACTTACAAACCCAAATCACAACAAAAACCATCACTTTTAAAAATAAGCAAAGAATCCAAAGTATATTTATGATTACTAACTAGTGGAGCCAGTTTTGATATTATTTGATTTATTTGCATGTCTTAATTTAAATGCCTTGTTTTACTGATGTAAAAATGGCTTATTCGTTTCAATAAAAAAAGACAAAAAGCCCAAATGTTTATAAAAAACTGATGAAGAAAATATTAAAATTTCTTGAAGGTAAAAAAAAAAATTGTGAGGAATGGCAGGGACTCCAAAAACGACCACAGGACAACTTGCGTGATGATATATATATATATATATATATATATATATATATATATATATATATATATATATATATATATATATATATATAATATTATTATAATATTATATATTTCCACCTTGATTTCTGATTTATATCGTGGTGTTTAAAGATGGCTTGAGGCTATCTGACAAAGATTGGAGCTCTAATATGAATTTTCATTAAAGATCCTAATATAAGAGCAAACCACCAAGGGAGAAAAGGCCCAGAATACCATAATCCATATGCAAATCAATTGGTTTATTTGAATGAAGAAGACTAGGCGACTATGAGAAATGGGTAACTTTTGCTTAACATTCCAAGAAAATTGACTTTTTCCTCTGAGGTTCATTATTTTGACTTGATCGGGTAGTTAATTTCTACTTTTATGTGTGTTTGGCGTAGTTTTTCACATTTCAAAGTTGATATTTGAATCTCAACGTGTCACCTGTTTTGCTTTTGTAAATGAAATTGTTCCATACGACTTCTGACAGCTCCCTGTTGTTAGAGCTTTTTTAATTGTGAACTAGAGCATAAAATGCTCAGTAGTGGTTGCCATGGTGTTTTTTTCTCCAGGCGCTATTCTTACCCCACAACAGTTTATACCTTCATATGACATCTTTTTTTGGGGGTGGGGGGTGGGGGGGGTGGTCCACCCGTGGAGGGACTGGAGGGTGTGTGTGCTCAGGTGAAGATAAGAGATGGACCTGTGGCGAGTCGTAACTTCAGATGTCTTTGTTTTGCTCCAACCGGCTGTGTCCTCACAGTTGTTGCTCCTATCTTCAGTGCCTCTGTTTTCACACTCGACCGTGTGAGAGGAGGCAGCTTTGCGCTCTTGCAGAGAAATTGTAAATGAGCCAATGAAATGTGGAGGAATAGCTCCCAAAACCACTGCAACCTTGTTCTCTGAATCTGTTTAAGCGCGCTTTCACACTGGACGGTTTGATCTAGATTAGATTTCGTTTCCACAGATTATACAAAAAGCAAATCTAAGGTCTGGAAGGGCATAAACAAGAATCTCGTGACAGTTAAGATCTGTGTCATGTTGCGAATGAAACCTGGTGTGGTTAATCTATATCATAGCTACAGTCCAAAAGGTGTACATTTTTAAATAAACAACAATTGAATCGGATTTACTTAAGAGGGACTGCTTTTATTTATTTATTTTTTTCAACTAGTGCTTGTTCTAGACATGACTTTAGATACATACACTTGATGTATTGCTTGACATTATCCCATAAAAAATAAAAAGGCTGACATGGTTCAGACTGGTCATCACTTGGCCAACCTCAAGTTTGTTCCAAAAATGGGAGACTGGGCAGGTCAAGTGGTGGCCAGTGTAAAATAAAAGTCCATTTCCAGGTGCATCCACCTACCAATACATCGTATCCAAATTTAAAAATTAATGATCTAATAGTAGTTGATTATAAAGAAAACTACTCCCTCTCTCAGTACTAATCCGTTTACAATAAAAAAACAAGGAAACAAACATTGTAAAAGAGTTTTTGAAAAATGTGCATACGAGTGTATAAGCATACTTCTTTACATGGGAGTTCACAGGAAGTGCCTCCCTTCTAAAAGCACCCTTTAGGAACAGCAACATACTTCCTGGTTGACTTTAAATCTTCTCTTCTAGTTCAAAAGCCTCCCCAAACTAAAAACCAAACGTGTTGTATTTGTGCATGAAAAAACACATTGAACTGTTCGACTGCACCAAGGCCAGCATTTTTTTTAGTTTTTGGTTCCAATTTTCGTCTTGTTCCAAGCAATACCTCCCCAAAACAAGCAGCCAGTGAAACTGCAGGATGTGTCCAGGTGTTTCAGTCTGCTCCAGTGCTCTGTGTAAGTAAAGTAAACTAAACAAAGGTGGGAAATTTTCCTGCTTCTCCAACCCAATCAAACGAAGTGTAGTAAACTATCCAAGTGTGAAAGAAGCCTTAAATCACCTAATCTATCCGTTATACCCAGAGACACATTAGCCTTGTGGTCTGTGTCCCAGCCAAAACAACTTGATTAGTTTCGGAATAAAAATAAAGTAAAAGATGTAAAAGTGAATGTTTGAAATGTAGGTGTAGTGATTGGATACTTTTTTTTAACATATAACCCACTTACATGTAATCAGTGGCAGATTGTGGCACTGAATAATTTATTATTATGGTGCTTTTCGCACCAAATGCGGCCGAGGCGTCAAATCCGAGTCTTTTTTAAAGCCCGTCAAATTTGGTGCCCTGTTGCCCCAGCCGCGGAGCATCCGCAGAAGAACTTAATTCGTTAATCACACCATGGAAAACATGGATGATGTTGAGCAAGCAGCTTGTTTTTACATGTGTTGGAGAGCTCTACAGTGGCACCGGCAAGCACGTGGCCATGTCTGGGTTTACCAGGTTCTTCAGTCTCTGTCGGTGCCGTTTCAGCCATTTCAAACGATACTTCCGTCTGTCTGTGGCCCAGTTTGATCATAAACCTGATAGAGGGAAATAAAAATAAAACTGTGGGATCTTTTTATTATTGCCTCGATGAAAATAAGAAAAAAAAATCATAAGCCCATGGAGCTGGGGGGAGATTTTTATGGAAACCGCAGCTCTCTTGTCTTTGCTGGGCCGCCAGCAGGCTAGCATAGTGAGGATAGCTCGCAGCTAATGTAGATTCGCTGGCGGAGTTAGGACAGGAGGGCTGCAGTCGCACAAGATCCTTTGCTCTGCCGAACCCTGTGCGGCGGTGTCCACCTGGCAGCTGGCTAGCATAGCAGGCTCTTTCGCTTCAGCTCCATTGGCTCTGTGATAGGCTGGTGACCTGTCCAGGATGTATTCCGCAGTAACCGTACAGTCTCCAGCAAAACCACAGCCCCAGCAGGTTAAGGAAATGTAAGGAAATTCAGGAAGAAAAATCCTTGCATCGCGTGGCCATATTGAATCAATTTTTTTGACTCTTTGATCTAGTCACTGAAAACATCACTAGCCCACAGCTGAGTCAACCTCACTTTGCCGCACCGGATGCTAAAATCACTTTGCGCCGCCTCAAATTGCGTCTTTACATTGACTTAAAATTGAAACTTGATGCCCCTGCTGCGCCAGCTGCGTCCGGTGTGAATGCACCTTTAGACCTACTTCCCTGCAGTGTGCTGCTGTTGTATTTTGTCATGATGTTATTTTTTTATTGAAAGTTATTCAAGTTATAAACTTGCCAATCAGATGCCTCAATAAAAGTATGCGGTCTCACATAGAACCTTCAAAACATTTGACAGATTCTTCTGAGCTCATTTTCAAGCTTTAACAAGCTCGCTCCTGGTTGGCAAGATGGGTTACCACAGAAATGTTGACTCGACCGACTCGTACCAATCACTGCTTACTGACTGTTGGAGCTTACTGCTCCAACATGGCCGCTTCCAAATGAAAAATGGCGACTAAATGAGCTTAATTTCATTGGAGCTGGAAGTAAAACCTTTTCAATGGATGACGTCACACTCACTCTGTCCAGTTCTCATATACAGTCAAGGGTTTAGACAGACTCTCACTTTACCATATTTTCGGCACTTTATGTCACACTGGATTATGAGGGACTGTCAATAAATGGTCTATTGTAGAGCTCTGTCATCTATAATGGTCACTGAATTACATGGGGCTTTAAGCAAGACAAAAGAGTCTGAGGTTAGTTTGTGGGTCAGTCTTAATTAACTATGTTCCTGTTATTGGAACTTGTTTGTGACACGATACATGTTAGTTACTTTAGGAGTGTTGAGATATTCACAATACCTGTAATTTCCAACCTTGCAATACTTTAAAAAAAAACTGATGAAGCTAAAGCTATTGCTAATGTCACTAGCTAACACAGTCCGGCTTTGCTAAAGGTTAGCTGCGTTAGCATATTTACAATAACACTCAATCTTGCTTGCAACTCATACAAAGAAGTGCTGTGTACCTTTCAAAATCGCTTCAACATCAGTAAGCACAACCAGAATGATTCTGTATTCAAGGCGCTTACGATTATAAAGCGAAAGCGTTTTTTGGAAAGAATTAAGGCCTTAAGGTGCGCTTTATTGTTTGGAAAATACGGTAATTTCTTCCAGCCATCCTTATTGTCGTACCGCTTCCCGATGACACACACCTTTCACAGTGCAAAACCTCGCTGCTTGATGTTATTGCCATACAAAGCTGCAACGCACAAATCTTATTTGTTTATTCAAATCGGGGGGGCAGCCTCCTCTCACCAGGGGGGCTTTTGAAAAAAAAAAGAAGGGAGGAGGCAAAGAGGAGGGGAACGGAGCTGACAGATAAAACGTCAAACGCCACGAATGGGATTTCAATCAGGTTTAATCTACTGGAGTCCTTGAGGCCTGCTCGCAGTTGTAATATGCTTTTGCCTTGGCCTACATGATCGGTGTCCTTCATGCTTCAGATGCCGCTCACATCGGTCATCCAGCACGCGCAGGATAATCTCCAGCTCTGTCAGCAGCCTCACACAGCACCTGGTAATGAAAACAGAGGGAGCGCCAAAGAGTCGTCCTGTGCTGTTGTGCACTTCTCATCTTCCTTTGCGTGTTTTTGGCTTTAAGGAGGCAAATATAGAAGATAAGCCATCGACACGATAAGACGAGCAGCTCAGAAAACAGAAACAAAACTCCTCCAAGCTGTTTTTTTTTCTTTTTTTTTGTGATAGTGGTGGGGATTCTGCTTTTCTCTATTCTCTCGGTTATAGTCACTCCAAATTTTTTTCACTTTCCTTTTCTCAGCTTTATGTGCTTGGTAACCATGGGAGGCCTGTAGTGCAGACTGGTATTGCATAAGGATTCCCTTCAGTATCTGCAATTTCATGCTCTTAAGCCATATCGCATCTGCACTCGGCGACTTTTAAGAGCGCTGATCTTGATTTGTATTAGAGAGGATGAGACTTGCATGAGACGATCTGCTTTTGCGCACCCGCGTAGGCTGCAGGGATGCTGCAGGAGGAAGGAGAAGGCTCCAGAGGGGCTCACAGTCCGTTCGTGTGGTTGTAGAGGATCAACAGGGAGTCTCTGTCTAAGCTGGATGTGTTTGATGTCCTTTTTCTAAGAGCTGATGAAAGGCAAAGTGGAGAAGATAGCTCGTGTTATTTAGGGTGTTCTCTCACCTGTAGCTTTGGCATGTAGACACATGCAGAGGATTTGTCCATATCCATCTATGATGAAAATGACACTGGATTACAGACCTTTGGGCTGTTGGTGGTATCCATTTAGAAACAAGTCAAACCTCTTAATTTTGTTTGTCAAACTCAATCTTAAATTATCCCTCATAATTGCTTTAATAATTGACTACAAATATTCTTTTTATTATATATTTATACCATGTATACATATCAAGTAGCAAAGCGCTGGGTATCACTGACAGTTTTTGAAATGGATTCAACTGTTTCATATATTTTGATATCATTCATTACATTTACTCAAAATAAATGATCTATAATATAGTGGTACATTTTTCTAATTCAATTCAAATAATTTTCTGAGTTGTGAAAAGTCTCCACATAACAGTTTAAAAGCGAGATATATTTGCCATTGATTTATTGAATCCTCCTTTTTAACTATCAAAGACAACCGTCACCGAGGTCGGCTCTTTAGCTGCAGTTACACTTAATTCAAAGATATACTAAGATTTACAATTTGCCACGATTCAATTAAATAGGAATTTATTTTCTCATCCTAACGCATAACTTGAACATGATTTTGTCAATTAAGCTAACTCAAGGTTTCATTTATAACATTTGAAAAACATTGTAAGCTAACACCAGAGGTAGGTTAAATAAAAAAAAAAAAACAGCAATAAAATTGTCTCAAAGAAAAACCGCTCCATCAATATAATGAATCGTTATATTATTTTGTAAGTGAAACCAGAGTCTATCTAACCTCGCTTTAAATAGAATCAAACATGAATTATTTAATATCTTCACAATTTTGGATTTACCCACACACAAAGAAAATACCAACATATTTGGAAAGTAGTACTCACGTTCTTCATTGTTCTGCAGTGTTTCTTAAAACTGCAATTTAATAAAAGTGAATAATCTTTACCAAGGCCAGGAAAAACCTGCTGCTAAAACTAAATGTGAAAAAAAATCACAGTCTGCTTATCAAAAGAGCTGTAAAAAAAGATGATAAACTATATTCTTTTAATAATAAATAGAAGTTAGAAGTTAATAAATAGAAGAAATAGAAGTTCAATTTTTTACTTTTCCAAACAACCACAAGCACACATATGCATACACACTACACACACACATACACACACATCTATGTGTATGTATGTATGTATGTATGTATGTGTATATATATATATAAATATAAATATATAGTCAATGTTAGCGCATTAACGCATATGGTTAATGAAAAAAATGAATGAGATCATTTATATTACTCCAAATTAATCACACTCTCTTCCGGGGCGTCCGTCAATCTTTGAAAAAGCACACTTTAAGAGGAACTCTTCCACTTTTAATATGGTCACCAACAAAATAAATAAATATTCAATTGATTTTTAGTACTTTATTATTTTTTAGGTTTAGATTGTTTTTTTCACAAAAGGCAAACTACTTGATACGTAATGCAACCGTTGTCATGGTAAAAAGCCAATGCATTGCTGGGCTGGCAGACCTGGACTGCAGAGTCAAAGCAAAGCGATATATGAGCTGATCATCACAAAAGGTTCAATAAAGCATCAGTTCAGAGAGAAAGGTCACCTCTTACCTCTTTGTCCACATCATGAAGGAAACGTTTGCTCTGAAGAAGCCTGCACTTATAGAACATTGTGACCAGAACTTCTTTCGGATCACCCAGCAGCCAATCAGTTTTGAGTATTCACCCGGACCATTTAAAGTGCAGAAACACAATGTTTGTTTCCTGTGGCTGTAAATGTCTTTGTTTCTTCTTGGAGTAATACTGCAGACATTAAAGTCTTTACAGATTGTTTTAGCTCCAATTTACATTTCTGAGATATCTGAGTTTACAAATTAAAACATTTCAGACAATAAAAATGAAGGGAAACATTTTCTCTATGGCCTGTTTTTGTTCAAAAGATCCATCCATCCATCCATCCATCCATCCATCCATCTATGATTTTGTTTGACAGCTCTGCTATGAAACCTTTCTTTATTCAGATTTGGATCTTTCTCTCCTTTCGTAGTATTGATTCACTGAGATGAGAGGCTTTGTTCCCAACTTTTCATGCTGAACTCTTTAAAAGCAGTTGTTCAGAAAAGACTGCTTTGATTTTCTGCAACAGATATTTTTGTTCATCTCAGTAGCCAGCGCCTTCAGGATTTAGTACAACATAGGACAAGATCATAGAACTGTGATGATTTTTAGTCACTTTATGTTTGACTTATTTTGTCTGTAAGCATCATGGTGTGGATTTTGTTTTACAATGAAGTAACGTCTAAACAGAGGTTTTTTTTTGTTCAGAAGTTATTTTATTTTACTGTTATGTCAATAAAAACGTCTCCATTGTGGATCTTCTCTTCTCTGTACATATTCTTTCTTTGGGTGGCTCGCATACGAGAATTGTTCCAGTGAATCAGACAGTGATAGAGACAATAGTATGCGTCAGACTGGGTCTGGAGGCTATTAGACAATCCTCCTGTTCCAATCATACAACATCAGCTCACTGGTGTGATGTGATCCAGAGAGGAAAGGAAGGGGGACTAGTCTGTTGGGGAAACATGTCATGTAATCTTCAGTAGTCGGTTACAAGCTAATAGCTAGCAGCACATTTTCCGAGGGGATTCGGATGATCCGAAGGTGAATCTGGATGTGAACTCCTTCACAAAGAGACTCACTAGTACAGCTGGAACCGCAGTTTGACGACTGAGGGCTGTGGCCTTGTCACAGGAAGCTCGAGGAATCTTGGGAGCTGCAGACTGGAGAGAGAAGCTTCTCCAAGGATGCGCTGCCTTAAAAGGCTATGCAGCTCGGGTTTTGCATTGTTCTCTAGACTGACTTCTGGGCAGACATGCCGCTTCCAAAAGTCTACTTCTTCTTTTAAATTGCTGGCTTTTTCCCCATTCACTTTGGTGCAATTGACATTTCATAGATTTTATATCTCAACTGACAGAATCTATATATCATTCAGTATTAATAAAATATTCAATTGAGAGCTATGACAGCACAAAGAAAATACATTGAATCCCTCAAACTTGAGTACGATGCAATACTGTTTTTTTTTTGCTTCAGAATCAAACATATTTAATCAATATTTTGGTTAGAATGAGACATTTGATTCCTACAATTTGTTGTACAAAAAAAGGAGAGAATATGATTTAAAATTAAATATTACTTATTCATGTGTGAGCTTTTAATAAATTATTTTACCTTCCCTTACAAAAAAAAGGCGGAAACTGAAGTGCTATTATGCAATAAAGTTGAAGGCAATGAAATCCCAAAATACAGAACACTCCGAAACTTAGATAAAAGGATATTTCTGATTTTACTGTCAAATATTATTCTCTATTTTTTTTTTTTTTTATTTCTTGAGAAAAACCTTACAGTTACAACTTACAACTTACAGAAAAAATACAGTTCTTTACTTTATTGTATGTTACCACAAACACTAATGCTCTAATGTTTGTTTTCAATGTGACATCTTTAAGGAAAATCCGATTTGGTTTTCTCTTCCTGTACATTTCTCTGTCAAAAACCTCTGAAGCTACAGACATACAGGGCATGGGACACACATTCAAGAACGTGCAAAGATGGATAAAGCTTGGTGTGAAATGTGGAAGCTTTGCAAATCTTTCTTTAGGCTTTTTTTGAAACCTATAATTAATATAAACCTATAAACCTATAATGTCCTATAATTCCGGCCGGGTTCAAACCGCAATTATTAATTCCTCCTCCATGATTAACTTTCAAACTGCTGGCATTAGAGTAGCTGATAAGGGATGCCATCCATACGTCGCTCCCGAAAAGTTCAACCTGGTTTAACTTGCAGGGCGGGTTCCATGGATGGCTCTTTTATGCGTAGAGCCCAAAAAGGGTCAGAAAAATTTGCATAGCTCTGCGTGAAAACAATAGAGATATGAACATAGAAGCCCATTTTGAACAACTTTACCTAAAGTGGTCGCTTGAACACATATTGTCGAGGGCGTTGGGAACGTATCTTAAGACAACCCAGCCATTGTTTTTTTTCTCAAGGCATGAAAGAGATTAGGTCCCAAATCAGCATAGTTTCTTTGTGTTTTCTTTCCTTTCTGAGCCCTAGTTTTTTTTTACATTTTTTTTATTTGGTATTTTCTTTTTTTGTGCACTGTACGTCTGTAGAAGTTATTATTTCACCCTCCAGAGGGGCTGGGATCAAAACAGCTTCTTTGTTAGTTCACACAACTTCACCGGCAAATACCATACGGGTTTGTGTTCCGTTGTGTGACAAGCACAAATATAATATAAGGAACGCTTGTATTTTCCCAGCAGGGTGAAACGGCTGACAAGTGGAGCACATTAGCATAAAAATAATGCAAAGTGCCACTCTCTGTCTTTCTATATGTAACATAGTGAGTCATGGAGATTTTGTAGTGCGTTAACCTTGCCTTTTTCTTTTTATGCTTTGGGACTTCTAGTCAAATTCATTGCTTAAGGAAGGTCTCGTTTTTTCCCTTCTCTTTCATTCGTTAAAGTAAAACCTGTGAAAGTTTGGTGAAAAAAATGGTTGTCTAGACAGAAATGCAGCATAATGTTACAAAGAATGATGATACTAAAGGGAAAGATTTAGATAATTCTAACTTAGCTATTTTTAAAATATCAAGTAAAGGAATAAATATTGTTTATGGAACGTAAGCACTTATCTTTCAACTATTTTACTTTAAAATAGTTCTGTAACCCTTTATAGTAACTTTTATCTTCTTAGCTACGACCCGGCTTTACAAACAGAGAAAAAAATAGAAAACATAATGCATCCGAAACACATTCAAAAAAACATACAAGCACATATCAAGCACCTCAGAAAGTATGTGAATCATCAAAACTAAGATAAGTGGGAATTTAACCAGGCTTGTTGGGTGTCTGCCTGGATTTTATTTAGGGTGGTGGGAAGCGATGGATAAATGGAGTAAAGTGAAGGGTGGATTAGGAATTTGGTGTGTGAGCAAACGGTGTCTGTAAAGGTATGTGGCATCGAGCATGTGTTCAACAATGTGTTAAACATGGGTTTTTGAACCCTCACACAGGTCTATCCCTACCCAACATTAGCGCATCACAGTAGGACGAGGCCCGGTGCAAATGTCAAAGCGTTGTGAATGCTGCTCCAGGCTTTTTCTTTCACAGCTCTACTCCGATAAAGGAAAGACTTGGTGTCATATAGTTCCAGCAGGGCACAAACCACTATGATTTATTTCTCTTCTATTATTGATTTTAAGGAGTTGGCACTTCTGTGTTTTGATAAAAAGGCTAGCAATGCATGCATGGCTACTAAATCCAGATCCTGATAGAGCCTGAAAATGGACTGAAAAACTTGTATAAAGACACGTGAAGTCGAGAGTTTTGACTTTGGAAGCCCAGAACACGCAGATATGTGTGTTTAGAGACTTTTCATCTAAAGTGGCTGTTCAAATGCGCGTGTGAATGTAGCACAAGGAGGAAATAAACCAAGAGATGAAAAGTGGAGTTGTGAAGTCACGCCATATTAGTTGTTAAAATTGGATTTATTGTGATCTGCTTGTTTAAATGTATGTTATATTCACCTCCTCAGATCTCTTTTCTGATGACCCAGTTTGCCTGTAAATGATGATAAATTCATGTCGGACAGCAAATACTCTTTGAAACTCAGCATTGGCTTATAAGCATCACATTTAAAAGATCAATGTATCTGATTATTTGTTATCCATTTTCATATTTTTAATGGGTACATGGTGGTTAGCACTGTGTGAAGCTGCTGGTTTGAATCCTGGCTGACGGTCCTCTTTGTGCAAGTATGTTTTTTTTTTTTCAAAACTCTGGATTTATCTCACACTCCAAAAATGTGGATCATAGGTTAATTGGTATTTCTCAGTTGCACTCACACACGTGAGTGTGTGTTTAAGTGTGCAACCCTGCGACAACTTGGGAACCTGGTCAGGGTGTGCCCGCCTTCACCCAACGGTCGCTGGGTTGGTTCCAGAAACCCTGTGACTCTGAAAGGGATTCAGTGGGTTCAGAGGATGGATGGATGCTACAGTTATATTTTGGCTACTTTTACCTTCTAGGGTACTTGTCAGGGATAACATCAAAGAGTGTTTGACTGCCGCTAAGAATCAATTGGCCAACAAATTTTAAGTTAATGTTGCATTTGGAGGATACACCAGAACCAAAACTTTATTTACGCCCCCCCCCATCCACCACAACAATCCACATGTATCAACGCCAAAACAGACTCTGAGGTCCAATGTCTGTATCCCCAAAGGATTAGACCTGATTCGCTAGGAAAATAGAGCTCTGCAAAAATATGAGTTCTTGAGCCAAAAATATTTTTTTTTGTGTGTGTGCCAGCGCTACATTTGTGCGTTTCATCATCCGCCGCCTAAGCAGAAAGTGGCTTTAATTTAGATGAGACACTAAAACCTAAGCTCGAGGAACCGTGATTTAGTGTAGCCAAAGATGAATAAATACCCGTCTGGCTGTGTGTGTGTTTGTGTTGGAATAATTTGGCGTGCGTACACCAACAATAAATGTTTAATATTCCGGATGATATAGCTCATACAGATGTGTGATGATGCTTTCAGGCGAGCAGTTATGCTCCCTCTTAATGAAGCTGCTTTATCCGTTCTGCCCAGAACCCATCCAGTACATTCATAAATTTGCAGACGCTGCATGATGAAGTGGACCCAGGTGTTTCAAGGTTGTGTGATGTTGATAACGCCAGCCGTTACTGATGCCCCATTGTTGCGTGTGTTGTTCTCTATGTTTTATCATAATGAATGCAGCGCAAAGCAGAATGAGGCAGCTGAAGTTGTCTTGAAGTGTGACAGAACTGTGGATCGCTATATTAAAACACAGTTCCATTAAGCATGATATTTATTTTGCTCTACATCTTTCTGCAACTTGGAGACTTTTTTACAGTGGCCCTGATGTACAAATCATATCAACAAATTGCTCAACCCAAAAACCTTTTAAAGACCACAATTAAAGGAGCAGACCAAAAAAAAAAAAAACATTTTAGAAAATCAAATATTTCAAAAATATTAAGATGAAGTTAAAATGAAATGTTCTGGAAAACAAAAGTAATTTCCAGAAATCAAAATGAAAAGTTAAAAAACAAAACACAATAAGACTCTGGAAAAGGTAAGTACTATGGGACGTTGTTTATTGGATGAAGATGTTTTGTTTTTAACATTTAATCTTTTTAAATGCATCTTCAATGTTTTTATACTAATACAAGATTTATGATTAATATGGAACGTGTCCAGTATCATTTCATGCTGAATAACTTTCAGTTGAAATAATGGTCAAACATCATCATCCAATCAGCGGTGTTCCATAGTACGTACCATAGTAATCTTTTCTGGTTGCCTTTAAGAAAGAAAATGCATAAAACAAAAGTAATTTCCAGAAATCAATACGAAATGTTAAATGAAACAGAAAGAAATCAAAAAGGGTAGGATAGGTACTACGGGACAATGCCATATGGATGATGGAGTTCATCCTCCATATTAACATCCAATCAGTGATGTCCCAGAGTTCTTACTTTTTCAGATTTCTTGTTGTGCTTCCTTTATTAACATTTAATTTTGATTTCTAAAAGTTATTTTTGCTTTTCAAATTTCTCCTTTTTATATTGTTTTTGGAATTTGGTTTGATTCCTAAAATCTACAACTTTTTTTTAGTATTTGTTGAGCTTTTTTAATTGTCGTGATCTGTAAAATGATTTTGCATTGAGTGATACATTGATATGATTTGTACATCAGGGCCACCGTACTTTTTTAAAATTTTCTTCTCCTCCAAGCATTGACTGCTTTTATTCTTAAGCGGGAATCTGGTGTTACCCCAGCAACAGAGTCATGAGTAATTTTGTTCTGGATGTGCAGGAAAAAAAAAATCATCGACTTATCATCCTCGCTCAGTTTGGTGCTGATTTAAAACCAAATCACTTAGCCCAAGATCAACTCTGCGCTAAGTGTTCATGAAGAGGGATGTTGGCTCGGTAGATTGCCTCGATGGGCTCTGTCGGGTGTCAAATGGGCCACTGGGCCGTTGCCTTGAAATATTATAGAGCGCCTCAGATGGGCTACACTCTGAGCAAGGCCAGTTCACTAATCACTTGATAACATCTGAGCCTTTTAAATGTGCAGAAACTGTAGCTTGTGTGACATCTATGACTTAGAAATGTAGTGTGCCAGAAGATTTGGATGTAGCACGAAAGCTAATAACAATTACCCAGAAAACATGCCATTTTCTGAAAGGATGTGGCGTTTTTTTTGTGTGTGTATGTGTGCATCGTTGGGGGATGAATATGTCCAATGTGGTTTTAGACATGCTGAAATGCACTCGGACAAAGCGAGGCTGGGGATTTATAGTGTGGAAGCTCTGGGCCTCTGTGCCTCCAATTATCCTGATGGCCTGCTCCTGCCACCTACCGCACTACAGAAATAGACCATACAGGCAGAACAGGCGGGCAAGTGGACCGTCGCAAGCACATAAAAGAAAAATTGTCAGAACGTGTGAAAACATAAAAAAAGAAGCCTCCTCCCTTCACATCTCTATTTCCTACAAGTTTCTCTTCTAGAGGGTGTAAGGACACGGCGCAACCATCCGTCTGCACTTGCTACCATGCACTCTCCTTCCCTAAATGCCTGCCGCCTGTCCTCGGCGTCTCCCACAGGTCTCCTCACGGGCACCGTCGCAGTTGATGGTCCGTGCTCTCCCCCTTTTCACTTTGCTGGCCTAATTGGAAGAGAAAAGTTCCTCCGTCGCACACGTCTGTCCAAGGGGCTGTGTCTGTTCACAAGGCTACGGGCAGTGAACAATTAATGAATAATTACTGCTCCTGTGGACCCTCGTGGGGCCCGGGCCACAATTTACAGCAGGAGGAGAGTGTCAAATGAGTCTGTAGACATAACTACTGCTGAGGCATTGAGACTAAAACAGTGCCTAAATGACCCGTCTTTAAGGCAAAGTCTTATATGGTACTTCTATAATGACTAGTAAACAGCAATCCAACTCTATGGCAAGCATCACCTTTGTGTATTTAAAATACACTAAAGAAATAGAGAAATGGAAAACGTACTCCATGGAAAGCCTTAAGAAAAAGGACAAAGACGCTGAGCTGGCGGCAGGATTCTCATATTTCATCGTCATTGTTGTCAGTGGGAGGTTTTGACTCCGTTACTTTAACCTTTCCCTTCAAAACCAAACACGATGTCTCCAAGACTCAAAACCACCTGGACGTTTTTACCTTTATCAACCCAAGCTTGAATTCAAAGTATTCTAATAATGTTTCATATGACTGGCAAGTAAACATTCCCTTGACGGCAAGTCTCTAAGGACTTTTATCCAGAATTTAATTATACCAAGACTACAAAATGGCAAAACTCATTGCTGGTACATTATTATTATTTTTCTTTTTTCTTTGCTAAATGTAACATCAGTAATGTTGCTGTCTGCAGCATTGTACAAGTTCTGAACATTTTTCTTGTAAAAATATACACTCCAGCATGGTGGATAGATGCAGATCCATTGGTACATAACTAAAGGGAGATATTCATGGATTTTTCTTGCCTGCATAGTAACATGGTGGTTAGCACATTCGTTTCACAGCAAGAGAGTTCCTGCTCTGAATTCTGACTAAGGCTTTTTAGTTTATTCACAACTTTTCTCCTGGTACTTTGGCTTTCCTCTGCTGTCCAACAGGACGTGCAATATGTGGGTGGATCATACTAAAAATCACTTAGTTTAAGATGGGAAGTCCAAGTTAGACATCAATCCTCAGCTGTTGACAGAGGGTCTTAAAAAAACCATCAATGAGAAAGAGAAAGTAAAAAGACAAATCCTTCAAAAAAAGAGAGTAATTGTTTAGGCATATCAATCTTAAACGATCGAGACAGTATGGTTGGTTTCTAAATAGTTTTCAATGAAACCTTTTATCAAACAACACCAGGGTCTTCATCCATCCATTCATTTTCCAAACCAGCTTAATCCCTTTTAGGTCACATGGTTCCTAGAGTCTGTTCCACCTATTGTTGTGTGAACACCAACTCTAGTTTGTCAAAGACATGTAGGAAAGTTCATGTTGAAATCAGAGCAAAGACGACAGCTGGTGCCACCGGGGACATGTCTGATCTTGGATGTTTTGACATGGTTGTGTCTGATTAGCAGAGATGGAGACTTGGACTTGAGAGTCAGACTTGAGTTGCACTTAAGTAACACATGCAGTCAGTTGAGTCTTGACCTGAGTTTTGAGGTCTGGGACCTGTGCACAATGTTCATTAGTTTATTCGTCTTCTATCATCTGCAGGACATGGCCAAAATAAAAGCTCTTGTTGTAAAACGTTTGCACTAGAAATGGAAGAATACCAACTACCTGCTATTGTAACCTCACGAGTTGTTTAAAAGTAGCTTAGTGACAATGTTTCATTTTAACAATCAGTTTTAAAACGTACAAGTTCTTGGGAGTTGTGTGCAATATTTCTTGCCTTGCTCTTAAGTTGTATTGTATGTCAACGCTGTCAGGTCTAAAATTAAAAGCTTTTGCATCAGGACTTCAGAAAACACCCTCTGCCTATCATTGTGTCCCCACAAGTTGCTCTAAAGTAGTTAAATGTCAATTTTTGACAGAATTCTTTTAACTATGTTTTAAAACTTGACTGAACTTAAACTTGCAAAATATGACTCTTGAGCATCTTTGCTGGTCCGTTCTTCAATGGGAGACTACCTGGGACTGCCAGGTGTTATAAATGGGCACTTCCCAGTGTTTCTATGTGCCGGTCCAGAGTGCGGGTAGATACTGCGGGTAAGGTCAGGAAGTGCATTCTACATAAAACTAAATCCAAATCAAACATACAAGTTCATTTGCTGTGGTGAAACCACAAAAGAAGTAGCTGTAACACATTCTCCTCTGTTGAAATCATTTCATGTATCCACCTCCACAGTGAGATCATTTTCTATTCTCTCCTTGCCCAAGTCTGTCCCTGCATCGCCTGAATAGCTTAATGTGCATTTTTTTAGAGCTCTTAAAGCTCCAGATCCCCTGTTTTCACACATTCTGTTTATCAAATATATCACCATTGCACAGGTCTGTATCAATTTATAGGAGAAGTCAGCAGGTTATTACACTGTAATGCAAGACATGAAAGCCATAACATTAACGGTTTGTATGGCATAATCTCATAACGCTACCCATAATGCAGCAGTGATACCTTGAATGTGTTAAATGACAGGCTAAGTGACCATAAATCATGTGGCTGTTAGAAGGTGGATTTTTACCTCAGGCTGAAATTCCTATGTTATTTATGATTATATTATCCTTTTCTGACTAAAACACAGCAGTGAATTTATGGAGAAATCAAAGAAATGTAGAAAAACAGGGAGAAAAACAAGAATGCATTATGTATCACTGTTCTGTTTACTTGTAGCAATGTTTTCATAAAACATTTTTTTAATGCCTTCGACTTTTGCTCAGGTTGTAAAAAATAAGTTTTACTAAAGAAGGGGTTTATGCAGAAAAGTATAACATATTTCCTCTTCTCTGAAATAAAGAAAAAAACTGTTTTACATGTCATATATTCATCATATCGTATATTGTCGGATTTTTCCTTGATGAAAAAAATCAACAATGCGTCAGCTGTGTAATGATGAAAGCTACATTCTTGAACATGAGTTTAACAAATGGTATTCACACGGGACAAGCAGAGAGGGGCTTCTTGTTCTGTTGCTACTCTTTACTGGTGCGTGTCCGGCACCTAAAGTTAAATGAGGCTTGTGGAGTGTAGAAGTGTTGTAAATAAATTTTGCTTCAGGCTTTTTCTTTCTCTATTCTAATACCTAAAAAATTTGGTGTCATGTAATCCATCTGGACTAAAACTGCTGATGTTAATTTCTCCTTCATGATCAACTTTCAAATGGTTGGTTCTTGATTTTAATGGATTTTAAAGACTTTAAAAGCAGCAGTAGTTCATCAGAAATGTTCCTCTTAGTTGTGGACGGGACTGTTGTCGCCAAGTAAGCCTAATGTGATTTCCCATGATTCCTTTGTTTAGACTTTGTCCCGCTAGCTAACCCCCAAGCTAACATTAGCAGTGCAACAAAAATGGAGAGCAATATCCGAGTTCAGTTTCGAGCCAGATACCAGCTCAGACGAAGAAATCAAAGAACAAGGAACTACTCAGAAATACAGAAAAATAGAACTTGGTTTTATTTAATTGGGAATACCAACAGATGTAACCCATCCGTGTGTATGTGCATGGTCCAATGGACTGGCGATCCATCCAGGGTGCACCCCACCTTCACCCATCAGTAGCTGGATTAGAATCCATTGACCTTGTGACCCCAAAATGGATTAAGCAGATTTTAGAATGGATACATGGAAGACCAGTTATGTTTAAAATTAGCTGTAGTTTGCTATTATGCATGTTCACTTCACACATGTAGATGCATTTTCATATTAATAGTCGACATTAACACCCCTTAACAGCTGGTGTGTAAAGAAAAGCAAAAAATAAAGTAACACATTTCAGGATTGGTTGTTTGCTTCCATGATATTGTGAAACTCTTTAGATTATATCACCCACCCCCTTTCTCACAAGGTAATCCAAAATCATCCACCAGTGAGACCGTCTCAAAGCACAGTCAATAGTTGTAAATATTTCTGGCATGCTCTTAGTTTCATAAAATGACAGCTTTGAATGTCAGTTAGTGACAGCCTCTGTCAAACATCCACATTCTGGATTGCAAAGCCTCCCACCCTGCCAGCTTTTGATGGAAGCTCACAAGAGGTGGGCCAACCCGGCGCGCCAGTCCTGAGTGCCATTTGATTTCAGCTGTCGATGGAGGGCAATGCCAAAAAAAAAAGAGGCAGCAAGTGTTCACCCGTTCATTCACTCGCTCTGATTCAAATCACGCAAGCCCATTCTGGCACCAAAAAGAGGAAACCTTTCCCCTTTTTAACCTCTTTTATAGAGAGGTGTTAATTCCATATGATGGATGTCGGAACCTCGCCTCGTGCGTATCCTCTGTTCTCCTCCTTATCATCTTACGGTGTTGCTTTTTTATTCCTTTCTTTGAGAGCTGAAGGAGGAGAATCAGACCAGTTGCTTAAATGGTTGGTTGGATCCGGTGGACACAATGTGAAGTGCTGAGCAACACGATATTACAACTCTGTGGGGAGTCAAAGATCTGTGCTTGCTTTGACTGTTGTGGACGTGAGGGGAAAGTTGATCGCGGAGGGAAGAAGGGAGGTCATTGGAGCTGGCCCCTGTTCCTCCTGTGTCACAACACCGGCAATAACACTGTAAAAGCAATTACCCGCCGCCTCGGACTATCCGCTTTAGCTCCTGTTGGCTAATTTTCGCCACAAATAATTGACGAACAAAAACAAGATCGAACTAATTGCTTATATTCATTTGATGCCCTGCTGTGGCTTCGGAGGGGCTGCAAGCACACAAAAACCTGTTTGTGTAGTGCATTAGGAAGCAATTTGTCGGTCAGTGGGTGTAAATATAACATGGTTCTGATTGTTCTCTATCTTCCTCATTAAAGCAGTGCAGGAACAGCTGCATGAGCGCACCCAGCAACTAAAGAAGAGAACCACTCTTTTGTGACTGAAATGATAAAATGCATAATTAGGTAGTCAGTGTTGTGTTGCATCTCACTCTCATGTCTTACGCCGATAGTTCAGGCTATGTGTCCCTCTTTATTTTCAGAAGGATTATCTTCGTTAATGATGCGCAGTTGTCTTCCTGTTTTGTCTTTGGTAATTTACCTTTTATTGGCTGGCTTTGCAATTTCATTTGAGCGAGGGGTTCATTTAATAATTCACACGCCTCGCCGTTACAGGCCGTTTCAAGGCCCACCTGTAGTCACACTGCGACTAGGTACACTCAGCTAGATGTGTGCATAAAAGGGACCTTGGTGTGGAGAAAAAAAATCTAAAATAATGTATCCATGAGGAAATGTATGCTTAACAGTAGGTGAGTTGAGTTGAGGTGTGTTCATTCAAAACAGGCAGATTTCCCAAATAACAAGTCTGCTTACTAGTCACATTGAAAAACTCAATCAGATGAAAATTGTGCCTTAAGTATTTTTTAAGATGTTCTTAAAAGAATATGTTCTTTTCTGATGAAAGAGGTCACATATTAAGAAAATTAAACTCAAAATTACATTTCTGAGTATTACTTTTTTCAAATTCTTGATTAATCAGAAGCAGACAAATTAGAATCACGTCTTTGTTTTCCTCATCTGAGCTATTCTGTTGTGTGTATATATATATATATATATATATATATATATATATATATATATATATATATATATATATACAGCTAAATACCTCTATGAATATTTAGTTTGGGCTGAAGAGGAAAGAGGGATTTTGGACTTAATGAGCCATTTTCAAACATTGAACATTCCTATTATTTCTGTGACGCAGTTGTTTGTGGGATAACCTGCATTGTTTCTTTTTTAATTTCATATTGTTGTTGTTTTGCTGTTCTTGTTAAAAAAAAAAAAAAACAAACAAAATAGGGTTCCATTAAGGGAAACTGGAAAAACTGGACCTGCCAAAGTGGACAACTGCCTGGGAACATTGGTTCTTCTTCTATATAAGCACCCTAACATGGTTTCTCTTCATATTTACATATCAAAGATGGCTGACAATATGCGGCCTCCCATACACTTGAAGGGTACATGAAGAAAACCTGCTGGTTCGTTTTTATCTAACTGTTTTCCTCTTTTAAGTATAAGATGTGGATGGTCTACAATCATTTGTTAAGTAGGATTTGCATCTTTTTGGAGCTAAACTAATTCCCTCAACATAAATCTACTAGAAACCAGGTTTTCTTAACCCTTTAACACCAGTGCTGTCGTCGACAGTGCCTGAACAACACACGCTTTTTGACATACCATAAATCTTAGACTGTTTACGCAACGTAGAAATGATCGGATTTGAATACCGGCTTTAAACCAATGCAGCGGTTTACACAACAGCACAAAGCAACTTTTCCCCCGAAAGATCTGGCTACAGACATCAAAGTCCAAAACCTGAAATGGTTTATTAAACAGCACGAAAAAATGTTGTATTACCTTAACAGTCATGGTTTTCCACGTCTTAATTACAATTTTTTAAAATATAATTCTGAACACTTGAGTTACAGTTAGGGTTAGGCTAAGTCGTATAGTTTCTGCTTCTGGCTGATGATGTCAGGCGCCATCTTGTCTGCAGCCAGCTACCTCTCGTTTTCTCAGAATCAGCTGATTTATCATTTTGTGTAAACATTTCAGTACTATAAAGTGTTTCATATGAGTTCAAGGCTGTTTTTGTCAGCTTCAGAATCACTTGGAATTATGTTAATTGCGTCAACATAAAGCTCCGATGTAAAACTGCAAGTCTTCTACCCTGATTATAGTAATACCTTGTTATTAAAGAACATAAAATACATCCGATTCATTTTTGCCTAGAAATAATTTTATACATTATGTGAATCCCCTTCAGTGTACCCAGCCTCATCTTCTTTGTGTGCGCAACCATGAAAAACAGGACTGCAGTCCCCCCTCGATTCTCATCTAGCCACTCCGCCAAGCCCTGTGAGGAAGATCATGCTCACAATTGTATTTGTCCTTGCGTTGAAGCATCACCGGTTCACCTTGTCACTTTAAAAAACAGAAAGCTAGACCTTCCTGTTAAGTTTGTCCACATTAAAATGGATGTGTGCGCAGTACAGTAATATCACTGTCCCTCCGTGAGAGGCATCATTATCTCCACCCTTCACACTATTCTGTCCAGGGGAACTTGTTAATCTCAGTGTAAAAAAAAAAAAGTGGTTAAACAATGTAAAATAGAGTCCTTCCCTGTTCACCATGTGTCATCCTTTGCTGTCGCGTGGGGGCAATTTTTATGGGAGCTAGTTATGGGACATCGGATGGCCGAAATAATATTAGCGTGGCGGTGACAGGCACGTGAAGGCAAGATGAATCTAGGATAAAAATAAAGGCAAATTAATACAAATGGTGTCTCCTTCACCTAGAGGGGGGAATAAATCATAGGTGGAGTAATGTGGTGCGTTGTCTCACCTCTCATGGCCACTTTTTCGTTGTCTCACACAGATGCTAACCCATTCACTTCTTTTTTTTGTTGCTTTTCACTCCCTAACTCACTTCCTCTGATTAAGTAAGCTACAGTGTCCTTTTGTTTTAATAAACCACTCAGAGACCTCACTCTCTTCTTTCTGTATATATCTGTCACAGTGTCACCTTGGAAGAATGCAGAACATCGTTTCATAAAGAATTTGCAGTGTTAGTGTAGTTTATGTTATTATTTTTTTCCCTTTCAGTTGTGTTTATGTACTCGTGGGAGGATTTTACCAACTAATAAATAGGCTGTCAATGTATTTGTTTACGTTGTGCCCTTTTACTCAAGTGGTGCATTTGAACAAGAGGAAAATATTTTTTTCATTTGGCTGCAAGGCTCCTGTGACAACCTTACACTCCCTGATCCTTTATTTTTTTTTTTTTATATTTTACCATTAACTGTATTTGTCCAACGCTCAAATTAAGCACAAATTCACTTTACAACAATAAGAATTCTGACACATCTGTCATTCATTGCTTTAGTTAAAACTAAATTAATTTTGTAAAATATTATCATGCACACACTAATTCTTAAAGTTAATTTCAGTTCTGGGAATAAATTGGCTAATTAGCAAAATTGAGATCTTCTAAGCTAGCTCCCACTACTGCTAGTTGTAAGCAGTTGCTTAAATTCATTTGATTTTTTTGGTTTGTTCTTTTTACTATAGCACACGTAAATAGAGTAAGTTACCATTATTACTAATATTATTTTTATTTTTTCTAAGTTGATGTACGGGAAAAAAAACATAATAGTTGGACCTAAATTGTACAGTCAGAAAAGTATATCCATAACGTTTATGCTAGCATTTTTTTGCTAGTACGTTTTTTTTTTTTTACTTTAGTGGCGTATTATTCCATATTTCTACTGTACAACTACAGTAAAACTTTGAATACTATAGATGACACCATAGAGATAGAATAACTCACTTTCCAAACTATCAAAACTCTTTAACCATTTACACAATTAATGCAATTCCAACAGATTCTGAAGCGAAGAAAACATATAGCACTTCTCAGAATCAGTTGGTTTACACTGACTGTGTAAACACTACTAGTGTGAAGTGTTTCATTTTAGTGCACAGCTGCTTTTCTCCCTTGTTGCATCAATTTGCAACAAATTAATATATAAAGTTTCTATTTTAAATTGTCGTATAAAAACAGTAAAAATGAATTCATTGCAGATTAGTAAAATGGGTAGAACACAAAATAATTACAGGAAAAGTAAACAAGATGGCTAAGCTAATGCTAAGAGTGCCAAAGCAGAGTAGTAAGTACTGCCACATTAAAAGTCTAAAAACTCATATTATATATACATGTGTGTATATATATAAATATATATATACACACATGTATATATATATGTATATATATATATGTGTGTGTATATGTATGTAATATCCTTTTTTTATATAATTTTTTAAAATATAAAACAGCTTCTTTTCATCTTAATGAAATGTACTTTTCAAAATAGATGTCTTCACACACAAAAAAAAAACTGCTTTAAAGGGATTTTTCCCTAATTTTTTTCTTTTTAGCTTAAAAAAAGTTTTCTTTACAACATTATGCAGTAACAGCACTCATTTTCATAGTTTGTTTGCATGTTTTCTTAATCTTTAAGTAATCCACATTCACGAGCATTCATTTGATGACATTTATCTATACATATTTTTTTGTTGTAGTTAAAAGATATGAAATTGACACTAGTTTGGAAAAAGATTTTCCAGATGTAATTTTGGGCATGTGGACATGCATGGCACTAACGCCAGTGCATGAAACTCAAGAACAAACAGCAACGTTAAGCCTGGCCAAAGATGGATTAATCATGCTACCAGCTGACAGATGCTTATACTTGGAAGCCACTCTAAATGGATTGTGGAATGAATGCTAGCACGGGCACTGCGGACACTGTGTGATTATGGTTATGGCTTGTAAAGACTTTTCAAAGACGATCTGTGCTGACAAAACGGGATAAACAAGCCTAAGTTGTTTATCTATTTATCCACGTATTATTCTGTTGACTAGCAGATCATAACATTTGTTGGAATCTTGTTAATAAAAATGTTTTAGATGTTTTATCATATATCAAAGCAAGATCCTTATATGCATAGCAGTATTTGAGGACATCCAACATAATAATTTAAATTATTTTGATGTGTAATGTCAGTTATGAACTAAAGTTATATCTTTATTATATTTTCATTGACAAACTAACATAACATCGCTGTGTTTTCATTTTATCTTGTAATAATTACGAAAAAGAAAAAGAAAAAAAAAAGGTTTTCTTCAGTGTGTTTCTTCAGTTGTTCTTTGTTTATTATGATTCCATGAATGCTTTAAGTTTCACTTCACTCCATGTTGTTTGTGTACAATTCTTTGGTTTGCCTTGAGAAAGACAAAACCATATATTTTAAACAAATCCTGTGTAGCACTAATCCTAAAAGAACTGTTGTACATATTTCTCACCTCTAAGATCCAAATGAATGTTTTATACTTAGAATACTCTTTAAAAAGCAAGAGCTTGTAATGGAAGTAAATAGTTGGAATTTTGTTGCCACAACAATGTCAAGAATTTATACTTTTTTGAAATAGAAATTGTAGAAAATTAAATTTGACAAATCATTTAAGTATAGAAGATTGGCTGGAGAAAAAAAAAAGAGCACAAAAAATAAAGGAAAATGTACCAAACAATTGCTTAAGAGAACATGAGAAATAAAGTTTTTTTAAATTCCTGGTCACACTATATATATTTGATGAAAAAAATATAGCAGCCAAGGTTACAGTACCTATTTTACAGAGTAAATTCTGGCAATTTCAGCTCAGTAAAAAAAAAAAAAAATGTATGCCTTTATTTTTACAGTGTTACACTGTATTTTTTAAGGGTAAATACAATGTTATTTATGTTATTAAGGAATATTACCCTTCATAATATCACCCTAGCATATTCTGGAAACCACAGCTGCCAGTGTTTATTTTTTTACAGTGTGACAAACTTCTTTTACCAAAGCTGAAAGGAATTTCTTCTCAATAAAAAAAAAAAAAAAAAATGGAAGCTGCTACTTGTAGTCTCTTTGAAAAATGGACACATTGAAGTGCAATGGGACCGGGCTAGACTGATTTGAGGGAGCAGAGGGCATGTCCTGATTGATAGATGGAGCAGGGAGGGGTGAGGCTTCCCGTCAGGTGATTTTTGTGTTACATGCACAGCTGCAGGCAAGCAAACTTGCTCCCTGCAAATCTCTTGAAGTTTTAACAGAGGCCAAAGGTTGGGCCCCAAAGATAACTCTTTGTGTGAGCTTTAGGAAATGCCAGTGCTGGGAAAGTGTGTAGTTCACTCCGGCTCCTTTTTTCCTTTCTTTCTTGAAGTCCCCTCTTAATCATCCTTTGATCTTTTTTAAAAGCATACCCCGTGATCTTTTAATTGGGATTTTGCGATTTTAAGCCAAAATTCAAAAATCTGTGTCGCTTGACATGGTTTATTCAGAGCAGCAGGAGTTTATTAGAAATTAGACACTGAGTTAAGGGAGGGATCGCTGATGTGAAGCAGCCCCCCTTTACTCTTACTGTTTCTGAGAGCTCTCTGTTTACACATCTACAAGTGGATAACTTAGAATGGGGCAGAGCATGGAAATAGTGGCCCGCCCGTTGTATTTTCTTTATAACAAATACAATCTTTTTTTGAATGGCATTTTTTTTATCTGGTCCTAATTTACAATGATTTTGAAGAAAGAAACACTCAGAAATGCAAACATAAGCTTAATGGTCTTCATGTATCATTAAAAAATAGTGCCACAAGAACATGTTCAAAACACCCAGAACACCAATGTCATTGTAGTGGGTCTTCAATGCTGAGGACATTAGGAAAGGTGGGTGTCAATTAAAAATTAAAACAGTTCAAAATAGTTACATAATATAATTAGAATTTGAATATATTGGGAAACAAAAAAGAAAAACCAAATAGGTAAATAAAAAGTTCTAATTATTCTATGGTTGCATCATTTAGCTATATTAAAACAAACTTTTTTTTTCCTAAGTGCCCTAAAGTGTTCACATTCTGCTCAAATAAAATATATACATATTAAAAAAAAACCTCAAAAGCCTCATTTGGAAGAAAACTTCCCAAAAAGAAAGTTATACAGTAAAGTCGATTTTTTATTAGAATGTCAAGTCCAGCTGTGGAGGACAGAACAAATGAACCTGCCCCCTCATCATTGGCTCTAATTATACACATTAATATGAATGAGATCATTATGGTGACAGAATGTGTGTTATTTATCAGCTCCATGTTCACAGCGGTGCTTGAGATGACAGGAAAGTGAGGTCACTCAGGTGAAACACCAAATGTGCCTATACCTCCAGACTTGTGAGTCATCGTTGTTTGTTTGTGTGTTTGGGCCTCTCTTCATAGTTGCGCTCTCTTTCGTGTTTGTTCATAATTCATGACCTTTCTTAGGATTCAAAACCCCAGTCTTAACTTTAAAAGCTTAAACCCTTCACTTAAAAAAAAAAGATGTCTAAAGGAAGTAAACAGAGCATTAGGGAGAGGTGGGAGTAACTTATGTGCCAGTGCAGCTATTAGGAGATGCGTTTGCCTTCTACGTGGGCATAGCGATCCCAGTGAGTGGTTGCTTTTTCACCAGACAAACAGAATGTTCATTATCCTGGAGGGAGACAAACTTCTTTTATTCCTGCTGACTGTTCGCTTCACAGACTTTCCTCTGAAGCTGAGGCGTCTGAGCCAGGCTCAAGCCTCAAGTCTGTTCCCGGCTTTTTCTTAACTTTTCTGTGTAATCAGGTGCAGTGGATTTCTGCAAATATAATTACTGTCACTAGGAGGAGCCACAAGTACCAAATATTTGTCATTGTTTACTAAGACTATGAAGTCCAAATACCTTCCAAACAGTGAAACATCCTCCGAAAATGGCATCTAATTAGGGAGCGACTTCATAAGCTGTTCAAAAGCCAACACACTGGGATGTAATTTTCTTTTTAAATCTGTAATTGATTACTTTTTTATGGCCCAACATAAATTTATGTGGCTATATTTGAGTGTGCATGATGGCTCGCAAAGTGAATCTCACTTCACTTGCAAGTGAACCTTGGTGTTTATAAGATCTTTTTCTTTTCCAGAAGAGCCAACTATTCTGCAATCTGCATGACACGCTGACTTTTGATGAGCTGTGAGATGCTGTGGGAGCTCTTCTGGCGCCCGCTGTACAATGCTCAAGGCAGCAAGTTCCTACCAAGAAATTCCAAAAAAGTGCTTCCATTGCACTTTCGCGAAATATGTAAATTCTGATACACCTCCAAGCGCCAAATCTTTTTTTTTTGATAAATGCAAGTTTTTTTCATTATTGTCATCTTTCCATTAGGAGAATTGATTATTGCAAATCAAATTTGAGCAGTCTTAAAGTCAGTGGAAATGCAGCTTACAAAGTGCATCTGAGCGCATGTCTGTCTTGCAGTTCCGTTGCTTAAAATGTAATATACAATTGTTGTGACTGTAAGTATTCGTAAGGCTAGTTATTGTGAGTTGCACATACAGGTGACACTGCTGTACGATGCCCTTACATCACTCTCTAGTTGTTTGTGAGGTGTCTGGCCTCTTACAGCAGTCTGTTTGAGGTGCATGCATCTCTCGTACGTTACCTTTATTTGTTGTAACCTGTCAGTCGCAGCATGAACATGTTTGTTCTCACCAAGTGGCCTACAGCCTTGATATTTTTATCTATATCAACTTATACTTGATATTTTGCACAAGCCCCCAACAGGTCATTTTTTGTCAGCAGAAAGCTTCCACCCATAAGGGCCGTTGTGATGAAAACGTAAGCACTGATTGTTCATTTACATTGTGTGATGTTAACTGACTCTGAAGCAAAACTTGGATTGGAAGAGTATAACATCTATTGGTTCCTGGGAGTTGCCATTGTTCACTGTTCAATCAGGGGGACGTCGCTAAATTAGTAAAACAAAATATACCCTATTCTATGCAAACTGGAGGGTTCTTGAGGTACAATATGCTTGAGGTCCATTGATATTGAGTTTGACTTCAGTCTAGTCCATTGACTGTATATTGAGAACTGGACTACGGGTGAGTGAAAGTGAATTTATTATGAGTGAAACATCACACATAGAAATGTACTTACTCCCGGTTCCAACCAAATGAAGTCTAATCAGTTGCCATTTTTCTGTGGTATGTCTGCGAAGAACCAGACGTTCTCAGTAAACCGGGATTGGTCTGAGTCTGTCTTTCGACTACTGTCACTTGTCAACCGTTTACGCATTTAACGTACTTCCCACAGATTATGGTTGTGCAACACTTTACTAACCCAAAGTACTAACGTAAGTACTAAAGTTAAGGGTTACATATGCAACACTTTACTAACTACCTCTGCTAAGATAAAGTGTTGTGTATCGGTGCAAAGTCGGATTTCTCTGCATCAGTCTGCTGATTCACGTTCATCATGTGAGTGGTCGAAGACTTACAAACAAAAGTGAAGAGAGTATGTTATTTAGGTATTGCCGCAGACATCTCCGATGTTAAAGAAAAGGCTCCTCCAATAGTGTGTGCTTGAGCATTTGTGTCCACAAATAGGTAAATAACTAAAACTATAAACAGGTTTGATCACCAATGAGCAGAAAAATGATATATTGGTATCAGAAATTTCTTTTTTTTTTTCTTTTTTTTTTCTTGTTCTGGTTTTTTTAAGGCGCACGTCAGAAAAAATATTATCATATCATATCATAGAAGTTGATCATTTCCCTTTTTCAACATTTGAGCCTGCAAAACGTGACTTTTGCATTTTACTTTTTTTTCCCTAATTCAACCATTTTTCATGAAAGGTTGAGATTGAAGCCAGGATAAGTATAGACGACATATTTGAGTTGATTTTAGGTATACAATGTTCCAAAACAGACAGCTTTGCAAACTTGTGCGTGTGCCTTTTTTTTCCCCTTCCTCTTTTGCAAAATGTGCTCGGGAAGATGCACTTGCAAAGAATGATTCCTGTGGGAGACAAAATCATCTCTCGAGACAGGACAAAGTCAAAACGGAGAGTTACAGAGAGCCCACAGGGAGCAGGCCACTGGAGGCCAGACTGACTGATGAGGGAGAGTGTGTGGAGAATTCACAATGTGTGTGTGTGTGGGGTTGTCGTGAGAGACAAAGAGAGCGTACAGCAACAAAATCAACCAAAAAAAGGGATAATAGCAAGAGGAAGTGAGCCGGACCAAACATTAGCTTGTTTACTGTATTCATGCACACATGTTACAGCTTTTAATTGACATAAACAGACAGGTAGTTTCATGCTAAATTAATGTTTGTGTAGTCGCTGTGACTTCACTGTCATCTTTGTTCAAACCCCTCCATTACCCATCGGGGAATGACATTTTGAAGATTTATTTTGCTCCGTGTGTGTTTATGTGTGTGTGTCTGTGACAGCATGAAAAGAGTAGCTCAAATCTCTAACAGACCAAAGCTCGGCAACATATTCGAATCAATGTTCTCTAATTGTGTTTGTGTTCTTAATAATTTCTTAAATGACTCAACCAGCATCTAAAAAAACTAAATCCGTCAGTTATTTGACAAATACGTCCATTAGCGCTCAGAAAGCTACATTAGCACGCTCTGCGTGAGATTAAAATCTAGCCCGTTCTGAGCAGAAACATCATTAAAAGCGGTTAGCATTTCATTTATTTATTCATCTCATGATTTACGTGTACTTTAAGCAACCGCTGACAAAACTGTAATTTGTTTAAGTGATGTTTGTTTATAGCAGCAAAGGTTTTTTTTTTTTTTTTGGTGGCGTTCTGGTTATTTGTTAAAGTGTTAAAATTATAAAAAAAGGAAATAAGAAAAATGCAAATGACAAAAAAGTTTTAAATATTCAGGAAAAGTGTTTTTTAAATATTTAAAATGGAAAGTGAAGTAATTGAAAAACAACTGGCTGCCTTTTTCATAAGGTCAACTGCATGACCTGCAGTTCATTGTTTTGCAAAAATGTGATTTTTATTCAGTGTAACAATTTTAGCCAATTCAGCAGATTTTATAATCTCTCTGGCTTATTTGATCTTTCTTGTTTTTCCATGATTTGCTCTATAAGAAGAAATCAAAAGATCAGAAAAAAAGAGTAATCTATTATATATTTTAATACTTTTTAAATTTATAAAAATTTGAATATGTTTTAGTTTTCATAGTTGTCCATTTAAATAGTGACATTTAAAATATTTTTTTTAAGTTTATATCATAGTTATAAACACAATTTTTTTTAACTAAATAAATAAAATAAGATAATTTTTAAATACTTGAACTTGTTTTGAGCATGAATTCGGTAACTTTGATGGTTTTAAAAAGGTTAGGTTTATTTGAACTCACTAATCCTATTAAAGATGTAATTATACAGCACATGTAGGTTTAGTTGTTACATTATTACACTGCACTAAATAAGTTATAACTATGTAACTATTAGTTAAAAAATGCAAACATTTGATTTTTTTCCCCCTAGACCAGCACTATAAAGAAATCTACATTAACCAAGTCAAACTATTTTTTAACTCCAAGAGATGTGAAAAGAAAAGAAAATTAAAAAAACAGATCTTGACCCCGCCCCTCACAGCATCAAAAACATTGAGCATTAGCCTGTACCCTTTTTTTTCTTGAGACTTGTTGATTATTTTTCTTGGTTTTATTCATTTATTCATGTTTGTTTAGAACTTATCCTTATGACATACTGTACATCACGGAGACAAACTCTGATGAGGCTGCATGAGAAGCAGTTAGAGTGTGTAGGAGGTGTGTGCACACCTTTAGCTTCAACCACTGAATGTAGGAGAGAACCTGACCAAATGAGTGTTGTTTTTCTCATGATGGAGGACATTTTACTTAGAAAATTGGGCACAAAGTTGGATTTCTGAGTATTTCTTTGTTGGAAACGTCCCTAATCGGGAGCAGACACAAAAACAATGACACTCCATCACATGAGCAAACAAAGCAAGAACCATACTTACAAACCTCCCATCAATGGGTTGACCGCTCTACCTCAGCACCACGGCTGTCCTGACAGAACTCCAATTTGATTTAATGGCGAGGCGTCTGCTTGACACAGGAAGTACTGTATTAATGAAAAACATAAAGCTGCTGCTTTTGCTGCTTTTCTGGAGCAAGTATGACGTCATCCACAGAAGAGGATTTTCTTCCGGCTCCAACCAAATGAAGTCAATTTAGTCGCCAATTTTTCACAATATGGGCATCACCATGTTGGAACCAGACGTCATCAATAAGCATTGATTAAGCGCAGTCAACATATCTATGGCAACCACTCTCACCAATTAGGACTGAGCTTATTGGAGGTCCACATCCCTACCAACTACAGGTGATTCTAATCAAGCATTTGATGTGAGACCACATACTTTTTACTAAGACATCTCATCAGTCATTTTGAGTAAGTTGCACTACAGGAAGAATATTTTTTTGTAAAAATTGGACAACGTGTTAAAAATGTATCAGAGCAAGAACGTTATTCTGACAAATATAATGTCTGAGTAATAGCTGTTTATTTCACAATAGAAGTCTATGGGATTCTTGGAGCCAGCTAGTACTTCCTGTTTGGAATGCGAGGGGCCACAGTCCAGTTCTCATATACAGTCAACCCCCCGATTTGCCAGAAATAAATGTTGATTCTTCATTTCAGTTTCTGCCAAACATCACAAAGCCTTAGATACATGCATAAGTCCTGTCCTGCACAAAACAAAAATGGTTGTACCCACTAAAAAAGGATGGAAAAAACTCAACAGTATCATTAAGACTCATATTCCCCGAACATGCCAGATCTCATAGGAAACTTTCGTGATACAGAAAATGTTTAATCAAATTCCTGAATGTCTTATAATGTTTTTTTTTTCTTTTTTTTTTTTGCTGGGAGCTCTGAGATTGTTCTGGCTTATCTTTTTCTGTCATTATCATATTCAGACACTGCCACTTGATCTCAGCCCCCACAATCTCTTATGTAAAAAGCCATGGGGGTGCTGCGAACACGGAAGCGAGTTGCATCTCACTTAGCTTTAAACATTAGTCAGACACTAAGACAGCATTTGTGTAACTTACGGAGATGAAACTTAACAGATCGAGCAAGTTCAAGTCTGTTTTTTCTTCTCTATGCGAGTGGGTGAAAAAAAAAACTGCATGTGAGAGACAACACCGAAAAGTGGAAAGTCTTGGAAAAACACAAGGGAGGAAAAAGACCAAGCAATCCAGCCTTGCACCTTTTTCTCCCATGGTGCCCGGTTGTTGGGTTGGCTTTAAATTTGTCCGGGGACAAAGCAGCGCAGGGTATAATCCACCTGCCAGTCCCGTTCAGCATCAGCAGTGGTCTGGCAGGAACATTCTGCCCCCCACTTAAGTACAAAATGCCATCAGTGCGGAACAGTGGAACCTATTCTCCCCTCCACTCTCTTTCACCTCTTCCTCTGTTCTCTGGAAAAAAAAAACGTGGGTGGTGGGAGTGGAAAGACGGGAGACGCAGACGGGCTCAAGAGGGGAGGAAATAGACAGAGAGGTGCTTTGGAGGCTGAGCCAGTATTAGTGGGGAAAGAGATGAGCAAAGAAAGGAGATAAGACGCGGTCGGAAGGGAGTGGAAACAATGGGAGGCAGAGGGGTTTTTTCAGGGTCCTTCCGCACCGTGTTTGCTGGCGGCGGCCCCGGGAGAGAGCTGAGATTGATTGGTTCATTTGGATTGGAAAAGTGGATCTCTCCCTCAAAAAAAAAAAAAAAAAAAAACTTGTTTCCCTCCAAACCAAATGACAAATGAGCTATTGATTTATTGTTTGCAATCCAGGCCGCACAATACACCCCCCACCCCCCTTGGCGTGCATGATGGACCTCATAATGGCCCGTTCCCTGAGGCTGACGGCATCTGACGCTAACTGACCTTGGTTCACGATATCCAAACCCAACCAGTACTCTTATTCTTATCCAATGATGAAATGGGACCAATTCTAATTCTTTCCTTCCCCTACAGTTAGCCCTCGATGATGTCACCAATAGTCGGCAGTCAGCTACGTTAGCTTCCAGCGTTTGAAAATATAGAGCGTACCCACATGAAGAAAAGCGCTTCTCCTCCGCGGCATAGCGCGGAAACCCCTCGTTAACTTGGGGTTCCGGATCCCTCCGCCTTTAGGTTAACCCTTAAAAAAACTATTTTCAGACACCACTGTCACTACAAATGGAGTGGTGGGGAGAAGTAATGGGTCAAAAGGAAGAATTCAGATTACACCATGTTCTGTATTATTAAAAACCCACTTTAACAAAAATGTTATATTTTAGCATTTTTTGTACATCTCCTTGTCACAGTTTTCACATGACGGAGGACAAATATGGAGAAAATGATGCTAAAAATTCAAATTTTGAGTATTTCTTTGAACCAGGCGAAAAAAAAAAAAAAAAAAAACGCCTTTTGAAATTGATCTTATTTGTGATGTCAAAAATACAATGGGCGGGCTTAATGTCCCTGCTCCCTCCCATTTTTATGCATCCACTTAAAGAGGACGTCTTTGCTTTTTTTTTTTGCCTGCGTTGGCATCTGGCTCAAAATTGTTTGGCTGGATTGCTCCAGTAATGCTCAGCACCGCCAGCAGGAGAGAGTGTAAGCAAAGAACTCTCAGTCTGGGCAACACATGGGGGGGGCAAGTTGCTTTGTGTCAATGATCCCTCCCAAAACTCAGAGACATTGCTAATGAATTCCTCCTGATCTGTATAAACTATTTCTTAGAAAATAACTCTGGTTTTATGGATTTTGGCACGAAGGGCCTAATTGTAATAAAAAAAAAACACTGGGAACATTTGAAAATAGATAAAAAGATGATCAGAGTGGGATTTTGAAGCATTTTTATCAACAGTGTCAGAAAAATCATGGTGTCTAACTTGTTTTCCTTGTTTTTTTACATTCTACAAGCAGGTTGCTTGAATCTGAACATGAGAGACCATAGAGCTTGATCCAAATGCGTCAGGAACACACTGTAAACCCGTCAGTCGGTTGACAGGGCAGCCGCAGGCGGACTTCTGTTCGTCGAGTCAAAACAAACCAGAGGTTAGAGCTTCCCTGACCTTTCCCTATTGATCCTCACAGATCCTTCCAAATGTCAAGTTAAAAACTCCACAACTGCGAGCCACACTTCTGAAAGACTTGCGATAAACCCACACTCCAGAAACATCAGGGAGATCACACAAAATCTCTTTTTTTTTTGGTTTTTGTGACGCCATTTATTGTGTGCATCTAATTGTAACATAATCATGGGTGGGAAGGTGAGATAAAAGCCAAGACTTCTAATCACCTGTCTATTCTTCCAGATCTGGATAATACTGCTTATTACCATCAATGAGCCTTTTGAAATCCTTTAATGGCAGCTTTAATCAAAAATGTTGAAGCAGTCATCGCCACATTTTGCGTGTAGACCTCAGACAATGAGCTTGTTGGCTTATTTGACACTTCCTACTCTTTAACCCTTTAACACTGGAGCGTCTGTCGACTATCATAACTCTTCAAACGTTGACGCAATGAATGTAATTCCAGCAGATTCGGAGGCAGAGAAAAGCAGCCTTGGTATGCAACACTTTGTTAGTGATATGTTGTATGACCACGCAAAGCCGATGTGAAAGGTCGCTTTTCTCCGTGTCAGAATCAGCGGATTCATGAATGTTGGTATTAATCTAAAATTGGTTATTTTCCTTAAAATAAAGCTTTTAAAGTAAAATTTGAAAAGACTTTTTTGCGTCCTGTGTGAGGAGCAACGCGGAGTGTGTGGGTGGAGGAGAAATTGTGCAAAGAACAAAATGGTGTCCTGATGAGAGTATGGGAGGAAGTGACCTTAGACATCTGTAGACGATGTGGAGAAGACAGAGCAGAGGTAGATACAGGATTCAGCCAAGCAGTACTAAATACATAACTGATGTTCTTTGCTGTGCAACTACAGCCCCAGCTCATTTATTGTGTCTATTAAGCTTGTCCTATGATCTCTGCTTCGGTTATCAGTCACAGAACCCTTCTCATCTGGGTCAGGACCACTGGGGTGGGGATTGAAAGCAAGGTTGGGATGGAGGGGACAGTTGGAGCTCTTTTTCTCCCCCCCCTTTTCAGCAGCGTTATTGAGAGGGAAGATGGGCTGTGATACTTTAGTCAGCCACTGGGGGCAAAGTGGCTGTCTCAGCTTTCATCTGGTGAAACTTGTAGATATGTCTGTTGTTGAGCTGTTAGGAAGTTTTTACATCAAGGTGTTTGTGGATGTGCAGGGCAGAGCAACGTTCTGGGAAGAACTGCATGCTTTTTTTTTTTTTTTAGATAGAAATGTTGACATAGTGCCGTTTGTTTTTGCGTAGAGGGACAAAGCTTCTCAGGCCTAGAACAAGGCAAGCAATGACAAAAAAGGGACAGAACATCTCTACATCATTTTCAAAGTACTGTATTTTTAAAAGTGTAATGATGCGTTCACATCGGATCCAACATGTGCGTCACGGGTGTCGATCTGCAAAGCAACTGGCTTAGTTTCAAATTTGATAGACATGAATATATCCTAAATGATAAATGGCGTGTCCTGCTTTTCTACCTTCCTTAAAATTGAGTAAAAATTGAGTAGCGACACGTGAAAGCAATAGTTTTGAACATGGAAGCCCTGTGTTTGTGTGTTTACATAGACTTTTCATTGAACGCGGTCACAAGAACATGCGGTTCAGAGTTTGAATGTAGCATAAGACTTTGTAGACTTTGAGTCACACCCCCTGCCAATCTATGCCAAAAACTGCAAAAAATAAATAAATAAATAAATAAAAATACTGTAACACTGCAGTATGAACTTTTTTATATGAGGTTGTGCTGGTGCAAAAGATTACAAATAGACAACCTTTACACAGCTTGGTCATAACCTTTCTAAAGTAGAATTGTTGACAGAAAGTATGGCCAAGACTAGTTTTAAGATACATTGTATTTTGTACACATTTAACACGCCATCAGTACGGTGTTAAAACCAAGCCAGCTACATTGAAATGTTGAATGTTTTCTATGGGTCTTGCATTACTATTCCTCTACAGATTCTATTCTAATTTATTGCTGTCCTTTTTTCTCCTCTGGCTTTTCCAGTGTTCACATTTGTTAGACTAAGTGAAAAGCACATTATTTAGCTTTAAATGAAAGCCTCTCCTGAAAGGAATGGAAAGAGGGGGGGAAAAATCCTTAAGAAAAGGCAGTCGGCCTACTACTAATTATTTCAGTAGTGAAAGCTTCTTTAAAGAAATGAATCATCACAGCAGCATCTGGAACGAGCGCAAGGTAGCAGCTTTAAATAAAGGCACAAGATGACAGTAATAATTGTGCTTAAAGTGCATGCTTTACAAAAGGAGGATTTAGGGGAAATTTAGGGCAATTTGCAATACACTGGATCAATAAACACAGAAACATTGTTGTGATATTTAATGTAAATACCAGTGACCATTAACCATGTAATCCTGTTGACTAAGTATTGTGTAACCAAATAGTTTAATCATCCAGGCAAACACTCATCCTGAAGTATAGAGCCATTAGTTTAAAAAATGTCATGGGTGGAAAAAAAAAAGGTAAGTCTAAAGTAGGTCAAAACAATGTTTTGTTTGGAAAAATCGTGTAGTTTATCTGTTTTGGGATGTGATTGTAAATAAATTAAATAAAATATTTTAATTTTTGAATTCCTGCAGACCACTTTGACAAGAAGAAATTCACCTTTTAACTCTGGAAACGTCGCCGGTGACGGCAAAATAACAAAAGGTCTTTGAACAATCATAACTCTTAATTCTAAACATAACTCTAAACATTTCTGCATCGTCTTACTACATAAAGTTTTTTTCCGCATCAGAATCAGTTAATTTTTGTTGATTGCATAAGTACCTCACTCCTCAAAAGTGTTGCATATTGGAAAAAAAACAATGTTTTTCTCCGCTGCAGAATTCACTGGAACTACGTTACAGTTGAAGGGTTTTGGTAGTCCAAAGGATGTCAACTCTGGAGCTAAAATTCCAATGTTAATGAGATCAAATAGAAAATACAAACATTTACGAGGCACTTTGGAAGCATTTCACCACTTCAGAGACAATACAATAAAAATACTAGTGTTTACAGTATACTCTGAGAGGACACGACATTATAACACTATGACACCGGGCACTGGTGACATGCTTTGTTGCACATATTCACCCAAGTGAAAAACTAAATTCAAAAATACCACTTTATGAAGTTTGCAGTTCAATCCGGAAGTGCTACACCACTGGGCACCGATAACATGCTGCTTACAATTGTCTGAGTAAAAAATGTAATTGGTAACCAAGAGACAACTGGAAAACAAAAACTCAAAGTTCATGATGCTCTTTGAGATTACTACAACACCAATGATGTGCTTCTTATAAATAATTATTTGTGTAAAATAATACATCATTATACAAGTGATGAAAAAAAAAAAAAAACTTCTGAAGCACTTCGCCAACATGCCTCTTGTATGTAATTATCTGTGTGAAAAATACAGTATTAAGCTAAAGACAAAATAGATAATAGAAATAATAGAAAATTACAATTTCAGTTTTTCTTTTTGAATAATTCTGCAAAAATGTCAAAAATTCTGGGTTTTTTGTGTACAATAATAAGGAATAAATGAAGTTAAATGATTTCAGCAAATGGCTGCAATATTACAAAGAGTGAAAAATTCAAGGGGGTTTGAATACTTTCCATATCCACTGTACATAATAATCTGTGTGAAAAGATAAAATATTAAAAAAGATTTTAAAAAAAATATTCGGAATTTCACAGCGCTCTCCAGAAGTCGCACACCGCTGGTAATATGCTTTTTATAAATAAATATCAATGTGAAATAATGCATGATGAATGGTGACGATAGTAATAAAATACTGGAGTTCAAGTGTTCTCTTTGGAAGCACTTCACCACTGGTGACATCCATCTTTCAAGTTATTATATGTGGTAAAAAAAAAAATTACATTAAACAAAAGACAAAAAAGAATGTACTGAGGTTTACGGTTTACTCCAGAAGTACTACATCACACCACCAGGCACTGGTGACACGCCTCTTAAATACAGCAATTACCTGTGGGGAAAAAATGCATTTTTAAACGAAACCTTAAAAAAAACAAAACACAACAACAAAGTTTACGTGAAATGCTTTTCATACATATTTATCGTGTGACATAGTATATAAACAAAAGACAAAAAAATAAAAAATAGGGTTCACGGGTGAGAAAATGACGTAATTAAACCAAGATAATGATAAAAATAACAATACATTTAGCTCAATTGTTTTTAGACATTTTTTTAAACTTTTTTTGTCTTTTAAAAACAGATGAGCATTTTTCTATTCTCTCTTACATTATTTATTTTCTGTCCCTGTGCTCTTATTTTCTCACGGTAACACCTAATGAGCCTCTTCTATCTTACACGGCAAAGTGTTTTGGCTCAGAGCGTCGCATATTTCATTACTATTTCATTATGTGTTGCTTTTTTTTTTTTTTTTTTTTGTAATTATTTCATTTTCACACACCGGAATGACTGAGCACTCTCTACGTTTGTACCGCCTGACAAAAGCACAAAATTTGATCTGCTACGCTTGGAAAGTGTCAATGGAAATGACGACATAAGCTCCAGGCAACGAAAAAAGCTCAAAGATTTTACACCTATGTTTAAAACCCTGTTCCCAGAAGATATTTTGCAAGGTTTTTTTTTTTTTTTTACATTAAGACAAATTCAGAATGTGTCATTTTACAAAATGAGGATTTTTCTTTTACTACAAAGTACCCAAGTTTAAGGTATAATAATCCCAAATTGGTTTTAATCTCCTGATTGTCAAAATAATTCAACATAGGCAGGATAAGGCTGCGGGAAATAATGTGCACCCAATGGATTATAAAAGATCGCTTTGCTTATTTTTCACAGCATAAGAAGCCATATGTTTTTGGGTTTCTTTGTGGAAACACACATAAATCTTTGCAAAAGTCATCTTTTATGATCTGCCTGCACCAGTAACTTCTGAAAAACTTTTTTTTTTTTATATTTGAAGCACAATTTTTTTTCCTACATAATTAATTCCCTTCACTTCACAGCCCTCTAGTATATTTATATTTTCCAATTACCTTTCTGTGCAGCAGTGTACATTATTGGGGGAATTAGATATTCCTGTGCTGAATTTAAATGTTATGCTTTAAGGATTTGCAAGGTCCTGAATTTGAATGCATTGGCGCTGGAAGGGTGTGTGACCGGCATTGATCAGCCACTGCTACAGCTGCATTCTCTGAAGTAGCAATATTTTGTAGCATGCTCCCTTTGAAAAGTCGAGGAAAAAAAAATCATTAAATTGGTCCTTTATTTTTCTGCACGATTAAAACAACTAGCACAACACACAGAATAAATGATTCATTTTATTCTGAAATGACGGACAAATGAAGGAGCTGGACACTTATTGAGACACAGGCACACCAGCTGTATTTATTCATTTGAACATTTAAACAGTAAAAAGCAGTAACTAGATTTAAAAGACTCTTTCAGTTCTTTCTTTGATTTGTCTTACATATAAAAGGAGCAATAATTAAGTGTTTATCAGCTTAAGGTTTTTTTTTTTTTTTTTTTTTTTGCTGATTTGTATTATCAATCATGCTGTACTTGCTTAATTAGAATTTATTTTTAATGCTTTGTAAGGGAGCAAATGGGGAATAAACAGATTTATTGGGGGAGGCTGCATGATTTCAGACGGATTACTCTGGATGTAGAGGTCAAGGGTAAAGAGTCGAAAAATCTCCAACATCTGCAAAAAACTTAGAAGGATTCCTTGCCTCCAACATCAGCGTGCATTAGCTTTTTCTACAGCATTCATACACACACACCTTTAGTCCACGCCAGTAGTTTAGATGTCACATTACATGTATGCAAGCTAATTATAACAGTGTTTGTTTGTGTTTGCAGCCTCAAGCTATTGCTCTGCTTCAGTATGTCATTATGTCATTCATCATCAGCTTCAATATAGTCAGCCTTATTACCATCATGATCACAGCCGTCATCACAGCCCACCATTACGGCCCTATACAACCCTCGCTGCCACTCGTGTCCATTTGTCACATTTCCTATCTCTCTGTGCATTGTTTACGACGTGTTCACTCAGCCGCTGATAATGGCACTATAAGCAAAGGGCCATTTTTTTTTGTCACTCAGTCTAAGTTGTCTCTGTCAGTGTTGGCAAGGCAGGAAGTCTGCTCGACAGGCATCGGGCGGACACGATAACGACAAAGAATCCCAGACTCCATCTTCCATCTTCTTCGCGGCCTCTGCAGCTGTTTAACTTGACATTAGTTAACGCTTTACAAATATATTTCATACATGCAATACTGAGACTCCAAAACTACCCTAGACGCAAACTTTTAAAAAAAGTCCATTGAATATAGGTGAATCCATGTTTTCTTCCCTGTAGTGCAGTATCATTCCATTAGAGGCAGTAGAAGCGCTTTTCCTCTTCCATTAAACACTTTGGGCGGGAAACGTTGCTCATTTTTTAAAAATTTTGGTGAGAAAAAAGTAAGTTCTTGTCTTCTCAAGCAAAAACGTACCAAATATCCTAACGGATCACAATTGAAATTATCTTTATCTCGTTCAAAAATGTTGTTGCATTATTTCATTTCTTTGTGGATTTCATCAAAAGGTTTAAAAACGAGGTTAAAGTAATATTGAAGAATGAGATAAAGCTGTAGTTTGGCTTCCACAGGACAGCAGTGATAGCGCAAAAAACTTTTTTTGCTCCTCAAAGCAAGTTGATGCCAAAAAAATGTAAATCATTTTTTCTATAAAAAAATCAGTGAGATTTTGACTGTATTAGAGCATCATAAAAGTACATTTGTAATGAAGCGAGTTTGCGTTTGAGGATTTCTCCTCAGATTTACTTAGTCCGTTCAAAAAGACTTTTCTGTGTTGTCTGAGAGAATTTATGAACTGTGAAGAAGTTTTGTTGACCTGTAAACACAACTGGAAAAAGAAACCTAGAATGGCTTGAAGGGCCAAGACGCAGGCAATTGGTCAGTGGAGCTGATGGGAAGTTTTTTCAATGTCTTATTCACAGGTAAACAGGATTATGAGGCGCATTGTGGATTTATGAGAAAACGTAAGGATTTTTAGTTGGCTGCACTGTGGTGGAGTGGTTAGCACTCATAACAAGAAGGTCCTAGTATTAATCCTGGGTAGGACCTTTTGCCATGTAGTTGGTATGCTCTTGGATGCTTAAGATTTTCCCCGGCACTCCGGCTTCTTTTTACGTCACAGAAGCGTGTGTTGTTGTTTTGGTGATTCTAAATTGTCCCTAGGTGAATGCGGTGTGTGGTCCTGCGACAGACTGGTAACCTGTCCAGGGTGTACTCTGCCTTCACCCAATAGTAGCTGGGTTAGACTCCAGTGGCTCCATGACCCACAGAGGGATTGAACAGGTTTGGAAAATGAATGGATCTGTTGTGTTTGTCCAAAAATGTGGTACGCAGCAGTGAGAATCAAGGGACTAGTATAATAGGTTCGTGTCAGTCTTCTTTATGGTCTTGTCAGCATTTCAAACCCTTTCCTTTGCAGTGCCTTGCTCATTAGTATTACATGTGCTAACTCAAAGCATTTCATTTGTATGTACATGTTTCTGGTTGTCCAAAACCCTTTCTTCTCTCACATAGATGTCAAGAAAAGCAAGGCGATGCAGGATTCAGAGTTTTGCTCAAGGACACATAGCCCCAAAGAGGTCGGAATCTGAAGCACTGACCTTTCAGTTGTCAGACAACTCCTCTACTGTCCGACCCAGAGCTATAACACACACCTTTTAATCTTCAGAGCAGACTTACACTGCTAGGATGCACAACACAATGCAAAATGAAGCCTACAGGGCATTAGATTCTATGTTCCTGAGTCGCTTCCAGGTGTATCTGTAGCAGGTTTATGGCTCAGAGCTTCTGTACCGGCGTCTCTCTAGACACTGCTGGTAAATGATCTCCTTCCCAAAGACTCCTGTTCACACTGACATTTCATCCTCTGGCTGCCTGTACCTTTGGGCTCTCCATCCTTGTACATGTGTGTATAGTGGTGCTTTGTGAAAGCGTGCGTCCACCATTCACAGGCTGCGTTCAGCTGTGAGAAAATGTCAGAACGCATCTGTGAAAGACCGATATCAGCTGTACCTGGTGAAAGGACACATTCACACATGCACACACACACACACACACACACACACAGTATGCATGCAAGCTGCAGAAAAAGAAGCCCGGAGCACAAATGTGTCACACAACCTGGCTGTTATGCGCCACCGTGGCACCTAGCATAGATAGCAGGCGGCAGGATGCAGCTGGCAGCAGCAATGTGGCAACTGGGTCTCAGATATTTAAATATGACTAATTCATCAATCCTTCAAAAAACATTTGAATCCCCTATAGATTTTGTCTTAAACTAGACTAAATACACTGGATGGAAAGACATTTTTTTCCATTTTTTTAGGCAACTTATGACTTTAATGGAACACACTTTTTTTTTTTCAATTAGATCCACAGGTTTGATCAATTACAAGGGAGGCAGGACAAAGCTCTCCTCCGAAACCAGAGGGACGGCCGGTAATGCGACTGTGACATTGTAAACCAACTTTCTGCGTGAGACAGACTTCCCACACAACGAAAGGGAGACACACTGCAGATGGACCGGTGACTGTCCATTTCCTTGCCACCATTTATACATATTGTTATCATTCCTAACATTGTTGGATACTTTCCTTTTTTCTCTTTTGAACGCCTCCATTTTCAACAGAACTGTTGTTGGTTCCTTGCGACAGTGCAAATTTGCCAATTTGTTGACACAGACTTAACCATGTCTTGCCGTTAAAAGATTTTGGTCACTGGCAAGTGAGTGATGATTCAGATGCGCTTCCTCCTGCTTTGACTAGTCACTTTTTATTCTCTTGAAGTTCCCTGCCACCCACTTCAAATGGAGCTTCTTTTTCTCTCCGTTTTCTTACAGCTGCATAGGTTAAGCACTCATGTGAAAGCAGGATAGACAACTCATGAAGCGTAATTGCATGTTTTGGCCCCACATGTGGTGCCTACTCTTCTCCAGCTCACTCAGTGACGCCGTTTACGAACATAACATTTCTACTTCCAACTCACTGTGATTTGATTTTTTATGTTTTCACGTCAACAGTATGAGTCACTTAACTCAGAAGTATTAATGGCTGAACGGTTTTGTTGTAGTGTGTGTAGAGTGGGTGACAAGTCCAATCAGATGTATTTACAACAGATGATCAGTTTTTCTTTGCTGTTTGTATTTTGGCATTTCCATTGAACATACTATAAACATGTGTTTAACTCATATATTATTATTAAATTACTGTCAAACTTCATCAATCCAGTAGACTTTTTTTACTCCTTATTCTTTATGTTTTTTTCTAAGCTTTAATATTCTTTCCTTTTGAGAAAAAACAATGGAGCGCTGTGTGTCAGGCGCTGTAGCGTTATGCACATTTCAACACATAACTAGCAGAGGAAATTGCATATAAAGACAAAACTTCTTTTTGACTTAAAGTAATTTTCTGTACCTCTTCTGATTTGTTGAGAAAAATCTCCTCTGCAAATACAATACCACCATCCAGTCATGTTTTTTTTTTTTTTTTGTCTTTACTGTCAAAATTAAATGAGTCTATAGTTGGGACAACAGTGACAAAATTGTTCCTAATTCGAACATGTTCCCTGCTTTTGCTGTCAACGGCTAATTGGTGCTGTTGGAGCCCAACGGGAAACCTTCCAACTAAAATCAATAAGAAAACAAAAACAGGAAAGTAAATTAAATCTAAAATGTTTCCAGAAGCTTTTAGCGTAAATTCATTGCCCATTTTTTTTTTTTTTTTTGGAAAGCCATATTTATTTCCAGCAGATCTTTGTAAAATATAAGGTGAACCTTCCTATTCAGTGCTGGTAAAACCATTTGTATGACAGATTTTATTGCATGTACTCAAGTTTATTGTGTGATTTGTGTATCACTTGTGACTATGAAGCGCAGACTTGGAGGTCAGGGTCATCTGTTATCATTGTAACGTTGAAGTGAGACTAAATGCTTTTTGATGTCGTGAGTCATTTGTTGAAGAAAGACGTTTTCCTTTTGTGCTGCTCAAAAAAAATGTCAAAAGACTCAAGAAGGTTATTTTTGATTCTTTCCATGATCTTTACGATCTGTTCTTTTATTTTACTGGGGCTATAGGAGGAGCTGATGAATATGATTTATTTTTCATAATTTTGATTTTTTAAAAGGTTAAAATTAAAATTAAGAGGAACCAAGGGATAAAGTAAAATTAGCAACAAGTGGATTTTTGCAGTTTTTCTGTTCAGGCTAACGGCTAAACTATGCCTTTAGTTGGGGGAGCATTTACTGAGACTTTTCATTGACATACCGAAGTGAGTGTGAATGCAGCTTCAAGATTTAGTCTCATTTGTGAAATGTGAGTCATGAATATTACATTCATGTCCCATTTTTCCCTTAATTTTCGGACGTAAAAAATCTGCTCCTTGTTTGTAGTGTCATCGTTGTAAATGCCACACAGACAGAAAATTGGCTTGTTTTAAGGTACTCGTGATCATCAAGACGCATTTTGCATTCGAAAAGTATTAGGTGGCTCCCTCGCATGCACCAAACACCCACACAAACGCACATGTATGCACACAGACACAGGGTCGAGGTCTGAAAATGTCAGTCAGCATGCTATCTCATTATTTCTGCCTCCTGAAGTTTTATGAGTGCAGAAGAGCTATTTGGGACACAAATTTACTCCATCAAAAAAAGAGATAGAAAGAAAGAAGGAAAAAAAAAAAACCTCAGGCTTTTTTTTAAAAGGGGGCTTGACAGCTTTTAGTGTGCAGATACTCATCAAGGCCGCCAAACGGGTGGAATAATCTTATGAAAATCAGGCGAAGCAGTAGACTGGAAAGGAAGGAGAAGAAGAGGAGGTGAAGAGAGGGAAAGCAGAGGAGATGACGGAAAAGAGAGCAGAGGCAGGAGACGGGCAAAGGAGTGCAAATAGAGAAAATAATGGTTGTGAGGAAAGGATGATGAGAGGGGAGAAAAAAAACAGACAAGAGGAAATTAGCCAAGAGGAGTTCAGCTGTGAGCAGAGGGAAGTGTATGGTGAAATGGAAGCTAATTACAAAGCGTGGGGGATTTATTTCTTTTTCTCGTACATGCTGCAGAGCATCCTCCTAATTCCTGCAAGGCTTGATTCCGTTTTAGGGAACGTCTGCCCACCATGGCAGGTCAGATAGCGCGAGTAATTATCCAGATAGCGGATCCAACGTAAACTGAGACATAGAAGGGGATTTTCATGATTAAAGCGAATCTCGCAGTTTTAATGCCGCTCAGTCGAGCTCCTTTAAGTCGTCTTTTGTTTGACTTTGGATCCCAACATGTCAGCAAAGAGATTCTGTGTGCATGTCTCTGAGGGTGAACGTCCTAAAATATAATGTACTTCCAACCGGGGTAAATTAAATGCTGCACTGAGTGATCTTTATTGACCAGATCAGTAGCAATGAAATTGGCCGTGGATGCTCCTCAAGTGTGGGAATGTGGCGGAGCCAGACAGGGGGAAAATGCAGACGTATTGTCAGTGGTACTTTGTGAAAATGAAGACACACCGAATTTGCGTAAAAGGCTATTTTGACTGAGTCTCAGCATGCTGATGCATTAGTAGAGGCTGCAGCGTGCAGCCACAAAGTGACAAACGGCAGAGGGGGAAATGTGCATGCGATAGCACCGGCTCCATTTTGCAGCGAGGTGGGAAGCGTGACGCAGATCCGCCCCTGTCTGGATTTTGCACAGGTAGGAGGCCCTGCAGAATTCTGCTTTGCATGAAACATGTATAATAATAAAGAAAGGTGAGAGAAAAAAAGGTGCTGGTAAAAAACCACCCTCAATAAGGAAGCAAGAAAAATAAAAATGTTTTAAAAACCAAACAGCATAAGCCTGAGGTGTTCTTCAATAATTTGAGTGAAATTGGTAGAATTTGTCTACAAATTAAATATATTTTATGTGAAAAAGATTTTTCCACTTGCTGGAAAAAATTGCCGTAGTTAATATTAATAATGAAAAAAGTCAAGTAAGTGAATTAAAATGACTCTTTTAAGCATCACTTTTCTTTCCTGTTAGGAAATGTGTCCATTATAGTGCAGTGTTCTGAAGCTGAAGGCTCATGCTGGTTTAGCTAATGTTGTAACCAAAGTTAAATGTTTCCATTAAGCTCAAATAAAAAAGAAACGAAATTAAAATCCTGTCAATCAAACCTTTGAGGTGGGACCAGCTGGCACCACATGCATTTACTAAGGCATCTGATTGGTCCGTTTATAACTCGAATAACTTGTGATTAAAAACAAAATATATATATATATATAAAATATTATATAGATATAATATAATATAATATATATAATGAAAAAAAAAATCACTGTCCAGTGGTTCTATGACAGTCTATAGTTTTCATTAAGCTTAATGAAAAAAAGAAAAAAAAAACTAAACCAAAAACAAACACAATAAAAATGCATGTATTAAAAAAAGAAAAAAAATCAACTGAAAATTAATGAAAATGACCTTTTTAGGAATCACTTTCCTCATAGTGAAGTACTTTGCAGCGAAAGGCTCATGCTAGTTTAGCTTATTATGTAACTGAAGTCATGTCCTTTCCAAACAAAGCTAAAAACATAATAAAAAAGTTGGTGCATAAAATAAAGCACAAAGGATTTGAAATGACATTTTTCCAGTTCACTTTTCTTTTATGTTTAAAAAAATTGCCAATTATTCTATTCCAGTGCTTTGCAGCTAAAGGCTAATGCTAGTTTAGCTTACTACAGTATGAAACTGAAATTAAGGGTTTTCATAGAGCTAGAAAACATAAGCAAATTAAAGGAAAATTGGAAACAGTGACTGACAATTATTATCTTAAAAAGTGTGTTAGGTAAAATGAATCAATCTCATTAAAGATGTTGATAAAGATGTTTACATGGATGCATTACTGTAAAACTTCTTTCTAAGATTTTTAAGATGAAAGAGTTTTGTTTTTGATTTTCAGAGAAGCTAACTTTGGTTTTGGCCTAAATTTTGGTCAAAATTACCATAAAATATTAAAAGAACTGTTTTATAGGGGATTTTAGCCAGCGATTAAGTCTGCTTCATAGTACAGATGTTTAACCCCATAACATCTGAATTGATTCAACATGATTTGAATAACACAAAACTTACAAATTCACATTTAGTTTAAATTTCTTTATATATGTCCTCCATCATGGCAAAAAAAGATGCCACAACAACGTGTTAAAGTCCCCCAAAACACTGTTATCATTTGAGTGGGTCCTTGAATGGTCAATCATTTTAAAGTGATCTTTTTTCAAAGTCACTTTTACCTTATCTTTTATAGATTCTTTGGCTACTTTTCTTTGATCTTAAATCTTCTTTTTTTTTATCATACGTCTGAAATTGCGTTTTATGAGCTTTAACATGAGTGTTACCAAGCTTTAGATGGGATAAGTGATGCTCCCTGCTCTCCTCTCTGTATTCCCTGCTGAAGAAACCACTTTAAGTTGCTCAACACATAAATATGAAGCTGTGAGTGTTTTTCCCTGCTTACTTCAGCCAGACTTGTATGTATTTATTTCATCTCCTTTTTGATATGATAGGTTTGCTTCACTTCCAGAAGCTGCAAAAGGCTCAAATAGGATCAGATAGTGAGATAGTGTCGGTGAAGGAAGACGCTGCAGGCAGATGAACTCAAGAATGGGTTTTTGTTTGATTCGGTTACTGGACACATCAAGTTTGCACAAAAAAGTCAGATCTCATTCAGTTTTAACATAGGCATGACAATTATGACTCTATGAATTTTAGAAATATAAAAACGACCAATTTCTTCACATATGTTGGAGATCTTAATGTGTCCGAATACGTTTCACAGTGAAAAAAACTGTTAAAAAAATTCTTCTGGAAGGTGTATCAAATGGCTCAGATTTATTTTGAATGGTTCTTGGCTGTACTCCACAAGTGCAAACAAGTTGTCATAATTCAAGTGCAGGACTTAATCTGCCTGAAAGTAATGTTTCATTTATCACGTGTTCTGTAAAATAAATCTTTTCTGATTTTTAGACCTATACCAACATTTCTTAAACTGACACTTTTCCCTGTTGTTGCAAACTACCTTTAGATTTGCATATTGGATATCCTTACAGATACTTACATAACGGCATTGGACTCAGGGTTTTCCACCTTGATATGTTTACACACTTATTCCACATGAACATCCACATTTTCACTTTAACACAAATGGGTTTATAATTTACATTTTTACCAATATCAGAAGATTTCCTTGTTGTCCTAAACTGAAACAAGAAAACTGAACTTTCTTATTTACAGCGGCTTGCAAAAATATTTATACCCCTTGAACTTCTCCACATTTTCTCACATAATGGCAACAAACATAAATATGTTTTATATAATGATTACCCCTTATTTTATTCATTTGGATTTTATTTGAAAAATATTAGATATTCATAATGCTTGTTTTGCCATGATTTCAAACATTGATGTTTACGAGTGTTTTACCTGATTCTACAAAAAAGTAGGAAACACGTTTTCAACTTGATGTTTTTCATCAACCCTTACTTTTATTTTTACTGTTATTATTTTTCATTTTTGTACGTTTTTTTTTTCCTTGTTTTAAAACAAGTTCCAAAACAATGCAATAATGAACAAAAAGAGGCCAATGGAGAAGAATGGAATCTATATGAAAGGCGCAAGAGAATGTGTTATTTTAATAAGAATGATTTATGAGAAGTATCAGTTGTTTTTTTTATTCAAGGTTTAGATAAATAAAGCACCCAAAAAAGCAGAAAATAAATTAAATATTGAATTTACTTCAGACTAATATTTTTTAGCTTACATTTTTTTACACAAATTATTTTAAAATAAAAAAAACACTTCATTCATCACGTTTCTTTTATGAGGTTATTGCAGGGGGGGGGGGGGGGGGGGGGGATTAAATGTAAATAAATCAGTTGATTTAATCTCTTTGAGTAAAAAACAACAAAAAAGTAAATATTTTAACAAATTATGCCTATTTTGCTATATAATAATTACATTTTGAAAAGTTGAGATGGCTTTAATCAGTTAAGGAATGCAAATGATTAATATAAAAGAGCATTTTGGCAATGTGGGTCAAGGAAATTTTGAAATGAGCGTATAGACGTTTGGGTTGTTATGTTGGCGTGGCCATTTTCTATTTATCATCATTAAAACTTTTTTCTAATAAAAACTCAATGAGAATTTTTAGGTCCACAGTCTTTTTTTCGAAATTCAAAAGTAGCAACAAAGAAGTATGGGTTGTAATTGTTCGAAGGCTAGAATGTTAGCATTGCTAATTTCTATTTTTTGTTATTTAAACTGTATTTGTATAAATTTACTAAATTTTTCGTTCATATCGTTTTTTTTAAACCCTTAAATCTTTGTTGATGTGACCGGGACAACTAATGTCATAAATGACTGAGTCATGCGTAGATCTCACTGTCAAAAATGATATCAGTGAAACTCATGCAGCGAGGAGCACACAGCAGCACTCATTCCCTCATTACTGATGTTTACCAGGCTCCGCCATACATCTTCATCAGCTGAGGGTCACCCCTCTGCATGGCAATTCAGAGCCGAAACAAAACCCGTTAGTGAATTGAATAAGTGACCTTGCTGACAGCATTCATTAGATAAATTCGCGACATTGCGTTGAATAACAAAAGGAGAGAGGAAAAAAAACTCCTGAGAACCAGACCTTTGCTTATTACATCTACTAACGTTTTTTTTCTTCTCTTTCACCTCAGTGAACAATGTGTTCTGAATATCTCCTCTAATTTTCTTTGTGCTCTCCTGCTTCCTTTTACCATTTACCATTTCACATCCCCCGCCCAACGATACACTTACTGCTGCTGGTTGTAGTAGTAGATTAACATTAAATGGACATTTGTTCGCAGCAGTGGCACACTTCATATAAAAACATTATAAAAGAAATAAACCAATGACAAAATCTCCCCAAAAAGTTACCTGCTCTCCTCAAGGGGTAAAAATGTGTTAGATTCCAGGAGATAAAATGATCACAAACTGTTGAAGCTAAAGGCCCATATACTCTGCACACGGTTGAAGCTCAGAAATTACTTGAAGAAGCAAACTGAAATGAGTTTACTCATAGTCGGCATACAGTCTTTTATTATTTTTAGCTTAAACTAAGACCTCTTTCTCTCCCAATTTACATAAATTAATGTGGTTTAGCCACAGCAGCCCCTCTAAACAGCACCATATCTAGCTTTAGCGTAGCATCAAATTACACTGCTTCTGGGCCACCTCACAACAACAACGGTATCAGGCACATTCAACACATACTTTCATTCATGACTAAGTGTGAAACTTTCAGTAATTGAGCGGATTGATGGTGGGCTTTCACTTTTTTAATTAAACAGAGAAGCTAGCATGCTAATCGAGAGACTAGGGTGTTTAGCGTGGATTGCTGACTGGACTGAGTGAAGCCTACCCCTCATCTTCCAAACAGGAAGTGACCTCTGGTTCCAAGAAGCCAAAAATAGACTTCTATTAAGAAATAAACGCTATTACTCAGTTTTTATATTTGTCAGAATAACCATTCTTGCTCTGCTACCTTTTTTAACATGTTCTTGCGAATCCTGATTTTTTATTAGTTATTCAAGTTATAAATGCATTGTTAAGGTTCGCTTTTGCTTTTTTATTTAAATTAAAGGAATAATTAGGAGAAGAAGAAGTAAACATCTGCACGTACTTCTGCAAAGTTTGCATACTGGATAAGAGACATTCCATGTGGAATGTGGAAAATGATGCTAATCATGCTTACTTTTGACATGTCTGTAAATATCAAGGTTGCAACTGTCTCTACTGAGTTTGCACTCAGCTGGCGGCTGGAATTTTATTGCCACTATCCATAGTGTGGGGTGATCACTACTGTAACAATGGATTCAATTTGTGCTAATGTGCAACAGCGGGGGAGATCAACGGCTTCCCTGTGGAGCAGTTGGGAAAAGCAAGTTGGAGGAAAATGTGGGCAAATGTAAAGATGGGTATTTCTCAAGACAGTTTCATGATGCACATGTCTATGTAAACAATTTTACTTTTAACTTGTCGCTATGATTTTGCAAAACCCTAAATGTGGAATTGTAAGCAAAAAACAAAATATACATAACCACTGCTTGAGCATCTTTTTAGGGTTTTGGGTACAGCAACATGTTCTCTTTCAATTGGTTTGGGGAAGATCTTATGTCATAGTCACCCGTACGGGGGTTGACCCATACAGGTGCGGTTGGTTTTTGGGTTGTCCGGTCCCGTAGAGGGTCATACAGAGGTGCGGCCACATCTTCAAGGGAGTGCAGGTGTTCCATTGAGTCTCTTGTGGCCCTTCTAAGAGTCACAAAATGAAATGTACAATTATCGTGCATGCGGTAAGCTTATCATGAAGTATACTGTATGTGAGACTAGGTTAGGTTGCAAGCACTCAACGGTGCACTTATGCTACACTAGCCTGTTGGATGCCCACACAAATTCTACTTTGATTGTCTCATGCCCCCTTTTCTTCAGTCAGGGTACAAGCACGATGCGCACAACAGGCGCTAGAAACACCTATCACACCTAAAAAAGCACACACCTAACATGAAAGATCAAAAAAACAACTTTTTCTCTTTGTGTTTATTTGATCTCCAATTCAAGACACTTTGATAAAAATACTGCGATTTAGCCATAATTTTAGTCGATGGGTCTGTTTTTAGAAAAGTCCGACCCCTTAAACTGTCTCCACCATTCATACTTGGTGGCTTTAGCAATATGTCATCAGTCTGACCAATCAGAAATGGTTTAAGTCCTCAACAACATGGCTCAGAGTCTCTCAGTTCTAACAAAAATAACAACTAAAGATCGTGTTTAGTGGTTTAGCTTCCGGATCCAATGTTAGACTGTGGAAAAAGTGCATACAATAACGATGCTTAAAGACATGTGTCTGTCCAGCATCAGCGCTACTGTTTTTGCTCTGCATCTCCAATGATGCCTTTGGTTATTGTGACAATGTCTCTTACTGCTCTGCTTCATCTGTCACAAGCGCAACAAACGCAAACACCGAACAGCTTTGGTGCTTCGCTGGTTCAACAGTTTTGAAATCAGAGGTTAACTGTTTAGTTCCCCTTCAAAGGAATTAACAGCCAGAGAGCCCAGTGTTTGGTCCAAGAGAAGTTACAGAAAATGTATTTTAAATAAGCTGGAGGGAAAAACAATTACCACAGCAAACTTTCAATAGTTTAGATGAAACTATTGAAAACTACTGCAACTTTTAGGTAAATAGCTGCAACTACCAGCTTTCTGTTCCTCAGTTATTACAAAAACATGCATGTGAGATCATCTCTCTTTCTCTCTATCTATAAGAACATGTTTTTCTTTTACATTTTTGTGTTGCTGGTGTGCCTTGTGATGTTTGTCAAGGAAAAAGTGTACTTCTAACTTGTCTCTTCTACTTCCCCCTTCCTCACCCTTGTGTGTTGTTTAAGTGTTCGCTATGACCTTTGGATTTATGTCACCTTTGTGCCCTGTACAGGTTTGCCTATTTTTCACTTGCAGACAGCCCATATCCACCTGTAAGGATAGTTGAGACTATGGCATTACTCCTGCACTATTGGTGTTTACATTTTATAAATGACAATAGTCAAAATTTGTAAAGTATGTTTACACTCTTTAATAACTAAAGTGCAGCAATCAATTGTGGAATGTGTCTTCCATAAAACGGCTGGCTTACATGCTGACTTCCGTGTTTGTTTTTTTTTTAAAGTTGATCATGGTTTATGCCGTCTAGATAGGCATGAGGCAAACAACGCTGGTGCCAAGTTATTCAGCCGCATGTGACGCATCAGCAAAAAGCACTCAGCAATAATAATTTCTCACAATGGTGTCAAATCCAAAGCTCCCCCTTTGCTGTGCTAACACAGTGTGTGTGCTGCTTACATTATGTTCCCAAGCGTTTCAAGAATGGAAAATGCCTTTCATAAAATACACATATTCTTTATAGTGGACAGACATTAGCATCGACTCCGGAGGTGGCTGAGGATTTACAGCTGGAGGTTGAGACAGGTTATAGGGGGTAACATTAGTGCAAATTTGGCACACACATTCACTGAAAGTTACTTCAGGCATCAGTCTTGTGAAATGATACATGGCGCTAGCCATCCATAAATGCATTTTCAAGCTAGTGCTAATTCATATATTTTTAAATATTGCTGCTTTTCAACTGTTGTCAAAAAAAGATTTCTAGACAAGCTTGCAAGATTTTCCTTTTATTTATGTTGTGTATTTTAAGTTTAATAAAAGTGACTAAATACCTCAACTTCTAATATAATACAAGAAATCCCTTATTTTTACCACTTGAGTTCCTTTTTTCACATCTACAATAACTGCTTTTTGCCCTACAGGTGTAATTTTCATGAATCCTGTTTAGCTTTTGTGGAAACAAAATGATCGTGTTCGCTTTCCATACATGACCGCAGGGCTCTTTTTTTATCACTGAAGTAGCTTGAGAATTGTATTCGTCTTTGAAGCTTCAGCAACATTGTTGACCGAGCAAAAAATAAAGATAGCAAATAAATCCAGGAGAACAGGTTTAGTCCACATCTTAGATTGATGAGGCACTTCCGCCTCATTGCCTCTCATAAACACAGGTTCCTGCAGAGCGAGCTGGATTGTCTCTCATCTAACTATTTTCCTGAATTCTGTTCAGATGAGTCTGCTAAGTATCCCGCTCATGTTTTATTTGTCAAGCTAATGTTCAATGGGAATTGCACCTCCCACCTCCTGGAGACCTTCAGCAAAAGACACCTCCACCCTCAGTGCAGGAAGGAGTGCATGGCAGGTCATTTCTCGCATTTGCCATTAGACTCAACAATTGCCTTAGATCCGCAAATGACTAACGTTTACTCAAATGAGTAACACTGCACAGCTCCTGTTTTTAATTACTGTATTATTTGGACTGTAAGTTGCAGTAGCAGGCAAAAAAAAACATAATAAAGAAGAAAAAAATAAAACGACTTTTTTTAAACTGGAAATTTAATAAAATTATCCATCGTAATGAAGGGACATTTTCTCTTTAATTATTAGCTGTTATTATTAATCAATAAAGTAATAATCAAATGATCAGTCTCTCTACCTCGGGCTGTTTGTACCCTTTAAAGGGACTTTACCTCAAAGAAAAAATAATGACATCCGAACAACGACGTCCTTTGAATAGCTTTTGAATAAAGACGAGATTAAACAAGCATGAAAAACTGAACTGAACAGATTATTGAAAAGCGGTCAGCACATGCAAAACATAGACTTGAGCTTTCAACTAACAACTACAAATAAGATAAATGAAAAAGAAAATATAAAAAAATACAATCTTGAAATTAGAAGTGCACTAAGTGTGTGGGTGGAATTGATAAGTGTATGAAAAGGTGTTTCACTGATGACTTTGACGATGGATCTTCAAAGGGGATTACAATTGGGGCAAAGATGTTATGTTTGCCAAATTAAAGTTCATCTTTACTCTGACCACAAGTAGTGACTGATGAATAAAGGCTGCTCTTTTTACCAAGCAGTCTGGAGATCCGGCTTCGTTCGATTCATGGAGAATGGGTGAAATGTCCCGTTACTGAAAGGATGCTTCAGGAAGATGCTTTGCGCTGTGATCTTCAGCCTGGTGTAGGAAAGATGAAGGTTTCTTCCCAAAGAAAATGTGCTGGTCTGCTCAGTTCAGTCACTTAGCTTCTGAGTGTTTGAGTAATTTCCTTTTTCAGGGTTTGCTATCAAACTTCATAAGTTGCAGAGCTGGCCGCGTGAAAAAAACGTTTGTGAAAAATCTGTTTCAAAATAAAAGCATCAAAAATATAGGAGTTGGTCTATGAAATTAACAGAAGACCAAAAAAAAAAAGAAAGAAATTTGATTAGAACGAAAAGACACACGATCTTAAAACTTGAACAACAAAAAGGAACAACTTTGTTTCTCCTCAAGCAGTTGAAGCAACAAACTCAGAAAAATTCAGGAATAGGAAGAATCTTCAGAAAGAAAACCTAAAAATGAGGAAAATCTGAAAAACTCTTGGCTCCTTGGGTAGTGCGCCAATTTTGGAATGTTAGGTGAGGAACAAAATTTCAACAATCCATGCATGATTTGGGGTCTTTTACGACCAGTTGCGATTAGCAAGTTCCAATGAATCTGGATATGCTAAAAGAAGGGGTGCAATCTAACTCTGTACTCTGTGTTCCCTTTTTTGATTACTGGATTAAAGACAGAAGTGGTTTTCCCTGGAATGCTGGAATGTACCTGGAGCAGCAAGGAGGGGTGCCGAATTTTGACTCGTTACCGCTCACAAAATGGGAAAAAAAAAAATCGAACACACGAGCACCACTGAAGCCGGCGTAGCTTTAGCATTGGTTTAGCGGTAGTGAGCTATAGCAGGCGTTGATGTAACGCTGGTTGCTGAGGAGTCTGAGGAGTTTCAGATTCTATCGATGGACAAGTGCACCAATCATTGCAAGTCTCTCAGGATCCATGGTGATGCAGTTTGGGCTAATTCAATGTAGGTCTGAACTCAACGGCAGCTCAATTACAAATGAGTTCCTGGTCCATTTCACTCTGTATTTATGGCCAATTACCGTTCCTGCTCCGGACCTCTATGACAACGCCACATCAAAGTTCATCGTTGCAATGGATCGCTGCTTCAACGCCCGACACTGTTCCAGCAACGCAGTGCCGCTTGTAAGATGCTTATGATCGCTCCACCGATGTTTGTGCAACGTTTAATTGCCGCAACGCTGGCGAATCAACGGTGGTCAAGCTTCAAGATTTCTGCGTTGGCCTAGCGGACCCAAACGTCCACAAACTTGCGTCTAGTGGAGCCAAACTTTGACTGGGCATTGGTGGAGTGGGGGTGAACTTTACCGGAGATGAGAATGGACCTCTCCTCACCGCTGCAATATTTTAAACAGCTCAGAACTTCTGGAGCGGTGGGAGGGATGCTCAAGGAACATCAGGGGTGGCCGAGCGTGTGCGGCGTTGCTTTAACGAAAGCCAACTTTTGTTAAACGGTGTTAAACGGTCACGAGCGGTGAGTGATTTATTTTTTCACCGCTCCAGGAACGCTCCAGCAAATTTGGGGCGGTGTGACTGGGCCGTTATAAGTTCTAGATGTGACAAAACAAAATGCTTCATACTTCACATAACATAGACCTTCAACTTCTACGAGTGTTGTAGGCTAAACAGGATTATTCCATTGGTTTTGATCTCAAAGCAGTCGAAAAACTTTCTTCTGTGAAAACAAAAGTTCAGTTACGCACACTTCAAGACCAAACCATTTTCTCTAGAAACTGCGAAGAGATGGTTTACATGTCCGAAAATTAAACCATTGATCTGTGAGTTTTGAAAATTTAAAAGAAGGTTATTTAAAGTTCACATCCCACACAATGTGTACATTTTTGCTCTGAAGTTTTTCCTCATATATGTCAACTTGGGTAATATTTTGTTGCACTTCTGCCTTGGTAAATGCTGCTGACAGCAGTGTTTCCCTTTGTGGAATGAATCCAATCTTATCCCCGCACCCATTCGTCCATGTTGGGTTCATTCAAATGGTGCCCGTTTCATCCCTCACATCGTCATTTGGCAAACTGTGAGAGCTTATTGAATTCTAGAAAAAGCAAAACTCTGATCCACCGAAAAACAAAACTTTGCTTGTATGTAACCCCAGTGTGGTTCACTAACACCACACTATTGAATGTAACTAAAAAAAAACAAAAGAAAACCACTTGGGCACCAAGCACATTTGGGTGTAAAATAAACAAAAAAAAGCTTAAAAGAAAAGACATTTATGGAAATCTAAAAAGGACAAATCAGTAGACTGTAAATTATCTCCTGATGAAATAGAAATGAAGTAGTAGAACCACCAAATATCATGTAGTCAGAGGACTAGATACTGAAGAACTTCATTTTGAGCAGACTTGTACCTACCCATGTCCAGGCAGTTTGGTGTGTTCTGAAAACTGCAAAGGAAAAGCAAACTAAAGGTTATAAGGACAGCATTTTGGTGGGAGTAGAATGTAAGAAAGTTGACCAGCTTTAAGCACTTTAAAATAAAGCCACAACCAGGAGGAATTCAATATGTAGAAAAGCAGGCAGTCGCATCACTATGATGAATTAGGAGATGCCCCTATGGCTTTACTAAATCACTTATACCTACAGGATTTCCATTAACCTAACCTTCAATTCAGCTTTAGTCTTCCTGTCATTTATTCTCTAACTCAATTTCTCTTTTTGGTTTATTGGGGTCCATTTCTTTATACTTGCTTGTAAATCCAAAGTTCTAGTTTTCAGACAAGACGGAGTTTACTTATTTTGTCCAGACCAGGGTTCAGAAGGGCTTTCCCAACTGCTAAAACCCTTTGAATGATATTAGGAAACTCTGTAATGGACCACCCAGAAACTCAATTGCCCTTTTTCTTTACAGGGGTAAGTCCTAAGCTGCTTCAAAAACACACAATTCGTTAAAAATGGTTTGTTTCAAGTTAATTGATATAAAAGATATAACATGAAAAATGTAACTGATTAATAACCTTGAACATGTTTGCAAGAGAACTGAAACTAGGTGTTTTCCCTATGGTATAGAAACAGTGCAGTGACACATGCATTACCATGGCAACTGCTTTTTCATTTAAATAACATGAATTACATTACATGAAGGCCTCAGATGCAGGAACTCATGTAATGAACCGATTGGACAAAGATGAGAAGCATAAACAAGATTTTATGCTATAAAGGTTTACTTCCAGAACCATCCCAATATTTTTTTCTTATGGGTTTTATTTTACAGTTTTTCCACTGATGTTTGGTTTTTGGTTGACAGCAAATATAACTTTTAATGCTTATGGCTTAACCAATGTCCTCTATTGTCCACTTTAAAGACATAAGATATTATTTAACACAAAATAACCCAAGTCCAAACCCACACCTCTTCAAATACTTAAAATAAATGTAATTTAACCTTTTTTTGCTCACTTCCAGCTGAGAAACCAAAGTATCATCCAGTGGTACAAAACTTTTATGAACTCCAATAAAGGTAAACAGATTTGTATTAAACTTTCTCAGTTTAAGTCTACTGGAAATGATCTGGCAAGAATATATTTAGGTGTTGGAAAGCCAACAGCAGACACAGCTCTGAATGATTCAGCTGTTAAAGCAAATGGAAAAACCCCACTGAAGCATATAATGGAGCAAAAGCAGAGAAGGTTGAGAGAAAATGTGGTGAAAAATTGTAGAAATCTAGGTAGAAGACATTAAGTGTCCCAGATCCTGACTGATGTGTATCATTTTAAAAAGCTATTTGATATACTCTGGAAATATTTTATCCTGCTTTAAATGTTGCAGACGGCCAGGAGTTTGTAAAACCACCCAAAGAATCATTGAAATGTTTAACTTTCAAAATGTTTTCTTCATCTTCCACTGTCATTTTTCTTTAGCTATGATGGTTCCGTTTGCCTCTCTAAAGACTCTCCTGTTTTCTTGTTTGTTTTTTCTCTTCCTGCAGCTGGCATTGTTCGAAAGAAGCAGTGGTGTGAGATGGTGCCGTGTTTGGAGGACGAGGGCTGTGACCTGTTAGTCAATAAATCTGGATGGACTTGTACACAGCCCGGAGGTCGAGTGAAAACCACCACGGTAAGTCTGAGGGTCCCCTCTGGCTCCAAAGTCCACCTGATACTCACACACACATGCACACACACAAAAATGTACTAAAAAGCATTGATTTGTTTACCTTTTTCTTTAAACAAAATACTGACAGTAAACATCTCTAGGTGCCTCTTTTAGTGCCTGGCTAGGTTTTTTATTCTCATGTAGAGTATAAAAAAACATGTATTTTCATTTACGTCGAATATCACTAAAATGTGTGTTTTTTCTCCACAAACTATTAAAAAAGTACTTTATTTTGTAAAGTATCATAGAAAAAAAATTACGTTTTTTTTTCCCCCAAAAGTATAAAAAAAAACTTTTATATGTAAAGTGTCATTAAAAAATATGATGTAGGTTTTTTTCTATAAATAATCAAAAAAAAAAAAAAAACTTTTGTAGCGCATCATTAAAAAATACAGTTTTCTCGTATGTAAGATAGCATGTTTTTTTTTACGTAAAGTTAAAGAAAGTACTTTTTACGTAAAGTCTCACTAACAATTTTAAATGTACATTTTTTTATGTACATTTACACACCCAGTGTAGTATTATCATTAAAAATAGAAATGTAAAATTAAAATGACCTTCAGATTCCAACGTTGAAAGCATACACTAACCAAATTCCTATGAAATTAAATATTTATCGTAGCTTCAGGAATACTTAATAGCAAAATTATTATTATTTTTTTTAAACCAAATATGCATTTTCTTTTCATTTATCTATTTTACTGTTTACCTTTGCTCTCAAGTGTTGTTGTTTTTTTGTCAAAACTGGCTGTGCTGCTTCATATTATCTTTGGAGCATTGTAAAGGTAAATACAAATTTCTACATATTTATTTTTTCCCAATCAATTTTGACAAAATTTGCTCCGATCTTACAGCAACTTTGTTCTGTAAACACCAAAATGCTCCAAAAGTTTTGCCCCCATTACCTCACAGTTAACCCAAGTTCGTGTTTCGAAACCAATGAATGAAGATAACCACAAATCATTTTTCTGATAGAAAACAAGTTCATGTTAAAATTTGGGAATTTTAACACAATTAAATAAAAAAGGACTAACATTTACTTAAAATCAGTAAAACCAAAACATTCTATTTGAACTTATCAATTTGTCCTCATTTACTTGGTTTTTCCTTGTTGTTTTTGTGAGCTCCAAATGAATATCCAAACTAAGGAATTCTCCTAACATGTGTTATGTTAACAAAATATACCAGCAGCTTTTATTCACGGTCTTTTAAAAGGTAAAACTTTCCTTTCTTGTTTTAACTCGTCTTCCGTGCTCGTTAGCTAGATGCTAATGTGATTTGTCTGCAAATGTAAACAAATGATGGTATTATTGCCACTGCTGGAGAAGAAAGATGTTGTCCAGTGTTGCGTATCTTTAAATGCCTTTTCAAGCAGCCTTCTTAACTGTTCTCATCTTGTATTCTGGATTAGCTTCCCCTCGATCACCATAAATACATTAGCAACAGTTAAAAGTAAAATGTATAAATAAACTGCACAAATTCTCTTCTGTGATCCTTAGATAAAATATCCGTGCCCTCCTAATTTTCAACTGTATGTGCTTAGTTTACTTCCTCATTGGCAGCAATTAGCTTGAATTAGAGACTCTTAATGTTAATGATAGCAGCAGATGGGGAGCCGCTTGCGTTGATGTCACCCGTTCATTCACACTCCCCCTACTCTTCCCCTCTTTTTCGCACCCACCATACACCTTTCTCTGTTTTAACCCCCACCCCAACCACCACCACCACCACGCTCGCTATACCAGAGGCAAAAAGCGCCACTGCTTCTCTGCCTGTTTGTAAACGCATCAATTTAAGAGTCTTGGGTTACGAAAGATGTTATGCAACAAACACAGACGCAACGCTGCTGCCCTATCTGTGAATGTCAATGAGGACCAGTGGGGCATCATTAATGTATCTGTCATGATTTAGTCATCAGCTGACAAACTTGTTTATGTCTTACTTGCTGAAAGACACATACATACGTACACAGGCATGAATACTTAAAGGGCAAAATGAGGAATACAAAAAAATAAAAAAAACAGCCGTTGTAGAACCCGATGTGATTTATAGTAGGACAACCTTAGCTTTCGCTGCAGCATAAACATAGTGACAGGCCTTTTATGATACCTGCAGCATCATGTTTCATTGCGGGATATTCCACCAGCACATCCTTAGAACCAACACGTGCAGAGGCTGGTTCCATTTATGACCAGTGGCACATGAATCACCAGAGTTAATGTGTTGAGTATGCAAATGTAGCGTCCTCTGAGTCGTCGGAGGGGGGATCCGGCGCGTGTTTTGATGTGCAAGACATTCCACTGGCACCCAACACTTGTGTGTTTTCGTCAGAACTGCGAACATGTGTCCCCGCTTTTCCACAAAGCGTGGCCTCGTAGGCTTTTGGCCTTCGCTGTACATTTCATATCCCGCCCAGGGTGTCAGTCAGCGCAGCACTCAGCGCCTGACAGTATGCAGAGTGTGACAGGTATTTCTTGCTCGCCTCCTTGGCCGTTTTAAACTCGGTGACAGCCAGTCAAACGGCTGGACAACCATGCCCACTCATCTGTAGTGTTTTGTGTGAGCGCACCTGTGTGCATTAAGCTGCTTAAACTGTCCCACTACAGTACAAATACAATCTTGATGAAGAGTTTGGTAAACTCTGAAAGATTTAGGATGTCAAAAACGAAGGCCCACTCTTTTTTTACCCAATGGAAAATCAGCTAACGACATCAAACCAACCAAATCTCAGATTTCTTTCTGGTCAAGTGGGAAGATTTGCATCTCTGAGGTTTCCCGTGCTGAATCCCAATCTACAGCTACCTGGAAATCTCCAGCTTTCCTCACTTCAGCGAGCTTGTCCCACTCAGGTGTTCTCGCCAAAACGTCGTTGCTGACCAAGAGACACACCCCACAGAACATTTTTCTACTTTTATTTCTGGATCTCAAATTTAAAAATCCTATTTAACATGTTTCTAACTTTTGGTTTATGTATGAAATAATTTGAGTTGTATGGTAGGAATCTGTTTTGACGAATTGGCATGTGGGGTGGGGCTAAGCCATTTTAAGGGGGGAATACAATTGTTTTTTTTCTCCAAAATTTCTGGCTTGTCGTCTTAGTTTTGAGTGTCATTATAGTTCACTCTTAAGATGAACCTTATCATAGTAAGTGCGGGGGATGTAGGTTAGACACAGACACGTCAAACAGATTTCTCATTCTTTCAACTTACCCGAACTCCTCGCACTGCACAAGGAGTTCGTTAGCGCTATTCAAGTGAAAGGTGTGCGCTACCTTCATGCAGCCTAACTGTCAGAACAAAAGCAACTAGATCATCAGATTGTCGCTTGTGTGGACGTCTTTGTGCTACGGGCTCTTATGCATCACGTGTAGTTTGTGCAGTCAATAATGAACTTACTCTCAACTAGAGCAAGGATGGGCAACTCCACGCCACGGCGGCCTTCCTGCATGTTTTCCAACATGCACTCTGGCATGTTCTGATTGGCTGTACACACCTGAACCAGGTAATCAGTCATGAGTAAGACTTAGATATGTAAACATCATGCAGACACACTGGCCCTCAACGGCTGGAGTTGCCCGTCCCTTTACTATAGAGTTGCACAAAGACACCGTACGACAGCAATACCAATACGTCATCTACTTACTTTATGCTACTTCACAATACACATGCACAACAAGTGTATGTTCTATTTTTATGCCCGAGCTGCACGAGCTTCGAGGGAACTGCAAGACACACTCCGACAACCTCAGCCCGCAGCACTCATAAGGGTCAACCCCTGGGTGCAACGCACCCGGCAACATGTTTCGGTAGACTCTTCTTCAAATTGAAACCGCATCTTTTCTGTAGATATTTGCAGCATTGGCGAACATCAGCGAAGGGCTGGTTTTCAGAAAAAGTTTTATTAGATTTATGCAGACTTTCTCCCCCAAACCTACCAAATGTCATTCAACCGGCAGTGTTCAATCCTGTTATCTGTAAAAATAACTCCCTCACACACGTGTTTTCTCCTGCTTTGACTCTCTCCCCCCACTTCTGTGTCACTCAGTTGTCTCTCCTCCTCCCTTTCTGCCCGGTGGATGCATTCATCTTAGTCTGACCCTGCCTTAAAGAGCACCCAGTTATTCCTGTCACCGAAAAGCACACTATGGATTTAGTCAAGGCCAGCCCCAGGAGAAACGCGGAAAGATTGATACGTACATTGCCTCAGAGTGACAGTGACGTTTTGATTGAGTTTTACTTTGAGGCGAACAGTTATCAAGTAGAAGTAGAAGCTAGAGATCATTTATTATACAGTGACATGATTCTTCTCTGAATGAGGGGCCCCCAAACACACACACACAAAAAACAAAGTGACACATTTTTTCTTGAAAGGCAACAAACAGCTGACATGGCACAGAGTGAATCCATATCTGATTCTGGTAACACAGTGGTCTCCAAACATTTTTTTACCCTGTAAAGCCTGAACCATTAAATAAATGACAGAAAATTCAAATTATTTGGATTTGGAGCCTTTATAGGTCCCTCTGAACAAACAAGAAAAAAAAAAGTTTTTTTACATATAAATTTGCTTTTATATCATATCAAATACATCAGGTCACACAGCTCAAATATATATTTTTTCCTGAGCTAACAAGAATATTCATTGCATTACTCTCGCCCTTCGCTGACAGACTGTATCTAATATGATACTTTCGGCTTTAAAGGGTTAAGCCATGGTTTTTGGTCTGAATTTCTTTTTTCAAAGGTGGGATTCGACGTTGTCGTCCACTTTTTTTTGCATCGATTTATGGAAAATCTATTTTTCGTGTTGAAACGGTTGATGGCATGAAATCTAGTTTAAAAAGGCAATTTGAATATGTCTGTAGAACCTTTAAAGAGATTGACAATTAAAAAAAAACAACCGCAATGAATTCTTAATGAACTGCTGCAGCTCTGAGGAACTTAAGTCTTAACAAACAACACAGTTTTTTTTTTTTTTTTTTTTTACATTTTGGCTAAAAACAACAAAATCATAACTAAAAGATAACTGTGAACTTGAGCTTTTACAAGATCAAAAGGTGATCAGAGGGGGACTCTGAAGGCAAAATGAATGAGTTTTTTCATTGAATATTGTTTTTGCACTTCGACAACTTCATTCAGGTTCAAATTTTTCTTCTGGTTTGAAAGATTACTCAGTTAAACATTTTGAAGGAATCTTGACCCTTTGTGTAACTCTTTTCAGCACAAAGGAGAATTTTCTGAACTAGTTTCTTAATGTAGTTTTGACAAATCATCATTTTGTTTACTTTCCTTCTATGCAAAGTATCTGCAACGCTTTTTGTACTCTGGATTTTGTGTTGAACCCATTGATATGTTATAGATTTTCCCTTAACTATACTCCTTATTGTAAAAGTGGAAGCTAAAAACACAACAAATAAAATGATACTACAGTCATAAAAACTGCAATTTTTAAGACATAATAATGAACCTAAAGGCACTACTTTTGCAACTTTATTAGCAGAGTCTGTAACATTGGAGAGTCGATCGTAATATATTATGCAGAGTGGGTTTGACGTGTGGGAACAATCGTCTCATTAAATCCAGATTTCTAGTAGAACTTCTTTATTCTGTTTTTAAATTCAGATTTATTTGATATTGAAGTTGAAGGTTCTTCTGTTTCCTTTCTGAATCTTTTCTTTGCAAAGACACTTGTTTTTTGTCCACTTTTCCAGTTAGGAGTTTCCGTTTTGCCCTTTGCTTTAAGAAAGAACAAATGTTTATAGGCCATGTGACCCAGGAGAATGACTTGACATGGATCGAGATTGAATCGTAGATGGATGTGGAAGAACAAATATGTTGCCTTTTTAAAATAAAACTTCTTTTACAATCAGAAAATAATCATTATAGAAACAATGTATGACTTTTTCTTTTTTTATCTGTGGCCTGTTACCAAGTGACCCCCACACCACACAGTAATACACAGTGAGAACGGATGTAAATCTAGAACCATCCCAAGAACAGTTTAACTTGTTGATCTCAAAACGTTTGTGGTAAAGTTCTGTCGTCCCTATTAAGAAATTGACTATCAAGAATGGTTGCTAGTTGGTTGGCATTGCCATAGGTTTCCTTGTCAGGCAGCCATTGCCCCTCCCTCCAACCATTTCAGACCTGCCCACTAGATGCTAGATGTTTATGACAACCTCCCCGACACACATGCACACACATATTCTCTTCTCAAATCTGAAAATAACACGGAAGCACCAAATGCTGTAGTTCCTCAAATGACCACTAGAGGCTGGTTTCAGGGAGCAATTTCCTATTTACTTCCATGATAAAAAGTCAAACATCTGACTTGTGTAGACATTCAAATAAAGTTAAACTTTTCTCTTTAAGCTTATTGCTTTATTTTCACTTTGTCCAAACATGTCAATAGCATAAAAATTGTGTTAAAGTTCTTCAAAACGGTTTAACTATTTTTTTAAAAATCTGAAAAGCACAGTTGTCTAAAGCTGTGTTGTGGTGTAGCGATAACATAGCAGTTTTTCTTGATCTTGTACATTTTTTTTTTAAATTCAACTGCAGTCCTTTGTTTGAATCCCAGCTCGGTCCCTTCTGTGTGGAGTTAGCATGTTCTCCTCGTAAGTGCCCCGGTTTCCTTCAACAGCCCAAAAACATGCTTCATTGGTTAATTGATAACTCTGAATTTATCTCTTTGGTGTGAATGTGTGTGTTTTGTTTTGTGGCTCTGCCACGAGCTTGGTATCTGTCCAGAGTGTATCCCACCTTTACCCAATAACAGTCGGGATAGGCTCCAGCTACCCTGTGACCTTGAAAAGGATTAAGGGGGTTTAGAAAATGGATGGATAGCTGCAGCTGATAAGCAAAAGCCAATGTGTCTATCAACACAGCAAACATTGCTGCCTCTGGACCACGTTAAATCCTTTTGCACTTTCCTCACTGACTAAGATTACTCTTATTCACTTCACCTCATTCATGTCCAGTATTTATGGTGTATTGATACATGCACCTCCACGTTGGGTTTTAAAATTTTACAATCAGGGCACCGACTTTACTCAAGATCAGATATTTTGTTTCTTTTTCTTCTGCTCTGATTCCATTTATATGCGGGAGTATTGCTTTATAAATTCACGGTAATGCTTTAAAAGCAAATACTGAAGGATTATCCTCTAAAATCACAGCATAAAAACAAAATAATGAGCTCCAAGATCATTACAAATAGCTCTTACAAAAAATGCTCATGAAAAACACACTGCTTCTCATGATTAGTCAAAACATGCATGCTAGAGATGTTTTTTACAAATATTACAGATTAAATGAACTACTAATACAGTACAGTAATATTGGATAAGATTTTAAAGATTCATTGAAATACAAATATGTCTAGTTTTTGTTGGGTTCTTACATGTAATTAAGTTTCTTAATGGTAATGTTTTTATCTGTTCTCCATCCCTTCTCTTAATATTTGCCTGCTGGAATATTTGTTTTCCTTTTTAAACGTAACCATTTTCAAACTGTATCATCTGTGTACTAAGTATGCACACACAAACATACATATATATATATATAGATAGATATATCTATATCTATATCTATATAGATACAGATATATTTATAAATATATATTTGTAAATATGGGAAATGTCCCAGTAGCCAATGAGCTCAAAGCCCCGTCCCCACATAAAAATAGGATCAGCTCATAAGCGAAAACTTGACAACTGAATTGAAACGTACAACTGAGAACTGAAAGGGCATATGGAAAAAATACAAATATATATTTTTTACATTTTGTAACAGTTTTAGCTTTAAATATTTTTTATTCAAGTTTTAAAATTGCAATATATTTTCAAATGTTGAATATTTCTTTCAGATTTACACTATTCTTTTTTCAAATTTACAATTTAATTTTCATATTTTCAAAAATTCCTTCAAGTTTACAATTTGTACTTTCGAATTTAAAAATGTGGCACAGGGGTTAGCGTTCTTGAAACACCAATGGGGGACCTTTCTGTATGGAGTTTGCATGTTCTCCCCGTGCATGCGTGGGTTTTCTCCGGGGACTCAGGCTTCCTCCCACCAAACAAAAACATGCTTCATAGGTTAATTGGTTTCTCTAAATTGTCCCTAGGTGTGGATGTGAGTGTGCATGAGTGTGTGACTGTGGCCCCTGCGACAGACTGGCGACCAGTCCAGGGGTGTCCCCTGCCTTTGTCCATGAGTAGCTGGGTTAGGCTCTGGCAGCCCCGTGACCCCGTAAGGGATAAAGCGGTTCAGAAAATGAATAATGAATTTTCAAAAAAAAAATCAAACTTACAATGTCTTACTTTCATTTTTCTTTTTTTTTCGAATTTGCAATCTGGTTTTTCATTCACTTTAGGCTGATCCCAAGTTGACTCCAAAGTGACCTATGGGATCCCCATAGACCTCATAGAGTGAGTTAACATCGGTGGGGGGGCTGGTGTTAAACACGCACATGGGGAGCAGTGTCCTAGAAAAAAAATGGGGGTATCACCTTGTTGCCTTTGTAACTGAGATGAAGCACGAGGATGAAAATTGAAAAAAAGAAAGGTGATGGAGTGAAAAATGAAAGGAGTTGGAGCGACTCCAAAGAGTCATTCTCATTTTCTATTCCTAATAAAAACCAAATCCAACAACATGAAAAAGCTGTAACTATGTAACAAATTAATTGATTATTGTCAAAATGGTGGTTTTTCTGTTGGGTTTTTCTCCATAGCTGCCATTTAAAATTTTGGTTGTCTGGTGGTGACGAACAGGTCTATGTAATTTTTACAAGAACCAGCAACAGAGTTTTTGCTAACCACGCCCACTTTCCTAATATATTCATATCCTGTCATTTTTTTTTCTTTCAGCTTCGCCCAACAATCCATGTAATACATTTTCACAATATCCCATCTTAAAATGTGCAAACACCTCAGAAACATTACTTTACAAAACCATACAAAAGGTTTTGAAATATTTTTTAGATCCTCATAAGAAATTTTAGCCCCATTAATCATTTTGGACAGTTTCACCCTCTGTGATGTCATCATATTTTGGGGGCAGGTCGTTTGCTATGCCAAAAATCAATTTTCAGCGGCTGGGTCTTTAAGTATGTGAAAGGGATTACGTTTTTTTGTAGAGAGAAAGAACAATTTCAAAAACAGTCTTGTCCTTGCAGTCAGATATAACTCTAGGGTTTTTTTTTGCAAATCACCAATTTTTTTCTTGTTGAGAACTTTTACTGGATTGCAGTATTTTCATTGCAGAAAGAACTAAACATATGGAAGAAGGTGACTGATAATCCTAAAACCAGTTCCTAATGATTCTCTTCATTATGTTCATCTTAAGTGGCGTGTAACATGAACTGGAGCCAAAGTGGCACCTACTGAGAGGAGTAAGGTGATTACTGTAATCAAGGCTTTTTTTTTTTTACTGTGGAAAAGAGAAAAGTGAAGAGACTTTGCACTCCAAGCTGCCGCTAAAGAGAAACTACTATAATGTCTGATAATACACAATCTCATCTGGATGAATTTGCATATGTTATGCTCTCTGTAGGTATCACTAGGGTACTCAAGTGTGCATAATGTGCTCAATGATGAAGAATCCTTTAGTTCTCGGATAAACATGTTTTTCTGCAGTTTTTTTCTGACATTTCGCTGAAAGTTGTCAGAGATTTTAAACCTAGAAAAGCCCTCTATGTGACAGCGATGCAAGTTCTGAGTGTCTCACCCATGATGCACTCACCCTTTCACAACTCGCCTCTTTCTTTCCACTGCGTTGGTCCGTAGCAGGCTGGGCCTGGTGGAGTCCACCGCTCGAATTCTTAACCCCGGTGGACACAGGTCGGTACCAGCCTTTGTAATTGATCCCTCTGGGTCCTCCAAACACATTCGGCAGCTAACCAGAACCAGCAATAAAAGAGAGCTGTTGGCTGAAAGGACACCGTTAGCTGTGTCCATCAGCTTTCTTTCTGCTGGAAGGCAAATCAAACAAACTCTTCTTTTAGGAAGGTGGATGTTAAACATATTTCTTTAATGCATCATAAATACTTTATTAATTTCTCATATTGATCTGTTTTTTAAGCCTAAACAAATCCTTGCTTTTGGGGGGATTTAATTCCATTTTTCTTACATTCTGATCTTATGTGTTTCAGGAGTAAAACCATTAAACCTTTTTTTTTTTTTTTTGAGCTTAAGTCGTGGATTTTTACAGTTTGGTTGTGGCTTTAATTTCATTTTAAAAAGTAAAAATGTTCACGTGTTTGTTATTTTCCCACTAACAACTGCCAGAGGGCACTGGCTGTTTGCATCAGTATTTGTTACTGACAGTAACTCAAAAGAAGCGTTGAAGTTGTTCCAAAACAACACAGACAATGATGAACTCAATGGATTTAGTGATATAGTCACAGAGTGGTGGTGAAGTACCCAAAATGGTGACCGACAAGGACAACTTAGAACATGAACACATATAACAAAACCAAACTAAACCACAGAATCCTCACAGATATAAAGAGTTTAGTTGACTTGTTTGTTATGCTATGGTTATCTGGATAATTGTTCGTAAGTCGCGCTAATATACTGGTCACTTATTCAATTTTTCCTACGTTTCATGGAGCTAAATATAGTTACGGTAGTGAAGTCCATTATTGTTTTATATGATTATATGATTTGTCTTTTAAGATAAAATCTCTGTTTTTGTTCCTGTATTTTGTTAAACACAATTCTCCCAAAAATGTAACCTATATTGCAGTGCTATTAAGATTAAAAAAAACATTTTGCATCTTTATGTTTTTGCACCTGCGACTTATACTCAGGAGCAATGTACTGTCCAAAACATATGGTGATCAATTTACATATCAAAGGACAGGAAATTAAGTAAAACAAGAGTCACATGTTTAAAATGTTTACAAATTCTGAATCATTCGAATAGAACCTGAATGTTCTGGACTGTAACATCATATTGTTTTTATATTCACTAGATATGGTGTCTGTCTGGTTAGGAAACATACCACAAGTTTTTTTCTTCCCAAGTTACATTTACACTGCCCTTGATCACAAACATAATCCGCCACTTCAAATTAAAAGTCTACGCTAAAGCACCACAAAGCTCATTTTAGGCTTCTGCCTTGGGTTAAATGAACTCGTGTTTACGGCGTTCTTGAACGTGCATCACATTCCTGGTGTGTCCATTCACACTGTCCGCGGCCGAGGCGTCAAGTTCGCGTCTGCCACCTCTCTGGATGTGCATCAAATTTACTGCTCAACGCTTTGACGCCGCGGCCGCAGAGCAATGGGCACAAAATGTAATTTGTAGACCGCATGGTGGAAAACATGGATGATGTTGAAGGAGTAGCTTGTGTTCATAGGTTTTGGAAAGCTCTACAGAGGCGTCGGCAAGCACGTCGCCGTGTCTGGGTTTACCAGAGTCTCTCCCATTTTAAACGGTACTTCCACTTCCGTCTGTCTGTGGCCCATCTTGAGCATTAACCCGAAATGGGAAAAATGAAAATAAAACAGGGGGATCTTTTTATTATTGTCTCAATGAAAACAATTAAAAGAGCACAAGTCCATGGATTTTAGGGGGATTGTGCGAAAGTACCTGCGGCGGCTCTCTGTCTGCTGGGCAGCCAGCCGACCGCAGGCTAGCACAGCAGGAACAACTCAAAGCTAGCGGAGTTCCAATGGGGTAGTTAGCCAGCAGAGCCCGACGCCAAAATCACGCAGCAAGACCTCAGCTCCCGTCTTCACATTGACTTAACATTAAAACTTGTCATGCCGGCCGCCGCGCTGTAAATTTACCTTTAGATTTTTTTAGATTTTATTTACTATATTTGTCAGGTAGCCCTTTTTCAACACTGTTAACTCGCAAGAGCTGGTTTTACAGGATGAAAGTATTTCAAATAGTATAGTTTCTTATAAGGATGTAAAACTTAATGCGGTGACAACACAAGCAACACAGAGCACTCCTGATTATCTGGTGCAAAACAAAAGTAAACCAACCACAATGCCTAGAGGGGCCAAGAGCCAAATGATTGGTATGTAGGGTCGATGGGAAGGTTTTTTCACAAACTGTTGTTATTTATGTGCTGTTCTTTTATCTGCCTTTTCTCTAAAGCGCAATGTACATTTTTAGGAAAAATGTAAGGATTTTAAGGACTGAAAAAAGGCAGTTTTTACTGTGATAAGAGTACAAGGAATGTGATTAGTTTTTTAATTTTATGGTATATGCTTGACTTTTTGTCGTGCAAATCTTTCAAGTAAAAAAATAATTTAAAAGACTAAAATACCTGAAAAACTGTTTATGTTTAGATGTATTCTTTCAAAGTTGAACCAGGAACCAGAAGACCTGAACTTTCTGCTCTTAAATCTCCACCGGTATGCTAACAATGGTCCAAAACAGAGATTTGAAATCGATGTGTTATAAAGCACTAAGTGCTGTGTCGGATCCAACTGCATGTCTGATGTCTTCGTAACCAACAAACCCTGCGTGAACTGTGAGACGGGAATCTGTCGGTTGGTGGACCCGCGGGTCAGAACCAAACAAAGTGAAGCTGCTTTTAGCTGCTATGCTGCACACAGATGGGGCCAGCTTTGATTGGCTCAAATGCACCCCGGCTTGATCCCCGTTTAAACCCCAGCTCAAAACTTGAAAACACTGTATTATTGCACTTCTATGCAAGGTGCTTTGCTGTACATTGCAATCAGTTGAAATGGTAGACGATATTTTCAAAGTTCCTTTCAAAATAAAAGGTTAGGGGTAAACTAATGTGTTACTTTTTTAATGAATTGGAATTAAAATGTACCACAATTATAATTTCTTATCGTTGAAAATTCTAATAAAGATTACAGATTTACTTCTTAATGGTTTTAGATTATTAGTGCAAAATCAAACGTAACACCAATTTGGCTTATGAGCAACTGAAGAAGCCTCAATGAAGTATGCTTCTCCAATCAACAATGGGGAAAACCTTGAGTTTTTGGTGTCTTCGTTTTGCATCAAGTTCAGGCAGTCATAAAAGACACTGGTGGTGTTGGATGTGATTGTGTCTAAACCTGACAAGAAAAAAAAAGAAGTAAAGGTTTGATAACCACAGCACCTTCCACTTCTCCTCTTTCCCCCTTCAGGCTCTATGACGCGACAAGAGTCCCCCCCAACATTGTTGCACTGTGGAGAGCATTGATGACCCCTTGACAGACAGCCAAAATCTACCTACCAACACCACCATCACAGCAGCTCCATCAACACCCCCTGGTGCCAGAAAGACATGAAGAAACACAAGCAGCTTACCGACACCAAAGCAGCAAGGTACAAAGGACGGCCTTGATATTCGTCGTGTGCTTTTTATGGCTAGGACAGTCCCCCGGATTGGTTTGACAGGGTGTGAAATGCCAAGAAAACATTTCTCACACCTTTTTTGAATTTTGCTTGCAGTCACATACGAACCCTTTAACACTGGAGCTTTAACTCCAGTGTTGACGTTCTTCAATATCCCGTAAATGCTTTATGCAATTACCGTAATTCCAGAGAATTCTGTAGCAAACAAAAGCAGCTTTCGTGTTATTATCACTTTACAGTAGTGAAGTGTTCATGCAGTCAACGTAAATCAGCTGATTCTGACGCGGAGAGAAGCGGCTTTGCAATGTTTACGCTTTACATTTGGAAAGTGTTGCAGCTTTTTTTTAGAGTCAACTGGTTCATGTTGAATGTGTAAACGCTTGATGATTGTGTGCTACCAGAGCTTCAGCTCCAGTGTACAGTAGAGGTTCTTTGAATTACAGTAACTCTTCAACTGCTCACACAATTATTGTCATTCTAACACATTCTGAAGAGCTGTATTCAGAGAAAAGCATCTTTGTGTCACTTTGTTAGTAAGTTTGTAAAGTTAAGATAGTAAAATGTACATTGGAGTCGTAGTTATTGTGTAAATGATTCAAGAGTTATGGTACTTCAAAGACTATGTGTTATTTTGCTGTCGCCAATGACAGGGTTAAGAAAAAAACCTTTACTTTAGTTATTAGTTCCCGAAACAAACCATGACCACCATCCATTTATCAAGCTGACCATCCAAGAAACAGCCTGAGTGAAAGCTCCCCAAAACCAACCCAAAAGCATGTGACTAAGGCTTTACCTTGTCCTCTCAGGGTCAAAGTTGCAAATTTTCAACATCCCCTAATTCTATGCTAACAACAGAATGGCTGAAGATCAAAGTATTTTCTTTTAAGTACATCCCATCACGCCGGGGTCAGGAAGGCGTGTCCAAGCAGCCACTTTCAATGAAAAGTATACATAAAAGTGCCTGTCAGGGTTTTGCCTTGAAAATTCTTGTTCTGGTAAGAGGTAAAATACCAAAAAACGTGAACTCGAACATGCATCAGTTAAATTACCGATAAATTCCCTACCTGTGTACTTTAACTACACAAAAAGTCTCATGTAAACCAAGAAATCCAATTTTTTTCTTTTTCTCATCCGAGGCTCCTTTTTTTTTTTCTATCTGGCAAACCTTTTTATTCGATCTTTTAAAAGACTACCTCGTATGGTATCTGCGCACACAAATAAGACAAGGCGCCCAGCTGACTCCTATATTAATACATGTGACTGAGAAATGGAGTACCCGCGCCGTAAATTTGAAGCACACTGCCATAAAAAACGATGGAACCAAAAGACATAAAGATGCTCATATGGAGGTTTTCCACAGCAGTCTCCTCTGTTGGTCAATACTGTCAACATTTATGGCCCACAGGTCGCAGCATCATTGTTTTAGAGAAAAAAATAAACCTGCTCAGACAATGTCTTCATCTGGTCGAAGGCTATAAATAGATACGTCTCTAAGGGGACGATGGGTGGTCAATAACAGGAAATACTCTCCTTTTATCCACAAATAAAAGCAATAAAAGATCGAATTTGGCTTTTCTTGAATAAAAAATCAAAGAAAAGTGTTTTACATCAGCAGGGATGTGCGTGTATGTAATGGATCAAATCCATTTATCACAGTAGAACATTTGAGGGAGGTTGCATTGAAAACAAGACATTACCATCTTGCTGATACGACCTGGTGCCACCGTGGGAAAATATGTTCCAGTGCTCCCTTTGCAGCATAAATCTCTGATTGTGTTGTACTACACAGAGACTGAAATGTGTTTACTTTGATGTTCTGAGGACATGCGCTAAGAAAAGGGCTGATAATGACATAATACCCCAGATGGCTTTGAACTTCCTCCCGTGAAGTGGAATGGGGACTGGTGTCTGGAGGCTCTCGCTTACACGCTCGTGCATTTTGATCTCGGCATCTGCTTCAGGCATTATCAGACTTCACAGCACATAATGAGCAATTTCCTGTACCTTATTAACCTGTGTATCATTCCTAACCTGCAAGTTCAGTCATGAATATTCATCCGGAAAGTTAATGTGAAGGCCGGAATCTAAAAGAGAAGATATTCCTGAGCAAAACGTCTTATAAATATGGAAAATGATCTTGTCTTGTGTTAGCTAATCAACTGCAAACTAGTGGGATGTTGCATTATTTACAACTACAAGGGCTGGTCACAGTAGACATCAAAGACCAACACTAGAAAAAGTCTTCTACAGGAAAATATATGGTTTCTATGGACAAAAATTGGGAGCATTGAAAAACAAAAGGCAAAATTCGGACTATTTTCTTCTTCAAAGATTGCTGACTTTAATCGTGGTGCAGAGAGAGAACGGTCAACCTCTGATTGGATGATGGTGGGTTTAGTTCCCCGCTTTGCCCACCCATGTGTTGAAGTGCTCTTGGGCAAGACACTGAACTCCACATTGCCCCTGGTGGTTATGGGTTAGCGACATTTGTAAAGATAAAGGTCTGTTTTTGGCTTTTAAACGTAGAATTAAAAAAAAAAAGAAGAGGGAATTAAAAATGTAAAGTCAAAATTCTGGGATTCAAATCAGAATCCTCGGGTGAAACACGCAAATTCTGAGAATCAAGTCAGAGTATTAAGATTAAAATTGTGGTTTAAAAGCATAATTTCTAAGAGTAAAAGGTTGGATGTTGTCTTTTAAAGTTAGAATTCCAAAATAAAAAAGGGAATTAAAAATGTAAAGTCAGAATTCTGAGATTAAAATTAGAATGCTGGAAGGAAACAAATTTAAATTTTGAGATTAAAATCAGAACTCAGAGAAGAATCTGTATTTATAAAAACAAAGGTGGAATTTAGGCTCAAAAGTTAGAATTCCAAGAAAAAGTAATTTAACATTTAAAATCGAATTGTGAGATTGAAATCAGAATGGGGAGATTTGGGGCACATACAAATTTTGAGATAAAAATCTGAACTCTGGGGAAAAGTGTGAATTATAAAAACAAAGAATACAAAAAATCAATAGATTAGACAACTAACAAAGTGTTAAAGTTATTAGTTGCAGTTGATGCATATCTGACAAAAAAATGGGAAAAGACTATAAAATAATAGCCTGCCTAAAACCTCATTGGTGATAGTGATAGTGATCTAACATGTTGGAAATGTCATGTTGGAGCCACCAACTTTTTTATATATGCTTCAATAAACATTCAGAAGGGCTCCACATGCAACATTAACAGAGTTTCTCTTGCCTCCACTTGGATACATATGACAAATGTGCACAGCATGCACATCATTATTTACATCATAATTTACTACACAGTCACTGCCGAAATCAAATGTTGTCCTCCATGTTCCTGAGCATTCCTTTTAAGAGAGTTTTTTCATAACGAGGAAAAGCGTGCACTGAAATAACACATTTAAATTCAGCCCCCTCTTTCACCACAAATGGTAGAGCAAGTCTAAGTCTCATTCCACAATCTCCATCTTGGGACGTAGGTGGTAGTAGTTCTGTGGACAGCAGATTGTTGAACAGCAGTTGTTTTCGTTGACACAAACTATAAAATCTGGGTTTTTAAAATTTCTCCTGGTTTTAGTTTTTGTCTTGTAAGTGCAGACATTAAATCAAGAAAGGGATGCAACATTTCACTTTTCCCACAATTTAGTTCAAACCTTAATTTTTGAGTTGTTTCGGATCATACAAGTAACAAGAAAAAAAAACCTTTCAGTTGATTTATGCTAATCTTTATATAATGACAAAACCCACTAAATAATAAATTCTTCTTAAATGAATATGGCGTCACATGTCTGCCATTAATTGAACGGTGCGTGTTTGATAACTAAGTGAGCGTTGATAACTGATCTTGACGTTTGTTAAGATCCTGGTTATCGGCAGCTGGCCCAGTTGTTTTTTCATAGTGGTCTCCTTAATAATTTTTTTATGTAAAGCACGGTGCTCTCGTTAAGTCTGTAATGTCGCCCAACCTACAGTAACAAAAGTCTACATGTATATTTACCTAATAAAGTGATTTACACATGAGTGAACTTACAGCACAAATAAACCCGCTGCACTTTTTTAACTTGTTCTTGGCCGTTCATTAACGTTCGTTAATGTTTTAATCCAAGTTTTATCAAGAGAGATCAAGAGAACATGCAAACTCCACACAGGAAGCTGGGATTTGAACTAGCGTAAGAAGAGGGTGCTAACCACTACACCTCCATGTTTCCATCTTCACTTTTTTGCTTTCTCTTCCCTCAGGTTTCATGTCTAGTTTACTAAAACGGGAAGTAAAACCTAAACACATGTTACTTAATACAGTTTTTGTTGGGGTGGGGTGGGGGGAGTCACATGCAACCCTTAAAAAATGAAAGGTACCTATAGCCAAAAAAAAAAGTCTCTTTAAAAAATGTGACAATGGGAGGAGCAAAAGTCTTGAAGTAAACAGGATATAATTTCTCCTCAGTCTTTGTGGCATTGCCTGTTAGTATTACTTCCAAGAGGAAACCGTTGATGACGTCAGTCCCACTGACATTAATGTCACCCATCCAGACAAGAAATGTTTCCAAGTGTTTTTATACTAGATTTCAAGGCAGTTGAGAGATCAAAACTGATTACTGGGAAATGTCAAGTGTTGGACCCTGTGTGTGAGGGAGAGAGAAAGACCTATTGTTGAGCTGGGACTCCTCCACAAAAGTCCCATTGATCAGGCAAACACCACTCATCCAAAAGAATCGGTAGATTACTCAGCTGAGGTACAACAACTGTAAAAAGGCTGTTCTTCACATTCCCAAGAAATTGGGGGGAGGATCTGACAAGAAAAATGCTATTAAGACATCAAAGAATTGTTGGATGTGAAGTCAGCAGTGGGTAAAAAAAAAGCCAACCAAAAACAAAACACATTGATGGTATTCAGATGAAACAGGGAAGTTTTCATATTTAAATATGGGAATTACATCAGATAAAGGCTGCTCGTACTTGGGGTTGCAGAGTTCAAAGAATACACATTCATATTTCGTCTTGTATACAAACCTTTAAAGAAGTTATTCCAGGAATCCCAAGAAGTCATTTCACAACGTGTACCATTCTATTGTGTTCCAGTGCAGTGATTCCAGGCTGTTACTGCTGGACCAGAAAATAAAACCATCTATGTTCTCTGCATTAACAGTCATTTTAATGCAACAGTACTCGCTACTGTCTAGGATGGTCTGTGTGCTTGATATCATTAAACAAACTGGAGTGTTTCATCTCCGAATGAAGAATTCCTTGAAATTTTTTTCGTAGCTGCATCTGAGATTGTACAAGGAGCTAAAAGTCACCCATTTATTAAAAAAATACACCATTACATACAGAATACAAAAGAAATTGAAAGGATTTGATACATAATTAAAGCAATGAGCATCATCGTAGGGGCAGGGGCTACCCTCCCCCACCCTCACCACCCTCTTTTGACTCTCCCTCTTTGGCTGAGGATGAAAACATGAAGGATTTATACAAAAAAATGAATGTATATACATTTTTTTCAAATAATAAATCAGTCAAACACAATGCATTGTGGTCCATATTCACAGATCTAGTCAATATCAATGCACACTACTTTTTGCAGAGACTTTTTGGAAATTTCTTTTGGATTTTGTAATTGTACATTCAGACTTCCCAGTAAAAGGGCAAGCGCCCTATATAGTTGGTGATTTTGGACACAACCTATAGCTTCAAATCCAATTTCTCTGGCTTATCTGGCTTATCTTTTTTTTTTTTTTTTTTTTAGAATTTGAATAATTTTAGAAGAATGTCTATAGATTTGCATTTTGTTATACATTGAAATGAGACAAACCACTCCTGCTTCACAAAATCCTGTTTGAACAAATGTAGCATTCATGCACCTTAGTTAATGTAAAATATATCCTTATATATGCTATTAAATGAAAAGTCAGGTAACTCTGTGATAAACCCCAGATAATAATCACCCGAGGCTTAGTTTGGTTTGTAGGGCAAATTCATTTCATATTCATCTGACATTCCGTCCTGTTTTTAATGGGAGGCTTGGATTTGCTGAGATGAGATTTGCGTGTGAGATTAATGGGGAGCCATTTGCCACGGAGCAGGCGTGAGAAAAGAATATGAAGTCATTGTAAGAAAATCACCTCGGCTGATGTGGACGTAGGAGCAGCTGGTACATAACAATGCTGCGCCTGTGCCCCACTCCTACCTAAATGAATTCACAAAGCAGTTTTCTATTACTTTCCAGAGTGTTACAGCTTCTTCCTATTTTCATTCCTTTCCACTGGGAGGCAGTGACAGGCAAAAACTGGATTCATATTGACATTTGTCACCATTTTGGGCAGTGGTTAAAAGTAGATAAATGTCTAACACCAACAAAATTATTATCTCTATTTAGACCAAACCTCTCTGAGATGTGTAAATCTTCTCTGAGACGTTGTCATCTATGAACCATGTCTTTAACTGTCTTCAAAAATTCCTTTTTGTAACTTAAAGCCTTACATAGGATATACAGTGTTCTATCTGTGGTGAGTCTCCCTTGCATTGCGTAGAGATGCATCTCACGACCATCAGTTAATTTACATCGTCTCCATTATGTATATGGTCCATTCCCTTTCCCCCCGGCTTCCTTCGGAGTGGTTCCCCCTTCCACCCCTTGTCGAGAAGTCCATCCCAAACGTTAACAATCAGGCCCCACGCCCTCTCCTTCCTCCTTGAGTTCTTATAAAATGTGTTTTTGTCATAAATGATGTTGTGTTTTTTGTACTTCCAAAACAATACAATGCAGTGAAGACCTTTAGTCACAACTGCCCTTAAGGGTGGATATGGGGTGTTTGCAGGTGAAGAACGGGCAAACCTGTATGCACAAAATAGTAAGGTCATAGACAGCTTGATTCTCTGCACACTGCGCAAAAGGCCTGTTAGTGCTAGTCAAGTAATGAGTAAATAGAAAGTGCACACCCATGTGTGCAGCATTTGTACCCAGGCAGTAGGTACCAGAACTTGCACCTTAATGACTAGAGTGTGTAAGGGCACCATGCAACAGCATCACCCACTTGTCATAAGTGCCTGCAACTTACATTAACCTTACGTAGTCACCTATACTACAATATTTCACGATACACTTTCAACTCACACCAATTGTACGTTCCATTGTCATGACATTCTTTGAGGTGGCCATATGAGCTCCAAGAAACATCTGTGCTCTCCTCAAGATACAGCCGCTGTCTCTACCACCTTCCATGAGACAACCCAAAACCTGCATCCCCCATAAAGGTCAACTCCTGAACTAGTTCATATGACTAAGACTTCTGTAACTGAACTATTTTGAGAAGTCTATTGGACTTCGAGGACCAAACGGTCAAAGGACTTCCTAAAAAAGTTTGACAAGAATTCTGTTTTTTGGATACACTACATAACTTGTTATTTTATGAAGATACACTCACTGGATAATATTTGACTTGCAAAGCACAGTTACAATGCAATCAGTGCACTGTAATTAACATCCTCATTTGTTAGGAAGCAACAGGCAATCACACAAAGATGCACCCTACCTCAAATATGGAGGTGGTTTTTCCTCCCACGAGGTATATTTTCACTTCTTTAAAATTCTGGATTTGGTTCATTGCTTAAATTCTTGTGAAGATGAGAAACTTTTACATTGGGTTTGTGTAAAAGCTGCAGATTAAGTATTGTTGGTCAGAAAAACTTAATGGAAAGTTTTCAAATACATTTTCTTTGAAAGCTAGAAATTGAAGAAATGTTGTAGTTCATTAACCAGATTCATTCAAAAGATATTGAATTTTGTTTGTACGTGTATTTATCTTTTACCAGAAGCTTTAGCTCCATTGTTTACATGCTTTCAACTACCATAACACTTCAACCGTTTACACAATTTGCATAATTCTTGCGGACTCGGAAGTTTAAAAAAAGCAGCTTTTCTCCTCATCAGAATCAGCTGATTTATGTTGAAGAGTTCCAGTTGGTCAAAGAGCATGTTACTTTGGTGTCACCAGTGATATTGTTGGTGGCAAAGAGTTAAATATGTTTTGTTCTTTTTCTTTGGTACCAGAACAATTTTACTTAATTATTGTTATACAATTGGCACAACTAAAGCTAGCTTAAACATAGCCTAGCTTGGCCAAAAACTAGCTTTAGAATTTAGGCTTCATCCACTTTTGGTCACTCCAATGAACTATTTACAAGGAATGAATGAAAGCAAATAGTCCTAAATCCTCATATTACATATTTTAAGTACATTTTTGTTGTAAGAATTTGATTAAGAGGAAACAGGAGAGAATTAGCCAAAGCTAGCATCAACTTTTAGGATCAACTGCCTATGCTAACTGCTATAACCTAAAAAAAAAACAAATAGATAGCATCATAATATAATTCATGGTTATATATTTTATATGGATGCGTTCTCAGGGTCATAACAAACTGTAAACCTATGACACATCACTGTGACTTGTACTCATGAGTGGGATGGCCTTCTGTGGCTACTGGGATGCAGGGACACTTCTACACTGTTATTTATAAAGCTTTGATTGGATTACTGCCGTCTTACATTCGCACTCTAATCACAAGAAGAAGTGTTGAATCCTACTCTTTACGATCAAACGATCAGCTGTTGCTCTCTGTCCCTTTTGTCCGTACAGAGCTAGGAAAGAAAGCCTTTGCCCACGCAGCTCCTCTTGCTTGGAATATGTTGCAGAAAGACTGGAACCTGACTGAGTTTTTGTCCTTAGATGTCTTTAAAACCTGAAAGGAACACAGCCTGCCTCAATAATCTGTAATTGTTATTCATGACCTGTGTGTTTTAATGTCTGTGTGTGTATTTGTTGTGCTGAATTTTGCTGCCACTTTTCCAGGTTTCCCTTGAAAAAGAGATTTTTTTATATCAACAGGACTTGTCTGGTTAAACAAAAAAAAAAAAAAAAAAATATATATATATATATATATATATATATATATATATATATATATATATATATATATATATATATATATATATATATATACTGTATTACAGTTTAAATTCAGGTTTGTATCACATTCCTCAAACAAACACATTGCATGAAGTTTGGATCAACAACATTTAAACTTGGGCCAATACCTTGCAATGCTACAACATCAGCTAATAAAAATGAATGGACAGAAACTAAGTATTGCAGTGCTGTTATATTACATTGTTGTGAAATACTTTTGATTGTTTTTGCTTCACACGTGCATTCAAATACAGTAAATATCACAGGAAAATGTTTACATTTTAGATGAAAGTGTGTGTTTTTATGTTTGACCTCAAACAGGGATTTTTTTATCATTATATGCTTAACGAACAAGATTAAACCGGATTTTTCTTTTTTTTTCTGGGCAGGATGACTAAATCTGCAATCTGCAGCAATCTGCTGGTCTCTTTCAAAATTGGTTCTTATGCCATGATATGTAATAACCTGGAGTATAACTTAGTTGGTTTCTTTTATTTTTGTCTTTTGCTGTTTTTTATGGGGTCATTGAAAAAAATCTGTGATGAATCTTAAATAAACAAAAAAAACAAGTAGTTTATTTTACAGCCTCATTTTGCTTTGATAGTGTTCTTTGTAGTTTGTATTTGAGTAGTGTTTTAAAGTAGAATTGGATAAAACATAATTGATCCCACCAAAAAAATGACCATGTTACCATAGCTCTATTAAAGACAGAAAATCAATAATAAGCCCAAAAAAACCTGAAAATACATTTAATTATTGATAACTATGTTTTTCAAATGTGTCCATTAGGCATTGTAGAGTCAAATAGAAAATGAAAATAGTTAAAATAATAAATTATACTACACATTTGTATTGAATAATGTTTTATATATTAACATTCATTTTGTTTAAGAGACACATTTTAATTAGTTTATATTTATAGAGTTACAAACACTTCATGCGGAAGGATTGTAAATAAATTGAAGTAAGTCGGTCATAAAAAGCTATTACAATTAACCAGTTAGGAATGTCTATTTTGATGCATTACTTCATGCATTTTTCCTTTTGTGGTTTACAGGTTTCATAACAGTCGGAACTGGGAATGCCTGAAAGCTGACTGACTGATGGCTGCAAATCCATCCATGGATTGTGGACAAACTGGCAATGAAACACTTCTCCTCTCGTGGGGCCGGCCTGTCCGCATTTCTGACCTCCCCCTCCCCTGCTGTCTGTCGCTGGGTCAACCTATCCACCTCCTCGCCACTGCATTTGCCTGCTCTGTGAAATTAGCAGCAACCTGCTCACGCCACGGAGGGTTGGACTCCTTAAAGTCCCGTGAATGGTTTTTGCCATTCGAAAGCCCACTTCTGCGAGCTGCTAGCCACATCAAACTTAAAGGAATCCCCACAGCTCTTTGGTGCAGGAGTTGCAGAACATAGACGGGATCTCTGTTGCTTCTTGGACCGTCTGATAAGGCCATTAGGAAGTGAGTGCTCTCTGCTGTGAATAGGCCTTCTGCTGGAGTAAACCACCCATATTTTTATAGACCAAAGAACAAAACATTTCAGTCTGAAAGAGAAGCATCTGGCAAAAACGCTCGTCGCGTGCTGCCACCACAACTTTCCCCACTGAAATTTGGTGCACCAATGGGCCGATGCAAACTCAACATTTTCCAACCAGTGGCAGACTAAATAAAAGTGCACAGACAGTGGAGTACTTTTAAAACTGTCCGGATATTTTCTTTGGTTTTTCTTTCCTTTCAGACTAAGTCCACCTCTGTATTTTGGAACTGGAAATATACATACTGCATACATATTACTGTGTATCGAGAAAAGAAATCCGATTTGCATTTTTAAGTAGGTCTGAACAGTTTGCAGGAGGAACTGTTGGGTAGATCGCAAGGAAAGAATCGTGACAGACGTCACCTACTGAGAGTTTAGATGACAACGAGTGGAAAAAAGGGACAGGAAAGAGAAATGTTACTAAATGTATTTTGAGAGGCCCTAAAAAGTTATATATTTAACAGTTTTATATGTTGTACCTTTGTAGAGAAGCTTACTGGACTATAATGTGGTCACAATGGCAGTTTAATAGGATGTGAACAAACGCTGTCGTCCTCATTACTGCTGGCTCGTAGTCTCCGGTTTTTCTGTTCACACCTCGGTAGCTGCTTTCTTTTCATGGTCATCTTCGAGTCGATCAAAACCATTCATGGGGGGAAAAAAAGAGAAAAAAACATAAGGGAAAGACGCAATTTTATTGAGGACTGATCTGCAGTCAGCTGAACATTGTAAATCTATGGTAGTCAGTGGAAGCCATTGAAATCTGCTAATTTGCTATGATATTGTATTGTACAAGGTGTGGAATACTGAACCATTTCCTCTCTATGGGTTTTGATCTCTTAATTTATTTTTTTGTGCTCGTGAGTCGTTCGCACAAGTCGTCGATGGCGATGGAAACAACATGTGGAGAGAAGACACCAGAGGAAGGAAGAGGGAGCTCTGCAGAAGAAATCATATACATACATTTTTTTATCATGAAATATTTTAAGAATAAATCAAATACATGAAAAGAATGCTGTTTAGGGTCATCAACTGCAAATTGAAGCGATATGGTTCTTGGGTTTGCAGCAAAAGGACACATGTGGTTAGCCTTAAAATCTAAAATATATTGTAAGTTAAATGGAAAAAATATATTAAATTCCTCTACTTTTTTTTTTTTTTGCCCACTAAAAATTCAATGTTTGATCTAGATTTCCAATGTTAGATATATTTAAAACATAAAAGTCCAAAACAAAGAAAACTCATTGCCAAAAGATGTTGGAAAGTGATAAAAGGATACTACACACAACAAAAAATCAATGTAATATTGAGAGAAACACCAGCATTGGTTCAAAACTACAGATACAAACAAGATGATGCTACTACTCAGTTTTAACATCTATTGTAAAGTAAATATTCAGTGTTAGTTGTGTCTCTACGGTTTTTGCCTTTGTAAGTGTGATGCAAGCAAAAAGGTGTCCAATCCTGATCTTGCTTACTTCAAGTTAGGTCAATGAAAATTGGCTAAAGGTGAACCATAAATTAAAAGGACACACATTTCTTAACCACAAAGACCCACAATCTAAATGGTATCAATTTAGGTAAAAGAGCTGAACTGTATTGTGCCGCCTCAAAGTTAGCTGAATGGTTTATTTATCGATTTTTGTATTGAATCACACGAGAAGAAACGACACACACTCCTAATATTAGACTTTGATTTGGATTTTAATAACCATTCCTTTTTAACAGTCGCTTTTTAGAATTGCTCACAAGGTTGAAAAACATATAAGAGGATACAGTCCGACAAATCCTTAAAGATGCTCTCCAAGTAATTTGGAGATGGATCAGGCTTTTTGATGGATTAGGGTTTGGAATTGAACCATTTTGAGGCATGTGGCCTGTATACCTAACCATTAACATATTTTTTGGTTTCCATTTACTGTTTCAATATAGTTATTACTCCCAGTGCTCAATTGATGTTTTTATACCTATCTGTATTTTTTACATCCCTAGTTTTAAACCTCCATATGTTCTATTTATTGTTTCATACTTGTGCTGTCCAGCACTTCAAGCTCTTGGGGTTTGACAGGTTTTTATTGTTACAGTAGAATAACTTGTGATATTTCCCGTTTCGTGCAAACAAGATATTTATTTTCGTTCATCACTTTTGTATTTGCCTTTTTTGTGAATATTCTACTATCATTATTAGTTTATTTGAAGGTGTGGACCAGACAGAGACCAAAGGAGGTTAAGGGTGTTGTTAAGAATATATGAAAAAAGAAAAGAAAAAAGAAAAAACGGGGGAATTTATAAAAAAAATGGGAGAGAAAAATATGAGACAGTGAAACGGACAAGAAAAGTTATTTGAGGATTTTCAATGTAACACATAAGTATTCACAAACAGCCACAATGGTTGTTTCCAAACAAACATTCAGGCTCATAGTCATCCAAACAAACACAAAGAAGCACAAAGCCAATGGTTGTATATGCATGTATGGACATGCACACATATCAAGCACATTTGTGGACAAACATTTGTGTTTGTGCAGAGATAGGGCAGACGTTTGTTCAGGTAAGTGTACTGAAATGTACAGGAATGTTGCTGAATGCAAAAGACGCAGCAAAGAGAAATGAAAGGACACCCACACGAGCCCCCGCCGCCAGAGAGGAAGCCACTGGAGCTCAAGCCGATGTGGGAGGAGATTGGGTCTAACCCGTTCCAGGGTCCATGTCTGTTAAGTGTTGGTCCAGCTGACATGATTGACAGCATCATCTTCTGTCCCTCTTGTCTGATTCTTGCTGTTTTCATAAGGTTTGAAACACCGTGAAGTAGAATAAAGACGGTGGAGACTGACAACTCCTACAGGTCTCAGGACTTTCCAACTGTCTTCATTTTCTCAACAAACTGCTTACCGATGGTTGCCCAATCCGGTCTAAAAAGTTGGTCCCTAACCAGTCGTGACCCGTTTTGGAGGATTTGGAATGTCATCAAAAACCCTTGAAAGTCTTGGTGATTTAGAAGATATCAAAAACCTACTCAATTCAAACTTATTTTTGTGAATTTTCTTGGTTATTTTGTATATCACTGTTATAACCAACCTGCCATTTCAAGTATAAACTGATTGGGTTATTTGGTGGACAAACATAAAAATCAGCAGGGATTATATCCTTTTTATTCCTTTGTAACAAAACTTTCATTTTTGTTTCCTATGGTCTTAATCCCAAGGAAGTGTCTTTTGTAAATCTACCATACGTCCATCTATGGCTCACACTTGCCTAATGCTAACTTGTTTACCTCAGCCACCAGTCTTTGTTTGTTAGCTTCCGGAAGCAAATTTGAAACCATAAAGTTATCATGAATAATTATAAAAAGAAAAACTGAAGTCTGGAAAGTTCCTGTTTCCAGAAAAGATTCAATGAGGAAACAGCAGTGTTGGGCTTTGGACTACAAAGGAAAATAAATCTGCATTTAACAAACAAAACCAGGAGTTTCTATTCAAAATATGGATTTATTGTAACAATTGTTCCCACACATCAAACCTACTCAGCATAATATGCTTGTTGACTGAGTCGCTAATGTTACTGTAAGGAGGTGCTGGGATCCATATGCAGTGTTTATTGTAAAAAAAGGACAGAAGGAAGGGTCAGGCTGACGGTGGTCTAGCAGGCAAAGGTCAGGATCGGCGTAGGTCAAGGGCAGGTAGGAGTCGAAACAGGCGGCTGGCAGGAGTAGATTCAGGAATGTCAAGAAGAGCGCTCAGGATTGACACTGAATGTACAATACGTTGCATGGAACTGAGCAGGAGCTTTGCTTATAAGCTGTGGTGGATGATGACAGAGGGCAACCTCCTGACAGATACAAAGACACTGCTAATAAAGTTTCAAACACAGTGGAATCGCACTTAAGAAATATCTGTTTTTGTCATAGCTGTATCATTTTATTTTGTTGTATTTATCCCCCATTCTTTAAAAGTCAGACTAGTTTTTTAGATTCTACTTTGACAGTTAAGGCTAAAGTTACTGGAAAATCAATCTCAAATTTTATACAGAATCTAGTGAACAAAAATAATTAAAAATGCAGATATTTTACAGAGGATGAAGATAAACGTTTTCCTCAGAAGTTAAGGGAAACCGGAAAAAAACCAAAAATCTGATACCAACTTAAACCTCGTACAGGCCAGTCCGTAAAAAAAATGTCTGACATGAAACCGATCTATGGCCCAAAAAAGGGGTTGGGAAGCACCTCCCTAGAAGATCTTTTCTGGGTCTTTTCCAGGAGTCGAGCCCAGTGTTCAAGTATGTAATCCATCTGCAACTAAACCTGGTGTTTGGTTAGTATTTTCAGCACCGCAACAAAACACTGTCAAAGCTGCTCTTCAAGATGAGCTAAGATCATTCTGTATTGATCCCACAGTTGGGAAATTCAATTTTTATACATGTAAAAAAAAGTTAGAACAGTGGATTAAATAGAAATGTGCAATAAAAACATATCTCTGTTAAAACACAAGGAAAGATTATCGTTATACAAGTATAAACAATGATTCTATAAATGTCCAAATAATTATACAGACTGATTTTCAGAGTGGAGCTGTTGAACTGATTGACCAGTACAATGTAATGCTGCGTTCACTGGGCTTGGAGAGCACGTTCAAGTGGCCACTTCCAATGACAAGTCCATGTGAACTCTTGGGGGCTTCCGCGTTCAAAACTTTTGTGTTCAGGCGCCGCCATGCACGTTTCTCAGTGTGTTTTCGGGCTTTATCTGCAAAACGTGCGGCCACTGAATACCCATTGAACTTGAAACCAGTTCAACTTTGGCCACCAAGTGACTTGGATTTGGTAGTGACGTTAGGAAGGCGTCCTTATCAATTCCCAGAAATGCCAGTGTATTCTTGAGTGTGCCATGCATGCCAGGGGTGACCATAGCATTACTGGTGTATTGCTAGTCCACAAAGTCCATGAGGACCGACCTAAACTCCATCTTGTTCCCTTCAGACATACAGTCAATAATGGCCCAGTCTGCAGAGAACTCCTGTAGGCGACAGCCTGCCTGTAACCAGTCAGCTTTGTGATGTGGCTATGTAAAACTCCTTTAAGTTTAGGTACCAGTGGGTTAAGAAGGTGGAGAAGGATTCTTCTCAAATAGATGAACATTTTTGCTTCGACAGCTTCTTTGTTGAAGATTTGCACAACAGAAATGTATTGCCCACAGGGCTGTACCAGGACAGCAGGTAATCAGAGCACCAGTCTGATATAATGTATATACATGTGTTTGTGTTTCAACTTCCATCACTACCACCCTTTTTCCCCTCAATACATAGACCTCCACACAAGCCAGATTGCAGGAACACCCTGGATTTTCTTCCATATCTACAAACTACAACAATGCATTCAAAGATATCCCAAAACTGTACAGAAAAAGAACAAAGAACATTTGTAAGGACATTGTTCTATGTGCCTCTGTGAAGTTTTACTCACGGACCAAACAAGGCAACTCAATAATATATTATTCCCTGTTTACCATAACACACTGCATCAAAGTAACCACCAAAACATCCTACAGAGAAACTTAAAGCTATGATCACACCGGGAATGCACTAAACAGGCAATCTTGATTGTGCTTTTAGCACACCGTGTTCACACTGACCTGTCAGTACCCGATACTAGCACATGTACTCACAGTTGGAAGAAGTTTAGTATGGAAAGTCAGAGCAGCTTGAATGCTCTTGCTTTCTATTTAATCTGAAGCTTTCGACCTTTCTTATGCAACAAGCCAGCTGTTTGGAACAGCGTCAGAGCCAAACTCTGTAGATCTTAAAAGCCAACCTGTACTCTGCAGATGCATGACAGGCCGTCACAGGTTTAGAGAAAGCATTTGTTGCATTTGTGCGCCACTTTCCACATTACACCCTGGGGAATATTTGTGAAGCTGTCACAAAAACAGAAGCAGAAATCCATCCTGATCCATGAAGTTGACAGGCAGGAAACTGGCTTCAGACTTTAGAGAAAATATGGAGTAGTAAGTAGTGTCTTAACACATTCTTCTTTTTCCTTTTTTTTGTAAATACAGCATTCCCCAACCGTGATGTCGATCACTGGAGCTTATTTAATGATTTAGTAAAAATAATTCTGGATTTAAGCCTTTGTAGGACTTACAAAAGCCAAACATCAGACTTCAAAGTTTCCTGCTTTCTCTTGAAAATAGAATAGATGAATATTGAATTAAAGTGAGATTAAATTTCAGTAATCTGCTCTACATCGCTGGAGTTTTTGGTGGCGTACTTTTGGGAATTTGTTAAGGCAATGATGTTTTAGTTGTTTCTGGAATTTTAGCAAAAAAAGGCACAACCCGTAGGGATTCTCTACAGCATGAATATTGAGATAAATCTTACCTTACAGTTCCTACCCTTTCATTTAAATTTTGAAAGCACTGCATATCAAGATTTGCTTTTTCAAGGAAAAGTTTTAACAGCACAGCTCGTTGTTCGAATCCCTCCATGTCTAATTTCCTTTGCCAAAAGGAAGCAGCTTGAGTCTCCCCATCCTCCGGTGAATCCTAAGGGTGAGAGATTCTCCTTCTATTTACAGCCCTGATAAATCTTTGAAATCCCAATACTGCAGGATGGTGCACCAAATATTTTTATTTCCTTTGACGGATAACATTTATGCGCTAATTCACATTTCATATTGCGAGTCTTTGTTTACAATATAAATCTAATTAAGTGCAGCCATCACGGCACAAGGTGGATCGATACACAATATGGCCAACGCAGCTGCTTTCCCCACAAAGATGCCTTCACTGCCAATATTTCAGACCCATAAAACAGCTTGGAATCCCTCAGTGTGACCAACAGTCTGTGAAGGGTAGGGCAACAAGAGGCAGCAACATTACCTCAGAGCAACGGCGTGCTGCTATAGAGAAAGAAAAGTCAGCACCTGTAGTTTTAAAACATTGATTTTTTGTGAACAGGTTTCTTTTAGTGACTGGTTTAGGGAGTTTTTCCCGCTTTTGTTTTACAGAGTACGAACGAATGCGGCTAAGCAACGGTGGGCCTTTGGACCAATGTGATCCTGAGAATAATTTCTAAACAACCTATTTTCTGCTGTTTCAACCCTTTTTTATCAGAGCTTTGGCTCCACTGTTGACAGTCTTTCAACTATCGGAACTCTTCAACCGTTGACGACATGAACGTTATTCCAGCGGATTAACGGAGAAAAGCGTCCAAGTATAAAAAGCCCTGATTCTCCCAGAATCAGTTGATTTACACTGACAGAGGTGGAAGAGTTGCGACACATTATACACATGTACATACAACCACAACCAAAGTTACTTTCATCGTTGACCTTAGGAAGGAGTCGTCATTTTGAGTTTAAAAAAAAACTGTATTTTGGTCCTCATAACTCCTTGGGGATCATTGGGAAAGCAACTTGGAGAAAAAAGTTGGAAATAAAGTTTATAAATTTAGCGTGGCGAGCTAATACATGAATCTATGGCTCAAGCTAAACCAAATGATACGATATACTATGTGACTGTTTAAGGAATGTGGGCGTTGTTAACAAAAATCTGAGTTGCTTAGGAAATTCCAAAATGTACTTCTGCTGATTGTTCTAAAAATGATAGACTTTTTCATCAAACAAAAGGCAACCAGAAAAAAGTGTTTACTATGAAGATAAAACTGACAAAAAAACACTTTTTTGAGAATTGAGGTAAGAGTGTAAGGGAGGTAAGGGACATGTAGCCAATGCACTCAGCCAATGAGGGCTGCATATTACATATTATTTTGTCCTAACAATAAATATTTTTTCTAGATAAGTGGTATTTTTTCCACTTCTACTTCCTTACTCGAATGCTGGGAAGTATGAGGAAGAAAGCTCACAATAGTGCAGGTTTAAAGATGACTTTAGGTGACAGGGAGCTTTCAAGTTTAAAGTGGTCCTAATCGACAAATTTACAAAAAAAGAAAACATTCATAAAGTGCTAGAATTTCCTTTTGTTAAAGCTATTGAATATAATGGAGATGATCAATAGCACTTCAAAAGAATCTCTGTTTAAATTCCCCAGACAATAAAAAAAGAAAAATCCAGACAGTTTCCTTTGGATCCATAAAACCTGTTTCATTTTATGACTCTGTTTTGCTTTCAAAACTGGCAATTTTATTCTGAGTCATGCTGGCAGGCTCCACTTCCTGCCACAGTGAGTGGCTGCTGTAAATGACAAGGCTCTGATTAACTCGCCATACGATATCTGCTCTGTACCGAACAGCAGACGGGGATGGCTGGTGGCTAACTGGTGTGAATGAAGGTGAAGCAGAAGATGCTCAGCATGCATGAGCAAATGAGCAGATATGAGGTCAATTACTGTTTAGAATCTTGAAGAAATTGTCTTAAAATTAGGCCTTTTATTTAAACATAATTAAAGATGTTCTACATCTGATTACAAATTTAACATAAAATTTTGCAAAAAAACACCAAACTCAAAAATCCACTCTGATGAAAACTTTTTTTTTCTCAGATAATGTTAGGTTGGGGGTGTAAAGGGCCGTAAGCTAGCGGGAGAGATATGTAAAACAGAGAGGTCTCAGTTATGGGTGACGGGACACGGGCTGGACAATAAATCAATCTTATCAAAACATTTGAATTTGCTGTTTAAGACAATTTTGGGTAAAATGAGGATTTTATCTTCCCAACACTTCCCTTATTTGGCGTAAGGTCAGCCCACCCGGTTCCACGTGCACATTATAAACAGACCACGTTCCACGTGTTCACCGGTTTTAAAATAACTACAAGCAAAGAGGAACTTGTTCCCAAAACAGAAACAGTTTGCTAAGTTCTATAGAACTGCTTCGCTTTTGTGACTTTAGACTTAGAGCATCAAAGCACACGCTGCAAAACATATTAGGGCTGTGGCTACAAGAGTGTGAGTACGAGAAATATGTTTTAACACCTTAAAAGAAGATGGTCACAAAACACCTGCTGCATTCTTTTATTTGCACATTGCGTTCTCACCAACTTCCAAAGAATATTCAAATAAAAGGAGTTCTTGCCATAGAAGCTACTGGGTCATTTGCAATTTTGTTAAAGAGAGTAAAGAGGGAACGAAAAAAATCAATTCCAATAAAAAGTCTATGCTACGCACGTTTTTAAACCAGTTTTCAGGCTATACATACAAAGCATGCCGCATCAAAAGTTGTACCAGTTGAACAATCCAGGAACTGGACTTGGTGGTATCTAGGGATGTAACGGATCATCCGTACAGATCACTCGCCACGGTTTGGCACAAACATGTTCCGCAGACCCACTGCTCCCCACCCCCACCCTCATTTCAATCCATTTTTGGATTAAATGGCGCCAAATCGCACCTCAAATTCACGTCCTCTGTCTTTATTTTAACGTGTGTTCAAGTCGCTGCCTGATGCTTGTCCAAAATTGTGATTCAAAGACCAAGTTTTTCTTTGAGCTAAAAATGATGAGAGATCAGGTTTATTTATTTTGAAGAGTTCTACAAAAAACAACGGTAAACACGTTTCCATGTCTGGTTGTTCAATGATTTTCCTGGAACGTGAATGTCTCTTTGTTGAAAGACACAGAAGCGGAGAGAGCGCCTGTTGCCCTTTTTTTTCCTTCATACCGGTCTGAAAAAAATGATCCAAACTTTCACTTTCACTCTAAAACCAGGTCACGTTCCGAACCGTGAGTTTTGTGATCCGTTACACCCCTAGTAGTAACGTATGGGTGGCGTCCTTTTCAAAACACAGAAGTGCTGACCATTTGAAAATTGGTCATGGGGGAAATTAACGAAAGTGCCCTGCTGGAATTTTTTGACACCAAGTGTTAAACATATTGGAATAGAGTTCTGAAGGAAAAAAATCTGGATCAAGATTTGCAACTGCTTTGACTGCATTTTGCACCAAGCCTCTTCCAACTGTGAGTAAAGGCGCTAGTGTCGGGTAGCGACAGTTCAGGGTGAACACTGTAAACTAAAAGCCTATTTCAGAATGCCTGCTTAATGCATTTATGAACATGTATCAAAGGCCCGGTGATTTCCTTTTTTGGTCATATCTCCGAGTCCCTCCACAATTCAAAGGCGGATTTTTAACTGACTCCTGCCGCTCTACAGAAACTATGTCCTAGAAAATGACTGTTTTTTAAATTTTCCTAAAAACGCCATAATCCAAATTAAAAGACCACTGGGAACACTTTTCTGATAGATCAAACGATAACCGAAGTGGGACTTTAATGGTGGTTTGGTTCGGTTACATAATCCACGGCGGCACTGTCTCCTCTACATACTGAGCTTGTCCTCACTAGTTGTGGATTTCCCAGTTAAAGTGTGAGGTTATGCTCCCAGAGCCACGGTCCCTGTGCTCCGTCTTTCCTCACCCGATCAACCTCTCAGTGGTGGATAGTTTGCTGTCAGCTGGGGCGTTCAAGCTCCATTTAACTCCAACTAACTGCCTCTCGTCATTATTGCCCCTCATTAATGCTGCAGTTGTGTGCTGCGGAGCCGCTTTGGGATCAACCTGGTGAGGCGTCAACCCCCATGCATAACACTTAAGACTGGAGTGGATTTCTGTATTTGCTCTCGGTAATTTCATTGTTCCGCAATTACCAGCATGAACATAATCCTTGCATGTTATATTAAGTTTATTTACTCTAAAAACTCCTAATTAAAATGCAAACACCTGTAATCATCTTTTAAGCTAATGTTTATTTTTATGTAAATAGGGCATGAATAAATCTTTGAAGCTGCCTTTGTGCCTGTGACTCCCAGTAGAGCATATCGGTACCTTTAGGGGTTTTACTAAGGTTTCAAAGTTGAAGACCTCAGTTAATGAACTCTTAAACCATACAATGTATTTTTTAAGTAACTCCTATTCATGTGCAAGTCTATGCTAAAAAAAACACTCAATTCTTTAAAGTTAGGATGCACAAAATAGAATGGAACCAAACCACAGAGACCAAAAGAGTGTGAAATTCATTCTTCCCCCTACAGGGCAATAGATGTCAAGGTCTGCTTTTCTATGCGGAGTGCACTTCAAGATCCGCAGAAAGCCAAGGATGCAGGGCGACAGCTGTGGACTTGGCCAGCACCATAGACCACTAAATGAGAAAAATGACCAGCTTTCACCAGCTCTTTTAAAAACTCATTTACATCCTGTCAGATTCCATTATGGTCATGGACCTGCTCCAGAGCTGCAGGACAGGACTGAGCCTGTGTGCACCGACCACGCCGGCCAAGCTCTTATCAACCTGACCCAGCTCACCGGTCCAGTAGACAGCTGATTCTCCCGTGACAAGATTTTCTTTCCTCCTCCTCTGCACCCCCTTTCCTTTCATCTCCACATGTATGTTCAGTCTGCCAAAAGGCAGGTGACTGCGTGAGCGGCCCAAACCCAGACTTTATTCTCATCGTGGAATTCATCAGCAGGAGGAAGAAATCTTCTGATTCTGTTTTCTGGAAAGTTTAATGTTCTAACTATCCACAGCTTTTCTCTGTTAAGTCAATGAAGCCTTTGTGTCGAATCTGTTTTTCTGTTTGCGATTCAGCAGGTTTGTCACAGTCGCCTTTTTCCTTTTTCATCAAATTGTTTGGTATTTTTCTTCCATGTTTCAGTTTATTGATGAAACTTTTTCACCAAGATCGGTCTCCTGTATTTCTGTTTCCATACCATTCGCTCCTGATACAATGGTTGGACCATTCTGAACCACTCAGGGGGTTGTTTGTTGCATAAGCAGTTCTGGAAATGCTTGTTCCTGAAGGGGTTTGCCAACGCCACAACTTTTTCTGTCTCTTTTATCTGTGTGGAGTGTAAACAAGAGCCTTCATCTTTACCTCAGGAGGGTCACTGGGACTGGAACCTCTTCATTTTTACCACGTCTGAGAAGAGGCCCCAAGATCCTTAACCTTCGTGTCTCTTGCACCTCAACAGGGCCTGCTCCTCTTCATGTTTCTCATCTCTAAGGAGTATATATCACCAATACCTTTCATCTTTTTTTTTTTTTTTACCGAAGAGGGGTTGACGGTTAGGGCTAGATACATGAGGGGGCCCCCGATGACCCTCTTCAGGTAAAAGACATGAAGATGAACCTTACTGTCCCTGAGAAGGGTCATCATCCATCCAAGACCCTTCATCATTATATCACATGGATTTGGTTATCCTCACCGTCCTCTTTATGTTTCTTATGGTAAATGGTAAATGGCGTATACTTATATAGCGCTTTTCTACCTTCATTGAAGGCCCAAAGTGCTTTACGGTCACAGACCCATTCACCCATTCACCCATTCACCCATTCACCCATTCACCCATTGATGGTGGCTCCGCTGCCGAACACTGGCGCCAACCTTCCATCAGAGGCAATGTGGGGTTCAGTGTTTTGCCCAAGGACACTTCGACACATGGGCGGGCAAGGCGGGAATTGAACCTGCAATCATTCAATCACAGGCCGACTGCCCTTTCCACTGCACCACGGCAGTCCCTCTCTGAAAAGTTGACAAAAACCTTTTTCTGCTTGTCTCTTGGTCCAGAGGATGGTCACTGGGGCCCATTTCTCCCTTATGCTTTCTGTCTCTGAGGATTACCACTAAGACTCTTCAAATTTATGTCTCTTTTATCTAGGGAGAGTCAACGGGGCCCGCTCCTCTTCATGTTTTCCATCTTTGAAGAGTTGCATCAAGGTCCTGTCATCTTTATGTACCTGAGGAGGGTCACTGGAGCCTGCTCCTCGTCATGTTTCCTATCTCAATGGAGTGTGGCCAAGACACTTAACTCTTTAGTCTCTTGTGCCCAAAGAGGGACGCCACGGCCTGTTCTCTTTCATTATTCCTGTCTTCGTGAAGAACAGCTAAGACACTTGATCTGTATGTCTCTTGTCCCTGAGGAAGGTTGACAGGGCCTGCTCCTACTTTTCTGAGGAGTGTGGCCAAGACTCCCCATCTTTATGTCTCATGTAACTGACAAGGTTTACTAAAGATCTTCATGGCTCCAACTTCCTCCAGCAGGAAATCAAGCAACTTCTTGATTTCAACAGATTCATCCATTACTGGGGTTTTTTTGCGGGGGAACATGACCAGAAATTGTTTTCTGCAATATTTAAGCTTTTTGCAGAAAATAGCGTAGCAAAGTACATCTGCTCTATGACTTTGTGGCATTGTGGTGTCTCAAAATAGAAAGAATTATCAGTTTACAATCTATTTTTGAGTTTCTTGCCGATTTCCATCTTGACAGAATATGACATCTTCGGCCTAATTTTTACAAAACGTGAGTTACAGTAAATGGAGCCTGGGAGACTTTGGAACATCCGCAGTAAGGCTGTTGTAGACCTAAGGAATTGAAGGGCAGCTTTCAATATACCACACCTGCAAAAACCACATCTGAAAACTCTTTATGTTTTTTCATGCTGTTAAGTGATGCTAGACTGAACAGGAAGTAGTTGGTTTTTTTTTACTTTACCACTTTCTCTTATTTATTTTCTGGAATAAATTCTGTCATAATTAAAATTTTAATTGATTTCAAATTTGTGTTGCAGATGGGAAGTGATGCACATTTTGTTATAATAAAGAACAGGTCACCACACAGCAAATGAGTAGAAAACTTCTATTTTAACTGTTCTTTTTCCTAAATGGCAAGAAAAAGAAACCCCCTCATCGCTCTGCACAAGAATGGCAATCTAAAGATACATTTAATTTAAAATGTTCACTTTTTCTATCCTCCTGGAATCATATTTTATTTTAATTTTTCATTTTGATGGGTCCATAACTAACAACTGCCAACTGGTGGAAAATGTTGGGTTTGTAAGTAAAATTGGGGTCACCAGCGAGGTCAATTTATCCAAGATTACACTGCAACGCTTTGGTTTTGTACAGACTGAGACCAATATGACCTGAGTGTTCACCGTAATAATCATAACACTGATTGAATGCCTCCTGTGACATGTTAGCTGTTTGTTGTGGGGGGTAAAAAAAGGAAGCGGAGCCACTTGCCAAAGGTTACCGCCAAACATAGTTGATTTTTTTCCAGCTGGAGCTGCAGGACGATGATTTGCACTGTCCTTGTTCAAATCGTATCCACTCTATTTTTGAAACAACCTACCAGACACACACAGTGGCTTGTTTCTCCTGCGTCTGTTGCCAATCCCTGAACCGTTCCTGCTTCGCGAGTGGAAATGTAACTATTAAGCAACAGTTCCCACTCAAGGTTGTTCATAAGTGCCATTTAAAATGGCAAAAAACACAATATCTAGCTAAGGTCACATCACAATTCCAAGAAGACAAGGACATCTTTATGTAGACAGTGATCAATATTTCATAGTTCATACTTGCTGCTTAGTGGATTTTTTTTGCAACTTTGAATATTTTTTTAACAGTGCACTGTGTCCTGCATCCTGATTCGCTGTAGAACACTGTCAACCAATAAGCATAATTCTTTGGTTGAGATCAGACTTGTTTTTATTCTTTATACAGAATTTATTTTCCGTCCAACCTTTGAACTTTGAAAATTTAGACAAGAGAGAAAAGTGTGAACATGGAGAAGACCCACTCCAGTGACAATAGTGTTTTTAACATGCTCTTGTGTCATTTTTCTGATGATGGAGGGCCTTTATAAACACAGTTAAACTTAGAAATATATTTCTGAGTGTTTTTTCTTTTTAAATTTAAACTGTTCTGAATCATGCCATTGGAAAGTGTTGGAAGGCCGTTGTAGGTGTAACATAGGAGCTAATACAGCAAGCAACAAGCTCCCTACTCCGCTTCATTCTGTTGCATTCATTTGAGTGCAAATAGATTCATTCTAAGTCTTAGTTTTCCTCATCTAAGATTCTGGCTCACAACTGTTCACCTGAATAGCTCCAATTTTGTTGCATCACTAATGTTCCGTGTGGGTTGTGAGGGACTGTAAGCTAGTGGGAGAGTATATAAACAGAAGGATGTTGGGATGTGTGCACCAACAGTCCCGCCCACAACTTAGAGGTGACTTTCCTATGAACGACTGTCCTAACTATGTCCTAGAAAACAACACAGGTTTCATAATGATAGTTAAAAACCACTGAGAACGCTTTGAAAAGATGAAAAGATGATCGGAGCCTGACTTTAATGTCTGTCTGAGAGAAGTCTATAAAATGTGTAGAGAGAGGTGTTACAGCCTTAAAACATTTAGATTACTACTTCACGAGTTTCTTCTATCCCAGGTCATTGTTTAAACAAACCTCCAGTGATTAGAAGAGACCGCTGTATTTTATCTGAACAACCTACTGTATATACTGTAAGTGGCAAACAGATCACATTGAATGGTTTGCAGTAGAGCTTGACTTTTTTCTAAGCTGGTTATCAGTGTCGTTTCTTTTGACCAACACCAGCATCTCTTTTTTCAATGGGCCACTGAAAAGATTGATCAAAAAGTTGGCAATTTGTGTTCAGATGCAGCGGTGCCTTGCACTAGCCTCAGCACAGGCTGATCAGAAGCTGGATGCTGAGTCTTCACCAATAGTGGCAAGGAGACAAGTTTTAGCTAGTGACTTACCCCAAGAGAGCAGACGTGTGTGTTCTCTGTGAAACATTTCCAGACTTCTATATTTTACAACTGCTAGTAACGTTACCGTGAGCGGAATCCTGTTCTAAACAGTCGCAGCAGCAGTACTTGTTTGCTGGTAGGACCTCCTGACATGTCAGTGAATCCCTTTGAACGAGGCAGTTGATAACATCAGTGTGGGAACGGTCCGTGATTGAGGACGCATGCGTGTGATTAAGAGAGACCGTAAAAAACTTAATTCAATTTAGTTTCATTGGAGGGAAGCGCGCTGAGACTACAGAAAAGAGTGTACCACACGAGAGGCTACAAAACAGAAAATCATCATCCGTCTCAGAGAAAACTGTTGGGCAATAATGTCGGTTTAACTACCAAGTTTTACTGCGTCATTTTCTGTAGTGAAAAAAGATTCCAAGACACAAAAAAAGGCGTATTAATAGATGCCATTTGTGGTGAAGCAGTCTGTAACTGATTCTGGTATCTCATGGAGAGAATGCCAGGACTAAAGGAGCCAGTGTCTGAGTATTCTGACCTGTGCAACTATTTTTGCTTGAGCAACTGTACTTGTTTTCTTTGAACAAAACATTTCAGAAATGCCACGTTGTCAGAAAAAGTAAAAAGAAAAAGTCAGTCCCTACAAACTCATAGATTGTCTGTTTTGACAAAGACACTGTCTTTTCCTTGTCAGAGTGCCTTCTAAATAGTACAGAATGGATGCAACTTTTTTACAATACCGAGAGTTGATGTTTTTGCTGTGTTTTCCTTGAAGGAACTTCAACAAAGGAAATGGCAAAAACAATCACACCATTTTTAAACATGTTCCAACAACTCCGACTTTTTGGAAGTCACCCGTCGGTGTATAAAAGTATGACCATATTTGTGTAAATGTGATGATGGTGCATTTAGTTTATGCCTCAGAATCTTTGTTAGCGATTTTTTGTTTAGTGTGTTTAGTAGTCTGGTCTTTTGTTTTTGTAGCCGTTTGTCCTTTTACCCTTTAACATCGGACATGCCGCTGGCAAAACCTAAATTGATCTTTGACTAGATTGTTCTTTGGCATATCGTCACGTTTGACTGTTTACATGATCAACGTGAATCAGCTGATTCCAACTTTACTAACATAAAGTAGTGCACATCGATCCAAAGCCGCTTGTCTATGAGACAAAATCAGCTGGTTTACGTGGATTTGGTAAACACTTCACTACTAAAAAGTATCTAAGTCATCGAGCATCCCATGTTATGCATTTTTTTCCCACCTTGTCCTCACAGGGATCGCCAGGAAGTTCCTCTTTTTGCTAACTCCAAAGAGATTATCATTGGGACGCTCCTCTTCTAACTCGTAAGTCAAAGGGGATCTTTTGGCCTGTTCTGAGGACATTGATGGAGCTATCCTCTTCTTGATGCTAGTTCTAGGGGGTTGGTCTTCTAAAGGTCTCTTATCTTACAGCATCTGGAGTACGTTGCATGGACTCTCCATATCCAGCAACCGTTGCATTTTCCATTGCAGGGTTTGGGTCTTGATGGCAATTTATAAATTGATGCCAGTGTTCTGTAGCAGAGTGTGTGAATATGTGCATGGTTGATGGGGCTGTGACTGTAAAGTGTTTTGGGCCTTGTAAGAAGATAGTATAGTGCTATATAAGTATACGCCATCTACCATTTATCACAGTTGACGTTTTGGGGATTCCTGGTCAAGATTGTCCACTGACTTCTTATTGAGCTGGTTGCTATGTTCCAGACACAACGGATATAAAAGTCATAAAAAAATGGTAAAATGATGGGCCCTGTGACACACTAGCGACCTGTCCAGGGTGAACCCCAGGTTTCAGCAGCCTTTTGATCCAGAAAAGGATACAGCAGGTTAAGAGATGGATGATATAAGAGATGGATGGATGGTAAAAGTTTGGTAATATAACTCTTATAGATGTTGTATTTGTGTACCTGATGGTGAATCTTTTAGTGAAAATTACAAATGACTTGATAAAATGTTAAGTGTAAGGTGATTTAATTCAAATGTGATGATCTCAATAGATTAATAGTCTTAAATCCATCAGTCATTGTTTATAGAGCAAACTAGCTGTTAGATTTTTTTTTAAGTAAGGAGGTTTTATCTCTGTGATTTTTTACATTGTTTGACATGTCAGTAACCCATGACAAACATATTTTTGCTACTTCCATTTTCCATACCCAGAAGGGTGCTATATCTACTACGACATCACTAGTTTATGACAGACGGAGGGATGATTTTAAGAAAAGAGCTCCACAATTGAAAAATGTTTGTGCCTGCTTTTGTTTGTTCTTTTTATGGAAACCAAACTGTTTTAGTCATTTATCTTATTGTTTAATGCTTTTATTGTTTCACTGGTATTGTTTATTTTATTGTTTAATTTTTCTAACTTCTTGTTCAGCATTTTGGTTGCTTCTGCTTAAATAAGTGCTTGATTGATTGATTGGTTTCAAAGTCTGAAAGTCAGTATTTTCAGTTGACACATCCATGTTTATAGCTGCAATCAGAAAAAGTTAGCGCCATGTGTTTCATGTACGAAACACGTGATTTTCTGTAGGAGCTCCTTGATACACTAAATCTATCAGAGATTTGATCTTGTGAAAACTGTAAACAGTAGAAGCATTTTAACGAAAACAGAACTATTTCCTAAAAATGAATTTATTTGCTATAATCTTTTTAACATGCTTCTTGTGAAGCTAAGGTAGAATTTCAACAAGGAAGGACTCGATTAATGCTGTGAACTTTCCTCATCAACACCTTAATTCTGGAGTTTATTCATCAAACATTTCGATCCAGAGCATTGACTGTATAAGATAACTAATCTGAGGGACTCCTCCTTCCTCATGTCCCAAACAAGAAGTACCTGCTGGCTCCAAGAAACCAAAACCATAGACTTCTAAGGAGAAATAAACAACTTTTACTCAATTACATTTGTCATAATAACCGTTCTTTCTCCGATACCTTTTTTAACGTTAATTTGTTTTTTTCATAATATTTTTGTAGTGAAAGTCATAAACTGACAAATCAGATTCCTTCATAAAAGTTTGTGGTCTCACTTGAAACATTCAAAACGTTTCATTGCCAGATTGGTGTGTGCTTGTTTATGCTGACATGCTTACTGTTGATTGCTGGTTCCAATATGGCGCTCACATCGCAAAAAAAAAAAACAAAAAAAAAGATGACTGAATTGACTTAATTTGGTTGGAGTCAAATTAAGCCATTTTCTATGGGTGATGTAACACTCATTCGGTCCACTTATCATTTACAGTCAATGGTCCAGAGCCTTACCAGTCACACAATTAAATCATTATTCCTAAAATCTCTCCTTATGACGTTAACTTTTTAACACTAGAGCTGACATTGGCGACACTCAAACAACACGCGCTCTTTGGACGACTGTAACTCTTTGACGGTTCACATAATTACTGTAATTTCATCTGATTCTGACGGGGACAAAAGCGGCTTTATGCAACAATTTACTAATGTAAGGTGTTGCATAAGGGCTCATAACATTGCAAAATTGTTACTTACCAGTGCAAAGCTGCTTTTCTCAGAGTCAGAATCAGCTGATTTACATTGACTGGATAAACACTTCAGCACTTTAAAATGTTCAGCGCAAAGCTGCTTTTCTTTACTTCAGAATCCACTGGAATTACGTCAATTTGCTTCAGCGGTTTAAACGGTAGTTGAACGAATGCCAGCACTGGAGCTACAGCTCGGGTGTTAAACACCCACGCCAGTGAAAGTGATATTTTTGGAGTTTTTAATGTGATCTTGTGGCATTTTTCTGATCGTGAAGGTCATATTAAGAGAAAATTAAGTATAAAATGATGTTTGTGCAGATTCCTTTGTTCAAATTGCTGTGAATCAGGTTTTCTGCAGCAATTTCTAAAGGACTCCTGGTGCTCTGCAGAAACGACACAGACTTTTTTATTTTAGATAACAACAGCAACATTAAAATTAAAAGCGCACTGAGTATCCTTTTACAACAGATCAAAGAATGATCAGAGTGGGTTGTTAAAGGATTAAACTCAGATTATATTTACTTACTGAACACTTATCAATTTTTCTCGAACTGTTCAGTTTTAAAACTCTGTTCAGTATCTTTCCATAGTCAAACCGACACTTTCTTAGTCCACTGCAGGTTTTTTTTGTGGTAACGCTGCATGCCACAGCAGCAGCAAGCTCATCAAAACCGTCTGCAAGTGTGCTCAGCGGTTGGAACTGCTGGGTCTCGCAGTCTGTGGTTGTTCCTCAAACCTCTTGCGAGTTTCCTTGTGACTCTGAGCGTGTTTGTGATCTGTTTGTGAGCCTGAGAGCTGGCGAGAACACCTCAGCACGCACCCGGAGCTCCATCAATCCCCTCCGGCCTTCGGAGAGCTGCCTTTTCTCACACAGTCGGCCATCAAGGGGTGACATCCTTGAGGAGGCGACACAAACAGTGTCTAATGAATTTTTAACGACGAGCTTTGGGAGCGCGGGAAGAGAAGGGGAGGTAGCCGGGAGCAGAAATGGCGAGAGAGACCCCTGCTGAATGCATTACAGTGATTTGTGGGCTCACCTTTGAGAGAGGGGTAAAAGGACCCCCTGCGTTCGATCATCAGGGTGTTAAGTGAGCTCCGCGGGGGAGCTGCTTGGTCCTGCATTGTGGGCTAAATGATGTTTGAAATCTTTTAATCAAATTCTGTCTGTTCATTAGACCAACAATAGGCCTCATGGGGGTTATCACTCGCTGGATGAGCCTCTCACTGCCCCCAGGGGTACTCTCCCGATATAGTAAGTTTCCTGACCTCCTAGTGGAAGTATTGTTTTTTTCTTTATGTGATGCTCCTCTATACATTTAAATGGGTCTTTATCGGCTGGGGCAGGTTGGTAGAAAAGCAGCTTCCTGTTTCGGGCTGTCTGTCCAAGTGGCACGTCTATGTGAAATTACATGAGGAGCTGACGTTGCCTGGAGTGTATGAGGTTACCTGATGAAGCACACTCATACAACACTGTCTGGCTGATGGCAAATCGGTTTCAGATCGTCTCTGCTTCCTTAGAGGAACAGGGTTTGTCAGGAAAATGTAAGAAATTTTTCAAAGATGTAATTGACTCCAGCCATGATGCTATACCTCGAGGAGGAAGCAGCCAGAAGACCTTTACCTGCCTTTAAAAGGAGGCTTTAACATCTAAGACATAGATTTTTTTCACTCCCTCCTGTCAATAATATGCATTTACATTTGAAAAACTCCTTTTTTGTTCCTATCCTAGGGGGTATATAATCCAGAACATAAGTCTGTTCTGCAGTCTGCATGACAGTCACCCAAGTGTTTGGCTTCAGATTGAAGCCGACAGCTTTTCATATGAAATAGCACCAGTCCTGTAAACAAGATTATCAATGGCCTATTAACTGTTTCACAATGTAGTCATGTCTGTGGTTCATGTTTAAAGAAAAGAAAAGAAAATGCACTTTTTTATGTTCAATGAATTTTTCTCCAAAATATCATACTTTCGTCACTATAGGACTATAAGGCAAAGTGTCAAGACAAAAGAGTCAGAGATAAGTCCGTCAGTCAGTCAGACTTCCACAGCTGACTTAAAAGTAACTGTAGAACTTGTTCATAACACGCTACACGTTTGCCACGTTGGCGAATTTACAATATCTGTGACTCCAAACCTTGTTTTGCAACACGAAAAAAAAAACTGACTGATACCACTTAAACAAAAACATTTCTGTGACTATGCTACCTCCAAATCCTGTTAATAGCATAGAAAGTCCAACAGCGCTACACAAAAGCCACATTAGAGTATTTAACAATAACACCCAACTTTGTTCGAAACAGGTACAGTAAAAAAAAAAACCAAAAAAAAAACAAAAGATGGATGCCACTAAAACAAGCATTGTGTGACTTTGCTAACTCCCACTTTTGTATAAATATATCAAAGAAAAACAAAGTCCAACACTGCTACACGTTAGCCACTTTAGCGAATTTACAATAACACCTAACTTTGTTCGAAACAAGTAAAAAAAAAACAGACAGATGCCACTAAAACATACATTGTGTGACTTTGCTAACTCCCACTTTTGTATAAATATATCAAAGAAAAACAAAGTCCAACACTGCTACACGTTAGCCACTTTAGCGAATTTACAATAACACCTAACTTTGTTCGAAACAAGTAAAAAAAAAACAGACAGATGCCACTAAAACATACATTGTGTGACTTTGCTAACTCCCACTTTTGTATAAATATATCAAAGAAAAACAAAGTCCAACACTGCTACACGTTAGCCACATTAGCGAATTTACAATAACACTTAACTTTGTTCGAAACAAGTAAAAAAAAAACAGACAGATGCCACTAAAACATACATTGTGTGTCTTTGCTAACTCCCACTTTTGTATAAATATATCAAAGAAAAACAAAGTCCAACACTGCTACACGTTAGCCACATTAGCGAATTTACAATAACACCTAACTTTGTTCGAAACAAGTAAAAAAAAAACAGACAGATGCCACTAAAACATACATTGTGTGACTATGTTAACTCCCACTTGTGTATAAATATGTAAAAAGAAAAGTCCAACATCGCTGCAAAAGCTACGTTAGCATATTTACAGTGACACCCAACCTTGCTTGGAATATATTAAACAAACAAACTAATGCTGCTAAGACAAACATTACAATGACCACACAAATTCCCTACCTAGTCCGACACGGCTACGTGTTAAGCACGTTAGCATAATCAAAATAACCCCCAGCCAAACAATTGGACAGAGGACCATGTACTCAAAATTCAGCATCTTTAACACAACCAGAATTAATCCATAAATAAGGCAACTTGCAATTGATTATGCACTCTTGTTTTTGATAGCTTTTAAGTGCGTCTTACAGTTTGAAAAATATGGTAGTATGTTTGTCCTGTTTGTTTTCAAGCACATTTTACATGATTTATAGCCCATGTTTACCTAAAGCATTTTTTTTAATTCCACATTTACAGAATACATACTGTACTTTTTTAGACCATAAGCTGGACTTAGAAATCTTTGAATTATCTCATAAATCAACACTGCGCCTTACTATCTGGTGTAGATGTATATAATTTCTGGTTGTGTTAACTGACCTAGATCAATTTTTCTGTGCTACACAGCACTCAAAAATCCGTCTAAATGTTTTAGTACGACTTTGGTTAACAACTATCGACTTTACATGAGAACTGGACCGCTCCCCTTATCCTCACCATCTGGAGAAATCTGTGAACCTCTGACAGTTTTCTTAAGGGGATGCAGAGATGAATACAGTCTTAGTTGTTACAGGTTTTTGTGCTGTATATAAAAACATGCACCAGTTGGATAGACTGAGCAAAAACCGACAACACTACTTTACTGACCAGAGCATTAAGTATTTTAACCTTTTGACACCTAAGCCGTTGCCGGTGACACCTGAAGCAAATTTTATATGGCAACACGCGGCTTTTGAACAAAAACAGGCCAGAGGGAAAAAGTTTCCATTCATTTTTATTGTCTGAAATGTTCAAATTTATAGATTATAACTAAATGTATACATTTTATAAATTATACATTTATAATTTATAACTTAGAAGTATAATTTGTGCGCAGAAAATACATCAACAGTAAGATAAGCAGAACTCTAAAGACTTTTATGTCTGCAGTATTACTCCAAGAAAACATATATGTTGACATACAGTCTTAAGAAACATACATTGTGTTTCTGATCTTTAAATGGTCCGGGTGAATACTCTATTCTGATTGGGTGTGGATGCACGCCTTAAAAAGAAGTTCCGGTCACAACGTTCTGTATGTGCAGGCTTCTTCAAAACAAACTTTTCCTTTGTGATCTGGACAAAAACAAGCAGTAAGAGGTGAACTTTCTCTCTGAACTAATGCGTCATTGAACCTATTGTGATGATCATCACATATATCGCTTTCCTTTGCTGCTGCAATTCAAGGTTGCTGCCCGCTTAGCAACGTATTGTCGTGTTACTGTGACAACGGGCCATATTACGTATCAAATAGTCCACCTTTTGCGAAAAAGCGATCTTAACCTAAAAATTATTAATAATAATAATAAAGTGCTAAAAATCGATTTAATATTTATTTTATAAGTGACCATGTAATAAGCGAGAGAGTTCCCAACGAAGTGTACAATATCAGAAATTGAGGCAAGCTGCAGAAGCCTGGACCGTCAGAATTCGGTTGCTTTGCGCAGTGTCATTAGCTACCGTTAATAAATAATAACTCGTAAAATTTTCACATGCATTAACGTTGACAGCCCTAATAAAAAGGGTTTTTAAACAGTGTTTTATTTCATACCAAGGTTAGTAAATTGAATTAGGTAAAAATTAAAAAACAAAAGTGGAGAAATAGTTGATGGTGAATATAACAATAATGTATACATAATACTAAAATAGATGACCATTTGGTGTATTAATTTTTTCAAGGGATATATAGTTTCAAGGAACTGATCCCCAAATTCACCATAAATCTTTATTAAATCCTGATCATCACAATTTTATGCAGTTCAAGTGAATTTTACAGTGAAGCTTTTCTTACATAAATGTATTGCCAATTATGTGTTTTTTTTTTCTTCAAGTTGGTGCTACATTAATTGGAGTCCTGGACTAAATAATACATTGCGAATTTGGGCAAGACGGGGTTAAATCTGGCAAAGACATCCAGAATATGTCATAAACTGCATTCACACCACCCTTGGCAAAGTGTGCTTAAGCGACCACTTTCAATGAAAACTTCATGTAAACCCGTAATTATGCATTTCAGACTCCGCGTTCATGCGTCATTCAGTTTGTACGACAGTCTTCAGACTCTACATCTACTCTAATCAGAGAGTTGGAGTAGGTAGTGACGCATGGATGGCGTCCCTTTTACCCACGAAGTGCATACTGTTTGAAAACTGATCACGGAGGAGAAATGAATAAATGCGGTTTGTGCCCGACCAGAATTCTATGACACCAAGTCTTTCATATATCGGAATAGAGCTGTGAAAGGAAAAGCCTGGAGCAAGATTCACAAGACTTGCACCACTTTAACATTTCACACCAAGCCTCTTCCAACTGTAGGTGGCGGACATGCGCTAGTATCTGATACCACATGGTATGAACACCATATGCTAAACATGCACGCCACATGCCCAGTTTCAAAGTAGTTTAAAAACCTGGAAATGCTGATTTGCTTCATTTTGACCTGCAGTACAAGTCCGTCGTGTGGCCGCTTATCTTAATCTGCATTGTTCTCATGATACAGTTTCATTGTTAAATTTTCACAACCTGGAAACATCAGCCTCCAAGTAGGCCTCCCACGTCTCAATGAAAGACAACTTACAATACAGATTTGGATTTGAAACATTTTCTGCAATGGTGTTTCATGTTTGCCTGAAGGGTCACAGAAACATGAAATGCTCCAACATTTCCACGCCTTAGAGCTACTATTACAAACCAGGAGTAGATCCCGTCATATATGGAAGACAAGAAAATCCATTCTGTGAGCATTTCCCTTCTGCCTAAACAAGTTTGACCAAGCATTTTTAATATCTTAATAATGATTGCTATTGTGCAACAATTTTAGACTTACAGTGCATTTCAACATTGGCTTGAGACAGTAAACCCTACTGTCTGACAATTTGAGCAGTGAAAACCAGAACACTGCAGAGTGGAGGTTCTTTTCACAGTGAGTGCCAAACTGGCCTTTTTTTTTCTTTTGAGACACATCTGTGGCTGAATAGAGCACTTCCAGCCTTCATCTTTGAATGTCACACCAGATGGACACTTGAGTGCTTCGAAAGCCCTTATAGTTGCACCAATTTTCCCTTTGATCCACAAAAGTGCCATTCCGGCTGTGACCTTAGGGTGAAAACTCACCCTTACCTAAACTTTGCTCATATGGATGCTCTTTTAAAATGACCCAGCAGCAATCTTTCTAATTTAGATGTAAACCACATGTAGTCGGGTTTTTTTCTGTGATTATTTTGTACAGGAAACACAAAGCAACAAAAAGATGGGACGAATATATGAATAGTTTGAAAAAAGAAACAAATTATTGTGAACGCAGTTGATGACTCTTACATAAACATATGTTGATGTGTCAAAAGAAATCAAACTCAGATGAATAAATCTAGGTTAATATGAATTTATCTAGATATGACAAAAGACACTCCTGAAATACCTTATTTTTTACTTTATTTTGAAAAATTGACAGAAAACTGAGAAGATATTTTAGAAACTGTATATTATAATCTCATTTTATCAGGGTTGGTCTGTCAGAAAAATACACAAATGTAAGAACGTTCAGATCGTTTTGTTAGCTATTTCTTTTGTAATCTGGGTTTATCCTATCAGAATGACTGAATTACCATAGTGAGAAAGAAAATTATTTTATTATTGAAAAAAAAATCAGATCTTGCTAGTGTTGCTAAGTTTTCTTTTCATATTTAAAGACCCTCTTAACTTTTTGGGTGATTTTTTCTTAATGCCTTTGGTACCACTATGAGGCCCCACCCACCCCAAGGAGGCTCCACCTTTGTAGTGTCAGTTATATTAAATATTGTTTATGTAAATGCATTCATTTCAAATTTATAATTATTTGTGTTATTTAGTGTTATTTGTAAGACTTTTTTGTCATTTTAATTATTATTTTACGCAAAAGGCTCCATGAAAATAATGTGCAAATTTGGCAATGACATCATTAGCTCAGGGCATCACTACTTTTCCTACAGAGGAGTTTGAAAAATTGCATCTTTCTCTTGTTAATAATAAGCCAATGACATCAGCTATAGTTCCTGCTCAAGGACCTCAGGGTTCTATACTGGGAACACTCAATATATCCTGTCGGTCCAGGGTGACCTGCAATGCTACTCTTCCATGGAAAAATGCAACTACTGCACCATCAAAACAACCCCAGGAATCATCAGAAATAAATACATCACTGACACAGTTTATGATGCTGACCCTCTACTTCCATCACTAGCGTGTCACATTAAGCCTTAGTCACAACTGCCTTACTGCCAACTGCCAACTGCTTTACGAGTGGTAAAAATTGCTAAACCTGTACGAAAGATTCAGGTGCAAAAAAAATCAAGGTCGTACATTCCTTGGTGAGCCCATAGAGCATAAATGTTAATTCACATTTTTCTACGGGCATCCTGCGGGTGACAGGTCGTAGTGAACACTTAAACAACGTGTTAGGGTGAAGTAAGGGCCATTGGCCACTTGTGTTTCATGTAACTGCATGCAGCATTAGTGTGCAATCAGTAAGGAGTCAATGCACACCTTACTAACAGCTTGAGTGTGGCATAAGAGTACGACAGCATCACCTGTTTGTCATATGCTCCTGAAACCTTCTATTAGTCTTACAAATACACTGCTTAAAAAAGGGAAATCCTTACACAACTCAATGTTACTCCAAGTCAATCACACTTCTGTGTTATCAAACTGTTCAATTAGGAAGCAACACTGACCAGCAATCAATTTTACATGTTTTTGTGCAAGTGGAATAGACAATAGATAAAAGGAACAGACAATCAGCAAGACGCCTCCAATAAAGGAGAGGTTCTGCAAGTTTTTAAAGTGCTTTTTTTTCCAAAACACATACTTTTTGCATCATAAACTAACGTTGTTGTGAGCAAAAATTTACCAAATTACCCAACATGCCATAATTGTTACTATCTATATGCCATAAAAAAACAATATTGCAATTTTTTTGTGGATGCCAGCAAAAGTGTGACAGAAACGTCTTAAAAAATATGCATTTCTGTCAACTCTGTGATGTAATGGTTTTCACAAGTTTAAACCAGAAGTATTACACTTTACAACGGCTTTTATTCTTTTATTCAAATACATTCAAAAATTGTACTTTTTTTTTACACTTTACACCACCTTTGTTGGAAAAATTCTTAGCCTACTTAAACAACGTTCTTAAAACAATTCAAGATAATCACCTGAATTGTGACAACGATCCCAAAGTGTGGAGTCCTATAAGAATTGATCAGAACCAGAGGACACTGTTAACTCCTTCTTTCAAAGCCCACCACCTCAGCCTTTAATCTTAAATATGAAATGCTCTGACGTTCCAAGACCTGTAAATCCACTTTATAGTGTTATTTGAGCCTGTCAGGCCTATCGATCAGTGGATTAAGACAAAGATGATGTTTTAAAGGTATGACTGAGAGTTTCATAGCTGTCTTGAAATCCAATACCAATAGGGGTTCATAGATCCGGGCCAGGATTTAGTACTGCGGGCAGAATTGATGGTATGACGCAGTGGCATAATAGCGTCGGTGCATGAACCCCATCCGTCAACACGACTCCAGATAACACTCTGCTTTTTATTTGCTTATTATAGTCAGTCAGCTGTCTACTTATTTAAAACTCCCCAGTGTGAAGCCCAAACCCTAAATAACGCTGAGGCTTCACCAAAGCCTTTCTCGACAATTGATTTGTTGCTCCTTTGGTTTTATTACTTAACAATGAAACATTTATTCCAATGAACAGCCCTTGTGCTGTTAGTGTGATTGCTTCAACATGATGTTTTGCACACGATTAAAATAGAAATGTGATAAAGGCCAGGCCCAAACGGCACCAAGACCTTTGCCTTTGTCCTTGACCCTTTGTCTGAGCTGGAATCCTTTTCTTGGCCACCAGCTCTGGTTAAAAGACACTGGTATTGTTGCAAGCCAGTTAAAAGCCGCTGCAAAGATGCTGAGTCGCTGGTACTATGGTAATACAAATGGTATTTAACTTTTTGTTTGTTTAGCTTTGATAAATTTGCATAAAAAGTATTCTAATTGTGTCTCGGTGCATTTAATTTGTGAGACAGCAAAAAGATAGATTTGTTTTTGCACATGTGGCGGAATGCTAATCAGAAAAGTGATGTTGCTCCGCCCCAATTTCTGCCAGCCATGGGAAGCAAATATAACCATTCACCTTTTCAGCCAACCACACCTTCTTCTATTGACACAACAGCAGAAAACTAGTGTTTGCCCCAAAACACAAAACATCACTCAACACTGGTTTTGAAATAAGATTCCACGAAACCAGAGGTTTGCTCAGAGAGTGGTCGTAGTTGCCCTAACTGAGGTCTCCTTCACCAAACCTCCAAAGGCAGCTTGTGACAAACACACTCACTGGCATCAGTCCCACCATGAGAAATGAAACAGAAAAGCTATGAGGGCAGGGTGGCCTCTCGATTTATTGAAGAATGAATTTCTATTCCAACCAGAGCAATCTGTCTGAGGCAAGTTGTTAATCCAATTGACCAATATCGTTATAAAATCAATAAAAAATACAATCAATTGATTATATTGACATTAGAAAAAAAAATTTTGATTGAAATATGTTTATTTTACTATGACGTATAAATGGCCAAAACAGCGGACAACACACACATGCTGGCAGCAAAAGCTGATCAAGCGACCATTATAAGCTCCGTGTACACATAGAAAATGTCTTTGTTCTGATCAAAGATCGGATTAGAACTGAAGTGTGTACATGGGTCATGAAAAACAAGTATAACAAACGTTTGCTTCCGCTACACGCTCGATCAGAATAAATCATTTTGACATGTGCAGAACTATCCTAAACAAACGGCTGTAGAAGAAGAAGTAGCGGAGTTCTGTTGTAAAAAAAAAAACATGGCTGCGGTTAGCTTATAGCGCAACATCATCTTCTGAGTGGGCTTTTATATATATATTTTTTAGAAAGGGGCTATGCGTACTTAATTTTCTAAATGTGTGAGGCCGGTGCTGAACTTTATTCTTGGTTGCACAGACATGGAGGAAGGGTTATAGTTAATGTAACTCTGTTGTTGTCACTGTTAGCCTTGGACGCCCTGTGTGGGCAGTGCAGTAATGTCCATTGTAATGAATAACATCAGCCTTTTCTGGACACAAGTGGTAACAAAAATTCATATGAATGTTTGTACGGCTTCACAGGACTGCTCAGAGCGGAATTTCTGCATTCAAAAGCCAGCTCCGGAGCTCATACACGATCCCAAAGCCCCTCGTCCACTATGAGGCACGCTTCTCTAGAGTTTGGCAGCTCGCTTGTGCAGAAGGATAAAGGTCCAAAAGACGAAAAGACAAAAGAACTACTGGATTTGCAAACCAAAGAACATCAAAAAGTCTTTTACTCTGACATTTTTTTAATTGCTAATCCACTGACAGTAAACAAAAATGATTTCATTTTTTAAATACTCATTAAATCTATGCATGGCACAGATGAATCAGCAACGTGCTGCCTGTGTGTTGTGATGGCAGCCCTTTATCCGGTACTTTCCAGCAGTCATCATCAACTTATTCAAACAGTCCCCAATGACTAAGTGAGAAATGAGGGACTGCACTTACTAGAGGCACACTGCACCTTGATAATGGAGTGTGGCGGAGGCGATTAACACACTAACAGCTTCACACGAGAATTCTCTTTGGGAAGATGCTGCAGGATGGAAAGGAGGACACGACCTTCCAACAATACAATTCACAGCACAAGCGCTGCTGGTGCCAGGCACTCTGACATTTCTTGAAGGACTGTGTGCCCTCACGCTTGAGTTGAAAGTACATTTGAAAAGTTTTTTTTTTTTTCTCATTCCCATCATGAAATGAATCAAAGAAGCCTTTTTTCTATTGTTTTCAACCACATGATGCATTTAAAGGTGTTACAAAGTTATGTTTTGTTCATCAAAGCATTACCGAAGCCCATTTTCAGGCCTCTTATCTTAAAATGCCACATTTTACTAAAATTTGAGATGATTTGTGTGCTTGTTTTCAGTAAAACGAATAGGTCTTCAATAAAAACCGGCTCAACAACTGTTTGTTCATTTTTTACTTTAATTCAGTGTTTTTTGTAAATACTTCAATTCAGTTTTGAGCTGAACTTTAGCGGTGTTCCAAGTGTGCGTACTTTGATATATACATCTGTGTGTCATCTGCATAATAGTGGTAAGACGCTCTTGGAACTTGACTGTTAGAAATTAAGAAATTAGAAGATCAGAGAGTAGTTTGTGTGGACATGCTACCTGCACGCGCAGTGCATAAAGTATGGTCACACTCTCAGTAGGAGCCACTTCACTAATGACAAGAGTGCAGTTCAAGGGTACAGTTCAAGTGTGAATAACTTCCATTATCCTTATCAATACTTTAAGATACCCTTCAGCAAATGCATAACAATGGTACAATGGTTCTATGTTCATGAGGTCCCTAAAGGTGGCCGGACGAGCCCCAAGAGTACTCAAAGACAAACCTATGCTCCCCTTTAGCTCTCTACAACCCTATACAGGCAACCCAAGAACCCATAGCACTTGTACAGGTGACCAACACATTGATTTCAAAGGTTTTCAAGTTTCTGTAACTTAAGTTCTATTCTCTCTGGTCTTTTGACCCAAGGTTTAAGACCTGGGATGGCTGTGAACTTCCTTTCATGACCGAAAGAACGAGGTCCCGGATCCAAGCGGCTGAAATGAGTTTCCTCCGTAGGGTGGCTGGGCGCTCACTCAGAGATAGGGTGAGAAGCTCGGTCACCCGGGAGGAGCTCGGAGTCGAGCCGCTTCTCCTCCACATCGAGAGGAGCCAATTGAGGTGGCTCGGGCATTTGATTCAGATGCCACCTGGACGCCTCCCAAGGGAGGTGTTCCGGGCATGTCCCACTGGGAGGAGGCCCCGGGAAAGACCCAGGACACGCTGGAGAGACTATGTCTCTCGGCTGGCCTGGGAACGACTCGGGGTCCCCCAGAGGAGCTGGAGGAAATGGCCGGGGAGTGGGAAGTCTGGGCATCCTTAGTGAGACTGCTGCCCCCGCGACCCGGTCCCGGATAAGAGGAAGAAAATGGATGGATGGATGGATGGATGGATGGATGGATGGATGGATGGATGGATGGATGGATGGATGGATGGATGGATGGATGGATATAATGTGCCCTGTCTTGGTGACCAGTAAAAAGACTTTGATACTATAGGCTCCATTTTCAGGCAGACTCAAAAGCATTTGAATTTTTCAGGAAGTGTCTTTTCTGTCATTGTTGTGCTTTCACACACTAATAAACAATGAGTTTCTGTTGTATAATTAATTACCTGTTGAAGTCAAGAATCAAATCTCCTGCTCTCTGATTGGCAGAGGGCTTCTCTGCCTGGAATTCGAAACAGCAAGCAGAGGTGCTCAAGCGAAGGCTGAAAAAGAATGCCATACCTCCTCTACAGCTGTCCCTTCGTCAATGATGAATAATAACTGTGAATAAAAGCAAGTGACCTTGTAAAGCTTTTTTCTCACTCTGTATTTTGTCCCATTACTGTTAATGCTACATCCCATAAAATGCTTTCCGGGCCTGCTGCGATTTTCATTTGATCTATATCCATACTCTGTTTTTCTGAGATTTTTTTTTTTAATTGATAAAAGTTTTAACTTTAATTGTCTTTGCAATAATAACGTCCACACCGACCTTGGCAACGTGCGTTTAAGCGACCATTTCCAATGAAAAGTCAAAGTAAACGTGAATAAATGTGCGTTTTGGGTTTTCATGTTCTAAACTCTAGCTTTCATGCGTAAAGATCATTTTCAGGCTTTATCTACAAAATGCTCAGGTATTGAAAACGTGTCAAAAGTTAAACCAGGTTGAACTTTGTCCATTCAGTGACTCAGCTTTGATAGACGTGTGAACAGCATCCTTTTAACTGTTTAAAAATTGATTATAGAGGAGGAATGAATCATTGTGCTTTGGGCCTGCCAGGAATTATATTACACCAAGTCTTTCCTAAATTGGAAAAGAGGTCTGATAGGAAAAGTCTGGTGCAAGATCTACAAAATTTACTCCAAACCTCTTCCAACTGTGGTGTTGAACATGCGCTAGTAAACAGTAGAAAAAGAAGATGCCCCTCCAAAGTCGTCCTGTATGAACACCATGGGCTAAATGCTCAATTAAGAATGTGTGTTTTGCACATCCATGAATGCTTGGTGTGTGTGTGTGTAGCTTCACAGTGTATTAAAACAAATGATGCAATTTCCAAAGTGGGCTTTATCTAACTTTTTTTTTCTTATGTGTACAAACATATCAATTACACAAACATTTTGGTAACAGTATTCTAAAATAACTTTGCATTTTCATATTAGACTCTGAGCAAAACAGCTGGAAAAAACTTTTGATGGACGAGGCGTCTGCTGTACTTTGGAACCCCACTGAACTATTTCTAAGTAAAGACAAGGCTGAAACCTAAAGTCTGTTAAATCTCTATGACATTACCTCAGGAAAAGCTGCTGGTTACCTGTTAAAGTGCCACACTAACTATCAGTCTTACACTGTCATCATTTCCCTGCAGTGCCTTTGAGAGAGAATAAAGCCATACAAACTGTGGGGGAGAGTCAGAATGTGCCCATTAAAGTTACTTTCGATAGTAATTGTGTTTGAGATAAAATTAACCATAAAAAGCACCATAATGTAGGCTCATTATCTTATACAATCAGTCTCATTTTATTATAATGTACACATTTTCTGTAAACCAGTTTCTTGGATGAGGTATTCAAAGTTTTCCTTTTTTTTTTTTTTGCATTTCCTAAATTCCATAAAATAACACTTGTTCAGTTAGAAAAGTTAAAACAGGCTAACCATTAGCATGTCAGTCTCATCTCCGCCCATATTGCTGCAAGTCAGTGTATCTACTTCCTTCTTCCTGCCTCAGGTTGCTATAGATAGTGTAATGTCATCAAAGAAAAACCTTCTACCCTGAAACCATTAGTGTTTCCAGAAAGAATATGACTGGAAAATGCTCTTTTGTCAGTTTGTTTTTTCCCCTCTTGAATCTATCTCATTGAAAACTACATTAATTGGTAAGATACCCACTGAATTACACTGTGGAGCCATTCTGGAACTCGAGATGAGAGAAAATTCCTCTTGAAACTAGAACCTACAACAGTTGGATTCATCAATACATACAGTAACACAGTATCTGTTTATGTCAGAGGTGTGCAAACCCGGGGCTCGATGGCCGGTGTCCTACATGTTAACCAGTCAACTCCTTAATAGCTAAACACACCAGACTTAGGTAATCAAGCGCACCTAAGACAGGGTTTATAGAAAACCACCCCTGATTGATTTGTTATTGTTATGTTCATTGTTTTTCAATACAACAATTTTTATCTTTTCAACCCAGTGTATTCATGCACCTTGGGGTTCTTGAGACTAAAACTTTCCTCTTTAGTCAAAGAGTCTAGCCTTAGTCGGCGTCACAAAAGCTAAATGTTGCTAAAACTTTTGGATGCTACTGTAGCTACCAGACTGATGCTGGATTCACACCGGTGTAAAATTAGCATCTGCCACCCCATGTAATTTACTGCTCAACGCCTGCCCTAAAATGCTCTTGACATCCTGGCCGAAAAACAGCCCCAAACATTTTTTTTGGATATCATTTTTTGCCATAACATACTAAACGTTGTAGGCTATAATTCGCCGATTATGCCTAAGTGCGTGTTCAAAAATTGGGGTCTGGAACGATTTTGAGGTTTTCCACCAAAAGATTTATTCCTGACACCAAAATATCTAATACATGTGTTTAGGGTCTCCAGCTGTCCCTAGGAAAGCATCCAACGGGTGCTCTTCTCCGTGCACGAAGAATAGAGACACCCTTTTTCCCTTTGACCCAGAGTTTTATACACAAAATGCAAAAAGAAGGTTGGATCAAAATAAGAGGTTGGATCTTCTCCCTGGAGATGCATTTTCCCACTGTCCGCCTTTTCCCATCCTTTCGCAGGTGCCTCTGTTCCTCGTTAACTCCTTATCAGCTCTCCGTTCACTCCCACCTGCAGACATTTGTTTCAAAGCAGCATACTCCCTATATGAACTAACCTTGTATGCTGTGAGAAACTATCCTATCATTCATTCACACAATCATAAAAATGTCTGCAAAGTTTAAACCATGAAAAACCCTTTTGTTTAAGTATTCAATGTCTACCAAGTTTATCACTTTTAACACTAAACTTACTTTTTCACTTTGGCTTTGGTTAATACTGAATTATTGTGACACACACATAAGTATTTGTTTATTTAGACTTCATTTCTTCAATGTGAATAATTATGATAATTTTGGCTTATATGTTTTGAAGAGCTCTCCAGAGGCTAATGCCATGTCTGGGCTCACCGTATCATTCAAAGTCGCTGGCAGTGCAGTGAGTTTCACAAGTTACTGCAGGACCGGCGCCTGGATGACTGTCACTTTAAATATTACTTCCGTCTGTCTGTGTCCCAGTTTCTGCATTAACCCGAGAGGGATTTTTTTTTTATTACTGTCTTGATAAAAATAAGAAAAACATAAAAAGTCTAGCATGGGTAGCGAGTTTTGCAGGACCCTTCCAGCGGCGTTCGCTAGCTCTGCTAGCCCCTGTGCAGCAGCACTTGCTACACTGTCTACTGGGCGGCTGGCTAGCATAGTGGGCTCGATCGCTACAGATCCACTGGCTCTGTGACAGACTAGTTAACTGTCCAGGATGTATCTGCTTCACTCAACAGTAACCAGGACAGTTACCTTTAAATCTGCTGCCTCAGCACGTTAAGAAAATGGATGGAAGTTCAGGACGAAAATCCCAGCATCAAGCAGCCATATTGAATTTTTTTTTTCAGCCCAGCAATCAAGTCACTGAAAACATCAGGTGCCCAAAAATAAATCACTGATTGGTTGATGCCCCACGACAACCTTGCAGCGTCTGCTAGCCAAATCAAGGTGCTGCCGGACCGCTGCTGGAATCGCACCGCCGCAGGAATTGCACCGACGCAGGAATTGCACCGACGCAGGAATTGCACCGCCGCAGGACTTTAGATTGCGTCTGTAAATTGACTTAACTTGAGCTGCTATCAGTGGGTGGATGTGTGTGTGAATGGGACAGTGACTGTAAAGCGCTTTGAGCCTTCAAAGAAGGCAAAAAAGCGATACACATGCGTACGCCATCTATTATTTAACATTAAAACTTGATATCTCTGCCATGCAAAATGCATCCAGTTTGAATGCAGCTTTACGCAATGTCCAAATTCACCGGTCTGCAGGTTGGTCCAAACTTGTCCAGTTGCTGTGAGGAGCTGAAAGTTAAAGGTCTGTTTTGAGGGTAGCACAGGTGTGTTTTACAGTTTTCTTTGAAGCATGTGGAAAATGAAACGTACAATTGTTGTAAGGGTATTGTGAAGATTTGCAAGGAAAATGTAAGTTGAGTATGACATATGGATGATGTTGTCGTACAGTGCCCCTATGCCACACTCCAGTAAAACAGTCAAAACTGCCCTCATGACAAGTAAGCCTGAAAAAATGGCCAAACCGTTATGAGGCACGCAAGGACCACGCACTCATCACATGAGAAAAAACAGGAAATTCGCGTCTCACCTAACTTTCCCTTATTTTACCCAGTGTGTTGCATTAGCATTCATTACAGCCTGTTTCCTGCAGCATGCCTGCTGATCTGCTGATCTAGCGTAAGGGCCGTTGTGATTAAGCCATTAGCTGTACAAACTGAACTTAAGAAGTCCTGAGGTGGATCTCTGGAGAACCCCACAGGTTAAACTAGTTTGATCTATGACAAAGTTACGGATTTCAACAAAGCTCTTCCTGATTTTGAGAAAGGACAATACTAAATATACTGACTCAATTCTCAAATCCAAATAGTAACATCACATCATCAACTGTATCAAAATAAGGCCACAGATCCAAAGTAAGAAAGATTTTGTGTGCATTTGTATTCAGGCGCAACGTCTCAGGGCTTAAACCATGATTATAAATCATCAAAATAAAACGGGAGAATTTTAGAACAACTTGGTCAAGGATTTTACCAGAAATTTTGAAACAGGTTGAGAGTTACTCACTGCTGTGGCATCAAGATTATCCCGAAAGAGGCTTGATGACAGCCCTTTCTATGACTTTTTGAATTTTCTTTCAGGATCTTAGTATGAGAATCTGATTGCAGTGATAGCACTAGAAACACCATATACAGTATGTCGTTTGCAAGATGAATGCATCTCACTTCTGGACATTTAAAGGACTTTGCGTTAAGACTTTCTTGCTGTTATCAAACCCCTCATGCTATCTACATCTCTTTCATGGTCTGCTCCCGTCACCCACGAATAATTGATAGTCCAATGTGATCTTGGGCCCTAAGAGTTTGAGTGCTCTGTATCTGTCTCATAATGATTAGTGGAAGGGTCACACAGCTCAAACCCGGCAGTCACCACCATCCGCATCTAATCCCCCCAAATCCTCAAAACAATGGGCTTCTCAGTGCTAGAAACGATGGCAGATTTTTATCGTCCTGCTTAGAAGGATCAGTGTGCCTTTGCGCTGTCAAAACAGCGATAGGACTGATAGCTGCTTGCCCTTATGGAAGTGAAATCCAACTTGGTACATGACACAAAACATCGAATGTATTAGTTATAAAATGCAGATTAGATAGAAAAAAAACTCTGCTATAGGGACTGCTGAAGGTTTAGGGAAACAATAACACCATCTAACTCCTTGAAAAACAGTCACAGCTTGTCTTATTTCATGTGGATCATGTGTTTGTGTTGTGTTTTGCCCCTTGAGTTCTTTGTTTTTAACATTTCTCTATGAAACAAAAAAAACACAGATTTTTTTCAGCCAAAGTGAAAAATAAGAAAAACATCTTGGACACACCCATTTGGCCACACATGAGCCTGAAAAAATAGTAAATGTTTGGAAAAACTTTAATATTTATCATTTTTAATAACATTTTTGTCTTATTTAAGTCCTGTGCAGTGATTCCTTAGTGTTACTGAATTTTCAGTTTTTGCTGTTGTTACAATGACTCAACACTCTTTTAAATCATCCATTTCCTAGCCCTGTGACCTCCCTGCAACAAATTGAATATTCCAACACTGTATTTCAGATTCAGAACAGCTTTCACTGTTGAGATTTATGATAGTTTCTGAAATTAGCCGAGAATTGACTTACAGGTATGCTGGTAAAACTGAAAGGAAGAGAAAGAAAAAAGCCCTGCTGTTAAATGGACAATAGCTGGGCACACAGAAGCACGGCAGCATGGAAATGTACACAACGACTGTTATTACGTCACATTTTGGCACCGCTTTCAGTCAGGCACGGCCATTCTGAGGCTTCGTGATGCCAGATAACGTCTGAAGCAGGGAGCAATAGGGCGCGCCCTAATGACGTCCCCTTAGAGATCACTGCCCATAGGCGGTTAAGAAAGCTAATTGGTCCAAAAGAAAAAAAGGAAAGATGTCGAGAGAGGAATGCAATGTCATCGCAGGGAGTTTGACGCAATGTTAATGAGTAGCATCAGCTCTCCTTAGCCCCCTTAGCTATGTTTAGGTTCAGGGTGAGTTGAGGGAATTTGAGTTTTGACTCAATTATGGTAATGATGGCTAAATATCTATTTTATAAGCAAAGCTTTCCCTTATGACAGATCTCAGGGGATTATGGATGACTGAAATATAAAAAAGAACAGTTTCTTTTTTTTTTTTTTGCTCATGTTGACAGAGTAAGAATGATCCTAAATGACTTAAACTAGATTTCTAAATTATGCTCCCCTCACACATGTTGGGACCAGTACTGACTCAAGTACTGTATTTAACCCTAAAACCATTTGTATCATATTTGAAACACATTTTTGTGTCAGGTCTATGGGAGAGCTGGACCCAATAGCAGGCTAAAGACAGGAGTAGGTTTGTAGAAGTGATTTATTCTGTGCCAGTCCTGGTGGAAGGTTTGTGACAGTTTGGCTGCTGGGCTTGGGTTGGAGGGTGAGCCGCTGGCCAGAAGGAAGGTGGAGGTGACAGGCGTGAACAGGAGTCCGGGTTGGTTGCAGTGGATGACTGTGGAGGCGTAGAATTCCTTGAAGATGAAAGAACAGGATTAGTCAGTCTATGAACGTTCATCCAAAAAAAAGACATGAACTGGAGCTTGAGACGAAGCATGGGTCAGAACACTCTACCGCATGAAGCAGACGGACTGACATCGGCTGAACGGCCTGGAGGTCCATAAGAGGGTTCCAGGTTGATGAGGTAATGGAAAGCAGGTGAGGAGATGGACACCAGGTGTGTGGGGGAGGCGACCAGGATCCTGACATTTTGAGACTCCTATCTCCTTAGCATTATAAATATAGTGATATTTGTGCCACCATATTCCAAGCAAAATTCACAATTTTGAAATCAAAATGTTCTAAGTTGCAAACAATGTTAAGTTTTAAGAATAAAACTTCATAATTTGCAAATGAAAAGATTTAATTTTTGCTTTTAAAAACTTTTTTTAAAGCAAAACATATTTCAAAACATGCAAATTCAAAGATAGGACAAAATGGTAAATGACGTATACTTACTGTATATAACGCTTTTCTACCTTCTTTGAAGGCCCAAAGCGCTTTACAGTCACAGTCCCATTCACACACTGATGGTGGCTCCACTGTTGAACACTGGCGCCAACCTTCCACCAGAGGATAAGTGAGGTACAGCGTCTTGCCCAAGGACACTTTGACACACGGGCAAGGTAGGAATTGCACCTGCAATCTTCTAATCAGAGGACGACCACCCCACCACGGCCGCCCTAACCAAAAGTGAAATGAGACACTGCGCATCTGAAAAAATATAAAAAAATATAAAATATAAAAAAAATATCTGAAAAAAATAAAAATATTTTTCAAAGCAAAAAAAAAAGTTTGCAAACACAAAAACGTTTTTAAATGTTCTCATTAGCAAATTATTGGTATGAAGTTTTATTCTTAAAACTTTACATTTTATTTGCAATTTAGAAAACTTTGATCCTAAAACTGTGAATTTTGCTTGCAATTTGGTGGCACAAATATCACTCTATAGTCAATACTTTTCTTAAAAACATGTAGTATAAAACTTGGTCCATGTTTTTTGCCCTGTAGTGTGTTATTAGTGCATCATCCCACGAGGCGCAGACAGCACCAAATACAGGAATTGCATTCTTCTGAGATTATGCACATTTATTAGACCTACCAATGTTTTTAGATTAAAAAAAGTTTAAAAGTTCAGAAAAATGTAATGAAATGGATCAAAAGTATAATTTCTTTTGCCATGGAGCGAAAGGAAGTGAATAAACCGACCTCTAAAAAAAATGTCCTTTCTCTCTGCATCAAAGTAATTAAACCCACTACGTATAGCTTTTCCCATTTATGTTTTCAGACCGTCCTACTTTGGGGAAGCATTGGCTCCGAAGCTGTAAAAGCCTCAGATCAATAGAAGTGGACAGAGTTGTTTGTTTGTTGTTATAGTTCCATGAAATCATTTAATACCTTTAAGGCAGCCCAAGCTGAGCCAAACCTTTTTTTTTTTCTAAAGCCGTGTTTCTACTCCAGTAAGATATTACTTATAGACTAAAACTCCTTCAGTTATTCGCACACAAAGGGTTTGAGAATCTTATCCCGAGCAGACAAATTGCTTTGAAGCTGGCCGTTGTTTCCGTGTGCATGCCCACCAGAAAGGAGAACAAATGAGATTTCATAAAATCAGAGGGAATTTTGTTGTGAGCTATAAGATTAAAATTATACCTCAATCGTAGTTAAAAGAAAAAAAAATCTACTCCTGGCTTCAAAACTGTGTTTTCTCAGCTGTCTAATGTGTATGACGTTAAGAGCTTTATCAGCCTCTAAAGCTATGCTTGGATTAAAACTGAACATATAAGAACTTACTCATACTGATATATAAAAGGCAGGCTTACATCAAGTTTTTAAAGCAAATATAATTGCCGTTTAGGAATCGATGGAGTTTTAGAAATGTAAACATCACCGGAGCTTTAGCTCCAGTCTTGACATTTTTTCGATGACTGTTCAACTGTTCCTGTTATGAAGGTAATTTCAGCTGTTTCGGGTAAAGAAGTGAGAAAAACTCTTTAGGTACATAAATTGTTACACTTTGGTGTATAGTCGATATGAAAAGACTTTTTTCTCCATGTCAGAATCAGCTGATACATGTTCATGAAATTATGGTTCTATGAGTCCTTCCTCTTCCTGACATTTTCGGACCTACACTCACTGCGTTTGCACAGACCAAAATGACGTCATCATTTTCAGTTTTGGTGGACCGCCCACAATCTGTTTAATAAAGAATCACTTTAATCTGGTGGTTACTATATGCTGATTATTTGTGACTTTAGGTTACATTTAATCGTATGCTAAATGCAACTACTGGATTTGTTAACTTAGCCCTTGACTTTTAGGCTAGCTCACTACTTGATTTCTGAGAGTTGTAAGGTGTTTTCACACTGCACCATAACTCTGCAGTAGATCCGTGCCTACAGGGATGCTGTGGCCACCCGGTGAACGATCCAAAACCCGTGAGGGATTTCCAGCCGAACACTATGAGTTGTGCCACAGAATGGGAACAGCATAAATTCCTATTTTGCAACGTTCAACCGGGTTTCGGTTTGAAAGACATTTTGGATTTCGGAATGTTCACTATGAGGAACTGTAGACACGGATCTGCTGCAAATCCTCTGGATTATTTCTTATTTTCCAGACTTATAGCACTTTGCCATACAGCTCATTGATGACAGCCGCACATAACGGACAGCATACTTCTACGTCAACACCTTGGTTCGTGAAACTTTGCTACTCCCTGTTGTGTTTATGACCTAAGGTTAAAATGCGTTCGTTCACCTATTATCTGATAAGGTAGGATATTTGGATGGTTATAATTATCATTTAGAAAAATCTCATCAGGTACGATAGATTGTTAGAACACTGCCAACATCTCCAGTGTTAAAGGATTAAGAACTTTTTTTTTCCAGTCTAACTTTTAACTAAGCTAAGTTTCAGTTAGTGCCAAGATCTTCTATCCATCCAAACTTATCCATCCATCTAGACCTACCAAAAATCTTAAGGTCACAGGGTTGCTGGAACCTATGCCAGCCACTGCTCGGCAACGGTGGGGTACACCCTGGAAGATTCAGCCCCAAGTTTTTATATACTAAAATTTAAACTATGAAAATCTCTAAAAATAGACAACAAAAACTGAAAGTGACCACAGGTGCTTTAATTAAAGTAGCCGTACTGTCACTTTATGAGTAATTTGATGTTTTTTTATGTGAATTCATTCCTAAAGGTAATTTCATAACATCACCCATCTTTCGATCACTGATAGATGCAGATAGAGATTGCAAATAGGTAAGATAGTAAATAGTTAGGTAAAACCAGTTAGTGAAGTTTGCCAAGTATAACTAGAGGCGAAAAGCACATTTAAAGAAAAAAAATGAGTAATGACATCCCATCGGACGTGATTGGCGTGTCAGGGGAGTCAAGTCTTAATGTTAAGTCAATGTCCAGCATTCAGAAGTCCTGTTGCGTGAGTCCAGCGTCAGGTGTGGGTCATCAGTTTGGTAACAGAGTGATTTGAGCGGCGCTGTGCGATTTTGGTGTAAGACGCAGCGTGCCAAGAGTTTTAACTTTGAAGAAGTTGATACAGCACGTCAACCAATCAGGAACTCAGCTTTGGACATTTTATGTTTTCAGTGATTTTTATCAGCGGGTAGAATACAAATCCAAAATGGCTGATGACCTTCCATCCATTTTCTTAACCCGCTGGGGTCGCTGGGTTGCCAAAGACTGTCCCAGTTACTGTTAGGCAAAGGCGAGAGACACCCTGCACAGGTCGCCAGCCTGTTGCAGGACCCATGGGGCTGGAGTAATCGTGCCCGACATGATTACCGATGTTTTTTACTGACTGCCCTTTCCACTGCACCACGGCCGCCCCTGATTTATTTTTAAAATAAATAAATTGAATCTCTAAACATCCTCTGTGTCTTTCATGAGATGTACTGACACCGCTATATGTAGTGAAAACATGGCTCCTCCCACACGCAGCTGGGCCGTCAAGCACATTTTAGGATAGGCGTTGAGCACTAAATTCGCTGCACGGCCAAAGAGGGCTGGTCGATGTGAATTTGACACCTGGGTCATTTCCACACCCGTACTGTACGAATGCAGCATTATTGTTCTAAATCAGGAATAATAATTATATTTTCCAAAAAGATACAGTCTGATCATCTGTCTTTTTGTGAGGATTTTGCAGTCTGGTTAGAAAGTTTTGTGACATTTCCTTGGTTTTATTTTCCTGTCAGTCACACCCAGTTTTAGGTTGTCAATCATCCTCAGCCTGTGTTAATGACACTCAGACTTTTCAGTTCTTAGATGTCGGATCTTTCTTGTCACCTTTCAGTTGCTCCCTGCTTTTTGAGTGAAAGTTTAAGTTTCTGCCACCTATCCTGTTTTCCTGAACATTTGGTCCTGTATCAAAACTACCTGGCCCTTTTATTTGCTTTCTCCAATAAAAGGAAACAAGTTTTAGCCTGAATTTTAAAACACTTTTTTTAAAAATAGTTTGGCAAAATGTTTTTTTATCCCAAACAATGCCAGCAAAACTCAATGCTTACATAGAACATAAAGAAGCGATACATAGCTAAAACTGTTTGCATCAATACATAAACTCATTTAGAAGTAAAGTTGTGCTTTTTAAGTATAGTCATTTAATAATTGCCCCCAGTGGACAATTTAGGAACTGCAACATTTTGGGAATGGGAGGTGGGGGTCAGTTTAAAAAAAAGCTTTTAAAGCTTTTTTAAAAAAAAAAATGCTTTTAGAAATGTGATCAGAGAACTACAACAAAGGAGGAATTTAGTACATAAAAGCAGCATGCAAACAATCTTTCAAACAACTATAGCATAAAGAACATGCTCAAAAATCAACTAAGCTCTTTATATCACTTCAAATCACTAAATCTGTCAAATTCTTTGTTCTCTGTTTTGCTTTAGAATAATGTAGCTAAGCCTGGAGTAAAGTTACGTTCACACAGTGTGTTTGATCTGTATTCCTAAACCAGCGTTTTGCGCAGAGGTATTTAACCCTATTGCTTGTGAGCTACTGCTCTGCTTGTTTGCATCTAACCCTGCGTCAGTAATTACTGGTCAGAAAATTAGCACAAGTCCACCACCAACGGCTGGAAGAGGCTTGGTGCCAAATAATAAAATGATGAAAATTTCATGAAACTTGATCCAGGCTTTTTCTTTCACCGCTCTTTTCCGATAAATGAAAGAATTGGTCACAGACTGCAGTTATAATTCTCCTCCGTGATCAATTTTCAAACAGTTTTGACTTCCATTAAATCAATACATAGGTCACTACCAAATCCAAGTCCCTGATTGGTCAAGGTTCAACTGGTTGAACTTTCAACATGCGTTCAAGGGCAGAACACGCTGTGGTCAGAGCCTAGCAAGAGTCCTAAAAATGTGCTAACTGTAAATGCAACAGTTTTGAATGCTGAAGCACAAAATAGCCATTTTTTCTTGCATTTTCATAGACTTTTTATTAGTGGGCAGTGTTTTGCTGAGGCCGGTGTGAACATAGTTTAACACTAAGCACGGGCTCTTCTTCTTCTGCATTGCTGTCAGTAGCAAATACTGATAAACACACCTTGCCCTCTAGTGGTGTTGCCATCCATTAAAAAATAAATAAATAAACGTATTAGTCGCACCCTGGGTCAAATTATGCAAAAGATTGCAACTTATAATCAAAGAATCAATGGGCCACTGAAACACTTGTTTAATGCGTTCAACGTTGAGTGCAAATACAACAAATTTAAAAGCTTTTGGCCCCTTGGATGAAGGAAACAGCTGAAGCAGCAGCAACATCTGCCTCATTTACAGCAACATCTGCCTCTAACCCTGCTCCATCATCACTCCCATCAGTGTTTTTTTTTTAAGCTGTCCACTCCTCGATTGTCTTTCCTCCTCTGTTGACTCACCTCATCTTTCCTCTCCTCATGCCCACCGCAGTGTGACAAATGAGTGACGACACTAACAATAGTGGGCGCCGCCTGCTGCTGTTCGGCAGAGCCCGAGCTCAATGATAAATTACCCTCATCAGTTTGTTTTACCAGCAGCCCACACAGGTCGCCACCTCCGCCGGTCGTGACATTTTGTTGCATACTGTATATGCAAATACCTGCCAATCAATTAGCGGGCTGCTCCCCGCACTGCCCATTGTGATTAAAATGAATTGATTGCGGGGCTGAAGCATCAGCCAACCGGCCAAACGCTCAGGGGTCAGTGGGACATGGGGGAGAGAACAGGTGCCGTTCCTCCTTCCTGATTTGTTCATCCTGTCATGCTATAAAGCAGAAAAAAAAAAAAACCCAAAAAAAACTGAAAAACTGCAACTCAGGCAGGTATGAAAAGAACACACTCAGTCAGGGTTTTCCTAGAATCGCCGTTAATAAGAGGAAAAGAAAAATTATAGAGGCAGCAATAAGGTGAGTGATTGAAGCCTTTGAGCTATCCAAGCGCACCCAGCATGGTTTGACAGGTGAAAAGAAGATGCAAACACACACAGTGATTTTAAGTGGCAACAAAGAGATCAACTAAGTCGGAGCTAAAACTCTGCAGATGTTAAAATAGATAATAATAAGTGTTTGATTTAATATCATGTTTTTCAAGTAGGAATCTGTAACATCAGGGGCAGTTTCCATGGACACTGTTTTTCTGTGTCAGTTACAAAATAAAACCACAAAAAAACCTTGTTATAGTTTTTATTTTTATTTTTAGTCTTTGCTTGAAAAGTAGGTGTAATTGACTTGTTTTTGATATCTACTGTAGTTTTGCTTTAGTCAGAACTGCCCTTAAACGCTGTCTGCTGGTGAAAAATGGACAAATTTGTACGGGCAAGTTGTAGGTGGCCCAAATAAAATATCAAAACCATAGACCGCTCGTAGAGCAATAACGTTCTTGCACATTGTCTTCTACAGGTAGCCGTGGCCGGCAGGTCGAACTCAACACAGTGAAGTACACATGTGTTGAGTAGATTTTTCAATTCCCCAAATCCTGGGCAGGGAGCTCGTGCCTGTGGTAAATGCATCATAAACATTTTGTAGACTAATATAAGTTCAGTACATATGTCCTTTTGCCACACTGTAGTGGTTAGGTTCACAATGTCCTTTTGAGAGTGGACTAAACTGTCTGAGGCCATTATGCAGTTACAAAAGGTTGCTTTTCAGAATCAGAACTGAAAAGAATTTTAAAAATTAATATTAAGGAGGTTAGGAAGATTTTCCAAAAAAAACCTGACTATCAGAGGCATAAAAAAATTTAGTGCAGACTAAAGAGCACCAGAACAATATTATACATAAAAACATACAACTGTAACAATACTAATTTAAATAAGTGATTTTCCATGAGTCTTTGTTTGGTTTTAATTTCCAAGAATCCAGCCTGCTGATAGGTATAATAGGTATAATCAAGGTACTGATCTGCAGTGCCACAGAGTCTTGCTGTGTTAAAAACACTAGATTATAATAATAACAACGTCCATCTAAACACACAAAAGTATTGGGATTAAGTTTAAATCACCAAATGCAAAAAAAAAAAAAATGTCTTCTAGAACTTGCATTGATCAGACACTTCCTGAACTCGTGGCACTTTCCTGCTGTTTGTCACCTTCCTCTCACCCTCCATCTCACTCGCGAAAAAGAGGTGCTGCTTTTGTTCGACAGTCGCGTCGACTTCACTGGCGAGTCGGGACATCGAACCGCTCACCCGCTGACAGTTCTGCCTATTTTGTTCAGCCCACGGTGACAGAGTTCAGGCAATGTATAGCAACAGAGAAGATGCATCTGTTCCAAAAATAACAAACGTGCCAAGGACGGCACAGAGGAGGGCTGCGGCACCCCCACGGTCCTGCCGAGTCGCGACACGCAGCTTTGTCAAGCACAGCCGCACTTTTAAAATTCATGACTCAAATCAAACTGAAGTGCAAAGTTAAGTGACTTTGGTGCAAAAGAAAGGATTGTGTTGATTTGTGACGAACAAGAAATAAAAATTTGTACGAATCTTCAACCCTTGCAGGGGGCATATGACTCAGGCTTTAGCTATTAATAGCTATTTAGCTATAATATAATTTACAAAATAAGCATTGCACTCAGACTGGGCGTGGCTTATAACCACCTCAAACAGCTCATTTTCCCCAACAATTGGCTAGTTTTGGAAAGGGATGAATGGCATGAGGTCAAGATAGAGACGTTAAAAAAATTCAATAAAAAAACTTATGACACAAACTACCAAATTTTCTGCACATTTTAATCATCAATGGATTTGAAATCCATACGATACTTACTTTACCTATTTTTGAAATTATATCATAAGGTGCTCTGAACTGTATAGTACATTAAAAAAAATAAAAAAGTCAGAGATAAGTTTGTCAGTCAGACTTTATTATCTGTGTTCATAGTTACGCTAGTATTTGTTGTACCGGGCTAAACATTAGCCATGTTAGAAGCGTTAGCTATGTTAGCGTATTTCCAATACCTGTAACTCCCAACCTCTTTTGCAACTTTTTAAAAATAAGACTGATACAGCTAACAAAAAATGTTTGTGTGACTATGCTCACTCCCAACCGTGTTAGTAATTCATAAAAAAAGTGAGACACTGCTACATGTTAGCCATGTTAGCAAATTCACAAAACCTGTTACTCCCAACCTTGTAAAGAAAATCAGACTGATCCTACTAAAACACGTTACAGTGACTACACTAACTCCCAAACTTATTAGTAACACAGTAAAAACAAAACAACAACAAAAAAAATCAGACACTGCTACATGTTAGCCACATTATAGCAAACTCACAATACCTGACACCAGCTGCGTCGACTCACATTGAAGTGGCCGCTTTCAATGAGAAGTATATGCACACAAGCATAGACCAGACTTCGGGCTTCAGCATCCGGAACACTTGTGATCGCTAGTTTCTACGTACGTTTTTGAGTATTGTTAATGGAGGAGAAACTAATAATTACGGTCTGTGCCCGGCTGGATTAATATGACACCAAGACAAACATTCATAGGAACAGATCAGTGAAAATGCGTTCTGAAATAAAAGATACAATAATTTCAACAGTATATGGTCACATGACCACACACCATTCATTTCTTCTACAGCTGAATGTAATTTGCTCACATGAGAGTAACATCTCTGGAGGTAAGGCACCAGTTTGGCCTGACGAGTGTCGGCACTTTTGGGTGCAAAGCATGAGAGCAAATGCTGTAGAGCTCTTGTGTTCTTCCCTTCAGGTCTAATCTATGAGTATGTATGAATCCGTGCGTCAGCCTGCTCGGCTAATCTGAAACGTTTGTGCATTCAATGTGCGTTTGCTTGAGGAATCCCTTGTGGGTGTGTTCCTGGAATCAGGACGAACAGGAAAATTGTGGGGAAGGGGTCCGCACACGGCACTTCAGTGCACAAACCCTGCATAATTCATGGAGCTGCACTGAGCTGTAATCTTTGCTCAGTGCGTTAATGTAAGCTACATCGCAGCATTTCTACAGCATGCAAGTCAAGCTAACTAGATAATGTAGAAAAAGGGGGACTGTAGAGAGGGAGTGTTGCTATTTTCTCCCTCCAGTGACTTGCAGTTTGAATCCAACAGTCCATCAAATGTCACCGGAGACTGTTATACAACCGAATTTGGCGGTTTTCAGAGCTGAAGTGGAGGCCAGAAGTGCACTCTAAACAGGCAGGAGGCTTCTCCTTGTTACAACAGCGTCTTGTTAGGAGTGAACAAACTGACAGCCGGCTGCCAGGTCTGCAAATTGGCCAACAAAGCCGCATCTTTTTTAGCTTCCATTTCGTAGATTTCCATACGTGAAAATAACGGTCCCAGCGCAGGGGGAACTTCCATGCTTCTTACCATCCTCCTCCCCCTTTTGCCCATCAGTTGAATGACTTTGGCTGCTTGAGTGCGGTGGATTGAGACCGATCTGCATGGTCGCGCTCAGTAGCGCCAAACTGCTCAGCATGGGGGGATGTTGGTGTACTCCGCCAGACAGTTTGGGCGCAGTCCTCTGACCTTACTTTTAAAGAATTCAAGCTTTCTCTGCATCTTTTTGCTTTCAACCTCCATCTTTGTCCATGATGGGTACACAAAAACACATCAAGAAGTTGATAAATGCTTTAACCCTGTAATACCGGGGATGTCGTTGGCGACAACTAAATAACACACACATGTTGACCTACAGCGACTCCAGCTGTTCATGCATTTAGAGTTATTTCAGTGAATTCTGACGTGGAAAAAGTGGCCTTGTACCAGCATGCAAAAGTTGTTATGCAACACTTTAAGTTATGACATTTACAGCACAACGGTAAAGTTTGAATTACTAAAACATCATGAACCTCCAGATGAACTGACAAACAGCAGTAATGGAGTTTTTCTTGCAAGTTGGTTTTGGACTCCACCCACAGATCACATCATCTCTGAAAAATCTCTGAAAAATTACTCTAAAAAATGTAAGAAAATGCTAGAAAAGTTTCACCACACAGCACGATTTCTGCCGTGCTGCTACACCGCCCAAAACTCAAAGCTGCTTACGTCACGTCACAGAACCTCTATGCTGTTTAATTATATTGAGTTAACATTTACTCTGTAAGACATTGCCGATGATGCCTAAATAACACTAATAGTTACATACAGTAACTATTGGTCTATTAGTTACTATTAGTTACATACAGTAACTAATTCCGTTCACGTGATCAACATGAATCAGCTGTGAATCAGGTGCCTTTTCATATCAGTTTTTCACCAATTTGCAACACAATACTAATGTAAAGTGTTTCAAATTGTTTTTCTTCACTTCAGAATCCATTGGCGTAAACTGTTTACGATTTACGGTAAGTAATAAAATGTCAATCCTGAAACCCAAACTTAGGTGTTAAAGGATTATCATACCACGGAAGCAAAATGAGCGACAGATCGCTAATTATTTGGTTCGTTTTCCAATCAGAATTTGATTTTTTTTTCAATATTATTTATGCAGGAATCCTTTAAAAGCCAACCGGCTTCCTTTAGGCACATTTGAATGTGAATCAGTGGCAATAACTGAAGGCAGAACACAACTGTCAGTCCTGCAGGCGCGGTTCTACCTACAGGGGCTTTTACGGATTGGTATGATGTCTTTGAAGAAGAACCGGCATGAGTAAGGTGTCATGAAAGATGAGAGTGCATTATTCATTTCTAGCAAAGCAAACATTAAAAAAAAAGAGTGGGGTGCTTGGCTTTGCTTAAGCTGAAGTGACTGTGGGACATGGCCTCATTATCCCAGGGGAAGGCTTTAAAGGCTCCCCTGCTGTCTCACCACCACAGCTTCAGTCTTGGGTGGTTCCCTATCAGCTGTGTTTCCATCTACAAGGTATGAAGACTTCTGAGGCAGGAGGCTCCCGTCTAACGCCCAGTATGAGCTCATGCATAATGCATCATTCAAGGGGGGGAGGCTCTTCTTATATTTGAAGAGAGGGGAAGAAACCTGGGAACATAAAGCAGGCTGCTTATTGGTACAATGGTGCACCCTCAATTCAGCAAAAGACGAGGTGGCAGGACATTCTGCACTTTGCTCAGTGTTTCCACTGTGCCTTTTTTCTTTGGTAGTTTGACTTGCATTTGCCAATACAAAATATTTTTTATGTTTCTTAACATGTGATTATATGAACTTTTTTCAAATTTAAAAGCGGTAAACTGGTTGTGCATTCTACCACCTTGAATTGTCAGCTTCCTGTACAACTAATTCGATTTTTGCTGTTTTACATTGACATGTAGTACATTTTATTCCCTATTTCTCCTTACAAATCTGCAACAGTGCAGTCATTTAGCTTTTTCTGTGCTGTATTTTGTGAGCTTTCAAATTAGTCAGATGTTTTTTTTAAAAAATAAAGAAATAAATAAAAAGAAAGGAAAATCTAGATTTTCTTTTTGTTTTTACTGGAGTCACTAGACACCGTAAAACAGATCAAATTCCACTTTTCTTAAGGGCAGCAGGTGCTGCTTCAGGACCCTCCCACATCCCAAAGCACAGGGACAGTATGTAGTAAACAGTATTACTAAAGCACAGGCATGGAAGGGACAATTATGTTATAAGAAGGAGTCCCCAAAAACAAAGACAATATTTATTTATGTTTATATATTCTAAAGTTATTTTCACATATAATAAATTTGACATTGTGCATTTTGGTCAATGCTTTAAAGACAGAAAATTATGGATGATATCACTTCACACATCAGCTTACTGTAAAAGTCAGTCCTATATTTTTGAACATTTGCTTTTTGTTTGACAAATAACACATCTTATGCCACTTTTCTAAATATGTAATGGTGCTGCCATTTGGCATTTTCAGCACAGTACTTGGTAATCTTTAACTTGTCAAGTGTTTTTTAATATATTTATTTATTTATATTATCTTTAGACCTTAAAACAGATGAATCCCCACTTTTGCTAAAAAGCAGCAGGTGCTGCCTCAAGGCCCTCCCACATCCCAAAGCACTAACAGCATTGATAGACTAGGCCTATAGGCTTGTAAGTAACAATTACTTTTATTCAGAGTCACCAACTACAATAGTAATTTATAGTCATTCTGAAATGTTGATTCATTGTATATAATCTACATTTCACAATGTCTTAAAGACTGAAAACTAGTTGTACATTCTCCTAACTTTACGTGTCAACTTCCTGTAAAATTTTACTCCTATTTTTCAAATTGGTTTTCACCCACGGCCAGAGCTAGGAGTGAAGGACGCCCACTACTGCAACTGAATGCGGCGCTGGCTTCTGTCGCCACGTTCGAAGGGAGCACAGCTTTTTTGGGGTTCTGCCACAGAGCAGAGTCGGGTCCGGTCAGCGGCTGCCCGTGAGCAGGAGAGGAGATGGCGGCGGACAGGTAGCAGAGGGGTACGACCCACCCCTCCTCCAGATAAGTGCCCTCTCTGCCCCTCTTTAGTGTGACTGAGATGACGGAGACGTTTCCTGAACCCCTTTTTTCACTGATTTTAGTGGATGTATTATTTTGAACTACTTAACTTTTTTACCTTGGGCTTTTATCTGTATATTTTTATCCTGTTTAAATGCACTGGGTTTGGGTTACATGCTTCTGACTCTTGGAAAATTATAATGTTTGCAACTTGAACTTTTTTTGGCTGAAATTAAACATCCATCCATATTCTGAACCTGTTTAATCGCTTTTGGGACAAAAGGGTTGCTGGAGCCTATCCCTACCACTGTTGGGCGTAGGTGGGGTACACATTGTAAATCACACCACAAGATATGAAATGCAATTTGAAGATCATGTTGTTTTATTTTAAATAGTTTTGTAATAAAAACTAGCCTTTTTTTTTTTTTTTAAAGAACAGAACCGAAGCCTTTTTAAATTCTTTTTATTTCAGATCAATGGAAAGAAGTTAATTTTTAGTTACTATTCCAGTCTCGGAGGAACAATGGTTTACACAAATTTATGTTCAAAAAAGCTGTTAGAAAACGAAAAGCAACCTTGTTCCATCTGTACATGTGAGCCTCCCTGCTGATCAATTTCACACTCATCTGAAGCACATGGGGGAGAGAAACCTGTGAAAATGCGCATACAACTTCAGAATAGTTTTCATTTGATTAACAGGAAGGAACAACAATACCCTATCATATAAATAATGCATAGGGGACCTTCCCGTCCTTGACTTTGAGTCCCAAAATCTTAATTTTCTGCTTGTAGTCATCGGTCAAACACGCCTGAACGAGGATGTAAAAGTCCAGATTTATGCTGAATCTTAATGTGCTTGTTTAGAGGCAGCATATGCTTTAATCCACATTAAAGATTCCATTCAGGAAGAGTTTTGCTTCCTTCAGCAAGACGATGAGAAATAACAGCACGGCTCTGCAGTGCGGTCCAGATGCTCAACCTGCTGCCTGCAGTCCAAACCCGTCAGGTACCTAGCTGCATTGTGAAATTCAGACTTCAGATTGTTGGAATTCCAAAAACTTAATATCAAAGCAACAAAAAAGAATTGGTGTCCGTTTTTAAGAACCTAACATGTATAAATGGCCCTTAATGAGAGTTCATGTTTGATCTCCAGAGGGTTTCTGTGCTTTTATTTTCCAGCTGCTGCACATTCCAAGCCGCACAGACAGAAGAGAAAGAGCCTGACCTGATGGCGGTGACCCACGGGCTCCTCAGCGGCGCTTCACGGGATACTTAGTCCCTGCAGCAGCTGTGTTCCAATTAGAGAGCCCTGACTTTTGTGGCCTGTATTAGCATTTCATTTAGGCTCCCGTGCTCCTCGCTTGGCTCCTGCGGTGTCGTGGCCCACCGCAGACTGTCACTGGCTCAAACCGCTTGGCTGAAGCTGCCCAGCAGTCCCACTAATTGACTCCTGACCATCCCAGAGCACGCAGGTACTGCATTAGCGTGGATATGGGGTCTGATATGGAGTGGATACCATGCCCTGCTCTGTTTGTACAAAAAAAATTCCTCTGAGTTAAATTACTTTTATCAAAGTATTTATGAAGTTGACTTGTGCAACTTTTAACTTTATTTAGTAGAGTTTTCTTGATTTAATTCAAATATATATATATATACACTTATCATAATACATTTGTGATATTGCTTTTCCTATTTGGGCTGAATTTTGAAGAAATACAGAAGTTCCCTTTGATGTTACTGTTAATGAAAGAGAGGAAACACCATTTTTATTACTTTGATATTTCTTACCCCCAAATCAATTAATAAAGATGGCCCCAAATAACAAATACTGACCGTGTCAGTGGCGGGTCGTTCCACCATTTGCCCCAATGACAGTTTTACAGCGACGTCTCGTGCTCCTCACCAGCCTCACGATGTTGTTCCGAGGCGTTCCACTCTTCTACAAGTGCTTCATACAGTTCTCCCAGGTCACTTGGGATCTCCCAGATGCTCTCTAAGGCAATCAGGTCGGGTGACATTGCTGTCGCTACCATATGAGACACTCACACTTCCTGTAGTAGAGCTGTGACAATTCTGGTACGATGTGATGGAACATTTTCATCCATGAACAGGAAGTTGGGGGTGTGATGGTTCTATGATATCTCTGAGGTAAGAACGTGATGTAACTGGACCATCTACAATAACCAATTCGGTTTTGCTTTGACTGGTCCAGATCATTGTACCTCCTCATCAAAGAGAACCCTCGACACCATGCTGACCTCGCCTCCTCCAGCAACGCTGACGACCATCATTTATGTGCAGGGCAACCCAACACTCATCAGTGAAGCGGTCTGTGGTCACGTGATCTTGCGTCACTGCAAACATTCACAGTGGTATCTTGGTGTCAGTAGAATTACCTGCAACGTTTGTCTGTCATTCAAGTCAAAGCAGTGGAGTCAATTGTGAACGCTTTGTCAGTAAAGCCTGGTACCCATCAGATCTGATAAATGGGTCTGCAGCTGTGTCGCAGAGGTCCTTCGACGGTTGTGGTCTGTCACAACTCGTCAATAGTTCTGTGTCTTGATCCAAGTCTGCTGATGATACTTTAAGATTCACAAAGTTCACATGCAACAACTGACGGATCCGACTGCCAACCCAAAGGCATGCTATGCCCATAACACAAACAAACACACAAACTGCAGTTCTACATTTCTCCTCCATGATCAATTTTCAAATGTTTGGCACTTCTGTGAATTAAAAAAGATGGTACGCATTTGTATTTATCAAATCCACGTCCCCGATTGGTCAAAGTTCAAATGGTTTAACTTTCAAAATGCGTTCAACGGTCTAAGAACCCAAAAACTGACTAAAAAGCGTGCATAGCGACGTATGAACGTGACATTGAAGCCCGAAACGCGCATATACGTAAATGTTTACACAGACTTTTGGTCGCCTGAACTCTCGTTGCAAAGGTCTGTGTGAACATGCAGTAGTTTTACTGGCAAAGTTGGCTTTTTTATCGCAAGACGATTCATAATTGATATCACAGAAATGTCCTGTTTCTGACTTTTCCTTTTCGATTTTGACTCCAATTAGTGAGGCCATTATGTGTAAACCACAAAATGAGGTGGGTATATCACCCCATTACAGCTGCCTTCATGTCCCCAAAATCTGTGAAGTGAAACAAACATTGTGTATACAATATCTACTGAGTTTTTAACAATATCCCTAACTTATTGTAAATAATTATTGTCAATTTTTTTTCTTTCAAGACCATTTTGACTTGCTGCTGATTGGAAAAAAGTAACCAAAGATACAAGAAATGGCACTAAAGGAAAGTCTAGGATTGAGTTTGTGACTATTTTTCCACAATTTGGGTCAATTTCCTTTAAAAAAAAAAGACAGATTCACAAAAAAAATCGTGTTTTTTATCTGTATGTAAACATTAAGGGGCAACACGCTGCCAGCTGTGACTCTAGAGGGACGCCCTGCCGAGAAGCAGACGTTCCTCTAATCACAGTTTGCCTGCAGAGAGGGATGCAGAGGGCCGGCCTTATCTCTAAGACACACGCGACTCACAGAAGCCACATGCGAGTCGTCCGGAAAATGCATCAACAAGTGTGCTCCTTTAGCTGCTGGGAGATTTTTAAAGAAGGGTGGGAGGCAACACTTACCATGTGAATTGATTCCTATCAAGTATTCACATACTATTTTGCACTGTCACTCAAAAAAAAAAGAACCTCTGGCTGCCATTGTTGAGGAGGGTCTTGAAAGATTGTTTATTTCCCCGGATGCTGCGGGAAATCTAAGTACTCAAAAGGATATTCAAATAAATATATATAAGCTTGCATAACAAGCTATGACTTGATTTCCATTTGAGTTTACATAAGTTATTGAAACATCCGTGAGCAGCAGCAGCCGCCGCAGAAGCGGGGAAGTTCATAGCGTAAAGCCTCTGGGTATCGGGGTAGAGACTGTATTCTTCTCTCATTTAATTAGTCAGGCTTCAGTAGAGAAAACCACCAGCAGTCATCTCGCTAAACAATTGGTTTTGTTTTCAAAATGACATGGCACCTGGAGGAATTACAGACGGCCTATCAATTAGAGCGCACAAGGATTACAAAATCAAATATTAGCTGCTGCTTCATTGATCCCAGATGGAACCATGGGGAGACAAAAAGAGAAAAAAAAAAAAAAAGCTGTGCGTGATTTCTCATCTACAAAGATGGTAAAAATGTTGAATCAAAACCATGACCACCTTTGGACCAGAAAGATGAAAGGCACTTTCACACTTAGCTGTTTGGTCCATACCACCGCCTGTCCTTCCAAAGGGCTTGTTCTGTCAAAAATCTGCACAGTTTAAAAGCAAATAAATTATCCACCAATAATGAATAAGTGTATCGGTGAATTTGCAAAAATAGTTTTAAACAAAAAATCATTAAATATGAATACAAACATTGTAACATTATGACATCATGGTAACTAAGATCAAAAGTTATTTCAACAAGAAAAAAAAGCTGTTTAGTTTATTGAAGAACATTTTTCAGAGCTTCTATATGTGGGGTATGGGACCCAGAATGGTGTTATGCATTTCCTGTTTTATTTTGTTGTTGGTGCCTGTTTCCTGTGTTCTCACATGTCTTCTCGTTTCATGTGTCTTGACTCTCCCTGCCTATTATGTTCTCTCCTTCCCTAATGTGACACACCTGTTGGTCCTTGTCTCATCCTCTCCTCCTGTTTATAAGTCCTTGTCTCAATTGCACTTGTTGCCGGGTGGTTTTGGTTGCAGCACTAGTTCACGAGCTGCTACTATTTTTTTGACTGAAATAAATCAGAGCTATTTCTGTTTGAATCGCCGTTTGCATTTTGTGTCCTCACGACAACCCTGACAGTATATTTGTTAAATGTGGAGTTCCTCATCAGTCTGTTTTGGGTAATAAAGTATATACGGTATTATAATACATTTATATTCACTAATACATTGCCAATATAAAGTGGGAGCATAGTTTATTTATTTATTTATTTATTATTATTTATTTATATATTTTGTTGTTATTGTTACACAGCTGGAATGATGGGCCGACTCACGCTCTGTGCCACATATTTATTTTTTTTAATGCTGTAAAACAAGCAGGAAAACAATTAATGACAGGAGCACACTGGACCACGTTCTCTGCTCATGCTCACCACGTACTGACTAAGCTTCTTCTTCTAACGTCAACTACTGATGCATGGAACTCCAAGCGCCCTCTGCTGGCAAAAGCGAGTACTGACTCAGAAACCCTTCTGCAACACACAAAGTATTGCAGTTTAGATGGGCATAACAGTAATGTTGCTAGTTGTTTCTAAACTTGACATAAAATTAAATGGGGGTGCAACTATTTTAAATGCCTGTTTCAGTCACACAGTGCCACACTGACACATTGATGAATGCACTTTTACAGTAACCCACATGGAGCTCCAGACCATCAAACTAGTTAGAGGGTGCTTCAAGGAACTTATCACTACTTTTCTACTGAAAAACAAAGCTGTATATTATATTGCTGGCAGGAGCAGATAGACGCATGGACACTGACCACTCAAGATGGAGATTTGGTGGAGATGACCATATAAGGTATTAAGGCCTCTGGGGAGCTTCTATTGTGCTATTAGACATTGGCCTGAAGCCACTTTGAGCCCTCTCCCGGGGATATATTTGCAGGTCTTTTCTAAAACAAATAAAATCAAATCAAACACATTTATAAAAAGCAATTCTCATAGTTGGCGTAACTCGAAGCGCTTTACATTTCAAAACAAAGCAAAGCAAAAACACGATAAAAACCCAACCCACACTTTACCCTCCCCCTCCCAACCAATAACACATACAACCCATGACCAAAAAAAAAAAAAAACAATAAGGAGGCTACTAATAAAATAATTACTAAAAGAAACGTTTTGTTTGGCTCTACTGGGCGTTGTCTGTCATAGTAGGGATCCAGAGTACGCTGTACGACTTTGAGTCAACTTTTCATTAAAAGGGCTGTAATCCACTTACGCTTTTTAACTATCATGTGTCGCTATGCAAGTTTTTGTCTGTTCTCTGGCTTTAGCTAAAAAATGGGTGTTCACTTTACGTCAGTGCTGGATCGTCAAACAGCTGAACTTTAACCAACTGGGGACATATTTGGTGGGGAAGCGTGGATGGTGTCCTTTTCAAAACACTGAAGTGCCAACTGTTAAAAAGTTATCACGAATGAGGAATTAATAATTGCAGTTTGTGCCCAGCTAGAATTCTATGACACCAATTATCCATAAATCAGAAAGTAGCTGTGAAAGAAAAAGCCTGGAGCAAGATTGGCGAGATTTGCACCATTTTGAAATTTTGCACCAAGCCTCTTCCAGCTGAAGATGGCGGACATAAGCTAGTAAACAGCAGAAAGACGAAAGAAGAAGCCCCTCCCTGCCGCCACCTGCATGTCTGGTGTTGGTGCGGTGTGAACACCACGGGTTGAACGCGCATTGATTAGCCGGTGTGGACATAGCATGAGGCAAATCAAAACATTATTTAGTGCCATTTTTGACTTCAACACCTAGAATTCCTACAGAGGGCCAAGAGATAGGTGATTGATCAGATGGATGATGGGAAGTTTTGGCAGACATTTGAGTGCCGTGCACCACCGAAAATCAGTTCCAGCTTAGTAAGCACAACCAGAATTCTCATGTGAGGCGCGCTGGACTATAAACGCTATCAGAGGTTTTTTTTAGGAAACGAGAAATTTAGATCCACCTTATCGTGCAAAAAATAGTTGATTTCTTTAAGGTTTAATGTTAACCGAACTGTGTAAAGTTTGTCTGCAGCAAGCTCTTAACAGCAGCTGTGTTGCAGAGGAGAGCGGTCAACCTCTAGTCAGAGGATGGCATGTTTGGTTTCCACCTTGGCTGCCCATATACTAAAGTGTCCTTGGGCAAGCCACTAACCACAACACTGCCCCTAGTGGTCAAGGTTGAGGCTAAGTCAGCTGAGCCGCCATTGGTGTGTGACTATGACTATAAGGTGATTTGGAATTTAAGGAGGGTAGAATTGTGCTGTATAAACACTTGCCATTAATGCCATATTAATCAAAGTTTATTGGACTGTTCTGAAATAAAACCTTCAAAATAATTAAAAAGATAAGTTTGTTTTTGTGATTGCAGCAACAAAATCCAAATGTTTTTTTGAAATTGCCATGACTACAAAACTAAAAACAGAAGTGTTTGTGGATGCAAACTACTATCTGACTGAACTCTGAAATCCATCACAACGGAACACGCTTTAACCACAGTTAGGATCCATTTACCTGCTTTAGACGTGCTCAGCAGGTTTGGATGTGTGCTGTTTGGAAGTTTATTCTGAACTGGACCTTCATGAAGATGTCAGAAAAATCAAGTGAGTCTAATGGTTCCTCTGGCTTTATTCCACTGTTGGTAAGCATGTATGATGCTATAATTGGGTGAATTTTAAATGGTCTCCAAGGCTGTCCAGATTGGACCTCAACCCTCACATGAAAACTTCAGGCTCCAGAGTGTAGTGTTTACACATATGCCATGTGTAAATAATACTTCAGTTTATTAACCGTGACTTAAGCTTGACACCAACGTGCCTCCACTAAGGAATTCGTTTATTTACTGTTATGCCATCAATGCAGACGTTTTCCACTAATTAGTGTTTAAATTGTTAGTAAATTAGACTTTGTGACCGACTGTAACCCTGTACTGCATTTTTAGTTGCTGGTTTCCATCCATCCAGCGACTCTTGGTCAAAGATGGAGTACACCCTGGTGATGCCACTATATGTCACTACCAAATCCCAGTCGCTGATTCGTTATAGTTTGACCGGGTTTAACCTTCAAGACTGAAGTAGAGCCTGAAAAGGGTCAAAGAAACTTGGGTTGCTACATGTGATACAAGAGTTTTAAACGCAGAGGCCCGATATGGATGTTTTATTGGGAGCGGCTGCTTGTACGTGTGTTGCTGAGGCTGGTGTGATCGTAGCTTTACATTATAAGAGTTCATCCCGAAAAATGATCTAATTACACAGTTAATCATTTTTTGAATAATAGTATTTGAATAATAACTATGGCTTTTGCTTTTCTTTGAAAACATATCAAAGAGAAACAAAAAAAAAAAGATTATCTCTTGAAAAATGAATCGCCTTGCAAAGGTTGAAAATCCAAACCCTTCACTCGTATCTTCAATCCTCAACAAATTTGGCAAATGTCTGCCAATTGATTCTGAACAGTAACTTTGGCAGAGATGCAGCAACACACGCTCCAAAGCATCAAATCTCTCCGATCCACAGTACACATTTATCACCATCTCCTACTTCCAAAGTGTCCCAAAGCTGCTGCTATCCAGGTTTTTGTTGAGACAGCCTGACAAGAAATGAATTGCAGTCCTTTCCCACCCCAGTAAACAGGCTTCCAGCTCGTGAAGGTATAGATGGGTTTGATATAGGATGCTGTTTAACCCAGAAATGACGCCACCGCCCCGGGGACAGTCCATTCCTCACACTGCACATCCATCACGTGAGGCAATCGAATGGATGGGATACAGGGCTTCCTCCAGGGACGGGGAGAAGAGGAGCGGCGGAGAAGGGTGAAAGAAGAGCAATGTGGCAGATTTCAACCAGGAATGTGGGTGAAGGTAACACCAAGCCCACCTACAACATTCTCCCACTTACGTAGTTCAATTTTAACAGCCTCTTTTGCCACACTCGATCATGCTCCGACTGCTAAGCAGGATACGGGAGATCCGTGGGGAATCCAGGTGGAGCACTGGGGAAATCTTGCATTTAGGGTTGAAACAGAGGGCCTAGATTGGTGTAGTCATACTGAATTGGCAGTGGCTGTGAGGGATTTGTGTATTTACCTGCTTATTTTGGTGTAGCAGAAGCAGTTACAGCTTTTAAGTGTCTGAAAGCTCTAAGGACCGATGCAGAAACTCACACAATAGCCTTTTTGTCCATTAGGGTACCCGTACTGGATGCATTTGACTGGGAATAAGAACCATCACGTTATAATCTTTACATCTAACTTCACATTATAAACTAAAATTTACATTAGGATGAAATTGTCTCAAGAGATTGACATAATTTGCATGTTCAATGTTGTTGCATTGTTGTTGGTATTGTTTTTAAAATAATGGGTTTTGTGTTTTATTTCACAAAAAAATAAAACTAACTCAAAATGAAAGAAATGCTTTTAGACAAGGTTGAGTACCACTTTACAAAAAATATGAATACAACTTTTCTTTTTTATGCTGAACATGTCTGTTGTGCATAACTTGTATTTTCGGCTAAAAGACCCACTCCAATAAAGAAAAAAGAAAAATAATTTTTTTGGTTTTAATGGCATTTTTCTGATGATGGAGGAGGAAGATTAAAATGGGAAGACCACAACTTCCCTGCTCCAATTTGACGCATCCACCTGCACACAGAGATCCATGTACGTCTTTGTTTTCCTCGTCTGAGCTGGTTTCACAATGTAGAGATGTGACAAGAGTGGCCTAGTGACAAAAGAGGCAGACATCCTTAAAATTCAGGAATCGAAATTTTGTCTTCACAGCAGATACGCAGCAGTGGCTACACAGCTCACATAGGCTCCTCCCTCCTTCCCCCTGAGGTCCTTCCAGTTAATTGGCTGGCCACGCCCAGGGAGGAACAAAAGATTGAAGTGTCTAGGAAGCTATCCATTTAAAGTCCTGTAAACAAAAAATGACATCAATAAATAAACAACTCAAATCATTTCAAACAAAAAGGCAAGCAAACAAATGCAAACCCCTTCCAGTTCCTACACCCGACCTCAAACAGGAAGTGAATTTCACACCATTTTGTCTTTTGGGCACCAGGAAGAAGAGGTGAAACACATAAAATCAATAAACAATTTTTAACGTGGAATTTGTTTTGTTCCTTAATGACATGTCTGCAAGTGATGACCTACAACAGACAGGTGACCAGTAGATCCAACTACTTTGTCACAGATGGTATTTGACTCAAAAACTGTGCGGCTGGATAGCTCTGATGTTGCTCAGCATTTTTATTGCATTGGTAATGTTAGGTTGGGGTAGTGAGGGCTAGGGTAAGCTAGCAGGAGAGCATGTAAACAGAGAGCTCTCAGTTTTGGATAATGGTAAGTGGGGGCAGAGTTTCTCTACCTCAACAGCTCAGAGGTTATTTTCTAATGAACTACTGACACTTTGCTTAAAACTGTCCAAGAAAATGATATATATTTTTATCTTTTTAGCTAAAAAACAGCATAATCATGATTAAAAGACCACTAGCAACGCTTTAAATAAATCAAGATGATCAGAGTGGGACTTAAAACAACTTCTTTTTGTGAAAGGATTTACAATTTAATCTTTGTTAGTGCAAGTTCCACATTTCTTACAAGTTACTTTTTTTTTTGTAATCAAAACATTTGTTGTGGTGGAAATGAAACAAGTTAAGCCAACACTGGTCTGAATCAAAAAATCTAAGGAGTTTATGAGTCCATCCTGACTCAATTCAGGAATCAGTCAGTGATAGCAGCTCAAATTGGGGTGTGAAAAAGAAGTGGATGCAAGAACACGTACCTGGCAGTACTTTAAGACTTTAACATCATTTATCAAGTTCTTCAGAAAGGCAGAAAAAGCAGAAAAAGCTGAGACACATCAAGAGGAATGATGTTGATGTGCAGGGCAACCACTATTCAGGACTGTTCAAATGATGCCATGCTTCTTATAGAAAACTGCTGCTGACACTGATTTCTTTGAGCTAATAAGCAACGTTTTTCTTCTGTGGAGTTTTGCTTTTCTCAACAGAAACTTTTATTCTTTCTTAAAAACCACAAATAGGTGAAACACATGAGACCAGTCATGCTTTTATAGAGATGATGGTCATCTGCTGATAAAAAAGACCACACCTTCCATGTCGTGCATTTTCAGTTCACATATTAAAAAATGATAATATTTACATTGCAGTGATCCTTTGCAAGAAACTTGACACTTTTTCCAGGTTTTACTGTTTTGTCAATTTTTCAGTAAATTTTTGCTTTTTTTTTTTACAGCGCACTGTGTTCTGCGTCCTGATTGGCTGTAGGCCATGGTCGATCAAAATCCTCCATGCTGTGTCTTCTGTACAGAATGCGTTCAGCATGCCAATTATACATACATCTTCAAACGCGATCAGATCTTTGTTTTCGTTCTATAATAATAGACTCATTTTTCTACAAAGGTTTTATGTCTGCCTGAACTAAGTGTAAACAAGGTTTGAGTGAGAAGTTTTGCAACCTCAAAACATCTAGAATTATTGCAGACTTTGTCTATAGAGCATAGACAAAGGGCATAACTCCTGTGACAACATCACTCTATATTTATTTGAAATTTTAAATCTATTTCCAGGGAAGGAAATTGTTTTAGAGCAACACTTTATTCAATCATTGATTTTAATTAATTTGATTGTTTTTTGTAGAGCTCTTCAAAATAAATAAACCTGATCTCTAAACATCATCCATGTCTCCTACGCATTGTAAATGAGATAAACAGACTCAGCTCTGTGAAACAATGAGGGTAAAAACATTAGCTGCTAGCTTTTCTTCTTGTGTTTTAATGGCAGATAACTGCTAGATCCATGTAGCAATAAGGCTAAAAACATTAGCTGCTAGCTCCTCTCAGACGCAGCCGAGGCATGAAGCTTTGGGAACAAATTTTTGGCCAAACAGCACGCTGCAAATTCGCCACATGAACAGTGTTCGTTGTGAGTGCACCTTTAAAGTGGAGGTGAAATGATTCTCCTTTGAGCTGCAAAGAGCTGCAGTTCAGATCAAAATTTAGACATTTCAGTTCATGTATGAGTTTTCTTTCTCAAAAAAGCACTAAAATTAAAAAAAAAAAAGGTAAAGAATAGACTTTCTTTAGTTTAGTTTAAACCATTTCTATTTGAAAAAAAAAAAAAGAAAAAAAGCTGAATTGTCTATTTTGACCAGGTATTTTCCTGCAGAAGAAACACAAGAGAATACAAAAAAAATATCCCTGAAACTATTAATAAAACATTATTTCTTTCACTTTCATTAACTGTAAATGTAAATATCTCACAAAATGTGTTAAAAAAAGTCAAAAAGATTGCAAATACTTTTTATTGGCCCTGTGACATTTTTCTCCAGAAGGAAGTGGGCTCTAATAGCCCATCTGATTGGTCGTAAATTAATTATGCACTTGGCTTCCCTTGACCGTCTCCGAGTCCCCTTTGGTCCCAACTCTCCGCTGAGTGCTCATTAGTGAAATGGATTACTAATGGATTATTAATCTAAGAGGAAGGAGTCTGGGGTGACCCAGCTCTGAACACCTGGAAAGCTACCGGTAAACAGCAGTTTACACCCCCACGCACACACCGCAGCAAAGAAAAAAATAAAATAAAATAGTAGCGTAAACACAAATACATCCACGTCAGCATGTTTCACACACACCGACTGGCTGGGCATTACTTACAAGTCTTTTAGGACAAAAATAACTTTAAAGTTTGATTTATTGTTGGCCCAGTAAACATAACGGATACATCTAATTAGGCGTAATTAATTGTTGCACCGTCTTTGGTTCTGCGGGGTTTTGGCCTCCAAAATGTATGGCCTCCACCGCGTCCTCTGCTCCAGTCCTTACCACCGGCAAACAAATGGCTGTGGACGCCGGAGCACACAAAAGCCCTCGCATAGATCTTCCTCAGCAGCACAGGCACCATTACGTTTACTTTTGTCACCTAATTATTCCTCAGGAGAGGCAATTAGCCACCAAGCAGCAGCAGCTAAGGCTGCATGATTTTTGAAACGTATACTCTGCACGTGTGCGCGGCGGCAGCGGCGGCGGGAGAGGAAGGCGGCACTGCGGCTGCATGCACCACACGTTTGGGGAAGTGTCACAGAGCTGTGACACACCTTGCACTCTGGGAATTATCAAGAACAGGGGTCCAAAGAGAGGAACCAGCATTTGAAAGATAAAAGCTTCTGGAACTTAATATATATATATTTTAAGACCACTTGTTTAATCTGATAAGTGCTTTGAAAAAACATGTATGCAAAGTGATTTTAAGTTTGTGTTACTATTTTCCATATCAAAGGCAGACTTCAAATGGAAGCAATGTCCATTTGGGGTTTGTTCTTTTCAAAATAATTAACAGTAAAAAACAAAATTACAGAAAATGCTTTGCTGAGTGGAAACTGAAGCTTTTTTCTTTTTTTTTTTTTTTTAATTGGGGAAAAATCCAATTGGTGCCATAGAACTTCCTAGAGACTAAAAGATTACTGCCATCCTGTTTATGTTTTACCCGATATAGGTCAGGAATGGTAAAGAAAAGGGTTTTTACATGGATTACAAGTTTTCCATAACCTTGCTAGATTTGTCACCAACGAAGACGATTAGTCAATGTGGACCCAACACAATTAAGAAAAAAAAGTTAAGAGAAAAAACAGGCTTCTCTGTGTATGTGTCATTCAAGATGATGAAAATCTTGATTTTGGTGTTTTTAACATGTTCTTGTGGCATTTTACTGATGATGGAAAACATAAAAAGAATCATAAAATTGCATTTCTGAATAGTTCTTTATTCTAATCACTGTGAATCAGGAGCAGACAAAAATGCTGTTGGAGAAAGATAAGAAAAATACGTACTTGTGATGAGTAAAAACCGGTAATTTTAGATTGGGGTTGTGAGTTGCTGTAAGCTAGTGGGAGAGATTGTAAACAGAGAGCTCTCAGGAGCTGTGACGGGAAAGGGGGATGGGGTTGCTCTGTCTCAACCACAACTCAGAAATGATTTTCTCCTGCTATCTCCTGCCTCCTACTCCTGCCACTCCGCAGAAACTATGTCCTAAAAACAAATTTTTTTGACGATCGGAGTGGGTCTGAAGTAACAAACTGAGTTGTCTCCCAGATCCAGTTCATCCTAAAATTGCTCCACTTAAGGCACACTTTGATTATTCCAATTATTTTGACCACGTTTGTGTACTCAAGGATCCTATCACCGTAGAGACTTCTTCTGGACGCTCGTCTTTCGCCGGTACTGTCTTGGGGGGTTGATTATTTCTCTCGGCCTCTCTGCATCTTGCAGGGGTACAAGCTTCGAGCGATTCTGGGGAGGTCTACGGCTTTCCATTTCCTCTGATTAGTTACAAAGGTCTCCCTCTCGCAGCCGCCACCACCGCCGTCCCACCAGCCAAGATAATTTGGCACCCTTCGCACGGCTTTGCGCTGAGCATCCCTTCACAGACTCAGCACACCGTGTTGATTATTAGGTCCCGGTGTTTTAAGGATGCAACGAGGAGCCGATAAAGAATTCGAATTCCTGGCAGGAGTATCAGTAAAGGTTATTAAGCCGTTGTTGATGCATCCATTTGTCGTGGCTGTACCCAGCAGTGTGACATTTATCAAGTATGTCCAGCTAAATGTCACACAGAGAGGTAGCTCCCCGTCCTGTCCCTAATTAGGACCCTGAAAGTCAAACTAAAGTCCCTCTCATCCTCCCTCCTACTCCAGGACAACTTTGATTCCCCCACCCCCCTCCACCCCCCTCCATTTTTGTCTCGTTGCGAGGATTGCACAATAAGCAAAGTTTCGAGTTTAACAATTGATTCTGAGATGGGGATAAAGCGCAGACAAATGGGGAGGGATGTAGGCCATCCGTCACCAACACAAGACTCATTGTTTGCAGATTTTAACCTATGAGAAAGCGAGCTTTCCTCCCCAGTGGGCTTCACAAATCACAGGCAGGCGAGGGAGCGCAGCACAGTAGGCAGGGCTGGTCTGGGAATAGCCTGAAAGCAGGACGGAGTCTCAGCTGGATGAACATTGTGCCGAGCTTGTACTACTTGCTCTTTGCTCACAAGCCCCAGTTTTGTGGGGCAGAAATTGATTTCTGGGGAGTTTGAGGAACATAATGAATAAATATTAGGAATTTATAAAGAAAAACTACAAAGTTAACATTATTATCTTCAATCCATGCAACAGGTTGTGAAAGTTTCTATCAAAACAAACATCTGGAAAAATCACCCTTCTTCTAATGTGCATCTACCGATGTGAATGCAGCTTCAAATTTACTGGAAAGCAGCAAATTTATGCTAATATATTCAGAATGTACTCATGGCTAAAGGTTAAGAACCAGCTTACAACAGAAATACTACAGTAGCTGCCAGAAAAAAAAAAAAAACAAACATATTTAATTACAGCACTGCATTTGGCCCAAAGAGGAAAATCAATTTTTAAACAAGTAAAAGCAGTGTTATTTATTTTAAAATAAAATGCTTTCTTATCGATTTGATTTATTGAATATCTGGCTGAATGTACAGTTGCTTTTTTTTTCAGTAATGTTTTCACTCCTTTTCACCTAACCTTAGGTCAGTTTCTGGTCTTCTGTTTGTCCTACTGTCCCTGAAGGCACCATATTTCACCATCTAGTAGACTCCATAAACTAGACAGGTAATCTCAGATGTTATACCCATTAAATTATTCATGTCAGAAAAAAAACAAAAAAACAAAAAAACAAACACAGAACTATTGTGATAAATTCAAAACAAAGAAACAAACTTTTATTTCCAGAAACTAGAATGTACACATTGTTTTTATTATTGTAATGTTTATTTAGTTATTGAAATTGTTAAACAGGGGATGTCACAGAGAAAATGCTTTTCTTTTTAACCAGCCTCAAGTGGTCATTTATAGTACTGCAATATTCAGCAATTTCCACTTTAGCATAAAATTTGGTCATGGAAGGTTAGAGCGGTCCACCTGTACTTTCCTGTTTAACCACACCCCTACGATGGATACCACACCAATTGGAAGAAAAACATTTCAAAACAGATAAAGTGATATTGTTACATGTAAGTTTTTAAAGTCTTTCGTCGAAAACACGAAAGCAAGCACATACATTTTTTGAGAAAGTCAGTTTACCTAATTTCAATGGTATAAAATCACTTGTCCTTTCTAACGGGGCTAAAAATATATTTTTAAAACTTTAAATCAGAACCTTTTACACCAAAATATAACGAATCGAACTAATCTATCAAGCTCCTAAAATATACACGTCGAGAACAACCATAAGGTAGGCATAAAGTTTCTTTCCATATAACGCTAGACTCTGAGGTGCCAAAAGACTGATGAATCTCATGTGGGGATGGTGTCCCGAAAGCGGGACGAAGCCTCAGCTGCAGAGAACATTGTACTATTACCTTAAAAAGTCACCGGCCCCGTTTCCTGTGGACCCTGCATTACAGTTAAGTCGAGGAAGGGAAATGGGGGAAAAAACACGAGAGGGAAAAAGCAACTCTTTTAAGGACTCAGGTGTTCCAAACACAGACCTCTGCCTTGCTGTAGTCCTGACTAAAACCACAACGGTTCTATACATGTTAGGTAAAAAAAGAAAGTAACTTTAGAAATTCATTTGTATTTCAACATAACTAAAAAAGAAAAAACACTTGGGTATTTTTCATTATTCTAAAATTTGATTTGTTTAAACAATAATGTGTTACTGTGCTGTAAAAACAGACACTGAAAGAGATGTGGTGAAAAAAGGAGTTTTACATGTACCGGTATTTGGATTTATTTGTGTCTTTTTCTGAGTAAAACATTCCAGATAATAACATTAGTTCCGTTTTACAGCAGATAAAAAAATCCCAAAGGCTAATAGAGGTTACATTTGATGACTTTCAATTTTAAACTAACAATTTTTTATTTGAAAGTCACATATGTGTAATAAAACAATATCTCTCTACAAACCTCATGATTGTTATTACTATTTTTTGCTCATAATGGCATCTGTTTTGTCAGATTTTACAGATGAATATACGAAGAAGATGAATATAAGACATTTCCTTCAGTTAATTAGACTTTTTGCCCTGAAGCCAGAAGTAGATTGTCTCAGTTTTGCCACAGAACATGAACTAGATGGCATTCTATGAACAATTTCCAACATGTTGACTTTATTGAGTTTCTCAACTTTCACAGACCAGCAAACCTGCTTTAATAAATCTTCATTGTCTGTAAAATATCTACAGGCATGTTCAAACTGTCCATCTACGCTAAATGTCTTTTACAGTTCACTGGAGCCTGTTCCGGCTACTGTCGGGCAAAGATTGCATGTGAAACCATAATTAGAATTTCCCTTAACTTTTTTCTCAACAGTTAAGGGAACCCAGCGAATGCTAAAAAAAAAAAAAAAAAAAAACTGGACGCAGGTTTCAACCTTGCACAGGCTTGTTCAAACTATTGTCTGACATTGAACCGCTCTGTGGTCCAGAAAACTACTGGAGACCAAAACATAATACAGTAGCATTTCAAGTTATTTTTTTCATCCTTTCATAGCAAGTTTATACATATAAGTTAATGCTCGCAGCATCATTTTGACTTATAACTTCAAAGATGTTGCACAGAAGAGGAACTTTGAGAATTGAGTCCATTTTCCTGTCGCTGTTTTGTTGGTTTACTTTGTATCAGCTGAAAATAATGTCTGTCTCCTGCAAACATATGGTTGCCTTTTTTCCAAGCTCTGATTTCATTAACAACTCCCAGCAAACAGAGGTCACCTTGTTTTTGAACAGTGACTTTCAAGAAATGGGGCTTCGGTTACAGCGTCCCCACCTCCCTCAGCTACCAAAAAGTTTGTTTTGCCTTTGATAATGCATGCATCTTCTGCTATGTGATTTCTTATGTTTATTCTAAGTGTGAATGCTTTGAAGACAGCAGGGCATGGTGGAAGTAAAAGCAAGATGCAGAAAGAAATGGAAAATCCAGTGAGAATATAGGAGTTTGGTGATGAAACATTGATGATGATTCCCTGGCTTTTAAACTGAAATGGATTAAAATTGTCAAAAAGCGTATCGCATTTTTCAGAGTGTGGATCAATTTCTTTTTTTTATTTATTTTTTTATTTTTTGCATAGTTTACAACTTAAATTCGATTGCAACTTGTGTGTGATTAAAAAAAGGGTTCAAGTTACTTATTTTTCCACAAACAACCACTGGATGGCACTGTAGGTTTGTATCCGTTTGATTCCACGCATGTGCAAATCTAACGCCACTTCCTCTTGTCATCAGCATTAACCGTTGATTAGCTTATTTGTACATTCTTTGTAAATTGTTTGTTCCAAGAATGTAAAACGTGTAATTCATCAATAAAACACAAAAATATATCTATATAGACATATTAGCTCCCAGTTTTCTAACTGTTTTGTCTCCTTAACGATTGTGTGAGCTATTGAAGCAATGGATAACTCCGCGGTCACACAATTTTATATTTTCTTTACCATCAGAGAAGATCCTCTGACTGAACAACAGCTTCGAAAAACAAAAATCAATCTATCGATATCAATCTGAACTCAATAACTATATGGTTGTCAATACAGACAATGAAAATCCCAGAGATACAAAATATTTAAAGTCATTGGCTCTGAGTCATTCTTTCTGTTTGATTGACTTTATTTTTATGTTGTCAACAGGAAAAGCTACGGTAATAATGTGTCCTTATTAACTGAATTAATGACGTATCATCATTGACGGTATCCTTGTTCAATGGGGAGTAAACTGCAAACAAACAAAACAGAAGAAGAAGAAAACACTGCAGTCTTGATCCATAACAGTTCTTTTTCTTTCATTTTTTTAAACATTAAAATAATTTTTTTCATTATTCCAAAAATGTTAAGTCATTTTTATTAACATCAAGTGATTCTCTAACTGGTTAGTACCGTAAAAGGCTTTAATGAAAGTATACACCTTGGGGACAGATTGGTTAACCAGTAAAAAGAGGGTAGCCACACAGATCAGGTAGCGACAGTGTTTCCCAATGCTTTTTTTAGAGCTTTAAACCTGATTTCTCAGCATCATCCGTGTTTTCTGTGCAATGTAAATGAGATATGCAGTCAAAGCTTCCAAGTAGTGATGAGACTAAATACTTTCAGTAGCTCCTCCCACACATAATGGGATTTGTAAGCAGATTTTTGGACAAGCGGCGAGTATTGACTTTGATGGACGTTGAAAGAGAGACAGCGGATGATTTGTTATGACGTCTTTTTGCCATTTTATCCCAAAAGTACAACTTATGTATCATTTTTTTCTTCTTCGTTACATATTTTTTGGTGCTGTGAGTTTATGGTCCAGAGCAACTTATTGTGTGGAAAACATGGTCATGAAAAAATACAACCGGAGACTCTGCATAACGTCTTTACAAAAAAATAGATTTACATGGAAACATTTGCTTTTAGAGGAGAATTCTGTGGCACAGAAGGGAAGAACAAAGGCATGTATGTGTTTTTTTTATGGAGGGAGCATGTTGCATTAATGTGTAGAGAGCTAACCCAGTGGTGAGTTTCAGGAGACCTCCTACCTGCATGGAGACTGAGCCAAAAACAGAGCCGTGGACTCGAGGGGGGAAGAGCTCTGAAGCCTGAGATTGATGATGGTTGGGGCAAGAGTGTGCAAAGGCTGTGTGTTGAATTCAGGAGCTTCTCCGACACGCCACGTCTGCTCATGTGTGTGTTAGGGGTGCAGGTTTACAGGGAGGGTGCAACAAATCTGCCAGCCTGCATGAAAGTGCATGCAGCAATTGGATGAACCTCATTCCCCCGATCCCAAACCTCTTTTCTATTTTTTTTAAATTTCCACTCACTCCTTACCTACCGATCCCCACAGGTTACCACTCCCCTGGTTTCTGGGGTGGCCCCCTCCAGGTTCTCCCTAACTGAATCTCGGCTGTCTGGGGGCCCCGCCAAATAATTCATTGAATTCTTGCGCATTGGCAGAAAGGTGATAATGCCTCTCTGGGTCTGTCGCATCCCGCAGGAGCGATGCAGACGCGCTCGGAGGGCAGAAAAGCGGCATGCGAGGGAAGTTTGTGTAACCTTTTGATAAGCGTGCGACTAAGTAAACACTCGGGAATGATGCTTGTGTGGCTGCACCTGTACATGCCTGCCCAATCTCCTGCAAGAGTGTGTATGAGATAATGTGTCAGAATCCAAAATGGCCCAAATTTCCTCCCCTTGACATCACCAGACACTGTAAAGCAGTATATTTGGTAGGGTTGCCTTGGCAACATGAAATATTGCTTTTAATCTGACACCTTCAACTGCAGAGGCATGGTTGCGGTGCTTTATACCGACAGACACAAACATGTAATATATCTTAAACAGAGCAATTTTACTCCCTAATTTGTTGTTTTTGAATCGTACCGAGATGATTTGGGAACAAACTGCGTGCAGCTTGGTTTATTTATCTTCTTGGTAAAAAGGAGGCCACGACGATGCACCCGCTCCTCGCCATAAATGCGGAAAATGTTTGTTTACAAAAGGTGGGGGAGGAACACCGATAATTCTTTGATGTGATCTGCTGGTTGTAAAATGGTTATGACAATCTGGCCTCAGTTGGAGGATTTAGAGCCTGTTTGATTAGAAGAGAACCTCATTATCGTGTCCTGCAGCAGTCCGGGACTGCAAGAACCATTTTGTGTTTTTTTTTCTTACTGCAATTTTAAACAAAAATAAAAGTACTTGCTGATCCCAGAAAGCCAAACTCTCATACACTACTACTGAGAAATAAACAGTTATTGCGCAGTCATTTTCTTTGTAAGAATAACCATTCTTGCTCTGATGCATGTTTCTAACATGTTCTTTCTAATCTAAATTTTTAATGATCATTTTGCTGTACGTGCAAGTAATTCAAGTTATAAACTAACCAATCAGATGCTTCAATAAAAGTAGGTGGCCTTGCATCGAATGTTTGAAGCATTTGATTGACAGATTCTCAGTGGAAGGGGTGTGGTCTTCTAACATGCATTACTGATTGGAGAGAGTGGTTGCCATAGAAATGTAGGTTCAGACCAACCAATTACTGAGGATGTCTGGCTCAAACATTGTGACTGACACATTGTGTAAAAATGGCAACTTAATTTGGTTGGAATGGAAATAAGTCATTTTCAAATAGGTGACGTCTCACTCGCTCTATCCAGTTCTCTTATGCAATCGATGACTTCTCTGCATTTCAATATATTCCCTCCTAACTTCTCAAGCATCATTGGGAAGCTACATGGGAAAAATGTTGAAAATAAAGTTTGTATATTTTGAACGAAGTTAGCATGATGAGCTAGCTAGCTTGTTGCTAGCACACTTTTATCAAAATATTGTAAAAATGTCATACATGAATCCTTGGCTGAAGTTGAACAAAACAATGTGATATGTGGACATATCAGGGAGGTGGGCAAGCTTAACAAAAACACCACTGTTGCCAAAGAAATCCAAACATTTGATTTAGTTGTAAAGAATCGTAGACCTGTTCGTCACCCCAGACAGCAAAAAAATTACACGACGGCTATGGAGACAAATAAAAGTAATAAGCCGCCATTTTGAAAATAGTGAATTTGTACTGCAGCTCTGACCAGGATGACAAGGGCAGAGGGGGACAGTGAGGAGCACGTAGCAGTAGCTCAGCCAGTAAGGAATGTTAAAAGGGGGCGACGGGGGCAGGTGGCACCCATGGGCAAACAACAAAGCTTGATATTGCGGTTTGTCCTACATTTTATGGCTTGGAATTGATAGATAAATAAGCTCAATTGATTAAACATAAAGGTGGTGTGAGGTGGTTGGCGGTCTTATGTCACAGCGAGAACTGGTTTGAATCCCAGCTCCGTCCTTTCTGTGTGGAGTTTGCATGTTCTCCTCGTGGAGTTTTCTGCAGGTACTCTGGTGTCCTCCCACAGTTCAAAAACGGGCTGCATGGGTTATTTGGTAATTCATATGTGTGTGTGTGTGTGTGTGTGCGGCCCTGCATAGCCGTGTGGCGACATTTTCAAGGAGTACCCGACCTTTGGCCAACAGTAGCTTGGATAGGCTACAGAAACGCCATAACCCTGCAGGGGATTAAGCGTCCTGAAACAGATGGATGATTAAAATGAAAACTAGTGGAAAAAGTGTTTTGGTGTTTTTGTTGGTGTTGTTTCTTGCTCTGTGAGTCTTGAATAAGTCCACCCACAGGTTCAATGTGGACTGAACCCAGCAGCCTCTTCTGAACAGATGCTACAGCTGCAGGTGATTTTCGAGGGTGGTAAATCTTGTCAATTAGTCTTTTACACCAAAGTGGCTGTATGTTCTAATCCTGGGGCAGTCTCTAAAAAAGGTTGAGCCTCTGTAACATGGCGGTGATTGAACAATTGTGCTTTAAGAAATGTCTGTCTTTGCAGAAACTAAAGCACATGACAATCGTATTGTGGGACTGAGGGGATAATTCCAACAGTTAATGCTGATGAAAATTGTGTTTTTAACATGTCCGTCTGGCATTTTTCTGAAGATGGAGAACATATATAAAGAAAATGAAGCTCATAACTGTGATTCTGGGTGTTTTTTTCATTCAGATTGTTGTGAATCAGGAGCAGATTAAAAATGCTGTTTGAAAAAGATTATATTTGTGATTCAAAAATATGGTGGGTGGGCCACAAGCTCTCCGCTCCACTCCACAACAGGAAATGGGGGGGTTGCACCAGTGGTTCCGCAAACCCCTCAGAGCTGAATTTCTAAACAGAAACTTTGCTCTAAAAAACGACTCAACATTTTTTTTATATTGACTAAAAACCTCATTGTAATTAGAAGACCACTGGATACGACTTGAAAACAGATCAAGAGATAATCACAGTGGGTTTTTAACTGAACTTTAAACACACAAAAAAAAAAAATAAAAAAAAAGATTTATGGAAGCAAGGGCTCTGGATTAAAAAAAAAAACCAAGATTTGATACGAGTTGTAAATGTTACTACTTTCTTTGTTTTTCTTTCAAAGAAACAAACCTAAGATGTGATCGTGTGACCATCCATCCGTTTCCAAACCCACTGAATCCCTTTCAGGGTCATGGGGTTGCTGGGGCCTATCCTAGTCACTGTTAGGTGAAGGAGGGGTACATCTTGGACAGTTTTCCAGTCTGTCGCAGGACCACACATCCTCATATTTACACATTAGGAGCAATGTCTGCAATAACCTACATGCATGTTTTGGACTGTGGGAAGAGACCGGAGAGCCCTGAAAAAAAACACACATGCGCAAAGAAACATGTAAATTCCACACAGAAAGAACCCTGCTTGGATTTTAGGCAGATAGTGGTAACCAAGACACCACACTGCAGCCACCCTTATGTGACCAGTTGGGTTGCATTCAAATGACAAACAAAGCAACAGTTTTTTTTGTTCGGAAAGAAGAAAAAACTGTTAAAAATAAGTGTGTTCATTGTATTATTTGTCCTTCCTTTGTTTTTTTTCTTTTATCTGTTTGTGATTCTGTGTCTGTGGATGTTTTTAGTCAAATAATATGCATTGTCCCTTTTTCTTGTGACCTGCACCTATGTCATTTCACCACGTCACCAGCCATGACACCTTCTCGGTTCCTTCTAATATTGCTTGACTGGGCTCACCTGGGGACAGAAACGAAAAATGCGAAACAAGGTTACCAGCAGCCAGGAACCTAATATCAATGACAAACTCAAGACAAGGATAATGTAAGCAGGAAGTAGAAACCTAAAGGACCAAAAAAAAAACACTTTTAAAGACTCACTTCAATCATCTTTTGATCTATTGCTAACGCGTTCCTCCTTTTTTAAATTATAATTATGTCGTTTTTAGCTTAAATCAAATAATCTGCACCTTACCCCCCCAACCCAACATTAGTGGCGCAACAAAAATGGTGAGCAAAATCAAAACTATCCTGCCCTACAGTTTTGAGCCAGATGCCAGCTCACATAAGGAAAATGGATATATGGACATATGGATATATTTGTTTGTGAGAGTATACATCAAAATAGAGCGGAACAGTGAGCATGTAGCCTACTCATTGTCTTTTCTACAAAACAAATGCAATCTTTTTCCAACTGTATTTTGTGCCTATTCAACAAAAATCTGCTGTTAAAAGGTTTGATTTCATTAAACCTCGTTTACATCTACATGTGTCAGAAAGCATGAAACCCCAGTTCCAACAGCAAAATCTGCTCTTTCCTGTCATTACCCAGAATACCTTTCTCTGTAATAGAGTAGCAAGAAAAAGATAAATAGTTCCCACTATTATCACTTTTGACAAGATCAGTTTAAAATGTGAATAATTTGTTGTAGCATGTAGAATAATCTGAAAAGAAGTAAAGTAAAATAAGAGCTCTTTAACATATCGTAAACGTTGGAGTGATTGCATGATTAACATGATTCAGCAGTTTCTAATGCGGAGGAAAGTGGCTTTTCATGTCCTCTTTGCACCGTTATGCAACAACGGTGCAAACGGTGCAAGCAACGATGCAAGCAACAGCAACAGTGCTTTTGTTCGAGTCAAAATTTGTAGAAATTGCGTAAATTTCATAAACAGTTGAGGAGTTACAGTAGAAAAACTAGAAGAAAATAGCTGTAGTGAAGACTTTTGATGTGACTTTTGAATGAATATGTAATACCCTGAACCCAAAATGTGTTTTTGTATTCTACTTAAAAGACTTTATGTTTTACCACGTCTCCCCATAAATTTCATTTTCTTGAGATTTGTTTGTCTACCAGTATTGCCCTCAGTAATAATTACATTCTGTCTGATGTAAAATAATTTAGAAGTATGGAGCCGTTGATAAAAACTGTTGACATGGGATTGAATCAGCCAATCAATCGCTTTGGTCACAAACATTTTTTTAGACTTTGTTTTGAATAGAGCAGGGGTCTACACACTACGGCCCGCGAGCCGGCCCCTTGACCAATGTCAGACGCGTGATTTTTTCTTTTCCAATCTGGCCACGATCAAGAATCACACAGAAGGTGCATTTTTATTCCAACCTTCAGCAGTCTGTGCCCCTATTTGAACATCCCCCAAATCCCTGTGAAATAGAACAGAAAACAGTGCTCCATTTCCACACCACAGTTCACCTTTCTCGGTCTGAGCGATTATGCTGCTGCTTTTCTCTTTCTAAACAACGAAACCCTGCTCTGTGTCCTGATTGGCTGGAGACCTCGTCAATCAATCTCCTTCATGCTGTGTCCCCAGTGCAGAAAAGTGCAGCTCTCCAGATCTCCATAAAACTTTGTCTTCATTCTATAATCCTGGACTTATTTTTCTACCAAGGTTTGAACTTTCGGAGTTTAAGCAAGAGAGAAAAGTGTGAAAATCTTCATATATGTCTGACAAAAGTGTAAAGTATTCAATTCAATTCAATTTTACAGATTTCACCTTCACAAGTCATTTTTAGAATGTAACTCCCACAATAAACGAGGGAACACTGCACTGGTTAAAATGTAATAGATATATAGTAGGTCCAGCTGCAGCAAAAGACTTGTGGACTACATATAAGCTTTCTATTTAAGGGTTCATTTTATCACTTTACTTTAGCAGTCTATTTAAGTGTACTCTAAGTATATTTAGTCTATACTAAAAGCAAGGCAGTATACTTGAAGTTTACTTTTTAATATACTATCTATAGTATCTAAAATATTCCTAATATATTAGGAGCACTTAGACAAAATGTTTCAATTTGGTCAAAAGAAGTATTCAGTTGGTTTACTTTCTATACTACAAGTACAAGGTCTATAGTATATTGCTATATATCATACTCAATACACTTGATAAAATAAACTTTAAGTGTACTACTTTTTAAAAAATATCTTATAAACTTTTATTCTGAAGGGCTACCTTCCTATTTCCTTTTAGATGATGTAACAAGCTTAAGACTCACACAGGCTGCATTTAAAGACAGTGGGTCTCTTTCATCAGCAATGACAACTCTTCATGGAATCCCATGGTCATGTGAGCAGTTCTTCCTGTTTCCTGCTATGGTTGTTTGCTGGACTGAAGCCTTGAAGCTGTAAATGTTTTAGGCAAAAATTGGAAGTAAAATTCAGAGTTTGGCCAAGCAGCATTTGCTCACAACTTTTTTTTGTCTTTATTATTTGTCAACATGTTTGTATTTTGGATAACTTCCTGTTGTATTTATGCTAGCAAAATTGCTAATAGCATTTTCTGTTATCTAAATATTGTTAAAATATATATATATAAATTAATCATATTAAAAAGTTTACAATACAAAGCATCAGTGTTAATATTTTGTATTTACATAATGTTACTGTTGACATGACACATCAAAGTCTACAATTCCTTAATGCATTTCTCAGGATAGCTAGCTAAAAGATAAAAATAAATGAAGAAAATATATGAATCTTAATTTTGATAGTGGTTTGTCATGTATTTATAAAAAGCTAACATAAGATCAAAGCTGTTAAGCAAGAATCCAGAAACAGACACAGCACCTACAGATTAAAAAAAAACAAACTCTTCCTTACAAAAATCCGTGTCAGAAATGGAAAATGTATTCTCCAGAGAAGCCTGACGCACTTGGAGATGAATTATGTGGGACGGTGAAGAACTTTTTGGCAACTGGCAGAGACATATTTATGGAAAATGCTCTTTGAAAAATGCGACGAGAAAATAGCAGGGATGTGATGCTTGCCAACGAGAGTGTTACTGATCATGCCAGGCTTCTTGCGCTCCAACAATGACAGTTGATAATGAAAAATCACAGTCCGCACCGAATTCTGTTCTTTCATTTTCCAGTTTTGTTTTAATATACAAACAATCATCTGGAGTTGAATACACAGGTTTTTAGATAAGCTTTGCCTCTGATGCCCGAATCCTGGCGCTCAGAAGAAGGTCTAATCATTTTATCCACAGGAATTAAGATATTGACTTTGCACTCTTTTGTGATTGTCAAGAAAGCAACATGTGCATGTTTTTATACAGACACACACGTTTCGAAGCTTTTTATCAGCATTTCTGATGAATGAGACAGAACATCGAAGCTGACAGAAGGTATAGTCCCACCGCTGCTTTTTCTCCCCTATCTTAACCTAATCAGTGTTTCTGAGTGTTTGATCCTGGAGGTGTGTGTGCGCGCTTTATTTTTTTGCAGATATGAGACTCAGCAGGACGATTCTGTTAACACAACACAGGAAGGAAAGAGCGAGGGGGGGAAAGAGAGATTGAAGTAAAGATTGGTGCTGATGTTAAATGTCCCAGATGCGACCCAAAGGGAACTGATCAATAAGCTGCCAGAGTGATGCATGCTGGGAGTGCAGTGTTCTCTGCTCCACCAAGATTCAGTTGGTACTGAACAGAGACTTGGGCTTGAGTAGCATCCAACTCTCAAATGTAGAGATCTGAAACCTGACTTGAAATTCAACCTCAATGACTTGAGACTAAACCTAACACTGGAAGTCTGAGATTGTGTAAAATATTATTGTATTTATTCTTAGGTTTTTAATCAGCAGAACATCTCTGTCAGGTCTCCATATATAAAGCTTTGAAGGACTTGATTCACAACTAAAGACTTGAGACATGACTTGAAATTTTTGTGCTTAAGACTTGAAATTTTACTTGATTTACACCTAAAGGCCTGAGTCTTGACTTGAAAGTACCTCTAGAATGGAGAAAGGCAAACACTTGCCTTTGCCCACACATGTCTGGGTAGGGTTCCATGACCCCAAAAGGGACAAAACAGGTAAAGAAAATGGATGGATGGACCTGTGACTTTATTTAAATCATTACTACAGCTGAAACTTGACTCTGTTTACAGAAGAGGACTTCAGACTTGACTTCAGACTACAGTTAAATACTTGGAACTTGACTTGATTTACAGCTAAGGATTTGAGACTTGACTTAAAGGACCCAACTAGAAATGAGACTTGACTTTTATTACAGCTAAAGACCAGAAAGTTGACGTTATTTACTGCTAAATACCTGAGATTTGACTCTACTTTTAGCTAACGAGTTGAGACTTGACGTGATTTAAAGACCTCTGACTTGACCTGGACTTGTTAAACAGAACTTGTGATCGAAAGCATTGGTTTCCCACAAAAGCTAGCCAGAACTTCATTAAACAAAAACATTTTTCTATTAATCAATGCATACATTTTCTTAGCTGTTTCCCTTTCAGGGTTACAGGGTTGCCAGAAACTAACCTGGCTACTGTTGGGTGAAGGTGGAGCACACCCTGGACACGTCATCAATCTGTCGCAGAGCACATACGATCACACTCACACCTCAGGAGAATTCAGAGACATCAATCAACCTATTCAGTATGTTTTTGGACAGTGGGAGGAAGCTGGAGTGTACACAAAACCAATTATGCAGAATTGAATGTACTTTTACCCATTTCAGCAAATGTATTTGCTATGCTGAGTCCTTTCTGATGCATTTTGCATCAGAAATGCATCACAATGGAGATCATTAAGAGTTCTTGAGCCACTGAATCAGAATTAAGAAGGAAAATCAGTTTTTGCTACCTTGTTGTGAGAAAAAAAAATATTTTGTCTTTAGTTTGTTTTATCAGCTCACAAGAATGTGTGGCTCAGCTAAATGTTGATAGTTGATCATCTGGCTGAACTGAACTTGTAATGGAATAACTCAGGCCTCTAGGGGATGGTTAGAATTCTTTTTTGCACCATTGGGTTGAAAGATTGTTGCTTACCTGTCACTCTAAATCAAATGGACGTAGCAAATGCACTTGTTTTTTTTAACACCTTGAGATTTTCTGTGCGCTCCCAAGGCCACCTCCACTTGCCGTGAAAGCAAGACTCCACCAATCGTCAGTAGTTCTTCCCCCATCTGTCTCACGTTCTTCTTCATTTTCTTTTGTCTTCCGGTGGCTCTTTAATCCTCTTCTTTTCATATTATTTTGCACAATTTCCCCTCCAGTATTTTCATTAGTTATTAAAAGCTGTCAGGCCGAAGTTGGCCTTCAATCCATCATCCCCAGGAGTTCTCACATTCGGTGCAGTCCTAAGGAGAGTGGGCAGAGCACACACCATCTATTAAGCACAAAGTATGTGGGGGGATTCTGTGAAATATTCACTCAGTCTCACTCAGTGCCTTTTTATAAATTATCATATTACTAAAGAGGCCCATTTACTATGTATGGTTTGTTGCCTGGGAGCTCGTCCTAATAGCCTTCTCTGAAGCTGGGGGGGGGGCTTTTTGGACTCTGATATATGCTGGCCAGAGCTGACTGTCCGCTGAAGACCTGGCCATCATTTATCAGGTTTTTTTTTCTTTTTTCTTGCGAGAGATCTCCATGTGGGGAATATTAGCAAGCATTTTTGGCACGGCTAAAGTCTATAACAATCTTCGTGGCACACTTAGCTGACACTATGCTAAGTGGCTTGGTGGGAAGCATGGAAGGAAGGTAGGGGGGAGTTGATTCAAGATTTGGAGTGAATGAGTGGAGAAAATATCCACACAATATGCCTGAGTCAATTAGCGTGTGCCATGTTGGCACGCCGCAGCCATACATCATCTGAAGGGGTTTAAATCGAAAAAAATTGACGTTGCCAAAGTGATGACATTTTCACACGGCAGGGAATGCTTTCCCTATGTTCTACGGATTAAATCCTCTGCGTTGCCAAAGTGTAAAAGTTCATCAATTTACTTTAAGTGTTTTTTTGTTGCCCTGCTTGTTGATAAGAGGTTTTTCCGAGTATAATTCCAAAGTATCTCTCCTAATGTCTTAACAAAATAAAAGCCTTCAACCGCCACCTTAACCTGGGGCTTTTGTGAGCACTTTTTACTACTTTAGAGTTTGCTCGGATAAATTATCTAAACTCTTTTTTGTGGCAATGCCATCTTTTTTATTAAAACCACAGCTTCTTTTTTTATTTTACACATTTATTTTTGGTTATACTATATGGTAATTCCACAATACACCTGAAGCTATTAAAAAAATACTCAATTTCAACTGGGGAATTGCCGTTTTTTTCCTGCAAAAATCTTAAAAGTTGAGGTCAAACAGTTCTTGTTTATATCAAACATGTGGGGACAAAATAATAATGTAAAAATCCACAAAGCAAAGACAATGTCAAAGCAATGGGACAATTGTCTTATAAAAACAGGTGAAGTTCCACTCATAGTTCCAAGGATTTATATTGGTTCCTCGCTATTTGAGGAGGATATTTTCCAAAAATGACCCACGACAAGTGAAATCCAGTAGGATCAAAACAGTTTGATAGCTGTAAAACCTCACAATACACACTCTGTGTGCTTCTCTTAGACAGACATGAGCATTTTCACACTTTTCTGTTTTTTAAACTCTCAAAGTTTAAATCTTAATAGGAAAATGAGTCAATTATCATGGAATGAAAACTAAGATCTGCTCTCAATCGAATGCTTATGTAACTCTGGTAAGTTGAGTGCATTCAAACAGGAGAGCAGTGTTGCCAGAAAGAGTCACGGTTTCCCAGCCCTAAACTAATGTAAAAGCTGTCCGATCCCACAAATTAACTGCCGTAAAGGTAATTTAGCTTAAAACTGCCAAACTGACTCCAAACCCGCCCAAATTATGCCCACACGCACAAAGCAATTTTTGCCCCTCAAATTCAAAAACTAACCACCTAATTAGGCGAGAAACCATCTAATCTGGCAACACTGCAGCAGCCACAGAGCACGGAGATTGACTGACAAGATCAGTGGCCAATCAGATCCCAAAACACAGTGCTCTGTAAGGAGAGAGAGAAAAAAAAAGCATGCAAAACTACTTGGAAAAAAATCTGCAAAAGAGTGAAAACAAAAGGTGAACAGCGACTTGGTAAGGCTTAAGGATTCGGCTCAAGAGCCCAACATTTGTTGCATCAAATCAGGCATGTCCAAAGTCCGGGTAAATTCGGTCAAATTTCCACCGGCCGGAGGGCTCCTGTCATAAAGTCAATAACATTTGGCCCCCGGCACTTTCTAAGAACTGTGCGTACAATTTCTCGATTGTGATTGGTAAAATTGTGCTACTGTGACAACAACTTGTGGCTACTTGATCTACAGAACCTTAACGGCCACACAAGATGAACAGATTTATTTGTTTCTGTGATCAAAACCAAAATGGTCTGTACTTCTGAATAAGATAACCATTTGCACAATTGAAGCCACCAAAGAAACATTTATTTTTACATAAAATCCACAAACATGGAGGACAGAAAACATTCCAAACCGTTGAATTGTTTTTTTACAAGCTTCCTTAAAGAGGTCTGGGCAGACGCACACACAAGTCCAGACCATTTTCAATGCACACTTTGTATGCTAAACACATTAGAGTTAGAAAAACGGCTGCTCAAGAGCCCGATTGATCCTTTTCGTAATTATGTTTGCATTGTTCAGCGCCTGAGCCCTTAGGATTTTAGAAGCTTCTTAGCACTAATCAATACAGCCCTATTTGAAAGCTGTAAATCCATTTCTAAGAGTTTTTAACCAATATTAATTCAATCCATATGCAGTCCAGAAGGATTATGAGGTCGTGTTTCTTGGAAATGGAGCCTCTCCTGCAGTTACTAATCCACCAAAAACGAATTTGTTTGCCTTAAAATTCTCTACTTCTATGGGGTTTTTTTTGTTCTCCAGATTTATTTTCTGGAAAAACTAAATTGTGTTCTTGGGATGAACTTGTAGGTAATTTGCAAAGAATGAAGTGGAATACACGTGAACAACATCATGGACAAAATCTCCTTGCCTCTAAAGAAGCTTGTGGATTCAGGCAGAGGTTTTTTTCACACATACTTGAATATTTACAACACAGATGGACTCTGCTGGTTTGTGAGGACTTTTATTGACTGACACGCTTCCGTTTACCTTAAGGGACTTTTGTGCAACTTTTGAGACTGAAGTGAAGCTGTGGCATTCAACATATTTGGATAAATAATTCATGGGTTCAGTTCCTAAATACTACAGTTTTAAAGAAATTGAGACCTGAGATAAGCTGATGTCTAATAACTGAAAAAGAATGAGTTATTTTTACTGGGAAAAACTGTCACAAGAAGCTGAAAGTTGAGTTAAAGTATAAAAATCCACAAACTGATCATTTTAAACCATCCGAGGTCAACTGACCAATCAAACCACATCCCAACCAAAGAGAGTAACCCAAAGAAATGTTTCTTAATAACAAAACAACCTCAAAATAATGTATCTTCCACATTATTGAGGGCACTTAGAAGATTAAAAGCACTTATTAAATAAAAAATAAAATAAAGAAAAAAAAAGGAAGTGTGCTTTATAATCTGAAGCAATTTATAAATTGATTCATTCTGGTTGTACGTACTAATGCTGAAGCAATTTTGAGAGATACACATCACTCTGTGAAAATGTCAATCTGTTTTGTTTTGTTCTCCATTAGAACTATTTCTATTTTTTCTTATAGTTTTTTGTACATGTAGCTTTATCAGATTTTTTTTTTCCATGTTACTAACAAGGTTGGGAGTTAGTGTAGTCCCAGTGACGTTTGTTTTAGTGGTTTCAGTCTGTTTTTTTTCTTTTTTACTTGTTGCAAACAATGTTGGGAGTTACAGATATTGTAAAAAAGTGTGTTCCTCCCTCCAGCTGGCTGTACCCAGCACTTGTCTCATCTCCAGGGGGGGAAGATCATTCAGCTGCTCTGTCCTTCAGCCCTGGAACTCCCTTCCCTCTGATTTACGGAACATCGAATCACTACGTCAGTTTTCCAAAAATCTCTAAACACTTCTTCAAACTGACATATTCACCCTAATTAACTTATAATCTTACTGTCCTTTTAAAATGTTATGAATTTAACTAGTTGGGCAAAGGAAAGCTCAATGTATCTGTTAAAACAATTACATTTTCAAAATAAAGCAGTAATTTTAGTTGAAGCATGGAAACTCAATCCATGTCAGACATATTTTTTAAATACATTTATTAACCCATTGACTAAATCCACTCTGTCCTGGTCAGGGCCACGGTGTCTCTGGAGCTTATTCAGTTACTATCAGGCAAAAACAATGGTTCGCCATCGGAGGGTCTATCAGCAAAATCAAAACGATTACGTAGGAACTGTGAACCAATCAGGGAGCAGAACTTTCCTTCCAACCATTTTCATTCACTTCATTTTCTTTTTCAGGGCTGGGTCTTGAGGGCAGAAGCTTAAGCACAGGTGTCTCAGCTTTTTTCTCTATGGCTACTTACTCTCTGCTGTTCCTCTAAAGGAATCTCAAGGTATTCCCAGGCCAGGCGAAAAATGCCGTCTCTCCAGCGCATTCTGGGTCTTGCCCCACAAGGTCTATGCCCAGTGGGGCATACTTGGAATACCTTCCCCAGGAGGCGTCCAGAAGGACTCTGGATCAGAGGCCTGGGCCGCCTCACCTCTCAGTGCAGAGGCTATACTCCAGGGTCTCTGGGGATGACCAATGTCCTCTTACTATCTTTAAGGGAACACCCAGCCACCCTGCAGAGAAACACATTTTGGCTACTTGCATCTTGTCCTTTCGGTTATGTGTGCAAAATTTCGTGAAGACTGCTTCAACAAAAGTGTTCTTTTCTGATATTGTGGGAAAATGTTAAATCGACCAATTTTTTTCCAACAAAAAGACTCCCAAGCAGTAGATCCTGTGGCCGTCCCATAATACTTTCAAAACTTCCTCATATCCTCAACATGTGTATTTTGGTTTCATTACTTGAGATTTGACTTGGTTTTTTTTAGCTCCATAGGAGATTTTACCCCCATGCAATTTTTAACAATTTTGCCCACTATGATGTCATAATTTTTTACATCATTCATTATCTAAAAAATTCATTTTCGCCAGGTTCTAGGTGCGTGCAAGTTTTTATGTGTTTTTGAGTTTGTGCACTAAAAAACAGCTTTATTGGTCTGACTCAGTTCATTCAATACTTACAGAACACAACCGCTCAGCAAGCTAAAGTCCAGTCAGACAACATCAGTTTTGGCTTAAATGAAAACCAAAACACATAGGAGGTGTTGTCCTGCAGTTACTGTGGCTCCCATGCCTGAAGAAACCTGCACGGATTTACTGGTTTCAATTTCACACCTCTACTCATTTAATGCCTGCTGCTCCGCTCGCCTCCTCTCTGTCTTTTACTTTCGTACACAAGCAGACTTATCACTTTAACATTTTTTCTTCTCTTTAGCCATGACAAGGATATTTTGAAAAGTGTACATTTTAAGTTACATGCCATATTTTCTTCACTCAAGGACACAGTTTAAAGCCTTTTTTTCAAAAAATGACCTATACTTTAAAAATCCGGAGCGTCTTTTGTATGGTATAATTCTTGTTGTGTTTACTGATGCCAAAGCAATTTTGAAAGGTACATGGCTCTCTGTCAAAATATTTGGTTGGGTGTCATTGTAAATACGCTAGCATGGCTAACATGTCTGTGTCTGTTTTTTTTGTATGTGTTGCAAACAAGTTTGGGGGTTTTAGGATGGTCACATTCACATTTGTTTTAGCGATATCTGGCTGGCTCTTATGTAATTAAAAACAGTATTGGGAGTTAGAGGTACTGAGAATACACCAGCACGGCTAACATGTAGCGATGTCATTTGTTTCAGCAGTACCTGTCTTGTTTCTATGTGTTGCAAGTAATGTTAATAAGCTGACATATAGGGCTGTCAGACTGTATTTTTTTTGTACTTGTTGCCAACAAGGTTGGTATTTAGTGTAGTCACAGTAATATTTGCTTTACAGATATCAGTCTTGTTTTTTATGTGTTGCAAAGAAGGTCAAGAGGAACAGGTGTTGTAAAAATGTTAACGCAGCTAACACTTCTAGTTTGGTGTAGCTTGTTGCAAGTGTAGCTTGTTGCAAACAACTTCTAGAGTTACTCTGAACACAGTTAATAGTCTGACGGACTGTGACTATTTTGTCTTGCATAATATGCCTTATAATGTGGAGAATACTGTATATTTTAGATGATTTTTTGGTACTTTTAGCATCAAAACTCTGAAAAAAAAACTAACTCTTGTTACAAACTTTCAAGCCTATCAGCATCCTAAACTAGCCACAAATGAATACTAATGCGCCTGCCTGTCGTTCAATCTCCAAACTATTTCAGTGGCAGCTGTTTTCACCTGCATGTTTGGACACTTAAAAGTTACAACGTCCTATCCAAGTTTCTGCAAATATATTCCTCCCACCTCACCCTTTTTCTTTGCCATCATCAGGCCTTTTCGCCAGCCTACCTCTGAAGGAGTGTCTGCCCTCCCACCACGGGGCCAGAATGACCCGCAGGCTGTGAATTTAAACGAGGCTGAGAGCTGGACAGGACTGGGCTGCACCCGAACATATGGCTCGGATGGAGGGATGCGGGGAGAAAAAGGAGTGGGGGAACAGAGGACAAGCATGAAAAAGCTAAAGGACTGCGGTGAGAACAAATAAATAAAAGGAAAAGATTTGGCAGAACAACAGTAAGGAAGAGGAACACAAAGGTGCCCGGCAAGGAGCAAATTAGCAGGGCATTAATCTGGACTAACAGTGGGCAGGATGAAAGATGGAATGGGGAGGTAAAGGTGGTCACAGGTGCGCACAAGGACTCACCTGGCAGAAGATTGTGGCTGAAAAGAGCGAGGCAGAGGTGAGAAAGGAGAAAGAGCAGGGAGGAAGATTGATGCTGGCTCTAAAGAAGGGACGGAGAGGGGAAAAAAGCAGAAGGAGGGAAAGATCTTGACCAACGCTTGGTTTTCATCTGTATAAAACTCCTAAAATGTGGAAAATAGAATTACCAAACAGCTCATGATTTGTGCAAAAAGGTTGTTCCATATCTTTATTTCATTAACCTTCTTTTATCATTTAACACTTTGAGCACTTCGGTGAAGTAACTTGAACAATCAAGGAAAAATAGTACAACTTTTACCTAGGAAAGAATTGAACTATTATCTGGTAAATATAGGTGATAATTAGTAATTAGTGAGAAAGTTTAGTGACTTTAACTTTAATATCTGGAATATGTGAATATGAAGACAATTCAAGATGAGTTGGGTGTGCGAATATACCACTCGACAAAACACAATTAAATGAAAAGAACTGCGTGAGTGGGGTGAAGAACATTCTGTTATATAATTTCGTATGAAAATCTGGCTTACGAATTTAAGTAGGAAAATGGAAAAATGCACCCGAAAAAACGTAATGAAACGCCGGCACAGACCGGTCCTTGACCTAACCAAAGCGCGTTTTCAACTAATGCACAAACAGAAGCAACTTCAGGATAAATGCGAGGACATGGCGAGTCAGGCGAGATAAAACAACTTAGGGATTTATGCTGTGCCGGAGAAAACGGAAGGAAATGACATGTTGGGATTCATCGAAAAACTGATTTGTGAACAACAGGAAAAAATCTGCAAAGAAGGAGGGCACCATGCAACAGGGATCTCCTTATACAAGATCAATTATTGTTAACAAAGTTTCAGAGTTACAAAGACTGCTCCATGCTAAGTGGGCCGAGAAGATTGTTAAAATTAACAATCAAAGGATTTATTTCGACAAGGACTTCACAAAAGTGTACAAAAGAACGCGCAAAGTAAAGAAACGTAACTCCAGGAACGTAAAGTTAAACAACGTATTATTTTTCCAGCCAAATTAGAACTGTTCCTGCAAGATGGAAAGTTTAAGATTTTTGACTGTCCTCTGGAAGCAGCTGAAGGATAATGGAGTTTAGTGTGACAATGGAAGCCCCCAAAGAAAGAGCTGGACCAGGAGACAGCCCTGCTCGCAGCAGGCTGGGATTCTCCTCGCGGCAGGAACAAACATGCTCCTGGTGGGAATATGACATCTACTGTTGAGAGTCTTCGTTCTTCTCTGGAAGTCAGAGAAATAATTTGAGGTATGTCGACACTGATAGAGTTAAAGCCTAGAGCCAGAAGAAAACTCTATCAAATCGTTTAACAGCCTTAGCATTGTTGAAAATGACTGAAGTAATTATTACAGAATTAGACAGTAAAAATCATACAATTGGTGATTCCATCGATCTAAAGAAGGTCTTTGACACAACTGATCACTATTATATGATATTCTGTTGGCCAAGTTCCAATCTCATGGTGTTGAATTACAATGGGTGACTAGTTACTTAGATAATCGTCAACAATATGTGGAATACAGAGGACATTTATCAAACTATCAAAAATACATTGTGGTATTCCACAAGGCTCTGTACTGGGACCTAATTTTTGTTTTTATTTTATACATAAATGATCTTTGTGATGTGTCAAAAATAATGCAATTTGCCCTTTTTACAGACGACACATTTTTTTTTGTTCTGGAACTAACTTGAGTACATTTACTCTTCTACTATCAAACAAGAAAGGGTTTTACTTCAGAAATGGTTAAACACAAACAAACTCTCTCTCAATCTAAACAAAACAAAATTTTTGTTGTTGTAACAAATGTTACATTAATGTGGAATGATGTTAATATAGAAAGAATTAGTGAATTTAGAATTTTGGGGATTATTGTTGATGAACATTTAAAATGGAAGCAACATATTGCTTATATATATAAAAAAATAAGGAAAGATCTTGCAACTCTCAACAAAGTGAAATATTTCTTAAATTTCCAAGCAAAGCATATTCTGTATTCATTCATTTTCTGAACCGCTTAATCCCTTTCGGGGTCACGGGGCTGCCGGAGCCTAACCTGGCTACTAATGGGCGAAGGCAGGGGACACCCCTGGACTGGTCGCCAGTGTGTCGCAGGGGCCACAATCACCCATGCACACTCACATCCACACCTAGGGATAATTTTAGAGTAACCAATTAACCTACGAAGCATGTTTTTGGATGGTGGGAGGAAGCCGGACTCCTAGGAGAAAACCCACGCATGCACGAAGAGAACATGCAAACTCCACACAGAAAGGTCCCCCATTGGTGACACTGTTTCAAATCCCCCAGCCAGGACTTGAACTGACTTGCTGTGAAGCAAGAGTGCTAACCACTGCGCCATCGTGCAGCCCCATTTGCTGTATTGCTCTTTGATTTTACCATCTTTTTTATCTGGAGGTTTGGGGTAATTCTTATGATTTACACCTAGAGCCCTTCATAACTTTGCAAAAAAAAATCCTTTCATTCATTTTCTGAACCGCTTTATCCCTTTCGGGGTCACGGGGCTGCCGGAGCCTAACCCGGCTACTCATGGGCGAAGGCAGGGGACACCCCTGGACTGGTTGCCAGTCTGTCGCAGGGGCCACATTCACACACTCACATCCACACCTAGGGAGAATTTAGAGTAACCAATTAACCTATGAAGCATGTTTTTGGATGGTGGGAGGAAGCCGGAGTCCCCGGAGAAAACCCACGCATGCACGGGGAGAACATGCAAACTCCACACAGAAAGGTCCCCATCGTTGACACTACTTCAAGTCCCCCAGCCGAGACTTGAACCAGGAACCTTCTTGCTGTGAGGCAAGAGCGCTAACCACTGTGCCACCGTGCAGCCCTAAAAAAAATCATTACCCTTAATGCATAAAACTTCCTTCAATGAGCACACCTCTGAACTATTTCTGAAGTCAAGGTTATTGATATTTAAAGATGTATGTACTTTACAGACACTGCTGGTAATGTATAAGACCAAACATTTTTCTTGCCATGTGGTTTACAAAATCATTTTGTTATAAATGAGGAAAATAGTAGAAGAAATTATAACTTTAAAGTACCTAAAGTAAAAAATATACTTAAACTCATGTCTATTTGCTTTGCTGGGGTCAAAAAATGGAATTTGTTGGACAAAGAACTGAAAAAGTATTGCTTGCTTTAAGTTTAATGATTTAATAAATGATTTATTTATTATGCAACATGACTTAATAAAATGGTGGTATATTCCAGGCTGTATTATTTTTATTACTATGGATTTTTTAAAATTCTGTTTTATTTTGATTAAGCCCACTTAATTTTGTCATCTATTTTTATCATTTAAAAAAATAAGAATGTGGTAGGGATAAACAAGACTTGGTCTAGTAGATTGTTATGCACCGTACATTCTGAAGAGAATAAATAAAAAGAAATGAAATCTTCAGAACTATTGAATATTTTTAACCAATTCTAATTCATATATTCATTTAAAATTCTTAAAAAGTAATGACTATTCTAGCATGAAAATAAATATTGGTATTCATTACTAGCTGATATTTTTAAGTCCATTTGGTATCTATTTATTTATTTATAAAATTTTTAGATTTTTTTTCAACCTGTTAAGTCTTTGATCTCTTCAGACATCACTTTTTTTTTTTTTTACCAATGTAGTTATTTTATTTAACTGGGGTTATTTCATAAAAATAAAAAGGCATATCAAAGAACAACTTGGGTCTTAAGGGATTAAATCACGGAGCAAGCACTTAACACAGTTAGCAGTTGCTAACAGAGCTTAACATTAAAAAGAAACAAAAAACCTGATCTTTTTGCTGTTGAAATTCATTTGTAGATTGTTGTTTGTGTTTAGACAGGCTGATAGAGATAGATAGAGTTTAAAATGTTTTTAAAAGAGTTATTGATCCTGGAAGTCTGAATCTGTGAACATCTTGCTAGCCCAACTGAATTGTTTTTGTTAGCTTCCTGCTTGAACTACTGCCGTATTTTGCTGCGCTTTACAGCAATAAAATGTCGTGATCCGTTCATGACATGCAGCCTTTTAGTGGAGCTTTTATCTGGAATAATAGGCTTGAAATATAAAGCGCTGCTTAAATAATAATAAATTAAATATCAGATACTGATTGAGAGAGAACAAGCGATACCGATCCGAGTCATCAGCCACATGATCTGGCCCGATTTCCGATCACGTGGCTGATGACTCGGATCGGTATCGCTTATTATGAGTGTGAACTACTTTCAGTTTCAATGTACTGGAACTGCTTGGAAGAATTCAAGATGGTGGTTGTTGGGGCAAGGTCAGATGATTTAAAATCTTTTAGATTGAAATCACCTGATCTTTGCAACCCATGACACTGTCAGGTCTCAGCTTTTCCATAGGGAGCGGTGCTAACTAGAGGTTCTGCAGGGTGCTCAAACATTTGCACACACCACCATCTTGTTTATGTTATTTTGAAAGGGTGAAATAAAAGAATATTTTACAGATATCAGATTTAACAGATATTGCTTGAAATAAAGAGTCTCATCTGTAAACTGATGCCTTTAGGAGATGTTTCAATCTTTCTTGGGTTCTTTATGGACAATAATATAATATTTTACCTGAAGTGCCTTAAACTTTAGATCCCCACTGTGACTCTGGTTTTACATAATGACATAAAGACAATTTTTTTATTAAAAAAAATGACATACCTTTATGTAATATTTGAAAAAAAATCTCTAAGACAGTTGTTTAGACGTGAATTCCTTGCTAGGACATCTCCCCGTGTTCTATTTTGTCAAAGGAGAAGCAAAATCTAAGAGGTTCATTTATTTATTTATCAAATAAATTTATTGGCCACATTTATTTGAAGATGGAGAAAACCTGGAGACCATTTTCTCAGCAGCCATTCCACAAGTGGATGCCTTCACCAGAAGGCAACTTAACCAATACAGCTGCTAAATTTTAATTGGTTTTATTTTATGATTGGTTTTGCTTCTTGTAAAGAATTTGGTCATCCACTTTGTTGATATGATAAACCGTGTCCTTAATAGGTCCATCTCTGAGTCATTGTGACTTCTCTTGAGATAGATCTCAGTAAAGTTTATTTTTAATTGCGTTGCCATCAGGGTTTTTTTCAATGCAAAAAAAAAAAAATAAATAAATTAGAAATAAAACTCCAAATTCAGCTTTATTGCAAAAATATACTGTATCTGTAAGATCAAAGTCACAAGTAATGTGTACATATGTCCATCAAGGCACAAAAAGCAACATTAACAATACGTTTGATGTTTCACTGAAGACGAGGATGTGAGGATTGAGCAGTTCAGTTTGGTTTTTAGTGATGTTTTTTTAGTCATCTTGTTGAGTTGTCTCCTGTCAGTCACTACAGGTTTCTTGTTAATAAGCATCCACAGCTGTCATTTCTGGTAATTGTCCTCAGACTATAGTTTTCTGGTCTTCAGTTTGCCTGGGTCAGGTCTTCTGCTTTGTCACAGTTTTTTGTTGTTGCTCCGAAGATTTTGTCATGTTAGGTTTTATGTAGTAAATGTTTATTATTTATTATTTGTCTTCTATCAAACCTGATCTTCTATGTTTGGAGTTTTTTGCCACCAGTTTCTGACAGAGGAAAGGTTAAAAAGTATGTTAAGTAAAACAATTGAGAAATATGATAATTATAAAACCAAAAAGACTTCTTAGTTTTTTTCTGTAGCTGTGACTTTTTCAAGACCCACTCCAATGACAATAGGTGGTTGTTTTTTGTTTTGTTTTTTTTGCATTTTTTACATGTTTTTGTGGCCTTTTTCTCATGATGGGGGACATGCATGAAGAACATGATGCTTAAAATTGTATTTCTGAGTATTTCTTTTTTCAGACTGTTCAAAACGGAATCAGGAGCAGACAAAAAAAGCAGTTAAAAAAAGTGTATTTGTGATGCAGAAACTGTGTTGGAGGTCCCACAAATAGAAATGTATTGATGTTGTTATATGTTGTGATCGTAGTGAATAAAAGATCATAAAAAATAAAAGAATACACAAAATGAAAAATAGTTCTCTAATTCCAAATTTCCAAAAAAGCTAATTATTTATGCATAGATAAGACTGACAGAACCGTAACTCTTTCATTTATCAAATTGCCCAAGTTTGTTCCAGAAAAAACACAAAATAATATTTTTTTTGTTGTGGATTTAAAAAAAAAAAATCACGCTAAGGCAAAAAAAAAAATAGAAAATCTAGTAAATGTGTATCCCTGACTTTTGGACTTTAATTTTTTGCAACATCTGCTTCAAGTCTTTATAAATGTGCTTCTCTAAAAATGCTTTATGTTGAAGTGAATCTCACAGGAGTTTGTATTTTTTTTCTTCCACCAGTTAACACAGCAAAATAAAGATTAACACCCATGGATAGTGAAATACTGTTTATTCCTATATATACATATATATATATATATATATATATATATATATATATATATATATATATATATATAGAGAGAGAGAGAGAGAGAGAGAGGAGTCAATGAATTTTTCTTTTTAAAAAAAGCCAAAGAAGACTAGAAAGTGGATGATTCTGGAGAACCAGTGATTCTTTGGAGGGCCCAATGGAAGGAGGAGGGCAGGGGAGACAGGAAAACAGAGGACAGGAGGATAAAAGAGGGCGGGGGATATGCCGGCCTGCAGCGGGCTGGTTAAGGAGGCTGGGTGTCGGACTTGTCTCTTTGGGCCCAAGGGGCCAGGCGGGCGGAGGGAGGGGGTATGGGGAAGCAGAGATCAGTTCTGTCAGAACTGGGTTCATACCCCCGGGGCCACAGAACTGGGCTGGCCCTGGGAGAGAACGCAGGGATGAGCGCTGCAGCTATTTTTATATCATTCTGAATTAAACTGTTCCAGAAAAGAAGAGCAAAAAAAAGTGCACGACAGTGCATGTTTGGACAGCACGAGGAAGCTTTGCGTATGCATGTTTGCGCTCATAAATCAGTCGATGATGGGTTGTTGCCTCCTGACAGATGCGCACGGAGTGCTAAGCATCTTTTTGTCATCAGACACCCAACGGAACAACGGAGGAGGAAGAATGCAGCAGTTCCACCCCCCCCCACACACACAGTCACACACAGCCAGGGAAATTTCAAACTCCAAGGTTAATTAAACACTGGAAATAAGATCAAGAAGCTTTCTCTTTCCAACTCATTAACCAATTATAACGCTTCTTCAACACAGCTCTGCACTAATCACAATAAGCAGAATAATTATCTGTCAATGTGAGTCAAAGATCGTAAAATAAACCCGCAGTTGCTTTGACAACAGCCAGGAGGGTCAGCATCTGCCCAAATGCAACTCCAACTTCTGCTGTTAAATCATCATATTAATATTATTAAAAAAAACACTGTAAATGAGCTAAATATATGTCAAAGATATTGGAGTTAAAAAAAAAACCTGTAACGTCCTCTGAGAGGCTAAAGATGAAGAATACTTCTTTTTTCTTCCTCGCATAGGATTCATGTTTCAAGTTTAATTTGTTATTTAATTGTATTCCTGTTATTTTTGACTCTGCTTAGGAAATTGGAGACTTTGTATAAATGTGCCATGTTTGCATCGCTCTGACAGGTTAATAGTTTCCCTTTATTCATCTACATAACATTTTTTCCATGTTTTTTTTTTTCTTTTTTGTTGTATAGGTTAATTGATAAGATGGAGAAAAAAAAATTAACTACAAAATTAGATCATGAGTTATCACTACACTACCCAGAATGCCTAGAAAAAGCGAGAGTGAGCAGGTGGTTGGTTAGCCTTATTATTGGGGATTTTCTCTATGGAAACAGATTGTTTCTTTTTATTTACTATTATTATTATTATTATTATTATTTTACAATTTTTCATTTTTTAACTTGATATTTAAGTTCTTTGTGTGCAAATAGTCTTTCTATTTATGATGTTGATAATTTTATTTTACGACCATAGGGCACACTAAAGGTTATAAGGCACATAAAGCGAAACAAAACAGTTATAATATATGTTATATAATAATGTTATATATAATATATATGACTACAGAACCCAGAATTCCTGGAGCGGTAACGAGGCAGATGATTGGTCAAAGCAGTCGATGAGAAGTTTTCCTGATGAACTTCATGTTTGTCCCTTTTAGCTGCAATAATCAAGGATTTCACCAACACACAAACTTTATTTAAGATAATTTTCAGTGTTGTTCAATTGTAATAAATCAAATATTAAATAATGTTCTATCTTTTTCACTTCATTATGTTGAAGTACTGTATATTGTATGTACTGTACGGATCACTCCACCAGGTTCCTGACTACGGTACCCATAATGCTCCAACAATTCATCAAGTGTGGCTTCATAGTTTACCAAACTGGTAATAAAGCAGAATTTTGAGCACAGTGAGCCATAGAAATGTGGTTCCAAGTCAGAAAACACAACAATAAAATCATGCATATGTAAGGCGTACTGTTCATTTAGAAAAATGATTATAAGTGTCCAAAAACACAGTACATTAAAAAATCCAAACCTTGTTTTTTTATTAAAAAAACGTACTTTAGCAGCAAATTGTCTTGTTATCTTACACAACATTCTACAGCCCCTTAGGGATTTCCAGTCCTATGACTGCAAAGTGAGTCACGGTCCGCCCCAGCAGCTTATGAGCACAGATCAATGAAGTGGCAGTCTACTGCAGCTACAGGACACTTTCCCAACATGCACTGTGATCCTGACAAGGTCACCTCAGGACTCTTCTGTAGAGAATCACAGGTCAGGTAAACACCAGCAGTTCACCTGCACAAACCATGGGGGACACAAGTTTGCAAAGGCGAGAGGTGATCTCCAAAATGTTTAGAACTTTGTCAGTAAAAAAAAAAAAAAAAAAATTCTCAAGAGGAGGTGGAATGTTGAATATGTATCAATAGAAACAAAACTTCAGGCATTAATTTCGGCGAAACAAATCATTGGTTTTGTTTTTTTCTGAGCTTTTCCCCATCAGCGCTCAATCAGAGACAGACAAGTCGCATAAAAATGAGAGAAAAGTATCATGACGGAGGAAAATTCCCTAGTGTTTATGTAAGGCCCTCAACCTTTAGTGAATATGAAATGAGTGTCTGCTCCTGATTCATTAATAAGAGGATTTTCCACCCTGAGGAATAACTGCCTGCTCCATGTACAATCTTCAGCTCGGTTTAAATTTACAAATGTGTTTTTTTTTTTTTTTTCCTGCATTTAGGACTTTAAAGCCTCCTTTCATAATGATCTTAAAACTTCAGTTGTAAAGTTGGGTCAGATTTGATCATTTGTTCTCTAATGCTTGCTTTAATATTACCACTTATTTTTGCAGTTTCTGTTGTTTTATTAGTTTATTTTAATTATATAAAAAGAATATTTTTAACCTTTGTGAAAAATCTGTTTAGAACACTGGACAGTTTGCTGGTGCATTTTTTTATGCAAACCACTCTTAAACTACTTGGATTATTCCTTCAATCTAAATCTTGAATTAATAAAGTTGGGTATTTTTTGAGTCACTTTTTGGAGTAAATCTTTTTTTTATTATTTTAGTGGTTTCATTTGAACTCAATTTATTGTTTATTTTCAGGATTTTTTTAAATTCTCGTAGTTAAATTAACCTTTGGGTTTGTTTAAAAAAGACCTGACTTGAGTTCACTTTGATTATAGCTTTTAGTATGAACCAGCGATTACAGAAGGTTCAAGGCTGTAAAAGCCCTCACTTCACACTTTTTACACTTTTCTCAGACAGACATGAACATTTTCATGTTTTTCTCGTTTATACCATTGACTCTACATGAGAGCTGGACTGAGTGGCCCCTCCCCCCTCTCCAATAGGAACAACCTGAAGGCTTCAAAAAGCCAAAATCAGACTTTTTTGAGAAATAATTGTCAGAGTAACCATTATTCCTCTACTACATTTTTAACATGCATTTTTTAAAATAAATATATTTTTTGTATTGCAAATTATTCAAGTTATAAACCAGCCAATCAGGTGCCTCAATAAAGCGATGTGGTTTCTATTGGCCCCCACGTCAACTGTTTGAAACGTTTAATTGACAGATTCTCCCAAGTCCTCTTAAAACTGGTAGCTTTGTGGGCTTGAAGACTGGCTACGATAAAAAACGCTGACTCAGTCCAATTTTGACCAATAATCGCAGAGGTACTGTCATACAGCCTAACTGACAATCATAGTGGAGATTGTACGGATATCCCAAGGGTACTTGTGTATCACGTGGACACCCAGTGTGTGCAGCATGTGCGTACGGTCAGTAAAGAGCCAGTGTGTGCACCTCACTAATGGCTAGAGTGTGGCACTTACCACACAAAATGGTACATTCCATTTTCGTAACATTCCTTAAGGTGGCCGTACGAGCTTCAACTGCAAGACACATCTGCGCTACCCTTGAGATGTGGCCCTCCCGTATGAATGCTAAAGGTTAAGGCTAAAGTTCGATGTAAATAATCCTCTTGGAGCACTCTTGCCGCTCAGGTCATGTGACCTAAAGCCATTAATTCCAGGTTTGATTGGGTCCACCCTGAACATTATTTATTGTTAGGAGTTGAGTAAAGGGCCCCTCCTCCAAAGAGGAATGGGGTCCAGACTATCCCACAGCCTTCCCCAGGACATACCTGATCCTAAATGTCATTCTCAAAAATTAGGCTTTCACGTCCATTGTGGAGTCGGGCCGAAACGTTCCCTTTCACAAGATCTGATAACTGGTTTTTCCAGGCTGGTTTGCTTCTACCAAACAGGCCGGCCTCCTTCCTATTGAATCAAACGGACATCTCATTTGGAAAGAAAATTGTATTCCCTGCTCCTTTTTTGCCTCGTCCCCCTCAAACCACATTTGCACTTGATCAGCCCCGTCAGAAATTACCAGGAATAATGTGCCATCTCTTTGCATACGAAAGTTTGGTGCCGGAAAGAAATCCAACTTTATTCGCACGGTGCAATAGCCAGTGTAACAAAGAATCCCCAGCAGCATTAACGTGTGACATGCAGAATAAATGGAAGAAGGCAGAAAATTCACAATGACTCCCATTGTATAACCTCATTTAACAATGAGGTTTGCCGTACATGATTTATAGATACCAAATGTATGAGAATAGTCAGATGGAATGTGCTGTGCTTCATTTTGTTATTCCGACACACAAAAAAGTCATGCATGAGTAAAACAGGATGTGGATTTAAATAAGAAAAAAGGGAGAACAAAACCACAGCGAGGTAAAAGGGCAAAAGATGGACTAGATAAATTCACTGTCGCCTCTCGCACACACCTCTCTCCTGTTGTTCATTTGTCTCAATTAGTGAGTGTCCATTCTGGTTGTACAGTCTGTGCGTTTACCTCCATCTATTTCTGTGCAATTTGCTTGTTTTCCTTTGCTACTTCTTTCTTTTGAAAAGAACTAGGGTCACTTCCATTTACAAGTAAAGCGACATAAATGTTTGGCCAAGTGAAAATACACATTCCACATAAAGTCACGTAAAAACCCAAAAATGTAAATGAAGTAATAACCGAACAGAAAAAATGAAATACAAGTTTGTTCTCGCTGGTTGGAGTTTTTCTGCCCCAGGTGGAGAAGTTTAAGTAATTTGGGGTCTTGTTCACAAGTGAAGGATGGATGGAACGTGAGGTCGACGGCTACAATGTGGTGGCTGTGCCGGTCCATTTTGGTGAAGTGGAGAGTTGAAAAGCAAAGCTCTCAATTTACCGCTTGACCTTTGTTCTAATACTCACCTAAGGTCATGAGCTCTGTTGTCATTATTGAATGAACCAGGTCCCAAATAAAAGCGGACATGTGTCTCCCGTTCAAGAACACACTAAACACACATTCTTGAACGCGCTTTTAGAATGTGGTGTTCACACGGAACTGTTACTACCCAATATCAGGTTTTTTTCTTAGGTTTTTGGCATTTTGGACATTTTGACTGCATTGCTACAAAGACAATGAGCTACAATGATTTATACGTGTACACTTTGTGTGGACTGGTTTTAGAGTTTCTAAACTATTTGAAAAAAATACAGAATAAAGATGTTTCCCTAATGAAAAATAAATGAGAAAAGAAGAATGTTTGTTCCGTCAGCTTTTTTCTATCTTTGTGTCTTAGCTTCACTAAAATGTTCATTTTAAATCCTAGAATTTGTTTTTTGTAGCATTTCTACTCAAACTGAGGCAGCTTTGCTTTATTAAAAGCATCAAAACGATCTGGTTTTAGAAATGTGTTCACACACCAAGGATATGGAACTAAAGGAATGGCTAATGGCTTATCAAAATAACATTTTTTTTACCTTGTCTTTGCCATTTGTTACTTTTGAACCATGTGGTACCTGTTTTTGTTTTTTTTTTGCAGGAGCTGTCCTTCCTCAGACTTGCTGTCAGTTGATGAGGATCGGCTGGTTGAGGCCAGCTGATGGTGTTGGGCTGATCAGACGAGCTGGCGGCAGACAGGAGTGCATGCACTCGGCTAAACACTTTGGCTCAAGGGTTGAGTTGCTTTCTTTCCTCTCTCTGCACCTGGCTCTAATTACTTAAATCGCCTCACCTTATGTTCCTCTTTCCCGTTCTCTCATCTAATGTAACCCCGGGGCTCACACTGCATGCAGACGCCAGAGTGGTCTAGCCACAGTCGGTAACTCACACGGACTACAAACAGGAGTCAGCTAGCGGTTCTCCTTCAAACAGCCTTCGCTGCAAACCTGCGGGCCTCTGAACTCACGTAGGTTCCCGCAAGAACCCGCCATTTAAATATGATGTCATAGCGAAAAATCTGTTTTATTGTTAAAAAATGTACCGAGTGCGCTTTACATTCACTCACATGGTTTCCGGTTCATGACATTAATTACCCCCAACTTCCCAATAAAGTCCTACAGATCAGCTCCGGCGTCCAGAAAAATTTGAAAATCAACTTAAAGAATACAGTGCGCTGCAGAGGCCGAACCGCAGAGGCCGGACCGGATGCAGTGTGAGCCCAGGGTAAATGCTGTATCTCTTTCCCTCTGAAGTGGATCTTTGTCTCATCTCCTGGTCTTCTGACCTGTTTTTCTCTCCTGACCTCGGAGTTGCTTGCTTGTTGCCTTGACCACAGTTTTGTACCTTGAACTTAGGCTGATAAACTTCTTTTGGATGCCCTGGAGTTCCACATTCTACTTATGTGTCAAGACCACCTTTTCCCCCTTTGCTATCAAGCCCTGACTTCAAGAATCACTGGTACTTGTGAGACCCACCCTAAACTAAAAGAACAGTCTTTAGGTCTTTTGGCTACTTGGTAACTAGGGGTGTGATGATGAATTTTACCACTAATTTGATTCATGTCATAACTAGTGGTTGCTGATGCGATTCTTAGTCGATTTTGTTTAAATTTGAACGATCCGATTCACTGACCTAAAATGCATCCAAGACATTTTTAACCAGAACTTCCACCAGTGTGACTAAAAGAGAAATACCTGGGAAAGATGCCATATTTTATGCAAGATAAGTGTAGATTAAATGTTTGTACAAAAAAACAAGTAAACAGATCGACCTGGTTGGGTTGTAGGAATATAAATTGATTCATTGATAAGGTCAGTTCATTGTTACACACTTGCTGTTAACTCAGCTGGTCAGGAGGATCCAGAAATATCCTCAAAGCTCCAGAAACCTGCTTCATCTAGTTCTTCTACTGAAATATTAAATGCAGTCAAATATTTTAGCTGAGTCTGTATCTCTAGGGGTTCTACCATGATCCTCACACTTTTTGCTTAGTGTTGCTGAATTTGTTAAACAAATATTACCTCATGTCTTTGAGCTATTTAGCTTTTTTCTTGTTGTAAATAGAATGGGTAAACTAGTGTTTTTGTACCTTTTGATCACATTGTGTAATGCATGGTCCTTTGCCGGTCTTAGCGTTTTCCTTGAGTTCATTGTCAGCCACTCAGAGCTGTGGGTCGTACTGCCATCGATTAGGTCAATGTGTGAGTTTTTTTTCAAACAATGTGTTGTTGTAGGCATCATTTGTCACTCCAGAGGGGTCCGCCTGCGCATCGCCACACCTCTGTGCACTGTGGTAAATCTGTGGAGCTGCAAAGAAATGCTAAGCCTTTTGCACAACATGTTCAATTATGCAGCACAGTAGGTGGAATAAAGACGCACCAAAGAGGTAACTTAGTAAACACAAACTGTTCTGTTACACCAAAACACACTGCCGCAAGTTTATTTCTGTTTTTTGTCAATTCGGTGGTGTTAAAAGCTTAAAATATGAATTCAATTTGTCTTCAGGTGGTTTGGGGTTATTTTTACACAACAGATTGCTGGTTTGTAGTAAGTTTTGATGCGTGGCTAAGCAACTGTGTAAAAACGTCCTCTTGTTTGTTCTCCACCCCCATCCCGTTCTTTTAATAGAAAAACAGAGCAGCACCACCTGCGTGGTCAACTGTTGTCCTTCACATCCCAGTGACCAACGCACACTGATCACCGTGTGTGACTGCGGCAACAGCTGGGGCCGGCACAACAACATGCAAACCCAAAGAATCAGCTTCCAGTCACTTTGAGATCAATGGTCCTGTTATTAATGCTGATCATATGCATAAGTCTTTATTAAGTAAAAGCCATTTTCAGGAAACGGCTTTCTTCCTGCTCAGAACCAAATGACAACCAAGTAAGGAGTCAAAACAATACAACTGCAGCACTCACTTTCAGGCCAAGTAGAGGTCCTTTACCCTTTAGTTGCAAATAATCTTCACTGTAGCACACATGCCTGTGTCACTTTTGACTGTCATCTCTTTCAGTTCAGTGTCTAACTTTTATCCCAAAATTAGGTGAAGGGACTGAGAGACAAAAGATGAAGGGAAGCACAGTTTCCATTTGGACAGATAGGATTGTTCCTGCATGGCCTGGACTCAGACCACAGGAACTCGCCACAGCACCTGATTCAGCCATAAAGCCCTGCAATGGCTCAAAAATATGTATTATGGGTCTAACAGTATTCTGTATGTGTAAAAGGAAGTTTAATTTTTTTTAAATCTCCCAGTTTTCTCACTATTGACCAAAATCGTCGCAGCAGAAAGAAAGAAAGATTTTGCTGTTTACAAGAGTTTTATTGTTCTTTTTTCCAATTCGCTATGTCTGCACAGTTCACTTCTATGTACAAACACAGCTTTATGTTTGATGGTCCAACTCCTTGGTTGGACTGTTTAATTTGTTGTTGGTTTTTTTAATCTCTCCAGAGGACAAATCTCTCAAGAGATTAGCCAATGATGGAGCCTCGGTCTCTTCAGCCGCCAAGCTGCCAGACAGGAACTGTTTTGTTACCTGAAAACATGCTCTGTGATCAAACGGCTCAGATCTGACAAGAAACTAAAAACAAGATTTCTGCGAGGAAAAAAAGAACCCTCTTTTGCTTTGGTCTTATTGCAGAAAACAATCTGTCCAAAATTCAGAGTTGCTCTGAAATTGTTCAGATCCTTGGGACAATCTCTGGACCCTTTTTGAAAACAATCTGCTTTAAAGACTGTTTTACTGAATACAGAACCAATACTTGTTATTTTTTAAAGAAATACCAATACACAGTGAAGAATCACGTCTAAATCATTTCATTTCAGTGAGATTTTAGGAATGCTGGTAAAGATTTATTTGCGTTATAAAAAATGTTCATGTTACAAGTCCATGATCTTTAGCACTTATGCTCTGGACTGATGATGCTTGCATGCTCAGGATGAACTGGGATCATAAATGTATAAACCCCAGAGTCTAGACGCTGATGGTGGTTAGAGGTCAGACCATTCCAAAGCATCACACTAGGTGGAGAACAGGTTGGAGTAGGGCTGATCAAGCAACGCAGAGAAAGACAACCGGTCATACATTTGAAGGCAAAGTCTTGATTGGTTGAGAAGAAACACAAGCAATCTAGCCATTAAGGTAAAGGTCTAATTGATATTGGTGTGTAGAGTGACGTAATAACACAGCTTACCCGTAAGTGAGTTAGATCATCCTTACTGAAATTACACTAAAGCTTCATTAAAGCCACAGACACCCAAAGACCCCCCCCTCGCCCTATGAGGCTCCACTATTGTTTTTTTCTGGAGGTACTCATGTGAATAGGGGGTGCACAAGTCATGTTACTTGTATTTCTTAGCATCTGAAATATGAGCTTGTCTGACCATTTCTGTGAACGTATGAAACTCAGGACAGGGAGGACAAAAGAACGAAATAAAGAACGGTTCCCCGCCGTCATTCCCATCGTTGAGTTTAATGATCCGTTCAAAAGGTTTGGTGTGTTCGTAAAGGTCACATCTCTAAAGTATTTGAATTTGTAACTTTGTTTTTGATGTAAATAGTATGATTGTGTATGCAAATAGTGTGTATTTTTTTGGGCACTGCAAATATTTTCCTGTGCGCTGAGAATGTGTGACCAGTGCGCAACTTGAAACATTCCCCCAGGCTACCAGGTGGCTGCCGGAAGGGGCACTTGATATGAACGACCACCGTCCGGAGACATTTAAACATCATCCAATCAGGTCAGAGAAACTCAAGTTGTTGGGTAGCTCAAGTAGCCACCCAGCTGTCACTTGATTCTGTAATAGAGTCATCCCCGACGCCTGTCTGCACTCATGACCACGTCAATATTTAAAAAAAATAAAAACAGGCATCGGCAGCTATTCTAAGATTCTGCCGATGTCTCACCATCACGCGGTGGTAGTTGTGTATGACTTTACTATAAGTGCAATAATTTTAGCCAAATTTAATTCCAGATGAGATTAGGTTTATCCAAATCAGACTACAGCTGGTTTATTGACCCTGAGGTCATAAAATCTAAAGAGTGATTCTGCTCAAAGCTCATTCTGTTTTTGTATGCAGTCACATTTCAGAGATTGAATGCATTTTGATTAGTTTACTTTCTTCTTTTTGGGTTCATGACTGTCACGTCTTTATTTGTTCATGCAGTTATTTGTGTATTAAATGTCGTTTTTTTAACTTGTCCTGTCCAACAGCTGAGCAAACAGATAAGAGGCCTCTTGTGTTGGACAGGTTTTACTGTTTCAAGGGGCTGCATCTTCTGACACAAGGTGTATATTTGTATAAACCCCTTTATAGTTTATGCTAAACTTTATTGATGTTTATTGTATTTATATACTTATTTTTATTTTTGGACTGGACAGAAAAGAAAAAGAGTGAAGAAGAGAGTGGTGCAAAACAAAAAAACAGGAGTTAAAAAGGGGGTAAAGGGAGTTTGAGGATGATTACAGAATTGGAAGCGAGTAGATTAATAAGGCAACGAGTTGCTGGAGGTTGATTAGTCGGACAGTGTCATTTTCTCTGGTACCTTAGTCAGTGATGAAATGTACAGTCGCTTTTCATCATTTAACTGCTGGTTAGCCAGATCGTTCCCAGAAAACGGCGTTGTCTCTAAAAATCTGTGTGTCATAACAATTAGCACATTCATTCTTGTACTTTAGGTATTCATACGTTTGAAGTATTTTAAATAGATGTGCAATTTTTGAGATTTTTCAAGAATTCTTGAAATTCTTTGTGTATTTTCTGCAACTTGAAGTCCTTTATCAACTTGAGCATTATGCAAAAAGCTTTAGCATTTTCAGCAAACAGCTTTGGCATACTTAGTGATCAAATTCAGCTAAAAGCATTGACACTAGCATTATCGCAGGTAACGCATCTTTTCTATTTTAAGTTGTTATCTTAAAGTGTTTGTTATTATTACACAGACACATTAGTATTTACTGTTAGGATTACTTTTAGTATTACTGGTTATTGAAAATTGTATTTTACTGTTGCAAAGGATGTTAAATTGATACATTGTCTTTTTACATCTTTACAAAATAGTAAAAGACACAGATCTAAATTTTGAGAAACAGATTAATGCAGTGACAAAATCAGCCTTCTATCATCTCAAACACATTTCAAGAATTAAAGATCTGATGTCCAAGGAGGACCTGGAAAATCTAGTTCATGCTTTCACCTTTAGTCGACTTGACTACTGTAACAGTGTTTTCACAGGACTGCAAAAAAATCAATCAGGAAACTACAGCTTATTCAGAACTCATCTGCTCGTGTTCTCACAGGAACCAAAAAAGTAGATCACATCAGTCCAGTTCTGAGGTCTTTACACTGGCTGCCTGTCTGCCAGAGAACAGACTTCAAGCTTATGCTACTGGTTTAAAAAGCTTTGAATGGTTTATCACCAAAGTACATGACTGACCTCCTGACCCAGTATATACCAGTAAGACCTCTCCGCTCATCTGGATCCAGTTCTTTGTCAGTTCCTAGAGTCAAAACTAAACATATTGAATCTGGATTCAGCTTCTATGCTTCACAGATCTGGAACAGACTTCCAGAAAGTCTTTGAGCAGCTGAAACACTCAGTGTATTTAAATCCAGGTTAAAGACCCACCTGTTCTCAGCTGCATTTGATTCATTTGCATTCAAAAGGTTAAACCTGGACTGTTTTTTTATGCTTCTTTTAAATTCACTTCTTTTTAACTTTCTTTAAATGTTATTGTAATGATCACACCTTTGATGTTTTGATTGTTTTCTTTCTTTCATGTTTTATGTAAAGCACTTTGAATCGTCTCTGTACATGAAAGGTGATATTACAAATAAACTTGCCTTGCCTTGCTTTAGGGAGCATATTTTTGACCACGCGTCCAGCAGCATATTCTCCGTGCGGCGTGAAAGAAGCGGGCCACGCAAATTGGCCGCGGGAATCTCATGTGGTGTAATGCACCTTTAGGGTGCTCAATGAGTCTAGTCCAGTGTGGGTCCTTAGACAAGACAATAAAGCTGCTTTTTAAAGTAGTCACAAGGAGTTCCCACTTTGAGTCTGTGTCTCCCTGTGACCGTCCCCAGACCGGATAAAATACAGAGTTGCGTCAGGTTTCAAACTCTCTGCCAAACTGTTGTGGCAACTCCTGACGGGATGTGACAAACAATAGAAAAAGTCTGAATTGTATTTTCTTCGACCCCTAGTGATCATTTCAGAAAATACAGAAACTTTGCGAATCCCACTATGCTTTAAAAGGTATAGAATGCCTCTGACATTAATAATTGTTTAAGTTTTTTTCAATACCATTTATGATGTCAACAGATTACATCACCGGGACCTCTGATGTCATCACAACTCCTAGAAATCAGAATGACACATGATGACATCATTACAAAACCTTCTATGAAAGTCCTTCCGATGATCTAAATTGACATCATCAAGCTGAACTGTTAAATAGAAGAGAAGAGAAGAAAGAATTCCTCACTTCCTATAACGAAACGTTTGAACAGCAAGCTCAAGCATCACAGCTCAAAGTTCTGTTGATTTCAGCGTTTGAACCACTTCCAAGATATTCACAATGACTTCAAAACCTGTGGAGACATTGCTACCAGAGACCACAACAACTTCACCTGCTGTTACCAAACGCTTTGTACTTCCTCGGCGTAGAACCATGATTCAACATGGTCAGTGGGAAATGGAATTCAGTGAAGACGATGATGACATTTACTTGGATCAAGTAAATCCCCCCAAACCAACAACAAACCAGAACCAGAAGACGGGACATCCTGGATTGAAAGAAGGAAACTCTAAACAAGAGAAAGTCACCTCAGACTGTCCTTCTAAAGTCATCCAGAAACCTGTCCCGACTGCTTTCCCAGTCAGCTTTAGAGACATGGTCCTGGGAAAAAAGAAGGGACCGTCTCCTGTTGTGTTTGAGGAGCCCAAGCCACTCAGGCCAGCAAAAGCCGAAGAGCCAAATAAACAGGAGAAAAAACGCACTGAACTGCCTCCTGTTATGTATGTGGAGCCCAAACCACAACGGCCAATAACGGAAAGACGGAGTGAAAGGAAGAGGAAGACGATTCCTGTTGTTCCTGAAAACACACAGCAGAGTGTGGTGAAGGAACAACCACCAACACAAGCCAGTTCAGGAATGACTGTAGAGGAAAAGGAAGCCTCCTCTTTCCAAGTACAATCTGCAGGCAAAAAGACTTCAACACCTCCAGAAGAAGCTAAGAGACCCTCTGCAGTCCCTGCTGGGAACACCGACCTGCAGCCTGCAGACTCACCCTCTCAGGCCAACATGATGAAAGGAAAGTTGGAACAAAAAGAGGAAAACACTGCTCAACTTCAAAAGGAGAATCTTGCCCTAAAGTTTGAAGTGATGCATCTCAGACAGCTTCTTCAACAGAAAAACATGGTTCTTTCAGACGCTCATCAGAAAACTGGCCAAATTGAAAATGAGTTAAACCGCTGGAGAACCCTGGCAGAAGAAGCCCAAAGCTCCCTGATCCAGATGCAGCAACAAAAGACTGAAACTGAAGCTGCATTGGCTCAATCTCAGGGACTGTTGAAGGAGATGGAGGAGAAACACTTTAAAGAAACTCAGGAAAATTCGGAACTCAACCAAAAAATCATCCAACTTGAAAAACTGCAGGAGTCCTTCAAAAAGACAGGAACGCAGGAAGCAGAGAGACTGCAATGGCAGAAAGAAAAGTCCATCTTTCTCCAAGAAATGGCTCAATTAAAAAAGCTTGTCCACGAAAAAGACGTCAAAGTGAGCAAGTCTGAAGAGGACCACAAAAGAACACTGCACCAACTGCATCTGGCGATGGACAATCTAAAGGAGAAGAGTCAAGAAAATTCAAACCTCAGCAGCAAAATGAGGAACCTGGAAGCAGCTCTTTGGACAGAAAAGGCAAAAACCAATGAAGCCAACAGCTGCTTAGCCCAGCAGGAAGAAGAGTCCACTAAGTTAAAAGCTGCAATGGTCCAAACAGAGACTGACCTGCGTAACCAGATGCTGCAGTGGGAGAAAGTAAAGGACAGTCTCCTCAAAGACCATCAATTGGCATCAAGAAAGATCGGAGATGCTTTAATGGAGACAAAAACACAGCAGGCAGAGGACAAACAGAAGTGGGACAAAGAGAAGTCTTCCCTTTCCCAAGAAATCTCTCAACTAAAAGAGGTTATCAAGGGAAAGGATGACAAACTCAACCGCTGCCAAGAAGTCTTCATGACAAAGCTTGGACAACTCCAGGAGCAGGTGGATGATCTAAAGGAAAAGACAAGAAAAAAACCACGCAGGGGTTTTCTGGCTTGTTTCAAAGGGTCTGAAACCAAAGATTAGGAATCCTGAACACTAATGATGGGAAAACCTCTGTCATCCTGAGAAAAAACTTGCTCTGTTTGTCTTGTTCTTTACTTATTCTTTTATTTTATTATTATTATTGTTTTGATCTTTTTTTGAATTGTTTTTACCTTTTTTTTTAACTCCACTTTTTTTTCATTTTACTGTATTGTTTGGTTTGGGGAAAAGATTGAAATCTTTAAAAACTTACTTCATGTTTTTTTTTTTTTTTTTTTGTATTTAATCAGTGTGTCATTTTGTACTTTAATTTGTTGTTCGTGTGTGTGTGCATGTGTTTGGGGGGGGGGGGGGGGGGGGTCAGTATGGGTGGGAGGTGAAGGGGTGGGGGCTCCTGCTTTTAATTTTTACCAGGGTGTCCTTTTATGCGTCATTATCTTGTGTGTGTAGTTTATTTATTTATTTTTTATTTTTTTTTTGGGGGGGGTGTTTGATATGGGGGAATGTTAGTGTATGTAGGGGAGGGGTGTTAATGTGGGGGGTAGGGTCGGGGGGTGGGGGGGGTGGGGGGGGGGCAAGGGAAGCTGGGGGAAATCGAGTCTGAATGTTTTTAGTCTTTACTATGTTGTGTGTGTTTTAGTTTTCTTTGGGGCGAGGGGTGGGGGGATGGGGGGTGGGGGGGTAATGCAACCACAAAGGAACACAATCCAGTGTTCTTTTGTGCCGGTCCCAAGTCCGGATAAATGCAGAGGGCCCTTGCTTTAGGGACTTGAAAAGTCTCTGGAAGAGAAGAAGCCTGAACGTGTGCAGGTTTATAAGGCACTGGGAGTGGATACAGTCTACACCGAGTAACTGATGACTTTGCCTGCTGTGAGACTGTCTTTGTTCAAATGTTCCTGCAGCAGTGAATGGAAGTTGGGGACTTCACTATTGGACTGGCAGACTGGGGAGGTGATCCCAATTTAAAGAAGGGGGACTGTTCCAACTACCTAGGAATTACACTCCACACTCTCCCTGGGAAATTGTCCAGGGAGACCCGACTCCTCCCCTATGAGTGTTTTCTGCCACCACCATGCTTCACTGTTGGGACTGTATTAGACAGGTGATGAGCTGTGCCTGGTTTTCTCCACACATACCGCTTAGAATTAAGGCCCAAACATTCTATCTTGGTCTCATCAGACCAGAGAATCTTGTGTCTCACCATCTTGGAGTCCTTCAGGTGTTTTTTAGCAATCCATTTGGGCTTTCATGTGTCTTGCATTGAGGAAAGGCTTCTGTCGGGTCACTTTGCCATTAAGCCCCAACTGGAGGGCTGCAGTGATGTTTGACTTTCTACAACTTTCTCCCATCTCCCGACTGCATCTCTGGAGCTCAGCCACAGTGATCTTTGGGTTCTTCTTTTCTTTTTGGTCAATATGGGGTCCTGTGTGTACATTAATGAGGACAAACATGAACTTAAAGGATTTTAGCAAATGGCTGCAATATAACAAAGAGTGAACAATTTAAACATGGTCTGAATACTGTCCATGTCCACTGTAAGTGCAGTTCTGGCTGAAAGGAGTGTAAAATACCAGTAATTTCTCATGGGTAAAAGGAGGAAATACTTTAAAATTCAAAACGAGAATTTCATGGACTACAAAAAGAAAAATAATTTGTTTTATGGTTCAGCGTCACTCCTAGTAAAGCAGCTGGCATCACTCGATTAGCGCCCCCTGCTGTTGAATGGAAAATCTAAACTTTTTAATGTGTTGTTAAATATTGTGATTAATGAAGCAGGCAGAAGGCTGTGGACCAAAACGGGACAGTTGTAGACTCCACAAAATCAAACAGATCACAAGTCCACCTGTAATGTCAATCAAACAAAAAAAAGAAAAAAAGGAAACAAATGAGGTTTGAGGTTTGATGGGGAGGGGGGCAGCTAATTTAATTAAGTTAATTTAAGTTCATTTAGATTTAATCTATACATTTAGCCAGAAAATAAATATTTAAATAAAAATGCTAAATATTTATGTAAAATTTCAAATATTCAGCTCTAATTTAAACACTTAATTTAGACTTAATTATTCATAAAACAAACAAAGATATAGTTAAAAAACGTATTTTGGAATAAAATATTAAAAATATTTTGGAAAAAACATATTTAGGTAAGATCTAAACATTTAATTTGCAAAAATAAATGTTTATTTTTTATAAACTTTAATACTTAGCTAGTGTACAAAATATATAGGTGTAAAATAAATGTTTAGCTAGTAAATTTAGCTAATAAATGCAACATTTATAAATACATGAATGGAAAGGTAAAAAAAAAACACATTTGAAAAAACAAAACGTATGTTGTTTTCCTCATAAAACAGGCTAAATAACCCAAAATACTGTTATTTAAATATTAAAAACATTAGCCGCTAGCTCCATGTAGCAATCAGGATATAAATATTAGCTGCTAGCTACATGTAGAAATCAGGCTATGAACAAAAGCCGCTAGCTCCTCCCACGCGCAAACGAGTCTGCGAGCTTAGGTCATGGATCATGACCATGGAGTCGGCCTTGCTCCAGATTGTGAACTTGTGTTTAACATTTGATGTTTTCCTAGAACCACTGAAAACAGATGGAATCAAACCCCTCCAAAAAATGGACATTTTGGACAAGACACAAATGAGCAACTACAGACCGATATCAAACCTGCCACTTTTAGGTAAGATAATTGAAAAAGCTGTTTTTCATCAGTTAAATGAATTCTTAATAAGTAACAACTGCTATGATGTCTTCCAGTCAGGTTTCAGACAGCACCACAGCAATGAGACGGTTCTGACCAAAGTGACTCATGAAAATCTAGTTCATGCTTTCACCTTTAGTCGACTTGACTACTGTAACAGTGTTTTCACAGGACTACAAAAAAATCAATCAGGAAACTACAGCTTATTCAGAACTCATCTGCTCGTGTTCTCACAGGAACCAAAAAAGTAGATCACATCAGTCCAGTTCTGAGGTCTTTACACTGGCTGCCTGTCTGCCAGAGAACAGACTTCAAGCTTATGCTACTGGTTTAAAAAGCTTTGAATGGTTTATCACCAAAGTACATGACTGACCTCCTGACCCAGTATATACCAGTAAGACCTCTCCGCTCATCTGGATCCAGTTTTTTGTCAGTTCCTAGAGTCAAAACTAAACATATTGAATCTGCATTCAGCTTCTATGCTTCACAGATCTGGAACAGACTTCCAGAAAGTCTTTGAGCAGCTGAAACACTCAGTGTATTTAAATCCAGGTTAAAGACCCACCTGTTCTCAGCTGCATTTGATTCATTTGCATTCAAAAGGTTAAACCTGGACTGTTTTTTTATGCTTCTTTTAAATTCACTTCTTTTTAACTTTCTTTAAATTTTATTGTAATAATCACACCTTTGATGTTTTGATTGTTTTCTTTCTTTCATGTTTTATGTAAAGCACTTTGAATCGTCTCTGTACATGAAAGGTGATATTACAAATAAACTTGCCTTGCTTATACGACAGGAGGATTTGCAGATTACGGAATAAAAAACTAATGCAGCACATCTGAGGACAGAAGAGGAGTGACAGCAGTCTAATAAACACGTGATTTCAAGAAGAAAATAAAAGGAAATCATATAAATAAAAAACCTAGAGATACATGTGCAGTGTAGACCATACTGTATTATATTTAATGTACTTTTCTGATATTCAAAATATTTTACTTATTCATTTATAATTTCAACGTTATCATCATTGCAGTAAAATGCTAAGAATGCGAAGATAAAAGTCAGTAAACTGCAGTAAAATATAGCATTTGGGAATGTTATGCACAATGACATCATGATTTGTACTTTAACACTGAAAAAAAGATACATGATGAATGCACTGCAAACAGTATCTACTTGCAGCCCGGAACCACGTCAAATGACAAAATAAACACCTAGGAATTGTTTAATGACCAAAGGCTCACATTTTCACTCTGAAACCTGTAAGCTCTCCATTTTATTTATAAAGACATTATTTTTTTAAATATTTTAACATTTAGTACTACAAAGGCCTTTTGTTTACTCAGAAGACAGTTGGAGCAAACAATGGGCTCAGCCAGTGAAATGTTGAGTCCTGCTTTCATTATTCTCACTAACATCCACTCACTGCCCAACAGTATGGATGAACTGCCTTCCACCGCCATAACGGAGTTTGCAGATCCGACTCCGTAAGAACATTCTGACCACTTCACTAAAGTCCCTCTCAGACATACACTCCTTTATTTTAATCTAATAACAACCCGGCCTGTCACGGCCAAGTCTGAGCGAGCTCCGGGGCGTTTCAACATAAAAAGTTCAATGTCAAGTTCAAAGACAGTCCTAATGGCAGTAACGGGCAGCAGCACTATCCACCAATCTTGTTGTAGGATTAAGAACCCAATTACAATGCTGTACATCGTCATGCCATGCAGGTCTGCTACTCTATGAATCTTTTAGTCTCAATTTCTTCCTATTATCCAGATTTACAAGGAATTGCTGAAACTTTTGGAATACCAGGGGACTGCTGCCATTTTACTGCAATTTCTCTAAACTTAACTAGAATTTAAGAGCTGTGGTAAAGGTTTTCACAAACACTTACAGAAATAAATCAACTGTGTGCTGTTTTAGTTTGTTCAATTTAAAGTTTGAAACTTTTTTTTAAAAGCAAACAATTCTACAAATTACAGTGATTTAATTTTATGGGACATTTCTCCTGACCTATGCAGAACTGCTGGCACAGACTTTAAAAGCCATTAACATTCCCGCTTGTCCTGACTCTACTCCTCAGAAATCATAACTACGTACAGTCGGATTTTATGTGGTATTTTTGGTTTTATTTTTAATGCTGAATACTGATCAGATTTCCAAACTAACCAGTTTCTGTTTCCCAACCAATTTTCTCCCATTTATGTCATTATTGACTTCCTTGGAAAACTTTAATTTCATTGACTTGTTATAGTATGACACAGACATAAATAAACCTATTTCTATGGTTTGAGCAACAATCTTCCTGCTGACAGTTGTAACATTTTTCGTATTCTTAATGTCAGGAAAAAATGGAACCCCAGGATACAAAAACTGAGAGTGTAAGAACAGGTTTATTTATAAGGTGAGGATGCAGGAAAAGGACTTGTTGAGCTGGGCAGGTAGCGCAGAGGAGCAGGAGTGAAGAAGCCAGGATACAGGCAGGTAGGCTGAAGGCTGGTAGATTAGACAGGCTACACCACTGAAGGAAACCAACAACTTTCTGGCAGGGAGCTGGTGGAGGATAAATGCTCAGACTGTTTGCAGGCAAAACTAGACTTTGCAAGGATGTACCACTGATGAGAGAATGAGAATCAGCTGGTGAGTTCAGTTAAAGAGAAAGAGACATGTGAAAAGTAGGTGATATGCGGTAGTCAGAGGGCAACTTTAGGCGGAAAGACACTGGTGTGACCTGCTTGGTGATCCGGAATGGACCCACAAACGTAGGGCTTAATTTCCTACATGGTAAACTTAGGCGGAGATCCCTTGTAGACAACCAGACCCACTGTCCGGGGGTCAGATCGGGACCCTCACGTCGACGTCAGTCCACTTGCTCCTGGGATTTGCGTACCACACGCCGTAGCTGGACGTGGCCTGCTTCCCAGGTTTCCTCACACCGCCGAAACCAGTTGTCAACAGCTGGTAGCACAGATGGTTCCCCTGACCGGGGAAAGAACGGCAGTTGGAAACCTAGGACACACTGGAAAGGCGAGAGACCAGTAGCTGCCTTCCGAAGGGAGTTCTGGGCGTATTCGGCCCAGACCAGAAACCGACTCCAGTCATCTTGGTGGTTACTGCAGTATGACCTCAGGAACCATGTCACCTCCTGATTTAGACGTTCAACCTACCTTGGATTGTGGGTGATATCCAGAGGTCAAACTCACACTGATATTGAGACCTTCACTCATTTCACGCCAAACCCTGGAGGTGAACTGAGGACCACGGTCTGAGACAATGTCCTTTGGCAGTCCATAGTAGCGGAAGACATGCGTGATGAGTTGTTCAGCGGTCTCCAGTGCAGTGGGCAGTTTCCGCAGAGGAATGAGATGGCAGGATTTAGAAAAATGGTCAATAACAAACAGAATGACTGTGTTACCTAATGAGCGAGGTAAGTCAGTGATGAAGTCCACGGCGATGTGCGACCAGGGGAGTTGCAGTATGTACGGCTGTAATAGTCCAGAAGGAAGTTGGCGTGGAGTGTTGGCCATTTGACAAGTGGTGCAGCAGGTAACGGAATGGGCTATGTTGGCCTGCATGGTAGGCCACCAGAAGGAGTTCTGAACCAGAGCCTGCATGCCCGACATCCCTGGGTGTCCGGCCACCGGGTGTCCAGCCACTGGTGTTGTGCACCAGTCGCAGAATCTGCTGCCGATGGGTGGGAAGAACGTAGACCTTATCGGCAGGACAGGACTGTGGAGGTAGATTGGCGTTGTCGAGTCAGTTTTTCACCGGCAGACATTCCAAATCTAGCTGTAAGGGCAGTTGTGACAAATGCTTAAACAGCGTCATACACTTTGTAGTATTACATTTCAATCAAACCAAAAAAAAAAATTGGAAGTTAAAGTGCATTGGTCTTTTATTGTACTCATATCACAAAGACCTTTGTGGGAGGTTTTCTTTGTTCTTTTCATAAAGAACAATCCTGTTTTCCGACCTGCCAGTACTGCACTTAACCAACTGAGCTATTCGGCCGCTATACATTTTATGCCTTGAATATAACGTATAATAATGAATTACCGAATATTTCTATCATAATGTCAAAAAAGTCTTTTTTGTTTGTTTTGCATATTATTTACTACAATCGGAAGACCTGCTCCCAGCTTTTAAAGTTTAAATGACTTTGTTTATTTGATTAGATGTGTTTAAATTGGTGTTTGTTTTTAATAAGTCCATATTATACAACAAAAAAAAACCTATAAAATGGCCTCTGTTTCTGCTACTGCATTTCCCTTTGTTCATGCAATAATATTAGTGCTAAATGGAAATGTTCATGAAAATGTGCAGAGAAACAAACCCAAACCTCCCCTATCCATTGAAAGAAGACATCAAAGTGAACAGAGGAAAGGGTGCAGCATCACAGGGGTGCAAACATCAGGCACATTTGAATTATTTAAAGATAAAAGTGTAGGACGAAGACTGCAAATCAGCACATGTATTTGTGGAAAACGCTGTACTTCTTGTTCCACAAAAGTTTGAGCAAACACATTTAATTATGACTACAGTCGGCACCTTATTCATGCCCGTTAATGAGTATGGTGGCTTTTTTGTTGATGAGTTCTCTAGAGAGTGAATGAATCCTGTTTGTTAGTGATGATTACGGAGGTTTCGCCCCGATGACATTACTATTTTTGTTAATAAACTTTTGTTAGTGAATTTATGGCGAACCTCAGCCAACAGTGAGCTGTGTACTAAGCTTATCTTCAGAGACTGGCTGACGATTGAGCTCAACTCTGTAGAGCCACTAAAGTAATACTACACCCAAAAGATTATTAATAGCATCTGCAAATGATTGTTAATAGGAGAAAAATTGTGTCATATACTTATATTTGGCTTCTTTACCTTAAGGTCTTGGTCACATGCACACGTACGGTTACTACAGGGTTTTGGGTTGTCGTTGCCATGGAGGGTTGTAGACAGGAGCAGCTGCATCTTAAAGGAGTGCAGGTTTGTCTTGCAGTTCCCTCAAGGCTCATACAGCCACCTTAAGGGACATCATCAAAATGGGACATACCACTGTCATGCGTGTGGTAAGTGTTCCGTGAAGTATTTGTGAGAATAATGTAAATGCGTGGAGAAGTTATGTTGTACAAGTGATGCTGTTGTACTATGTCCTTTCACCACATTCTGGTTGTTAATAAGGTGCACAGACTGCCTCCTTACTGACCACGTACTAAGGCTCCACACACATTTGGTGTGTAGGTGATACACAAGTGTCCGTAGGATGTCCCCACCTGCAACCCGTCTCCCACACCAAGCCGATAAATGCCCAAAAAATTTGCATGAACATCTTTGCTCTATGGGCTCACTGAGCTGTCCAGGATCATGCCACCTGCAAACCTCGTAAAGGTTTCCCCATTTTTCACCTGCAAAACTACAAACCATAAGTGGTTCCTGTATTCTGCCATTATCCTTGACATTGTGAACACTTTGTCCTGTAATGAAGTCCCTACCTTCCATTTCCAAATTTGAGACAAATCCATAAATATTAAAAGTCGCAATTCCTCTAAACAAAGCCAGAAGACACTGGTGTCAGAAGTGAGTCATTTCCCACTAAGAACTCACACCAAAACATTCTACTCTGGACCCAAACAAAAGTAAAGACAATTTCCAATGTTTATTTTTTTCATATTCATTCCAACTTTTGTCTTAATTCTGCTTTTTGACGTTATTAGAGCTCAAGGGTGTGTCTGTTTGTATGGTGGGTATGTCCTTTAGGTGGATCTACTCCATTCACTTTGTCCCACCTGTTGTAGTGAATATGATTCAAAAACACTTCAGGCTCTATTTTCACTGTTCAGATTCCTTTTTTTGTCTAGTCTATATTGATCAATTGTTTTAAAGGCACAATCAATTCTAAAATATAACCATCTTAGATCGTAGTCAACGTCACTTTTGACCCCTAATATTCAGGCCCTTATTCCAGTGCATATTAAAATGTTTTCGGTCTGACAACTGTTCATAGTGTGGTACAGTAGTAAAGGGTTGATCATCATAAATCAATGTTTCTTTATTAGAAATAACATATTTTTTTATGCCGTGCAGCTTAAACTGCTTTACAGTTAAAGAAAAAAAAGACAAACAAAATAAGAAAATGTAATTAAAACCAACCCACCCTATTGGCCCTTCCCTCCATTGACACACCCATGACCCCACACACAGTGAAGTCAGGCATGAAGAAAATAGAAAAGAAACTTCAATACATAAAGACACACTCATTTTTTTCTTTATTCGCATGGATTTTCCAATTACATGATGCATTTGTAATCTTCGTGCTAACTCCAATCATCACAATTGATGATTAATACCTCTAACCCAATGCAACCCCCAATGGAGGGGTTCAACCGTCAAACTCTCACATTCTCCCAAAAAAATTGACTTACATTTATCCTACCTAAAAAAATGTCCTCATAAGTGTACCCACATTGTTAGTTTCCCATCAATTTTTTGTTCTTCACAAGTACATAAACACCCGCTCACACACACATCGGGCGTGAGTGTGTTCACGTATGTGGTCTGTTCTCTGACAGAGACTGTTTAGAGAACAGACTTCTTTGACGTTGACGGCACAAAAGCAATACAGATTTGCCAATTAACCTTGATGTCACTGTAATTACCAAGTCACTTTAGCAAAATGAATTAATTTCCCGAAAGGACTCCGAAACAAAATTAACTTCTCTCTTCCCGAATAGAGCCAATATGGCGTCCAATAATTAGGGGAGAAAAAGTGAGCCACTGCCATATTCCTGTCTCCCATTGTGTGTATTCTGTTTAATTTGCCACGGGGGGAAGCCAATGATCTGCCTGCCGCTCATAGAAGTTCCTCTTGGTTCATGCTGTTGTGACTCACATTCACTTTATTATTTTTTTTTTTTTCTTGGCTTGGGGGCTTCTCTTTCTTTTACCTCGCCAATTTTTGTGAGTGATGGTGGATTATTCATCACGCAGTTGCTGCGCACTCGCAGTGAAGAGGAGCGAAACCTTTTCCACGGCCACTTCCTGTGGTCTTCGTCTGCAGCCCTGCCGCAACTTTCTGTCAACTTTGTTCAATTAGTGCGTAAATGGCAGTATGCGGTTTATCCACAGCGGGATTTCTCTGGTGGGGTCTCAAAGGCAAAAGCTGACAGATAAATGTGCAATGGATCAGAAAGAAGAGCACAAACAAGTAATTGAAAATGGAGTCGTATATCCCTCAAGCGAATGTTGTCATGCATGGTCTCAGTGGAACATCCGTCACATTAAAACCTAATTAAACGCTTTACCACATTAGATCTACAATTTATGTTTTGTGTAACGCTGTATATAATTGATTGATTATTACTACCAGATCATTAATTTGTTGTGCAATGTCTTTTTTTTATGACGATATGTGAAAATGGGTGTGTATAAGGCTTTTAAGGCTATGATAGCAATGGGAAGGATGGGGCTTTGGGAATTGTAGATATTTGTGAATTAAAAATATAATGGCTGGATGATGTTTTTTTTTCTCTAATGGTCAGAAAGATATTTCACATTATTATTATGATTATTATTATGATTATTATTATGATTATTATTATTATTATTATTATTATTATTATTATTATTATTATTATTATGGAAACGAAAAAAAGTTCTAATTATAAAAACTTTTACTGTGTAAACTTCTGGAAACAGAAAAACAACATGAATGGGCAATTGTTTTAATTGTTATGATAGAAGGTTGAAAAATTTGAGTACAATCTTTAAGTAGGACAAGGGCTCTAAAGGATGGGCAGAAAAAATGGTACAAACAGAAATAATAGGAAAATAATATAATCTGCCAAATTCAGCCCAATGGAAGTAAGTCATAGTTCAGCAGAAAGAATTTACTCCAGGAGAAGTAACCAGTTACACCCAAGCTTTATCTACAGTGCTGACATTCTTTCAACTTCTGGTCTTCAACCCAAGTAATCGCTTTTCTCCACGTCAGAATTACCTCTTTCATGTTGATCGCCTGAACAATCAAAGAGATACTGTAAGTTACTACCTGTTTATCAATTGTGGCGCTTATCAATTATCAAATGCTTTCCATTTTTTCTCCAATTAAACACAAAGATTAGATGATCTAAAATTTTATTAAGGCTCTGCACTGCATTCGAATTCTGTTCATTTATTGGTTGTTTACACAAGCCTTCTTGATTTAAAGTCATCAGTGCTGTATTCATTTCTGCACAGTTTCAGTTATTATAGAAGCCCCTCATCCACAAATTCATGAGGCTGATAAAATAAATTTACTTTTATTTCTTGTTAATAACATTTTAATGTTATTAAAATACTATCATTTTTTTTTTCTTTAGCCAGAGAGCCACAGTGGAGGGGTACATCTGGCTCCGGAGCACCAGGTTGCAGACCCCTGATCTAGATTAAAGACTCTTCCAACAAAAAACATTCTTTTAGAGCATTTTTTCAGACCTATTAAGTTTGCCTGTTAGTATTTTCATGGAATGACTGGGTATTTTCTTTTCTACACTCCTAACCACATCTGTCTTCCCTTCGAGACTAAGGACACTAAGAATCTACTGATGGAGTCACTATCCTGGTTTTGGGGTCACAGTCACATGGTCACCCCATTTTTTATCATTCCTGACACCAATTTGAACTCCAGTTTTTGCTCCAGTTGTTCCATAACCCCATAAAAATTGGTTCTTTACAATTTTTTTGCAGTCTGGGATCGAGATGTGTCCAACGGATGGGGTCTCCACATCTATGACAACTTCAAAATGTCTGCTTTTCTTTTGTTTTTCTCTTACCACCTAGTTTTGTGCTGAGAAATACTATTATACTTATTATATCTTGAACTGCAAGTTCTGCTGGAACTATCAGTCTGAACTCTGCAAATTCCAATGATCCTCCTGCATCGTATAGGTACTATATTTGCAGCACTTTTTGGTCTGCAGGGCATTTTTTACATGACATAAAGTCAATGTTTGCCTTCATCAATTTGGTGCCTTTATGTGTTCCATGAAACTTTTCTTTTTCTAATCATCTTTTGCTAGGCTAAGCACAATTGTGTATGTTCACAAACACAACTAGTTTATTTGAAACAAAAAAAATAAAAAATACCGAAAACTATATTCTCATTTTTTGGCAACAATAATGATTTTTGTTAAAATTAATATAGATCTGTCAGTTTTTTCAAATAGGCGATGAAAAAATAAAAGCAATTTCAAATTTAAATAAAAAACATAGGACTTCTGGTTGAAATGAAACAGAGTGAAGTATTAGATCACCATTTTGGTGGATTTTGTTTTTTATTGTTTCTTTTTAAAAAACCGGATGCTTTCAATTACCTTTATAACACTCTTTGGCACTTGAATGACGTAAGCAATGTGAGTAAAGTTGCGGTAAAATTGGACATGACTTTAAGAGTGAAAACATGTAGTACGAACATATTTGAACAAATATTGGACAAAATTTCAAGGATTATTTTTTTTTTCTGGTCTTGCGTAGAAACTGCACCTCTCCAGTAACTATGATGAATCCTGACATGATTTACCGCATGAATAATATGTAGGAGGTTAAATTATCTTTCTTATTTGAATTTAAGAGGCCTTTTGTCATTTTTAAACTCTAGCAGGAGTTACTGTTCTTTTAAATAGTAAATGGCGTATAATTAATTGACTTCTTCTTAGAAGGCCCAAAGCGCTTTACGGTTACAGGCCTATCGACCACTTCACACAACCATACACTGATGCTAACAATAAAAAAATTGGAGATTAAAAAACATCCTAATATTTACATTGATTTAGCCAGTATACATTTTCCTGAGATGGTATTTTACAACATTTATGCAAAACAAAAAAAGACAGTGTAAACACAAAGCTCCCAGTAATGGGATAGTCCCGCCCAAAACTCAAAGGCGGATTTCTAACCAACTGCTGCTCTGCAGAAACTATGTCCCAGAAGACAACACAGCTTTTTTTATATTAACATTTTGGCTAAAAAGGCAAAATCCTAATTAAAAGGGAATACTTCAAAAAGGATTGAAAGATGATTCAAAGAAGTCGGTATACTATCTTTTACAATCAAATACATAAATTAGCCCTCTTGTTTACTTCCGACAGAACTTCATGTCCCGTGTTATTTATTTTGCATCACACCAGGACAATTTTAATAAAGCAAACAGCTGAATTTCACAAAAATATATTAAGTAACCCTCAATCATTTATTCCTAAGCAATGAAAACAAACAAACCTATATCAGAGACAGATACATTGATTCAAAAAAGAGAAAAATATGAAGGTTAAAGTAAAAATTTAATTGGAGAGTTGATGTCCTTTAGATTTATTCCTGTCCTGACATACCTTTATGCAAGACAGTTGAGTAAAATCCGATTGGAACCGTCAGGGCTTTAGCTGACCCCTAAAAACAAATATTTCTTTCAAGTCTTCTTGGTTTCTCTGCAAATGTGTCCAACATTGTACCTATTCATTAGTTCACCATGAGAAACCCGGCATTGGTAAAACATTACATTTGATTTTTTTTCGTGTACACTTCACACAGTACAGCAGAGGACAGAACATGACTGCCAGTAAGAGCTGAGTCAATTAGGCGTGAATAAAACCCTTCGGTTTGAATAAATGAGAGAGAGCATGTTAAGTGAATCTCCACGAAAGGCACGGATGACCCTTTCCCATCTCCACATCATTAGCTGGCAGTGTTCCTCTGGTTTCAGGCCTTTGCTGCCTGACTCTGGTGGCGTGGTCATGCTAATTGCTCTTGAAATTGTGCAGAGAAAAGGAACAGAATGTATTGTTTGTGACAGTAAGTGGCAATGACTTGGTTCCCGTCAAAGGGTCTTTCAGAGTTTCTTGTCATGTTTTCCTGATTTTCTTTTTTTTTTTTTTTTATGTATTTGTCAGTCAGCAAGAATAACTGCTCTCATTTCTATGTTAAAATTATTTTTAATAACAAAGATTAGAAATACTAAAAAAAAAAAAACCTTCCAGTGTCTCAGTTATGGTGTGATCCTGAAGCGTTTTTCTGTTTGTGGAGGGCAAGGAGAGTTTAGAACCCATCTGTACTGATCTCCGAATGTGAGAAACAACCAATGCACAGAAAGTGTCACATGTGGATTGGCTCACATGGGATTGAGCCAGCAATGATTGTTATGTAATGCTTTTATGTGGGAGCTTTAGTTATTTTTTTCCAGTCTATGCTGGTTTAGATAACAAACACAGGTGAAAGAGGAGATTAAGATAAGATCAGCAATGTAATCAACTGAAAAGTTAATGGTTTGACCTGCTTTAATACAAAAAAAAACGAGTCTAAGCTATTTAGCTGTAAGTTCTAGTCAAGTTTCAAGTCTTTAGCTCTGTTTCAAGTCAAGTCTGGACTCTTGAACCGTAATTTCAAGTCGAGTCTCTCAAGTGTTTCAAATTCATGTTGGTCAGATAGCATCTCGACTCATTTAGCAGTGATTTTCTATAACATTCATGAGTGTTACTGATGATGCATGAGTCTCTTTTCTACTTGAAAGATGTCTTTCTGGTGAAGAACAAAGTGGGATCGGTTACACAGAGGGAATTAATTCACCAAGCCTGCAGTGTGTGATCAGACAGTCAGGATAACTGCTAGCATGGTTCAGGTCTTTGTTTTTCTCTTATGTCACATCAGAAACTGAGAAAAAGAGACATCTTAATGTCACCTTTTTTTCCACTTTGGTATTTAAATCCACTTCAGTGTCTAACTTGTGACACTTTTGTTACAATAGTGCTTCAATTAGACGATATCTGGGTGCACACTGTAATGAAGGAACATATAGATTGTTTTGTGAAACATGAGACAGATCAGCGGTGGGGTTTCCAGGATTGTATGAACACCAGAACACAAAAGGTCCCAATTAGAAATTGAAGAGCAAAATGTAAAAGTCAAACAAACTGGAGAGAAGACAGAGAAGGCACCGTCAGCAACAAACATCATTCTGGTGCGGAAATGATGTCACTAAAATGTCTTATCTGATGTCAATCATGTGTCGTAGCCAATGGGCTCAACCCTACTGTGAGGAAGACAAGAAAAACAGAAGATGAAAATACAAAACAGCAGCTGTTACAAACAAAAACAAGATTCAAATGTGCAATTTTTGTTTTGAAATGTTCAATATGTCATTTTTTTGATGTATTGTAAAATTGTTCCCAGTAGTCTTTTAAATACGATTGTGCCTTTTTAGCAAAAACAAAAAACCTATCGTTTTCTAGGACATAGTTTCTCCAGAGCGGCAGTAATTCATCAGAAATGCGAAGCCGAAGCCTGCCCCAACTTACCATCACCCATTCATTTACATGCTCTCCCGCTAGCTTACAGACTCTCATAACCTCAGGTCAACGTTACCGGTATAGCAAAAATGGCGATCAATAGCTGTACAGTTGTTAGCCAGATGCCCACTTGGATAAGGAAAATAAAGACGTCCTTTTTCAAACTGCACTTTATCGCCTGCTTATTTACAGCAATTTAAATAAAGAAATACTCAGAAATGCAATTTTAATCTTAGAACAGTTTCGCTATCATGAGAAAAATATCACAAGAACATGTTAAAAACACAATTTTCATAGAAGTGGGTCTTTCATTGTCACCTTTGTGGTCCTGGTTGTGTTCTAGAGAGGAACCACCACCATCTCCATGAGCTCCCGACACGTATTGTAAATCGCCTCGAAGGCACAGTGTCTCCCACACGTGCCCTGCAACAGTCAGCACGCTCGCATGACAACAGCTACGCTTTCATTAATCATCTGTACGTGTAAATTAGGCATGAAAAAAAGTATCTGGAGCATAAAAGATTAGGCACTGCTGTGTGCTGTGGTGATAAATTGGATGATGGAGTAAAGGTAATGAGCTGCTGGCCTGGTGTGTTCCTGATCATGCAAACCTCAGTGAACTTTAAATGACACTGGTATACAATCACAGATAGTGCTCTCTGTTTGACAGACTTCATCGGGTAATTTTTGTTGGCCTCTAAAAAGATCGCACACTTTTTAGTCACGTTGCCACACACACATGCTTTTCATTTGCTTTCCACGGCCATTTATTGCTCTCCTACTTAATGCCTACAATTATTTATCTGTGTTGACAGTATTAAAAGACTTTTTGAATGCCGTGTCTTGGCCCAAAGATTAACAATTCACCAAGCGCCTTATTAGAGCAATTCATCAAATCAGCGGGCAGTGCTGATTAAATCAGCTTGGTAATAAATGGAATGATCTAAAGCCTTCTGACACCCAGAGTCCTCACAACACACCTGCCTGATTAGGAGGCAATTTATCCCGTAGCTTTCTACAGAGTCACACAATTTAATTGGGGAAAAATGCGAATGTCGCTGGGTTCTGCCTGATGGCAAACAGAAAAAAATCTGCACGTCTCCATGAAAGATCTCTGGGAGAGACGTCAGCCCACGAGGGCGAAAGCGCCTCCTGCTGTTGTGAGGGAAATCTTTGCCACTTTTTGCCATCCTAAAGAGGGATGCAGTACCAAAACTGGTACTGTTAGGTACTGGTGCCACATCATCAATTTTTTTACCGCTAAGTTTCAGCCTTTGGAGCATTGCTTAACGTTGCCGGCTTTAAAAGGGGCAGACATGGCGTGCACTACTTTGTTTCAACGTGGCTTAAAAAGACGGACCGTCTCCCTCTTTATCACTGCTTTTCCTGCTCCAGTAAGAAGGGGAGGGGCTGCTCGCGTTCATTTGTGTGAACGCGGATGGCAGAGCAGCTGTGAGCAAAGAGGTCCAAAGTGTGGTTACTTTTTCCAAAGTAGATGCAGACAGCGCGCTTCGTCCTAGATGTAGCAAAAACATGGCTGTAACACTAGTAACCTGTCCAAACACAGAGCTAAATGCCATTAGATTCTGTTTGAGAGAAGCAGAGCGTTTGACAGTCTAAGTGAGACGTCAACAGGTGTGTAAGCTAGCAGTGCACACAAAGAACACGTGACTAAAGAGTGGTTTGTTTTGTTATGTTACGTTGCAAAAGACGTTAAATTAAAATCTTGTCTTAAAAATTCTTTTAAAAATGAACGTTTTTTTCATGTAAATAGTTTGTAATGAGTAAATCTTTGGGAAAACTGTCTACAAGCTGTGTTATCTGCAGTCATCCCACAACTGAATTGCATGGATTGCACAGCATTTAGTCGCAAGACTCATAGGTGAGACTAAAGACACACGTATAAAATGCAAGTAAAATGTTAATAGTCAGGATTATTTTTTTTTATTCTGAGAAAGTCCATAATTACTTGTAATATTTCAGCAAATTTTCTATCTAAATATTTATTTATTTAGGCTTACATGACTTCATAAATCGATAATTAATACATGCTGGGCGGCTTCAAAGTAAAAGAGCTTCTAAATGCAAAAATGAATTTTGTTTTGTCTGTATATTAGGATAAACAACTAACTTTTTCAAATCACTGCAAGAACTTGGAATCATTTGGAAAAAAAATAAATAAAGTAACGATTGATCATGGTGCTAAAACCGAGACAGAAACAGTCAGTTTTAGGACATTAAAAAAAAAAAAAAAAAAAAAAAAAACTTTTTTTCATTACTGTAATTTTACAGTATACTAAAAATAGTTGATAAAAATGCTGGAGTATTAGAGCTGCCATGATAGTAAAAAAACATACATAGATATCACACGAGAACAACGTTAAAAAAGAATGCAAAAAAATAAAACATTTTTACGAGAAGAAAGCCCTAAAATTATGAGAAAAACAGGAAAAAAAAGTTACAAAATAAAGTTAAAAAAGTGTTTTGAAAAATTAAAAATTTACGAGAAAATAGTATTTTAAGAGTAATTGATAATTTTATGAGTAAAAGCTTGTAAGATTATACAAACAAGTCATAATTTTACAAGAAGAAATTCGTAAAATTTTTTTTTTAAAGTTGTATTTTACAAGACTATGTTGTAAAATAGACAGAAAAAAAAAGTCTTACAAAAGGCTTTATTCATCATTGGGATCTGCATGCCATAATGGATTTGAACATCTGCAACTACACTGCCAAAGGTGTAAACAGCACAATCCACTCAAGAAAGTCAAGAATCTTTTTCTAAGAGGTCCAGTTTCCTAGATCTTGTTTTTTAACAGTGTCCTTATACAGTACTTACAATTAATCGATGTGAACTCACTGAAAGTATTTTCTGGAGTAAGTGTGCTCTACAAAAAAACACGAGATTGTTTTTTTTTTTTTTTTTGATATCTAAATGTACCTTTGTAAATAAATCCTCCTTCATAAGTGCAAGACTTTAATCTCGTAAATTCTCTATATATACCTCATGAAATTGAAATTTTATTTTTGTAAAATATTGTTTTTTTCTCACAATGCTGCAAGTTTCTCCTTGAAATCTTTTTTTTCTTACAACGTCAGTCTTTATTACCTTTTTCTCATAATTTTATACTTTTTTATTGTTTTCATTATATTACAACTGCATTTTTGTGAAATGTTGACTTTTTCTCAAAATGTTAGGACTTTATTCTTATATGTTGATTTTGCTTTTTTTTTATGGTTGCCCTAATACTCCATCATAGATAAATGAATTTAAATGAGAAAAATTCAGCTCTAAAAATACTAGTTCATTTCAAAGAATGTACATCAACATGTTTGCTCTTTAGATGAATCTGAGTGAGCTTTTTGGGGGGGGGGGGGGGGGGGGGGGGGGGTTGTCCTCTATGGGTCTACACACACGGAGGGAACATATTAGCTCAGACACTTCAATAATTACAACCATACAAACTGTGAATGTTTTTCATTTATCAAACGAGATGAAACAAAGGGAAAGATATGTAATTTCATTTACATCCTGCTTAATAAAGACAAGATGAAAGTAAATTTAGTTAAATAAAAATGGTGCCAAGTTATTAAAAGGAAAAAAAAACAAATCTTACATTTGCAAAAACAACACCTCCTGGATGTAATGAGACAGCAGGTCTTTGTTTTCTGTAATATCAACAAGAATTAAAGAACAATTACATTCACACAGGACACCCTGTTGTTATTGATTTGGTTTTTGCCTTCTCTGCTCACTCCCTCACCCCTTTTGCTGACCTTTTGTCATTTCCTCATTTAAAACCAATGGACTCACAGGCTGGACTGTCCTCCTAATGAGGCCATTAGTGTTACACAAAGCAGGAGTGCAAACCACAGTGGACACGGACTTTGATGAAGATCCCCTTTCACAGCAACAAGATGGTCAGTTTTTAATTAATAGTACGAAAAGGCAACATTTTGAACATGACATGGATAAAAGCAGAAATAAGTATAGTATTTTCTGCACTATGGAGTGCACCAGAATACACGGTAGTCAGCAAATGGTATATTTATGAACTTTTGTCATTTATAAGGTGCACCAAAATAAAATGCACATTAAGTGAGACTAAAGAGTCAGAGATTAAGTCCTTACGTTGGTCAAACTTTTTTAACTGTTTTTGCAGTAACTGTAGAGCTAGCTTGTAACATGCTACACATTAGAAGCGTCAGTGTGTTAACAATACCTGTAACTCCCAACCATGTTTGTAACACATAAAAAAGCAGACGGAATCTGCTAAAACAAACACTACTGTGATTAAGCTAACTTTCAAACAAAAACAAAACAAAAAAAAAAAACAGCCTGACACTGCTACACGTTAGCGTATTCACAATAACACCCAACCTTGTTAGTAACATGTAAAAAAAAAAATACATATTTCGAAACCACCACATGTAAGCCACGTTAGCATATTTATAAAAACAACCAAACTTGTTTAGAAATTCAGGGGAAAAAAAAACACAATCCAACACCGCTACATATTAGCCTCTTTAGCGTTTATACAGCAACACTCAACCTTGTTTGCGACATATAAAAAAAGAGTCTGATGCTACTAAAACAAACATTATTGTGATTTAGCCAACTCCCAAACTTCTTAGTAACGCATTTAAAAAAAGCAAAAAAACAAGCGGACCAACACCGCTGCACGTTAGCCACGTTAGGGTTTTCACAGTAACACTATAACACCCAACTTTGTTGGTAGAAGAAAAAAAAAACACTGTCCGTGCTGGCCTATTCACAAAAACACCAAAACTTGTTTGGAAATTAAAAAATAAAAAACACACACACACACACAGTCTAATACTGGTACATGTTGGCTGCTTGGAGAGTTTACAAAAACACCCAACCTTGTTCGCAAATTGTCAAAAAAACAACCTGGCGTTTTGACAGAGCGCTGTGTACCTCTCACAACTGCTTCAACATCAGTAAGTAAGTGGATAATAAGGCACACTGTTGCAAAAAAGTACATCTTATAGTGCAGGAAAAATGGAAACATTTTCATGGAAAAAAACACAAAATATCAAACAAAGCAGGTCTGGACTTTTAGCAAAAATTTACCGTTCGCTTTACGTACACATCAAAACAAAAATAGTCCCATCTATCATGTTAGTTTGCCATTAGCTTGTTTCATAACCTTTTTTTTAAAAAGCACGACTAAATAAACGCCTAATTTCTTTACGGATGAAGATTAACTCCCCAGCGCGAGAATTCATATGCTAATGCAGGTCACAGAGTTTTCTTTCGCCCCCGTCCTTGTGTGTACATCCTGTGTTTGTCAATTAACACTCTCTGCGAGCGCGCTGCCTCATCTTTGTGCACTTCTGTGTGCAGAGAGGCGAAAGTGTTGGCAAAAAAAGCGACTGCGAGCATCAGATGGCTGGTGATGAATAGTCAATTAACTAGAAACTTGTTTCCAGGAATGACCAGTGAATGAGGGAGAAGAGGGTCGCTGCTAGAAAAAAGAAAAAAAAAAGAGAGGCATCCATTATCTAGCAGCTAATTATCCAGCCACTGCCATTTCCATCCTCTAGATAGCTGTGTGATTAAAGGGTTTGGTCAATCAAATAGATAACAGGGATCAGAACTGGGAGGATGGAGAGAAAGAAAGATGCAACTCAGCCAGGAAAGAGCTGCCAAAGCTTCATCTGTCTTTTGTGTCTTTGAGGCAATAGATGCTAGAAATTGACCCATGCTTTTAAAAAAAGTCATTTAGTTATTTATTAGATTAGTCTCCCTTCATGACTTTATTAGACAATGTGCAGATATACAAGTGTGCGAGTCATTTTAAATATTCAGTGTGTCAAGAATCTAAAATATAAAATAAGCACTTGCCTGAACAAGCGGCAGTTTCTTATTGTCTAGAATCGTGAAAGCACTCCAGGCCTCCAGGTGCCTTCTTCTCTACAAACCCCTGCCTGCCTCACCTACTAATAACTATCTAGACCAGGTGTGTCCATCCAATCAGAATGCAAGGGAAGGGGGTTTATAATCTGCTGAATCCCTTTTGGGGTCGCAGGGCTGCTGGACCCAGCTACTGTTGGGTAAAGGTGGGGTTCACCCTGAACAGGTTGCCAGTCTGTTACAGGGCAAAAACAAATGTCAGTATTGGTAAATGATTTGTCTGGGAGTTTTGTCATGGGAGCATGACTTAAAGTCTTTTTCCTTGAAATGTCCATGCAGGTATCCTTTCTAGAAGCCTTACCGCAGAACTTTCATGAACAATATACAGCATTCAATATTATATAAATAACTCTTCAGTAATCACTGTTATTCTTTTTTTGGTCTATTGGTACTTTAAGGATGTATGGACGAAAAAAGTCCAAATTTATTGGAAAAATAAGGACTATTGTATAAAATCAGTGGAACAAGATTCTTAGTAAAAAAATGTATTGCTACTTTTCTTTGGCCTTAAAGTGGATTTGTTACAAATGGAATGACTTTGCACTGATTTAAGTATTACATTGAATCCATGGGGTATTTTTATTTCAGTTTTTAAGGCATCACAGAATTCTCATTGCTAACATTCATAGATTTGTTAAACAAAACAGCGATGTGCTTGTCCGTGCCCCGGATGTTTTTAACTGTTTCTGGATTTGTTTCTTTCTTTTGGCTCTGCTGGTTGTGTTTTCACTGTGGATTCTCGTGTCAGTGTTCGGTCAGTACATTCCGCTGTAAGTCAGCTTGTTGGCAGCTGTGGCGAGCAGCAGGAATTTGAGCCCTGAGCGTTTCCCAAAGCATCCAGGAACATCCTGTCTAGCTGATGCAGCACCTGTTGTTTGGAATGGAAAATTCATGTGCGCAAACACAAAGCCCACTCAAATGCAGCAGAGTAGACTGGGATTTCAACCCCGATGCGCTCTGCCTTCATTAAGCTCAGCTCATTTAGGGTAGCTGTTGGCGCTCGCCGCACACCGCCCTCAACATACTGACTAAGGGACAGATTTCTCTAGGTCGAACATGCACCTTTTTTAGTTATTCTTCCTGATTTCAAAAAATAAGGCTGATACCTAAAGGGTTAAAGTTCACCTGAGAAGAAGTTCCACTTTTAAAACCAGACGGGATAAAAAAAAAAATGAAACATGCAATACTATAAGTTAGTCATGTGATACGTATCGGTACGAAACCAAAGTGAAAAGCTGCTGTTTAGTGTCAGGATCAGTGGATTCACGTTGATCACGTGAAATGTCAGAGTTACGTCAAAGAGCATGTGTTAAATAGGCATCACTGGCAACATCTCTGGTGTTAAAGGGTTCAAACTGTTGGCTTGACTTTTGGGTGAAACACATGCAAACTTTGGTCTGCACTCAGATGAAAAAAAGCCATCTAATGAATGACATTAGTGTGTGTAACATTAACGCTGTGTCGTAATGAATGTCTTTGAATGGGCATGTGAAGAACAAAGCAAGGTCACTTTCAGGTAAACGGCAACAATAATGAGAACTACAATCAAAGGTATGAAAAAAGTCACAGCCATGCGAAGACCTTAAACCAATCAGAGGGCACCTCAGGACTTGTTTAGTGTTGATCAATGATGGGTGTTGATTCGCTCATTAGGCCCAGTGCAAAGCCTAATTAGGCTCACCGCTCTCAACTGGTGTTGCATCACAACACACATGCCTGCAAACCCGCAGAAACACAAGCGCTCCACACCCCCGACCAACAGCTTCCTGAGTGATCAATGTCTCTGTCATCTGGGGCTGCGTCCGGGGCGCCGGCCAGGCCCGAGGAGCTGCTGCAGCCAGGCTCGGGGCTGACATTAGCGGACACAGGGTGAGTGATGTTAGCCTGTTTTTTCCCCAGGGGGGGCATAGGAGGCAAGGGGATGTAGCTCAGCCCAACGCAGTGGGCTCGGAGAAAGGTCATCGCCGAGGCTGCTGTGATTAATAGGACAAGAAGCCGAGCGTCCGCGATGCCATTATCAATATCCACGGCCAGTAGCTGCTCCGGCTGCATATGCAGTAGGAGTGTCCGCATATGAATATGGGAAGAGAAACGCAACGATGCACAAACCTGGAGGAGTCATCCTGGCGTCAGTCCCATCGGTTAATGTGAGAGGTCAGCTATCAATTAGATCATATTTATTCACAACAGCAGCTCTGACTCAACCTGATTCTGGGTAATGACTCACAGCGCACAAATCCAAGAGGTGAAAGTGTGGGGGACTCAAATGTCAGCGAAGCCTCGGCGACAAACATGACATTTAAACAGACATCTGTTTCTTTATTCTGTTTCCCCACCAAACCAAAAATAATCTTCCTGCCATGTGAATCAGGGACAAGACCATTTTAAAAAAAAAAACAGTCTCGAGAAACCATAAATTTACATTTTTCCTAAGATTCAACCATTTATTTACAGTCATCAGCATCTCAAAGAACTCTGGCAATATCCCCGATATCTAAATGAGTTTTCTAATTATTATGGGATGGCCACATAACGGCTTGACGTCCATTTTGTGGCAACGTTTTAAACTTTTTGTTTACCTGGTTAAGTCTTTAACCACCCCAACTAAAATGTTGTTGACCTTTGATCTCAGAGAAATGATGCCATCTTGAATTTCCCCCAAAAAACATGCACATTTAGTACCAGGTACAAATTTAACTCCTAGCAATTTCCATCAAGCGCTTCACGACTCCTTGAGCAGCTTTGGGAAGCTACTTGAGAAAATAATTTGGAATTAGACATATATTTTTAACGACGTCACTGTGGCGAACTCGAAAAGGTGGTGTCCCTCTGTTGGTCATACATTTTTGCTGAAATATTGTAAAATATGAATCGTTGGCTCAAGCTAAACAAAATGATATAACACACAATATGAGCATATTGGGAATTTGGCCGTGGTTGCCTAGGAAACCTCCTGTTGCCAAGGAAATTAATATGTTTACTTTTGCAGATTCTTATAAAATGTACATAGACCTGTTTGTCAGTCCCAGGTGACCAAAAATTAAAATGATGGCAATGGAGATAAAATCTACAGAAAAGCAACCATTTTGAAAAAAAGAAGTTTTTCCTGAATTTGCCTCATGCAGCTCTGACAAGAGCTGCAAAGGTGGAGAGTGCATGATCAGAGGCTCAGCCAGTGAGGGTAGGTAAAAAGGGGAAATTGGGGTGTGGCGTGGGCAGGAAGCTCTCACTGCAACGCCGCTCAAAGCTTTAATTATTTTCTCATTATTTTCTGTTTTAAACTGTTCAAGATGAATTGTTCGTTCTTGGTCCTAAGCGTCAAATACATGTCTCCCAAAAATGTGACCTGTGAATGCTTTTCTTTTTTTGTTGCTGTGACTATAGCACTGCTCTGAAGCGACTTCTATTGCTTTCTCCATAACCCCCCTCTTTTTCTGATTTCCTTCCCCCAACTATTTAGCTAAACCCATCAACCCCAACAAGCAAATCCTGCTTCCTTAAATCAATTAGCTTCTGCATGTTGAGTGAAACTAATAGCCCTGCTGAATCCTAGATTAAATATGTTAGATACAAGCCGCGAATGATAGTTAAGATAATTAAGAGTGATAAATCCTTTTGAGGGAAAGTGAAGAGGGGTGAGTGGGATAGAGTCTGAACTTGCTAAATGTGGATAAAACGACGGCTTGTGCGAGACGAGGGAAGATCAAGATGGGACAGTTTAATGGGATGAAAGGCCAAAAAAAAAGGAAAGATGATCGGAATGGAGAACAAAGTGGCGATGCGAGCTGAAGAGAGCCGGTGATGGAGATGGGAGTTGTTTTCAGCCTCGCCCCGAGCTGCCCAGATGGCGAGGACTCATCTTCATCTAGCCCTTGGTGCATTTGGCAGCAGCTACTCTTCACCACTGGCCACTGTAGATCTCTGTCTCCTGTCTCTCGTTGGGAAGTCGCATTGACGCAGGCTGTGAAGGATCGCTCCTCTTTTTCACTCTGCACCCCGTCTTGAGGTTGTACCACACTGACCTCCGCCTGTTTTCCACAGAGATGTTCAGAACAGTGCCCAGCAGTACTTTTGGCACATCGCTGTGAAACAAAGAATGTCAAAGGTTTACCTGGAATATGCGCAGATAACACCTTTTTTGTTTTTTTACAGACACTTTATAGATATCTTGAATATTCAAGGGTTTTACCACACATAGACTGAATCTTTACTTACTTTTCCGATTATTTATCTTCCTACGTCTGATCTCTTATGAATAAAATGATCCCTATTTCCTATGAAATATGGAAACTTCATCTGTTTAAAACCCACGAAAAATGAAAAATATAATCAAGTAAAAAAGAAATAATGCAAGATTTGAAAAATGGTAACTTTTTTTTGTTTAAATAAATTATTCAGTGAACCAGTTCCAGAGTTTTGGCAACAACAACAAAAAAAGAAAACTTGCACAAAAAAAGTTTAAAAACTTAAATTCAAAATTAAATTGGTCCTATTAAAACAAAAACTTGCGCTCTAATCTTTTACATCTGTTGTGTAGCAGCTGATCAGTTTCATTTTTACTTTTCCAGCAGAAACTTTGTGTTGCCACTTTGTTCTAATCCTCAATTAAAAAGAAACTTTTTTTTAGGCTCAATGACTTATCTGAAACAATAATTTCGTTAAAGATTTTGCAAAAGTTCAAATCTATTTTTCTGTGGTGTACATGCTGGCGTAGTGATGTTGTTCATTGTTCAAACAAATTAAAAGTTTCCACCATTTATATTTTCTTAAATATGCGTCCAAATTCAGAACCTGCTGATCCTTTTTGGGGTCACAGGGTTGCTGGAGCCTAACCCAGTTAGTGTTGGGCGAAGGCAGAGCACACCCTGAACAGATCACCAGTCTGTTGCCGGGCCACAAACTCACACGTACAGACAATTTAGAATCTTCAGTTAAGCTATACAGCATGTTTTGGACTGTGGCAGGAAGCCAAAGATCCCAATAGACACATGTATGAGAAGAGCATACAAACTCTCAACAGAAAGATCCGTGCTGGGATTTGAACCAGGTCCTTCTTGATTTAGGGTGAGAGGGCTAACCACTGCACTAAACTTTTAAAAACAAGATTTTTTTGCTCATCTTTTGAACTATGATGGAACTCTAGCAGTGGGCTTGTCAGTTTAAGGCCACGTCACGCAGCAACTGCCTACGTTTGGTTTTTCGTTATGCAGGCGTGAAATCCTTAATTCATGAGTGTTTCTTGCGTTCCTCATTCATCGATGAGCGCAGATGTGTGTCGAGGGTTTTGGCCAACCGGTCTTTAACTGAATCAGATTTTTAAATGTTCAAAGTTGTGAGAATTACGCAGTTTATGTATATTTTATGCAGTTTAAACGCCATTATTATCTAAATTTTGTACAATTATGCAAAAAGTTTGTGATATTAATACACACATTTGTGGCTTGTCACAACCTTTCCGCGTCTGCCCACATATGTCTAATGGACTTTTCACGCATGTACTACCATTGCCTAACTTTTATATCGCGTATGCGGCACAAATATCACTTTAAAATTACGTAATTGATGCACGAATCATTAATGAATGGCGTATAAACAGCACAATAATCATGCACGATTCGTTTATTCTGTGACGGGTATATAAATCTTTCATCCCTCCAGCAGTCTATACAACCACCCCAGCAGGAGCCCCAACCAGGGGAGTCTGACTCCCCTGGTTGGGGCGAGGGCCCCCGATGCGTAATGACGCAACGTGATTTCTGAATGCTAAAGGGAAGAAATTCAATGAAGCGTGAGTTTACGCCTTCTTTTCATAGATTATTTGTACTTCTTCCATGGTTTTAACATGGCTCATTCATGATCCATCTGTGAAAGATCACGACTTTTCTCAATTTTTCCACGAATATTCACGTATGGCCAATTTTCATCGGTGCACAAAATACACGTAGTGGCTTCAAGGAATAAATCTATTGTTTAATGTATAGGAAAAAACAAATCAGTAATAGATGCTTGCCAATATCTTTGATCTACACCAAAAAAAAAAAAAAGCCACTGGAGCACTCCATCTAATGAACCATTACAAATTGGAAGTAGACCTGAGTTAGATCCTCAAAGAAAGGCTAACTTTTGACTTTTTAATCACTTTCCATAGTTTAATCAATGGTTCTCAACAGCAGCATCGCTCCATTGTTTTTTTGGTTTAATGAAGAAACAAAAGACATTGTCTTGATTTAAAAACTATAGATCCAAAGTTACACTTATTTTGCCTCAATATACATAACAAGGATGTGGCTAAACTATGAATTATATTTGTAAATCTCCCACATAGCTATTCCTTATATTCCATACTTAAATGCAATGCCAATTGAAGTACTAAATGTTGCAGTTCCTAAAATGGCCACTGATAACTGGGTCCATAATAAAACAGCATTCTATTGTCTACCATCTTGAAATGTCCAACTTTAAGCCATGAATAAACTCAAAAACAACCTAGTTCGCCAAATGGTTCAATTCGTATTTGCTTATATTCCAAGAATGTCAACAATTGTGTGATTATCTTATGCACCTTTAGGGGTGTGATTTCTTCGAATAACAGGTGGGTGGGAGTAGTACCAGTGCTGAACTGGTACTTTTGAAACTGTTCTGGTGCCTTACTGTGATGAGGATGCAAAATGTTTGATTGAACCACTGTTTAAAAAGGAAAAAAACACAGCCATTTTTTATCCAAAGACATTAAAGTCTGACAAAGCAGTATCACAGGGTGAAGGGGAGCGCTTGAATGTTCCTAAGATTTTTTCTTTTATTCTTTCAGACAGTCTCCATTTTCATACACCCTGAAGTGTCAGTCTTTTTCGGAGCACTGTACAAGTCACTCTTATCCAACAGGTCAGTGAATTAGAATCTTTTCCTGCGAAGCACAGGCAAACTTTTGCTCATATGACTGAAGCTCACCCTCACGGTGGGTGGAGCCATCCATCCACCCGCCCACTCAGTGGAAAGATGAAATGAATGGCTAGAGCTCTACATGAAACTGAACAGAATACAAGCGACTGACATGTCCAAAAAGAAACATCAAAATGAAGCACAGACATACGTGTTTTTACCTGTAGTACCGTATGTATTGGTACCGGTACCAACTTGGCATTTACCCATCCCTTGGTGAGAGTGCTGTTGAAGTTCCTCTTGATAAAAGAAGTTGGTAGGTGCCACAAATAGAACAAAAGCTGGGGGATTATATGATGAAAAGTGAGAAGTTCCTGTCATGACTTTGAACCTGTCTGTCTCAATAAAAGGAAAACTTACTGAGAGCTCTGAAGACCGCCGCCTCCCAAAATTGTCTTTTCTTTTCCGCTGTTCACCCTCAACTTTCTGTGGTGGTTGTCTTGCAGAGGTAGAGCGAAGTGTGAACGGTAACAAGGCCTGTAAGAAAGCTACCTTGTGTATTCTTGTTACTTAAAAAAAGTGAACTTTTATGTTAGTTTAATCTTTGTTTCCAAAAACTTTGTTGTGAAGGTGAGGGTTTGTTTATTTCCGAAGGATTCTCCTTCTCCTGCACCTCCCTCACAGCCTCACCGGCTAATACAGCCTAATTTCCCACTGTAATGGCTGCCGTGACGGCTTTGAGATTAGCCTCGATAAATATAAAGACCAGCAGTTTTACTGCATGGCTCATTGGCATGGCAGATGACAGTTATTACATGCTGCGGGTTAAGGGGAGAAATCCGAAAGAAGGGGCTGGCAGAAAACGGCAAAGGCAGATGGATGATAATGGAAGAGCAGATGTTTTTCTTCGCAAGACTGAATAATAAACATTTGCTTAATGATTTTTTGCATATTAGCGACTACAAAAAAGCCTCTGGAATTCACACAGAAAACTATGTTGAGATGGAGGGGGTTGGTTGAGGGAAGGTAAGATTCCTGCTATATTCCCTTGTTAGCAAATTTAAATATTGCAGGAAGCAGCTCATGCTGTTCTTTCTGTTTTTGTCAAATAAATCAGTGAAAATAAAAGCCTAGAAAAAAAAGTTACAGCGCAGTTAGCATTTGCAGAGACAACGCAAGTGCATTGAAATATTCCTTTTTGGAAGATTCGTTGTGATTTTTTTACCTCTTGTGGAGAAGAGAAACACAGAACTGACAGCCTGTAGGGCTCTGTGAAGTCATTTTGATGGGATGAATACATTTCACAGGATACATTTCAGTCAAAAAGTTTCCATAAAGTTGAGCTGTAACCCGACATCAACCCCTGGGCATACCAGAACACATTAGGACTTTGTCTTTTTCAATGCATTCGATATTTTTTGTGATTTTTAAAGACCTACTCCAATGAAAATGGTGTTTTTAGCTTGTCTCTTCTGATGCAGAAGATATATTGTACACAGTTTTTTTTCTGCTACATCAATGTTAGCTTGGGGTTGTGATGGGCTGTAAGCTAGTGGGGGAAAACGTAAAAAAACGGAATGCTGTCATATCAACAAGGGGTTGTTCAGCTCCAACAGCCACAACTTAGAGGCAGATTTCTGATGAGCTCCTGCTCTGCAGAAACTGTTTTGGTAAAACCAGCATAATCCTAGTTAAAAAAATCACCCATTTATAGTAGATAAAATATAGCTGGAGTGGGACAGCTTTTGCCACATTCGAACCTTTGAAATAAATAAATACATTTACTGTAAACAAGAGTCAAAAAGCGCAAACACATAATAGTGATTTCAGTTTTTCAAAACAGACGTGTCTCGGAGCCAACTGCAATGTTATAATCCCCAATGACTTAAGGTCCAGCAACAGATGCTGAGCAAAACATATGCGGTCACTGAGCTCGAAGAAAAAGCAACATGTTACTCCCAGCTCTGCCTTCAACTGCAGATTTATTCTGGCAAGTCTGCTCCAATCCACCCCTGAAAGCAGAAAGCGTGTGATGGCTACACGCGGAAGTCTGGACCAAACATCTGCCGCTGGCAGGATCCGGCACATTTCTAATCCAGTCAGCAGTCTCGTTATCGGATGGGATCTTTTTGAAGCAGAGAGAACAGAAGACGTATTTTTAGGTCCACCTGCAGTCGACGTTACTGTGCTGCTACCTGCTTTTCTCTCTTTCCTTTGAACTCATTTTCTTTGTTGGTTTTCATCTCTTGTGCGGCTCCATGCTGTGTGGCTTCTTTGTATATTATGGAGACTGACTGCAAATCTGTGCAATTGTTAAGCAGAAATTCACCTCATGTGCACCAGAAAAAAAAGACATGAAGCTCAAAAAAGTTCTTTAGAGTCCAAAATTATTCCAAACATTAAATATCAGTAAAGTAAGAACTTAGAAAAAAACAAAGCTGTTATTGAACCTCTGGGATTTCACTGCAGATATTTAGGATTACTGTGTCCTAAAACAACAAACACTTTTTGTGAAAAGTTGCAACAAAACTTGCAGTGTTTTTACTTTTTTTTTTTTTTTTTTTTTTTTAAGAACTTCCAGAATGTTCATTGATAAACAAACTTCACATTCTCATATTCCTTTTATTGGGACATGTGCATCTGGAAAATATCGCACCATCTCACCACACCAATCTGATAAATTTAACATACACTACACATATACAACACATACACCGCTGTGCTTTCATTTGATATAAATAATACTGTGAAACCCAAAATGAACTTTTGGTGTCCTCTCTGCTCACAACAATCAAAATATTTGTGTTTTGACTTAAACATACTTTGGAGAAAAATGACATTCTGCACCGAAGACTTATAAACTAAAAAACACATCGTAAGCAGATGAAGCCTCAGATCTACATGTCCTCCACAGAATCTTGATCCATTTCAAAAGCATCATTGGTGAGTCTCTGGTTGTGGAAAAGGAGACCAAAGCTTTGAGGAGCTGATCTGGTTTCTTCTGTCAGCATTGATCTGCCCTGTTTTGGAGAAGGTTCTCTCAGATGTCTGTAAAGGTTTATTGTGGAGGCAGATCTATATGGAATGATTTTCCTGCAGACTCTACACTCTTTCTTTGTGACATCAATGAAAGTGAGATAGTACCAGAATTTCTTCTTCTTTTTCAAGTCACGCAGTTTCTTTGCGTAAACGTAGTTTCTCGTTTCTTGAAGCAAAATTGTCACCCCTGTCAAAGTTGCAAGGTGTGAAACAATTAAATTTGCGTTAATCGCAACACCACAAATACCTGGAGGATTATTTTTTGCAAATTCATACAACAGAATCTGTCAGGCAGTATATATATATATATATATATATATATAGATATAAACCGTATTTGTATATTAAGAACTTTTGTTGACACACCTTATTCCCCAGTTTAGAGCAACAGTAGAAAAGACATGAGTGATTTTAATATTTCAAAGATGGGCAGGGCTTTTATCCGAGAACTACAGAGCATGATGGTATGAAACTGCTGAAATGACGTGGAACTCACACAAGTTGACCAATCACAAAACTCAACTTTATTACCTCGTTTCAACCTCTAGGGGACAGCACACAGACGGTCTTTAGACTTTAATTTTAGGAATCTGACAAGGACCAACGGTCAGGACTTTTAAAGCCCCATTTGCACAGGTCAACAGCCAAAATAAGTTGATTTACTGTTTAGTTACCCTTTAACCTGTTTAGTGAATTTGGCCATTTTGAAGCCTGGAACGCAGCAGAAGAGAAAGAAAATCTGAGGAGGAGATGAAATACAATCAGGTGACAAAAGAGGAACTGAACAATTTAGACTTTGGACTTAAGTTTCTTTGAAACACACTTTTGCTTTGTCATCTGGACAAAAAAAAATTATAAAAGGGGGAACCTTCTCTCTGAAAGGATGCTGCTACTGCGAGGTCGGTGCATGTTCTCTACCTGTTACCATGACAATGCTTTGCATGGTTAAAAGAAATAGCTAACCTAAAAATTTAACATTATTAAAGTGTTACAATGTAGCAAATTATTTATTTTGTAAGTGACCGCAGTAAAAGCTGAATATTGCCCTTTGAGGTGTCCATTATCAGAAAGGAATTAACTTTGGGGAAACAACCATCCTCTGCTTCACGTCGGACAGTTCAGGCCTTCGCAGCATTTATTACTGTATGCATGTTTGTGGCATATTTGTCAACCTGATGTTAGTTTTATTTCAGTTTAATGTTTTGGGTAATGTTGGTTGAAGTTGTAAAAATATGACGTTTTAGGAACCAGTTACAATTCAAATTTTAAACAAATCTTGTTTTGAGGGTAATAATAACTTAAAACTAGAACGTTTATCTAAAGTGTTTCCTTACATTATGCCCAACATTACAGACATATGAAGATTTCCATCCCAACACCAAGAAGACTGTAGACTTATGACTTTGCAAAAAAGGTCATAATTTCATCAATTTTGTGAGAAAAAGTACCATAAACTGTATTTTGTCCATGGACTTAAAGCATATTCTGTCTATTTGGAACGTAATACTGTGCAACACCCCTGAACCAATCACAGTATATGTGCATACTTTCTCTTCCACCCTCTGCAAAGTCTTCCAAAGGCCATTCACTCAATGCAACAATCAGAAATGACCTTAATGTTGACAACAAGGACACCAGCAATGGATTACTTGTCATTTTGACTGCATAACAGAATCATGGCGTCGGAAGATGAATTACCCTGCAAACCAGGCAAGACAAGTGGTGTGTGTGTTCATTTAAACCCGATTTATGTATTTAACGGCGTTGGACGTGGGCGTACGTGACAAAGTGCCAACGGCACCTAATTCAGATGTATTACAGCCTGCGCGCGGCACCTCTGACTGACAGGCAAAACATAATGCTTGGAAACAATTATTTGCACGCTGGGTTCAACTCTGAGTTCGGTGACCCGCTTGGTTTTGATGATGAATGTTTTTAAGGGGGTGGGGTGGTTTGGGTTCAAATTAATTCCCTCCATCAGCATCCATGAACGTCCGTTTTGGGAACGGCGAGCTTTCCTTTGACGAGTGCCCTCGGTCTTATCGCCGTTGTCGCGAACAATGCTTTCACCCTCGCTGATTTAATCACAGCCTGTCAATGTGTCTGTTCCGTGATGATTTGTTGAGCGTCTGCACAGACGGAAGGCTACTTTTAATCAATACGTCAACAGCAATGACAGGCTTGTCAGTGAGAAGTGCACCCCGTTGTTTGGCCGTGTGACACGTTCTTTTCACGTCTTCTTCAATCCCTCGTGTTGGGCGGCTCTCTGTTAAACCATCGGAATCTGTTTTCCACGTGGCGACTTAAGCAGTTTGATATGCTCCCCCTTCACTTCTTCATTCTGTTCCTGTGCTTTTCCTCCCTCCCCTGGCCCGTCACCTCACGCCGGCGTTCGAAGCACAACAGGCTTCTTAGTTATCTCGTGTCTCTTTACGCTCCATCTTCCACAACCTTCATCAAGCAGAGTGAAAGAAATGCTCAGACAAAAACAACATCATTAAACCCTGAAAATGTCCTCCTTATTCGTTTTGAGCGTTTGGGCGCCACGCTTCACGTCCATTTAGGAAGCGAAACAATTCAATTTGCCGTGCCTGCATCTCGCTTAATTCTGAGCTGTAAAACATGCCTCTTCGAACAAACGGGGGTTTTTTTTCCTGTAGTGGCTGCAAACATGCTTTCCTCTGAAATCTCATTTATTAATCGTACAAAATGTTTAAGAAAATTAATAAATAAAAGCAGCAGCCAAGCCTTGTGAGGAAAAGCTGCAAATTGGGTTTTCAAATAGGAGTGGTACTGATTTATTGGATATAATCATTGAGGAAAAACTGGAGAGTTTTTCTTTGAACACTGCCCAGAATGCATATACTGTGTGCATAATAGAGAATCAGGCATTTGAAAACAGTTTAATGTAAAACAGGGAAAAATTAGCTCAGAGACAAACAATTAGACAAACCTGATATCGATGTGAACGATGCATAATTAGAAAGCGTCTTTTGGCAAATTTGTTTACGTAATTATATAAACTTGTTGAAACAAAAAATGAGTCACTTTAGAGTTGCACATGCATAACATTCAAAACATGGACAAAAGTCACTTGGGGATGAATGAGGTATCCAAATGTATATATAGATAATACAGTAGCTATCTGTTGCCCAGAATAACATTTATCTGGACTGCTACAAACGGTTTCAACCAGAGGTGAGGACTTAGGCTCGGATTCCTGCTTGTTTCCGAACATACTCTGCTCTAGCAAGCTCTGATTTGCCTGGCGTCTATGAGCCGGATAATCAGCTGTGAGAACGGCACTGATTTCTGGAACTCCTGCAAACACACATCGACCCTTAAAGCCCCAACTTTTTAAAGCTCTACTTTTGATCTTTTTTCTAAGCATTGCTAATGGTCTTTTAATTATTATTGTGTCATTTTTAGCCAAAATTTGAAAACCTGTGAACTTAAAAATAAATAAATAAATAAAAACATTTAACACGCCCCCATTCCATTACTGAACTTTCAGACTACCAGTTGCAGCTCCTCAAAAGACCGCTGGAAGATGGTGACAGAAGGTAGAATACCCCCCCCCCCCTCTCCCCCCAATCATGAACTTTATTGACAACAGTGAATAAAAGGGGTAACTCTTCTGTGATTAGCTGTTCTGATTTTGAGTAAAAGCTTAAGTATTGGGGTGTTTTTGTTTTGTTCTAAAAATTAGAATGTGGAATAACAAAAACAGATGATCTGTTGGTTCTTGTTTTGTTCCCATTTTTTCAGATCCACTGAGATTAAGAAGGACATTATGGCGCCAATGCATGAATGTATTTATGGTCAAACTCATGCGGTTCCATATTCACATTTAAGAGCTACCCAATACAGGCACAAATCCCGCTGAGCTGCACCCCTGAGGCAGACAGGGATAAGAGCCCTTTTATAGTGGAGCAATGAAGGTGTGGCCCATCAATCTTCAATTCCAGCTTTGTCCATCACAGGGTGGCAGGATTACTGGAGCCTTTCCCACCCACTGCTGGGCAAAGAAGGGGTACATCCTGGATGGGCCCCAAGTTCATTGTAGGACCACACAGAGACACACAACCACACACACTCAGATTCTCACTTTTAGAATCACCAACTAACCTATGAAGCATGTTTATGGACTGTGAGAGGAAATCAGAGTTCCTGGTAAAAATCAGAGAACATGCCAACTCCGCACGGAAAGGACGTGGCCGGGATTCGAACCAGGGTTGCCTCGCTGTGAGGTGAGAGCACTAACCACGACACACTAATACAGCCTGTCACTGTTGTTCTACATAAGTGAAGTTCCTGACTGTCAAGGATTAAAACAAGTGACGCTTCATCCATGAGTCAATGTAACATGACATAAAATCTCCTTTGTTTGTTTGGTTTTAATCCTCAAGAGTGATTTGATGTCAGGATTTGGTGGAAAAGACCCCAAATGCAGGAGACCAGACTTCATGGCTGATTCATAGTTAAAATTTTACTTTATTACCTCACAGAGTGAAAGAACAAAGGGGTAACCTGACCAGTGAGAACTAAGAATCAGACATGTCAATACACTGAGGTCGATTTACTAAAATAAGTGGTGGATGATTACCAGCCTGAACCTGGTGTGACTGACAGGGAAAACCTAAAAACAGACACGACAAGAACAAAACAGCAGACAAAAAGACACAATCCTCACATTCTAGTGTGACTCTAAAATAGAAAAAACAGTTACCTTTAAATACAAAAAAGATATGTAGCAAATAAGGAATTGTTTGCACATGCTCTACTTTTGTGCAAATATTATGTTTGGCCATCTGCAAAACTAATTTGGTCCTCCAGGCCTGCCGTCCCCATTAATACAGAGCTTCCAGGTACCCCAATATTTCTAACCTTCATTTTGCTGGAAATATTAGGACCTCTGTGGTCTTTTTCCCATCTGGGCCATGAAAAAAGTCACCAGCATGTGCAGGTTATTAGTAGTTGTATGCTAGCACATCAACTATTAATTAGCTGGTGATTAGAGTCAGCAGGAAACAATGAGACATAGCCTGAGGAGGCCATTGTCCTTGTGCTCCGAAATAATAAATCAACCTCAGTTGAAGACAGTATAAGGTTCTCCCCATGAATGTACTTAAGTCGGATTGGTTTCTTCGACAAAGGAACGCAAAGTTACTTCATTGTGTGCCTTAGTCCCAACTGCTCTTGCGGGGTGGATTGCCAGTGGGCAACAATGGGCACATTTGTATGGATGGGGCACACAGGTGGCCTGCACGAAATGTTGAGATGGACTGAATGGTAAGCCCATAGACTGAAAATGTTCATGCACATTTTTTTCTACTGGCATGCTGCAGGCAACAGGTAGTTATGGGCACTGAAGCAGCTTTCATACCAAGCATTTGGACGCACATTTAGCCCATGGTGTTCACACTGGACAAGCAGGGAGGGGCTTCTTTTCTACTGTTTGCGAACACTTGTCTGCCAACTAAAGTTGGAAGCGACTTGATCAGAAGTGTCAAAATGATGCAAATCTCGCTTTTGGGTACAAAAGAGAAACAGTTTGGTTCGTTGCTATCATTTGTAATTCACGCAGACAGTAACGTTGTCTGACAGAGACAATCAGAGGTCCTTAAATTAAACGTAGAATCGGTGTGTAAACTTACTTAGTCGATGTCAGACACTGTTATTTTCTGTTATTTCCCCTGCTGAACCTATTCTGTAATAAAATGCACAGCCACTTTTCATCATTTAGCCGCTGGTTAGCTTGATGGTGCCCAGAAATTGGAGTGCGTTTTGGGGAAAGCCCGGTCTCTTGTGGAGAGATGGCATCCATCCCACTTTGGACGGCGCCACTCTTCTTTCTAAGAACATTTTGCTAGCATTAGTCGTGAAACCTGACAACCAAGAAAGGGGACCCGGGCACAGAGCAGGAGTTTACAACTCTCCTATGAGCTCCCTTTACCGCTGGTGTAAACCCCATACAGAGGTAGTCCAGCAGTTCCTAGCTTTGGAAAGGAAAGTGAAAGACAGAAACCTAAAAGTAAAAGCTACAAATAATCTCAAAAACAACAAGCAAAATTATGATGTCATTAAATGTGGGTTACTAAACATCAGATCAATTTCCTCTAAGGCCCTCTTAGTCAATTAGTTAAGTAATGATAGCAAGCTTAGCCTGCTAGCCCTAACAGAAACCTGGCTACAACAGGGTGACCATGTTAGGTTGCATATGATGGACTGAACAGTGGTTTGTGGGATATTCAAAGCTTAAAATCTTTTTCTAACCTAGCCCTGCTTTAAATTTTTCCACATGTTTATCCCTGACCTGTCTGGTGGGTTCCTTACACTTCATGATGCTGTTTTCTCCCCAATGTTCTCTTGACAAACCACAGAGACTGTCACAAAACAGCTGGATTTGTGTACTGAGATTAAATTACACACAAGTGAATTCTATTAAGTCATGAAGTCAACATTTGATCAGTCACCAACCATCAAGCAACTTCTGAAGACAATTGGATGCACTCAGAGAAAGGGGGCTGAATGCGTTTGCACACTGCACTTTTCTGTTTTTTTATTTGTAAAAAAATTGAACTCTTGTACAATTTGTTGATCTTTCATATACAAATCCAATAAAATATATTTATGTTTGTGGTGATAAAGAGAGAATATGTGGATAAGTTCAAGGGGAAGGAATACTTTTGAAAGCCACTGAAAATAAAATGGATTTGAATTGAATCCATGCAATGGCAGATATGGATTACCGTTTGTCACCACCAAATCCAAATCAAATCAAAGTTTAATTTGATTTACCTACTAAAGCAAGTTTAATGGCCATGTGTTTTGTACATGGAGTCCAAAAATGGTGGTAAAAATTTGCAGGGCTACACTTGAACACAAATGTTTTAGTCACAGAAGCTCAAAATCCTCCAAATGTTTATGCGCATTTACATGTAATTAAGAGTGGCCGGCGTGAACGTAGCTTTATACAACATGTAAGGGTGAAGTAGGTGAGACGAGGTGTGTCATTTCCTTTTCTAACACACACACACACACACACCCAACCCTGTGCTCTGCACAATGAGCAGGTTAGTGTTTTCAGGTGATACGAGCATGAGCCTTGCATGCATCCTGACCTCTAGAAATTGGGAAACTCTGCAATCAGTTTTTGTGGGCAACCTTTTGCATTACCCAGTGTGCAGCATTTGCAAGTGGTCAGTGAGGGACCAGTACATGCGCCTTAATAACAACTGTAGTGCCGTATTAGGATACCATATTACAGCAGTATGTCAAAAGTGTGCGTAACTTACATTCTCCTTGCAAATCAACCCATTCTCACTCCCAGGTCGTAACATATTGACACATAGATAGGAGTCCGCATCAAAAATTGACGCTTTGGGTGTACCCAACTCGCTGGTTTTTGACACGCTGGCTCATCCTATTGTATTGACGTATTTTTAACAGTTTGTTAATAGGATAAGTTCATATTCAAGACAAAGAAAAGTCTTATTCAAAACAGCCATGTTAAAAGTAAAACTAAAAGATGTATTCATATTTTTCTGCAGAGTTGTGCACAACTTTGTCTTTATGAATATGTTTCTTATCGACAGTTTCCTTCCCCCATAGTTTAAACTTTTAAACTTGGGAGTAGTCTGGCTTTTGCAAAGCAAACTGATAAGAAAGGTTTGACACACAAACATATATCGATGCAAACATCAGAGCAGGGTGAAAAAAAATGGAGGAATTCGGAAAACAAGAGGATCGATCAACCGTCAAAGTCTGACCTTGATTAATGCCCTGGAAGATCTTTGACGCAAACAAATGAGAAAGAGATTCTTGCTAACTTATTTTAAAGCCAATTTCTGTTCTGTGCGAATGCCAGCAGACTGCTCATGCTCAGGCCCCAGAAGAACTGGCTCTTTGGACTTTGACCCTGGTGGTACTTTGTATCAAGAATGCAGAATCTAATGTGACCTTCTTTTTTGTTTTTGTCTTTCAGAATATTGTTTTCATTCTTGGTTATCAAACTTCAGTAAAGCATAATTGGAATGCACACACCCAATATGCACCACCCAAAGTAGGGGAGACGCACAGGAGATATTGGATTGCTTTTCAAGTGTTTGGATAAACCGTGACTGCCTGGAGTCTCTGGTATGATTACAAAGAAGCAAAAGAACAAGAGATCTCTCTGAAACTTTTCTCTTTTCTTATGTATTTTGTCCCATAAATAATTGGAAATGTGTGAGAGAATGATATCAAATTTGGATTGTTGAAGTATGTGGATTAAGCCCCCCCACACCCCCGGTAAGAAATAATGCCGTCTTTTGAATCAATCTTCCTCCCTCGGGGGCCCTAACTCAGAAGCAACATCCACCCCAAATAAACAACATCACAAAGATGAAAAGAGGACATGTGTCAAATACATATCATGTTTCCGGCTTTTGGAGAAGCAGCACGCGGTGTTAATGGATCAGGGACCCCTCCAAAGCAATTACCGCCACAATTCCCCCAGTGAAAAACAGGTGTCAAAAAAATCCAAACCTCAGAGGTCAGATTTCATATTCTGTCTGCTGTTTGACTCTGTTGTAAACCAAGTTTGAAATGGAAGGAAGGGTGGGGGGGGTTGTTTTTGTGAGAAAAGTGATCTTAAGTTTGTTCAAACCGCAGCTCTTCCAGACTCTCAAAGGCTGACATCAGATGCTTTTTTTTTTTTGTTATGGTTTATTTTATTTGAGGCATTGATTTTCTGAACAAATGATTTGCTTAAAACACTGAATGTAATGTTTTCACGGGGCGACCCACTCAGATCCACGGGCTTATGATTTCTTTTTTTCTTATTTTCATCAAGACAAATAATAAAAAGATCCCCCAGGTTTATTTTTATTTTCCCCCTCTCGGGTCAATGCTTAAACTGGGCCACAGACAGATGGCAGTAACGCAGGTCCACTGCAGGAGTGCAGCATTATGCACCGGGAGAGACTCTGGTGAAGCCAGAGTGTTAACACTGGAGCTAAAATAAAAGCTTATTGTAGAGTATGCAGCAGTGATACATGTTGGAAGCATTTGAAATGCACTGAAATTGTGTTCCATCCCTGCTGCTTTGCACAGCAGTTAAACTGCCCACAATTCAAATCGGAAAGAGTAACTTAAGAATCCTCTTATGGCCTAAACATAACAGTTTAATATAGATGAGTATGTTAACCACACAATGAAAACTCTGTTTTTTATTTTAGTTTTTCACACACTTTTTAAGAAATCATAAGGAAAACTTAAAAAAGGTTTGAAAACTCATTAAAAATTAAAAATGAAATCACCCCATCTCCTTACCACCTGGACATGGTGTAAGGGGGTTACAATTTTATAGAGAAAGTGTAGTCCTACGTTTTTTAAGTCATTTTTTCTACATAGTTTTGATAAATTTGTGGTGTAGTGGTTTGCACTGTCGCCTCACAGGGAGAAGGCTCTGGTTGAAATCCCGGCTGGGTCCTTTCTCTGTGTAGTGTCCATGTTCTCCTCGTGCATGCGTGGGTTTTCTCCGGGAACTCTGGTTTTCTCCCACAGCCCATGAACATGCTTCTTGAGTTCATTGTTGATTATTTTTCAGGTTTGCATGTGTGTGATCATGTGGCTTTGCAACAGACCAACAAACTGTCCAGGGTTTACCCCAGGATAGGCTCCAGCAACCATGTGACCCACAAGGAGATATTGTAGGTTTGAAAAAAGCTAAACTTGTGGTTTTTAAATCTACAGCCTTAATTCCTCCATATAACTTACTTATTATTCAAGTTTAGTTTTATAGTTTATGGAGGAGCTATAATAGTGCAGAAAGAAGTGACAATGGTTATGAGGTTTTTTTTAATGTAAGAATAGCAACTGTCATGATTGACTTTTGTTACAGCTAAACACTACACAGTTATTACCACAACACAATTATCAGTTCTGTTTTTAACTTTTATTTTTACTTTTAAAGTGAAAGACTAGAGTTTAGATTGAAAAATGTGTGTTCACAGCTGACCTTTAATGTTTTTGCATAAAGCTTTTTTTCTGTTGACACTGTGTCATGATTGAATGTCTGCTTTTCTTACCAAACCATTGAGTGTAGGGAGTACGCGCCTTTAAACAATTCCTCTGGCATGTTATATTGTGTGGCTGCAGAATGATCATGTACCGCATGCACAACATACTACCTTCTTTATGGCTTTCCGTCCTGATGGATGAGCGCTCTGCAGTGTAGTTGTGTGGCAGCTATAATGACCTAAGTCAGCGCGCGCTGTTCCGGGCCACAGCTTTCGATTCCTTATAAGATCCTGCAACCACATTACACTCCCTGTAAGCAGAAGCTGTAGCAAGGTCGTATCAAATCACAAAATCAAAGCCATGAGTTCAAACCCGATGCATCCTCTGCCTGTAAATAAGCTTAGCTCGCCTTATATCTTCTGAGTGGGTGGGCTTAGAGTGAACAGAGTGGAAATATTTTTCTCCCCCTCTTAATGGATCAGTCAAACATCACTTTCATGGATGGCACAGATGGCGGTTTTTGTGGCCTCAGACGGAGAAGAAGCATCATTAGCATTGAAGACATTTTGGACAACAAACACCAAAGATGATCGTCAGATAATTCCATGCAGTGTTAAAATTGGCCTGTCAGTCCCACAGTTGATGCTGATAACAGCAAAACAGGCCGCTGGCTTGTTTAGCTAACAGTCACCATTCCAAATCCCTTTGATTTCCCCATGTCTTATCATCAGGCCAATAAATTGGCAGGCAAGGAAAAGTCGAGCACTGTATAAAGGGCTTGTTGTGTGGCATCTCCCACACGAGAGCAAACAGCTTAGAGCTCTAGGTGCTCAGCTATCAGTAGGAGCTCTGAAGAAGCCATTGTGACAGTGGATGAAATGCAAATGCTCATGCCGGCAAAGTTTACAGCCACGGCACGCATGGAGATGCACCGCATAACAATAAGACATTAATTCAGACGAGCACGCGTCTAAGCGAAAGTCTAATGCCCAAAGGTGGCAGACCCTCTCCTTGTCTTAAAGGTCATGAATGATGTCTTTGTCTCTGAAAACATGAAGTCTAGACAAGATTTGGCAAAAAGGATATTTTCTTGCAAGTAGACAGTATGCAGCAGCCGGTTCTCTTATTATGGTTAATGATTAAATTCTGTTGAGGTTAAAGACCCATTCAAAGCTTTGCATGGTTAATTATGGGACCCAAAAAAAGTGTCTGGACTTTATTTCTTGCACTCAGCTCCCTGCACATGCCATTAGATTTGAATAAGTAACAACACGTGAGTCTATTTCGGAAATTAAAATTTTGTAGGGAGGAAATACCATTGTTAGTCTCATGCCGCAGCACCAAAAGTCAAGTTACTCTATTAAAAGCACAAAAGGAACACAAACGAAAACAGGGCCGAACATTTTTGTTCCACAGCCTACAATTACGATATGCTGTTGGGAGATACTGGCACACTTAGAAGCCATAATGACACACATGATAACGGCGGTGAAGAAGTAGCGGTCAAACTCTAATGAAAAGATTGCAGGTTCGCCCCCCCCATGCCCAGCCATGAAAGATCTCTGGACAAAACACTGACCCCCAAATTGCCCCTGGTGGTGCAAAAGAGGGGCTATCAGAGTTTGTGTGTGTGTGTGTGTGTGTGCGCGAGTGCATGACTGAATGGGACTGTGACTGTAAAGCACTTTGTGCCTTTAAGGAAGGTAGTAAAGCGCTGCACAGGTACAGGTCATTTCCATTTGTACATCCATCAAAGGATGTTTTTGCCTTTTGACCAATGACTGGATTTGTGTCCTTTGAGCTTCATTTAATGTGGAGTTTTCCTATTTTTATTATTTTAAAGCCAAACATAAGAAAAAATGATTGAATGCTTGTATGTGACGTTTACATTTTGATGTACCATGGTGGACCACAAGGACCACTGAAAAGCCTCAAATTCTTAGGAAAAAAAAAACAGAAGTGCTCCTGGTATATAAATTCTGTTTGCATTTACTGACATGGAACTGATTTTCTGTGGAACAGGGCGCTCAGAAATCTGTCCAAATATTTCAGTACAGTTTTGGTAAACTACAGGTGAGAGAACATGTGCTTCAAACTTAATAATATACAGTTCTAACAATAATTTTAACATCATTTCACTCAGTCATCTGACATGGGCATTTTAAAGAACAAATAAAAAAAACAAACACACAAACAAAAAACATAAACATAATTTTGGCCTCTTAATTTAGAGTTGTGTCAGGAGTGGTAAAAACACTTTTATTTTACTATTATAAATATATATATATATATATATATATATATATATATATATATATATATATATATATATATATATATATATATATATAATTTATTTACTTGTTTATTCTTTAACTTGTCCTGTCCAACAGCTGACCAAACAGATATGAGCTGAGAGCCTCTGGTGTTAGACAGATTTTATTGTTGCAATTGGGGGTTATCAATCCTTGGACACACATGATGTATATTTGTATAAACCCCTTTTGTAATTCAAACTAAATTTATTTATATTGTGTTTGTATCCTTTTTTTTGTTGGACCGGATGGAAAAGAAAGAGGGGGAAGAAGAGAGAGGGATATTGGCAGGGCACAAAAGACTGGAGAAGAGGGTGGGTTACAGATGTTAGAAGATGACTACGGGGTAGAATAATCATAAAACAACAGGTAACAAGCCAAAAAAAGACAGCTCCCAGCCATCCCTACACCAAGACCCCCGCCAAGGCAGGAGCGGCAACCAGGGCTGCCCCACACCTGCTCTGTTGGGCCAACATAGAAGATCCGCCCTCCCGGCAGTCCAGGCCAAGCACCAGACCAGGGCCCGTAGGACCGCCACTAGCCCCCAAAACCAGAGAGCAGAGATTTATGGAAGCACAAAGTGCAAGTCCTAGCCCAGCCAGAAGAGCAGCCCTATCACCTTGCCAGGAGTCCCAGCACGAAGCCCCACCCCTGAGAACCCCACCACCTCAGACAAGCCACCCACCACCACCCAGGAGTTCTGAGCATCCCCCAGCCCCAGTTACGAGCCAGGGGTTCCTAAAAGGTGTTGAGAACATAGCCCAACCAGGATCTCCCAATGTTAGAATTTAGAAGAAGCCCAGCACTCGTGGGCAAGGACCAGAACTCACACCATAAAAACACGGACAGATGGAATGTGATCCCCTGTTCATGGTCTTTGCCAGAGGACTAAGGGATCCCTCTCTCTGTGTGGGGAGGGGGCCACAGGGCCCGAGAGGTCCAGACACAAGAGACAAGTCCGCCGCTGCTGAAGGTCTTGTTCCCTCCGCCAGTGATGGGGTAGGGGACAGAAGATCAGTAGTCCCACCTTCCTTGTGTAATGTAAATGTGTGTGTGTGTGTGTGTGTGTGTGTATGTACGTGTGTGTTGAGGTGTGTATTTTTTTAGGTTTAAAGGGTGTGTGTAATAAAAGATGCAGTTAAAATTGGCGAGTAGGGCACTGAGAGGACCTCTTGATTGTTCACAGTGATGTCCACTAACTGTCTCACCAAGGAACCCTAAATCTCTACGGCTATTTATTACTATTATTTTTTTTACTAGTATAAGATCATTTCGTTAAAAAAATAAATACAGTAACAAAATGTAACCAACAAATCTATTATTTATACTCAAAAGGAAACAAATCAGACTACTTTGAAGCTCAATGAAAAAGCATTTCAACACAAATCCAAGAATGAGAGTCCCCCGCCCCGCCCCTGCACACGCAGTGCAGCTCTCCTTTTTTGCCTTCTTTCTTGAAGTTGTAGCCTGTTCTTCTGTCTATTTCTGCGCTTATCTCATGTGCAAAGAAAGGTTCCACACACAACGTATCTTGTGTTGCACGCCCCCGGACGGCTTTCAGCTCTCAAGTGACTGAAATGTAATCGAGAGGATCTGGTCAATTTTTGAAACCAAAACTTTTATCAGGATAAAAGAGCATTCGGATGTAGTCTTTTGCTCCTGACCAAACATTACAGCTCAAGTGATTGAAGATGTAGCTCAGGAAATCTGATCATTTTTCAAAATATAAGATTTTCAAAACAAAATAAATTATTATTACTTCCGGCCCGGTTGCAATTGATCCACGGACCAGTCAACCACCGGCCCAGTAGGTTGTGGACCACTGAACTAGATAAAACTCAAGTCTTTTTGATTTTTAGTTTGAATGAAAATGTCATGGTTTCTATATCTAACGCTGATGTCCTGGGGCTTACCCAAATGAATGAGAAAATTCACATTGTTCACAAGTCATGTCTAAAGTCTGTGCATGTGAGACTTAAGTCCACCCATCCACTTTTATTAAACCTACTTAATCCCTTTCCAGGTTATGGGGTTGATGAAGCCTATCCCAGCCACGTCAAGTGGCTGACCGGTCCACCGGTCAGTCTTGGGTGTGAGTGTGTGTGGATAATTTAGAGTCACTGATAAACCTGTGAATTGTTTGACCGGAATGCCCAGAGAACATCTGAGGAGCATATATATGTATGTGGTAAATGGCGTTTACTTATATATATATATATATATATATATATATTTATATATAGCGCTTTTCTACCTTCATTGAAGGCCCAAAGCGCTTTACAGTCACAGTCCCATTCACCCATTCACACATATATATTCACACACTGATGGTGGCTCAGCTGCCGAACACTGGCGCCAACCTACCATCAGAGGCAATGTGGGGTTCAGTGTCTTGCCCAAGGACACTTTGACACATGGGCGGGAAAGGTGGGAATCGAACCTGCAATCCTTCGATCAGAGGCCGACTGCCCTTTCCACTGCACCATATATATATATATATATATATATATATATATATATATATATATATATTGTAATTTGCTTATTCTTAAAAAATAAAAATTTGATTCAAACTAACTTAGATTTATTTCAATATGATGCGAATTCCTGCCTCAGGCCAGTGTTTTTGTAAGACTCCGTTTATAATCCCATTTATACCAAATCAATAAGGCGAGGGTGGAAGTATGAGTTGCTGCCAATTTTTGTTTAAATAAAAGTTATCCGGAAAAAAATATGCGGTTTATATAATTATAATTTTATAATATGTGGAATTTAAGATCTCACATTAGAAAGTACAATGCATTTGTGAGTGGGCTGCATTTTGCCATTCATTTTTTTTAAAATGGAGTTGTGATTCAAAAATGTCCTGAAGGTTTACAAGCCCAGTTTGAGTTGATTAGTTTTTAATTTTGTTTTTTTAAATGCACATTTTCCCCATAAATTTTATATTAATAAGGAATGTTTCTCTCACACTTAGCTTGAGTCCTCTACCAGAGGCCTGGTAGGGCCCTGCACAGTATTTCAGCTGTTCCGTTTGGGTCTTGTCTGGTGTGGTAGATCTGAGCCTCTATCACTCTGGTGCTCAGGACTTGTTCCTGTGCTGCCAGGATGAGTGCTTCTGTGCTGTCCTGTGGGCCAGACCTCTCTAGCCATTGGTAGGACTTCTTTATATCAGTCGCTTCTGTTATGCAGGGGCTTGTCTTCCCATGAGGATCAGTCCTCCAGCACAGCATCCTCTGGTGTCCATTGCCTGTAACATTCACTGAGCACACTATCAGTTGGGGCCTCGTTCTTGATGTATTCATGCATCTTGGATGATTCATCCTGGAAAGTGGCTCAGCCTCCTTCCTTGTGGCTAGCATACAGTCTCAGGATGCTGGATTTGGGATGGAACCCTCCAAGTATGGTGAGCAGTTTTCGTGTCTTAACACCTGTGGTCTATCGCTTCTTTCGGCCATCTGATTACTCCTGTAGGGTATATGATGAATGGCACTTAGTAACTGTTTGTTAACCGGGTCTTGGTGGTAATTGGTTGTTGCAGCTTTGCTTGTTGCCTGTTCCAGGTTGCCATTTGCCTGTGGAATTCCAAGGTACTTGTAACTGTCCTCAATATCTGCTATTGTTCCTTCTGGGAGTGAGACCCCTTCAGTGTGGACTACATTGCCTTTCACCATCTGCATGTCTCAAGCCCAAATGACATCGCAATATCAGTACTGTAGATCCTGGTGGTTTGGATCAGGGTGTCAATGTCTCGCTTACTCTGAGTGAAAAGCTTGATGTCATCCATGTAGAGGAGGTGACTGATGGTTGCCCCATTCTTGAGTTGGTATCCATAGCCAGTCTTGTTGATTATTTGGCTGAAGGAGTTCAGTGCTATGCAGAACAGCAGTGGGAACAGAGCATCTCCTTGGCAAATGCCACATTTGATGGACACTTGTGCAAGTGGCTTGTCATTGGTTTCAAGGATGGTTTTCCACAACTTCAGTTGATGGTGTCAAATGCTTTTTTAAGATCTAGAAATTTTCCGATTGCATACTTTTTGTTTTCCAAAAATAATAGAGTGATATGTCCCAATGCATCAATTATGGCCATAGTGATGGTCCGTCCTTTCCTAAACTGTCCTTCATTAATTATATGTTGTTTCTCAATTAATTTTTTTAGACATGTATTCAAGAGTTTTTCCAGAATTTTTGAGAACTGGGGAAGCAATGAGATCTATAATAATCTATAATGGTCTATAATTTGTAAAAAAAAAAAAAAGAAAAAATGTTTATAATTATTTTTCTAAATTGGAATAACTTTGGCAATTTTCCTTTTGCTGGGGACACAACCAGTCTGTAGTGATAAATTATAAATGTAGATAAAGGGTTTAAAAATGTTATTTATTACTTTTTTTCACCAGAGACATGTCTATCAGTTAGTAGGGTTACTTGAGTAGTAGCATTCCAACAGAACCTTGTTCTCACATCTAGTCCATTTCTGTCTTGTTCCAAAAGCCCACTTTCCATGAAGGTGCGCTGGTTCCCCAGCACCTGATGCAGATCTTGTTTGGCGGGGTGCCATTGGAGCAGCTGAATAGCTCAGTTGATTGAGTGCAAGACTGATATCCTGGAAACCAGGGTTTGATTCCCAGTAGTAAAGTATTCAAGTTGCCAAGGGAAATGTGCACAAGTCGTGGCTCCTCTTTTTCATGTGACTGATGGAGGAGTTCCAAAAGTTCTAGGCTAGGGGGTAACTAGAGAAACTCTACACACTCAAGTAACTTACCTAATAACCAAAAAATATCTAGAATTTACATGCTCTTCCATTTTCTCAGTTATTAATTAGTAATCAATACTTTAATAGAGTGGACTACATCAAAATTGATGATGTACGGGTATCTATTTTTTTGATACCTTCGTGTCAATTCCCCTATCACAAAAAAACGAACCACAAGCTGCTGTTGATAGGTAATTCTTACACACAAATCCATACATGTAAAAAAAAAAAAAAAACACCAAACGGGTGGAAGAAGCAGCAGAAACAGAGTCTGGAGCAGATGGATGGGAAGTTTTAAATTTTCTACATTTGTGGAGATATAAGAACTACTACAAATTGATTGAGGGTCAAAGTTCAGAATGTAAGCAGAGAGGACATTATGTCCAGGAGAGAAGATTCTGTCAACAATTTTGAAATTAAAAACTGAAGTTTTCCAGACCAGTTCTGAAAATTCACAGATTTCAAGTTTGATTTATGTAATCTGGATTACAGAGCTAAAGTAACTATCTAATTTATATATTTTCTTTTGGTCAGAGCAAAATATTTAATACGTAATAAACTCTGAGTTTTTTAAACACATTTGTGTTGTTTTTTTACTCCTATCTATTTTTTTTCTCAGAAAATGTGGCTAAGGTGTGGACGCCAAAAGACAACAGGACTCCAGACTAAATTAAGCGGACATGGTCCATACTAGTCTGGAGTTCCAGTTTAAATACACCCTTAAATACAGCTTTCTGCAGGTGAAACCAAACTTGTTTTTACTAGCTCAACCAAAGGCAGAGGCTTGACAGGAACCAGACAAATGTATGAAAACTGTAATGTAGAAAAATCCAGATATTGAAAGTACATTTTTTCAAGGGAACTCAAATAGTTCTTTTTCTTGATAAATTAAATATTCTATAGTAAAAGTAACTAGTTACCAAGGCAGTTACATTGTGGATCAAGCAGTACAGTAACTAATGGGTTTTTAAAGTAACATTCTAAACAATGTCATTAAATTCCAAATTCAGGTCGTCCAGCGCTGCTACTGGAGGTCAGTTAATACCAGATACCAATAATATAACATTTAAAAAGAGTAGGAAGATTTTTAAAAAAGAGACATAATGAGTGGGAAACCCACTAGGTTTGGTGGTCCACTTTTGTTCTTTACCTACAGAGACTCCCTGTCTTTCTTTTCTCCTTCTTTTTTAGTGAACTGAGAAATTGTGATCTTTTTAAAGGTCATTCCAACCAAGAAAGCAGAGCAGAGTCTGCTTCTGGCATTGGTGTTGTGTATTTCATAATCACCTAGAAAGAGTTTGGCCAGTGAGGATTTCTCACTCTAATACATTTTTATTTTTTTCTGTTGTGAAATTAAGATGGATTAAATACACCACTCATTAACATGAGGTTTACTGCAGCAGTTTAGAGGAATAAGCAGTAGATGCTTGACTAAGCCTGTGTTCTGGGACCTGGATTCTGGTGTTGTTTTTTTTTGCCCTTTTCATGTCTTCTGCTTATTGTGTACGAGTGCTAATAAGACATAGAGAGCTGCCAAGGAGGCTGTTTACTTAAAAAGTTGAAGAATTGTTGTGGAGTGCCGCCGCCTTGTCCTGCCGTGAGGACAACTGTGCCTGTTCTCAAGTATTTACCTGCTATTATGACAAACGAGGGATAATTATTACCCAGTTTGCACTGGGGACAGCAGTCATTACTGCAACTTCCTGTTCCTACGGCAGTTAGCTGTTACCCTTCGTGTATTTCGCAAAACACCTGTGCCAGGCGCCCCAGGCTCCAGCAAAGGAAAATGAATATTTATAAAGAGGAAAAAGATCCGACTAATCACCAGAGCAATAGCAGAGTGCAGCAAACATGAAAGGAAATACAACATTTTACTAGTAATGTGCCTACTAGTAATGTCCCCCCCCCCCCAAAAAAAAAAATTAAAAATGATCCAAGGTTGGTGGTTTTGAACCCAACTTCGAGGTTAAAAAGGGACCAACTTTTGGTTATTTTGATTCAATTTAACTTAATTCAATATTCAACAACTCTAAGCATTAATTCAATATTTTAAATCTCAAGAAACTACCATAAATTGGGTTGAAAAATTAAACCAGTATGACCCCCCAAAAAATGACCTTGCTACCAAAGCAGTTTGGCAAGTTATCCAAAAAGACTTATTTTAAATGTTTACTTAATATTGGTGTAAAAGAAATCTTTTTACCTTTTAGAGTTCTTTCTGTCTTTAAATAATTGACGAGTAATTGAGCTCAGGAGAACTTGACAGTGATAGTGAAGTCTTTACTGTATTACTTAATATTATGTTGCATTCATTTATTCATCTTCTATACAGTTTTATCCCTATTGGGGTCACGGGGCTGCCGGAGCCTAACCCGACTACTCATGGGCAAAGGCAGGGGACACCCCTGGACTGGTTGCCAGTCTCTCGTGGGGCCACAATCACAAACCCTCTCATCCACACCTAGGGACAATTTAGAGTGACCAATTAACCTATGAACCTATAACCCAGGTTTTCAGATTTTGGCTAAAAACAGCATAATCATAATTAAAAGACCACTGGGGACGCTTTAATAGATCAAAGATGGTCAGAATACCCTGCTTTACCTGCCTCTATTTGCTAAAAATGTACAGATACATCCAGTTTACAGAACTAGGAAAGCAGAAAAAATACCAGTTTTTTACACCTGCAATCCTGGGAGTGCTGCAGAGTCAACACAGCAGCTCACTTTTTTCAAAAGCCCAACAACCCACCTCCTCGGGACAAGAGTCCACTGCACCGTGTTTCCAGCTGTGAAAGTGCGTCCCATGCAGCGAACGTTTTACAGTCTTGGAAGTGTGAATGAACAGGCAAGGGCAGAGCCAAGTGTGAAAAAGCTAAGCATTTGGTTAAAAGCTTTGACTTTGCAAAGTCATGAAACTTTTTTTTTTGTTGTTTCTATAAACTTGGGCCATGAATAAGTGGGATTAACTGCTTCTTCTAACTGTGGTTCTACTTAATCAGAAGTGTACAATAGGTTGTTTGCAATCAACTGATTGCAAGGAATGTATGGGTATACATCATATACAAAATGTACATAAAATAAATAAATGATCGTATATTTAAAACAAATTAAAAAATTACTGTCAGCCAATCATCATCCTAGCCATGAAGTACACCACTTATTGGTATATTTATGGATTGGCCGTCACATGACATACGACGTAACAGACATGCGGCATTACTATGCATTGAGTCTTGCCGAGTGAAGAACGAAGGAGGTCCAAATACGTAAGCAACGAATCACAAAAGGGGACGTGATGTTTTGCAATCAACTGCAAAAACCACAACAACAAAATAATCTGATCAAGAGGAATCCTTACAGGATAGGAATCGCTTTTTAATAGAGAGAAATCGGACTGTGAAGCATAAAGTTTGTGTTAAAGTGGGTGCTAGCAAGTAGCATGCTAGTCTGGTTTAGTGTCAATGTATTTATTTAGTTTTATTAATGTTTGATTTTTAAAAACAGGGCTGATGTTATTTACATTTATTTTCTGTGGGGCCAGAGCAAAAACTGATGGAAATTCACATTGGTCACACGTGATATGTGCGGCCATGAGCCACCTGCAGATAATTTAAGTGCGTCCATGGCTAAAAGTTGTTGTCAGGCGCAGTTATTTTTTAAAAGAAAGTGATTATTCGCGAGCGCTTCTTTCTTGGCTGGACGGACCGGAGGAAGCCCAACTAGAATATGCAGCTCTCACCTTCTGCCCAGTGACATAAATTGATTTTCCAAGCTTTAATTTGAGACATGTTTTGTGAAAATTGGTTAAATGAAGGTGCTATGCCCGAGCTAAGCCCCAGGCTAGCCCGCTTGCGCACGTCACTGTGTACTGCAGCAAATAGGCAAAAGCCAATCCAGTAATATCTATTAATGATGCCGCTTGGCAGACATGCAGTACGGCCAATCAAATAACCTCTGATACATACGTCACTGCACATACATTTTCAACAACCAAAGCGTCACCAATAGGCACCGGTTAGCTAAGATAGCGCGGAGCTTCCAGCGCGTGAATATCCATAACAACAGCAGTTTTATAACTTTAAAAAGGTCATGCTAAAACAAAAAGTCATTACTTACATTTAAATGTAAATTTCTGTGCTTTAGAGCACATCCGCGTGAAGAAAAGCACTTCTCCTATGCGGCATAGCACGACGTGGAACTCCTTTGCTATGGAGGGCTCTGTATCACTCCGCCTCAAGAGTAGCCCTTAGAACAACTATTTTCGGACATCACTTTCACTGCAAATGCCTCTACAAATGGAGTGGTAGAGAGAAGTTTTAGGGTGAAGGGAAGAATTTGGATTGGGCCAAACTGAACCTCGAACAGAACACACAGAATTTTCCTTGTCGGCACACTGTTGCACTATTGACATGACAACTACAAACACTTGGGTTCAACAAGCTGTTAATGAAAAAAATGACAGAAGAACATTTTATCATGTTGTAATCTCACAAATTCATCTAAACAGATCGATTTATTTCAAAATAATTGTCTGATTCACTTTAAAATCTGTGTTTCATATTACATCTATATATATTTTGGTGGGCTGCACGGTGGCGCAGTGGTTAGCACTTTTGCCCCACAGCAAGAAGGTTCCCAGTTCAAGTCCTGGGTGAGGGACTTGAAACTGTGTCACCAATGGGGGACCTTTCTGTGTGGAGTTTGCATGTTCTCCCCGTTCCAGTACAGGGGGGTTCCCTGCTTTCGCCTATGAGTGGCCGTGTTAGACTCCCGCAGCCCCGTGACCCCAAAAGGAATAAAACAGTTTAGTGAATGAATGAAAACTTTGTGGCTCCTTTTGGTTGGTGGTCAGTATGAAATCGTCACAAATGGTTCTTGAAGCGTTGAAGGTTGGAGCACCTTGGAATAACAAGTCAAAGAGTGACAACTTATTATTATAAGTAAACTTATTATTATTATTATATTATTATTATTATAATAAAAAACATAGTCCGACACCACCATATGCTAGCTGCGTTAGCGTATTTACTATAACAATAAACATTGTTTGCAATACGTGAATAAACAGATTGGTGGTGCTAAAAAAATGTTGTGACGACTCTAACTTCCAACCTTGTAAGTAACATAAAAAAACACAGTCCGACACCACTACACAATGGCTGCATTAACATATTCCCAATAACACCCAAACTTATTTGCAACTCGTAAATAAAGAGACTGATGTCCTGATAGAGCACCACATACCTCCCAAAATCACTTTGATATCAGTAAGCACAACCAGAATTAATCTTTAAATAAGTACTGCTTATACTGCTGTATTTTGAAAAAAAAAGGCTTTTAAGGGCACCTCAGGGTGCAGCAAACACAATAAATAAGTAGATCTTTCTGAGCTTGTCATTTCAAACGTAGCTTACATGTTGAAAAAGTGTGGGCACCCCTGTAATAAATGATCATTACAGTAACTTCCCTTTAGTTTAAAATGCAACACAAAGATACAAAAATAGTGTTTTGGACAGAATTCCTGTGAGTGGATTCAGATAGGAATAATATGTGACTATTAGCTGTTCAATCAGATTATAGGACATACTGCCCCCCTTGACTCCTCCTGCCAGGAAGCATCTCTGTGCTTAGTAGAGCATGGCACTATGGCAAGATACCCTCAATTAACCTGCTACGCTCCGGCCACTGACATTTAGGCTCAAAGGCGACCTGAATCATAAAGCAGCCTGCCTCCTTCTGTCTGCGGGGGTGCCTCTCCTCTAATTGTCATCCCTACAGTAAGCAGGATCTGAATGCAACAGGGCTGCCCGCTCTCAATAGCCACTTCAGCAGATGCGAAGGATGCACTTGTGATTTTTTTTATGCGGGTGCTTTTGTGCAATATGCTACCCATCCCGACACAAACTTCCCCACAGTGCTGCTGGCAAACGCTCCAGCTCTCTCTGCACCTCAGACTGAAATATTCATCCTAAAAGAGATGCTTACAGCAGATGTTTTATTTTGATAGTTCCAAGCCTGCTGTTAGGAGCGTTCGTATTCATGGCTGCAGCTATGTTATGGAAAAAGAATATGCATAAAGCTCTCTTAAAGCCAGATGTGGATTGTCTCATTTGTTTTGGGTTTTTCTCTGCTGCTGCTAGTGCCACCAAGTGGCTGGACTCTTACTTTGAAAGGGATGATTAAAACACAGTTCTGCTCTTTTCTCTGGGTGTTCCTGCTCCCAAAATAAACGGATCAATTTTCCTCTTTTGAAATGTTCCATCGACTATTCAACTACATCGTACGATGGCGGTCCCACCACATGTGTGTCAGCTGTTTCTAAATTACCTCCAAAGCTGATGATAGATGTGTCTCTGATTGTTGAGTAGGGGCTTGATTGAAAAGCAGTCAACCTGCATCCCTCGTACTCTCTCCCTGCGGGACGGGAGCCAGGCCAGAGAGCCCTGAGTGATAGACGATGCGACCTGCAAGAGATGAGAAGGACCTGCCAAGAAGGGGGGGGGGCTGTTGCGATGCGAGAGGTTACACACATTGAAACACCATTTCCCGCACCTCGCTACTTTTACTCCGACCGCCCAAGACCAGGACATGAAAAATGGCTCCCATTACAAACTCGACCCAGATGATCTCTGCTGTCAGCCAGCGCGTCATGTGAGTGTGACCATACTACCATAGCTCTACCTTTTAACCTTCGCCCACGTCCAAACCCGTGTAATCCCGTTCCCCCCTCCGGGCACCATTAAAGTCATAAAGACCATCAAGAGAGTTGATAGGAGACCAGTGGGGAGCGTCTAATGGATCTGCTTCACACCTAAGGGCAAGAAATTAATGCTGCACTTATATAAGGCTACTTAGTACAACCTCATGTATTACCTATGAAACCCTATGCAAACCACTGTGGGACTGAGGGGCAACACAGAAGACAATATCTTCTACATTTTCTGTCTTGGAATTTAGTTTTTGTTTGTTTATTTGTTCTTAAAGAATTAGTTTGAAGTTTTTCGGTGTCATTTCCCCCCTGCAACAGACTGGCGACCTATCAAGGGTGTACCCCGCTTTTGCCCAACAGCAGCAGCCCTGTGACCCCGAAAGGGATACAGCGGGTTTAAGAACATGGATGGATGGATGGATGTGTCATTTCCTGCATTAGTTCTTCGACAACCACAGCCAACTGTCAGGCTGTGGTTGTAGATTTATATCCTTCCTTTTCTACCTGCCTCCTCCAAACTATATAAAAAAATAAGAGAAATCCTCAAGTTGCCATTCAGTGTTTATTAAAATAAAGTGTTTTAATGTTTTAAAGAATGATTATTGTTTCTATACAAATAAGAACAAATGCCATAAAGTTCAGATTCTATTTTACAATGACAGCATTATAAATCAATTCCCAACAATTTGATCTTTTTTGATTTATTTTGACAGCAGCACATACACGATCCTTTCTTTTCGTGGTGATATTTTCCAAACGTACAAACAATCACATACGTTACTATGGCAACAAAGATGCGTTGTGTCTGTCTCACTTAAAACTTTAACAACATTAAAAAAAACATCTGGTTTAATTCAATTAAATAGTTTGCGCATACTCTGAATTTGTAAACAGGGGACAGCCTTGTAGGTAATTGGAATAGCAACCGTGTTTTTGTGCACTAAAAAATACTTAAAATAAAATATACATATATATTTTGTCTTATTTTGAGGATGCGGTTGTGGCCTAAATTCTTTGAATCTGTTTTTCTTATTATTATTATTATTTGCCATAGCTTTTCATTTTTTCTTCCAGTTTGATGCTAGTATAAGGGGTAAAAAATGTTTAATCAAGTTCATACTTTTAGTAAGAAATTAATGTAAAATTCATGACATTCCTGTATAAAAGGTTGTATATACTTGCTAAATGCACTGAAACAAATCTTTTATTTTGACAAGGACACATAGGATTTGCTTAAGAAGTGTGATCTGTCAGTTTTCCCTACTTGATAGTTCTTTCTTAGAAGACATTCACTGCAGGGTGGTGGAAGGCAAGAGTGGTGGAAAAAAAAAACAACAAAAAAAGTTTTTTTTTTTTTTAATCTACAACTTAATTAACAAATTGCATATCCAGAGTACACACAGTTACAGTCACAATAGAGGGACGTGCGAGCCTTATGTATGTCCGGAGCCCTTTATGGCTCTTTATTTATTTAGTTTGCGAGAGGTGTTATTCATCTTAAATATGAGATTGCCTTTATAGATTTGGGAGTATCAGTTATAATGCACAGCTGTAAGGCAACATTCACTCCACCTTCTGCAACGCGTGTTCAAGCAACCACTTCCAACAAAAATTAAATATAAACGCACATACATGTTTTTAAGACCCTTTTCAGGCTCCACATACAAAATAGGCTGCCACTGAGCATGCGCTAAGTTAAACCAGGCCAAACTTTGACCAATCAGGGCCTCAGATTTGGTTGTGACGTATGGATGGCGTCCCCCTTGAACGCGCGGAATTCTATGACACCAAGTCTTTCATTTATCGGAATAGAGCTGTGAAAGAGCAAGCATGGATCAAGATTCACAACATTTGCACCATGCTTCTTCCAACTGTAGGTGGTGGACACGCGCTAGGAAACAATAGAAAAAGAAGCAGCCCCTCCCTGATTTTCCAGCATGAACACCATATGCTAAAATATGCCATGTCTGGAGTGAACGTAGAAAAAACTCATTTTTTATTTCAAACATGCAACTGGACATACAAAACAAAGTGTGTTTGGGTTTATTACGACTGATTGTTTCACATTTTTAGCACCAGCAGAAAGGTATAGGGGAGAAAGCAACCAGCAGCAAAAACCCCAGATGGACACAATCAATTAAGTTTTTTAATATCCCTACAATGGTTTAATGAAACAAAGACTTCCTTCAGAATCAAAGTATTTTTTCATTGGAAGTAGATTGGTATGGCAAGCTTGTCTCAGATGTACGATAGTTCAAGGAAAGCAATCTAACAAAAATCTGAGGTGTTTTTGATGCTTTTTTTTTTTTTAGGGAAAACATATGTAAATGTTTACTATCTGTATCAGACATTACTCTCTAGCACAGCTAAAAAAATAGTGCAGATCAGGAGGAAAAAATATAAGTCATCTGTTGCATAAAGAACCAAGTTTACAAATGAATTGTTTTGTGCCAATAATTTAGATCAGGGATGGGCAACTCCAGGCTTCAAGGACCGCAGAGTCTGCATGGTTTCCAGATAACCAAGCCCTACTCATGACTGATTACCTGGTTCAGGTGTGTCCATGGTTTGTTGGAAAACATGCAGGAATGCAGCCCTCGAGCCCTGGAGTTGCTCATCCCTGATTTAGACTGATTTTTCCTCATATTTTCTTAAATTTGGCTAATTAAAGCATAAATATAGGACTTTTATGAGAACTCCAAAAATTAGCTGGTTGTTAAAGTCAAAACCCCTGAATGAATGAAAAAGAGTCATTCAAGTTAATCAGGAAATAAAAGGGCACAAATCTGTGTTTTAATGACGTTTGGTCGGCCAAATAGCAATCAAGAAGACTGTACAAATGAAAGAAACAAGAACCACGGGTGCTCCTTAAAAGTAAGAGTGCAATTATTCTGAGGGTGAACAAACCAAAGTGAGCACAACTAAGAAGTCCAAAGTAGAAAGGTTTGTCCAAGTTCAGTAGTTTAGCAGAGGAAAGTCTGGGAGTTAAGAGGCAAACGTCTAATCCTCAGCCACTAGAAACCGGCTTGATGAAGCACAAAGCGGAAGGTCATACTTTAGATGATTAGTCTCTACAATGAACCCAAGCTCAGAAGCTCAAAACACATCAACAATAAGATAAGCAGAATTCTAAAGACTTTTATGTTTGCAGTTTTACTCCAGGAAAACAAAGATGCTAATATACAACCATAAGAAATAAACATTGTATTTCTGCACTTTAAATAAACGTAAACCGTAGTTCAGAGGAATACTCGATTCTGATTGGTTGCTGAGTGTAGATGCACACCTAAAAAAGTAGTTCTGGTCACAAAGTCGAAATGTTCAATGTCACTGTGAAGGCTTCTTTAAAACAAACGTTTTGCTTCATTTTCTGGACAAAAAAGGCAGTAAGAGGTGAACTTTCTCTCTAAGCTGATGCTTCATTGAATCGATCATGACGATCAGCACGTATATTGCTTTCCTTTGCCGCTGCAGCCGAAGTCGGTGCTGGCTCAGTGATGCGGTGTTGTTTTACCTTGACAACGGACTGACGGACTGCAACATGAATGAAATAGTCCACCTTTAGTGCAAAAGAGACCTAAACTGAAAAAGTAACGAGAATGAAGTACTAAACATTGATTGAATATTTACTCCTTTTGTGAGTGACTATGGTATAAGTGGGACAGTTCCCGATGAAAGGTGTATTTTCAGAAATGTATTTTCAGAAATGAACTCAACGCGTGGAAGCCTGAATCGTCTGATGGTAGTGTCAGAGTCTGGGACAGCTTACCGGTGTAATACAAGAGCAACCGTTTCTACAGCACGTTTCCTCCTTGTTGCAGATGTGTGGGTGGTCTTGGCAGATGTCCAAGCCGGCACAGCTGGCTCCAGTTTGAAGAGAATGTGGAGCTGCTGGTGTGAGCTCCATCATTAATGACACTCATACTTTCCTTAAAAAGAAAAAATATCTACAATATAAAGAACAACAAAAAAATAAATGTTTTAAATAAGTGATAAATGAGTTACATTTAAAAAGTATTAAATTTTAATAAAAAATGATTTTTTATGTAAAATTGGAAAACTAAATAAAATTAAAAATAATAAAAATATAGAAAGTCTACCCAATTTGTGATTTAAGTGCAAACAGCTTAGTAGTTTTTGTTCTTAAATAAAATTTGTAAAAAGTCGAAATCAGAGATACATGTGGAAATGAATGTATTCCACCCAGTGCAAGTCAATTGACTTGTCATTTGCTCATTATAATCAAAGTCAGTTTGGGATTAGACAGACACAATCAGTAAATGGGAATTGTTTTGCATGTATAACATATTAGTGAGTCTTTAACAGCATTATTGGTGGAGACAGAAAACAGCCTTCATACTGAGAAATCAAGGATGCAGCCTTGTTGGCGTCGTTGCACATTTATGCAAAACAAATTTGATCAGAAGCAACCTCCAGGCAATGACACAAAAGAAAACTGTGCAGCAGAAGGAAGATAAACAAATATGTGATCAAAGTTAAGGAGGATGTCTCTGTGTTGAGCTTTTCATCGTCTTCCCATTGCTCGGCAACAACAGCCACCAATCAAAAACCATGCGTGTACAGGAGCGTCTTGTGCACAGCCTGAAAGAAGTGACAGAAACATGCGTCACTGTGGGACGCATGTTATTGGAAGAAATAACAGACGGTAACTTTGAGGTTTATAAAACTTAATTTAATTACTGTGATTTTCTTTTTTTATATGTCTTGTGCTCCAACTCCAGCAAAGAACATCAGAAGACAGAATCCATTGTATCTTGAAAGCAAAAGCTGTATTTTTCACTTTCGCATCACATTTAAATAACAAAACCCAAACTTGGATCATTAGATTTGACGACAGAATAGTTATTAAAATTACCCAAATTTGTCTTTGCAATTCAAATTTACAGTCGAGAACCCTAGAGAGATAATTGTATCATCTCCATATTCATCCAAGGCAGTGTCAACAAAACCATTCACCCCTGTGGATGAATATTATTGTGAGCAAAAATGTCATATGGAGACGCAGATGCCGTGGTCACATCAGTCACCTCAGAAGGAGCCACGCAAATTCACATTTTCGCAACTTTTTTTAACCCTTGAACACTGGCGCTTTAGCTGCAGAGTTTTTTTTTTTATTTTGTCGTATTTCATTTACACAATTAAACTCTTTATTGGGCAAGTGACTGTATTTGATCATTTCCCCACACTTTCTAAATGGATACTCACGTGTGTCTCAGTGAGGTCAAGAACCGTGTGATCTTTTCTCAGCCTTTCAGAAAAGACTACCCTTCAACACAGACCACATGGCTTTGACACTCAACCAATTAGCAGAGACCTGGAGTTCTTTGAACCTTGTCCCCTCACTGGAGTCAAACATTTTCAAAAAAGTCTCCAAGCTCACTGTACAATTCAGTACATTTCCTCTAAACTAATCAAGATAAGTTGATGAAACATATGATGATACAGTGGCTTGCAAAAGTATTCATACCACTTGAACTTCTCCACATTTTCTCACATTATGACCACAAACATAAATAGATTTTCTTGGAATTTTATGTGAAAGACCAACACAGAGTGGCACACACTTGTGAAGTGGAAAGAATGAGTGGAAAGAATCTATTTTCTCTGAGTGCAACCAATTGCCTTCAGAAGTTGCTTGATGATTAGTGACTGATCAAATGTTGACTTCATGAGTTCACCTGTGTGTAATTTAATCTCAGTACACAGATCCAGCTGTTTTGTGAAGTCTCTGTGGTTTGTCAAGAGAATATTGGGGAGAAAACAGCATCATGAACTGTAAGGAACACACCAGGCAGGTCAGGGATAAATATGGGGAGAAATTTAAAGCAGGGTTAGGCAAAAAAAAAAAAAAGATTACCCAACCTTTGAACATCCCACGAACCACTGTTCATCTACCATCTGCACATAGAAAGAGTATGAAACAACTGCAAACCTACCCAGACATGGTTGTCCACCTAAGCTAACAGGCTGAACAAGGAGAGCACTGATCAGAGGTGCAGCCAGGAGTCCGTGGTGACTCTGGATGAACTGCAGAGATCTACAGCTCAGGTGGGGGAATCTGTCCATAGGACAACCATCAGTCGTGCACTTCAGCTGATTAATGTTGACCACAGATGAGACAAAAATGGAACTTTTTGGCATAAATGCAAAGACCTATATGTGGAGGAAATCTAACACTGCAACATCTCTTTGAACACACCATACCCACTGTCAAACATGGTGGTGGCAGAATCATGCTCTGAGTTTGCTTCCCTTCAGCAGGGACAGGGAATCTGGATAAAGTTGATGGGAAGATGGATGGAGCAATAAATGGAGGAAAACCTGTTAAAGTCTGAACAACACTTGAGACTGGGGCGGAGATTCACCTTCTAACAGGTGTCATACTGTATGTGCTTATTGTGGAGGACCTAGGGATATAAGTGTAAGGACGAGGCTGAGACGTGTGGATCCATGTGCAAACAGGGTTTAATGAAACAGCACAGGAGTATAAGACAGGCGAGGGTCAAAAACACAAGGAGCAAGGCGGGAGGCGTCAAGACAGGCAAAGATCAAAAACCAGACAAACAGGTACATGGAGTGCTCAGAAAGAACGAGGGGAAACCAGTTCAAGACTACACACAGCAGAGAGGGTGAGACTGACATATAAGCAGTGGGCTGATGACTTGATGAGGAGCAGCTGGTGAAGACAAGATGGCGGAGGTCAGAATGCTCATGGGAGATGGAGTGTACAGAAGCTGTCAGTACTCTGGCAATGGCTCCCTCTGCTGGTCAGAGAGGGAACTGGACGACCGGATGCTGACAATAAGTGGTGCCAGCTACCAAAAAAAGCAGGCACCATATTTGATCATAAAAAATGTGAATTCATAAGAAGGGGCCATTTTTAGACATGTGCTCTATGAAGCTAACATGTTCGTGCTTATCATTTATTTTAATTTAATAGATAAATAAAACTAAGAGTATTATGTTATAATGTCACCAAAGCGTGTCAAACAGAATTGTTGGAGTCTGTAAAATCACCAACAAAGATTTCATCAAAATCTCCGCTCCCACCCGGGAGGAGCGGTTAAGCTTGCAGCTCCATGGTCGGACGTCTCCTTTGACAGATGATGATGAGCGCTGGAGCCATGACAGAAATCTGAATAGATCTGATGTTATCAAACAGAAAAAAATGGTCCAACTGCTTACTTGTAAGAATTTTACTTTTTTTTTTTTTTTAAACCACTGAACAGGTTTCTCTCATGCGTCTGTTTACATTTATATACATTATCAATGGTCTAGCTAGGCTACACGCGTTCCCCAGAAGCCGTGACGTCACCCAAATCCTCCCTTTTTAACTTAAAACGATACTAATTCTCTTCCATGCCGTGGTTCTGAATGACTTATCATGTGAGTTGCTTTGTGTTTATTTGCACAATTATGATTTAATAGAAACAGTGCCGCTGCAAATTCTTTTCGTCATTTCTAGAATATCGATAAAGTTTTGAGCATCTGTGTAATGGAAACACAGCTATTGGTGACATATCTGGTGTTAAGACATGTTTTAAAACATCCAATCAATTTTGTCTTTTAGTTTTAAAATCCGTCTAAATAAGAAGAATAAAGATGTAACAATCATCATTTTTAGGACACATGGTATTATTTAAGTCTTAGTAATGCTTTTTCAAAGAAACCAGTTCAGTGGAATAACATCAAACAAAAAAGCATTGGATTTTGTTTAGGTGGGAATATGGACCAGGTCTTTATTTTCTAGTCATTTCCTTGTTGAATAGTAAACATCTGTTAATCATTTATAAGTATCTTATCAGGGACAGTTTCAAGTCTGCATTTTATTTTTTTGGGCAGAGACAACGGATGTTTTTACAGCTAATTAGACTTCACCAAGATGAGCTGAAAGTAAGCTCCTGGAGCTGGTACATCACCTATTGAACTAGAGTAATATTTCCATAATAATTAGCTTCTCGTCGCTCTCAAGGGAGTTTCTGGTTGAAACACAAAGCTGTCTGTGGGTCGGTTGGTCTGCTCGCCAACCCACACTTATGGTCATGAGCGCTAGCAATAAAAGATACAAGTTCAAACTCTTCAGGGTGAGGCGGGTCATTTTGACTCACCGTACAGAGTTGGGCTTAGCTTGATTTGATTTGGATGTTGTTTTTTTTTTCCATTATAACTGGGAACCACTTCCATTTTGAATAAATATTGTTGTGGCATGCAGCATGGTGGTGTAAAACTACCCAAAGTTTTTTTTATTTTCCTTAAAATCAAAAGGAAATAGAAAACTGTTGAAGGAGAGATGAAAACCTTTAGCAAAGTAAAAAAGTGGTTTTTAGAGTGGAGACAAAAAAAAAAGATTTTTCCAGTCTGAATACACCCTCAGACATCTTTTATTAGGAAAAAAAAAACCTTAAAAGAACCTACTACACTTGTAGCTTGGATCTTTGAATGGCTTCCTAGAAAAGTGACTTTGACATGTTCCACCTGCAGCGTTCTAGAACAGCTGGTGGTTCCTCACTCCAAGCTCGGGTCCTCTACCAGAGATCTGGGAGCTTGGGATTCCTGCAGTCTCTGAGCTGCTCCTAGTACTGCGTTTTTCTAGACTGAGATGTCTGAGGTCTTTCCAGGGATCTGCTGTAGCCACTCCTCCAGTTTAAAGGTTACAGCCCCGAGTGCTCCAATTACCACGAGCACCACTGTCACCTTCACCTTCCAGCTTTCTCCAGTTCTTCTGAGTCTCTGGTATTTCTCCAGTTTCTCATGTTCCTTCTTCTTAATGTTACCATCTCTTGGTATTGCCACATTCACCACAACAGCTTTCATTTGTTCTTTATCCACCACTACAATGTCTGGTTGGTTTACCATTACCATCCTGTTCGTCTGTATCAGGAAGGCCAACAGGATCTTTGCTCTCTCATTCTCTACCACTTTCAGATGTGTTTCCCATTTTGACTTTGAGGTTTCCAGTCCATATTCTGCACACATGTTCCTGCATACTATTCCAGTCACTTGGTTGTGGCGTTCCGTGTATGCTTTCCCGACCAGCATCTCACACCCTGCAGTTATGTGCTGGATGTGCACAGGTTGGTGTGTCATGATATATATATAAAAAAAAAAAAATATATATATATATATACATTTTGTTCAAAATGAAATACACTGTGTTAACCCTTTAACATTGGTGATTTCTCCAGTGACACCTAAATAACACACTATTTGAACTACCATTACTCTTCGATGTGAATTGGCAGATTCTTGTCAAGAAAAATGGCTTTTCTCATAAGCTTTGCACCAATATGCAACACATAACTGATGTAAAATGTTGTCTGCTTTTCTTTTTTATACTTGAGAATTTGCTGGAGTTACACTAATTGCATTAACAGTTGAAGAGTTTCAGTAGAGTGTCAACATTGGAGTAAAAGCATTGACATTCTTTTTTTTCCCCCTTAGAATTAAATATAAGCATGACAACATTACAATCCAATCTTTAAAATGTGAACTATACTTTTGAGGACTTTTTTCTCTAGAGCAACTAGACAGAGTTGTGCAACACAAGTCAGAAGTTAGAATAAAGTATTATACCAACTTTTTGCATAAAAAAGCAAACAATTCTTCTTGATTTATCAGCAGTGGTTTTAAAAATATCAAACACAATAACAGTTTACTAAAAAACTAAAAAAGATTGCGTCAGTTTACAAAATGTAACTCAAAAAATTAATCAGAAAATAACATTTTTTTTCTTTCTAATTATCACCTTTTTTCTTCATAGCCAAGAGCCAATATGGAGGGCTACTAAAGCTACATGTGGTCACATAGCCATAGCAGACCACTGTTAGAGTTTGTATGTATGTATGTATGTATGGATGGATGGATGGATGGATGGATGGATGGTTGGATGGATGGACAGACAACCTGATGTAAAACTGTCCATATCTTTCTCAAAAGAGAATTTTAGGAGTGATTCAAGGTCAGAGCACAAATAGACACATAACTGATGGAATTTGTTTGAACTGATAAAATACCTTTAATATGTTAGCAAATTTTACCAAAAATGACAACTTTTTAAAACTATTTTTTAAAATTCCTCAAATGCAACTGAGGAAATGCAACTTCCAACTTTCTCAAATGCAATTCAAACTTTTTTTTTTTTAAGATTTTAACAAGTTATCTAAATAATATTTCCAATGATTGGTAAAAAGTGTCCTTGGACTTTAAAACTGGGAGCAAACAGAGCTTGTCAAGGTCTAACAGAGATGGGAAGGCAAACATTGCACACATTCCTCCTCAGCTGTGACCACAAATTAAAACCTGAAGAATTACTTATTTTAAATAGACTCTCTTCATCAGACAATACATGTAAGGATTTGGACAAAGTAAGGAAAAAAATAAATTACAGGGCTGGTCTGTTATACACATTTTACACTTCTAATGCATTTTAAGGTAAAACATAATGAAGATTGTGGTGCTTTAGAATAGGTAAACATCAAACTCCAACAAGGCAAAATTGCCTTTATCAGTCATTAAACATGGTGTTCTGTGATAAAAGGAAATGGGGAAAAAAGAATGAATACTTATAACAGCTCATTACAATTTTTATTTAAAGTTATGTTAAATACAACTAATTTTGCATGTGAGAAATTACACATGATGAGGGATTCCATTGTGTGTCATTTCTCACATGCAAAATTAGTTGTATTTAACATATATGTATTTAACATGTATTTCACATTAAGCATTTCTGGGGGGAAAAAAATCAAATAAATTCTGGTTTTTGCTTTTGTGATACAGGTTTCTGTGTTTTTCTTTTACTTTGAAAAACCAAGACAAAATAAATTCATTTAAAATATGAAAAACACTTATCGGTACCCATAAATCAAATACTGGAATTAAAATGTCCTCCTATAACCTTCTCCTTCACGCCGCTTGTCCTTCTGCAGGTACTCTTGGTAGTCCAATTTTTATCAGTACCAGATTGCTCGATCCAAATACCATTTCTTAGCCCATGCCAATGTTTTTGCTGCACCACCTGCTTTCACACTCGTCTGCTCTTCATCAGTAAAACCTCTTATAGAAGCACTTTTTGTTCAATCACTGCTCAAATGCATCATTTTAGGGGAGAATTGACAGATTCATTGAATGTCTGTAAATGGGAGTTCATCTGTTCCAGAACTAAACACTAAATCATTTTCTTACAGTTCTACATTAAATTAAATAAATTCAAAATAAGTTTTAAAATTTCAAAAGGCAAAAACTCCTGTCACTGGTTACAGAATGGGGAAAAAAAGACCCTTGAAGGGCAAAAAGTCATTTACTATGGATTTCATTTTCATGGTAGCTCATTCTCTTAACTGAATCCATCAAAATGTGTTTGCTTGAAAGGCTAGTTCTTACTTCCTGACACCAGGTTTGCTTTATAAGGCTTCTTTTTTTTTTTTTTTTTACGTATTTTAGGATTCATTCAGCTCACTTGGAATATATACCACTTAGCTTACTATGCTGGTTTTGACTCTGTTTCTATGTGAAAGTGGACCCAAACCTTCATTTTCACAAAATTTCACAGCTGCCAGACAAAGAAGATTATGACAGAAAACACACTGGTTCGGATTATTAAGGCTTTAGTTGTAAGTACCTGTAAAAGGGGTAGGGCTATGTGAGTGCTGCAGGGTTTTACTTCGGCCACATCTTAAGAGGAGAGCAGGTGTTTCTTGTAGTTTCTTGGTGGCTCATGCAGCTTCCTCAATGGACGTCATGAAAATGAAAGGTACAATTGTCTTGTTTTCGGTAATTGTATTGGTTGTAAAGTATTTGTTAAAATCCTGTTAGTTGTAGGCACTCAAGAAGAATGTGTGGCGCTGTTGTACAGTGTCCTTAACACACACAGTCATTTGTAAGGTGCAAGTTCTGGCTCCTTATTGACTGCATGCAAATGCTGCATGCAGAGGGAGTGCAGGTGATATACAAGTTTCAGTAGGACACCCAGACACCCACACAAACTACACTTTATGAAATACTAAATTCTACAGCTTCTCCTTACATTTAGCCCTACAAAATGGAGAGATATGGCTGTGTCTTCAAATTTGGACGGCACTAACCGGCACTACCCTTTAATTATACTATTAACATTCGACGGTCATCTACAGCGGCTTGCAAAAGTATTCATACCCCTTGAACTTCTCCACATTTTCTCATATGACAACAAACAAATATATTTTGTTGGAATTTTATGTGACGGATCAACACAAAGTGGTACACAATTGTGAAGTGGAAAGGAAATTACACGAGTTCAATTTTTTTTTTTTTTCCAAATAAAACACTGCAGTGTGCAAAAGTATTTCCCCCCCCGAGTCAATACTTTGTAGAACCCCCTTTTGCTGCAATTCCAGCTGCAAGTCATTCTTATAAAACAATTCAAGCTGAGTCAGATTAGATGGACAGCGTTTGTGAACAGCAGGTTTCAGATCTTGCCACAAATTCTGGATTGGATTTAGATCTGGACTTTGACTGGGTCATTCCAACACATGAATACGTTTAGTCCAAAAGTTCCATTTTGGTCTCATCTGATCAGATCACCTTCTTCCACACATTTGCTGGGTCACTCACATGGCTGATGGCAAACTGCAAACTGGACTTCTTGTGGTTTTCTTTTAATAGTGACTTTCTTCTTGCCACTCTTCCATAAAGTCCAGATTTGTCCAGTGCACGACTGATGGTTGTCCTATGGACAGATTCCCCCACCTGAGTTGTAGATCTCTGCAGTTCATCCAGAGTTACCACGGACTCCTGGCTGCATCTCTGATCAGTGCTCTCCTTGTTTGGCCATTTGGTTTTAGTGGACGACCATGTCTGGGTAGGTTTGCAGTTGTGTCATGCTCTTTCCATTTGTGGATGATGGACTAAACAGTGGTTCGTGGGATGTTCAAAGGTTGGGAAATCTTTTTTTTTTTTTCCTAACCCTGCTTTAAATTTTTCCACAGCTTCATCCCTGACCTGTCTGGTGTGTTCCTTATTCTTCATGATGCTGTTTTCTCCACAATATTTACTTGACAAACCACAGAGACTGTCACAAAACAGCTGGATTTGTGTACTGAGATTTAATTACACACAGGTGAACTCTATGAAGTCATGAAAAAAAAAGAGATCTGTACAACACGCCTGCATCATAAGTAATAGCTAGTGATCTAAAACCTTGATGTTTTGTCTGCACAGCCTTGACTATTTTTTGCCCATAGATGGTCCTTCCCCCCTGCAAGGGCAGTTGTGAGTGAGACAATGCTCTTCTGATGTTTGGAATATTTTTGGTCAGAATCTGATGTTCTAATATTTCTGGAAAACTTTCAGACCAAAATGGTAGACTAGACTTAGTTCCGCTAAAAGGTTCCCACTCGTCCATGGTGTCCACTTTTTACAATACATTCTGAAACAGACAGGCTTCTTTGTGAGAAATAGCTCCCAAAAATTCACCGGAAAAAAATAAAAGATTTGGTTTAAGTTATTTTAATCGTCTAACACAACAGTCGGCCCTCATTTTTCCAGAGTCCAGGGTTTCCTTAAATCCACTAAAACTAGTCACAATATGCACAAAAGTTAGGATATTAAAGACTGGAGCAAGAGCTTTTTGGTATAGAGAAACCTTTGTAAGATCTTTTTCTTTTCACAGACTTTTTCTGTCGTACTTTAATCACAATAGCTGCTTATATTAAAAGAGTTTAGCTCCGTTTTTGCATTCTGACAAGCATCTATTGACAATGGTGCCATTGATTTTTCTTGCAGTGTCTAATCCCACGGCGTCACCAAGACAACATTTGGTTTGAATCCAGAAAAGAAACAGTCCCACATGTTCAGGGTTTGCCAATTCATTAGATTCAGTAGCAAAAGGATGTCAGGAAAAAGCGACCACAGCAATTATGTAAAAACTAAAAGTGGAATTACCCCAACAAGACAAAATACAACGTCATTTACAAATTTGTGCCCGATGATTATTTGTCAACCCAATGTCGTGATTATAGCCCTGCGTGAAAGCTTCCTGCAGAAGGACGAATTACTTGGACATGACAACCAGCAATTGTCAGCAAATTGTCCTGCATTTGCTTTGTGTCCCCATTTCTCAGAAGAGCCTGGTTTGTCAAGATTGGATCAAACGTTTGAGGTTTACAAAGAGCTGAGAGTGGGTTCGGATTTCAAATGACAATCAAAACATTTGTATTGACATTTTGTACAGCTGTAAAAGAAAAAGAGAATGTTTGACAATGTTTGTTGATGGAAAAAAAGAGGTTGGATTTTTGATATGGTCACACATTCTCACATATTTTCATTGGAAGGCACCACTTGAACGAGCGTTGCCGAGGGTGGTGTGAACGAACGAAGCTTTAAGCGCATGAAAAAGGCTGTTTTTGCAAGTATTTATTTGTAACTGCTTTTCTTTTTGTGACACTTCTTAATTTAAAGAAATGCACAATGTTACTACCTGGGCTGCACGGTGGTGCAGTGGTTAGTGCTCTTGCCTCACAGCAAGAAGGTTCCCAGTTCAAGTCCTGGCTGGGGGACTTGAAACAGTGTCAGCAATGGGGGACTTTCTGTGTGGAGTTTGCATGTTCTCCCCGTGCATGCGTGGGTTTTCTCCGGGGACTCCGGCTTCCTCCCACCATCCAAAAACATGCTTCATAGGTTAATTGGTTACTCTAAATTGCCCCTAGGTGTGGATGTGAGTGTGCATGAGTGTGTGACTGTGGCCCCCCTGACAGACTGGCGACCAGTCCAGGGGTGTCCCCTGCCTTTGCCCATGAGTAGCCGGGTTAGGCTCCGGCAGCCATGTGACCCCGAAAGGGATAAAGCGGTTCAGAGTACCCTTGAAAGGTAATAAGGAAATAAAATCAACTTATCTACGATGCTTACGTGAGCATTTCACTACTAGGATGCATATCAGCACAAAGCTGCTTTTCGCCGCTTCAGAATCAGCTTGAATTGAGTTTGGTGATTTTTCACCGCCTGTTCCATCATCCTCCCCAATCTGAGTTCCTGACGGGTCAAAGTTTGACCTGGTTTAGCTGATCACGCGTTATACATAAAGAATGAAGAAAAAGGTCTCAAAAACTTGCATAAACGCAAGAGTTTTGAACGTGGAGGCCTGAAACATGCGACTTATGCTACGTTCACACTGGACTCTGAAATGCACATTTGAGTGACTGCTTTCAATGAAAAGTCTTAAGGAAATGCACATAAAAGCACATTTCAGGATTCCATGTTCAGATCTTTCGTGTCCACATGACGTTTTAAAGGCAGTTTTTTAACTCTGTGTACAAAAGCGTGCAGATGATGCATGCATCTCTATTTAAACCATCTGAACTTTAATCAATCAGGAACTCAGATTTGGTAGTGATGTATGGATGGAGTCGTTTTCATTCACAAACCCACGTTTAGTGCGCTCTTGAACGTGCCACAAGTTCCCAGTGTTTACATAGCATTAGACTTCATAGACTCAGACTTTTTATTGGAAGTGGCCTTTTGAACACGCCTTGCTGAGAGTGGTGTGTACAAAGCTTTAAACGCATGAAAAATGCTGTTTTTGCATTTCTATGTATCATCTTGTCAGGAGGTAACAAAAAAATGCACAATTTTCCCAATTCCATGTCTCCCCTGAAAGGTAATAAGGAAAGAAACAAAACCATCTCGTCTTGTTTCACTCATCCCCCGCCTGAGGCGCGCTGAACTGTTCATCTTTCTCTCAATAACCCCTGCGTTTTTCATTATTACAGTTACAGATGTTTGCTTGTCAACGGAGCCAACACGCACTTGATGGCACTAAGAATCCTAAAAAATACACATTAGTTTTGCTCATATATGATGCCAAAGCATGAATTAGGCAAACGCGTTTCTAACTTGTTCTTTTCTAAAAATGTCAATAGCTCCACATTAAAACAATCCAAACTGCATCATTCTTCTTACCTCCTGCTGTCTGATTTGGACAAGGTGTGGCAAACTCTACATTTCTGACGACTAAATCCAGTGTGTGCGGTAAAGGCCTGTAAGTCTATATTTGGAGACATGTTTATCTAAGAATTTTTATTTTTTTTATGTCAGAGGGGGAAAAAGTCTTCCTAACTTGTTCACAGCATTCATTACTGAGTCTCCAGCAAACAAATGTCTTCTTTCTGGCAGATTCGTGACTCTGATCCAGGAGCGCAATCTGTGAACGGCTTTGTCGCTATCACTGGCTGCCTATTCACGTTACGGTTTATCGCTATGTTCCAGGAAGACAGAAGAAAAAGAAGTGGGAACAGAGAGGAAAGGACTGATAGGAAAGCGAATGAAGGTGGTGGTGGGGGAGAACAAAGCCTCGCAGAAGAAGAAGAAGTGGGGTAGAGTGATGTGGAGAGGAGGGAATCAGTCAGACAGAGGGAGAGAGGTATGAATATTCCAATTTTACCCTGCTCATTAGAGATGGCTTGCCTCTTCCTTTGGGGGGGGGGGGAGCACTGCTTGTGTTTGTTTCCAGCCTGATTATTTGCATGATGTATTCCACAGCTTTATATTCGGTGATGGGAGGGGGAAAGATGACATTCTGGCAGGCTGACAATGAGGCCTAAGGTGCACTGAGGCAGGCACAGTCAGCTTTATTCAGTGAAAAGATCAAAGGCCATGCTTCTTTACCCCAAAATTAGTCACCATTTCACAGTGACTGGAGCCCCCGCTAAACAAGTTCGTTTGCTCACGCGGCTCCCAAACAAGGCTGTGTTTGTGGAAGGCTGGGCTCACTGAAGGGAGGTCTTTAATCAAGCCCACGCTTGTTTTGGATCAACCAACCTAAGTTTTTTCTGCGATTCTTCCTGAATCCACAGGAATGTCGCCGAAGCGTTGGAGATGCAGGTTGGACTCAAAAAATGAAAACAGGCAGATTTTTCACTGGACTCTCACTGGAAATAACACTTTCTGCTCTGTTTTGTCCTTTCGATGACCAGTTACTTGTTTTATGTCATACTGTAACCCCTTAACACCAGAGCTTTAGCTTCAGTGACTTAAGAGTTAAGGTTAGAAACAAGACATTGCTCCTGGTGGTTATAGGTGGAGGCCAGTGTTCGCTTGCAGATCAGTGTGTAAATGTGTGTGTGCAGGGTTGAATGGGACAGTGATTGTAAAACACTTTATAAGTATTTGCCTTTTCCCATCTTTAACTGTTGACGTAATTCCAGCAAATTCCAGGTCAGTATCTGCTGGAATTGCATGTCAGTGTTATTTAGTTGTTTAGTTCAGTTGTTAAAGGGTTAAGTTCTTGTGTTTATGTTGTGTTTCTTATTGACTTTTGGTAAGTTTTCTTTTTTTCCCCAAATATCTGGAATGGTCATAGTTTTTTGCTGCTGTTCTCAGCCTTCCTTTAGTGTTTTTTTTCTTTGGATTTTGTTTCTTTATTTGCCACCTGTTGTCTTCCTTTGTTGATGGCAGCCTTCCAGTGTCTGAAATCAAGTTATGCAGGAAGCAAACACGTTGTCCCCCCCGACTCAGGATGCTCTTCTTAAACGGATCACAACCAGAAGGGGGCGTGGTCACTCAGATAGATCTGACCGGTTTGAACACACCTATGACTTACTTATGGCTGCTACTCACTGTTTGCAGTGTGGTGATGTGACCACAACCTTACACTACTTTTGAAATCCAGGTTTAAAACAAGTCTTTAGGGAAAGGTAATCACTCAATCCCAAAAATAAACATCAATATTCCAGAAAAATAAAGGCTTGAAACTTTTCAGTTAATACAAAGTTATAAGTTTCACTTATTGAAGTGAAAATGTATATATAAATACATATATATATATATATATATATAATTTTCATGTTCTAACTTTTTGAGATGTACCTGTCGATGCGGTTTAATTTGACTCTTTCCGGGCCCACTTCCTCAACTAAAGAAAAAGAAATAAGGAAGAACGAGCTTCCTTTATTTGTTCCTTTTTCTTTCTGATGTTTGCGATTCCCCCTGCTGGAACTTTCAAGGAACCTCTGATTAAGAAACTACCAAGAAGCCGTTTCCCCGCCTTTCATCATCTCCGCCGGATACCTTTAATGCACCGCATAATGGAATTGCAGCAATGAGCGTGCAACCATTTTAATTATAGATAAACACAAAGCACACAGTTGGTCCGCACGCCGCCTCGTAGTGAAGCAGATTGTGCCTGATTGGGATCCACACATGAGTGTGAAGCCACCTGCCCTCGCTTTCTCGACTCTCCCACTCTCCCGTCTCTGCAGCATCTCCACCTCCCGCCCCCTCCCCAAACCCTCCACCCACTTTATATACAGAAGAGCCTGCAGCTCACAGCACTTACATGCAACACTGCGGTACATCAGCTATGTATAGATTTTAGCACGTACTCGATGAACCTTTTGCCAGAGTCTCTGAGAAGAAGTAAAGATTTCTTTGTGCTCTTTTTGAATAGTAATTGTGTTCTTTTTGAACAGTAGGAAGTACTGTGGTGGGTTTTTTTCACATAAACAACAATATGTAATGGGTGAATCAGAACTGATAAGAGGAAGACGAAGAGGAGGCCAAACATGCTAGATAAAGATAAAAGGAAATCAAAGGAAAAGGCATCTCTTGGTCATATTTAAACTTAATTAGTAAATTGAAAAAATCATTATAATTGAAAATAGTCACATCGTCACACAGAATTCATTTCTTTACAAGCCCCGAGATGCATAACATATGAAGAAAAGTGCAAAAATGTCATAGAATTGAAACTGATAATGTGCTGAGGTTGTGTCCAAATTAATTTACTACTCACTACTTAGTGCGCCATATTGTGCATTTGTCCTTTTGTAGAATAGTCTGAATTTACAAAATTACAAAATCCAAAAAGTGTCCTCAAAACTTCCGAGAAGTCTCTGCAAGAAGCTAGTGTGCATGGATGCTCACTAGATGGGCGAAAATAGACCACAATGCATTGTGCTTGAACAATTTGTCATTTGAAAAAAAACAATTTATATTTTGCATTTATTAATTGTATAAGTTTTCATCATCAGAACACAGTGGGAACATCAATAGGTCATAAAATGTTTATACGTATTTCTGGGTTTTTCTACAGGAAATTGGTGATGTGATATTTTGTCACATATAATATTAGGGAGCAGTGAAGAAATTCAGACATAGCCTTAGTTTAAATAAAGAGAGATCTGACTACTATGAGTGATCTACAGTGGCCCTGAAGTGCAAATCACATCAATAACTCTCTCAATGGAAAAAAAAACAAAGATCCCAATGACAATTAAAAAAGCAGAGTAATTAATAATGGCAGTAACAAAAAAAAAAAAAAAAAAAACAATATTACATATTAGTAATTAAAACAATATTTAAGAAACCAGAATGCAATTCCAAAAATAAAAACTTTTTTTAAAACAAAAAGAAAACAAAATGTAAAAAAAAAAAAAAAATGAAAATGTAAGAAACTGGAAAAGGTACTATGGGACATCACTGATTGAATGGTGACATTTGTTCATTTGTTCGAACAGATGTATTCATAGATTTCTTGTTGTTTTTGCCATATATTAAGATAATTCTTTAATAAATTGGGACTTTTAGCAGTTTGATTTTGATTACTTTTGTTTTCCAAAATGTGTTTTTGTTTGTTTGTCTGTTTCTGGAATTTTGGCTAAATGTGGATTGAAAAAGTAATGTTCTTTTTAAAATATTTGTTTTGCTTTTTTTCATTTTAGTTGTGATCTTCAGCATATTTTGTTTTGAGTAATGTGTTCATGTGGTTTGTAGTTCAGGGCCTCCATAGTAATCAGATATGTGTAATGTTATTTGTGTTTACATGGGTTTACCTTTTCTCTAAGGGAAGGGAGAGTATCAACCGTTGAACATGTGGTCTAAGCTTATTGTGAGAGCTCCAAAAATGGGGTTGGAAGGTGCTGACATTGAAATAATTGTTCGCAAGGACTGTTCTGGTTATTGCACCACAAACACCCCTGTCATCAGGGGTGTAAAACAATGTACAAATGTAAAAAGATGCCAAACTGGAGATCATTTTCAGAAATGCAGCAAACTCAGATTTTTTTTACTTTTGGACCATGTTTAAGGTTTTATATTTGTATTTTTTTTTACTGCAGAGCAAAATGTTTAACTGAAAGAACACTGAGTCATGACGCGTCTTTTTTAACCTGTAGTTAGACTGAGGCTGCTGTCAGAAACATGTCTACTAAGTGCATGTGACGTTTACCTGTCAGCTAGACTCTACATTATTTACAAACACACACACACACACACACACACACACACAGCTTGATGAGCTCACTTGATCGAAGTCATTCATATGTTCTGTCACTTGAACTCTTGGGGTTTGGAGAGACAACTGTGGACAGCTTCACCAAGCATGCCATTAGGATCCATGCAAAATCTGCCAGGTCAGACAGTACAGTCTTTTTTGTCCGATTATTTTCTCCATGCAACATTTTAGTGTGCCAAATGGAAATTTTAATTAAGACGTTGAGGAATTATTCTTTATTGTCTTAACATATCTTACTGCAACCTAATATTTACAATTTTTAACCAAAAACTGACTGTATTTAGCTTTAAAATGTCAACATAGTCAAACATATTGTGTTTAAGGTGGGAAAACGAAATAAAGGAATACAATGATTAAAGTGCTCAACAAGCATATGTGGAAGGAAGCAAGTTTCTGCAGAGGTTAACTGAGATCTTGCCGAGGGCGTGTCTAAAGATTCTGCAGTTACAGTCATGAAACCACATCATCCTCCCAGTATTCAGGCCCGAATTGAATTTTCTGCTCCGTCGCATGTTGCTCATTGAGATGGAGACAGGGCGAGTGTGGAGGGGGGGAGGGTAAGCGGTTTTCTTGAATCCTTTAACCTTTACGCCTTGTAGCGGTATCAAGCCCTGTGGACAAGATCGGACATCCACACGTTTGTCGAGGGATGACAAATTAGCTGTCCTTCCAGATGCCTGAATGCCTGACCTTTAATCACTAAGTGGTGGTGGTGATGAGGGGGCTTGACAGCAATGAATGGTGCCCGAGTCAATGAAGAGGCTGTATAGGAAATCCACGTTTAATGTAGTACCCCAACCTCTCTTCATCATTTATAACCTAAATGTTAGGTATACTGTACTGTCTGCACTATAGGGCGCACCGGATTATAAGATGCACCGTCAGTAAATGATCTATTTTTGAATAGATCATTTTGGAATAGATCTTGTGTCACATTTTAGGGGCAACCAACTATAAGGCACATTAAGGGAAACACGAGTCAAAGATAATTCAAAACATCAGCCAGACTTCATTGACTGTGTTCACATTAAAAAATTAACGTGTTTCTTTTTCTTTTCTTCTAAATTTCTTAACACAAATTAATTACACGTCAGAAGCAACCATCTTCCGCTTCACGTGAAAATACACACTTTGTTGAGCATTTTTCTAATTATTACCATGGTCACTTACAAAGAAATAAATACTCAAACAATTTTTAGTACTTTATTCTGTTTTTTTTTTTTTTTTTTTTAGATTTAGATCGCTTTTTCATAAAAAGCGGACTATTTGATTGGTGATGTGGACTGTTGTCACCATAACATAACCAGTGTCACTGAGCTGGTGTAGGTACCATATGTGTTCGGTCTGTCAGAGCAAGACGGGGGCTTCTGGCTATTGATGACGGACCAATATTTGATTGGCTGTACAATGGCCTGATGACGTGTATACTTGGAATTGGACAAATTACTGTACGGTCTGCCTGAGCAGATCTCAACACTAAGGCAACGTCCAAATTCTAATCCACTGCCCTGGAATTTAAAAGCAATTCGGACACCATGCTCACAACTTTTTTTTTTTTAAAGTAAATATGTCACCAGAGGCACGACATGAAAATGTAATCAATACAAGCATTTTACAAAGACCACTTTTGAGTCCACTGTGTTCTGATGATTAAAAAGTTGATGTTGTGCTCAAAAAAGAAATATTAAAATATATATTTTTTTAATAAAAATTGTTCAAATGCAATATATTGTGGTCCATTCATTCATCTATTTTCTGAAGCCGCTTTGTCCCTTTCGGGGTCACAGGACTGCCAGAGCCTAACCTGACCACTCGTGGGTGAAGACAGGGTCCTAGACAGGTCGTCAGTCTATTGCAGGGCCACAATCACACACCCATGCACACTTGCATTCACACCTAGGGAGAATTTAGAGTAACCAATTCACCTGTGAAGCCTGTTTTTAGACAGTGGGAGGAAGTCTCCCTTGAAAACCTACGCATGTACGGGGAGAACATGCAAACTACAAACAGAAAGGTCCCCAGGGGTGATGCTGTTTCAGGTCCCCCAGCCAGGACTTGAACGGTTGTGAGGCAAGAGCACTAACCACTTCGCCTATGTCCTGCTCGCATTTTGTGGTCCACATTCCCCAATCTAGTGAGCATTAATGCACACTGGCTTTTCACAGAGAATTCTGGGAAATTTTCTAGGGCACTCGATTTTGGAATTGTAGATTAAAAAAAACACAACAAAATAGCGAATGCACTATTTAGTGAGGAGTGAAGGAATTTGGACATAGCTTAAGTAGTTTGTCATAGTGGTATTACAGCAGTGTGATTTCATCACTAGGCGCAAGCCCCCATACTGATCTGACAGGCCAAAAACACATGGTGCCTTCGCTGGCATGCCTCAACTGCAGCGGCAAAGGAAAGCAATATATATGTTGATCATCACAATAGCTACGATAAAGCATCAGTCCAGAGAAAAAGTTCACCTCTTACCGCTTGTTTTTGTCCATAAAATGAAGCAAAAAGTTTGTTTTGAAGAAGCCAGAGCAGTGATTTAGAACATTTGGGCTATATGACCAGAACTTCTTTTATAGGTGTGCAGCTACACTCAGTAGCCAGTCAGATTTGAGTATTCACCTGAACCATTTAAAGTGCAGAAACACAATGTTAGTTTCTTACGACTATATATCAACATCTTTTTTTTCTTAGAGTAATACTGAAGACATAAAATGTCTTTATTCTTCAGTAACACATAAAACAAGCCATCACTGCTACCCATTAGCAACATTAAAACCATGGATAACTTTACCATATTTACAATACCTGTAACTCCCAAACTTGCTTAAAACAAAAAAATCCGACTGATACAGCTAAAACCAACCTTACTGGAACTGGAACTCCTAACCCTGTTTGTAACTAGTAGAAACAAATAACTAAATAAATAAATATGAGCCGCATTAGCGTATTCACAAAACCTGTCTCCCTAACCTTGTTTCCAACAGGTAAAAAAGCAGACTGAATCACAAAAACAAACCTTTATGTGACTACACTTACTAATTGTCACCAATACACATTAGCTACATTAGAGGGGTTTCTACAATATCTGTTTCCCAACAACACAGAAAAAACAGATTAATACAACAAAAACAAATGTTAATGTGACTACGCTAACTAATTGTATTAGTAACACGCAAAGTAAATACAGTCTTTCACCAATACACATTAGCTACATTAGAAGCGTTTATACAATATCTGTTTCCCAACAACTCATAAAAAATTAATTAATACAACAAAAACAAACGTTACTGTGACTCAGTAACTCCCAACAGCACACTCCTAATAATGCCTAAAAAACTGTCTGTAACCATAACATGTTAGCTGTGTTAGCATATTCACAAAAACACTCAAGCTAACATTTTTACAGAACGGCATGTACTTTAAAATTACTTCGACATTAGTAAGCACAACCAGAATTAATTCGTATTAATTATTATATAAACCTCTATTATAAACTATTATATAAACCTCTCCAAAGGTGCACTGAAAAAAAAAAAAAAACTTTTTGTGTGACGCATAGTGCAGAAAATACGATATAACACATACAAAGATGTAAATATGTTTTCTCTTTTTCTTTTTGTCAGTGTTAAGTTAAATTCTAGGTCAGATATAGTACACCTAATAAACAATGTTTTATATATTTTTTTAACATTTAGTAGATGTTTTGTAGACTCTTTGTAGACATTTTGAAGACATTTTAAAGATATTTTGTAATTTGTAGACATCTAAATGACCATTTCTTTCTTCAGAAAGTGACAAATATTAGTCTGTGTTCAGGTTGTATTCTTGGGATGCTGAATAAAGAGAATGCTAGTGTACAATATGTTTCTACGGTTTAAGAACTAATATCTAAATGATAAAATTTCATGTTTTAATGACAAAAACAAGACTAAAAGCTGATGAAATAAAAAGACTAAAAATACTAGAGTATTTATTAGCATTTGTTTTTTGCCACATGAAAGTTTGTTTCCTAGACAACCAAGACAAGATTAAAACTCCTTGTGACAAAAATGATGACAAAGAGAATTCTGAACTTCACACATGTGATGATGAGGCATTCAATCTTTTTTTGTTGACTTTCTTTATTTTTTTTATCATACAAAAAACATATTTGGACTTCAATCTCACCACTGACATCAAGTCATGCTTTTATTTTCTTGTGTTTGGATTATTCTGATGTGCTTTCATCAACACACACACAAAAAAAAAAAAATCAATAGTAAAATAACATTTTAAAAAAAAAAACGTGTCCCACAAAGGCTCTCATTATTGCAAGTATTGATTTTAATTAGGGTTGCACGATAATATCGGTTACCGATAATTATCGGCTGATAGTTGACAGTTTGACGTCATGATAGTTTCGATATGAAAAAAAATTGCTGATAAAATATATCGATAATGCCGTTGTGTACTCAGCACTGTATTGTGTCAGTACTGGTACTTACAACTTGTCTGCTTACCCCGCCCATTCTGCAAGCTTCTGTCGCACGTAAGTGATGTCACGTCTCTGCTAACGCTCATTCTGAAAAAAAGGCTAGAATTTGAGGTCAGATATACCAGAAGTCCATAGTCTGTGTGTCCAAATCTACCACATTTTACCGTGTCGGTTAAGTCACAACTTTAGAAAGCCGCTTTTTTTTCTTTAAACAAAAAAGAAAATTACGTGTTTCCGCAAACATTCATTTGACGATATGTGTTCTAAATACCTGACCATAAAAACCTTTTGTTTTCCCAAAAGTAATCACTGTCAAACGTGAATCCTGCTATTGTTTCAAACCTATAGCTTGGAAACTCAAATTTCCATTAGGTGACTCGTTTTTCATGACCATAACTTTTATCAAGTGTTCTTTGAAATTACTGACTAAATTTCCATTAATGTGTAAAATGTACAGGAAGTGGTAGTATTGGTAATCTTTGCAGTGAAACTTGTGTTTTCTGTAAATTTTAGAGTCTATTCAGACTGTCAAAATCACAAATTACTGGCAAGAAGTGCTGTGTGTGCTTTAACTCAGTGGATGTTAGCAACTGCAGTACTGAGGAGACGTCGACTATGAAGGTACGATGATAAGTGTTTATGACATATAGATTGTCGCAAAAACAGTGAGAAGCAATGTATATCAGGTAAAAAGTTGTTTAACCAGCCTGTATTCACCTGAACACATTTCAATGAGTTGCTGTATCTCACTGTTGCACAAGCTACAAGCTAGCTTTTAGAATGCTGTGCAACGAGACACAGAAAAGCATGTAGGAAGCGCTTTCAGCAGTGTTAAAACAAACGTTCTAACAAGTAATCAGTTGGACCACTTATTTCATCTTGGATAACATGACAGTCAATGCTTTACATTTGTCCATGGCTTACTGGTGGTTTCATTCCTAATATGTTCACATGTGAATACGACGGCCATTTTGGTCCAGTCATTCCACACCCAGAGCATTTTATATTCAGACTGAGGAATCTCAGAGCTAACCAAAGCTCAGTCCGATTGTAACCAAACAGAGACCACCTTGAAAGATGGGTCAGAGAGCGGTTCCTGGTCCATGACCAGGGTTTGTTTCTGCAAATTCAGAATGAACATTTGTTCCAGATTATCAAGAGAAACAAACTCTGGTCCACTTTAAATGGAAAATATGTGCCCGGTTTGAATTCACCCTTAAACAAAGTTTGGCCATTTCTTATTGCATTTAGCATGTTTGAGAATGTTTTCTTTTAGCTTTTAGAGATTGCAAAGGTACATAGCTCTCTACAAGAACATTTAATCCATGTAGCAGTGGATGCAGTTTATTTTTTTTAAATTGGAAAAACAAATGTACAGATTTTTTATATTTGCCATACTCAAAAAAGACAATTTATGTAAAAAAAAAACAAAAAAAAAAAAACACAAAACTGGATTTTCCACACAGCCGCTGAAAAAACTGGGAATGTTTTGATTAGCGATGGTTTGCTAAAAAGTGAAAGTAAAATTTAAAAACTGAATTAAAAAAAATAGTCTATGAGACTATGTTCATAACATTATCTTACTCTGGTGTAATGATTCTCCTGTTGTCATTGTTATGTAAAACTAGTGAAATTATTTAATTTATTATTATTTGTTATTTTATTGGAAAAATGTACTCGAAACACTTTGTTTACAAATCTTTCCCCAACCATCATAGATCCTGCGCATGGAGAAGGCAGAAGCCTCAACCTTTGAAAAGGAAAATATGTTTTTACTTTATGTTATTACATTATATTAAATAAAATTGAATTGTTTTTATTATTCCTATATGTTGGGAAATTTCAACGCTGCAGCATGCATTTATTTCATTTATTATAATTTACCTAATTGCACCCGAAAAAAAAGTCACTTACAACATTGCTTTACCCATTGCTTTAGCCTAAACAACTGAAGGCAGTTAACAGTTTTCACTCAAGGAAAATTCAACATGGGACCGATGTGACCCTTGTGACTGGAGGACAACTTGCCCACTTCTGAATAAAAAAATCAAATAGGAAAAAACAAAAAACAGTGGATCCAAAATGAGAGGTTAGCATTCTTTTTGGGAAATTGGCATTACTGAAGGATGTAATGAAGTAATGAATCAGTACCAAAATATATATTTGGCATAAACCTATGTAAAATTAAGATAAATTAGCATATAAACAGAGTTTGGTGAAACCCCAACTCCCCCCTTTCTTTCCTTTCTTCTAATGTTAGATGCTTCACCTGGAGTCAACTTAAAGGGTTTGCATTATCTTCCACTTAATTTAGGATGCTATTTCCTTTGGGAACAAGACATTAAGCTTCTTTGTCAAGAAACGATGGGGGAAATAAATCACTTTTAATTAGAATAAACCTAAAGATTAGATCTGGCCTTTCCCTTCCAGTTATTTGCATAGCTCCTCTAAATACATTCCAGGCTGCAGTGGCTGATAGGGATTTAGTAACGCAAGAAGAAGAGAGGTGATAAGTTAGAGCCTGAAGTGTTCGGCTTCAAGATCAAGCTATTTTATTTCATAACAGAGCAGTGAACTGGAACTGAAAGTTCATTCACTTTGGAGAATAACCCTAAAACTGTTTTGTAATCACTTGTTTTACATTTATAGCAGAGATGTCCAAACCTCTTGCAACAAGGAACAGATTTTGAGAGGCGAAAATGTGTGAGGGTCAACCAATCAGCATTCTTTGAACCATTATTATATTAATTTTAAATGCAAATAAAAAATGTATTTAAATTTTATTTTGCAAGGATATGATTTTCATTCCTTCAATTGAAATAAATGTAAATACATTTTACCAAAACGACTGTGATTTTTTTTAATGTGAAAACTAGTGGTTTATTTCTCCACTCCTTTTATATCTGTCTACTAACATTCATTCATTCATTTTCGGAACCACTTTATCCCTTTCTGGCGATGGACAAGCTAAAGGAGAAGAGTCAAGAAAATTCAAACCTCAGCAGCAAAATGAGGAACCTGGAAGCAGCTCTTTGGACAGAAAAGGCAAAAACCAATGAAGCCAACAGCTGCTTAGCCCAGCAGGAAGAAGAGTCCACTAAGTTAAAAGCTGCAATGGTCCAAACAGAGACTGACCTGCGTAACCAGATGCTGCAGTGGGAGAAAGTAAAGGACAGTCTCCTCAAAGACCATCAATTGGCATCAAGAAAGATCGGAGATGCTTTAATGGAGACAAAAACACAGCAGGCAGAGGACAAACAGAAGTGGGACAAAGAGAAGTCTTCCCTTTCCCAAGAAATCTCTCAACTAAAAGAGGTTATCAAGGGAAAGGATGACAAACTCAACCGCTGCCAAGAAGTCTTCATGACAAAGCTTGGACAACTCCAGGAGCAGGTGGATGATCTAAAGGAAAAGACAAGAAAAAAACCACGCAGGGGTTTTCTGGCTTGTTTCAAAGGGTCTGAAACCAAAGATTAGGAATCCGGAACACTAATGATGGGAAATCTGTCATTCTGAGAAAAAACTTGTTCTGATTGTCTTGTTCTTTATTTATTCTTTTATTTTATTACTATTATTGTTTTGATCTTTTTTTAAATTGTTTTTACCTTTTTTTAACCCCGCTTTTTTTCATTTTACTTTACTGTTTGGTTTGGGGAAAATATTGAAATCTTTAAAAACTTACTTCATGTTTTTTTAAACTTTTGTATTTAATATCTAATCAGTGTGTCATTTTACGTTTTTTTTTTTTTTTGTGTGTGTGGGGGGGGTGGGGGGGGTCGTGGTGCTTATGGGTGGGGGGTAAAGGGGTGGGGGCTCCTGCTTTTAATATTTACCAGGGTCTCCTTCTATGCGCCATTATCTTGTGTGTGTAGTTTTTTTATTTGTTTATTTATTATTTTTTTGGGGGGGGATAATATGGGGGAATGTTAGTATATGTAGGGGAGGGGTTTTAAGGTGGGTGGGAGGGTCGGGTGGGGGGAACCAAGGGAAGCTGGGGGAAATCAAGTCTGAATGTTTTTAGTCTATACTATGTTGTGTGTCTTTTAGTTTCCTTTGGGGTGGGGGGGTGGGTTTGTGGGGGGTGGGATTGGGTGGGGTGGGTGGGGGGGTAATGCAACCACAAAGGAACACAATCCAGTGTTCTTTTGTGCCGGTCCCAAGTCCGGATAAATGCAGAGGGCCCTTGCTTTAGGGACTTGAAAAGTCTCTGGAAGAGAAGAAGCCTGAACTTGTGCAGGTTTATAAGGCGCTGGGAGTGGATACAGTCTACACCGAGTAACTGATGACTTTGCCTGCTGTGAGACTGTCTTTGTTGAAATGTTCCTGCAGCGTTAAATGGAAGTTGGGGACTTCACTATTGGACTGGCAGACTGGGGAGGTGATCCCAATTTCAAGAAGGGGGACTGTTCCAACTACCTAGGAATTACACTCCACACTCTCCCTGGGAAATTGTCCAGGGAGGCTCGACTCCTCCCCTATGAGTGTTTGCTGCCACCACCATGCTTCACTGTTGGGACTGTATTAGACAGGTGATGAGCTGTGCCTGGTTTTTTCCACACATACCACTTAGAATTAAGGCCAAAACATTCTATCTTGGTCTCATCAGACCAGAGAATCTTAGTCTCACCATCTTGGAGTCCTTCAGGTGTTTTTTTAGCAAACTCCATTTGGGCTTTCATGTGTCTTGCACTGAGGAAAGGCTTCTGTCGGGCCTCTCTGCTAAAACACCCCAAATGGTGGAGGGCTGCAGTGAAGGTCGACTTTCTACAACTTTCTCCCATCTCCCGACTGCATCTCTGGAGCTCAGCCACAGTGATCTTTGGGTTCTTCTTCTCTTTTTAGTCAATATGGGGTCCTGTGTGTACATTAATGAGGACAAACATGAATTTAAATGACTTTAGCAAATGGCTGCAATATAACAAAGAGTGAACAATTTAACGTGGTCTGAATACTGTCCATATCCACTGTAAGTGCAGTTCTGGCTTAAAGGAGTGTAAAATACCAGTAATTTCTCATGGGCAAAAGGAGGAAATACTTTAAAATTCAAAACGAGAATTCCATGGACAACAAAAACAAAAATTATTTGTTTTATGGTTCAGCTTCACTCCTAGTAAAGCAGCTGGCATCACTCGATTAGCGCCCCCTGCTGTTGAATGGAAAATCCAAACCTTTAATGTGTTGTCAAATATTGTGATTAATGAAGCAGTTAAAAGGCTGTGGACCAAAATGCAAGAATGGCTCGTTGTTTCAGCAGAGTGTAATGTACCATCGACAGTATACGGACTGTACCAAGGGGCTTTTTTAAAAGCCTAGTGGTGCACTAAGAAGCCTATTTACAAATAACATAAAACTTTTAAGGCCGTCCATTACACTACTAACACTCAAATATGAGCATTCTACTTGCATTTGCTTAGTTAGCAACATACAGCTTGGCGGGCTAGCTATGGACCATAAAATTACCGCTGCTTGTGGCTCTGTGGGGGAGGCTGTCGCTTTGTCTCCAATCTTAAATATCTGGATAGCCATTAGAACATCTCAACCAATGTTTTTGGCCAGTTGTTGGGACATGCCTTGAATCAGTATAAAAACATGGCACAAATTACAAACAACACAACTCTGGCACAAACTATTTCAGAGATAGAGCAAAATCCAGCTTTTATTTTGGTAGTCCCCTTCTGCCTATTGGCAAGTTATTTGCATATAAACTAAACCTACTGCTACAAACCATATAGTTAATTAAAAAAGCTAAATATTTAGGAATGTTTCGAAATATTTAGCTCTAATCTAATCACCTAAATTAGACTTTAAAATTTATGTAACAAACAAACTTTTACTTACAAAACTTAAATATATATTTTGGAAACTAAATATTTAAGTAAGATCTAGACATTTAGTTTGCAAACTAAATGTTTTTTTACTTAAATATTTAGCTTCATAGACACATATCTGCTTATCTATAGATCCCCATGTATAAAAATATAAACATAAATATTCATGCCCTTGAAATTCTGGAAAGAACTTGAACTTAAAATAATTTATACAAAAAATCAAGAGATCAAGAGTTCAAAAGATTTTTCCAAATAAAAAACTGAAAAATGAGGTGTGCAGAAGTATTCAGCCCCCAACACTTGAGACTGGGGCGGAGATTCACCTTCCAACAGGACAACCACCCTAAACATAAAGCCAAAGCTACAATGAAATGGTTTAAAATGAAACATATTTATGTGTTGAAACAGTCCAGTCAAAGTCCAGACATAAATCCAATCCAGAATCTGTGGCAAGATCTGAAACCTGCTGTTCACAAACGCTCTCCATCTAATCTGACTCAGATTGAATTGTTTTTCATAGAAGAATGAGCAAAGATTTCAGTCTCTAAATGTGCAAAGCTGGTAGAGACAAACCCCAAAAGACTTGCAGCTGGAAATGCAGCAAAAGGGGGGTTCTACAAAGTATTGACTCTGAGGTCTGAATACTTTTGCACACTGTACTGTTCAGTTTTTTATTTGTAAAAAAAAATTAAACTCTTTGTGTTGGTCTGTCACATAAAATCACTGATTATGTTTGTGGTCATAATGTGGGAAAATGAGAAGCTCAAGGGGTCTGAATATTTTTGTAAACCTCTGTGTATATAAATATATTTATACAGTGAAATACTACAAAAGAGATGAGTTAGGAGGGAAGTCTGAGTTTCAACATGTCAATAAAAAGAATTGGAATTGCATGTTGGATGGATGGCTTAATTTTCTGTCACTTCTGACAGATGATGATGAGCTCTAGAGCCGTGACCGAAATCTGAATGGATCTCATATTATCAAACAGAAAAATGAAATGCAGCTAGTGATTGGTCAAAGTCGGTCTGAGTCACGTTTTTAGAGGAACTACAGTCGCCAGTCAAGACAGCACTGGTTCTGGCTTGTTCAAACTCCACACCCCTCCCCCTGATAGCGAGCTTGGGAGAATTTGTCAATCAAATGTTTGAGGAGGGGCCAGTGGGCACCACATTCTTTTACTGAGGCGTCTGATATATAACATGAATAACTTGAAAATCTTAAAAAAGGTTAGGATTTAAAAGAAGATGTTAAGAAGAAGGTGTGAAAGCAAGAATGGTTGTTCTGACAAATAAAATGACTGAGTAATAACTGTCTATGTCTCAATGGAAGTCTATGAGATTTTGGCCTTCTTGCAACCAGCGAGTACTTCCTGTGTGGAACACAAGAAGGGAGGGGTTGGGCTGTCAATCTTTTCAATGGTCCTCGACTGGTCACAGGAAACCAGGGATCACTTCTTAGGATGCTCAATGAGTCTAATTCAGTGAGAGTCCTTAGACAAGACCATCACACAGCTTTTTAAAGTAGACACAAGGAGTTCCCTCATTGAGTCTAGGTATCCCTGTGCCGATCCCCAGACCGCTTGAGTGTGTGCTGCCTCCACCATGCTTCACTGTTGGGACCACATTAGACAGGTGATGAGCTGCGCCTGGTTTTCTCCACTCATACTGCTTAGAAGCCTGAATTTGTGCAGGTTAATAAGGTGGTTAACAGCCTGTCTGTGCCTTAAAACCAGGAGTGTGTGCTTCCTCATTCATCAGTTACGTACGAGACGGCGTCTTCTTCCAGAATTTGTGGGTCTCATCCAAAATAAACACCTGCTCTGGATGATAATTATCCTCTGCGATTATCAGAATATTTTCGATTCGCTTCTGTCAACGGATGTCATTTCTCCATGCAGACTTGCAGTGTTTGTGTGTGTGTGTGCATGTGTGTGTGATGGGGGGTTAAAGTTTTCTTTTGTCTTGTTATTGGTTTACAAAACTGTAAAAAAATTTTATGTAAAACACCTTGAGTCACATTAGTTGGAAAAGTGCTTTACAAATCAAGTTTGATTTGTTGCCACAGGTTTACAATAGATTATAACGTCATTCAGCCAATCACAATCAAGAATTTTTACACAGTTCTCAAAAAGTGTTGGGGGGGGCATATTTTGCTTTTATGAAAAGGGCCTGCAGGTCAGGACGTTGGGCCAGATTTTGGACACCTTCTTCTTAAAAACATGCTAAACAGAAGACATTCATACATACATTCATTTACTATATTAGACAACAGCTACTTATGTCAACAACACTGCTATGTTGGCATTATTTGACCACCATGTGTGTGTATCTACTTTTTTTTTTTTTTTTAATTAAAGCAACTGATTGATGGTCGCAGATTTATAACTGGTTTCAGAAACTAATTAGATTAAAAACTTTGACCTTCATTATAATCTCGGATGAGACAACCATTGAGGTCACGTCATTCAAAATTGTGCCAGAATTTATAGATTTATAGACTAAAACATTCCCACTTAAATGTGTCATAACAAAATCAAAAAATTTAATAGGATCAAAGAAAATTCCTGAAAAATGGTTCTGTTAAAAAAGTAAGGACACGAGAACAGACCAGGACCAACTGAAAATCAATCTCTTAAATGGACTGAAAGTTGGAGCAGCTGATTGATAACAGAAACCTGGTGTGAAACATGAGAGGACAGAGAGAAGGAAAAAAAGTACTACGCACCGTCTAAAAATAAAATATGGTTTCAATGAGCCAAAGGAAAATATATTTCAAACTAAAACCATAATATTTTTTATATTTTAGCCATCCCCTTGGTGAATGAAATGTCCTATCAGAACAGATAATATTAGTAGGAATACGGCGTTTAGAACTACATTATCGGACCAATGCCAGGAACACTGCCTGGATCGCATATCCGAAACCGTTTGGTTCAGATCATCTGATGCAACATTGCTTCAGTGAGGGTTGAAAGTGAAATACCCCTGAGATCAGCCTCTAATGAGATTGATGAAAGAAGGAAACAGGTTTAAATGCCTCATTTTCCTGAAGAAGAACAAATGCAGAAGATTTTTTTAATAAATTTGAAGATGCAGCGATTTTGGAGTGAATTTGTAATGCAATTGCACATTTTTTTCAGTAGATTTATATTGTTTTTTTGTCTGTATTTTTACTTCAATGGTGTTAGCTTATTTAAATGCTGCAGAAATATTTAAAAAATACAGTTTTGTTGCACAGATTGAACAGGTTTCTTTCTTTGTAAAGATTTGTGTAAAAATGTAGTCTCAGCAGTCTTTGTTGGCAGACAATAAAGCTTAATATATTCTTGTCAAAATTTATAAAACAGTAATATTCAATGATATAATAAGAGCTTTTGGAGGATATTGAGAAAATAAGTGTCAGACAAAGTCCCTACAGAGTCAAACAAACATTTGACCCTCCCCAACAAGCTTTTTAACTGGACGATTTTTCAAACGTCCAACGACTGACCTGCAACATGACCAGGGTGTACCTGCCTTCGTTCAACAGTAGCCAAGACAGGCTCCAGCAAAAGGGACCCTAAAAGGGACATAACTGGTTAAGAAAAAGATGGATGAATTTTCAAACACAACTTGAAGAACCCTTTAATAAGAGAATGACCATCAATTTGATGTTTTAAAGTTAAAATCCCAATTGTTATCACTCACCTAGGTGTGGGAGATGAGTTCTCCATATGGGTCCTTTAGGAAGCGGTGAGCTACAGACATAGCCATGCCCAGGAAGCATTTAGTGATTTACCCTCCAAGTCCAAGCATGTAATGCTGAGTGTCAAGCAGGGAGGCATTGGGTCCAAGTATCAGAGTCGTTGGAAAGACTTGGCCTGGATTGGAACTCATGACCTCCTAGTCTCAGGGCAGACACTCTTCCACAAGGCCACTGAGGTGGTACACTTATGTGTAAAATATACATTTTTATTTTAGGCTAATAAAAAAAAAAAAAAAAAAAAAAAAGATTAATTCCTTTTTTAAAAAAAAAAGATGAAACCTTTTCAGATTGGTTAAACAACTTTATCACATTTTTTTTTTATATTTATTTGACAAACCAAGTTCTCACAAAACTAACATGAATAAAAAACAACCAAAGCAACAATTTGCTATAAAATATTCCTGAAAAAAATATTTATAATTAAGATAAAATTGTTTTAAAATGCACCCAATTTTTAGCTTTAAACTTTGAAATAACACAAATATTTTAAAATTATTGAATGATTTTGATTATCAGTAAAGGTGCGTTCACACCCAATGCGATTGTGTGTCGGCCAAATCACGTGGCCCGTCCCTCTCTCGCCGCGCCATGAATTTGCTGCTAACCACGTGGCCAAAAATGTGTTCTCTAAACTCGCCAAGTCCAGTGTGGGTCCTTAGACAAGACCATAACGCTGCTATTTAAAGTAGCCACAAGGAGTTCCCACTTTAAAACTGGGTCTCCCTGTGACGGTCCCCAGACCGGATAAAATACAGAGTTTTTTCAGGTTTCAAATTCTCTGCCAAACTGCTGTGGCAACTCCTGATGTGACAAACAATAGAAAAAGTCTGAATTGTATTTTCTTCGACCCCTAGTGATCATTTCAGAAAATACAGAAACTTTGCGATTCCCACGATGCTTTAAAAGGTATAGAATGCCTCTGATATTAATAATTGTTTAAGTTTTTTTCAATACCATTTATGATTTTAATAGATTACATCACCGTGACCTCTGATGTCATCACAACTCCTAGAAATCAGAATGACACATGATGACATCATTACAAAACCTTCTATGAAAGTCCTTCTGATGATCTAAATTGACATCATCAAGCTGAACTGTTAAATAGAAGAGAAGAGAAGAAATAATTCCTCACTTCCTATAAGGAAACGTTTGAACAGCAAGCTCAAGCATCACAGCTCAAAGTTCTGTTGATTTCAGCGTTTGAACCACTTCCAAGATATTCACAATGACTTCAAAACCTGTGGAGACATTGCTACCAGAGACCACAACAACTTCACCTGCTGTTACCAAACGCTTTGTACTTCCTCGGCGTAGAACCATGATTCAACATGGCCAGTGGGAAATGGAATTCAGTGAAGACGATGATGACATTTACTTGGATCAAGTAAATCCCCCCAAACCAACGACAAACCAGAACCAGAAGACGGGATATCCTGGATTTAAAGAAGGAAACTCTAAAGAGAAAGTCACCTCAGACTGTCCTTCTAAAGTCATCCAGAAACCTGTCCCGACTGCTTTCCCAGTCAGCTTTAGAGACATGGTCCTGGGAAAAAAGAAGGGACCGTCTCCTGTTGTGTTTGAGGAGCCCAAGCCACTCAGGCCAGCAAAAGCCGAAGAGCCAAATAAACAGGAGAAAAAAACGCACTGAACTGCCTCCTGTTATGTATGTGGAGCCCAAACCACAACGGCCAATAACGGAAAGACGGAGTGAAAGGAAGAGGAAGACGATTACTGTTGTTCCTGAAAACACACAGCAGAGTGTGGTGAAGGAACAACCACCAACACAAGCCAGTTCAGGAATGACTGTAGAGGAAAAGGAAGCCTCTTCTTTCCAAGTACAATCTGCAGGCAAAAAGAATTCAACACCTCCAGAAGAAGCTAAGAGACCCTCTGCAGTCCCTGCTGGGAACACCGACCTGCAGCCTGCAGACTCACCCTCTCAGGCCAACATGATGAAAGGAAAGTTGGAACAAAAAGAGGAAAACACTGCTCAACTTCAAAAGGAGAATCTTGCCCTAAAGTTTGAAGTGATGCATCTCAGACAGCTTCTTCAACAGAAAAACATGGTTCTTTCAGACGCTCATCAGACAACTGGCCAAATTGAAAATGAGTTAAACCGCTGGAGAACCCTGGCAGAAGAAGCCCAATGCTCCCTGATCCAGATGCAGCAACAAAAGACTGAAACTGAAGCTGCATTGGCTCAATCTCAGGGACTGTTGAAGGAGATGGAGGAGAAACACTTTAAAGAAACTCAGGAAAATTCGGAACTCAACCAAAAAATCATCCAACTTGAAAAACTGCAGGAGTCCTTCAAAAAGACGGGAACGCAGGAAGCAGAGAGACTGCAATGGCAGAAAGAAAAGTCCATCTTTCTCCAAGAAATGGCTCAATTAAAAAAGCTTGTCCACGAAAAAGACGTCAAAGTGAGCAAGTCTGAAGAGGACCACAAAAGAACACTGCACCAACTGCATCTGGCGATGGACAAGCTAAAGGAGAAGAGTCAAGAAAATTCAAACCTCAGCAGCAAAATGAGGAACCTGGAAGCAGCTCTTTGGACAGAAAAGGCAAAAACCAATGACGCCAACAGCTGCTTAGCCCAGCAGGAAGAAGAGTCCACTAAGTTAAAAGCTGCAATGGTCCAAACAGAGACTGACCTGCGTAACCAGATGCTGCAGTGGGAGAAAGTAAAGGACAGTCTCCTCAAAGACCATCAATTGGCATCAAGAAAGATCGGAGATGCTTTAATGGAGACAAAAACACAGCAGGCAGAGGACAAACAGAAGTGGGACAAAGAGAAGTCTTCCCTTTCCCAAGAAATCTCTCAACTAAAAGAGGTTATCAAGGGAAAGGATGACAAACTCAACCGCTGCCAAGAAGTCTTCATGACAAAGCTTGGACAACTCCAGGAGCAGGTGGATGATCTAAAGGAAAAGACAAGAAAAAAACCACGCAGGTGTTTTCTGGCTTGTTTCAAAGGGTCTGAAACCAAAGATTAGGAATCCTGAACACTAATGATGGGAAATCCTCTGTCATCCTGAGAAAAAACTTGTTCTGATTGTCTTGTTCTTTATTTATTCTTTTATTTTATTACTATTATTGTTTTGATCTTTTTTTAAATTGTTTTTACCTTTTTTTAACCCCGCTTTTTTTCATTTTACTTTACTGTTTGGTTTGGGGAAAAGATTTAAATCTTTAAAAACTTACTTCATGTTTTTTTAAACTTTTGTATTTAATATCTAATCAGTGTGTCATTTTACGTTTTTTTTTTGTGTGTGTGTGGGGGGGGGGGGGGGGGGTGGTCGTGGTGCTTATGGGTGGGGGGTAAAGGGGTGGGGGCTCCTGCTTTTAATATTTACCAGGGTCTCCTTCTATGCGCCATTATCTTGTGTGTGTAGTTTTTTTATTTGTTTATTTATTATTTTTTTTGGGGGGGGATAATATGGGGGAATGTTAGTATATGTAGGGGAGGGGTTTTAAGGTGGGTGGGAGGGTCGGGTGGGGGGAACCAAGGGAAGCTGGGGGAAATCAAGTCTGAATGTTTTTAGTCTATACTATGTTGTGTGTCTTTTAGTTTCCTTTGGGGTGGGGGGGTGGGTTTGTGGGGGTGGGATTGGGTGGGGTGGGTGGGGTGGGTGGGGGGGTAATGCAACCACAAAAGAACACAATCCAGTGTTCTTTTGTGCCGGTCCCAAGTCCGGATAAATGCAGAGGGCCCTTGCTTTAGGGACTTGAAAAGTCTCTGGAAGAGAAGAAGCCTGAACTTGTGCAGGTTTATAAGGCACTGGGAGTGGATACAGTCTACACCGAGTAACTGATGACTTTGCCTGCTGTGAGACTGTCTTTGTTGTAATGTTCCTGCAGCGGTAAATGGAAGTTGGGGACTTCACTATTGGACTGGCAGACTGGGGAGGTGATCCCAATTTCAAGAAGGGGGACTGTTCCAACTATCTAGGAATTACACTCCACACTCTCCCTGGGAAATTGTCCAGGGAGGCTCGACTCCTCCCCTATGAGTGTTTGCTGCCACCACCATGCTTCACTGTTGGGACTGTATTAGACAGGTGATGAGCTGTGCCTGGTTTTTTCCACACATACTGCTTAGAATTAAGGCCAAAACATTCTATCTTGGTCTCATCAGACCAGAGAATCTTAGTCTCACCATCTTGGAGTCCTTCAGGTGTTTTTTAGCAAACTCCATTTGGGCTTTCATGTGTCTTGCACTGAGGAAAGGCTTCTGTCGGGCCTCTCTGCTAAAACACCCCAAATGGTGGAGGGCTGCAGTGAAGGTCGACTTTCTACAACTTTCTCCCATCTCCCGACTGCATCTCTGGAGCTCAGCCACAGTGATCTTTGGGTTCTTCTTCTCTTTTTAGTCAATATGGGGTCCTGTGTGTACATTAATGAGGACAAACATGAATTTAAATGACTTTAGCAAATGGCTGCAATATGTGTGAACAATTTAACGTGGTCTGAATACTGTCCATATCCACTGTAAGTGCAGTTCTGGCTTAAAGGAGTGTAAAATACCAGTAATTTCTCATGGGCAAAAGGAGGAAATACTTTAAAATTAAAAAACGAGAATTCCATGGACTACAAAAACAAAAATGATTTGTTTTATGGTTAAGCTTCACTCCTAGTAAAGCAGCTGGCATCACTTGATTAGCGCCCCCTGCAGTGTAATGTACCATCGACAGTATAAGGACTGTACCAGCGGGCTTTTTTAAAAGCCTAGTGGTGCACTAAGAAGCCTATTTACAAAAAACATAAAACTTTTAAGGCCGTCCATTACACTACTAACACTCAAATATGAGCATTCTACTTGCATTTGCTTAGTTAGCAACATACAGCTTGGCGGGCTAGCTATGGACCATAAAATTACCGCTGCTTGTGGCTCTGTGGGGGAGGCTGTCGCTTTGTCTCCAATCTTAAATATCTGGATAGCCATTAGAACATCTCAACCAATGTTTTTGGCCAGTTGTTGGGACATGCCTTGAATCAGTATAAAAACATGGCACAAATTACAACACAACTCTGGCACAAACTATTTCAGAGATAGAGAAAAATCCAGCTTTTATTTTGGTAGTCCCCTTCAGCCTATTGGCAAGTTATTTGCATATAAACTCAACCTACTGCTACAAACCATATAGTTAATTAAAAAAGCTAAATATTTAGGAATGTTTGAAAATATTTAGCTCTGATCTAATCACCTAAATTAGACTTTAAAATTTATGTAACAAACAAACTTTTACTTACAAAACTTAAATATATATTTTGGAAACTAAATATTTAAGCAAGATCTAGACATTTAGTTTGCAAACTAAATGTTTTTTTTTACTTAAATATTTAGCTTCATATACACATATCTGTTTATCTATAGATCCCCATGTATAAAAATATAAACATAAATATTCATGCCTTGAAATTCTGGAAAGAACTTGAACTTAAAATAAATTATACAAAAAATCAAAAGTGCAAGAGTTCAAAAGTTTTTTCCAAATAAAAAACTGAAAAAATGAGGTGTGCAGAAGTATTCAGCCCCCAACACTTGAGACTGGGGCGGAGATTCACCTTCCAACAGGACAACCACCCTAAACATAAAGCCAAAGCTACAATGAAATGGTTTAAAATGAAACATATTTATGTGTTGAAACAGTCCAGTCAAAGTCCAGACATAAATACAATCCAGAATCTGTGGCAAGATCTGAAACCTGCTGTTCACAAACGCTCTCCATCTAATCTGACTCAGATTGAATTGTTTTTCATAGAAGAATGAGCAAAGATTTCAGTCTCTAAATGTGCAAAGCTGGTAGAGACAAACCCCAAAAGACTTGCAGCTGGAAATGCAGCAAAAGGGGGTTCTACAAAGTATTGACTCTGAGGTCTGAATACTTTTGCACACTGTACTGTTCAGTTTTTTATTTGTAAAAAAAAATTAAACTCTTTGTGTTGGTCTGTCACATAAAATCACTGATTATGTTTGTGGTCATAATGTGGGAAAATGAGAAGCTCAAGGGGTCTGAATATTTTTGTAAACCTCTGTGTATATAAATATATTTATACAGTGAAATACTACAAAAGAGATGAGTTAGGAGGGAAGTCTGAGTTTCAACATGTCAATAAAAAGAATTGGAATTGCATGTTGGATGGATGGCTTAATTTTCTGTCACTTCTGACAGATGATGATGAGCTCTAGAGCCGTGACCGAAATCTGAATGGATCTCATATTATCAAACAGAAAAATGAAATGCAGCTAGTGATTGGTCAAAGTCGGTCTGAGTCACGTTTTTAGAGGAACTACAGTCGTCAGTCAAGACAGCACTGGTTCTGGCTTGTTCAAACTCCACACCCCTCCCCTGATAGCGAGCTTGGGAGAATTTGTCAATCAAATGTTTGAGGAGGGGCCAGTGGGCACCACATTCTTTTACTGAGGCGTCTGATATATAACTTGAATAACTTGAAAATCTTAAAAAAAGGTTAGGATTTAAAAGAAGATGTTAAGAAGAAGGTGTGAAAGCAAGAATGGTTGTTCTGACAAATAAAATGACTGAGTAATAACTGTCTATGTCTCAATGGAAGTCTATGAGATTTTGGCCTTCTTGCAACCAGCGAGTACTTCCTGTGTGGAACACGAGAAGGGAGGGTTGGGCTGTCAATCTTTTCAATGGTCCTCGACTGGTCACAGGAAACCAGGGATCACTTCTTAGGATGCTCAATGAGTCTAATCCAGTGAGAGTCCTTAGACAAGACCATCACACAGCTTTTTAAAGTAGACACAAGGAGTTCCCTCATTGAGTCTAGGTATCCCTGTGCCGATCCCAGACCGCTTGAGTCTGCGCTGCCTCCACCATGCTTCACTGTTGGGACTGCATTAGACAGGTGATGAGCTGCGCCTGGTTTTCTCCACTCATACTGCTTAGAAGCCTGAACTTGTGCAGGTTAATAAGGTGGTTAACAGCCTGTCTGTGCCTTAAAACCAGGAGTGTGTGCTTCCTCATTCATCAGTTACGTACGAGACGGCGTCTTCTTCCAGAATTTGTGGGTCTCATCCAAAATAAACACCTGCTCTGGATGATAATTATCCTCTGCGATTATCAGAATATTTTCGATTCGCTTCTGTCAACGGATGTCATTTCTCCATGCAGACTTGCAGTGTTTGTGTGTGTGTGTGCATGTGTGTGTGATGGGGGGTTAAAGTTTTCTTTTGTCTTGTTATTGGTTTTCAAAACTGTAAAAAAGTTTTATGTAATACACCTTGAGTCACATTAGTTGGAAAAGTGCTTTACAAATCAAGTTTGATTTGTTGCCACAGGTTTACAATAGATTATAACGTCATTCAGCCAATCACAATCAAGAATTTTTACACAGTTCTCAAAAAGTGTTGGGGGGGGCATATTTTGCTTTTATGAAAAGGGCCTGCAGGTCAGGACGTTGGGCCAGATTTTGGACACCTTCTTCTTAAAAACATGCTAAACAGAATACATTCATACATACATTCATTTACTATATTAGACAACAGCTACTTATGTCAACAACACTGCTATGTTGGCATTATTTGACCACCATGTGTGTGTATCTACTTTTTTTTTTTTTTTTTTAATTAAAGCAACTGATTGATGGTCGCAGATTTATAACTGGTTTCAGAAACTAATTAGATTAAAAACTTTGTCCTTCATTATAATCTCGGATGAGACAACCATTGAGGTCACGTCATTCAAAATTGTGCCAGAATTTATAGATTTATAGACTAAAACATTCCCACTTAAATGTGTCATAACAAAATCAAAAAATTTAATAGGATCAAAGAAAATTCCTGAAAAATGGTTCTGTTAAAAAAGTAAGGACACGAGAACAGACCAGGACAAACTGAAAATCAATCTCTTAAATGGACTGAAAGTTGGAGCAGCTGATTGATAACAGAAACCTGGTGTGAAACATGAGAGGACAGAGAGAAGGAAAAAAAGTACTACGCACCGTCTAAAAATAAAATATGGTTTCAATGAGCCAAAGGAAAATATATTTCAAACTAAAACCATAATATTTTTTATATTTTAGCCATCCCCTTGGTGAATGAAATGTCCTATCAGAACAGATAATATTAGTAGGAATACGGCGTTTAGAACTACATTATCGGACCAATGCCAGGAACACTGCCTGGATCGCATATCCGAAACCGTTTGGTTCAGATCATCTGATGAAACGTTGCTTCAGTGAGGGTTGAAAGTGAAATACCCCTGAGATCAGCCTCTAATGAGATTGATGAAAGAAGGAAACAGGTTTAAATGCCTCATTTTCCTGAAGAAGAACAAATGCAGAAGATTTTTTTAATAAATTTGAAGATGCAGCGATTTTGGAGTGAATTTGTAATGCAATTGCACATTTTTTTCAGTAGATTTATATTGTTTTTTTGTCTGTATTTTTACTTCAATGGTGTTAGCTTTTTTAAATGCTGCTGAAATATTTAAAAAATGCAGTTTTGTTGCACAGATTGAACAGGTTTCTTCCTTTGTAAAGATTTGTGTAAAAATGTAGTCTCAGCAGTCTTTGTTGGCAGACAATAAAGCTTAATATATTCTTGTCAAAATTTATAAAACAGTAATATTCAATGATATAATAAGAGCTTTTGGAGGATATGGAGAAAATAAGTGTCAGATAAAGTCCCTACAGAGTCAAACAAACATTTGACCCTCCCCAACAAGCTTTTTAACTGGACGATTTTTCAAACGTCCAACGACTGACCTGCAACATGACCAGGGTGTACCTGCCTTCGTTCAACAGTAGCCAAGACAGGCTCCAGCAAAAGGGACCCTAAAAGGGACATAACTGGTTAAGAAAAAGATGGATGAATTTTCAAACACAACTTGAAGAACCCTTTAATAAGAGAATGACCATCAATTTGATGTTTTAAAGTTAAAATCCCAATTGTTATCACTCACCTAGGTGTGTGAGATGAGTTCTCCATATGGGTCCTTTAGGAAGCGGTGAGCTACAGCCATAGCCATGCCCAGGAAGCATTTAGTGATTTACCCTCCAAGTCCAAGCATGTAATGCTGAGTGTCAAGCAGGAGGCATTGGGTCCAAGTATCAGAGTCGTTGGAAAGACTTGGCCTGGATTGGAACTCATGACCTCCTAGTCTCAGGGCAGACACTCTTCCACAAGGCCACTGAGATGGTACACTTATGTGTAAAATATACATTTTTATTTTAGGCTAATAAAAAAAAAAAAAAAAAAAAAGATTAATTCCTTTTTAAAAAAAAAAAGATGAAACCTTTTCAGATTGGTTAAACAACTTTATCACATTTGTTTTTATATTTATTTGACAAACCAAGTTCTCACAAAACTAACATGAATAAAAAACACCAAAGCAACAATTTGCTATAAAATATTCCTGAAAAAAATATTTATAATTAAGATAAAATTGTTTTAAAATGCACCCAATTTTTAGCTTTAAACTTTGAAATAACACAAATATTTTAAAATTATTGAATGATTTTGATTATCAGTAAAGGTGCGTTCACACCCAATGCGATTGTGTGTCGGCCAAATCACGTGGCCCGTCCCTCTCTCGCCGCGCCATGAATTTGCTGCTAACCATGTGGCCAAAAATGTGTTCTCTAAACTCGCCAAGTCCAGTGTGGGTCCTTAGACAAGACCATAACACTGCTATTTAAAGTAGCCACAAGGAGTTCCCACTTTTAAAACTGGGTCTCCCTGTGACGGTCCCCAGACCGGATAAAATACAGAGTTTTTTCAGGTTTCAAATTCTCTGCCAAACTGCTGTGGCAACTCCTGATGTGACAAACAATAGAAAAAGTCTGAATTGTATTTTCTTCGACCCTAGTGATCATTTCAGAAATACAGAAACTTTGCGATTCCCACGATGCTTTAAAAGGTATAGAATGCCTCTGATATTAATAATTGTTTAAGTTTTTTTCAATACCATTTATGATTTCAATAGATTACATCACCGTGACCTCTGATGTCATCACAACTCCTAGAAATCAGAATGACACATGATGACATCATTACAAAACCTTCTATGAAAGTCCTTCTGATGATCTAAATTGACATCATCAAGCTGAACTGTTAAATAGAAGAGAAGAGAAGAAATAATTCCTCACTTCCTATAAGGAAACGTTTGAACAGCAAGCTCAAGCATCACAGCTCAAAGTTCTGTTGATTTCAGCGTTTGAACCACTTCCAAGATATTCACAATGACTTCCAAAACCTGTGGAGACATTGCTACCAGAGACCACAACAACTTCACCTGCTGTTACCAAACGCTTTGTACTTCCTCGGCGTAGAACCATGATTCAACATGGTCAGTGGGAAATGGAATTCAGTGAAGACGATGATGACATTTACTTGGATCAAGTAAATCCCCAAACCAACGACAAACCAGAACCAGAAGACGGGACATCCTGGATTTAAAGAAGGAAACTCTAAAGAGAAAGTCACCTCAGACTGTCCTTCTAAAGTCATCCAGAAACCTGTCCCGACTGCTTTCCCAGTCAGCTTTAGAGACATGGTACTGGGAAAAAAGAAGGGACCGTCTCCTGTTGTGTTTGAGGAGCCCAAGCCACTCAGGCCAGCAAAAGCCGAAGAGCCAAATAAACAGGAGAAAAAACGCACTGAACTGCCTCCTGTTATGTATGCGGAGCCCAAACCACAACGGCCAATAACGGAAAGACGGAGTGAAAGGAAGAGGAAGACGATTCCTGTTGTTCCTGAAAACACACAGCAGAGTGTGGTGAAGGAACAACCACCAACACAAGCCAGTTCAGGAATGACTGTAGAGGAAAAGGAAGCCTCTTCTTTCCAAGTACAATCTGCAGGCAAAAAGACTTCAACACCTCCAGAAGAAGCTAAGAGACCCTCTGCAGTCCCTGCTGGGAACACCGACCTGCAGCCTGCAGACTCACCCTCTCAGGCCAACATGATGAAAGGAAAGTTGGAACAAAAAGAGGAAAACACTGCTCAACTTCAAAAGGAGAATCTTGCCCTAAAGTTTGAAGTGATGCATCTCAGACAGCTTCTTCAACAGAAAACATGGTTCTTTCAGACGCTCATCAAAACTGGCCAAATTGAAAATGAGTTAAACCGCTGGAGAACCCTGGCAGAAGAAGCCCAAAGCTCCCTGATCCAGATGCAGCAAAAAGACTGAAACTGAAGCTGCATTGGCTCAATCTCAGGGACTGTTGAAGGAGATGGAGGAGAAACACTTTAAAGAAACTCAGGAAAATTCGGAACTCAACCAAAAAATCATCCAACTTGAAAAACTGCAGGAGTCCTTCAAAAAGACGGGAACGCAGGAAGCAGAGAGACTGCAATGGCAGAAAGAAAAGTCCATCTTTCTCCAAGAAATGGCTCAATTAAAAAAGCTTGTCCACGAAAAAGACGTCAAAGTGAGCAAGTCTGAAGAGGACCACAAAAGAACACTGCACCAACTGCATCTGGCGATGGACAAGCTAAAGGAGAAGAGTCAAGAAAATTCAAACCTCAGCAGCAAAATGAGGAACCTGGAAGCAGCTCTTTGGACAGAAAAGGCAAAAACCAATGACGCCAACAGCTGCTTAGCCCAGCAGGAAGAAGAGTCCACTAAGTTAAAAGCTGCAATGGTCCAAACAGAGACTGACCTGCGTAACCAGATGCTGCAGTGGGAGAAAGTAAAGGACAGTCTCCTCAAAGACCATCAATTGGCATCAAGAAAGATCGGAGATGCTTTAATGGAGACAAAAACACAGCAGGCAGAGGACAAACAGAAGTGGGACAAAGAGAAGTCTTCCCTTTCCCAAGAAATCTCTCAACTAAAAGAGGTTATCAAGGGAAAGGATGACAAACTCAACCGCTGCCAAGAAGTCTTCATGACAAAGCTTGGACAACTCCAGGAGCAGGTGGATGATCTAAAGGAAAAGACAAGAAAAAAACCACGCAGGGTTTTCTGGCTTGTTTCAAAGGGTCTGAAACCAAAGATTAGGAATCCGGAACACTAATGATGGGAAATCTGTCATTCTGAGAAAAAACTTGTTCTGATTGTCTTGTTCTTTATTTATTCTTTTATTTTATTACTATTATTGTTTTGATCTTTTTTAAATTGTTTTTACCTTTTTTAACCCCGCTTTTTTTCATTTTACTTTACTGTTTGGTTTGGGGAAAATTGAAATCTTTAAAAACTTACTTCATGTTTTTTTAAACTTTTGTATTTAATATCTAATCAGTGTGTCATTTTACGTTTTTTTTTTTTTGTGTGTGTGGGGGGGGGTGGGGGGGGTCGTGGTGCTTATGGGTGGGGGTAAAGGGGTGGGGGCTCCTGCTTTTAATATTTACCAGGGTCTCCTTCTATGCGCCATTATCTTGTGTGTGTAGTTTTTTTTTTTGTTTATTTATTATTTTTTGGGGGGGGATAATATGGGGGAATGTTAGTATATGTAGGGGAGGGGTTTTAAGGTGGGTGGGAGGGTCGGGTGGGGGGAACCAAGGGAAGCTGGGGGAAATCAAGTCTGAATGTTTTTAGTCTATACTATGTTGTGTGTCTTTTAGTTTCCTTTGGGGTGGGGGGTGGGTTTGTGGGGGGTGGGATTGGGTGGGGTGGGTGGGGGTAATGCAACCACAAAGGAACACAATCCAGTGTTCTTTTGTGCCGGTCCCAAGTCCGGATAAATGCAGAGGGCCCTTGCTTTAGGGACTTGAAAAGTCTCTGGAAGAGAAGAAGCCTGAACTTGTGCAGGTTTATAAGGCGCTGGGAGTGGATACAGTCTACACCGAGTAACTGATGACTTTGCCTGCTGTGAGACTGTCTTTGTTGAAATGTTCCTGCAGCGTTAAATGGAAGTTGGGGACTTCACTATTGGACTGGCAGACTGGGGAGGTGATCCCAATTTCAAGAAGGGGGACTGTTCCAACTACCTAGGAATTACACTCCACACTCTCCCTGGGAAATTGTCCAGGGAGGCTCGACTCCTCCCCTATGAGTGTTTGCTGCCACCACCATGCTTCACTGTTGGGACTGTATTAGACAGGTGATGAGCTGTGCCTGGTTTTTTCCACACATACCACTTAGAATTAAGGCCAAAACATTCTATCTTGGTCTCATCAGACCAGAGAATCTTAGTCTCACCATCTTGGAGTCCTTCAGGTGTTTTTTTAGCAAACTCCATTTGGGCTTTCATGTGTCTTGCACTGAGGAAAGGCTTCTGTCGGGCCTCTCTGCTAAAACACCCCAAATGGTGGAGGGCTGCAGTGAAGGTCGACTTTCTACAACTTTCTCCCATCTCCCGACTGCATCTCTGGAGCTCAGCCACAGTGATCTTTGGGTTCTTCTTCTCTTTTTAGTCAATATGGGGTCCTGTGTGTACATTAATGAGGACAAACATGAATTTAAATGACTTTAGCAAATGGCTGCAATATAACAAAGAGTGAACAATTTAACGTGGTCTGAATACTGTCCATATCCACTGTAAGTGCAGTTCTGGCTTAAAGGAGTGTAAAATACCAGTAATTTCTCATGGGCAAAAGGAGGAAATACTTTAAAATTCAAAACGAGAATTCCATGGACAACAAAAACAAAAATTATTTGTTTTATGGTTCAGCTTCACTCCTAGTAAAGCAGCTGGCATCACTCGATTAGCGCCCCCTGCTGTTGAATGGAAAATCCAAACCTTTAATGTGTTGTCAAATATTGTGATTAATGAAGCAGTTAAAAGGCTGTGGACCAAAATGCAAGAATGGCTCGTTGTTTCAGCAGAGTGTAATGTACCATCGACAGTATACGGACTGTACCAAGGGGCTTTTTTAAAAGCCTAGTGGTGCACTAAGAAGCCTATTTACAAATAACATAAAACTTTTAAGGCCGTCCATTACACTACTAACACTCAAATATGAGCATTCTACTTGCATTTGCTTAGTTAGCAACATACAGCTTGGCGGGCTAGCTATGGACCATAAAATTACCGCTGCTTGTGGCTCTGTGGGGGAGGCTGTCGCTTTGTCTCCAATCTTAAATATCTGGATAGCCATTAGAACATCTCAACCAATGTTTTTGGCCAGTTGTTGGGACATGCCTTGAATCAGTATAAAAACATGGCACAAATTACAAACAACACAACTCTGGCACAAACTATTTCAGAGATAGAGCAAAATCCAGCTTTTATTTTGGTAGTCCCCTTCTGCCTATTGGCAAGTTATTTGCATATAAACTAAACCTACTGCTACAAACCATATAGTTAATTAAAAAAGCTAAATATTTAGGAATGTTTCGAAATATTTAGCTCTAATCTAATCACCTAAATTAGACTTTAAAATTTATGTAACAAACAAACTTTTACTTACAAAACTTAAATATATATTTTGGAAACTAAATATTTAAGTAAGATCTAGACATTTAGTTTGCAAACTAAATGTTTTTTACTTAAATATTTAGCTTCATAGACACATATCTGCTTATCTATAGATCCCCATGTATAAAAATATAAACATAAATATTCATGCCCTTGAAATTCTGGAAAGAACTTGAACTTAAAATAATTTATACAAAAAATCAAGAGATCAAGAGTTCAAAGATTTTTCAAATAAAAAACTGAAAAATGAGGTGTGCAGAAGTATTCAGCCCCCAACACTTGAGACTGGGGCGGAGATTCACCTTCCAACAGGACAACCACCCTAAACATAAAGCCAAAGCTACAATGAAATGGTTTAAAATGAAACATATTTATGTGTTGAAACAGTCCAGTCAAAGTCCAGACATAAATCCAATCCAGAATCTGTGGCAAGATCTGAAACCTGCTGTTCACAAACGCTCTCCATCTAATCTGACTCAGATTGAATTGTTTTTCATAGAAGAATGAGCAAAGATTTCAGTCTCTAAATGTGCAAAGCTGGTAGAGACAAACCCCAAAAGACTTGCAGCTGGAAATGCAGCAAAAGGGGGGTTCTACAAAGTATTGACTCTGAGGTCTGAATACTTTGCACACTGTACTGTTCAGTTTTTTATTTGTAAAAAAAAATTAAACTCTTTGTGTTGGTCTGTCACATAAAATCACTGATTATGTTTGTGGTCATAATGTGGGAAAATGAGAAGCTCAAGGGGTCTGAATATTTTTGTAAACCTCTGTGTATATAAATATATTTATACAGTGAAATACTACAAAAGAGATGAGTTAGGAGGGAAGTCTGAGTTTCAACATGTCAATAAAAGAATTGGAATTGCATGTTGGATGGATGGCTTAATTTTCTGTCACTTCTGACAGATGATGATGAGCTCTAGAGCCGTGACCGAAATCTGAATGGATCTCATATTATCAAACAGAAAAATGAAATGCAGCTAGTGATTGGTCAAAGTCGGTCTGAGTCACGTTTTTAGAGGAACTACAGTCGCCAGTCAAGACAGCACTGGTTCTGGCTTGTTCAAACTCCACACCCCTCCCCTGATAGCGAGCTTGGGAGAATTTGTCAATCAAATGTTTGAGGAGGGGCCAGTGGGCACCACATTCTTTTACTGAGGCGTCTGATATATAACATGAATAACTTGAAAATCTTAAAAAAGGTTAGGATTTAAAAGAAGATGTTAAGAAGAAGGTGTGAAAGCAAGAATGGTTGTTCTGACAAATAAAATGACTGAGTAATAACTGTCTATGTCTCAATGGAAGTCTATGAGATTTTGGCCTTCTTGCAACCAGCGAGTACTTCCTGTGTGGAACACAAGAAGGGAGGGGTTGGGCTGTCAATCTTTTCAATGGTCCTCGACTGGTCACAGGAAACCAGGGATCACTTCTTAGGATGCTCAATGAGTCTAATTCAGTGAGAGTCCTTAGACAAGACCATCACACAGCTTTTTAAAGTAGACACAAGGAGTTCCCTCATTGAGTCTAGGTATCCCTGTGCCGATCCCCAGACCGCTTGAGTGTGTGCTGCCTCCACCATGCTTCACTGTTGGACCACATTAGACAGGTGATGAGCTGCGCCTGGTTTTCTCCACTCATACTGCTTAGAAGCCTGAATTGTGCAGGTTAATAAGGTGGTTAACAGCCTGTCTGTGCCTTAAAACCAGGAGTGTGTGCTTCCTCATTCATCAGTTACGTACGAGACGGCGTCTTCTTCCAGAATTTGTGGGTCTCATCCAAAATAAACACCTGCTCTGGATGATAATTATCCTCTGCGATTATCAGAATATTTTCGATTCGCTTCTGTCAACGGATGTCATTTCTCCATGCAGACTTGCAGTGTTTGTGTGTGTGTGTGCATGTGTGTGTGATGGGGGGTTAAAGTTTTCTTTTGTCTTGTTATTGGTTTACAAAACTGTAAAAAAATTTTATGTAAAACACCTTGAGTCACATTAGTTGGAAAAGTGCTTTACAAATCAAGTTTGATTTGTTGCCACAGGTTTACAATAGATTATAACGTCATTCAGCCAATCACAATCAAGAATTTTTACACAGTTCTCAAAAAGTGTTGGGGGGGCATATTTTGCTTTTATGAAAAGGGCCTGCAGGTCAGGACGTTGGGCCAGATTTTGGACACCTTCTTCTTAAAAACATGCTAAACAGAAGACATTCATACATACATTCATTTACTATATTAGACAACAGCTACTTATGTCAACAACACTGCTATGTTGGCATTATTTGACCACCATGTGTGTGTATCTACTTTTTTTTTTTTTTTTAATTAAAGCAACTGATTGATGGTCGCAGATTTATAACTGGTTTCAGAAACTAATTAGATTAAAAACTTTGACCTTCATTATAATCTCGGATGAGACAACCATTGAGGTCACGTCATTCAAAATTGTGCCAGAATTTATAGATTTATAGACTAAAACATTCCCACTTAAATGTGTCATAACAAAATCAAAAAATTTAATAGGATCAAAGAAAATTCCTGAAAAATGGTTCTGTTAAAAAAGTAAGGACACGAGAACAGACCAGGACCAACTGAAAATCAATCTCTTAAATGGACTGAAAGTTGGAGCAGCTGATTGATAACAGAAACCTGGTGTGAAACATGAGAGGACAGAGAGAAGGAAAAAAAGTACTACGCACCGTCTAAAAATAAAATATGGTTTCAATGAGCCAAAGGAAAATATATTTCAAACTAAAACCATAATATTTTTTTATATTTTAGCCATCCCCTTGGTGAATGAAATGTCCTATCAGAACAGATAATATTAGTAGGAATACGGCGTTTAGAACTACATTATCGGACCAATGCCAGGAACACTGCCTGGATCGCATATCCGAAACCGTTTGGTTCAGATCATCTGATGCAACATTGCTTCAGTGAGGGTTGAAAGTGAAATACCCCTGAGATCAGCCTCTAATGAGATTGATGAAAGAAGGAAACAGGTTTAAATGCCTCATTTTCCTGAAGAAGAACAAATGCAGAAGATTTTTTTAATAAATTTGAAGATGCAGCGATTTTGGAGTGAATTTGTAATGCAATTGCACATTTTTTTCAGTAGATTTATATTGTTTTTTTGTCTGTATTTTTACTTCAATGGTGTTAGCTTATTTAAATGCTGCAGAAATATTTAAAAAATACAGTTTTGTTGCACAGATTGAACAGGTTTCTTTCTTTGTAAAGATTTGTGTAAAAATGTAGTCTCAGCAGTCTTTGTTGGCAGACAATAAAGCTTAATATATTCTTGTCAAAATTTATAAAACAGTAATATTCAATGATATAATAAGAGCTTTTGGAGGATATTGAGAAAATAAGTGTCAGACAAAGTCCCTACAGAGTCAAACAAACATTTGACCCTCCCCAACAAGCTTTTTAACTGGACGATTTTTCAAACGTCCAACGACTGACCTGCAACATGACCAGGGTGTACCTGCCTTCGTTCAACAGTAGCCAAGACAGGCTCCAGCAAAAGGGACCCTAAAAGGGACATAACTGGTTAAGAAAAAGATGGATGAATTTTCAAACACAACTTGAAGAACCCTTTAATAAGAGAATGACCATCAATTTGATGTTTTAAAGTTAAAATCCCAATTGTTATCACTCACCTAGGTGTGGGAGATGAGTTCTCCATATGGGTCCTTTAGGAAGCGGTGAGCTACAGACATAGCCATGCCCAGGAAGCATTTAGTGATTTACCCTCCAAGTCCAAGCATGTAATGCTGAGTGTCAAGCAGGGAGGCATTGGGTCCAAGTATCAGAGTCGTTGGAAAGACTTGGCCTGGATTGGAACTCATGACCTCCTAGTCTCAGGGCAGACACTCTTCCACAAGGCCACTGAGGTGGTACACTTATGTGTAAAATATACATTTTTATTTTAGGCTAATAAAAAAAAAAAAAAAAAAAAAAAGATTAATTCCTTTTTTAAAAAAAAAAGATGAAACCTTTTCAGATTGGTTAAACAACTTTATCACATTTTTTTTTTATATTTATTTGACAAACCAAGTTCTCACAAAACTAACATGAATAAAAAACAACCAAAGCAACAATTTGCTATAAAATATTCCTGAAAAAAATATTTATAATTAAGATAAAATTGTTTTAAAATGCACCCAATTTTTAGCTTTAAACTTTGAAATAACACAAATATTTTAAAATTATTGAATGATTTTGATTATCAGTAAAGGTGCGTTCACACCCAATGCGATTGTGTGTCGGCCAAATCACGTGGCCCGTCCCTCTCTCGCCGCGCCATGAATTTGCTGCTAACCACGTGGCCAAAAATGTGTTCTCTAAACTCGCCAAGTCCAGTGTGGGTCCTTAGACAAGACCATAACGCTGCTATTTAAAGTAGCCACAAGGAGTTCCCACTTTAAAACTGGGTCTCCCTGTGACGGTCCCCAGACCGGATAAAATACAGAGTTTTTTCAGGTTTCAAATTCTCTGCCAAACTGCTGTGGCAACTCCTGATGTGACAAACAATAGAAAAAGTCTGAATTGTATTTTCTTCGACCCCTAGTGATCATTTCAGAAAATACAGAAACTTTGCGATTCCCACGATGCTTTAAAAGGTATAGAATGCCTCTGATATTAATAATTGTTTAAGTTTTTTTCAATACCATTTATGATTTTAATAGATTACATCACCGTGACCTCTGATGTCATCACAACTCCTAGAAATCAGAATGACACATGATGACATCATTACAAAACCTTCTATGAAAGTCCTTCTGATGATCTAAATTGACATCATCAAGCTGAACTGTTAAATAGAAGAGAAGAGAAGAAATAATTCCTCACTTCCTATAAGGAAACGTTTGAACAGCAAGCTCAAGCATCACAGCTCAAAGTTCTGTTGATTTCAGCGTTTGAACCACTTCCAAGATATTCACAATGACTTCAAAACCTGTGGAGACATTGCTACCAGAGACCACAACAACTTCACCTGCTGTTACCAAACGCTTTGTACTTCCTCGGCGTAGAACCATGATTCAACATGGCCAGTGGGAAATGGAATTCAGTGAAGACGATGATGACATTTACTTGGATCAAGTAAATCCCCCCAAACCAACGACAAACCAGAACCAGAAGACGGGATATCCTGGATTTAAAGAAGGAAACTCTAAAGAGAAAGTCACCTCAGACTGTCCTTCTAAAGTCATCCAGAAACCTGTCCCGACTGCTTTCCCAGTCAGCTTTAGAGACATGGTCCTGGGAAAAAAGAAGGGACCGTCTCCTGTTGTGTTTGAGGAGCCCAAGCCACTCAGGCCAGCAAAAGCCGAAGAGCCAAATAAACAGGAGAAAAAACGCACTGAACTGCCTCCTGTTATGTATGTGGAGCCCAAACCACAACGGCCAATAACGGAAAGACGGAGTGAAAGGAAGAGGAAGACGATTACTGTTGTTCCTGAAAACACACAGCAGAGTGTGGTGAAGGAACAACCACCAACACAAGCCAGTTCAGGAATGACTGTAGAGGAAAAGGAAGCCTCTTCTTTCCAAGTACAATCTGCAGGCAAAAAGAATTCAACACCTCCAGAAGAAGCTAAGAGACCCTCTGCAGTCCCTGCTGGGAACACCGACCTGCAGCCTGCAGACTCACCCTCTCAGGCCAACATGATGAAAGGAAAGTTGGAACAAAAAGAGGAAAACACTGCTCAACTTCAAAAGGAGAATCTTGCCCTAAAGTTTGAAGTGATGCATCTCAGACAGCTTCTTCAACAGAAAAACATGGTTCTTTCAGACGCTCATCAGACAACTGGCCAAATTGAAAATGAGTTAAACCGCTGGAGAACCCTGGCAGAAGAAGCCCAATGCTCCCTGATCCAGATGCAGCAACAAAAGACTGAAACTGAAGCTGCATTGGCTCAATCTCAGGGACTGTTGAAGGAGATGGAGGAGAAACACTTTAAAGAAACTCAGGAAAATTCGGAACTCAACCAAAAAATCATCCAACTTGAAAAACTGCAGGAGTCCTTCAAAAAGACGGGAACGCAGGAAGCAGAGAGACTGCAATGGCAGAAAGAAAAGTCCATCTTTCTCCAAGAAATGGCTCAATTAAAAAAGCTTGTCCACGAAAAAGACGTCAAAGTGAGCAAGTCTGAAGAGGACCACAAAAGAACACTGCACCAACTGCATCTGGCGATGGACAAGCTAAAGGAGAAGAGTCAAGAAAATTCAAACCTCAGCAGCAAAATGAGGAACCTGGAAGCAGCTCTTTGGACAGAAAAGGCAAAAACCAATGACGCCAACAGCTGCTTAGCCCAGCAGGAAGAAGAGTCCACTAAGTTAAAAGCTGCAATGGTCCAAACAGAGACTGACCTGCGTAACCAGATGCTGCAGTGGGAGAAAGTAAAGGACAGTCTCCTCAAAGACCATCAATTGGCATCAAGAAAGATCGGAGATGCTTTAATGGAGACAAAAACACAGCAGGCAGAGGACAAACAGAAGTGGGACAAAGAGAAGTCTTCCCTTTCCCAAGAAATCTCTCAACTAAAAGAGGTTATCAAGGGAAAGGATGACAAACTCAACCGCTGCCAAGAAGTCTTCATGACAAAGCTTGGACAACTCCAGGAGCAGGTGGATGATCTAAAGGAAAAGACAAGAAAAAAACCACGCAGGTGTTTTCTGGCTTGTTTCAAAGGGTCTGAAACCAAAGATTAGGAATCCTGAACACTAATGATGGGAAATCCTCTGTCATCCTGAGAAAAAACTTGTTCTGATTGTCTTGTTCTTTATTTATTCTTTTATTTTATTACTATTATTGTTTTGATCTTTTTTTAAATTGTTTTTACCTTTTTTTAACCCCGCTTTTTTTCATTTTACTTTACTGTTTGGTTTGGGGAAAAGATTTAAATCTTTAAAAACTTACTTCATGTTTTTTTAAACTTTTGTATTTAATATCTAATCAGTGTGTCATTTTACGTTTTTTTTTTGTGTGTGTGTGGGGGGGGGGGGGGGGGTGGTCGTGGTGCTTATGGGTGGGGGGTAAAGGGGTGGGGGCTCCTGCTTTTAATATTTACCAGGGTCTCCTTCTATGCGCCATTATCTTGTGTGTGTAGTTTTTTTATTTGTTTATTTATTATTTTTTTTGGGGGGGGATAATATGGGGGAATGTTAGTATATGTAGGGGAGGGGTTTTAAGGTGGGTGGGAGGGTCGGGTGGGGGGAACCAAGGGAAGCTGGGGGAAATCAAGTCTGAATGTTTTTAGTCTATACTATGTTGTGTGTCTTTTAGTTTCCTTTGGGGTGGGGGGGTGGGTTTGTGGGGGGTGGGATTGGGTGGGGTGGGTGGGGTGGGTGGGGGGGTAATGCAACCACAAAAGAACACAATCCAGTGTTCTTTTGTGCCGGTCCCAAGTCCGGATAAATGCAGAGGGCCCTTGCTTTAGGGACTTGAAAAGTCTCTGGAAGAGAAGAAGCCTGAACTTGTGCAGGTTTATAAGGCACTGGGAGTGGATACAGTCTACACCGAGTAACTGATGACTTTGCCTGCTGTGAGACTGTCTTTGTTGTAATGTTCCTGCAGCGGTAAATGGAAGTTGGGGACTTCACTATTGGACTGGCAGACTGGGGAGGTGATCCCAATTTCAAGAAGGGGGACTGTTCCAACTATCTAGGAATTACACTCCACACTCTCCCTGGGAAATTGTCCAGGGAGGCTCGACTCCTCCCCTATGAGTGTTTGCTGCCACCACCATGCTTCACTGTTGGGACTGTATTAGACAGGTGATGAGCTGTGCCTGGTTTTTTCCACACATACTGCTTAGAATTAAGGCCAAAACATTCTATCTTGGTCTCATCAGACCAGAGAATCTTAGTCTCACCATCTTGGAGTCCTTCAGGTGTTTTTTAGCAAACTCCATTTGGGCTTTCATGTGTCTTGCACTGAGGAAAGGCTTCTGTCGGGCCTCTCTGCTAAAACACCCCAAATGGTGGAGGGCTGCAGTGAAGGTCGACTTTCTACAACTTTCTCCCATCTCCCGACTGCATCTCTGGAGCTCAGCCACAGTGATCTTTGGGTTCTTCTTCTCTTTTTAGTCAATATGGGGTCCTGTGTGTACATTAATGAGGACAAACATGAATTTAAATGACTTTAGCAAATGGCTGCAATATGTGTGAACAATTTAACGTGGTCTGAATACTGTCCATATCCACTGTAAGTGCAGTTCTGGCTTAAAGGAGTGTAAAATACCAGTAATTTCTCATGGGCAAAAGGAGGAAATACTTTAAAATTAAAAAACGAGAATTCCATGGACTACAAAAACAAAAATGATTTGTTTTATGGTTAAGCTTCACTCCTAGTAAAGCAGCTGGCATCACTTGATTAGCGCCCCCTGCAGTGTAATGTACCATCGACAGTATAAGGACTGTACCAGCGGGCTTTTTTAAAAGCCTAGTGGTGCACTAAGAAGCCTATTTACAAAAAACATAAAACTTTTAAGGCCGTCCATTACACTACTAACACTCAAATATGAGCATTCTACTTGCATTTGCTTAGTTAGCAACATACAGCTTGGCGGGCTAGCTATGGACCATAAAATTACCGCTGCTTGTGGCTCTGTGGGGGAGGCTGTCGCTTTGTCTCCAATCTTAAATATCTGGATAGCCATTAGAACATCTCAACCAATGTTTTTGGCCAGTTGTTGGGACATGCCTTGAATCAGTATAAAAACATGGCACAAATTACAACACAACTCTGGCACAAACTATTTCAGAGATAGAGAAAAATCCAGCTTTTATTTTGGTAGTCCCCTTCAGCCTATTGGCAAGTTATTTGCATATAAACTCAACCTACTGCTACAAACCATATAGTTAATTAAAAAAGCTAAATATTTAGGAATGTTTGAAAATATTTAGCTCTGATCTAATCACCTAAATTAGACTTTAAAATTTATGTAACAAACAAACTTTTACTTACAAAACTTAAATATATATTTTGGAAACTAAATATTTAAGCAAGATCTAGACATTTAGTTTGCAAACTAAATGTTTTTTTTTACTTAAATATTTAGCTTCATATACACATATCTGTTTATCTATAGATCCCCATGTATAAAAATATAAACATAAATATTCATGCCCTTGAAATTCTGGAAAGAACTTGAACTTAAAATAAATTATACAAAAAATCAAAAGTGCAAGAGTTCAAAAGTTTTTTCCAAATAAAAAACTGAAAAATGAGGTGTGCAGAAGTATTCAGCCCCCAACACTTGAGACTGGGGCGGAGATTCACCTTCCAACAGGACAACCACCCTAAACATAAAGCCAAAGCTACAATGAAATGGTTTAAAATGAAACATATTTATGTGTTGAAACAGTCCAGTCAAAGTCCAGACATAAATACAATCCAGAATCTGTGGCAAGATCTGAAACCTGCTGTTCACAAACGCTCTCCATCTAATCTGACTCAGATTGAATTGTTTTTCATAGAAGAATGAGCAAAGATTTCAGTCTCTAAATGTGCAAAGCTGGTAGAGACAAACCCCAAAAGACTTGCAGCTGGAAATGCAGCAAAAGGGGGTTCTACAAAGTATTGACTCTGAGGTCTGAATACTTTTGCACACTGTACTGTTCAGTTTTTTATTTGTAAAAAAAAATTAAACTCTTTGTGTTGGTCTGTCACATAAAATCACTGATTATGTTTGTGGTCATAATGTGGGAAAATGAGAAGCTCAAGGGGTCTGAATATTTTTGTAAACCTCTGTGTATATAAATATATTTATACAGTGAAATACTACAAAAGAGATGAGTTAGGAGGGAAGTCTGAGTTTCAACATGTCAATAAAAAGAATTGGAATTGCATGTTGGATGGATGGCTTAATTTTCTGTCACTTCTGACAGATGATGATGAGCTCTAGAGCCGTGACCGAAATCTGAATGGATCTCATATTATCAAACAGAAAAATGAAATGCAGCTAGTGATTGGTCAAAGTCGGTCTGAGTCACGTTTTTAGAGGAACTACAGTCGTCAGTCAAGACAGCACTGGTTCTGGCTTGTTCAAACTCCACACCCCTCCCCCTGATAGCGAGCTTGGGAGAATTTGTCAATCAAATGTTTGAGGAGGGGCCAGTGGGCACCACATTCTTTTACTGAGGCGTCTGATATATAACTTGAATAACTTGAAAATCTTAAAAAAAGGTTAGGATTTAAAAGAAGATGTTAAGAAGAAGGTGTGAAAGCAAGAATGGTTGTTCTGACAAATAAAATGACTGAGTAATAACTGTCTATGTCTCAATGGAAGTCTATGAGATTTTGGCCTTCTTGCAACCAGCGAGTACTTCCTGTGTGGAACACGAGAAGGGAGGGGTTGGGCTGTCAATCTTTTCAATGGTCCTCGACTGGTCACAGGAAACCAGGGATCACTTCTTAGGATGCTCAATGAGTCTAATCCAGTGAGAGTCCTTAGACAAGACCATCACACAGCTTTTTAAAGTAGACACAAGGAGTTCCCTCATTGAGTCTAGGTATCCCTGTGCCGATCCCCAGACCGCTTGAGTCTGCGCTGCCTCCACCATGCTTCACTGTTGGGACTGCATTAGACAGGTGATGAGCTGCGCCTGGTTTTCTCCACTCATACTGCTTAGAAGCCTGAACTTGTGCAGGTTAATAAGGTGGTTAACAGCCTGTCTGTGCCTTAAAACCAGGAGTGTGTGCTTCCTCATTCATCAGTTACGTACGAGACGGCGTCTTCTTCCAGAATTTGTGGGTCTCATCCAAAATAAACACCTGCTCTGGATGATAATTATCCTCTGCGATTATCAGAATATTTTCGATTCGCTTCTGTCAACGGATGTCATTTCTCCATGCAGACTTGCAGTGTTTGTGTGTGTGTGTGCATGTGTGTGTGATGGGGGGTTAAAGTTTTCTTTTGTCTTGTTATTGGTTTTCAAAACTGTAAAAAAGTTTTATGTAATACACCTTGAGTCACATTAGTTGGAAAAGTGCTTTACAAATCAAGTTTGATTTGTTGCCACAGGTTTACAATAGATTATAACGTCATTCAGCCAATCACAATCAAGAATTTTTACACAGTTCTCAAAAAGTGTTGGGGGGGGCATATTTTGCTTTTATGAAAAGGGCCTGCAGGTCAGGACGTTGGGCCAGATTTTGGACACCTTCTTCTTAAAAACATGCTAAACAGAATACATTCATACATACATTCATTTACTATATTAGACAACAGCTACTTATGTCAACAACACTGCTATGTTGGCATTATTTGACCACCATGTGTGTGTATCTACTTTTTTTTTTTTTTTTTAATTAAAGCAACTGATTGATGGTCGCAGATTTATAACTGGTTTCAGAAACTAATTAGATTAAAAACTTTGTCCTTCATTATAATCTCGGATGAGACAACCATTGAGGTCACGTCATTCAAAATTGTGCCAGAATTTATAGATTTATAGACTAAAACATTCCCACTTAAATGTGTCATAACAAAATCAAAAAATTTAATAGGATCAAAGAAAATTCCTGAAAAATGGTTCTGTTAAAAAAGTAAGGACACGAGAACAGACCAGGACAAACTGAAAATCAATCTCTTAAATGGACTGAAAGTTGGAGCAGCTGATTGATAACAGAAACCTGGTGTGAAACATGAGAGGACAGAGAGAAGGAAAAAAAGTACTACGCACCGTCTAAAAATAAAATATGGTTTCAATGAGCCAAAGGAAAATATATTTCAAACTAAAACCATAATATTTTTTATATTTTAGCCATCCCCTTGGTGAATGAAATGTCCTATCAGAACAGATAATATTAGTAGGAATACGGCGTTTAGAACTACATTATCGGACCAATGCCAGGAACACTGCCTGGATCGCATATCCGAAACCGTTTGGTTCAGATCATCTGATGAAACGTTGCTTCAGTGAGGGTTGAAAGTGAAATACCCCTGAGATCAGCCTCTAATGAGATTGATGAAAGAAGGAAACAGGTTTAAATGCCTCATTTTCCTGAAGAAGAACAAATGCAGAAGATTTTTTTAATAAATTTGAAGATGCAGCGATTTTGGAGTGAATTTGTAATGCAATTGCACATTTTTTTCAGTAGATTTATATTGTTTTTTTGTCTGTATTTTTACTTCAATGGTGTTAGCTTTTTTAAATGCTGCTGAAATATTTAAAAAATGCAGTTTTGTTGCACAGATTGAACAGGTTTCTTCCTTTGTAAAGATTTGTGTAAAAATGTAGTCTCAGCAGTCTTTGTTGGCAGACAATAAAGCTTAATATATTCTTGTCAAAATTTATAAAACAGTAATATTCAATGATATAATAAGAGCTTTTGGAGGATATGGAGAAAATAAGTGTCAGATAAAGTCCCTACAGAGTCAAACAAACATTTGACCCTCCCCAACAAGCTTTTTAACTGGACGATTTTTCAAACGTCCAACGACTGACCTGCAACATGACCAGGGTGTACCTGCCTTCGTTCAACAGTAGCCAAGACAGGCTCCAGCAAAAGGGACCCTAAAAGGGACATAACTGGTTAAGAAAAAGATGGATGAATTTTCAAACACAACTTGAAGAACCCTTTAATAAGAGAATGACCATCAATTTGATGTTTTAAAGTTAAAATCCCAATTGTTATCACTCACCTAGGTGTGTGAGATGAGTTCTCCATATGGGTCCTTTAGGAAGCGGTGAGCTACAGCCATAGCCATGCCCAGGAAGCATTTAGTGATTTACCCTCCAAGTCCAAGCATGTAATGCTGAGTGTCAAGCAGGGAGGCATTGGGTCCAAGTATCAGAGTCGTTGGAAAGACTTGGCCTGGATTGGAACTCATGACCTCCTAGTCTCAGGGCAGACACTCTTCCACAAGGCCACTGAGATGGTACACTTATGTGTAAAATATACATTTTTATTTTAGGCTAATAAAAAAAAAAAAAAAAAAAAAAAAGATTAATTCCTTTTTAAAAAAAAAAAGATGAAACCTTTTCAGATTGGTTAAACAACTTTATCACATTTGTTTTTATATTTATTTGACAAACCAAGTTCTCACAAAACTAACATGAATAAAAAACAACCAAAGCAACAATTTGCTATAAAATATTCCTGAAAAAAATATTTATAATTAAGATAAAATTGTTTTAAAATGCACCCAATTTTTAGCTTTAAACTTTGAAATAACACAAATATTTTAAAATTATTGAATGATTTTGATTATCAGTAAAGGTGCGTTCACACCCAATGCGATTGTGTGTCGGCCAAATCACGTGGCCCGTCCCTCTCTCGCCGCGCCATGAATTTGCTGCTAACCATGTGGCCAAAAATGTGTTCTCTAAACTCGCCAAGTCCAGTGTGGGTCCTTAGACAAGACCATAACACTGCTATTTAAAGTAGCCACAAGGAGTTCCCACTTTAAAACTGGGTCTCCCTGTGACGGTCCCCAGACCGGATAAAATACAGAGTTTTTTCAGGTTTCAAATTCTCTGCCAAACTGCTGTGGCAACTCCTGATGTGACAAACAATAGAAAAAGTCTGAATTGTATTTTCTTCGACCCCTAGTGATCATTTCAGAAAATACAGAAACTTTGCGATTCCCACGATGCTTTAAAAGGTATAGAATGCCTCTGATATTAATAATTGTTTAAGTTTTTTTCAATACCATTTATGATTTCAATAGATTACATCACCGTGACCTCTGATGTCATCACAACTCCTAGAAATCAGAATGACACATGATGACATCATTACAAAACCTTCTATGAAAGTCCTTCTGATGATCTAAATTGACATCATCAAGCTGAACTGTTAAATAGAAGAGAAGAGAAGAAATAATTCCTCACTTCCTATAAGGAAACGTTTGAACAGCAAGCTCAAGCATCACAGCTCAAAGTTCTGTTGATTTCAGCGTTTGAACCACTTCCAAGATATTCACAATGACTTCCAAACCTGTGGAGACATTGCTACCAGAGACCACAACAACTTCACCTGCTGTTACCAAACGCTTTGTACTTCCTCGGCGTAGAACCATGATTCAACATGGTCAGTGGGAAATGGAATTCAGTGAAGACGATGATGACATTTACTTGGATCAAGTAAATCCCCCCAAACCAACGACAAACCAGAACCAGAAGACGGGACATCCTGGATTTAAAGAAGGAAACTCTAAAGAGAAAGTCACCTCAGACTGTCCTTCTAAAGTCATCCAGAAACCTGTCCCGACTGCTTTCCCAGTCAGCTTTAGAGACATGGTACTGGGAAAAAAGAAGGGACCGTCTCCTGTTGTGTTTGAGGAGCCCAAGCCACTCAGGCCAGCAAAAGCCGAAGAGCCAAATAAACAGGAGAAAAAACGCACTGAACTGCCTCCTGTTATGTATGCGGAGCCCAAACCACAACGGCCAATAACGGAAAGACGGAGTGAAAGGAAGAGGAAGACGATTCCTGTTGTTCCTGAAAACACACAGCAGAGTGTGGTGAAGGAACAACCACCAACACAAGCCAGTTCAGGAATGACTGTAGAGGAAAAGGAAGCCTCTTCTTTCCAAGTACAATCTGCAGGCAAAAAGACTTCAACACCTCCAGAAGAAGCTAAGAGACCCTCTGCAGTCCCTGCTGGGAACACCGACCTGCAGCCTGCAGACTCACCCTCTCAGGCCAACATGATGAAAGGAAAGTTGGAACAAAAAGAGGAAAACACTGCTCAACTTCAAAAGGAGAATCTTGCCCTAAAGTTTGAAGTGATGCATCTCAGACAGCTTCTTCAACAGAAAAACATGGTTCTTTCAGACGCTCATCAGAAAACTGGCCAAATTGAAAATGAGTTAAACCGCTGGAGAACCCTGGCAGAAGAAGCCCAAAGCTCCCTGATCCAGATGCAGCAACAAAAGACTGAAACTGAAGCTGCATTGGCTCAATCTCAGGGACTGTTGAAGGAGATGGAGGAGAAACACTTTAAAGAAACTCAGGAAAATTCGGAACTCAACCAAAAAATCATCCAACTTGAAAAACTGCAGGAGTCCTTCAAAAAGACGGGAACGCAGGAAGCAGAGAGACTGCAATGGCAGAAAGAAAAGTCCATCTTTCTCCAAGAAATGGCTCAATTAAAAAAGCTTGTCCACGAAAAAGACGTCAAAGTGAGCAAGTCTGAAGAGGACCACAAAAGAACACTGCACCAACTGCATCTGGCGATGGACAAGCTAAAGGAGAAGAGTCAAGAAAATTCAAACCTCAGCAGCAAAATGAGGAACCTGGAAGCAGCTCTTTGGACAGAAAAGGCAAAAACCAATGACGCCAACAGCTGCTTAGCCCAGCAGGAAGAAGAGTCCACTAAGTTAAAAGCTGCAATGGTCCAAACAGAGACTGACCTGCGTAACCAGATGCTGCAGTGGGAGAAAGTAAAGGACAGTCTCCTCAAAGACCATCAATTGGCATCAAGAAAGATCGGAGATGCTTTAATGGAGACAAAAACACAGCAGGCAGAGGACAAACAGAAGTGGGACAAAGAGAAGTCTTCCCTTTCCCAAGAAATCTCTCAACTAAAAGAGGTTATCAAGGGAAAGGATGACAAACTCAACCGCTGCCAAGAAGTCTTCATGACAAAGCTTGGACAACTCCAGGAGCAGGTGGATGATCTAAAGGAAAAGACAAGAAAAAAACCACGCAGGGGTTTTCTGGCTTGTTTCAAAGGGTCTGAAACCAAAGATTAGGAATCCTGAACACTAATGATGGGAAAACCTCTGTCATCCTGAGAAAAAACTTGCTCTGTTTGTCTTGTTCTTTATTTATTCTTTTATTTTATTACTATTATTGTTTTGATCTTTTTTTAAATTGTTTTTACCTTTTTTTAACCCCGCTTTTTTTCATTTTACTTTACTGTTTGGTTTGGGGAAAAGATTGAAATCTTTAAAAACTTACTTCATGTTTTTTTAAACTTTTGTATTTAATATCTAATCAGTGTGTCATTTTACGTTTTTTTTTTTTTGTGTGTGTGTGGGAGGGTGTGGGGTGTGGGGGGGTGGTTGTGGTGCTTATGGGTGGGAGGTAAAGGGGTGGGGGCTCCTGCTTTAATTTTTACCAGGGTCTCCTTCTATCCGCCATTATCTTGTGTGTGTAGTTTTTTTATTTGTTTATTTTATTTTATTTTTTGGGGGGGATAATATGGGGGAATGTTAGTATATATAGGGGAGGGGTTTTAAGGTGGGTGGGAGGGTCGGGTGGGGGGAGCCAAGGGAAGCTGGGGGAAATCGAATCTGAATGTTTTTAGTCTATACTATGTTGTGTGTCTTTTAGTTTTCTTTGGGGTGGGGGGTGGGGGGTTGTGGGGGGTGGGGGGGGGGGGTAATGCAACCACAAAGGAACACAATCCAGTGTTCTTTTGTGCCGGTCCCAAGTCCGGATAAATGCAGAGGGCCCTTGCTTTAGGGACTCTGGAAGAGAAGAAGCCTGAACGTGTGCAGGTTTATAAGGCACTGGGAGTGGATACAGTCTACACCGAGTAACTGATGACTTTGCCTGCTGTGAGACTGTCTTTGTTGAAATGTTCCTGCAGCGGTAGTTGGAAGTTGGGGACTTCACTATTGGACTGGCAGACTGGGGAGGTGATCCCAATTTCAAGAAGGGGGACTGTTCCAACTACCTAGGAATTACACTCCACATTCTCCCTGGGAAATTGTCCAGGGAGGCTTGACTCCTCCCCTATGAGTGTTTGCTGCCACCACCATGCTTCACTGTTGGGACTCTATTAGACAGGTGATGAGCTGTGCCTGGTTTTTTCCACACATACTGCTTAGAATTAAGGCCAAAACATTCTATCTTGGTCTCATCAGACCAGAGAATCTTAGTCTCACCATCTTGGAGTCCTTCAGGTGTTTTTTAGCAAACTCCATTTGGGCTTTCATGTGTCTTGCACTGAGGAAAGGCTTCTGTCGGGCCTCTCTGCTAAAACACCCCAAATGGTGGAGGGCTGCAGTGAAGGTCGACTTTCTACAACTTTCTCCCATCTCCCGACTGCATCTCTGGAGCTCAGCCACAGTGATCTTTGGGTTCTTCTTCTCTTTTTAGTCAATATGGGGTCCTGTGTGTACATTAATGAGGACAAACATGAATTTAAATGACTTTAGCAAATGGCTGCAATATAACAAAGAGTGAACAATTTAACGTGGTCTGAATACTGTCCATATCCACTGTAAGTGCAGTTCTGGCTTAAAGGAGTGTAAAATACCAGTAATTTCTCATGGGTAAAAGGTGGCAATACTTTAAAATTCAAAACGAGAATTCCATGGACAACAAAAACAAAAATTATTTGTTTTATGGTTCAGCTTCACTCCTAGTAAAGCAGCTGGCATCACTCGATTAGCGCCCCCTGCTGTTGAATGGAAAATCCAAACCTTTAATGTGTTGTCAAATATTGTGATTAATGAAGCAGTTAAAAGGCTGTGGACCAAAATGCAAGAATGGCTCGTTGTTTCAGCAGAGTGTAATGTACCATCGACAGTATACGGACTGTACCAAGGGGCTTTTTTAAAAGCCTAGTGGTGCACTAAGAAGCCTATTTACAAATAACATAAAACTTTTAAGGCCGTCCATTACACTACTAACACTCAAATATGAGCATTCTACTTGCATTTGCTTAGTTAGCAACATACAGCTTGGCGGGCTAGCTATGGACCATAAAATTACCGCTGGTTGTGGCTCTGTGGGGGAGGCTGTCGCTTTGTCTCCAATCTTAAATATCTGGATAGCCATTAGAACATCTCAACCAATGTTTTTGGCCAGTTGTTGGGACATGCCTTGAATCAGTATAAAAACATGGCACAAATTACAAACAACACAACTCTGGCACAAACTAGTTCAGAGATAGAGCAAAATCCAGCTTTTATTTTGGTAGTCCCCTTCTGCCTATTGGCAAGTTATTTGCATATAAACTAAACCTACTGCTACAAACCATATAGTTAATTAAAAAAGCTAAATATTTAGGAATGTTTCGAAATATTTAGCTCTAATCTAATCACCTAAATTAGACTTTAAAATTTATGTAACAAACAAACTTTTACTTACAAAACTTAAATATATATTTTGGAAACTAAATATTTAAGTAAGATCTAGGCATTTAGTTTGCAAACTAAATGTTTTTTTACTTAAATATTTAGCTTCATAGACACATATCTGCTTATCTATAGATCCCCATGTATAAAAATATAAACATAAATATTCATGCCCTTGAAATTCTGGAAAGAACTTGAACTTAAAATAATTTATACAAAAAATCAAGAGATCAAGAGTTCAAAAGATTTTTCCAAATAAAAAACTGAAAAATGAGGTGTGCAGAAGTATTCAGCCCCCAACACTTGAGACTGGGGCGGAGATTCACCTTCCAACAGGACAACCACCCTAAACATAAAGCCAAAGCTACAATGAAATGGTTTAAAATGAAACATATTTATGTGTTGAAACAGTCCAGTCAAAGTCCAGACATAAATCCAATCCAGAATCTGTGGCAGGATCTGAAACCTGCTGTTCACAAACGCTCTCCATCTAATCTGACTCAGATTGAATTGTTTTTCATAGAAGAATGAGCAAAGATTTCAGACTCTAAATGTGCAAAGCTGGTAGAGACAAACCCCAAAAGACGTGCAGCTGGAAATGCAGCAAAAGGGGGGTTCTACAAAGTATTGACTCTGAGGTCTGAATACTTTTGCACACTGTACTGTTCAGTTTTTTATTTGTAAAAAAAAATTAAACTCTTTGTGTTGGTCTGTCACATAAAATCACTGATTATGTTTGTGGTCATAATGTGGGAAAATGAGAAGTTCAAGGGGTTTGAATATTTTTGTAAACCTCTGTGTATATAAATATATTTATACAGTGAAATACTACAAAAGAGATGAGTTAGGAGGGAAGTCTGAGTTTCAACATGTCAATAAAAAGAATTGGAATTGCATGTTGGATGGATGGCTTAATTTTCTGTCACTTCTGACAGATGATGATGAGCTCTAGAGCCGTGACAAAAATCTGAATGGATCTCATATTATCAAACAGAAAAATGAAATGCAGCTAGTGATTGGTCAAAGTCGGTCTGAGTCACATTTTTAGAGGAACTACAGTCGTCAGTCAAGACAGCACTGGTTCTGGCTTGTTCAAACTCCACACCCCTCCCCCTGATAGCGAGCTTGGGAAAATTTGTCAATCAAATGTTTGAGGAGGGGCCAGTGGGCACCACATTCTTTTACTGAGGCGTCTGATATATAACTTGAATAACTTGAAAATCTTAAAAAAGGTTAGGATTTAAAAGAAGATGTTAAGAAGAAGGTGTGAAAGCAAGAATGGTTGTTCTGACAAAAAAAATGACTCAGTAATAACTGTCTATGTCTCAATGGAAGTCTATGAGATTTTGGCCTTCTTGCAACCAGCGAGTACTTCCTGTGTGGAACACGAGAAGGGAGGGGTTGGGCTGTCAATCTTTTCAATGGTCTTCGACTGGTCACAGGAAACCAGGGATCACTTCTTAGGATGTTCAATGAGTCTAATCCAGTGAGAGTTCTTAGACAAGACCATCACACAGCTTTTTAAAGTAGACACAAGGAGTTCCCTCATTGAGTCTAGGTATCCCTGTGCCGATCCCCAGACCGCTTGAGTCTGTGCTGCCTCCACCATGCTTCACTGTCGGGACTGTACTAGACAGGTGATGAGCTGTGCCTGGTTTTCTCCACTCATACTGCTTAGAAGCCTGAACTTGTGCAGGTTAATAAGGTGGTTAACAGTCTGTCTGTGCCTTAAAACCAGGAGTGTGTGCTTCCTCATTCATCAGTTACGTACGAGACGGCGTCTTCTTCCAGAATTTGTGGGTCTCATCCAAAATAAACACCTGCTCTGGATGATAATTATCCTCTGCGATTATCAGAATATTTTCGATTCACTTCTGTCAACGGATGTCATTTCTCCATGCAGACTTGCAGTGTGTGTGTGTGTGTGTGTGCATGTGTGTGTGATGGGGGGGGTTAAAGTTTTCTTTTGTCTTGTTTTTGGTTTTCAAAACTGTAAAAAAGCTTTATGTAAAACACCTTGAGTCACATTAGTTGGAAAAGTGCTTTACAAATCAAGTTTGATTTGTTCACACAGGTTTACAATAGATTATAACGTCATTCAGCCAATCACAATCAAGAATTTTTACACAGTTCTCAAAAAGTGTTGGGGGGGGCATATTTTGCTTTTATGAAAAGGGCCTGCAGGTCAGGACGTTGGGCCAGATTTTGGACACCTTCTTCTTAAAAACATGCTAAACAGAATACATTCATACATACATTCATTTACTATATTAGACAACAGCTACTTATGTCAACAACACTGTTGGCATTATTTGACCACCATGTGTGTGTATCTACTTTTTTTTTTTTTTTTAAATTAAAGCAACTGATTGATGGTCGCAGATTTATAACTGGTTTCAGAAACTAATTAGATTAAAAACTTTGACCTTCATTATAATCTCGGATGAGACAACCATTGAGGTCACGTCATTCAAAATTGTGCCAGAATTTATAGATTTATAGACTAAAACATTCCCACTTAAATGTGTCATAACAAAATCAAAAAATTTAACAGGATCAAAGAAAATTCCTGAAAAATGGTTCTGTTAAAAAAGTAAGGACACGAGAACAGACCAGGACAAACTGAAAATCAATCTCTTAAATGGACTGAAAGTTGGAGCAGCTGATTGATAACAGAAACCTGGTGTGAAACATGAGAGGACAGAGAGAAGGAAAAACAGTACTACGCACCATCTAAAAATAAAATATGGTTTCAATGAGCCAAAGGAAAAACTATTTCAAACTAAAACCATAATATTTTTTATATTTTAGCCATCCCCTTGGTGAATTAAATGTCCTATCAGAACAGATAATATTAGTAGGAATACGGCATTCAGAACTACATTATCGGACCAATGCCAGGAACACTGCCTGGATCGCATATCCGAAACCGTTTGGTTCAGATCATCTGATGCAACATTGCTTCAGTGAGGATTGAAAGTGAAATACCCCTGAGATCAGCCTCTAATGAGATTGATGAAAGAAGGAAACAGGTTTAAATGCCTCATTTTCCTGAAGAAGAACAAATGCAGAAGATTTTTTTTATAAATTTGAAGATGCAGCGATTTTGGAGTGAATTTGTAATGCAATTGCACATTTTTTTCAGTAGATTTATATTGTTTTTTTGTCTGTATTTTTACTTCAATGGTGTTAGCTTATTTAAATGCTGCTGAAATATTTAAAAAATGCAGTTTTGTTGCACAGATTGAACAGGTTTCTTTCTTTGTAAAGATTTGTGTAAAAATGTAGTCTCAGCAGTCTTTGTTGGCAGACAATAAAGCTTAATATATTCTTGTCAAAATTTATAAAACAGTAATATTCAATGATATAATAAGAGCTTTTGGAGGATATTGAGAAAATAAGTGTCAGACAAAGTCCCTACAGAGTCAAACAAACATTTGACCCTCCCCAACAAGCTTTTTAACTGGACGATTTTTCAAACGTTCAACGACTGACCTGCAACATGACCAGGGTGTACCTGCCTTCGTTCAACAGTAGCCAAGACAGGCTCCAGCAAAAGGGACCCTAAAAGGGACATAATTGGTTAAGAAAAAGATGGATGAATTTTCAAACACAACTTGAAGAACCCTTTAATAAGAGAATGACCATCAATTTGATGTTTTAAAGTTAAAATCCCAATTGTTAATATTCACCTAGGTGTGTGAGATGAGTTCTCCATATGGGTCCTTTAGGAAGCGGTGAGCTACAGCCATAGCCATGCCCAGGAAGCATTTAGTGATTTACCCTCCAAGTCCAAGCATGTAATGCTGAGTGTCAAGCAGGGAGGCATTGGGTCCAAGTATCAGAGTCGTTGGAACGACTTGGCCTGGATTGGAACTCATGACCTCCTAGTCTCAGGGCAGACACTCTTCCACAAGGCCACTGAGATGGTACACTTATGTGTAAAATATACATTTTTATTTTAGGCTAATAAAAAATAAATAAATAAAAAAGATTAATTCCTTTTTTAAAAAAAAAAAGATGAAACCTTTTCAGATTGGTTAAACAACTTTATCACATTTGTTTTTATATTTATTTGACAAACCAAGTTCTCACAAAACTAACATGAATAAAAAACAACCAAAGCAACAATTTGCTATAAAATATTCCTGAAAAAAATATTTATAATTAAGATAAAATTGTTTTAAAATGCACTCAATTTTTAGCTTTAAACTTTGAAATAACACAAATATTTTAAAATTATTGAATGATTTTGATTATCAGTAAAGGTGCGTTCACACCCAATGCGATTGTGTGTCGGCCAAATCACGTGGCCCGTCCCTCTCTCGCCGCGCCATGAATTTGCTGCTAACCACGTGGCCAAAAATGTGTTCTCTAAACTCGCCAAGTCCAGTGTGGGTCCTTAGACAAGACCATAACACTGCTATTTAAAGTAGCCACAAGGAGTTCCCACTTTAAAACTGGGTCTCCCTGTGACGGTCCCCAGACCAGATAAAATACAGAGTTTTTTCAGGTTTCAAATTCTCTGCCAAACTGCTGTGGCAACTCCTGATGTGACAAACAATAGAAAAAGTCTGAATTGTATTTTCTTCGACCCCTAGTGATCATTTCAGAAAATACAGAAACTTTGCGATTCCCACGATGCTTTAAAAGGTATAGAATGCCTCTGATATTAATAATTGTTTAAGTTTTTTTCAATACCATTTATGATTTCAATAGATTACATCACCGTGACCTCTGATGTCATTACAACTCCTAAAAATCGGATGACACATGATGACATCATTACAAAACCTTCTATGAAAGTCCTTCTGATGATCTAAATTGACATCATCAAGCTGAACTGTTAAATAGAAGAGAAGAGAAGAAATAATTCCTCACTTCCTATAAGGAAACGTTTGAACAGCAAGCTCAAGCATCACAGCTCAAAGTTCTGTTGATTTCAGCGTTTGAACCACTTCCAAGATATTCACAATGACTTCAAAACCTGTGGAGACATTGCTACCAGAGACCACAACAACTTCACCTGCTGTTACCAAACGCTTTGTACTTCCTCGGCGTAGAACCATGATTCAACATGGTCAGTGGGAAATGGAATTCAGTGAAGACGATGATGACATTTACTTGGATCAAGTAAATCCCCCCAAACCAACGACAAACCAGAACCAGAAGACGGGACATCCTGGATTTAAAGAAGGAAACTCTAAAGAGAAAGTCACCTCAGACTGTCCTTCTAAAGTCATCCAGAAACCTGTCCCGACTCCTTTCCCAGTCAGCTTTAGAGACATGGTCCTGGGAAAAAAGAAGGGACCGTCTCCTGTTGTGTTTGAGGAGCCCAAGCCACTCAGGCCAGCAAAAGCCGAAGAGCCAAAAAAACAGGAGAAAAAACGCACTGAACTGCCTCCTGTTATGTATGTGGAGCCCAAACCACAACGGCCAATAACGGAAAGACGGAGTGAAAGGAAGAGGAAGACGATTACTGTTGTTCCTGAAAACACACAGCAGAGTGTGGTGAAGGAACAACCACCAACACAAGCCAGTTCAGGAATGACTGTAGAGGAAAAGGAAGCCTCTTCTTTCCAAGTACAATCTGCAGGCAAAAAGAATTCAACACCTCCAGAAGAAGCTAAGAGACCCTCTGCAGTCCCTGCTGGGAACACCGACCTGCAGCCTGCAGACTCACCCTCTCAGGCCAACATGATGAAAGGAAAGTTGGAACAAAAAGAGGAAAACACTGCTCAACTTCAAAAGGAGAATCTTGCCCTAAAGTTTGAAGTGATGCATCTCAGACAGCTTCTTCAACAGAAAAACATGGTTCTTTCAGACGCTCATCAGACAACTGGCCAAATTGAAAATGAGTTAAACCGCTGGAGAACCCTGGCAGAAGAAGCCCAAAGCTCCCTGATCCAGATGCAGCAACAAAAGACTGAAACTGAAGCTGCATTGGCTCAATCTCAGGGACTGTTGAAGGAGATGGAGGAGAAACACTTTAAAGAAACTCAGGAAAATTCGGAACTCAACCAAAAAATCATCCAACTTGAAAAACTGCGGGAGTCCTTCAAAAAGACGGGAACGCAGGAAGCAGAGAGACTGCAATGGCAGAAAGAAAAGTCCATCTTTCTCCAAGAAATGGCTCAATTAAAAAAGCTTGTCCACGAAAAAGACGTCAAAGTGAGCAAGTCTGAAGAGGACCACAAAAGAACACTGCACCAACTGCATCTGGCGATGGACAAGCTAAAGGAGAAGAGTCAAGAAAATTCTAACCTCAGCAGCAAAATGAGGAACCTGGAAGCAGCTCTTTGGACAGAAAAGGCAAAAACCTATGAAGCCAACAGCTGCTTAGCCCAGCAAGAGGAAGAGTCCACTAAGTTAAAAGCTGCAATGGTCCAAACAGAGACTGACCTGCGTAACCAGATGCTGCAGTGGGAGAAAGTAAAGGACAGTCTCCTCAAAGACCATCAATTGGCATCAAGAAAGATTGGAGATGCTTTAATGGAGACAAAAACACAGCAGGCAGAGGACAAACAGAAGTGGGACAAAGAGAAGTCTTCCCTTTCCCAAGAAATCTCTCAACTAAAAGAGGTTATCAAGGGAAAGGATGACAAACTCAACCGCTGCCAAGAAGTCTTCATGACAAAGCTTGGACAACTCCAGGAGCAGGTGGATGATCTAAAGGAAAAGACAAGAAAAAAACCACGCAGGGGTTTTCTGGCTTGTTTCAAAGGGTCTGAAACCAAAGATTAGGAATCCTGAACACTAATGATGGGAAAACCTCTGTCATCCTATCAAAAAACTTGTTCTGTTTGTCTTGTTCTTTATTTATTCTTTTATTTTATTACCATTATTGTTTTGATCTTTTTTTAAATTGTTTTTACCTTTTTTTAACCCCGCTTTTTTTCATTTTACTTTACTGTTTGGTTTGGGGAAAAGATTTAAATCTTTAAAAACTTACTTCATGTTTTTTTAAACTTTTGTATTTAATATCTAATCAGTGTGTCATTTTACTTTTTTTTTTTTTGTGTGTGTGGGGGGGTGGGGGTGGTCGTGGTGCTTATGGGTGGGGGGTTAAGGGGTGGGGGCTCCTGCTTTTAATATTTACCAGGGTCTCCTTCTATGCGCCATTATCTTGTGTGTGTAGTTTTTTTATTTGTTTTTTTTTTTTTTTGGGGGGGGGATAATATGGGGGAATGTTAGTATATGTAGGGGAGGGGTTTTAAGGTGGGTGGGAGGGTCGGGTGGGGGGAACCAAGGGAAGCTGGGGGAAATCAAGTCTGAATGTTTTTAGTCTATACTATGTTGTGTGTCTTTTAGTTTTCTTTGGGGTGGGGGGGTGGGTTTGTGGGGTGTTGGATGGGGTGGGTGGGGTGGGTGGGGGGGTAATGCAACCACAAAGGAACACAATCCAGTGTTCTTTTGTGCCGGTCCCAAGTCCGGATAAATGCAGAGGGCCCTTGCTTTAGGGACTTGAAAAGTCTCTGGAAGAGAAGAAGCCTGAACTTGTGCAGGTTTATAAGGCACTGGGAGTGGATACAGTCTACACCGAGTAACTGATGACTTTGCCTGCTGTGAGACTGTCTTTGTTGAAATGTTCCTACAGCGGTGAATGGCTGTTGGGGACTTCGATATTGGACTGGCAGACTGGGGAGCTGATCCCAATTTCAAGAAGGGGGACTGTTCCAACTACCTAGGAATTACACTCCACACTCTCCCTGGGAAATTGTCCAGGGAGACTCGATCCTCCCCTATGAGTGTTTGCTGCCTCCACCATGCTTCACTGTTGGGACTGCATTAGACAGGTGATGAGCTGTGCCTGGTTTTCTCCACTCATACTGCTTAGAAGCCTGAACTTGTGCAGGTTAATAAGTTGGTTAACAGTCAGTCTGTCTGTGCCTTAAAACCAGGAGTGTGTGCTTCCTCATTCATCAGTTACGTACGAGACGGCGTCTTCTTCCAGAATTTGTGGGTTTCATCCAAAATAAACACCTGCTCTGGATGATAATTATCCTCCGCGATTATCAGGATATTTTCGATTCGCTTCTGTCAACGGATGTCATTTCTCCATGCAGACTTGCAGTGTGTGTGTGTGTGTGTGTGTGCATGTGTGTGTGATGGGGGGGGTTAAAGTTTTCTTTTGTCTTGTTTTTGGTTTTCAAAACTGTAAAAAAGTTTTATGTAAAACACCTTGAGTCACATTAGTTGGAAAAGTGCTTTACAAATCAAGTTTGATTTGTTGCCACAGGTTTACAATAGATTATAATGTCATTCAGCCAATCACAATCAAGAATTTTTACACAGTTCTCAAAAAGTGTTGGAGGGGGGGCATATTTTGCTTTTATGAAAAGGGCCTGCAGGTCAGGACGTTGGGCCAGATTTTGGACGCCTTCTTCTTAAAAACATGCTAAACAGAATACATTCATACATACATTCATTGACTATATTCACTATACTTACTTCTACATTGCTTAATGTATTTACTTCCTAACCAGTATTTGTATGAGCTAATTGCTTGAAGAACAAGGTAATTTTGAAGCCATTCCATGTAGTAGATTTTATGAATAGCTTTTATATTCTTCTTTGTTTACATGATTGTAAAGCACACAGATTAGAGTCCACATGAGCACTCCGTAAAAAAAAAAAAAAAGATTGGTATGATAGTTAGACAACAGCTACTTATGTCAACAACACTGCTATGTTGGCATTATTTGACCACCATGTGTGTGTATCTACTTTTTTTTTTTTTCAAAATTAAAGCAACTGATTGATGGTCGCAGATTTATAACTGGTTTCAGAAACTAATTAGATTAAAACTTTGACCTTCATTATAATCTCGGATGAGACAACCATTGAGGTCACGTCATTCAAAATTGTTCCAGAATATATAGATTTATACACAAAAACATTCCCACTTAAATGTGTCATAACAAAATCAAAAAATGTAACAGGATCAAAGAAAATTCCTGAAAAATGGTTCTGTTAAAAAAGTAAGGACACGAGAACAGACCAGGACAAACTGAAAATCAATCTCTTAAATGGACTGAAAGTTGGAGCAGCTGATTGATAACAGAAACCTGGTGTGAAACATGAGAGGACAGAGAAGGAAAAACAGTACTACGCACCATCTAAAAATAAAATATTGTTTCAATGAGCCAAAGGAAAAACTATTTCAAACTAAAACTATAAAATTTTTTAAGTAAAATAATTTCATGTTTGTGTTATCCATCATCTTAGTGAATGAAATGTCCTATCAGAACAGTTTCTTTTAGTAGGAATACGACGTTCTGATCCTCAATATGGGACCAATGCCAGGAACACTGCCTGGATCGCATATCCGAACTGTTTAGTTCAGACCATCTGATGCAACGTTGCTTCAGTGAGTGTTGAAAGTGAAATATCCCTGAGATCAGCCTCTAATGATATTGATGAATGAAGGGAACAGGTTTAAATGCCTCATTTTCCTGAAAAAGAACAAATGCGGAAGATTTTTTTTTTATATATATCTTTGAAGATGCAGCGATTTTGGGGTGCATTTGTAATGCAAATGCGCATTTTTTTCAGTAGATTTATATCGTTTTTTTTGTCTGTATTTTTACTTCAATGGTGTTAGCTTTTTTAAATGCTGCTGAAATATTTAAAAAATGCAGTTTTGTTGCACAGATTGAACAGGTTTCTTTTTTTGTAAAGATCTGGGCAAAAAATGTCTCAGCAGTCTTTTGCTATTTGCTTTGTTTAATTGTTTAATTGTTTTAAAATGCTCTCAAAGTTTAGTCATAAACTTTAAAATAACACAAATATTCTAAAATAACTGAATGATTTTGATTGTCAGTAAAGATGCGTTCACACCCAATGCTATTCGTGCAGCCAATTCATGTGGCCCGCCCCTCTCTCGCTGCGCCACGAATTTCCTGCTAACCACGTGGCCAAAAATGTGTTCTCTAAACTCGCCACCTTTGTCATGTGTGGGAGGAGCTAGCAGCTCATGTTGTTGATCACTACATGAAGCTTTGTCTGTATTTCCATTACAATGTATGGAAGACATGTATGATGTTTAGAGATCAGTTTTTTCTTTTTCAAAGAGCTCTTGAAAAACATCAGTGATCACGTCTCCATGTCGATCGCAGGCCATCAAAAATAAATTAATGATTATATAAACCTTCTACACCTCAAAAAAAAGGAAAATTCAGCGATTAAATAGCAAACACTCATTGATTCAAACCCTTGCTTGTGAGAGCGGTTTGTCCTGCGCTCATAAAATTATCACTCGGCCTGGTTTGGATCTTAATATAATTGTATTTCACTTTTTAAATATATATTTGCATTTTATTAAGCATAAAGAATACATCTTTTTTTAATAAATTCTATGAACATCTTTTTAAAACCAGCAGGAATTTTTAAACTAAAGGTTTCATAGACAAATTTTTTTTGTGTTAACTATGTATTACTTTTATACTCGTGGCCTTTAAAACTACATTCCAATGACATTTGAAATCCAAAGACTGATCCTGATGTTTTTTATTAATATTTATGTGTGTTAAGTGATTTAGAAAAGATTTAACGAACTATGAAAGCTGGGATTTGAACCCAGGGTTCTTTCGACAACAAAAATTACAATGCGATGTGATGTAGTGACTGTAGCAGCTGAACCACAGAAGGGTTTGTGACTTTATAAAGACAGCTACCCACATGATGCTGAGTGAAGGGCTCACTCTGGTTGTCACAAAAGGATTTCATCCATGGATTTTCATGGTTTTTAAACAGGAATTATGGGTTTTTGTTGTAACAGCATGTTGGTTGTATGTTTGAACACTTCAAAATGAAAACATTATTTTATGACTTTTAAGTAACTCACATGCTAAAAAAGTGTGAGCATCCCTGATTTAGAGGTTCTCTGGTGCAGTGAGCTTCAGTCCTGCTGTGTCTCAGAGGTGTTTCTGTCTCTCTCTGACCGTTTTGAAGCAGACTGTCACCCAACAGTAGCGGGAAGGGTTCAGGAAACTCCACTGTCCCGGAAGGGATACATCAAGTTAAGAAAATTAATGAAAGTTCAGGAGATCCGATCCACCATTTTGGAAGTGTATTCTACCCACTGTCAGTGAAACCGTCATGCTACCAAAGTTGAGTCCCTGATTGGTTGACACAGATGTGGAGACCTCCCCAGAGTTTAAATTGCTTTACTCAGGCTCACTGCTGAAATCATGTTGCTCATTTCGCGCTGTTTCCAGACTTTTGCGCCGCGTCGGCCGCTCAATTCGCGCCACAGAACCTCAGTTCACATCTAAACTATTGACTTTACATTGAAAGTGGCCGCCTCTGGTGTGAAAGTCCCTTAAGTTGTTTCAAATATTTCAATAAAATATATTAAATTACATACATACTTTACTTTCTTATGTAGAAATATTTATTGGAAATATATTTGTGATGTTTGTTACATTATTATACACGTTTTCTAACTCTTTCTATTTCTCTGAAATAAAAAGTGTTTCTTTCTTTTCTGTTTTCATCACATCTTCTGTCGTTCTGCGTCTTTGCTCGTGCATCATCAGCTCTTTTGTTTTCCTAATTCAGTGAAAGAAACCGCAGTCATTTGGCTGAAAGTGTTCCCTTAAAAAAGCCACGTACGTGACTGAAACACCTCAAACAGGCTTATAGGTTTTGTGTCAGGCTGCAAACGGAGAGATTTAACCTGCAACCTCACTGTTAAGACAGAGTAGATGAGCTAGGAAAGGATTCGATGAGTATTGAGCAGAGTGTGGGTATGAAGCTGGGAAGAACAGGGGGAGGAGTGCGAACAAAACAAAGACGCCGCCTGGACCTTTCAGAGGGAAGACGTGAGGAGAGGCGTTCCAAACTCCTCTCATTCTGGGATGACAGTCCATCCGTCACCACTCTGGACCGGGGGGATCGATGTCTGCTGAGGTGGCCAAACCGAAAGCCATCTGCATCCCCATTAGTATTCCTCCCGGGTGGGGCCAGGGCCGTTCGCCGCATCGGCCTCCAAGCGTGAGCCGCAGCTCAGGTGCAGCGTCGATAGATTGATAAGACAAGCTAGACACGGCCCTGGAGAGCCTGGTGACGGGACAAGTGATTGAACCCTGGGTGCTATAAACTTTTGAGAGCTGGCACAGAACGCTGGCACACAGGCGCCGTGAACGCTTCCACGCTGGGAATAGACACGCACGTCTTACAAGGATGAATGGAGCAGCCGGCGAAGGACAACAGGACGGCGTCATAAAAGCTGCGAGGCATTAATCCTGCTCGTGGGTTCGCTGAATGTTTTTCACATCCGCTGTGTGTTTGAGTCTGTTTGGTTCATCTGAATTAGAAAGCGCCATGCTAAATCACTCTGCGTCGGGCATGTTGTGTCACTGTCATAATGCAGCGTTCGGGGTGACCTTATTCAGTGTGTAGACAAGTGTTTTTGTGAGAAAGGACTTTATTTTGTGGATCACAGAAGAAAGCAGATGTCTGTTCAAACACGAAGAACATGCGTGATGTAGCTGAAAGTCCAAAACCATGTGATGGAAAATGAAATAATTTATTAGAAAAAAATTAAAAATTCTCTTTAAATACGACCCATCAAACTGATTAAATAAAGTAAAACTAAGTTGGGGGACCGGCACATGGAGATCCAGACCCCCTTTTGACTACGTAGGTAGGCAGTAAGACGAAGGGTCTTGTCGAAGTACAGACACTGACAAACCCTGGTTTCTCAAACGCCAGTCCGACATGCAGCCAACTGAGCCATCCCACTCAGAACGAGCTGCATGGTTAATAAAGATGTATTATTCACTGGCGATGACACCAGGTGATGAATGTTACCATTCATGTAACAAGTAGGGGAACTACATTGGAAAATGAGCAAGTAGGAGGAATGAGATTGAGTGTACTAAATGACAAAAATATGGAAACAAAGAGAGGAAATAAGAGGGGTAGAACTGAGGCGTGGCAAGTGCAATTGATAAGGTCAAACAGTGGTGTTGGACAAAACTCCAGTGTCTGTCTCTGCTCTAAGACAGGGGTGTGAAGCTCCAGGTCTCGAGGGCCAGCTATCATTTCAGGATTCCTGCCTCATCTGCTGCTGATTACCTGGATCAAGTGTAATTAGACATCCCAAAGGTCCTTCAGGATAAAACAGCTTTTACAGGAAACCCTTTTGGACCAAAAGATCAGAGTTATCTCAAGATCTGAACTTTTTGTTTTTATTTTAGTAACTTGTGATTGGCTAGTTAGCAATATGCTATAACGTCATGTGTCTAAACACACTTCAGTAAACAGGAATGGATGTGGGTGGGGGTGGTTTAAAACAGCACAAAATCTTGTTTACAAAAATGGAAAAAATAGGAACAGACACAAAAGAACGGCTACAAACAACAAGAAGGACAAAGTAAGGAAATAACAGAACAGGACTGGCCCAGAGCTTTTGTGGAGTCTCCTCTCACAGTTGTCACACAAGGTAATACAAATTGAATAGACTTTACAACAGTAAATTAAGTTGTTTATTTTTATTTATTTATTGCGTACTTAAACATTTTAACATTGAAGTCTATTGAAAAATGATCTGTTTCTGACACCAGTCTCCTGTGGTCATTTGAGGAACTGCATCATTTAGTCCTCACTGCTTGGCATTGACCCTGCGTTCTACTCTTCTTCTATTAGCAGACTATTTATATATTGTCTTATTATGTAAATACATTTTTAAAAAATTAGTGAAAAGTTGCTCACTAGTGACCTTAATTAGCATCAAATGGATATTATTGAGGACAGTTGGCTTTAAGTTCCTTGAAAAACTGGCGTTAGCAAACTATTACGGTAGATTCATAACAACAACACAGGAAATTAGGCATAACGAGACAGGAAAAACATAAAAATTAATCTGAGTTTACTAACTCTACAAACAACAATTTCCTTCTTTCTTTCTGAATTAATTATACGTATCGGTTAATAAAGTAAAACGTGAACACTTCATCTTTATCCTTACTGAGCTCAGGCAATGTTTTAGGAGGTTTCAAGCTCAGACATTATTAACTAAATTTTCACCAGCAAATTACAATGAATAGGTCAGGAGAGCAACTGAATATTAACCAACTTAAACTGCGTCAAGCCACCGGCATCATAGGAGGCACTAGATAAATACTCAATGTGTGTTTGTGCCTGCTCATTTAAAATCCAAAATATTTTGAAAATGTTCATTTTGAACTCTTAAAAAATCTTATTTACACTTTTTTTCAAATCAGAAAAAGCCCTCAACATATGAAATGTAAACTGACAAATGAGTCTCGAATGCTGAGGCCGTTGAGGTCAAGAAGAAAAACTAATTAATTAATATTCTGACAGGGTCATAATCAATGTGAAAATAACCGAGCAGCATGTTTTTAACATTCAATATGAATGTGAATCGTTGTCATCAGTAATGTAATTGATTCGTTTTTGTATTTATCTTTTGGAGTAATGTTGTTTTTTTTTTTCCCCCCCATGGTGTCTTACATGCAGAAGCATTGAAGTAAAACTGGTATTTTTCCATTTGTTTCCGAGGCAAGAAATGAAATAAAATAGTTTTTTTTAATGGGTCGTCAATATTCCTAAAGTGAGGCACACGCAGTGCCGGGCTGTGGTGCTGCATTAAGCTTTCCTGAAAGTGAAAGTTAATTAGATATGATGACTGAACTCCCGGGATCGTAATTAGCCGAACTGCGTGACTGCTCTCCTGTAATTAAATGTCATTTTCCCTCAGTTCACTGAGCCAGAAAAAAAGGAAAAAAGGAGGAGGAAGGAGGCGAAGACCAAGAAAAATGTCAGTTGCATCTCATCCACCTGTGCCCATTGGCCTGTGCTCGGACGTTTGTGGAGTTTGGATGACAAAAAGCGATCTCAAGTTAAGAAATAGTGACTCATGGTTAACTGACAAAAACATGCTTCCATCATGTCCAGTTTTATGACTCTCTGTGGCATTTGTGCTGCGTTTTAGCCTCCCATGCAAGGTTAAAGTGTGAAGATAAGGAAGGGAAAAGGGTCGCAGTTGCAGGTGGGAACGAAATTTCAGATTTGGGATTGCGTTGTGTGTGGGCAACCTCTGAGTGACAGAGCGCAGTTGGAAGGAGCCAGTCCAGCGGAGAGCGCGGCGGGTCCCTTGTCGTGTGTGAGGGGTAGAGGATTCAAACCTGCAGGAAGAAACTACCGACTGACATCAGAGGACGTTCGGCGAGGACAATCACCAAACAAGTGTGTGTGGGTTTTTTTCTTTTGACTTATAAATCTGATAAAACTTGTGTTTTCTAGGGCACAGTTATCCACACATGTCCTTTGCAGTGAATCCACCATTAACACTAGCATAGCATTAACTGTAAAGAAAAGCTACGCTGTACAAAAAACTGTGTAAAAAGATTGCAAAAATAAATTTGTAGTTATTAGCTTTAGCAAAATATACTGGAGTGAAAAAGATTTTTTCTAAATGTTATAAAATCAGTTTATTTTATAGTTTTTATGAATTAATGCGTCTTTATATTTACTAGCAGTATTTAGGCAAAAAATACAAACCAAACTGAAATAATATAAAAGTGAAAGCTCAGAGCCGAATTGTACGGGCAGCAAACGCTACCCGCCCCCGCCCTCTATGCCCCCTTTTGACCCAGATTTACGTCTTTTCGAGCACAATGACTTTACTATCTTACAGGCCCATTATGGAGAGCAGAATACAAAAAAATGACAATTGTTTCTTTCAATCTTTTTTTTCTCTCTTTACTTCATTACTAAATTATGTTTACCTGGGAACTGCAGCGCAGTTTTTTTTTTTAACTGGTTCCCAACTGCACTTACAGATGAAGGACAAAAACGCCACAAAGTGATTCAAAAAGAACATGCTCTTAATGCAGGAAATAAGGAGCATCTAGTGCAGTCATTCAGTGCAGTAGAACATGCTGTCTGTGGATGTTGTGTCTCTTCAAAGGCTGTGTCCTCCAAAGTGCAGTGCAGTCAACGCTCTGTAAAGCCTACTGAGAGTGCCACGGGTGGGCTGAACTCGTCTACGGTTCCTCCTTTTTTTTCCTCTTTATAACCCTTCAGAAATTTATGGATGAGATTTTACAATTTGTAATTCCCAGCTGCATATTTAATATTAAATTCTCCATCAGATTTTGCACAAATCAGCCCCATTTCTCAGAGGATCTTCCAACTTAGAACCCAGCGTAGAGACTCACGGTGTATCATTATTTTCTAATTGACTACCATTTTAAATTCAGATTAGCAACATTCAACAGCAAATGATTTATTGTGAGAGAAATTGGCTTTTATGTGGTAGTTTGAGGTACATTTTACAGAATTAAATCCAAATTTAATACACTTGATATGTCATACTAAATTATTAGGAAAGAAAACCACAACTTTCATCGAGAGCAGGAGTCTGAAACCTGATGCTCCAGAACCACATGGCTCTTTTACCCCTCCACTGTTTCTCTTTTACCCTTCCATTGTGGCTCTTTTACCCCTCCACTGTTTCTCTTTTACCCTTCCATTGTGGCTCTTTTACCCCTTCATTCTTGCTTTCTGATTGGTCCAAAAATTCAGATAAAACACCTAATTAGCTCTGATTTATGATTTTATGACTGAGATGCACCAATGAAAAATAAAAGTGTGCCTTCATGTGCACTGCTGACATCTGAACGCTCACTACTACATTCAGATGTGGTACAGGATGTCATTTATTTTGAAAGGAAATCATTTGAACCTCTTTCAAAAGTTGTAAATTATTTTAAATTTATTTAAAAAGAAAAAAAAAAAAGGGGGGGGGTGTTATGTTTTAAGAATGTACCCCCCCCCCCAAAAAAAAGTAACACAGGAAGAGATTTTGAATGAATCCTCATCTGGACAGACTGACATGCGGTGTGCCACATGGCTCTGTCCTTGGTCCAACACTTTTTAACCTGTTCATGCTTCCACTTGGTGATGTTCATCAGGGGACATGGCATGAACCAGGGCTGGCTAACCCTGGTCCTCAAGAGCCTCAACCCTGCCTTGTTTCCACTCCTGTTTGACCAGCTTGCTGACTGACTGGACACACCTAATTTAGGTTGTCAGGATCAAACAGTGCTGGGAGAGCTGGAAAACGGGCAGGGTTGAGGCTCTTGAGGACCAGGGTTGGCCTCCCCTGGTACAAAATTTCTAGTTATAGAAAGTTATGCTGATGACACCCAGTTATATATGGCTGTATCTTTGACCCATTGATGACCTTCTAAGTTGTATTTTAGATATTAAAACATGGATGGGAGAGAACTTTTTAATACTTAAGATAAAACAGATTTTAATTGTTGGTCCTGAAGATGACAGAAAAAGGGTCCAGACATACTTATCAACTCTTAGCTTGATTGTGTGCAATAAAGTGAGAAACCTCTGTGTGGTTTTACACATAGATTTTACCTTTGAAGCACATAAAAACCATGTTACAAAGAGTGCATTTTATCATCTTAGAACTAAAGCCCAAGTGAGACCCTTTCTCTCCAGACCCAGTACTGAAATATGAATACGCACATTTATAACATCTAGAATAGATTGAATATAATAGATAATGCTCTTCTTTCTGGTGTTAAGACAATACCGTCAATCCCCTGCAGTTTACTGAATGCACCAAACAGAAATTAGGAGAATGTTACTCCAGTGTAATTTTGCACTGGCTCCCAGTCAGCTTTAGGGTGGATTTTAAAGTTCTTTTGTTAGTTTACAAAAGCTTAAATAGAATTGGAGCATCATTTTTAATCAGATTTACTTTTACTTTATGACTCTCCCAGAGCTCTCGGGTCCTCAGGTGCCAGTCTGCTGGTGGTCCCAAAAGTCAACCCTCCATAAGGCCACATTTCAGCCCTGTGGACCTCAACTGTGGAACTGCTTGTCTCAGAATGTGAGGGCTTCATTCACTGTGGAGGTTTTTAAGAAAAAAGCAGAAAAATGCAGCTGTCAAGTAGTTTTAACATGTCCACATTTTTTATTTATTTCATTTTAATTACTCTTTTCATAAATAATTTGATATGTTTTGATTGTATTTGTGTGATGTGTATGTCTGTTATTTTATTTGTTTTTATGTTTTCATCTTTTTTAATTATGATTGCTATTTTTTACTATTATTTAATTTGTTGTGTAAAGCAATTTGAGGTGCTTTTTAAAAGTGGAAAAGTGCTATAAGAATAAAATTGAATTTGAATTAAATTTATATTAATCATAGGAATAACAATAACACAAATACTAATTAGTTTAATTATATATAAATTCCTAACTTTTTATTTTCTAACGTTTTTAGCCGATTGTGACAGGATTTTTTCCCCCTTTTTAACCTTTGCAATTTACATTTATTTTGAAAAACTTGCATATTTTAAAGGTTCATTTCTAAAGGTTTTCTTTATGTGTTTTTTAAATTAAGATATGACTGTTTTGTGAGCATTTTTTTTTAATTCTGAGTCACTCTTAACACTATCTTGAATATTCATATTTCACTATATTTTTTGAGGTTACAATTATTTTTTTGTTTTCCATTTTAAAATGGTACATTTCAATAAATATCTCTTTATTAAAGGAGACTTGTGCATTTTAGATTAAGCCCATTTATGAGTTTCTCCTTCCTCCACTCTGAAAGCTGTCATATTCTACTGTAAGACCAAAAACTGACAATAAAATATACATTACAGAAGTATTCACTTGAGATCTAGTATTCCTGATCTTCTTAGGAGTTGTTGGAACACTTTGACTCCTTACATGGTTTTTCTCACATCAAAGAAAAGCGCTGGGAGTTTTGCAGATTAGCCTCTTTTCCATTTTCTATTCTGAAAGATTTACACGCTGGAAAGAGTTCTCAAATTCGCATGTGTTGTCAGGCTGTAGCAGAAGGAAATTACCACCAGTGGTTCCACCCTGAGGTCGCTGTACCTCACAAGCGATCCGAACTGTCACTTCCATCATGGGGATGCAGAGAAACCCTCACGTGCTGGGCTGTAACCCATTCAGCCCCAATTCCAGGGGTTAATAAGTTCCTTTGGATCATTTTCATAAACGCTGTGATTCATGAGGCACTTCTAAGTGGGTTTCTTGAACATCTCAGTGTGTCCATGTACCTTTTTTGTCACTGAATGCACCACAGAGGACACGGTGAGCGCATGCATGAACGCATGGATGGCACTTGTCATTGGCAGGAACACCCACAGGCTATGTTCTCAGTAATAATCACTCATTTTAGCGTCTGCGTGAGACGCGCTCTCTCCAATGAGGAATCATTGACACCTGGAGAGGCGTTGCGAGCAGGAAAGCTAATTACCTCGGCCTTACGAAAAAAAAAGATCCCCATGAATGCAATATGGCTTTAACCTATTTGCCTGAGAAAACAAATTGAGGCTCCCCGCCGTTTTTCAAATCAGAAAAACTTTGGGTTAAAAAGCCACCTGTGTCTGCATCTCATTCGCTAATGGAGAGTCTGTGCGCACTCTCTTCTGTTGCTATGTAGACACTGATCTTGATGGGGTGGGGGCCCAGTCGAAGACACCCAGCACATGCATGTCTGCTGTGACCCCACAAACAACTTTTGGGATTTTGTTTCTGCGTGCAAGAAATCAAAAATTCCTAAAGCTTAATGGATTTAGCCACAAAATAATGTTTAATTGCTGTAAGTTCATGGTCTCAAATGCTGCAAAACTTAGGGTGTGTTCAGTCTGGAAAAGTCCGCTGGTCCGGACCGAGTCCGCTGAATTTGATCCCAATCAAATCCTGAACCTTGTGGTTGGTCTGTATTCAGACTGCTGTCAACCAGAAAATTCTGTTTTGAACCAAAGCTTTGTAAACAAAAGCGCGTGACTGAAGATCTCTTCAGTCATTGGCCAGGAATTATGAGGGCGGGGCAATGCAATGAGATGCAGAAATCCTAGGTCACTTATTCAAACTTTTTCTTTCACTGACCAATTTTGCACGTGTATCAGCGTCAGATACAACACTTTTTACTGTTTTACTTTTGGTATGGTGGAGACATGTTGCATGGTTACTAAAAACTCTACGGTTATAAAGGTACGCTGTTTATGACATATAGATTATCGGGAAAACAGTGTAAGAAGCAATGTGTATCATGTTAAAAGTTGTTATAATGATCCTGCATTCATCCAACTATATTTTAATGAGTTGCTGTTGCATAGTTGCTCCATGTTTGTCCACAGCTCCTCGGTTCTCTGTTTACATCCCATGATCCCCAGCTACGGTGGCTGTTTTGAGTCAGTTGTTCCACTCCAGGCACGGAGTCTATTCAGAATGAGGAAACTCAGAATGAACGGGATCTCAGTCCAGTTGGAAATGAACCAACAGCACTTCAAAAGATGGGTTCCTGGTCCCGGACCAGAGTCGGCTTGGGTGTTCTCAGACTAAAAATTAGTTTCAGATTATCAAGAGAAACAAACTCTGGTTCACTTTAAGCGAACCAAATGTGTCAAGTCTGATTACACCCTAATTAATGAGGTTGCTCAAAAATTATACATTATTTAAAGCTTCATGAGATGCATGCAAATAAATGTGTCAGCTAAAAGAAATGTAGGGATCAAGGTACATCACCCTGCTTTGTGTACAATACCACAATGCAATATTTCAATCAAGGTATACAAATGTTTACCACCTAGAATAAAATAAAGATAAAAGAAAGGTTTGTTTCTGTGACCTACTGCTTTCTTTTTACTGTATTTGGAACAGCTCGATTTTCTACATTCTATCCTTCTGGGTTTGTTTGAAACTGATCTAACTAATGTTCAAAATCAAGAAAAACTATTTCACAGTAGCATTTGTTTTAGCGGTACCTGTCTGTTTTTTTAATGAGTTGCAAACAAAGTTAGGGAGTTACAGGTGTTGTGAATATGTTAACAGATTGTGGGTTTTTCTTTCTGTGTTACTAATCAGGTTGGGAGTTAGTCTAGTCATACTTAGCGTAGTCACAGTTACGGGTATTGATTGAGCTAACATGGCTAGCAGCTAGCAGGTAGCATGTTACAAACAAGTTGTAGAGTTACTTTGAATGCAGTGAAATAAAATCTGACTGACTGACTTATCACTGACAATTCTGTCTCGCTTAATATGCCTTAGAGTTTGGCATGCCTTAAATATGACATTAGAAAATAGACCATTTATTGACTGTGTGAGTTATCATCCAGTTTGCCTTATTGTGTGGAAAATATGGTACATGGAGCTTGTAATGGTTTGGTGGAATCACCAGATTCAGCTCAGTGTCCTCGGTGTCATTTGTCCATTCAACTCCTTTTTTTTTTTTTTTTTTTTTTTTTTTTTTTTTTTAAACCGCTGTGAGAGATTGACTGCCCTGTCAGGATACTGTAGCGTTTCACCCGATTGGACCATTTGGCTGCTAAAAGACACTACACGAGCTCACTAATTCCACCTGAGCCTTTAATTACCTCATTGATTTAGACTGACAGGGGAGGTTAAAAACTTACTGTGATCCCAGGATGCACGGACATTAGCCACTTTATGAGAGGCTGCAACCTCGATCACAGCTTTTTGAAACACTTGGTTCTAAAATAAACGATTCAAAAAAGGTTTATGCAGTTTTTGAAACATTTTTTTGGTTAAAAGCAGCTTGATTGGTCATTAAATTAAAGTTAAACCATTTCTTTCATCTCAGCTTAAGTAGAAAATCTTGCTTGAAAGAGAGCTTTAGGGATATTAGACCCAATGTGGCAGCTGGGTTAGGATAGCCCTTTCCTAGTGACTCCTTGAGTTGAAGATTTCTACAGCGGCTTTAGCTAATCCATCTCCCATCCGGATCCATTCCATGTAAATGGTCCCAGAAGGAAAGACAGTGTGAAAAGTACAATGGGCTGAGATTATATCATGACAGAGAAGTAATAATAGAGGGGTAGAGAAAGAGCTAGGTTGTGAAACAAGAGCAACAGCCATCACATGTGACCAGCAACCCTCACTTAAAATGGGATTAAACAGGGAGGCCAGCCGACAGATGGACAGATATGGAACAGAAACGGAGGAATGACAGAGAATAAGATTGATGGCTGGCTCGTCCCAGCCTGGTGACTCCCGTTTCATCTGGCTCAGACTTTCTGGGAAACCCAACAAACAAGGAATGGTTCCCCATAATAATGACTGAAGTAAAGTGGAGGGTTTCTCCATTAAGGGGGAAGGATGGGGGGAAAAGGTTGCAATTTTAAAATTTCTTTGGTCCACAGCTGAAAATAATGTGGCTAAGCAACATACTGTAATTCTTTCCGGCCGGAATGCCAAAAATTTATGGTGTCTGAGGGTAAATTGTTTAAACCTGACAGTTTGAAAGCAGTTTAATCAAAAGTTTCCTGTATTTTCGTTAAATATCACACTGGCAACAAAGAGGCTGATCACCCTTAAGAAAATGCAGCAAATTTATGGTGTGTTGAAACTTCACTTTGTGACTTACAGTTTATACCACAAAGAGTTTTTAGGATAAGATCAAAAGAACTCAGAATTTGAATGTTGCCATATGTCTTTGTTTAAAATGGATTTGTACTTTTATAATAAAGATTAGCCTGTTCCACCATTTTTATCCGTTTTTTTTTTTTATTTATTATTAATATACTTCACTTTACTTGAACAAAACCTGCTTGTTTCCAGCTAAAGCCATGGTGGCTGCATGATTTGCTCAGTGCCAAACTCAACCTTTTAGAACCAACCATTTAGAACCACCAATCAACCTATGAAGCATGTTTTTGGACAGTGGGAGGAGCGCCCGGACAAAACCCACACAAGCATAAGGAGAACATGCAAAGTCCACACAGAGAGGTGGAGAAAGGTCCCAGACATTCTCGTGGTGAAAAGTCTCCTTGTATCAACCAAAACTATATCATAAAGAAATATGAATAAGACAGAAGGCACTTTTTTTTACTCTGCACTCCTAACATTCTGAAGAAAAACACTTCCGACCGCCTCAAAAATTGTGTTAGCTTAACACAACACTTACTATAATTTTTCAGTGATTGGAACAAGCGTGACCCTCAAACTTTGTTTAGAAGCCATTTCAGCACAGGGCACCTTCGGGCGACAGCTAATGCAATAAACACACAAAAAAAAATGACTAAGATATGAAAACTTTTTTCATCCCAACTCTGCTAAACTGGGTCAAATCCAGGAACAAGTAATAAATCATAGCAATTTCCCAACAAATAACTTGATAATAGTCGAGGCCAGCGTATGAAAGTACAGATGAGTCCCCGAATGTCCTTCCCCCTACCTGCAGGCTTACTTCCCATCCTTTAAAAGCAGTAAATAAACTAAACTGGCAGCTTACAGGTCCATTAAATCAACCGGGATAGTGGCAGAGAAGGCAAGCGAGAGGTATTACATTTGTGTTACTGGTCAAAAATCACTGTGGTGTGTGTGTGTGGGGGGGGAAACCAATACGCCACACAAGTCGGAAAATGGAGAAAGAGCGACAGAACGGAGGGGGAGCATGTGTCAAAGCTCTGTCCGTTCTGATAAGTGAGTTTTCACTTGCCTTCAGCCCCCCTTCCCGATGTAATAAGAGCTGACACCTATTTGTGACATATGACTGTATCTCTGATTGCCCCAGGCCTGATAGCATTCTGATGCCCCGCTCAGCACATGATGGAGGGATAGTGAGCAGTGGAGAAATAGAGGGGTTGTGGCTCAAACGCAGCGGGCAGAGGGATATTACATCGCTGGAAGGTCCAGAGGCTTTCTGTGTGTGCAACGGGAAGGTCATGCAGCTTGTGTTTTACTTTTCTTATGGATTTTTGGGTTATACGATGGAGTAAACTCTAGATATCTCTCATTTACACGTCTGTTTATTTGTATCATTTGAAACACAATGCACACCTCTATATAGGGCGCATTAAGTAAAATGATACAGCCAGCTAATGAGGTAAAGCCCAGAGGAGGCAGGTGATTGGGCAGAGAGGTTGATGGGAAGTTTTTCTGTGTTGTTCTTCCTGTTTGCTTCTTTTATCTGCAATTATCAGCCGATGCAGAGAAAGCAACTCTACAAATACTCTACAATAGGTCTGTCTGTCCGTCCGTCTGTCATCCCGCCCGCTCCCTCCGGTCCACCTCCTCCCTCCAACTTGTCATCCTTACCGCTCTCCTTTCACCATAGGTAGTATCGTCACTTAGCTTCCAACTTTGGATTTCCTTAAGAATATACAGCACTTGTCTCTTTTAGAGACAAGTGCTGTATATTCTTCTCTAGTGCTGTATATTGTTTTAACTGTTCTGCTTTTATTACAAGTGTTTTTTTTATTTGTGTATTTATCCTTTTTTGGATACCTTAGAGTCATCAAAAAGTTCCAGGAAAGGTGCCTGTAAATAAAGTGTATAATAATCAATATTTTACTATTAAGTTATAATTATTGTATTATAATGTAGTACATTATTAGCTGTAACACATAAATTACAAAACAACATTCTTATTTTATCCCTTCATTATGTCCATGCACAGTACGTGTCACTCAACTAGACTCTTGACTGCAGTACCCATAATGCATCAATCCATCAAGCGGTGCAGTTTTGCAGTTCACTAAAGTCGTTTTAAATGTGGCAAGAGAAGCATATATTATTCAGTGAAATACCTCTTTGAAATCTCACAAGTTTCTGGGAAATATGAAAGATTTTGGGTTTTTTTTTTAAACTTTATTTTTTGAGTGTGCAGGAACATTTTTTAAACATTTTATTTTTCATATAATTAAGTCTCACCACACTGCTCATACGTCCGTTTTCGGGCTCCATGTACAAAATGCGTGTTCATGGAATGCACGTTGAAAGTTAAACCAGTTGAACTTTGACCAGTTAAAATGTCTTTTTGATTTCTGGAAATTACCATTCCAAAACAGTTTAACTTTATTTTGTGTAATTTCTTTTTTTTTTTTTTTGCAAATTGTGCTTTGGTTTCTGGAATTTTGTTTTAATTTCTAAAACGTAACGTTTTTAATTATATGTTTTGCTTTTTTAATTATCTTTGATCTTTAATATATTTTTGCGTTGAGTGATTTGTTGGTGAGGTTTGCCCTTCAGGGCCACCGTAGGAAACCAAAGGTTTGTCACTCAACTTTTTGTTATTGACAATTTGCACAGAAGCAAGAAAACTTCAAAAACGGTCACCTCAAGGACACCTCCATTAGGAGACATCTTTGTTGACACTGGAGCTCTTTCCGATCTAATGAAGCACCTCAAATTATTGCCTATGCCTGATAAATTATTCAGCCAACTTCCTGGTGGGGGGTGGGGAGCCAATTGGATCACAGAGTGGAATTAAAAAAAAGAAGAAAATGAAAGAAGTCTCCTCATCATTTTCAATTCATTCCCTTTCTTCCATATTGCCCTGCAGATCACAGAGAATATTCACCTAATCAGATTTATGATTTATCCCATTTAAATTCAGCCGACTTTCCCAAACGCCGCCGGGAGATGTGGGCGGGGGAAATTGGGGGGAGACAGAGGTGCAATTTATAATCTACAGAAGAAAGACACCAAGTGAGTGACCTCTATTTGAATGAATAAAGACTGGCTGCTTTAATGCCCTACTATTGTGCCATGTCTAATAAGCATAAATTTTTAACAATTAGTGTCTCAAACTAAAAGAAAATAATTTATAGGAGAAATGAGGGATTCAAAAGTTATTAATAGGTAATGAAACGACAGAGGCAGAGCTATCAGACCATTATGACCACTATAATTCTCATGTTATATTTAACCACTTATAAGCATTTTATTATAGCGTGTGAGCTAGTGAAGAGGGACAAACTCAAGGAAGCTCATTCAGTTATAAATAAAATGCACGGAGCTTATAGTGTTAGTGTGGAAAAATGCTTTATGCAAATGTAAAGGAGAGAAATAATGTATTAGCAAGGTTAGCATATATGTGCCTCTATTTCACGTTATAAGGGTCAGCTAAACATTAGAAATACTTCTTAATGTTATCCACCTAATGTGGCCCAACAACCTGCAGTAACCTCCATAACACATTTTAGATTCATCACCTTATTAAAGTCTTTTAAAAATAAAAAGTTGAATTGACATGTTGGTTTATCATGCACAATCGATTTTATATTTAAAATTGTATTAAGCTGCTTTATTTTGGGGCTTTGGTAGGGTGGGTCATTTTTAACCCACAGAACAAAGGGAGTAAACAGAATGGTAATCGCATAATGCTATACGTCCACACCGACCTCGGCGACGCGTGTTGAAGGGGCCACTTTTAATTAAAAGTCTGTGTAAACGCGTGTATATGAGCATCTCGGGCTTCTGCATTCAAAAACGCTCACGTTAATGCGTCACCATAAAAAAAGTGTGGTCATTGAGCCCACTTTGAAAGCTCTACCAGTTAAACTTTGACCAATCAGGGAGTTTGATTTGGTAGTGACATATGGATGGAGTGAAAACATGGAAGTGCCAACCTTTTGTGTTCTTGAACACATATGGGACGCCAGGTGTGTATTATAGAGTTAATGGTAGCATCTGAATGTAGCCAAAAAAAAACAAAAAATGACATAAGGCGAAAGTGCTAACCGCTGTGCCACTGTGAAGCTCATCTATTGCCATCACGTCCTATCAAATCATTTATAACTTTTCAAAATCAGACTGTTGACCTTGGACTTCCAGCGGAGGAGGAGAGAAGACGGTGCAACGCCCACACAACATGACAGAAACCTTCTTTCCTTTGCTGGTCCGAAATTGAATTACCAGAACGTCATTTCAGTGAGCGTGGCGAGAGGAGCGGGCCTGTGGAAAATGCTCCTCGCAACGTGTAATCTTCTGGGTGACACAAATCACACTGAGAGGCATAGCAGCTTTTATTGTCTGCCGCCGTGCCAGGATGCCTCAAAAACAGACTCCAATTCACACACACACAGCAATGCAGGCTGTAAACAGAGCAAGGGCCAACTCTAATGTCTCAATGTATCTGACCACATGCATGCTGAAACTCTCAGCACAACAAATCTAAATTGTCCACAGCCGGCGACTTTCCAATTAAACAGGTGGGAAATGGGTCTTGCACCCGAAAGAGTAGAAACTCTTGCACCCGAAAGAGTAGAAACACGTCAACTCTCAAAGCTGCTGGGGGAAAACTTATGATGGAAGGTTTACTGCAGCTTCAGCTCAACCGCTCTGGGCTTATTAGACTGTAAATCTTTAACAGTAATTTTACACTGAAATTGTGGTAAAAGTTATGAGGAAAATTGCATTCACTTTTCCATGTTCTATCTTTCTTTGGTGATTTTACATTTCTACCTCAATACCCTGAAAACTTTATACCTTAAAAAAATGAGGCATCTACATTCTGCTTTTAAATTTCAATGAAAAAACGTGTATGCTGCACTTCTTTAAATGGCCAGTGGAGGCAGGTTTCAAAAATGGAACCTTTGACTCTTATGATGTTTTCCCAAATTGTTGATTATTTTTGCCTTTATTCCTATTCATGACAACTGAGTGTGGGGACTTGAATCAGCTGTTTGATTTTAGTCAACCATCAGCTTGTGCATTTTTAAGGGCGTGTTTTGCTTCTGTTTTTGCTTTTTTTTTATTGGTATGTGCATGGTCAGTAGAAAGTAAGAGCATATTTTAAAACTTGTCCATACATTTTAAGCTGTATGACTGTATGGTTTTCATCACCATCCATGACTTATTGATTGTTTTCTTAATATGGATCAGTAGTCCTGTCTCCTTTGCAGAAAAAATGGTCTCAAACCATAATATCTCCACCCCCATGCTTCACAGTGGGTTTGGTGTCCTCGGGATGCAACTCAGTGTAACACCCTCTTGCGATATTAGTTTGAATATGGGGGAATTATCCCTGAGTTCTTCATTAACAGGATTTAAACACTTGTTTAATAAGAAATTAATATTTCCGACCCGTTTGTTGACCTTTTATTTACACACTGTATAATTAACAACCACAGATTTCAATAACCAAACCCGCAAATAAAGCTTTTCACTTTCTTCATAAACAAACGCACAGTTCTTGAAGAATTAACTATTCAGATTTATCAGTTTTTCACCAGTTACACATTAACCTGGTTTTGACAAATTTCACACCAGAAATGCATATCTCAAAATCAAAATACATTAAAAGAAAAATGGGCTCCAACTATATCTAAGCCCAAAAAAGTCAGAACTCAAATGTACCCACGTTGCAGGCCTGTTGTTCTTAACGTAAAAGATGAACGTCCTCTTTTCCTTTGAGATTCACTCACAGCATGTCACGAGGTCCCAATGAAAATGAAGCATGGCGGTAAACTTTGACGGTCCGGTCCGAGTGAAGCTGGACTCCGTTAAAGTGTGGGTGTCCCACTCACTTGACTCCTGGCTTCTCCTGCAGTTCCGTTGTTTTCCGTCACTGCGTTAGCGACTCACGATTCCACAGTCTGATGCAGAGTATGCTAGGTTGGCTAAGTCGATCTGACTAGCATGCTTACACCTGCAAAGTTATTCATAGCTTCTTTAACCATAAAAATGTTATCCTGAACTTACTTTCCTTTTGTTCTCAACACCTCTATGATTTTCTAGGACTTTTAAACAAGTTTTTCTAATCTTTCCTTTCCCTTTTTTCCGCCGTGAGTCCACCGTCTCCCCTCGTGCCGTTTTCTCCTCTCTTCTCTCCTTCTTTGTTCTTTTCTTTTTTTCTCTCAACCAATCAATTTAAGAGTAACAAAATGTATTACGGACTCTTTATAATCTGCCTAGCAACAAGAAAACTCTGGCAATTATGCCATATAACCAATCAATTTTGACCTGAAGTACATTCAAAACAAGAATACAAACATCGCATTTATGTAACACTTTACAATATTATTGTTTGAAAACAATTGTAAAACATATTAATGAACGTATACCCTTTCTTCAGCATATTTATTTTAATACTAAACTTTTAACCAGGGTTACATCAGCAATTCTCTACCCTCCGGAGTTGGAATTTAAACCACAGACTTCCACTTTGGTCTCATCTGGCCACGTGACATTCTCCCAGTTCTCCTTTGGATCATCTAGATGGTCTCTGGAGAACTCTACATAGGTCTGGACATGGGGCTTAAGCACAGACCTTTGGAGCTCTGCCATGACAATTCATGGCAGGGTTACGTGTTGCTATAGTAACTGCTGTTGTTGTGGTCCCAGCTCTTTCCAGGTGATTGACCAGTTCGCCCCATATAGTTCGTTTTTTTTTTTTTTATTAATCTTTCCTTATTGTAGATTAGTTTAGCCCAATTTTGTTCAGATCTACAATATTGTTCCTGGTGTCCTTCGACAGCTATTTGGTCTTGGTGGAGAAGTTTCAGTCTAACTCTTTATGGGTGTGGACAGGTGTCTTTTATACAGATAACCATCTCAAACAGGTAACATTAATACGGGTAAGAAGTGGAGAATAGAAGAACTTCAAGCTCTTTGAGGACATACTTCTTGATTGTTTGTCAGAGCTATAAGCTTATTTTCTGCTCTATTTTTCAAGTAAATTATTTAAAAATCAGTCTATGTGATTTCCTGGATTTTTTTTTCTCCATTCTCCCTCATTGAAGTGTCTCTATGATGAACATTACAGACCAATCATCCTTTTAAGTGGAACGACTTGCAGAATCTGTGATTGAACAACACAAAAATGTGTTGTTCACTTTGTATCCGTGAATTACAAAAGAGCTGTTTTCTCTACAAAACAATCACAGTGCTTTTTGGAAAAAGTTTCACCTTATTGCTGCCAAAGATCATACTGAAAACAACAAAAGCTGTAGCATTTCAAGCATAAGGAGAAATTAACCTGACATTGGAGGAAAATACCACTTTCACAGTTTCATTTTTTTGCCTTTGGAGATGTACGGGAAAGGAACGTCACTGTAAATCTGTCAGATTTTTCATGGTATTTGATGATGTAAGAGACTGATAAAAAGTAGTGGGTGCAGATTTGAATTAAACTGAAAGCCATTATGAAAGCAATCCTTAACATTTGGACATTTTTCTTCCTATTACTGGAGAGTTTTTAAAAGTAGATTTTCTTTTTTGGAAATTAACTTTCATCTTTTCTTTCAGCAGGTTTCAACTGTTTTGACTTCCACGTGTCCCAACTACCATTTCATGATGAATTTTGCTAGTTTCTTAATTTTTTAAACTCAACTCCACCACTGATGAATAAAAGAACCAAATATCATCTGAGTTTTTTTTTTTTTCAAAATAGACTACGTTTACTGTCAAAGCAAACAGGAAGTGCTTGGAAAAGAACATCTTAAAAGTGTTTTTTATGCTATTCTGAAAGATCGTTTTGACCTGATTTTGGTGCATTTGGAGATATTCAGCAAAATTTTGGTGTGTGTGCATGTGCGGAACAGCCCTTGGGTTCACAATTGTGGGCATAACTTTCCATGAGCTAATAGTGGAAGTGCATGAGTCATCCTAAAACTTAGTCTGGGAATTACATGGAAGGAAGATGGATGCTGAAGGTCAATCTGAGAGCAGCCCATCAGATTCTTAAAGCAGTGTGCAGAAACAGAGCAGCAAAAAAATCAGTAATTGTGTCTCCATGTCTAGGTTCACCAGATCTCAGTTTAGTTGTTTTTTTGTTTTTTAAGGTGAGGTTTACCTTCTACTGCTGGGGCTGCGTCTGAATAATGACAGCCTTCAGCGGTACTTCCACATGTCTGTAACCCAGTTTGATGACTTTCTGTCCTGCCATAGTCCAAGGAAAGAAAAATCAAATACATTTTTAAAAATAGGAGCTTTTTATTGTTGTCTCTACATGAATTAGAAAACATTTTTTAAAAATGAATAAGACAATATTTATTTGAAAAAAAAAAATCACATAAGTCGTCCTGAATATAAGTAACAATCCTGGCCAAACTATGCAAAAACACTCACCTTACAGTCTGAAAAATACAGGAATTCAGAAACTTAATCAATATTTATTTATAAAAGGATAGATTCACAACTTCATCAGATGTTTGTCTACAGCAGATACGCAATGTTACTAATTGTGACAGCTCCAGCAGAAACTAATAAATAATAAAAGCAGGAGCTAAAAAAAACTCATCATAAACCCACACATCTATGAATGAAGATGTGTCAGCTGAAGGGTTCTTTCTTCTGAATGCTAAAATTAGCCTGCATGGGCATGAGCTGATATTATCCGACATTAAGACACAGGAAGATTGTTCTTGTTTACTCACAACAACAGAACCTGAGCATTACCCATTTATCAAGCAAAGAGCCATGATCTTGTTCAGACAATAATTTCCATAAAAATTATGAATTAATTTTGAAAATGTAGCAAAAGTTCCTGAGCATCTGCTAATTTGAGCTTAGGTTACTATACCAGTATTTTGAAAAGTTCTCGTTTTTGTTGTATTTTTGCACAGAGATTTAATTTAATTCTATTTTTGCCAGTATGAGCTAAATGATTGAAAACCAACTTTTTGATAACATTTTACTGAAGTCTTGTTAATAAAAACGTTATTGATTTTTTTTTTCGTTTATTAACCCACGTACAATTATCTATAATGTCCATCTATCAAAAATACTTGTTTTTCAATATTACAAACAAAAAGAAACACATAGAGAAAAGACTAAACTTTTCTTGTGAAGAAATGGGTTCATTACATGTGCACAAAAACGATCAAAAGTTGACTGAAATAATTGAATATACTAAAAAAAACAAGTAGTGTTTGGGCAAAAAGGGGAATAACATTTAAGAAAATGCTAAGATGTGCAATGCCTCCTCAGGTACAAAAAAGTTGATAACAACAAAGATGAAAAATGTTTTTCATGTAGCGAAAGTCGTCCTCTCAGTTGGACAGGCAACACTCGCCTTTGCAGCGAGCTGTGACAAGCGTACAGGCCGTCTTCAAAGACGAATATCACAAACAGCTGCAGTCTGCGTTATTTTTAAATGTCCAGCCAGAAGCTAGTAAAAAGTGTTTGATTAGACCATTATGTGCCTGTAACTCTAGAATCAAACTTGTTGTTTTTCATTCATATTTGTGCTGGATTGCTGACGGCAGAGAACGGGTGTGTAGTGTGGAGTGTGTCCGATGCGTTTTTGTCCAGATCTCTCTTCCTAATAGTCAAGGTACAGACCAAAATGACGTTTGCTTAGAAAACCTGTGATAATTCTGCTTTCTTCCTGTTTCTCTACCAGAAGTGTGATTCAACTGAGGGAGAACTGGCTGCAGACAAGATGATGCCCAGACATTAGTTTTCAGAATTGTAGAAGCTTTTATCAAAACTATATTTGAGTAAAAAATTCAGTGTGCAAGATGAGCTTGAGATGGGATAAAAAAAAAAAAAAAAAAAACTTTTTACGTCTTTCAAACTTAATACTAAGAAAAGTGTTCAGATTTGTAAGACTGTGAACCCATTCCTTCAACTACCATAAAATTTAAACTCTTAACACAATCAATGTGAATCATCTTGTAATGTTGTGGAGTAAAGCAGCCACGTTGCACACAAAGCTACTGCTGATTCATCAAGTGATAAGTTACGGTATGTCAAAGGGCAGAGTAGGTTTTGACAGACATTTACACTGCTGAAGCTTAACACGGGAAAAATGTGTAGCCGTTAAGGTTGCTAGTTAGTCTCTTTTATTTTTTTTTACAGAGAGTATTTTTTGATCTTTATGTTCTGCAGCTATAGGTCATTTGTTAAAACTCCATAGGAAGGTAAACTCGTAGAGGTGTAACGATTAACTGATTATTTAATTGAATTGTTTTATATTTCTACGATCCAACCAGATCAGACTGAGGCAAGTAATTGATCGAATCAACCTATAGCATCAGAAATTAATCTTAATATGAAATAAATGGATAATGTCCATACTGGAAAATATCTGGACTGAGATATGGTCGGCTTAATTTACAACCAAGTGCATCATAGCGGACAACAAACACACGATGGCAGAAAAAAAAAGAACAAACATCCTTACAGGGTAATGTGTGGAAACACGCAAAGACGTGACCGTACAATGTGGTAGAATGTTCTAATAATGTTCAACAACAAAGGGCTGAACTTTATCAAACTAAAACGTGAATGGATTTGACAGTCATTCTTGTTTAATTGTACCCATTTAATTTACGCTTGATTATCTTGCAAGAAATACAAGGAATTTAGAAACCTTCATCTGCACTGTTCAGTACCAGGTATCTATCTCTGAGTCCCACTGGTTGAAGTTTTGGCAGAAGATGTCCTGGATCCATGTTAGGTCAGAGAACTGGATCATTCAAAATCAACCAATAATAATCGTATCATCAACCACAAATTCTAATATAAATACAATTGTTAAAAGAATTGTTAAATTCCCACTAGATACAGTGTGGTGCTCTGCCTTCATCAATTTATTTGCATAAAAAAAAAAGTCAGACCTGAAATGATCCTTTTAGAAATATATATGCTGTAAGTTCCTGCATTCTCTCTTAGGTCATATTTTTACATTGAAGAAGCTGAAAGAATTAATAATTCTCAGACAACAAAGAAGCAAAACAAACAAAAAATAGAAAGTTGATCAATTCTCATTTTTTTAACAACAATTCATTTCATATTATAATATGTGGTTGACCGTACAACTCAATGTCGATTTTGGTTCCATTTGAACGATTGTAGTGAAAAAAACTTACTGTGCCTCAATCCAACTGCTATTTCCAATATTAATTGATCTCATTTAAAAAAAAATTTTATAATGGTTTAGGTTGATTTGATTGGGTTATCAGCTTGCCTCAGACAGATCAATCTGGTTGGATAGAAATCAATCCATTGGTTAATTGTTACACCCCTGAATTGAATGTAATATAAACAGTCTGATATTTGTTAACTGGTTGTGTTTTACTTTCCTTATGGTAATGCATGGAGCACACATCCACTATTCTCTGTGGGAAGGAAGCTCAAACTAATTCAAGTAATTAACTTTTACACTATCAAAAACATTTGACTCTGCACCCTGTTTACAGTAAGATCCATCGTGCATTTAAGTCACCAACAAAAAAGGTGGAAGAAAATAATAGATGAACAAGACTCGCATCGAATTAAGATTTTTCTTCATTTGTTGTTTTGTTTACTTTGGTGTGGAGCTCCGGCAACAGGAGCCACTAGACACAACCCAATCTGGTTTCCAAAGGAAAACTCAATTTTATTGATTTGATTCAGAGTAAAATGAATAGCTTCTCATATCCAGAGTGCAATTCACGCTACGTTCAATGCAGCAGGGATTGTGGGCGAGCGCTGACTCCATCTTTTATGGAAATTGTATTCTGCATGAAACAAGTCTGAATGTTAAAGGTTTGCCTTCTTACAGTCATAAATACTGTGTTTAAAAAAGGCTTTTAGGGGAATTGTTAGGGGAAATAGTTTTACACACAGCTTTGGGTCCATTTTTTCCCTCCTTGGCTCCTGTTGCACTTAATAATAAAAATATCAAGCTTATAAATCTTTGCTTTGATGCAAATGGGCCAGTTTTACACATAGTTCTATGTTAACACTGTTAACACAACAAAAGCACACACTCCACACTCAGTTTTTCTTTTCTAGCAGGTTTCTGATCTGTAAAAATACATCTATTTAGATGCATCTTTAAAAAAAAATCCTGATTTATTCACAAACTTTGTTTCCACATTGTTCTTCCTCGGGGTGCTCAGTCTGTCAAAGGATTTGTGGGTTGATCATACGGGTTGACCTAATGCTATCGACACAGTGGGCTTGCGCGTTCGAGAACATCTATGCTGATCACAGTGGACTGTTGCGACTCGATCTGAGCGCATGTCCGCTAACAACAGTTGGAGGAGGCTTGGTTCAAAATGTTGAAGTGGTGCAAATCCCATGAATCTTTCTCCAGTGTTTTTCTTTCCCAGTTCTATTCCGATATATGAAAAGATTGCTGGCATACATGGCCTAACCAGAATTATTAATTTCCCCTCCATGATCAATTTATTAACGATTGGCACTTCTGTGAATTGAGAGGAATGCTGCCCATACAATCGCTACCAAATTTGAGTCCCTGATTGGTCAAAGTTCCACCTGGTTTGACTTTCCTACGTAGGATCAATGGCTGCTTGTTTTGTACACAAAGTCCAAAAACTGTCATAAAAACTTGTGTAGCGACATGTGAACACAGGAGTTTTTAATGCATTTTTACACAGAGTTCGCTTAAACATGTGTTGTCAAAAGCAGTGTAAACGTAGCTAAACACAGAACTAACAACAAAACACATCAGTAAACATCTTCAATTCTTAAAAAGTACTTTTCACAACAAGGATAGGTGGTCACATAATCTTTACTATCTGAAGAATTTTACACAAGAAAATTTCACTAAAAAGCAACCTATAAATGAGAGGACTGGAAGGTAAAAGTCTTGCCTTTATAATTTACTTTTTTAAATTTATTAACTACTGTTTTAAGTAACCCCTTACAAGAGTTAAAAAAGACTATAACTCAACCCTATTCCTACCATATTTGATCCATACATTTCTTAGAACGGTATCTCATTAGCTTAAATGTTCTTCAAATACAACCTGGCCTGTGTTTTCTCCCACATAGTTCATTATCACTCCACTAGGGGCAGAAGAAGGACTTTCCCTGTTCATGTCAAAATGGCTGCCTCCATGAAAACTCAAAAGCACTTTTTGGCGGGAAAAAGTTTTGCTCATTTTCAAAACTTTATGGTGAGAATAACTAATCTGTTTCAATTTTTTTAAATGACTACTTTCTGTATTGACAGAATACAAAATTTGTTGAAAAAGATTTTTTGTGTAATAGAGTTACACAATGTTAAAAATGTGTAGACCAAACTTGAGGCAGTGGCAAAAGAAGGTGCTTTTTTTTCGCTGAACACTCATGTCCATATTTTAGCATCTTAAGCTAACATTGTTGTGAGCAAATATGTCCCAAATCACCCAAAGTATAATAATTAATACTATCTAAAAATAAATAAAGAAAAATTGCTCATTCCTGATTTCCTCAAAGATTTTTGCAAATATCTTAATTCCAAAAAAACATACGAAATTCTGAAAATCTGTTAATTTTTTGATGTAGTCTGTCTTACAAGTCACAGAAGAGCAGGTGATGTAAGTGCAAAAGGAAACAAACATCCTACAATATATTTTGGCTAGTTAAAAAAAATGTTGTGAGTTATGACTTTTAATCTTAAGGCTGTTACACATGCAGCACTATGTTTCTGAAGTCTGATGGGAACTGCACTCTTGCTGTAGCCAACATTCCGCTGCATGATGTGCCATAAAAACTCCTCATGTGATCCATGACTGCTTGGTTGCACATTGCATTGTTTCACCAAGTGAATTGAAGCTGCTTTGTTCTCAGCTACCTGTGCACCAGGACAGACTCCATACATCAAGGTCTGAGTGGAAAACAGTCAACATGTCAGCAGAAACGAAATGAAACAAGCCGTCCGTATCAGCAGGCTCGACCCTTCAGTCGAACCAAACAAATGTGAGGCGGTGTTGTTGCTGGTGTTCAGCAGGGCTGCGGAGGAGCTGGGAAGAAGAACAGAGACAGCCGCTGGATGGAAAGTGAATGATCTTTTATTCAAAAGACAAAAACAAACCGAAGGCACTGCTAAGGCCTGATATCTACAAGACCAAAGACGGAAGAGACACAGGAGCTACTGACCAAGAGAGGAAAGTAAGACGTGACGAGGATTCAGAAAGAGGAGCTTAGTGAAGTCCTGGCAAAAAGTAAAGACTTTAGAAAAAACATCTGTGAACATTAGAAACACTAACCAGGGGTGTCTCCTATTCATTGACATTGGTGGAAAATGTCACATGGTCAACAGGAAATATAGATATTTATGGATTATTTCATGAAAACAGATCCTAGTTTTATTTGTCACTTTCTGGACACATGGGAGTGCAATTCCTGTGAACACAGATCCTGCATGTCGCTGTGTCATAGCCATTGACTGAATGAGAACTAGACTGAGTGACCCCTCCACTCTTGCGTTCTAAACAGGAAATACCTTCTGGTTCACATAAGCGAAAATCCTACAGATTTTACTGAGATATAAACAGCTATTACTTTGTCATTCAATGTGTCAGAATAACTTTTCTTGTTCTGATGATCCTGTTTATTTTTGCAGCGCAAGCTATCCCAGTTATAAACTGGCCAATCAGACGCCTCAATAAAATGTTTGATTGAAGGAATTTCATGTAGGCTGGTTTCAAGTGACAGGGGTGTGGACTTTGAACAAGCTCACTCCTGATTGGTGAGAGTGGTTGCCATAGAAACATTGACTCAGATCAACTCGGACTAATCGCTGCTGAATGACATTGACTGGCTCCAACATGATGCCATCTGTGCAAAAAATGGTGAATCAATTGATAAGTCGAATACTCTCAAAGTGATTGTCAATATATAACTGTTTACCGTATATCTTCCAATGGCCGGTCTCTAATAGACGCCGGTCTCCAACAAAAGCCTCGTCTAAACAGGTGTTAGTTGTAATAGACGCTGGTCTCTAATACTCTTTTAAGACCCCCACCCCCTCCCTCCTTCCCCCGCCACCGGGGAGGAGCTAGCAGCCAGACAAAGAGCCGACGCCGGATGGGGAAGCAGTCTGCTCAGGCCTCCTGAACTTCAGTTTCATCCACGCCTCAAAAAAGGTACCCTCATTTTATTCTTCGGGTTCATGCGGGACAGAAAGCCTTCAAACTCCGTAATAGAGAGAGGAAACACAGGGAAGCAGCTGCTCAGACACAGTGGAGAGAAGCTCTCAGTAGCTTGTTTGGAGATTCTAAATGTTTTCATGAACCCAAACAGGGAGGATCACTGATGTTTTTGTAGGGATTTTCAAAATGAATCAACCTGATCTCTTAACATCATCCATGTCTTCCGTGCATAAACAGAGATCACTTCGTGTAGCTAACACCTAAAAACATTAGCTACTAGTTCCGTGTAGCTAACGGTTAAAAACATTAGCTGCTACCTCCGTGTAGCTAACAAGCTAATAACATTAGCGACTAGCTCCATGTAGCTAACAGGCTAAAAACATTAGCTGCTACCTCCGTATAGCTAATGGCTAAAAACATTAGCTGCTAGCTCCGTGTAGCTAACGGCTAAAAACATTAGCTGCTAGCTCAACGTAGCTAACAAGCCAACAACAATAGCTGCTAGCTCAACGTATCAATTCTGGGGTGAATCCTAAACAGCAGAGAGGCTGCAGAAAGATAGAAAAGGAGCAAGCCTGGTTTGCTGGTGAGCAGAGAAAGCAGCAACAAATTAGAAGAACTGGTTTGAACATGGATTACTGAGCAAAAGAAAAGGTGCGCTTATCTCCAGGAAAATGATCGGCATGAAAGTAAAACTGATTTTTGATAAGGAGATTGACGTTTACAGCCAGTGCTAATCAAAACAGAATACAATGTTCTCATCATTTTTAATAAATCCAGAAAGTTTATCTGTTATTTTCTGCATTTTGTGATCGAATTTTACGCAAATAAACCCATTAACCATCATCATTCTGTCTGTAATGGAATAAACGCCAGTCTCCAATAGACGCCGGTCTCTAACAAACGCCGGGTCGGCCGACATCTTTTTAAAATAAACGCTCCGGCTACTTTTGGAAGATATACAGTATATGTATAGTTATGCTTAGTGCTTTTTTTTTTTTTTTTTTTTTTTTTTTTTTTAAAGGAATCTGTTTTAAAATTGTGAGTTAGCATAAAATTTGACAGTTTGTTTGCAGAGGTGTTATTTAAGGACAGAGACGCCTTCATATTTGTATTGATTGCGTGCTCAAAGTAATTCCTGGCAGTTATGGCTCCTCATAGTGTCTACAGTTTTTTCACATTTTAGGTAGGCTACTGTCTGATCCAAGCTATTATATTTTTGTTTGTGTTTTTGTTTTCTTTTGGTTGCTTTTTGATTCAATATTTTCTCCACATTTAGGATTTGATTTAAAAAACTATTCAATAAATGGAATTTACTGAAACTAAATCAAAATCACTGCTTGAATGAGAAGATAATAATGTTTATTTGAATGTTGTGACAGCAAAGAGGTGTTGATAAAAAAAAAAAAAAAGTCAATTATTTTCTTCCATTGAGGATCCACCTGTGGATTCATTGCTGAAGGAACTAATTCTTTCTCGTGTGCTTTCACCTCAGGGCATTTCAAACTGTCAGTTGAAATGTTGCTGTAAAGTAAAACCTGGTTGTTGTTTTTTTAGATTGAAGCCCATTTTTTGTACATTTCATTCATGAATGCAGCTTTACACCACTTTGGTTTTTGGGACTCTAAATGTAGGAGACCAGGATTTGCTGTAGACACCTAAACATTTCATAATGAACTTAAACTGGACAAAATAATGACCAACGAAGAACCGAAAACATGACACTTACAAATACTGAGGATAATTCGTTTTCTTTGTCCGAGTTGGCAACTGGATCAAAACTGTACGGCTGGGGGGCTCCAATATTGCTCACCATAATGTTAGTGGCAGTGAAAGTGGCAGTGAAATAGGAGGAAAGCATGTAGGCAAAGGGATGATGGGAAATGAAGGAAGGCTTTCTCTGTACCAACAGTTCCGCCCACATCCAGAGGTGAATTTCAAATTAATTGCTGCCAATCTACAAAAACTATCTCTTAAAAAAACATTCAGATTTTTTTTTTAATTTTGGCTAACGTGGCATAGTTAAAAGACCTTAAAAGACTTTTACAATAAAACAAAAGCTAATCAGATTAGGTCTTTCACAAATGTAATCATTTCACAGACAAAATGTACCATCAATTCTTAAAATTCTACATAGATCTTAGTAGGAAGGCTACCAAAGGTTTGAATTCAGGCATAAACAACAGATTCTCATTAATTCAGACACTAAGATTGGTGAGTCTACGATTTTAACTGGATCCTCATTTAAATAACACAAGTTAAATTGTGAAGAAAACTGTTGATTTAAGACTTTAATTAATACATTTCTGATGTACATAAACTCTTGAAAGTCTCTTGTAAGTTTGTTCTAAAATACTTCCTGCATGGTCAAAACTAAAAAAGATTATTGTTTTTTTTGGTCTAATATTTTGTAAAATGTTGGCTGAAATTTAGCAAGAAGTATGTATATATATATATATATATATATATATATATATATATATATATATATATATATGTATATATGTATATTTAAAACTTTGCAAGTCTTTGTATTTACAATAGAATACAAGTAGAATTTTCGCAAATCTTCCTGGATGTGTGTAAACACAGAGTAAGCAGGGTAGTAAGCAGCCGGACGGTTTGCCAGAACCTCTGCTGCAAATATTCTCCAAAACGACAGCTTAAAAATTTTACATTGCAGTACTACAGCTGGCGATAATACCAAAGGACTGTAAAAGATGGCAAAGCTAGGTATTTCTGTCACATCATCACAGCACATCATAACCAGCCCTGTGTTATGTCAGTGGGCTCAATCCCCACACAGATACTTCCCCTTCAATGTGAGAACATTTTATTACGTTCTTTTTTTCTCAATAAGGTCACAAGTACTAGAGTTCACATCTTTGCTCCTGGATATGATCCTTCTGTCCCGGTTTCTTGTTCTGCCATTTTTGAGGTTTGAGCCAGTAACGTTGGATTAAGTTATCTTATTCCCCCGTCACTTTTAGAAGAGGTTCATCCCTCAGTAGGATCAGCTGTTCTTGCACTTATCAACAGCAGTTTAAGTTCCCTCATTGTTCCTTTACATTTAAAACAAGTCGTTTCTCCTTTACTTAAAAACCCTGCATTGGATCCTACAATGTTAGCTCATTTTAGGCCAATGTCTAAACTACCTTTTATCTCTAAAGTACTTGAAAGGAAAGTGTACATTCAGCTAATGGCTTTTTTGGAAGTACATTCTTTCCTTAGGGTCTTCCAGTCAGGTTTCAAAGCTTTGCATAGTACAGAATCAGCTCTTTTAATAGTTTTTAATGATATCTTTTAAGCTACAGACTGGTGATTGTGTGGTTCTTGTTCTTTTAAACTTGTCAGCTGCATTTGACACTGTTGATCGTTGCATTTAAATTTCTCGGCTGGAGCGGTGGGTCGGAGTAAAAGGACTGACATTGAAGTGGTTCAAATCTTACTTGAGCGAATGAACCTTTTGTGTAAGTCTTGTGGACTATTTATCCTCTTCTGCCCCCTTGACACGGAGAGTGCCTCATCTGCGCCTCATCTGCTTTTATTTACCTGATTATCGGGTGTGTTTAACCAATAAGCAGCTTCAATGGCAGGTTGTTTGGAAAACATGTAGGACACTGGCCCTCGAGGCCTAGATTTGGACACCCCAGCTATACAATGATGTAACAATGTTTTGACATCACATCACAGCTTTTGCTGTTTCCCAAAGTACAATGAATCAACTTGAGGGTCCACAATGTTTTTCCACTTTGGGCAACTTTGGAAGAATTCCTTCCATTTTTTATCTTTTAAGTAAAGATGTAAATACACCTCCAGCTTCAACTTGAAGATATGAGTAGTTTCTCAACTGTGTTTATGGAAACTGGTGTGTGATTGCTGTCAATTATGGGGTGAATGTAAGCACCTCTGACAAGAGGAAGGATAAAGGAACTGAGGTAGAACAACAAGGTGTTTTTAGTCCTTACAGAGACCCACATTTTATATCTATACTGTTTGAAAATACTGGTTGGTTGCCAAATATGAAGGTTCCTTGATGGAGTGAGTTCTTGATCGAGTACCCGTTTGAAGTCCACTTCTACAATCAGTGTGGAATCAGAGGGAAGCGACAGTGATGTGAAAACCTGTGAAAGAGGGAGTTGTCATTTGGTAAACAACGTGTACTTTTATTTACTCTATGCTTTTCTACCTTCCTTGAAGGCCCAAGTAATTTCAGTCACAGTCCCATTCACACACACATTCATCCACTGATGGTAGCCTAAAGCTACATTCACACTGTGTATTTGACATGTGTTCAAGAACCCATTAAATGCAGGTTCTTCAATATGCATTTAGCCCATGGAGTTCATATTAGACAAGCAGGGAGGGGCTTGTTCTTCTTTTCCTACTGTTAACCAGCGCATGTCTACCAACTACATCATGTCTACTGGTGCAAAATTCTGAACAGTGCAAATCTCACAAATCATTCTCCAGGCTTTTTCTTTCACAGCTCTATTGCGATACATGAAAGACCTTTTTTTCAAACGGTTGGCACTGGTGTTTTAAAAAGGATGCTACACATACGTCACTACCAAATTCGAGCCCCTGATTGGTCAAACTTGAAGTGGTTTAACTTTCAACGTGTCTTAACTTTCAATAGCCATGCGTTTTGTACGTTAAGCCCGGAAATGGTCATAGAAACTTGCATGGCTACACACGAAAGAGTTTGAAATGTGGAATCCCGAAAAACTCACATTTACATAGAGTTTTCATTAGAAGTAGCTAATAAATACGCATTGCAGAGTGCAGTGTGAACGTAGTTTTACACTGGCGCTAGCCTATAACCACCAGGAGGAATGTGGGGTTCAGTGTTCTGCCCAAGGACACTTTGGCACATTTGCTTCAGCTCTGCAAAAATGAGTGTTTTTGAAGTGATATGTTGATAATTCCATATCGGCATCAGTTACTGTGTTCTTGAGAGTAAACTTGGTATTTTTTTATTTTAAAAAAGCAACTCCTTTCTGTTCGAAATTCTAAAAGGCTGAAGGAAAACTGAGAAGAGGACCTTTTCAATGAGACAAGTGGGTCTCCTGCATTAAACTCTATCTGCTTTTAGATCATTCAAGTAATTAAAAAAACTTTCAGCCTCTTTACCCCCAGAACATAGCCCTAGCACATACTGTACTAGTGTTGAGTGTGTACATGACAATATAACTGAATGGGAGTGAAGCTGGTGACTGAGTGGTTGGTGTGTGTGTTCTGAATGCAGGAGCTCTGCACATTTGTTCGCCTGAATGATTCCTGGCTGTGTGAGCCGCCTGCTGGATGTCCAACGTGTGTCCATGAATGTGTGTGTGTACTGTGGATAAACACAATACAGCAAATATTTAACGTTCAGATGTTATAGGTGTAGCAGAACGGTGGAGGGGGGACAGGGGAACACAAACGAGACAAGAATAGAGGAAGAAAAAGAAAAACTCAAAGGGAAAAAAGAAAAACATGTAACTGAGATATATTATGTAGCTATATTTGATCGAGACATGAGTGTTTGTATACTTTAAATGTACGCTGAAGGCCATACAGCCCTAGATTCAGGCTGTAATAGCCTATGATGCAATAGGAACTCAGCAGAAAAATGGTAGTTCATGCTGAAGCTGGGCTTACCCAGCCCTCACCGGCAGCTTTTAATTACTATTTTATTGTAGTGTTGAAACGTTAAGTCTTGGTCACAACTGCCCTTTTGGCTAAAGGAGGGCTTTCTGCAGGCCAAAAATGGTCAAACTTGTACGGGCACACAGTTGGCCCCTGCATGAAATATCAAGGTCGTAGAGCACTCAGGGAGCACATAGAGAAAACATTTTCATGCACATTTTTTATACGGGGATGCTACAGGGCAACAGGTCATAGCAAACATTCATAAAACATGTAAGGATACATAAGGAGCAAATAGGTAGTGAGACGCAGGCATGTTTTAAGTTTTTCATTTTTTAAACCATATTCTGTGGCTGCCCTGCTGGTGCTTTTTACCTTATTATTATGGGCTACTTACAAAGTAAAGGCTCAGTACTCACACCTTACTAACAACTAGAGTGTGACGTAACGGCATCATACGACAACATCATCTGTACATCATCAATGTGTGCAACTTCCTAGTTAGCCTTACAAATACTTCACAGTGCACCAAAAACAATGATACCTTACATTTCTATGACGTTTTTTAAGTCTCAAGGGAACTTCAAGACACACATTTATGATCCTCTATGGAGCTGAACAATCCAAAACCCACAGCACCTGTAACGGTCAACCCCCTGTATGGGTGGATGTGATTTGCCAGTCATGGTTGCTACCAAGTTTGTTCATTTGGATGTGATTTAGCACAAAGATTCCTCTAAACTTTTCAACAACTTCTGAAAAATTTTTCACCTGCCTGCTCTGGAATTCCTGAATCAAATGGGTCCTCCCTCACGCTCAGAGCTTAAAGACCAAGAATTGGTTTCCCTAACTTTCAGAGAGCTGCAGTTTGTCCATGGTTGGACATTTCACAGACTCTTGGAGATCTTGGATCTCCATTGCTTGGTCAACTGCAAGTTGTTGGCTGAATTCCTGGCATTGCTTATGAACAACCCCTACAAGACCGAGTCCAGGTTGGACAATTTATTGTCGATTGAATTAAGGATCTCATAAACGTTGTTCCTAAAGGAAGGAGCTCTGCCAGATGACTCCAACGGCGCTAGGTGAATGGGGTGGAGGCATTGGTTTTCCATATGACTACTAAAGCAAAGTGCTTGTAAATTCTAGATTCTGTAAATCCGTTATCGGAATCCACCCAAATACTCCAGGGGCAGTGACTTACTACACTCTGGTCCATTGCAAGGTCACACACTGACAGAAATTGCTAAAGAATTTTGAAGAAACATTTGACTAAATATTGGTATAGCTCTTGCAAACAGCTAAAAGCAGTGACATGTATGTGTTTATTCATGCACCACCACTTAAAAACCAAACTATCATCTGGTGACCTCTCACACAGACTCATAACGTCACTCTTGTGAATTTTGTAGCACTGCCCATTTTCCCCTGATAAGTGGTTTTTTACAAAACACATTTAAAAAAAAATAGTCAACAGACTATACCACAGATCCATTATATTGTACAAATATTGGGTTTATTAGTATTAAAGCGGTGACAGATAAAAAACATTTTGATTTTTCTCCTTTTTTTGTTGTTGAACAAATCATACTTGATTATTCAGCTGTCCTAGAAACATTCATGTTATATATCTAGATTTTATGTATTTCTTTTCTTGTTCTTTTTCTTGTATTTTATCTTCTGGGGTGTTTTGCCTGAGGTACTCAGACTGCTTGCTTTGATTTAACCCATCAATAATTTAGTCTGCATTCTTGTGGCAAAACAGTTGAGAAAGTGAGCCCCTTTTTAAGAAACATTAAAATTACACCTTTCCTCGTCTGCACATTGAGTTTGTCATCAACACCCTTCAAACTTCTAGAACGTTCTCGCTCAATGAGTTCAATGCAAATTAAAGAAATGAGACAAAATCACACAACTAGCAAAAATGCTTCATGGAAACATCAATACAACACATTGAATAAGCGTCAGAACCATTGACTGTATTAAAGAATTGGAGTGGGTAACCCCTCCACACTGGCATTACAAACAGTGGTTTGTACCTGCAGGTTCCAGGAAGCCAAAATCACTTAGACTTCTATTGAGAAATCATCAGCTATAACTCAGTCATTATGTTTGTCAGAATAATCATTCTTACTCTAATACATTTTTTACATATTCTTGATCATTCTATATTTTTAATATATTTCCTTTATTGCAAATTATACACTGGGTTTGGACCAAGCTCACTCCTGATTGGCTAGAGTGGTTACCATAGAAATAATGAGGGAGAGTGCTGTTCTGAAGAATAGGGGTGCCTAAATCCAGGCCTCGAGAGCCAGTGTCCTACTTGTTTTACAACCAACACCCCATTGAAGTTCCTTATTGGCTAGAGACACCCGATCCAGGTAATCAACAGCAGATAAGGCAGGATTTCTCAGAAACGTGCAGGAGGCTGGCCCTCGAGGCCTGGATTTGGGTACCTCTGCTGAAGAGGGTAGCCAAGACCTCCCTTTTTTCATGTGTCCTGTCCATGAAGAGGGTCTCTGCCTGTTTCTGAGGAGAGGTTGGCCATGCCTCACCTCCATTCAGCTGCAGGAACCTGAATAGTATTCTGGTTTTATTACAGTTCTGTTGCTCCTCTGTTAGGGCATCTGGAATCTGCCCTTATGAGGTGGGGTACTGTGAGAATTTATGTACTTTGATTTGAATTTATAGTGACATCTCCTAAGTTTGAGTCATGTTTTGTTTTGTGTTTTCTGTCTGTTACACCAGGTTAAGGTTGATTATCAACAGTTTTCTTCGTTTAGGTTTTTTACCTTCAGTGTAATGAAGTGCCTGGCTTCCAGGTTTTCATTGTCGGCTCATTTGCTTTTGTTTCTCCATCAATTTTGTCATGTTTAGGATTATTTTTTTAAATGTTTAAATTGCAGACACCAGGCCTGGTCTCCTGCATTTTGAGTCCTACACCATCAGTTCCTGAAAGACTCATTTCCTGCATACTGACGTTGCTTGGCTCCAACATGGTGGCGTCTGTATTGTAAGAAAATGGATTAAGTTAACGGGCAGCTTTTGTGGGTGTAGAGAAGACAGCTGATTACATTTGAAGTGTGCTGATGAGCTGACAGAAGCTGCATTTTAGAAAGATTTTCTGTGAATACACCAAATATGGAGTCCAAAAACTCCCATACAAAGTTCAAGAAAAAGTTTGCTATCAATTTGTTCGAAAAATATATGACAAAAGTTGGAAAAGTTAATGGAGTTCAATAAAAGTGTGATAAAACACTTGTATGGGTTCTGTTAGTTGTACCTGTAGCTGTAATTGGAGTTTATTCAAGGGTTTCAGACATGTTTTCATGTGTAAACTTTCTGAACAGCTCGCCTTCACCAGCAGGAGGTTTCAGCTTCAAAGGAAAGTTAGCGCCGGGATTCCACTCTGCTGGGCAAGAAAGCGCCAGAAACATCTTACAAGCTCCACATCAAGATGCAACAAATGAAAGGCGTGAAATTCTCTCTGAGACACGACGCTAGCGGACCGCACCGTGTGCTGAAGGTGCAGCCAAGATCCGCAGAACTGCTAAAAAAAAAAAACCCAGCTCGACTTCTTCTGGCTCAACAAGTCTTGTTTTGTTTGTACTTCTTCGATTCCTCTCCATAATGCACACCTCTTCTACACAATCTGCCTTTTTTTTCATACTCCCTCCTACACATCGCTTCGTGTTTTTCCCCTTTTCTTAGAAAAATAATCTGCACTTCTCTTCTTCTCATTCTGCATTGCGAGGTACAGTATTTTGCATCCTCTCTTATGTTTTTCCCAGCTGAATATCTGCTGGAATGAATTGCACATTATTGCCTCCTGAGACCAGCGGTCTTAAAAATAATTCTCAGGACATTTAACCTGGGTCGATATGAATGAGAAACACACCTTAATAAATGGGCTGGAGCCCGGGCCAGAAAAGAAAACCCCTCTTTCTTTTTTTCTTCTTTTACTCCAGGCCCAACAACAGCAAAAGCGTGCACAACACACGAAATGAACAGGGCGTAATTAGCATTGTTAAACGAAAACACAACATCCCACATCTGCACTTTAAATGCATGAAACATTTATGAAACACTTTATGCACTTGTGCTAGGGGCTTATTATTAATCTGGGTGATTAAACAGAAAACAAATTCAATTATATGTTTGGACTCCTTTTGAACCCTGCTTGCTTTGTGAGTGCTCCACAGCCAACACGGGGCCATTTGGTCCTTCCAGAAACCGCTCTAAACAGAGGAGAAAAACATCAGGCCCGCAGTCTTTAAGAGCTAAATTTGCCTCTTTTGTTTTTTAAATATCGATTCATTTTCCATTTGTCTGGGCAGAAAACAAAAAGGCTCTTAAAAACCCGGCAAAGCCTCATTCATTGTGTCTAATTAACAAATTGAGAGTTTTCAGGCGACTGCTGTACTTTGCTGTTGAGCTCAGTGACGACTAATGCCTGAAGGATTATTAAGTAGCATTAGTGTGCACATATGCAAATTAAAAACTGTTTTAATGAACAAAACATTGAAAAAACATGTTTTGTTTTATTCATAATTAAATGCTTCTGTTTAATTATGAATACACTGTAGACTTGTGTGGATAAATATAGCTGTTGTCCATGCCGAAAATACTGTATGTATACATAAGAATATAAAATTGATACGTTTTCTCTGTTGTTGGGTCAATAAAAGTTGTGTTCTACATAACAATGCATCAAAACAGAAAACAAAGAACATACATGTGGAGATTAAGCTGTCTAGCTTGTTTTTAGTTCTGTTTTTCTTGGTTCTTGCTATGTTCTGTTTTCAGGCTTTGTTTGTTTCCCTTGTCTCTTTAGGTTAACGTCTGTAATTATGCAAAGCTGTCTTCAGCCAACTCATGTCATTGCAGCTTTGGCTTTTGCTAACACAGAGGTCTTTATGCTGAATTTTCCTTTCCTTTTTTTTATTTTTATTGGTTGGTTGGTCTGAGACATTTTGTAATTACATTTACTGTTTGTTTTATTATGTATGTTTTTCACTTTGTTTTCATTCTGTACAAAAGCACAGCAGACATTCAGATATGCCAGGACAACTTCTAAATAAGAAGGGTTGTAACATATATTGGGGTCTTCTCCGGGATCAAAAACTCATCACATCAGGGTTGGGTTTTTTTCCCTTAGTACTGGGAGTTTAGTTTGCGGTTTTTATTTCTTCCCCCTTCTTCTTTTCTCTCCGGTCCAACAAAAAAAAGATACAAAAAACAATCAATATAACTAAAGTTTAGTTTGAATTACAAAAGGGGTTTATACAAATATACACCTTGGAATCGCTGCACAACTGTTTAATGTGAGTAACATTGCTTTTGAACCTTATATTTGAGAATTAAAAGTGGATTCTTTTGTCAACGCATTACTACAACATTAAGACTGTCTAAAAGTTAGTAGAGTCTTTGATTGAGAGAAGCAAGAGAATGTGATGCTCTTCTGTAGGAAGATTTGCGTTGGTCAGTGAGGGTGAGACATTGCTGAGCCTACATGGCTTCCAGAAGGTGAGGAGGGACTTGTAGTCCAGATATGGTTCAGCAAGAAAGAGAACTTCAAGACTTGTAGTCTGATTTCTCAAAGTCGGGGGCAGGCATTGATCATATGTGGCAACAGATAAAGGTCGGGATCACAGAATGCCAACTCACTTTAGGAACAGGCAAAGGTTAGGATTTTAGATTGAGTAAACACATGCTGAGTTTGTCAGTGACAAAAAAGAATTCTTTAAAAAGGTAGTGCGCCGATAGTGATGTAAAGGATATCACTTTCTTGGTTTCACCATCGGCTTGGTTCCAATATCTTTTTGGAAGAATTTAAGTCATATCGCACAAAAACAGATTGAAGTTTATCTAAATGAGCAGTAAATCTCTTAATTGACACAATTGGCAGAGCTTGCCAATGAGTTTGTTTTGATTCATTTCTCTCTGTTCCTTTTGACTCGCACCAAACCTCAGCTGGCAGTATTAGGAGGCTATTAAGTTCCACTGCTAAAAACAGATTTTGTGTAGTCCACTTTCAGTGGTTGGAGTGTGGATGTCCAACAACCTCACCCTTGATTGGCAAGAGTGATTGCCATGGAAACGTTGACTCAGACCGACTCAGACCAATTACTGCTTACTGACGATGCCTGGCTCTAACACGGCGAAGTCCATATCACAAAAAATGCAGAGTGAATGGACTGCATTTTGTTGGAACAGGAAGTCAACCATTTTCTATGGATGAAGTCACACTCAGTCAGTCCAGTTCTCATATACAGTCAATGGTTCCAACGCTAAACTTATTTACACATATCACAAGCTGTTGTTCCTCTTGTTGTTCTCACACGCAAAACTCAAATGATGATAGTTGATGGTTATATGCTCAGGATTATAATATTCAAACTTTCCACAAACCAGAAAGTCAAAACTTGGCCAATGTCCTTTGTCGTACGTCTGCCTGCCCAAGTAGAAGGCATCTTTAGGAATGAGGTTTCCTCTTAGATGGTGTGGGAGCTGTGAGGTCACATATGCGCAAGGCATTTGCACAAAGAGGCCAAAAATTGACCTAAAAGCTTACATTACACACATTCACGCATGTTTACATTGAATTTTCATTGAATGCGATCGCTTGAACACACATTTCCGCATCCGATGTGAATGTAGCATATCAGTAACAGCTATAATCGTGTTTAGTTTTTGACACCTTCACTAAAATGTTGATTAATTTTGTGACAAACTGAGTGTTCACTATTTTCTGTGGATCTTTTCTTGAATGTTGTTTGCAGGTGTGGATTCCCTGATGGGTGTTTACTCTGGATTGGACCACGGCCCAGAATAAATCTTCACTTTCCCCTGTAGTCCAGCAGCTGCTTTTTGGCTCATCTCAACTCATAGAGTACTTCCTGCTGATGGCAATAGAGACCTGTAGTCTGCGTGTGCAGTGCTGTGGCATGCCCATATCTTCAGTGGATGTAAGATTGGTTTTGGTTCACAGATGAAGTTTTAGAGGTGAACAACCATGTTTTTCAGTAACATTTTTCCTTGTTTTTGTCAATCATGGTAAATGTTTTTCAGACTCTTTTACAGTGGTGTAATTAGCACTAAGGTAAGTAAGTTTTGTTTATTGTCTTATCCCTGGTTCACCATGAAGCCTTAACACTTCATCACACTTTGTTATTGGCTGTTTTCAGACACTTTGTAAATGAATTCACTGTCTATAACACAGGTAAATTGTCTGTGTACTTCAGCTTTGTTTAGTACAAACATTGGGCGGGCGTATCTGTATGCTACGCCCTTAAAGTATGACTTTAGGTAACCCTAGAGCAGTAAGAACTCGACACAGGTCCTTGGATCTTGCCAACGAAAGTTCCAAGGAAAGAATACAACAACCAGCAGGTGCAAAGACGCTGAGACACAGATCAAGGGAGAACCATTGCATTGTTTAAACGATCAACTGTTTTGTCCCTTGGCAACAACAACACACCACTAAATAAGCAAGTGGAGATTGCTTATTTAGCTGCATACTTTAGCTGATTACTTTTTTTTTCAACAGCGCTATGACAACAAGTTAATTTTCCCGTTGTGGGATCAATAAAGTTCTTTTCAATTCTATTTTAGTTCAATGTCTGATTACACATGCACACTTTGTTGAATTGATGTGTTGTGACTCAGTGTGTCTGTAACCCCTTGAGGTGTTTTTGACAGTATTGTACTAAAGGCTTTTTGTATCCAAAGCAACAAAAAGTTGTATTCCTAAAACAAAGAAAACCCATACTTATTATCTATTATGTAAGGGTTCATGCTTGACTCGGTTCAAATCATCACTAATTAAATGATGCTGCAAAGCGCCTGATCACGTTGGATGTTTGCTTCTGCGAAGTCCATTCATTCTGATAACGAACACGTCAAAGGTTATTATCCCAAATGGTCACTTACAAAACAGTCTAAACATGAAATTCTTTATTAGTACTTTAATCTTGTTATATTTTTAAGTTTAAATTGTTTTTCCCAAAATGTGGACTGTTTGACACAAGGTGTGACGAATTGTCATGGTAATGGTTACAGAGCCACTGAACTAGAACTGTTTTAACGTAAAGTGGTATATTCTAAACATCACATTAAAGAATAACTAAACAACAAACCCCGCCCATCTTTGAACAGTGGCACTCTGGATTGTGTGAGTTCGGAGGAGAGGAAAAATCAGTTGTTCATGTTTTTTGTCGCTGTAAATGGAATGGGGGAGAAAGATGGCAGCTGGAAGGTGCAGTAGAGTTATCAGAGGATGAGGGGTTGAGTTGAGGAGGCTCTTGGGAGGTGGAAGAGAGTTTCCATGGAGTGGTTCTTGTTATTTTGAGCAGGATCGGGTTGCTGAGGAGAATTTGAGTGTTTTTTTTTTTTTTTTTTGGTCTAGTTAGGTAGTTCCCCACTCGCTAATTTCCCATGTCCTGTTGCGTCCCTTCAAAGGGTTTCACACTTGCCATGGTGGATCTCACCACCAGGTGGCCCAAGGTAGTCCCTCTGTCCACCAATGCGTTCGCAGTTGTGGTCGGTGCATTTCTCTCTGCTTTGGTTGCTCATTTTGGTCTGCCATGAGATGTTACATCGGACAGGGCCCCAGTTTATTTCAGAGCTTTAGCCTGGAATGGCACAATCTTTAGGGGTGCAGGTGCAATGTACCACGACGTATCACATTCAACCCAACGGGTTGTGTGAGCATTTCCACTGTTCTCATAAGGCTGCCCTGTGTGCTGCGCTCATTAATGACTGTTAGATGGATCGTTTGCTGTGGGTCCTGCTCGGGCTACGCTCAGCTCCCAAGGTTAACCTAGATGAGTCCTCCCCTGAGTTCGTGTTTGGACAGGCGGCTATTACAGTCGTCTGCCCCTGTTCCTCGTTTTTGTTTGGCAACACGCCCACCGCTCTCACCCTCCCTACGTTGGCCTATTCCGTGTTTTGAAGAAGGGGGGACAAGCGTTTTGTTCTGGACATGGGTGGGTGCAGAGAGCTGGTGATGGTGGACCGGCTTAAACCAGGGTTTATGTTGACAGGAGAAATTGTGGAACCGACTCAAGTGCCTTGCTGTGGACGTCTTCCTTCCAGGCCCAAAGATCTTCCATTTTCTGCTGTCAGCGTACTGCGTTTGGCTACTCAGGATGTGGGCCGTCGCAGCCGTTTTGGCAGACTTGTTAAACCCCCACAAAGAATGAGTTTTGAGGGTTAAGTTTTCTTCTGGGTGTTGGGGGGGACGGTGTGGCGTTGCCCTACACCGAGTAGGCTTTACGGTTGCTAGGGGCGTGGTCTGAATGTCATGCTATGTAAGGTACACTTGCCCGCCTTTTTGTTTTTGGCACAATAGTGAATAAAGCTTCACGTTCTTCATTGCCACATTCTCAGCAAATTTTAGGTTTGATTAAAATTGACTAATTAGATTAATTAATTACAGACCATAAGTAATGAATCACTCAAAAAAAATAACTGCTAGTTAAAAATGTCAGAAAGGAAGACGTTCATAAAACATTTTATTTTGAAGAATCAGGAAAGAAATTGTTATACAACTAAATGTTGAATAAAGGCTACAGCTTTGCATCAATAAACTGCATTGAACCATACATGGCTGATCCCTTTCATAACCTCGGGAGGCAACGTTTTTATTATTTAAAAAGGAAAAAGTTCACTTTTTCAATTTGGTCTTTATGATTTCAGTCAACAAATATGAGGGTTTCAGGCCAGTAATTGAGGGATTTCACATAAATTGCGAGCCATAGATCCGCTACTGTTATCACAATAAATTGTGTCAACGTGGAGGAAGGCCTCCTCATCATAGCAACTGTAACCAAGGAGAACAAGGCGTTGCTTAGTCTGGCAGGAACAAACACTGACACATTCTAATTACCCTCCATTTAAAGTTGGCTCTTCTTTAGAATGTACACGGTGTTGCTTTGGTGAACCGGCCAGTCCCTCTGCTCGCAGCCAAAGCCACGTCCATTCGCGCCGTTCCCGCGTCCGGCAGATTGACTGTACTGCTTATGACACTCATGCATAATAGAAAGCGCACGGAGCCCGGAGGAGCTGAAGAGTGTCAAAAAGCGGCGGTGGTGTGAGTTAGGGTGTCTGCGGGAGAAAAGTCCTGCTTCGACTCCCACCTCCCTCAGTCTGACATATGCTGCACATGCAACGCCAGATCAAAGTAAGTGTAGCCCTTATGAATAAAAGAGTGAAACCCATCTGTGCTGCTGCAGAAACAGCAAGTCCCTACACAGTTTCTTCAAGAGAGAAGAAGCACACTTCACACAGAGGGGGGCGTGTATGACCACAGTGATGCCGTGACCCATCAGCACCTCTGGGGAGAAAAGCCTGCAGACTCCCCCTCTTCTCCTGCCAGCCAGTGGCATGATTGATTGCTTGTAAAAAAAGACATCTATGTCTAATGAAGATATAATGATGATGGTGTTTTCATTAAAGAACTGCAACAGTGTAGCTGGTCCAGATATTAAAGACCCATTCGGATCATCTTTTGAGCTTTTTTCAAAGCAGGTTGAAGAACACGTAAAACACACATTCTTGAACACACATTCAGACCTTGTTGTCCACACTGGATTGTCTACACCCAACACTTGCGCATGTCCTCCACCTACAGTTGGAAGAGGCTTAATGCAAAGCGGTGCTCCTGCCTTTTTGTTTTCACAGCTCTATTCCGATACATGAAAGACTTGGTGTTATATAATTCCAGCTACGTACAAATCGCAATTACAAATTTCTCCACCTAAGTTTGACCAAAGTTCGGCTTAATCTTTGACACGCTTTTAATGGCGGCGCATTTTGTATACAGAGCCCAAAATTAGTCTTAGAAACTCGCGTAACTACGGGTAAACGTGAGAGTTTTAAACGTGGAAGCCTGAAACGCGCGTGTACGCACACATACATCGACTTTTTAATGAAAGAGAGCTCTTAAATGCACGTTACTGAGGGTGGTGTGAACGTAGCTTGAGTTTTGGGTGAGACATTAACGTGGAGCAATCCCCCCCTATCACCCATAACTGAGGGCTATCTGTTAACATGCTCTACCACTAGCCCCTCACACCCCAGACCTAAGATTAGGAGTGCAATAAAAAGTGCGCGCAATATTTAAATAATCCAGTCACACAGTTTTGAGCCAAATTGCTGTTCAGATTATGTGGATCTATTTGTCTGCAAGTAACAAATACAGTCCCTTTCCAACTGTATTTTTTTTCATCTGTTCCTGATTCACAATGATTTTAACAGAGAAATACTCAGAAATGCTGAAATGCTACAAGAACATGTCAAACAAACAATTTTCATTGGAGTGGGTCTTTCACCTATCTTGTAACTCTTTGACTGTTTACGTGAATCCATTGTTTCTGACGCAGCGATATCAGCTTTGCACTCATATGCAACGCATTACTGTTGCATATCAGCAGAAAGCTGCTATTCTGTGCATCAGAATGCACTGTATGTGCGTCAGCAAGGGAGGTCACAGTAGTTGAAAGAATGTCAGCACTGGAGCTAAAACTCAGTTGTTAAAGGATCATCAACTTGGACGTTCTAACATTTCCAGCAGGTGCTTGAATGTACTTCAGTAGAACTGGTTTTCCAAAGGTTGGTGGCCACTTTTGTTGCATCTGAATGTTGGAATGCTCTATAGTAAATGCGTAATTCAAAGCATGACAGATTTCCCTCAGTGGCTCAAAAATGTGAAGAAAATCACCAACAAGTGTCTCCTAAGAGAAGAGATCTTCATTAAATAATCCATTCATTTTCAGGACGCTTCATGTTCAGATGAAATGATTAAAACCGTAAGTAAAAATATTTGGGGATTTTTTTTTTCCCTGATGGGTCTCAGGCTCCCTCAGACTCCGCCCCCAGTGGCCCCTGGGTAAATTAAGTTTGAGACACCTGCTTCAACTCCTGCGGTCTTCCAGCAGTTACCTTTATGTTGTTTACAGAGCCAAAGTAAAAACTCTCGATGAGACATCTTTCCAGTACTGTGCCCCACAGCTGCAGCTGAGTCTGGAGGCTGCACAAATAGTAAAAACTTGATGTTTTAAAACAAACTCAAGGTTTACCTTTTTCAATTTTTTAATGGTATTTCATCGTTTTGTGACTCATTTTCCTAAAAACATATTTGAAATTTCCTGATTTACGGCTTAATATTCTGTATTATTTTGTTGACATTTTCTTTGCGTTTGTTTTGTTTCTATTTGATCTCTTTTCCAGTGCATCCCCAGCCAAAGCTGGCTGCATCCAGGAGCTTGTTGGTTGTGGCTGGAGGGGGGTGTTTGTCCGTGCTGCTGATGGCTGCCTCCTGATGCAGGCGTGTCGCGTGTTTCCCTTGTTTTTCATGCCCAACCTTGCATTTTGAAAGTTTGAGCCTATGAATTAGAATTGGGGTTTGTATTTTTTCCATTTCTGCTGTGCATTTTCTGTTTTATTTAATGCAGAAAAAAGCTTTATAAATGGTGATGGATGGGTGGATAAATAGATAAATGAATGAATAAATGGATAGATGGAGTAGCTGGGTTGATTGACTGACAGATCGGTTATTATTATTAATATTATTGGAAGCTTTTGTTCCATGAAGTCAGTCAAGGACAGCAAACTGTATTCCTGTTGCGCCTGTGATTCTGTATGAATAATTTCCAAACAGATGACATTTTTTCTTCGTCTTGTTTTTTTTTAATTCATTATTCTCTAATCAACTGAGTTTTGAAATTCAGAATGCAACTCATGAGCAGAAAATGGTGCAGCGGTCTTTTATTGTGAAAAGATCTTAAATGTTTGAAAAAGTAAAACTAAAGTCAGGGTGCTGGGATAAAAAAGGGGGCGATGATGTGTCAGCATCACTTTACTGGAAACTACAGTCACAACGGGAATTTGTCGCTCCTTTAAGAACACGCTAAACGCGCCACGTTAAACACGTGTTTAACCCATGGTGTTCATACTGGATAAGCAGGGAGGGGCTACCTCTTTTTTTAACTTTTTACTAACGCATTTCCGCCACCTACAGTTGCAAGAGCCTCAGTGTAAAATGTCGAAGTGATGCAAATTTTGTGATTTCGGAAACCGTTCGGTTCGTTGCTATAAACCTTGCAATCGGGGATTACCATCATCAAATCTGAGTCCCTGCTTGGTGAAAGTTCAAGCTGGTTTAACTATGAACACGTGCAATGGAGGCGTCTTTTTTACCTAGAGCCCAAAATTGGCTGTGAAATCCTGGCTAGCAACATATAATTGTGACTGTTTTGAACACAAACCCGAAACACACTTTTGGCTTTTCAGTTGTAGTGGCTACTTTTTTTTTTTAACTTGTCCTGTCCAACACCTGAGCAAACAGGTATGAGCTGAGAGCCTCGTCCATTAGACAGATTTTACTCTTACAATCGGGGGTTATAAATCACTGGGAACACAAAATGTATGTTGGTATAAGCCCCTTTTGTAATTTAAACGAAACTTTATTAATATTAATTTTGTTTGTGTTCTTTTTGTTGGACCGGACGGAAAAAGAAAGGGGGGAAAAGGGGGGGCTACTTAAACACGCATTGCCATGGGCGATGGGAACGTACCGTAACACAGAGTCAACAATGAAACCCAACACTAAACATCTCAGATTGGAAAAATGTATTACTCAATACTCAGGTGAAAACTCCAGATTACCCAGGAAAAATTTCCTAGAATACTTTACTGAGGCGTGTTTCAATGATTACTGAGTCACAGACAGTAAAATCTGTCATAGTGGAAGCGCAAATATTTTTGTTTCTTTCCACTTTGGTTTTATGTCAGAAAAACCAGAGTTTAGACAGATTAATCAACACACCCTAACTTCTTTACGGCGTGAGAATCACAAGAAATGATGTGAAGTAAACCGTTTAAACCGGCACAAACAAACCCATTTGTTCCTGGTTCTATCAGATCGCTGCTGTTGCTTCATCCTCTCAGCGTCGCCGAGGAGAAACAAGCCGAGGAGAAGGAAACGCTGTGATGTGATCCGCCCGGTACAGACACGTTTACAAGTGTGTTATTAATCACAAGAGAATCGTTTGCTCCTCCCAGCTACCCAGGAGCTTAATTTCATTTGTTCCCATCGATTTAACGGCCGTTTCAGAAACAAGAGGTGGGGGAGGGGCAGGCTCAATACAAGCTATTGATCAGGAGCTTAAATGACCTTGTGCACTGTAGTGGTGAGAGGTTGGGAGACATCATGTCTTTCTGAGGGCCCTGCCGTTTGGAAGCAAAGATGCAAAAGAGGACTTCAGCCCACACACAAGCAGTGATAATGTTAATGCCTGATATTGCTATAGTAACGGATTACATACCGCGGGGTATTTTTCCACGCTTTGAGTCAATTATCGATACATTTGACCCTTTGTGCCCCAGCGCCCAGGTTTACCTGATTATGTGCGGGTGGTGCACTCGCCTGCAGCATTTCCACATATTGCATGCTGTAGCTTCCCAGTTAAACACTGGGTCTGCTGTGGCATGGGCCCCCTGCATGATTCATGAGCTTTTTTTGCATTTACCTATGCGTTGGAGCGCACAAACCAGAGGACGGTAACCAGAATTACAAGATTCTGCGAGTCCCTCAAACAGGAATAAGTCACGATAGATCAACATCTTTCTGTAAGTGATTCGCTCTCCTGCGCTGCACCAGATGCTGTGATTTCATTCAAATCTCAACCAATGTTCGGCTATAACCCCTCTCGCTCTCCTTTGCGCTTCTAACAGGTGAATGATGGATATGTCTGGCTGCCCGGCTGTCCTTATCAGCAGAGGGGGCCAGTGTGGGTTTCATCAAAAGCTTGATGAAGCTGGAGATACAGTTAAGTCGAGCAGCTTTTGAGAAGTGGAACACATACGAGGGTTAAAAGATTGGTTTGTCGTCACACCAAAATAAATGGTGTTGTTGAGGCTGAGATAGTCAAAGAAGAAAGGAGAGACTGCTTTAGGTGCTAGCTTATACGCGATAAGAGCTCGACTGTGATTTAAAAAAAAAAAGAACACGGGGATTAACTCAGGCCTCACTGTTGGAAAACTGTCAGGAACTTTCTTACGTGGAATGCGGTGAAGGCCAAACAGAAGAGTTGCAATGTACAGATGCTCTGTGTTACTATGACTGTATTTTCCGCACTATAGGGTTGCATCTGATTATTGGGCGCACCGTCATTGAATAGTCTATTTTGTACATCATTTAAAGCGCATTAAACGAAACAAAACAGTTAAAAAAATCTCAAACTTTAGTAATTGAGCTCACAGTAACTCTAGAACTTGTCTGATACAGGCTACATATTAGCCACTTTGAATCATAAGCCACGTTAGCGCATTTACAAGATCTGTAACTCCCAACCTTATTTGCAACACAATAAAACAGACGGATACCACTATAATAAAACATTACTGTGACTACGCTAACCCTCCTAATACCCAAGAATGACTGGGTCCCCCACATTCGTAATACAATGGTATTTGTGAACATATGTATGATGTTGAGGAAACAGGAAGTCTCTGCACTGGCAGCACCACCCACAGGCTAACACGCACTTTCTCCACAGAGCTAGCAGTGATCGGCAAAATGTTTTCATTTTAGCATCAACTCTGAAAAGTGTTCCTCTTGCACCAAATCTACAGAGACAACAAAGTCTCGCTGCCACGGCCAGCTCTAGGATGACATCATGAAGTGGGCGGCATCCAAAAGGAGCGAAAGGCGGTGTCTCAGAAATCAAGTTGTCTTACTTCCGGGTAGAAAAAAACCCTGCAAAAATATCTAATATTTCATTTAAAAATGTGTTCTTTAGTGTGCCAAAAGGTAATAAATTATCATATGAATATAGTTCCCTCTGAAAGGCTCAGAATAGCTGGAAACTGAATTTATATCAGGCATGATTGAGTTCCAGGGTTCTGCATCAGGCAGTACCAAACGTTGTAGTTCCTCAAAATACTGCAAAACAGACATTTTCTGCTGATAAATAGTCAGATATTACACTTAAATCAAATGCATTTAAAGTCTGGTTTCAAAAATTGGTTTAATGCATCTATTCATGACAACTGCGGGGAAATCCCCTGTTGCAGTTTTAATGAAGTTTTGCTGCTCTGCTTTGACTCACACCAACAAAAGAACACACATCACTCCCATTTTAAAGTCTCTTCACAGGCTACCGGTCATTTTTAGAATCCATTTCAAAATCCTGGTCCTGACCTTCATATATCTCAGACCTTATCCAGCCCTATACCCCCTCCCCACGGCTGAGATGGTCAGAGGTGTCTTAGTTTTAATGTTAAGTCAGCATACAGATGTGATCAGCCTTTCCGCGGCACGTTTTGAGTGTTGGCGGCTTCGTGGCGGCCTAGCAGCTGCACCTTTTAGGCATAGCAGCATGTTTCAAGTGGCTTGATGTGATATTTTTAGTGTTTAAATATTTGAACATTAGCGAAGAAGTTAGATTGGGTCAACCAATCAGGAACTCAGCTTTGGCTCATGACGTGTTGATGTCATCAGCGGGTGGAGTCATAAAGCAAAACAATTCCAAATACATTTCTTTTTCATTAACCGATTGGCTTACATTCAAACAGCCATGACAACAACACACAGAAGCCGTGGATTTCGTGAGTTTATGTGTGTTTGCATCGACTTCTCATTGGAAGTGTTTGCTTAAACGTGCGCTGCTGAGAGCAATGTGAACGTAGCTTCAGAACAGAGCGGAGCAGGGCGCTTGTGGCCCGCCCAGTATGTTTTCTGTTTTCTTTGTCTGATCCTGAATAATTTGAATTAAAAAAAACTCAGAAATTCAATTTGCAGCTTTATTTAAGTCCTCCATCATCAGAAAAATGCCATAAAAACATCATTTTCTCATTTTAACCTTAAAGTTGAAACATTGATATGTTTTGATGTTTTAAGGCAGACCTGCCTAGCCCTGGTAGTTAGGATGTACCATCTTTTCTTTTTCCAGCTGCCCTACATGCTGCTAAATACCCAGATTAGTTGTGTTCAAAACCTGGAATAACCCGATCCTACTCTGAGTCAGTCGGGGACAGCTGGGATTCTGGTAGATCTAGAGGATTGGGCGGATCTAATGTCACGGCATCCAACATCCTCCTTCACTTCTGTCCAACGATGCACCTTTATCCCAACTGGATTCCTTGTTTGCACCTGTTAAAATGCCTAAAACATGTAACCAAAGAAAGAATTTGGTGCGTTTTAGTCTACAAGACGCTCCGGCCGCTTCTTGTTTTGAAGGATATAAATGATGCCGTTTGAAAAACCACTGCAGGGCAAACGCAGCCAACAGTTGTTTCTGAAAGCCAACATTTTGCAAACACAGAGTGGAGTTTTTTTTCGTCTTGCATTCTGCTGATGCATAAGCCTGCCATGAAGAACGGATGTGCAATGCCAAGCTTTCCTTTCTGCCTTCAAGCCTGGCCAAATGTGCAGACACGGTCAAACGATAGTTCTGCAGCTTGCTGCTGAGGAAAATAGAGTGAGCTGCGCAATTATTCATGTCTAGAGTCCACTCCTGCATACTTAAGTCAATGCCTTGTTATGAAAGTCTGTTTTCAGAACCACTCAGGACGTTCGTAGATGCATTTCTCGGGTTTTCGCTGGACCTTATGAAGCAAAGCTGTGTTTTAATCTGCCAGAAAAATCCAGCAAAACTCAATATCGCCTTCTGCACAAAAGCAAAAAAAAAAATATGTCAAGAGCTGCCGTGACAGTGTCGACGGTGAACGGAAGAGGTGATAACACTCCACTGTGGGGTGTCTTGTTCTTCTCTGAAGGATGTCCTAAAACACAGTCTTTGATGCCGACAAATGGTGGCTTATCAAAGAGGGGGCTCATAATCTGAGAAAGCAGGCAGGTGTTGGCCACCTGCTCTTCTTGGGTGCCAACCACTTCAGAACTGCCAATTCCAGGAGTGAAGACAGAAAGAGTGTTGGATAGAAGAAAGGAGGACAAAAGAGGAGAGAAAAAAAGGGTTTTTGCAGAACAGAATCTGAAGAATTTAGAGGAAGATAAAGAAATGATAAGAAACTCTAAAGCAGGAGATCTATACCTTTTTGACCTTGAAGTCCTTTTTGTTCCGAAACAACTCAGTGCAAGGTCCACTCAAGGTGGTTCAATTGTTTACTGGAACTGTACATTTCCTTTTGTTCAGCTATTGGGTTTGTGATGTTTTCGCCTCGTTTTGTCAAAGCACAAAACAAAAAGAAGCCTTAAAACTTGAAAATGCTTTGAGAGGCAGCAGTTTCATTTTCTGTCCCAACCAAGCAGCAAGCAGGTCCCGCATTTCAAAATAAAAGAAAAATCACTAGAACCCGCAAACGTCAAGATAAACTACGACCATGAAAATGGCTTTTACTTTCACAGCTCTATTTCGACTTCGTGTGGTAGAATTCCCGCTGGCTGGAACAAGCGTTGCCTGGGTTGTTGCCAATGTGGCTTTACTGTTTAGGTAATCAAAAACTACAATGAAGACCCTCTGATCGTCTTTTGATCTATTTTCAAATCGAGCAGTGCTCTTTTATTTTTCTTTTATTTAAAGCAGGAAACCTTAGTTGTTTTCTAAAACATGGGTTCTGCAGTTCTGCAGTAACTCACTAGAAATTAATCAACTTCTATGAAAATTGTGTTTTCTGTGATTATTAAAGGCATTTTTGAGGAAATTCTTTGTTCAAATCGCTGTAAATCAGGACCAAATGAAAAAAAGGTCGTTTGAAAAAGACCGTATCTGTGACATACATAAAATACGCTGGGCGGGCCACAAACTCCCTGCTCCGCTCCTTTTTTATGCATCCACTTGTAGACAAAATAGATCCACCAACAGGGGTTGGACTAAATGATTGGAACACTACACTTTTTAATACTTCTATCCACACTGCCCACATCGCTAAAATTGGTATGACGAGCATGAAACTGAGCTGGAACACATGGAAAGGCCCCCTCCATCTCCAGATCTCAATATCATTGAGGGGTTATAGCATTTGAGCTCCTCCCGTTTGGAAGAGCTGGAGCAGGTTTTCTTCGAACAGAACTGAAATTTCCGATGGAAGACGTCAAGAAGCTTTAAGATTCCATTCCGAGATGTATTGAAGCTGTATTGAAGGCTAATGGGGTTTCAACTCCATATTAAATAAAGTTTCTCCAAATTTGACAAGTGTTTCAATTATATTGTCCAACCCCTGTTTGTCTTTGTTTTCCTCATCTGAGCTGGCGTCTGGCTCATATTGAACAGTTGGATAGCTCCAATGTTGCTCGCCGCTTTTATTGCACCGCTAATGTTAGCTTGCAGAGGTGAAGGGCCGTAAGCTAGCGGGAGAGTGTGTAAACAGGGAGCTCTCAGCAACAGGGAGGGAAGAGAGTCGAGGTTGATTTGTCAATGTATCCGCCCACAATTCTGAACTCCTGCCGCTCTATGTTCTACTGTACTAGAAATTGATCAGTTTTATGATTTTGGCTAAAAGCGTCGTAACCTTAGTTAAAAGACCACTGGGAATGATTTTAAAGTAGATCAAAATATGATTGGAGTGGGACTTTAAAAGAAAAAAAATTGGTGTTCAGGCCTTAAGGAGATGAATAAATGAGTGAGTGAATGAATGAGTGAGTAAGAATGTCACACTCGAGCTGACAGAACATCTCCTCCTGGTGTCACAGGGATAGAGAGGCCTGGTTTGGGGAATTAGGATGAGTGGAAAAGACCGGATTGGGAGCCCAGAATGCCCATCACTGTCACTCACAAACGGCAGCACAATGCGATCCATTGACACTCCAAGATCCCTCGAGCCTCACATGGAACAATGTGAGACTCTACTTTCCCACTTCCCTTGACATCACTTCCAGGCGTCGCCTTACTTTTCCCTCACATTATTCGTCATCCATCTGTAACCAGAGTACTATCCGTTCCGCCTCCATAAAGTCTTCCCTTTCTGTCCAACACTTAGAGTCGCATTACTTTGAAATGTTAGAAACTTGTTTCTGAAGGAATCTCCTTAACTATGACATATCCTTAGCATCTGAATTTCATTTAATTGTTTATTTTATTTTCACAGCACACAACAACAAATTCCACACCATTCTAGTCTTTGGTGGAAATGAAAAGGGACAGGGGAGAAGAAAACGTATTAATCTGCCCCACTTATCTAAACCATGAAAATATCCTAAACAAATATGTCTATTTGTAATGCAAAATGAATACATCAAAATAAGTTTAGAACCCATCAGATGAAGTCAAGATAATCTTCCAAATAAAGGCAGAAAATTTGGTTGATATAGAATAGAGTTCATTCATTCATCTTCTGTACCATTTTGTCTCTTTCAGGGTCAGGGGGCTGCCAGAGCTTAACATTGAAAAAGCGTTTTTTTTTTTCTTCCCTAAAAACAGCAAGAGTCTGAGAAAGAGACAGTCATACTGACTCAGACTTCAGCTCAGACATCTCACCTTATAAACAACTTTCTCTTCTAGTGCTTTATTTTTCTTTAGACCTGATCTCTCAAAGGTGCAATTAGCACAGCACTCCAAGTTTTCACAGTTTTCAAAATAAAATTAAAAAAAAGAAAAACTTTTCCACCAGTGAGTCTACCTGCATATCAGCTTTTCCTAACCCTTTGACACCAGAGTTTTAGCTCCAGTGTTGACATTTTAACTCTTCAAATGTTTACGCAGATTTTAAAGCAGAGAAAAAGTTTTATGCTGATATGCAACACTTTACAGAAGTGAAGCGTTTACGTAAACAACGTAAATCAGCTGATTTTGTTGCCAAGAATAGTGGCTCTTAAAGCACACTTAACATTAGTAATGTATTGAATAAGCCGCTGTGACAAGTCGCATTTTCCATATCAGAACCGGCTAATTCGCGTTGATCGAGTGAACGCTGTTGGCAGGGGCAACAATTTACATGAAAAATAGTGGATAAACGAATCACTTAAGAACAAAGCAAAATCAATGTATGTATGCAGACGGCTCGGGCAAAAAATTCACAGAAAATCTGATCCAAAGGCGGGCTAGACAGGTCTAGACGTCAACATAGACCAGTGTATGACTGAATGCAACAGACAAAAAAAGAGACCAAAATAAACAAATTAAAGACCCACTCCAATGAATATCGGGATTTTTGTGTTTTTAACATGTTTTTGTAGCATTTCTGTCATGATTCCGAACGTATATGAAATAATTCACTCATGAAAGACCCAGGACACGCCGGGGAGACTACATCTCTTGGCTGGCCTGGGAACGTCTCGGGGTCCCCCCAGAGGAGGAAGTGGCCGGGGACTTCTTTGTTTGTACAAATAGCTCATGTAAACTTGATTATCTTGCAAAAAGTACAAGGAATGTGGGAAAACCTCACCTGCACTGTTCAGTACCAGGTATTTCTCTTTGAGTCACACTGGTTGAAGTTTTGGCTGAAGGTCTAGATCCATTTCAGAGCAGTGAATGGGATCGAATCGCATAAATCAAAATACAACCAATATCGACAGTCCCACCCGCAACTCAGAGGTGAATTTCTAATGAACTACTGCCCCTCTGCAGAAACTATGTCCAAGAACAGTTTTTTGATTTGACGTTTTTGCACAGTTGTGTTAAAGACAAACCAACTGGGAACGCTTTTGAAATAGATAAGAAGATGGTCGGAGTGGGCCTTGAATGCATCTGTCTGTTGGCGCATCGAACACTTGTAGCTGTTCTGTTTCATCTCAAGTCTCTAAACTTCTAGGCGTAGTGGCCGTAGTTTTTTATGGGTTTCAGTTAAAGCAGCAGTGATGTTTATTTAGGTCGAATAGTGAGTTCAACCTTATTAGGAACGACTAGATTAGAGGGCTGAGACGTGGCCTTTCAGAGTAGGAGGAGATGGGGAGAGCAGGTTGGAGCACACACCAAGTAAGACTGGCCACATTAACACATTTCCTGCTGCTATTTTCCAATTAGCTTGCTATCGATCAGCTAGCATGCCTCTCGCTGCACTGTGCCTCTACTTGAATGGGCTTGAGGCCACTTTTTGTCCAGGCTTTGTTGGTTTTTTACCACAGCAGAAGTGGATAAGTAATGTCACTCAGGAAACCGTCAAGGATTCTGAACAAAAAACTCAAATGATCCTTTTTCCATCATTTCTCTCTCCTTCTGCAGTGAAAGCTAGCCAAAACAAATTAATTTCAAAGTCGGAGTGTTTGCTATAAATAATCAACACGTATGAGGATTTAAAAACGTTCTTGCGACAGGTGTGAATAAACCACATTTTTGTGGAAAAGCATGGAAAACATGGACAAAATGTTACAATTATTGTTGCACATTTTCGTTCTTACGACTCGTTTCCGGGGAGGGAAATGAAATGACTGAGAGACAAATATCTCACTGGTCAAACATAATCACTCTGTCAGCTCCAGGAATATGTGTGTTTGACTGCGAGTGAATGATGGACAAGGCAGGGGAGGAGGGAAGGTGAAAGCCTCAGTGATTAAAAAGGAAAGTGGGGCTCTGCTAATAGCCCCCATCACACTGCAAGGACAGCAATTAGGGTGACTGTGGCTCTATAAATGCCTCATTTTGATATAACGTATTTCCTCAGCAGTCCAACACACTATGACACAATGATGATTCACAGATGCGAAACTTCATTAAAAAAAAGAAAAATCAATAGAACTTCAGTCCTCAAATCAGTAACTTAATTTCCCAGACTTAATGTCTATCAACCCCTATTACCCTATTAGCTGTAGTTCCAGCGTTCACATTCTTTTGACTATCGTAACTTGTCAACCACTTGTGCAATCCATGCACTGTATTTCACTACGCTAGTCAATGACATGCGGTGACGTTTGCTGACGGCATCAGTCAGATTTACAAACATGAACCCTACAGAATAGCTTATTCACCATTTGATTGGCAGCAGTTCTACATTTATATTCTGTTTACAAACTATAGCAGAAAAAAAGCACCAGAATTGTTATTATTGATTTTTACTTGTGAATGAAGTGACATGTCTAAACAAGTTCCTGAGTTTAGCAACATAATCCTCTATTTAGAAAATTATACTTAACAATATTAAAGAATAACTGGATGGCTGCACTTGATTTGCTGCCACTAATTATGTTGTTCACTAGCTGTGGTATCACATTCTCTGGGATCACCAGCGCCCTCTGTGTTCAGACTGGCATACTGCCTGCCTCACCATGAATTTCTAATGTGCATTTTTAGCGAGAAAAAAAAAAGGGTCACAAACTGGCAACAATATAATTAAACCATCCCCTGCCGCTCTCTTGTGTATTTGAACTGTACATGTGTAATCTTGCTACTTATTTATCAAAGAAACTGTGAAAACCCACACATAGTAAAAAGTAATCATAGAATAAGAATATTTCATAATTAAAATTCGATTTTTTCCATTTAATTTAAAAACAAGTAAATTCATTTTATTGATGTGTTTTTTCAGCTGTATTTTGCAGTCAAGGCACACATCTGTGTCCCCTGACTGCACGTCACCGACACTAGTAATGTTTTACATATCAGTGCAAAGCCGAAATGAAAAGCCGCTTTTCTGTGGATCAAAATCAACTAAGTTACTTTGATCACGTAAACGGTCGAAGAGTTACAGAAGGTCAAACAGTGTGTGCTAATGATACGTCATCGGTGACAGCTCCAATGCTAAAGGATTTAGAAGTGATACACAAAATGAGACAATTTAATAAATGTGTTGTAAAGATACAGTAGGACAGATTCCTTATTATCAAACGGCTGTAGCTGATTTTCTAGAAGATTTTATGGTTTGTTTGTGTCCTGTCTGATTCATATCTGGGTCTCTCTTTTTAGTTTTCTGTGTGCTTCAATCCAGATGTCAAAAGTGTTACGGGAGCGAAGGAGAACCCCGACGCAGAGTGTCAAAGATGGAAAAAACACATTTATTTTGCAGCGGCCAAAAATCAAAAATAGAGGCAGGGAATAATCCAACTGGGCAGGAAAAAACACTTGGCAAGAGTCGAATCACATGGACAACCTGACGGAATCATCTGGCAAACAGTGGTGGTGGGTAGACTGGTTTAAGTAAGGTGAGCTAATGAGAGGATTGAGTGCAGGTGTCTCTGGAGTGGTTGACACACCCCCTGCCACTCACATGCTCTGAAAAACAAGGAAGTGAGGGGAAAAAACACAGATCCTCCACAGCCATCACAGTACCTCCCCACCAACGGACGCCACCCGGCGGCCGACCAGGCTTGTGCGGGTACCGGACATAAAAGTCGTGCAGAAGAGCCGGGGACAAGATCAGGGAACGAGAAATCCAGGAGCGCTCCTCCGGACCATACCCCTCCCAATCCACCAAATACTGCCACCCGCGCCCCCGCCGCCGAACATCCAACAGGCGGCGAACGGCATAGGCCGGGTGATCATCAACGAGCAGGGGGGGCGGAGGGGGCACGGCCGGAGGGCCGAGAGCACTGTCCGAGACGGGCTTCAGGAGGGAGACATGGAAGGATGGGTGCACTTTCAAAGAAGCAGGCAGCTTCAATCGGACAGCAGCAGGGTTCAGGACACGGTCAATCTCAAAGGGACCAATATACCTGGGAGACAACTTCCGAGACTCTCACTGCAGAGGAAGGTCACGTGTGGAGAGCCAGACCCGTTGTCCAGGCTTGTAGTCAGGGGCCGGAACACGATGACGGTCTGCCAACCTTCGGTTGCGCTCCGCCGTACGACCCAGCGCAGCCCTGACCCCACGCCAGACCCGTCGAGCTCTTCTCAGGTGCACCTGAATAGAAGGCACGGCCACTGCCGTCTCCTGTGTTGGGAAAAGGGGAGGCTGGTAGCCGTTAGATGCCATGAATGGAGACATGCCCGTGGCCGAAGAGACCAAGGTGTTGTGGGCATATTCAATCCAAGCCAGGTGAGTAGACCAGGAAGCAGGGTGATCGGCCGCCACACAACGGATGGCAGCCTCCAGGTCCTGGTTCGCCCGTTCCGTCTGACCATTGGATTGCGGGTGATAACCAGATGACAAACTGAGTGTAGCCCCAATGGCCCTACAGAAAGCCCCCCAGACCCGGGAAGTAAACTGGGGACCTCTGTCGGAAACAATGTCCAGCGGAAGTCAATGAAGCCTAAAAACATGCTGAACCAGGAGATTAGCGGTCTCGAACGCCGTAGGCAGCTTAGCAAGGGCAATAAAATGGGCAGACTTAGAAAAACGGTCAACAACTGTCAGAATGGCGGTGTTACCCTCTGACGGGGGAAGTCCAGTGACGAAATCCACAGCAATGTGCGACCAAGGGCGATGAGGCGTCGGAAGTGGATGAAGCAGTCCGGCAGGGGGACGATGAGACGGTTTGTTGCGGGCACAAATGGAGCAGGCAGAGACAAATTCCCGGGTGTCAGGTATCATGGAGGGCCACCAGAAGCGCTGTTGCAGCAGGAACAGCGTGCGGTGGACCCCAGGGTGGCATGCCAGTGTAGAATTGTGACCCCACTGCAGCACAGCAGACCTGGCAGACGGGGGCACAAATAGAAGACCGGCAGGACACGCAGGTGGGATGGGGAGGTTCGCCTGAGCCTCCTGCACGACCTTCTCTACCGCCCAGCTGGCAGCTCCTACCACACATGAAAAAGGCACAATGGTGTCCTCCCCAGGCTCAGCACCAGTAGATTGGTCAAACTGACGAGATAGGGAGTCGGGCTTCCCATTCTTGGATCCAGGACGGTAGGTGAGTGTGAAATTGAAGCGGCCCAGGAACAGGGCCCACCGAGCTTGACGAGAGTTGAGCCTGCGAGCAGAACGGATGTAGGACAAGTTCTTGTGATCAGACCATACCAGAAATGGTTGAGAAGCACCCTCCAGCCAGTGTCTCCACTCCTTGAGCGCCAAAACCACCGCCAACAGTTCCCGGTTCCCCACATCGTAGTTCCTCTCGGCAGGAGTGAGACGCCGAGAGAAAAAAGCACAGGGGTGCAGCTTCTGGTCAGAGGCAGACCACTGGGACAGGACAGCTCCAACTCCAGTCTCCGAGGCATCCACCTCCACCACGTATTGAGCTGTAGGAACAGGGTGGCACAACACAGGAGCAGAACAGAACAGGTGCTTCAACTTGACAAAAGCCTCGTTTGCTTCAGGTGACCAGGAAAACGGGACCCGTACTGAGGTAAGTCTGGTAAGGGGAGAGGCTACTCTGCTGTAGTCCCGAATGAACCTCCGGTAAAAGTTAGCAAAGCCCAAAAACCTCTGAAGTTGCTTCCTGGTAGCAGGCGTCGGCCACTCTGCCACGGCCTTGACCTTGGACGGATCGGGCTCTAGCTGTCCCTCCCCCAACACAAAACCCAAAAAACTAACAGAGGACACGTGAAAAACACATTTCTCGGACTTCACATACAGTCTATTTGCTAATAACCGCTGCAACACAAGTCTGACATGCTGAACGTGCTCACTCTCAGTGCGGGAGAAAATCAAAATATCGTCCAAATACACAAACACAAATCTATTCAGCATGTCACGTAACACATCATTAATGAGTGCCTGAAAAACAGCGGGAGCATTAGTCAGTCCAAATGGCATAACGAGGTATTCGAAATGTCCCAACGGCGTGTTAAATGCCGTCTTCCACTCATCCCCCTCCTTAATCCTCACCAAGTGATAAGCATTACGGAGGTCCAACTTGGTGAACACAGTTGCCTGGTTTAAAAGGCTGAAAGCCGAGTCAAGGAGAGGCAGGGGATACTTGTTCTTGACAGGAATATCATTCAAACCCCTAAAGTCAATACAAGGGCGTAGAGAGCCGTCCTTCTTGTCCACAAAAAAAAAACCGGCCCCCACAGGAGAAGAGGAGGGCCGAATGAGTCCGGCAGCCAAACTCTCTGTGATGTACGTCTCCATAGCCTCTCTCTCCGGTATTGACAGTTTGTACAGCTTGCTAGACGGCAATGGAGCACCGGGGATTAGGTCTATGGAACAGTCATAAGGCCTATGTGGGGGCAAGGAAGAGGCACGGTCCTTGGAAAAAACCTCCCGGAGATCATGGTACGCTGGAGGGACAGACGACAAGTCCACTGGCTTGGGAGGAGAAGGCATGTCCATCCTGGGAGTGGGAACAGCCGCACGCAAACAGTGAGAGTGGCAAAATAAACTCCAATTTACAATGGATTTACTTGACCAGTCCATGTGAGGGTTGTGGAGGATGAGCCAGGGAAGTCCCAGAACGAGGGGAGCAGCAGGTGAGGGAATGACGTAGAGTGAAATAAGCTCATGGTGATTCCCAGAAATCAACAAGGACAGAGGCATTGTACGGCGAGTTATTCGAGACAGCACTCGACCATCTAAGGCCAGGACCTCTTTAGGCTCAGGAAGCAGTTCTGATGGGATGTTGGCCCTAGACACAAACTCCGAGTCGATAAAATTGTCATCTGCACCAGAGTCCACCAGGGCAAAGACAGGAATACAGGTTGCATTAAGAGAAATAGTCCCACTTAGCTGGAAACGCTTGGAGGGCTTGAAGGGGGTCTGGCTCACCAGCGCCCCTCCCGAGGCTGGCAAGCCTGACCCTTTTGGCCGAACAGGACAACTGGGCCGCATGTGCCCTGCCTGACCACAATAAAAACAGAGACCTTGGCGACGACGACGTTGACGTTCCTCCTGAGGAAGCCGCATACCACCAAGCTGCATGGGCTCCACAGGTGGTGAAGCGGTGGAAACCAACTCAGGCAGAGGAGGAGCAGGAAACCCGGGTCGGCTGGGAATCCCGGGACAGGAACCAGTAACGGGGAAAATGACCCTGTCTGCTCTCTCCCTGAGTCTCTCGCGAAGGCGGTTATCGAGCCTTATCGAGGGGGAAATTAAGGCCTCTAATGAACCCACCTCATCTCTGGCAGCCAGTTGGTCTTTAACCTCTTCACTAAGGCCCCGGAAAAAGATGGTCTGGAGGGCCTTGTCATCCCACTGGCACTCAGCGGCCAGTATACGGAAATCAATAGAATAGGAGGAAACTGAACCAGAACCCTGGTGTAAAGACAGTAACCTATTACCCGCTTCTTTTCCCTGTAGTGGATGGTCAAAAACCTTCAACGTCTCAGTTGTAAATGAGTTAAGGGTGTTACAAACTGGTGAGCGGCTGTTGGCTAGCGCTACAGCCCAGGCTGATGCTTTTCCAGAAAGAAGGCTCATGATAAAAGCTACTCTGGACTGATGCGTGGAGTAGGTGAGTGGCTGCTGATCAAAAACTAAAGTACACTGATGTAGAAACTGGTTACATGACCCTATTTCACCTGAATACCGGTTGGGAGTCGGAATAAAAGGTTCCCGGGGCTGTGCAGCCTGGAAAGGTGCAGGAGCAGACGCTGAAGGAGCCGGAAGAGAAGCATCAGCGGAGTTTGGGGCCGGAACTGGTCGAGGTGAAGTCAGAGAGGCGAGTTGGGTCGTAACCGCCGTCAGTTGTTTCCCCAGCTGGTTGACGCCCTCAGAGAGATCTTGGATGGTGTCCATCACAGACTGAATGGCTTGGCCCTGCTGTCCCACACGAGCTCCCTGAGACGCAATCGCCTGCTTGATCCTCTCGGTTTCAGCTAGAGTCCGGTTCAGTTGTTCAGTCTCTGCGGGGTTCATTATGGCCAGATGATTCTGTTACGGGAGCGAAGGAGAACCCCGACGCAGAGTGTCAAAGATGGAAAAAACACATTTATTTTGCAGCGGCCAAAAATCAAAAATAGAGGCAGGGAATAATCCAACTGGGCAGGAAAAAACACTTGGCAAGAGTCGAATCACATGGACAACCTGACGGAATCATCTGGCAAACAGTGGTGGTGGGTAGACTGGTTTAAGTAAGGTGAGCTAATGAGAGGATTGAGTGCAGGTGTCTCTGGAGTGGTTGACACACCCCCTGCCACTCACATGCTCTGAAAAACAAGGAAGTGAGGGGAAAAAACACAGATCCTCCACAGCCATCACAAAAAGGTTGTCTTTTAAGTTAACCAGACTGATTGCATTTTCATTGTTCAGCAGGCGCAGATAATTCAATTGGGTTAAACAATCTTTAATATTAAACTCCTAAATGTCTCTGCTCTTACCTTATAAAAATCTTATCTGATTCACATGATGCAAAGGGAACTACTTTAATTTCAATTCCTAAATAGTTTGAAATAAAAAAAAAAACCCTGAATCCTACACTTACTGGCCACTTTTTTAGTTATACCTTGCTAGCACCAGCTTGGACCCCTTTTGCATTCAGAACTCCCATGATTCCAAAGATTTAACAAGGTACTGGAAACATTCCTCAGAGAGTTTGGTTCCAATTGACACGATAGCATCACAGTTGCTGCACATTTGTCAGCTGCACATCCACAATGCCAATCTCTCATTCCATTACAACCCAAAGATGATCTTTTGGGTTGAGATCTGGTGACTGTGGAGGCCATAAGAGTCCAGTGAACTTATTGGTGACATGGTGCCTTATGCTGCTGGAAGTAGTCATTGGAAGATGGACACTGTGGTCATAAAGAGATGGACATGGTCAGCAACAATACTCAGATAGGCTGTAGTGTTGTAACCTTGCTCAGTTGGTACTAAGGGGCCCAAAGTGTGCCATGAAAGTATCCCCCACACCATTACATCACCACCACCAGCCTGAACCATTGATTCAAAGCAGGATGGATCCATGCTTTTATGTTGTTGTTGCCAAATTTTGACCCTTCCATCCGAATGTCGCAGCAGAAATTGAGACTCATCAGATCAGTTTTCTTGTTCTTAGCTGAAAGAGGTGTGGTGCGGTGTGGTTTCTGCTGCTATAGCCCATCTTCCTCAAGGTTAGACGTGTTGCGTGTTCAGAGATCATCTTCAGATCTAGGTTGTAACCAGTGGCTATTTGAGTTTCTGTTGTCTCTCTATCAACCGGAACCGGTCTGGTCATTCTCCTTTGACCTTTGATATCAACAGGAACTTCCGCTCACTGGATATTTTTTATCTGTTTCGAACCGTTCTCTGTAAACCCTCAAGACGGTTGGGGGTGAAAATCTCAGTAGATCAGCAGTTTCTGAAATCCTCAGACCAGTCCATCTGGCACCAGCAACCATGCCTCATTCAAAGTCACTTAAATCCCCTTTCTTCCTGATTCTGATGCTCGGTTTGAACTGCAGCAGATCGTCCTGACCGTGTCTACATGCTTATATGCATTGAGTTGCTGCCATGTGATAGGCCGATTAGACATTTGCGTTAAAGAGCAGTTGGACAGGTGTGCCTATTAAAGTGGCCAGTGAGAGTAAACTTGAGGCACTTACTGGAAGATGACTAAAAAGATGATTAAAATAAAGTAGATTTGTATCTTAAATCAGTAAATTGTGACGACCGAAAACTTTCAGCTTCATTCATTGTTTTCACACCTTATTAAATCAATAGGTGCTGTTCTTTTACTGTAATGGACAGACAAACAAAGGCATGAATGAAGTCTGACGATCAATAGTTCCACTCAAGGCTCTTATTTAATTTCATTATAGAGGTGAACCTTTTTCTTAACACATTAGTGGATTATACGACCTCTTCAAGTTCCACGTATTGTATCTTTTGTTTGTGTGTCTGTTTTTTCCACCTCTTTTCTTTTGTAAAGTTGTCACCTAAGGAGCCATTAAGCTCGTGAAGATGGGAAACAAAAGCTGCTGTCAGCAAGGATGTGGTTGGGCTCACCGCACAAGCTATTATCTGAGCTCAGCAAAAAGTTCCCATCGATTGGGACGCTGATTGTGCGTTTGTCAGCCTACCTGTCCGCCGACTGTCCCTCCCATAACCAACCCCCACCCACCCACCCACCACTGTCAACTCTCTTCCATCCATCCTCTACCCAAGGCCTCATTGATCAGTGTGGGTCTGGCTCCTGCTCGTTGATCAGTCAGTTTGATGTCTTTTGTGTCTGGGTGGAGTGAATAAACTATTGGGCCAATCGAACGGGAAGCGGGGTGCCAGAGGAGCCGACGTTTAGCTCTAGGATGGGAGATGAAGGAATGAGGGGATCCAGCTGGTTGCCAGTGAGATACGCCACATCAAAGAGTCAAAAAAATGAAGCTCACACTCAGCTCAGACCTCGGCTCAGCAGGCAGATAACACAAAAAGGACAAGCTCCTCATATAAACATGAATCATACTGGTTTCCAGTTCTTGCTGAGTCCTAAAGCATTTCTATGGCTCCTTGCAAACTGTGGTCACAGGGAATAATTGCATCCATGAGACTGCATAAATTAGAATTGTGGCAGATCCACAGACAACTGGATGAGGCCCAAGCACAAGGATCACTGCCTCTCAGATTCCTGAGCAGAGGCTCAGATGGGCCAGATTGATGAGGATGTGGCAATAAACCATCATTTCCATTTCAGCCTTGTCAATAAACATTTTATACAGGGGGATAAAACAGGCCGGGAGTGGTGGGGGAGGGGAGTTCTCATTATGATAAGTGAAGCTTTTATAACACTGCTTTGTAGAAAGGTGACAGTCAATTGCACTGATGGAGGCACTGATTGATCATGCATTTCCCACATAATGCGGACAATTGGTGAAGGGAAATAACCAACCAGATGGTGGCTCAGAGTGGGAGCACATCAATGAATATATTCACATCCTTACAGCATTATAAGAAAGTGTGATGGTAAAAAGTTATTATCCGTAAATTGGCATTGGTTTGGTTGACTCTATTGGATATAAAACTTAGATATTCTAGTTTGAAACATTCAAAAGAGTTTACTATTTTCCATAAGTTGGTGTAATTGTCCAACGCCTCCCTGGAATGCCATGATTTGGTCCCACTACAACAGAAAGTTGTTTAACACTTGAACATCTTTGGACTATCGTAACTCTTCAACCGTTTACGCATTTAACGTAACCACTGGTAGCCACTGGTACCAGTGGCGATGTAAATGGCACTACCAGTGTTATAAGGAGGTGGAATTCATTGCCTAATTTTGGATTTGTCATCACTTGTATTCTATTCAGTTTTGCTGTACAGTTTTTACCAATCATTTTACCTTTTCAGTGATTGTGGGCGAGCTCATGAAAAAATGGGAAAAGCCTACAAGGGTGCCGTGTTTTTTCTTTTTTGAAGCACCGGTTTGAACACATTTTAACCATCAGAACTGTTTCAAAAGTATGGGTTTGGCACCAGCACCCTTCCCTACTGAAGATTAACCACATTTGTCAATTGAACTCATTGGTACTACTGAAAATTGACTGAAGCAAGACTTGCAACAATCAGTAAAAATGTTTACCGGCTGTTTTTCCCACAAATTTTTATTTATTGGTAGAAGAAAATAACTTCTCGTGCTTTTTATATTGAAAATTGAGAATTGTTTTATTTTAGCATTTTTCACACCCCTTAAAAGTGTTGGGGTTGTTTGTTTTTGTTTCGTTAAAATATCAACAAGGTCACTTCAGTCATCAAGGAGAATTCATGAATTCAACAACATTAGTTATTTTTTATCACAAAGTCTGTCTGGTTGCATGATGTCAAAGATGTTGCTAATCGTATTAGCCATAAGCTTGTAAAAAGTTGCAACACCAACAGACCAGTTTGGAATCACCTGACCTGATTCACAATTGGAGCATTTTATTTATGTCCTCTGTGTTTTCAGTCAATCTGTCCTTAGATAAAAAGAGCTTATAAAGATTATCCCCCTGGCTTGCATGCTATTATCATTAATCAGTGTGTTATTGACTGCTCTGTCCTTCCCTGTTTCAAGTTCAGGCCTCCCTTAATCCACAGATTTCACCCAGAAGACACACACTCGACTCTCTGAGGCTCAGTGCGGCTTGAACCATGTCCACCCTTCCAGGCACGAATCGATTTGCAGCAAGCCCTCTCCCATCTTCAAATCAAAATGCCAAAAAGTATTGTGACTGGCATCGTAAATTACCCTTTTACAGTATCTGGAGAGTTATTGAAGACAAATGTTTGAAAAAGACTAGAATATTTTAAAGTTTGGATTCAAACATTTTAAATTGAAACCCCACCCAAAGGAATAATCAGAGCTCAATGTCTAGGACATGGTGTTCACACTGGATGAGCAGGAAGGGTCTTCTTTTCCTTCTGTTTATAGACTATAAAATTAGCCTATAAAAGCCTATAGCCTATGACCTCAGTAGATGCCAAATGAGCTAGCATAACGCCAATATAACAGCAAAATTACTATAGAAGATGAAAACGTAGCCCAGAAAGCTAGCATGATGCTAATAGGTCAGCTCAGTGGCCTTGTGGTACAGTGTCTGCCCTGACTGGAAGGTTGTGAGTTCAAATCCTGGCAGAGTCATACCAAATACTCTAAAAATGGGACCCAATGCCTCCCTGCTCGACACTCAGCATTAAGGGGTTAGATTGGGGGGTTAAACTACCAAATGGTTCCCATGCGCCGCTGTGACTCCAGCTCACCGCTCCCCCAGGGGATGGGTCAAATGCAGTGAACAAATTTCACACCTAGATGTATGACAACTGATGGGACTTTAACTTTGCTGATAATCTACTTAAAATACTGATACAAACTGAATTTATTCCAAATACTTGTAATGAAGTGGATCTGTTACAGATTTACAGCAAATGGGGAATAAAAACAAATGTGTCACTGGAAGCTTTAAAGGTCCCCTGGAATTATGCAAAGCCTGTATCTGTGTGTGTGTGTGAAAGAGAGTGTTGTCGCCATGGTAACTGGTTCAAAGTTCAGGCCTGCGCTGTGAGTGCCGCTACATGGCATCTACTTCACCACACACACTGCAGAGTCTGAGATGGACAGACTTTGTCCTGATCAAATTGACGCTGTGTCTAAACTATAAGTCAAATCAAAATAATTCTTTCAGGTTTTGAAAAGCTCATAAGTTGAGGAGTCCAGTGATATACAATGTGTTAGTCTCAATTATAAAGTCTTTATAAAAAATGTGATCAGAAAAGTAAGAATTTTGGTTTTCACTGCTGAGTTAAAAATGCCATGTTATCCGTGGGAACTGCTTCAATTTGTGCTACCACCAAAAAAAATGTCTATGTCTGAAAACTCTTTCACTTATCAAAAAAGTTGAGCCCTTGTGCAACTCACAAGCCTTTGGACTACAATGTGTGGAGGTTTTGTGCCTGTAAGTTCAAGTATGTTCTTACAATCGCAAGTTAAAAACATAATTTGGTGTACAAAGCAGTGAGAAGATTTAAAATGGGCGGAAATCGGCGAACTGAGTGAACTTTGTGTCAGACTAGGGGCTGTAGGGGCAAATGTGCGTGGCAGTTTGTTTGGAAAATGTTCATCTTAAATTTTTTTTTTTTTTTTAAGTTTGCACAGTTGACTTTGAGGATGCACTTCATGTGGCCATGTTAAGTTTTGTAGCAGAACTCTTGGGGTTATACCGTCTGAAATAGAGATTAAGAGGAATGTCTACCTCAAAATGTTTAATAATTATCATAAATTAAGACTAGATGTTGTAGATTATTTTTCAATATTTATCCTTTCATCCAAAAAAGGGACATTTCTGAATCTACAACTCAAATAATGTATATATTGAGAAAAGGCAACAAAGTATAATTTATGGATTCTTCCAATGGTTATTCTAAAGCAGCAAAAAATCTGCACACATCCCCACATCCCTGCTTTTCAAGATAAGATGGGTTTTGTTTACATTGTGTACCATAAAGTGACCATTACAGTCCCTAAATGTTACCTGAGTATATAAACAAAGACGTGATTTACACACGGGGGGATGGATTAAGTGATAATCTGTTTCCAGACCAGACCAAAGTGCTCCTGAGGGAGGTGTAGCAGCTCGGCAGCTGCCGCGAAACTCAACCTGCAAATGGGAATAACACGGTCACAGGCAATTCCCGGTCCTACCATGGGAATTAATGATGCCAAGCATATTTGTGTTGGGTTACAAATCATACCGTCAGTGTCTGCAACACCTGTCAAAGGAGTGAGATATCAATACAGCCAGATGGGAACAACAATAAGCAGGAGTGTATTGAGGGAGGGGGGCTTCAACAATGACTGCAGAAGTGTTTGGTTGCACCAGTATGGTCCTGTGGTGATTCTAGTCATATCTGTGCGGAAAAAACATCTCAGGCTGTCTACTTTAGTAATGATGACCTGTGGATGATCAATAATCTCAAGCTAGGAAGAGTTTCAGGCTGTAACCACATTAACTCAATGCTGTCTAAACTCACTGTAGGCCCTCTCAGTCTGTCCTGGTGATTCCTGTTTGTGCACAAACTGTTTGTTTGCAGGTATAAGAGATGTTGGCTTAACCGTGTTTGCACGCGGCTGCTGTTTATGTTGTTTAACATACTTGGGGGGGGCTGAACCATCCAGGCTTTTGCAACGCCTCTCGCTGTTGACGATGCTTATTTATGTACTGCGGTTTACCAACACACCCCCAGCCTGGTCAAATAGATGGAGATAATCTATGCAAATGCAGCGCAGTGTTTTTGCAATCAGAAGCCATTTAACTGCCTGTGTAGCTTCCTGTACGTGTTCATTGAGACAGTTCCCAAAGGACCTCTAGTGGAGCTGGATTGGTGATATGAGTCTGATTAGAAAACATCGTAAGGTGGTTTGTTTTTGCTTCAAGAACACCAGATACGTTTGTGTTCTTTTTACTGTATATCGTACCACGAGCACTCAAAGTGCATGTCTCATTTGATTTCTTTTCTTGTCGCGAGGCGTGCTGTTGTTATTTAGGAAAGCCTGCTTCGCAAATAGGAGGGAAGTGAAGCAAGGCTGCTGTAATCTGATTTTTTTTTTACACAAACACTGCCTCTGATTTTGTTTTATAAAAATAATTGGTTGCTCAAATCGTCATGGCAGCAATGGAAATAGCAAGAGCAAGAAGAAAAAAACGAATATTTTCTTGCATGTTTGATTGTATTCATTCATAATTACACTCATGTCGAGCTCATTATTGTAAATGCGGTTTGTATACATAGAAAAAGTTCGCCTTTTGAGCCTATTGGGGACACTGATGTTCGCCATTTAACTCAAGGAGGCTTTGATTTTGCCTTTGAGGTAAAAAAACGTTCCCTACATCTTCAAAAGCCATTTAACAAAAACAGCATTATTACTTATTGAAGCATTCATACGGTTTTATTAAAGTGTCAGGGTTGTGCAAAAGCTTAAATACACATAAAGCTATAACATCAGATCACATTTGGATCAGAAGACAAATTGGTTGATTCAGTTGGCAGCTATTAAGCTCAACAGGAGCGTTTACAATTTCCAAAACCATTCATCAGACTACAACAGCTGTCCTCAAAAGTCATGTATGCTTATGTTTTTAAGTGTTTTATCAGTTTAAAGAACAATATACTGTACAAGGATGAAATTCCCTATTGAAACTGGATCAAATCTAGAGGACGAGAACCTTTCACACAGGCAATGAATCAAAGGCATTGCATACAGATAAAAAGATAATGAATGAGAAAGTGAATCTTCTTATCATCCTAAACTCTGCAGTTGTGTTTGGGTCAGATCTCACCAAAGTACAACTGAAAACAATCATAAATAATATCTTTTACATCTGATTGCCTCAAGGCCTGATGACAGCCTTCACACCATGCACTTGAACATATAATAGATGATCACCTCTTTCAGTGAATGTTGAGGGTTTTACTCAGCCTGTGGTGTTCCTGGTCAGAAGTGATGGCCATTTGAAATAAATGGAGATTATGTTCATCGATCACACAGAAAACATCCCATTTTTATTTGATATATTCATTTTGTAATACGCTGTTAAAGAATGTTGAGTAAACATTTAGGGTTGAAATATGCTTTTGTACTAATTTAAGAGCAGCTCAGGTAGATGGGTCAAAATTTGACCAGTTAAGAGGCAGGCGACGAACAGAATAAACTTCAGAATGAACTTTACCCTGGCTTGTCTTTCCTATGTTCTTTCCTCTCTTTATTGTCATTTTTTAGAGAGAGCTGACCTATACAGGTGCTGGGGGATTTGGGTTGTCCGGGCCCGTGTAGGGTCGTATGTAGGAGCGCATGCATCGTAAGGCGAGAGAAGGTGTGTTTTTGAAGGGTAAGTTACACGCAGCTATGATGCACAGATGATGCTGTCGTACGAAGCCCTTACACCACACTCGAGTTGATAGTATGGTGCCCGTACTGGCTCCTTACTAACCATGTCAAAAATGCTGTAGGCACAATACGGATTGATACGCAAGACGCCCATAGGATATTTGTAGGACGTCCACACAAACTATGCTCCAGTTGTCTAATTTCCTAAATTCTAAAAGCCAGTTGCAGCGCGTTCACTTGATAGGTGCGTGCACTTATCACTTAAACAGGAGCAAGCCGCTTGTGCAATGCGCAGGATTTGGGGAGGTTGAAAAAAGGAACAATCTGTATGATGCCCTTTTATCTTACCTACTTCACCCTTATTACACCCTTGCGCAGTGTTTGAGTGTTTGTTACGACCGGTTGCTCGCAACATGCCTTTAGAAACAAAGGACATGGCCGTTTATGCTCTTCTGACTCAAATTTCACCCGCAGAAAGTGCATGTCCACCCATAAGAACAGCTGTGACTAAAGCCTTACACTCACACAATAACTACAGCCCTTAAACTACCCCAAAACCATGATTGTTTCCTACTTTTTGACTTTCCCTGGCTTATAGATACATTTCATTTTAAGATTTGGACCGCACCATGACGCCTCCATTAGTGGGTGGTTGGCACTCTTTTTGTTGGTTTGCGATGCGCCAGTCAATAAATCTGGTTGTTAGAATCAGTCAAACAGCATTCCAGGTAACTTCCTCCTGCAAGAAGATGGTGATGTTTTTAACTGTCAGAGTATACATTGAGACTTTGGTTAACACTCTCATCTCACAGCAAGAAAGTCCTGGTTTGAATCCCAGCTTAGACCTTTATGTGTGGTCTTTACATGTTCTCCTCGTGGTGTAACGTTCACGATTATTCACAATGTTTTACGAGCTGAATTTTATTCAACAGTACGCAGGTTTTCAACAACAAAAAAAGGCCAGAGAGAAAATGTTTCCTTCATTTTTATTGTCTGAAATGTTAAAATGTATAAAGTGTAATTTGTGTGCACAAAACACATCAATGGTAGGATAAGCAGAACAGTAAATACTTGTCTGCAGTATTACTAAAAGAAAACAAAGATGCTGATATACAGCCATGAGAAGCAAACATTGTGTTTCTGCGCTTTAAAGGTCCGGGTGAATTCTCAAATCTGATTGGCTGCTGGGTGTTCCAGAAGAAGTTCCAGTCACAATGTTCTGTAAGTGCAGGCTTCTTCAAAACAATCGTTTCCTTCATGATGTGGACAAAAACAAGCGGTAAGAGGTGAACTTTCTCTCTGAACGGATGCTCTTTTTTTACCTATCGTGACGATCAGCACATAAATTGCTTTCTTTTGCCGCTGCAGTCAAGGTCTGCTGGCTCAGCAAAGCATTGACTTGTTACCATGACAACAGGCTGCATTACTTATCACATAGTTCGCCTTTTGTGAGAAAGCAATGTAAACCTAATAAACAACAATAATAAACTACTAACAATCAATTGAATATTTTTTTTTTTTTTTGTAAGTGACCATGTTATTAGCAGGACTGTTCCCGACAAAGTGTGCGTTGAGAATTTGACGCATGACGCAAGCCTGAACCGGCGGAAAAGGATTGCTTCGCGAAAGTGATTAATTTGCGTTAATACATAGTAACGCTTTTTTTTTTTTTAATCACGTGCATTAAAGCGTTAACGTTGACAGCCTCTATTTTTATGCAATGTACACAACGGGCACGTGTTGTGCGTTAATTAACATGGGTTCTTGAATTTGTTTTTAGTATATGGTATTTACACTACACTGTCTCTACCCGATACTAGTACAAGTACTTACAGTTAAAAGAGTCTTGGTGTGAAATGTTGAAGCAGAGCAAATTTTGCAAATATATCCAATATATGTAAGACTTGGTGTCATAAAATTCCCTCTGGGCACAAACCGCGATTATTAATTTGTCTTTCATGATCAATTTTGAAACGGTTAGCACTTCCATGAGTTGAAAAGGACACTACTCAGTCGTTCATCCATTTTCTGAACCGCTTTATCCCTTTAGGGGTCACAGGGCTGCCGGACCCTAACCCGGCTACTCATGGGCGAAGGCAGGGGACACCCCTGGACTGGTCGCCAGTTTGTCGCAGGGGGGACACTACTCATACATTATCAAATCAGAGTCCCAGATCGGTCAAAATTCAGCTGGTTTAACTTTCAATGTGCATTCAAGATTTTGTATGTAGAGCCCAAAAATTGACCTAAAACTTGCGTAGCAACATGTGAGTGTAAGAGTTTTGAACGGAGAAACCCAAAACACATATTTATGCACAACTACATAAACTTTTCATTGAAAGTGGTCACTTGTACCAACGTTGCAGGAGCCGGGATGAATTCAGCATTACAGTTGTTTTATTACCGCCTTTCTTGTTTTTAACTACCCTTGCTCTACTTGCTGCTCTTTACCTGGATTAGGGCTAACCCTCATTCTCCTACATAATACTTTTATGAATATAAGATAACCAGTCCGTATACCTTTTATCTTCTTTGTTCACCACTTCCCCTCATGTGTTTTTTTAATTCAGCTTTCTGTTTTTAAATGTTATGGTCTGGCAGCATTTTTGGTTTTCCAATAAAGGTACCTGTAGTTTCTTGCTGACCCATCCATTCTAATGATTCTTGCTTTATGGCCCTCCATCTTTAACTGACCTAGCAACTCAGCATAATCCCTAGGAACCTTGAAGAAGTGCTCTCAAAAAAGTATGAATCCCTGCACCCATTTTTCGAACCTGCTGAATCCCTTTTGGGGTCATGGTACTGCTGGAGCTTATCCCCACCACTGTTGGGTGAAAGCGGGGTACATCTTGGACAGGTCGCCAGTCTGTTCCAGTGCAAGACTCAATCATTCGTATGACTTTGTTGGGTAGAAAACTCATCTAAAGAAGTTCTAGACTAAGACCTAGCCCTATCAACACCCATTTCTTGTACAAACCAAAACTCATTTGCCCTCATTCTACTTTTCACTATTCTCCCAAACATACGGGGGAGTTCAGAGCCTTTCCTGACTGCTCAACCTTCCTTCCTCCTTTCTTATTCCAACCCCTCTCAACCTCTCTTTTCCCACACTACATCCCTTCCTTCTTCTCCTTCTTTCCTTCTATACTCCAAAGTTTCCTAATTCCTGTCATGCTAATTGGAGCTGACAGACACAGCTAATTATACATAGATAATCTGCTGGATCTGACTAATTATAATTCCCATTAGCTGCCGATAATGCTCATTAGATTAACTTTCTCCAGAAGAAATTGGAAATAATAGGTCAGGCTCAACGCTGCATCTTTTTGGTAATCATATGTGGGGGAGGGGATGTTGTTTGGCAGGCTGATTGTTCTCGGTGACCGCCTTGGAAATAGATGCACCATGTGATCCAAATTAAATCTGATACATCTTGACTGTTCCAGTTCGAATAAGGAGAGACGGCCAAGAAAGCAGATTCCAACATGTCAGCTTGAATCAAGTCGGATGTGGGCAACATTTGAAGGGACGCTCAACCGAAAATGTAGCCCTTGATGGCAAATAAAGCAGTCCAGGGTTGCCTAAGAATCTGCTTGAGTCTTCCGTAGGCTAAAAAAGCAACAGCTTGCACGTACCTACAATGAGGCATGAAAAGCCAGACAGGAAACAGAAGCTGCCGCAGTTCATTAACCAACTCTGCAACACAATCACTATAAAACACCGATCACACCGGGTGTTTTTTCCACCATTTGTGACCCAATCAGACTGACTGCCCAGGAATACTTTGGTTCAGCACCATCAGGTACCAGCTGCTGCTCCGATTAGGTTTCTGAACATAATTCAGTGGCTCATGAAAGATCACTTTATTAATATCACTGCATGAGTGTTGTAAAAAAACAGTTTATGTAGCTAGAATGATTAACTAGAATAAATGATCTGTGTTACTGTACATTTTGTGCTTTTATTAAGGTATTTTTCAGGAAATAAAATGATAGAGCTTTTGATTTTAACCTAAAACCAAGTAGTTTAAGCATTTTTTGGTAAATCAAGGACTGAAAATGTGACAATTTTTCTTTTTTGGGCTGAACACAAGTTTAAGCAGAAAATAAATTAATTTCTGTGATCGCAGTTCAAGTTTTTATATTCACTAATAATTCTCATTTCCCTAAATACATGAATCCAATTTGACTTGTTTGAAATTAAATCAAAAGTTCGTTTGTAAAAAGATGCTTTACTTTAAAAAACAAGGGTAGAAAGGTTGGTGTTTTGAATTTTGTTGACATAAAACACTTTGGTTACTATCACTTTTATTTAATTCATTGCACTTTAATCTATATAGCCCCTGTATTACCCATTTGTCTCAATCGACTTCACACCGCTATTTGTACAGAAGAACTTAAAGTCAGTCATAAAATATGAAAAAATAGCTGGTGGATCCTGTTTCTCGGTGAGGAAAAACTCAAATGTAAAAGCAAAAACGCAAATGTAAAAGCTACTATTTCGGAACGCTGCAGCACAAGGGGCTGGTATTTACTTTTGTGACAATTCAACCGAGGTCAAACTTTTGTAACAAAACCATGTGACTAGGAATCTCTTCGGTCATTGGCCAAGAATTACAAGGGTGGGGCAAAGCAACTACAGGCAGAAATTAAGGAAGTCCTATACTTTTTAATCCTTGTCGGGATAGTTCACTTGATCAAACGTCGTATTTCGTTGATCAGTTATGAACGTCTGTATCAATGTCAGGTATAAGACTTTTTACTGCAACTAAGGTCGTTACTGGCAAGACAAAGGCTAAGAAGGTTTGCTGATAAGTGTTTATGGCATATAGATTGTCAGGAAAACCCTTTGAGAAGGAATGTGTATTGTGTATGTGTAAGCAAATGATTTTTCCAGTCTGAATACACACTGAGAAAACTCAAGAGTTCAGTCTGATTGGAAACGAAGTGAGACTCCCTCAAAAGATAGGTCAGAGATCCTGGTCCACTTGGATGTAATCAGACTCAAAATTTGTTCCGGATTTTTAGGGGAAACGAACTCTGGTTCACTTTAAACAAACCAAATGTGTCCATTCTGAATGCATCGTAAGATGGCTCTGAATAAAGAATAGCCTGCTCCTTCCTCTATTTTTTTAAAACATTGATATATTTTTGTAAAAACTTGAATATTAAACAGAGGTTTTAGTTTTAGCACTTTACAATGCTGCAGAGTCATAATTGTGTGGTTTAAAAAGATGGTAATATCATGCAATTACTGTCAACTAAATAATAACAGTGTTACAGTCTGGTAATAGAAGTGCTATTGCATGTCTGAAATATACAATTATTTGGGGTAAATGGTTATGGTGTGGTAAAAAAAGAATAGTAAAAATGTGGTAATATTGTGTAACTACGAAGGTAATACTCTAGTAATGATAGTGGATATTGCTTGTTTATATTATGCAATTATTAAGGTAAAAGAACAGGCTACTCCTGGCATCAACAATGGGAGTATGGTTGCAAAGTTTCTCGTATGTTTTTTTGCTTGATGAAAATGTTGTGCCTATAAAAACTGCAGTCATTTGTAATTAATATTTGAGTAATGCACAATATCAAAAATAGCTGTTGCTGTGTCTAATGGAGTCTGATTTAATCTTGCTAAAGTCATCTTTGTCTAAGATTTTAAAGGCACTGATGGTGATCAGACAAATGCCATCTGACTGTATGAAGCAGTGAAATCTTTTCTCTTCTTTATCAAGCATAGAGAACAATTGGTCACAGAAACTGTGTGTTATTTATTGATGCAGTGGGACTTTGAGGAGCCTGCAGCCTGGCTAACACAGAGCTCCTAAAAACCCACAAATAAGATATTGATCGAGTTGAGAGGTGAGAAAAGAGAGAAAAAAAAGTTGTATTTAACCATGAACTACTTCACTTACTCTATGGAGTGGTTAGCATTCTCTTTCTCACTGCTCATCTCTTTTTTTTTCCCAGCCGTCCACATTTAACACTGAATGTTCCTATGACAACCCATCAAATCATCTGCTAGGAGCAGAGCTGATGGCACCTCGGGGTGCTGAAATGAAAAGAGTAATCTAACCCGTAAGACAGGGCAGGTCAATATGCTCAGAAATATCATTTTACTCAGTGATTGGACAAAAGAAAGAACTCTGTAGCTTCTTTATTCAGCTCTAAGAAGCAAGCTCCCGCCACCACACCACAGCGAAAGACATCTCATGTCTTCAGGTTTTCATTAACTGCTTTAGTCTGATGCTACGTTCACGCAACTACTTTCAATGAAAACAACCGTAAAGGGGCATTTAAGGGTTCCACGTTCAAAGCTCTAACGTTCACACGGCGCTGAAGTTTTTAAGTCTGTTTTTGGACTCTACATACACTCATTGAAAGTCAAATGAGTTGAGCTTTGACCAATCAGGGACTTGGATTTGGTAACGAAGAAAGGATGTTGTCCTTTTTAATTCACTGAATTGCCATTGGTTTGATCATAGAGGAGGAATTCATAATTGAGGTTTATACCCCGCTGGAATGCTATGACACCAAGGATTTTATTTGTTGGTAAAAACTGTAAAAGAAAATCTCTGGAGCAAGATTCACCAGATTTGCACCACGTCAACATTTCACACCAAGATTATTTTATCTGTAAGTAAATATGCTAGCATCAGGTAGCAACATATGAACACCAAATGAGCACAGTTAAAACAGAGCTGAACACGGGTTTTTTTGGTGTCAAATGCCTGGTATGTATTTTGCAGTATATTTTAACAGTCCAATTTGACTCTGCATTTACAGATGTGTGACTTGCAGAGATTCAACACTTGGCTTTGGACATGTAACTTATCTAAATGAGTGAAAAAACAAATGAAGCTGCACAATTTCCCATTTCATCGAGTCATCAGTGTGTGAACATGCAACAGCCTCATCACAAGACGTGTCATGTGGAGCAAAGTCAGTGTTGCTGCCAGTGTACTGGTTCACTGAAGATAACGTGAAAGAGCCAACGTGGGCCAGGATGGTCTGTCATCACTGATGAAGCAATTATCTGCGTCTCATGTCATTCCAAAACAACAAAACGAAACAAAAAAACAAAGGTTTGGTCAAAACTTCTAAAAATAATTTAGAAACATTTCCACAGTGTAGCCTCCAATCCTGGACATTAAGTGTGAAAAAGTTGGTAAAGTAACGTGATCAGAATATCCATTTGTTTCCATTGACATTTTTCTGGTGGCGTAGCAAAAAATGTTTGTTTTTTTCACTCAAATTCACAACTGTGGGATTAAAACTGATAACTCCACTGTCATCAAAGAACAATTTTTATTTAAAATATGTTGAATCCTTTTTTCAATTATTGAAATTTAACATTTTTAGTAAAAACTCCCAGAATGCTGTCTGAAAGTCCCACTCTGATCATCTTTTGTAGAAGCGTTCCCAATGGTCTTTTTATTATGATGATGTCTTTTTTAGACAACTTACGACAAAGTTTCAGCAGAGCGGCAGTAGTTCATTAAAAATTGCCTCTGTGTTGTGGAAGAGACAGTTGGTGTAGAATAAGTCCCTCCCCTTTCCATCATCCACAGCGGCGAGCTCTCTGTTTTCACACTGTACTACAAGATCACAGCGCCTCACAACCTGACATTGCTTGTGGAACAAAAATGGCGACCGATCTCAGAGCTATCCAGTTATAGAGTGTGGAACCAGATTCCAGCTCAGACAATAAAAATGAAGATTTAGTCGTCTACAAGTGGATACATCAGAATGGAGCGGAACAGCACCCAGCGTAGTTTCTACGTAACAAAGACAAACTTTTTCAAACTGCTTTTCTCGTCTTCGAGAAACCATATCGTAACACAACTTCATAAAACACATGAGGAATCTAGTATACTAGCGCAACATATGAACAGTTATTCGTTTACCAATGAGACAACATGATTATTTTGTGTTTTAAATGGTATTCGAAGCTTTAGCAACAGACAGGCAGAGCTGTCATCAGCTGTTCAATTGAAGTCACCAACTATGTATTTGCCATAAAAAAAATGGCAGCTGTTAGCTTTATGTGCCCCTACAGAGCAAACACATTTTATGTACAACTCCGCAAGCTCTCATCAGTGGTCGTAGCAGGGATGTGGTTTGCGCTGAGGGCAACGCGACTGGCGAGGCTCTTCGTTTTTCTGCCCGGAGAGCCCTGTGTCATTTACATCTAATGACTCGCCGCCGTCCCCGCCTGCCTTTCGTCCGCTGATGCCGCCCGGCTCCTGCAAGAGCCTTGATGAGAGGTACAATAAGCACCTTAAGAGGTGCTTAGAGGCTCTAACGACGAGCCTGAGTGAGCGGCGCCAACCGGAGAGCAGGGAGATGGCCGCGACAGTGAAGAGCCCCAGCCATCAAAATAAAGTACACCCCTGACCCCCTTTTGTGTTTCACTGCAGTCAGTCTAACACACATACATAAGTAAGTGCCCTTCATCAGAGGGTTTATTTCATTCTGTCTCTCAGTTTGTTCTCCTTAAACTCTTCAGCTTGCTCTTCATTCCACATTTCTAGCGTATTATTGAGTAAAATGCAATAATAACCAACCCCCACGGTGCCATCAATCTGTCTTTTCTCTGATGTATCTTCTCCATTTGTATTTTTCTCGCCGTGCATGGCTGCTCCAATGATGTCTATAAAGGGAAACAACACATGGAAGTTTTCAAAAAAGGCAGCCCGGCTGCCTTAAATGAGCTTGAAGTTTAAAGAAAGAGGCGCCATCGCATCTTATTTGCATGAGCAGACAGAAGGTTAATAACACAAACCCTGCTGTGACAAAGGAGAAAGAGAACTAAGAGCTGGCAGGAGGGGTTGAAAGTGCTGATCCTCCACTTCTGTCTCCCACGAACTTAAACGAGACACAAGGGAGGAGCTCGAGAGTAATTATACCCTCAGATATGCGATGGCTCTCCTGTTCAGCACCGCCTTCCCCTTTCACGGCTGCATTTGCCTAAGTCATTCCTGGTCCTCGCGATCTACCATCCCACCTGTTTTGCTGCTCTCCCTGCACTGCTTGCTTCTGATTACCTGGACCAGGTGTATTCATTAAAACAGAATGTGGAGACGTCTGACCGAGACATTCAGCAGCTGGCAGCTCTTGGAGATCTGGAAACCAGTCAGAGTGGTTAGATCTCAGGGACCAGGAATGAGCAGCCCTGGCCTAAATGGATCCTGAGATGAACAAGTAACATAAGCAGCAACTGCAAATGTGGAAATGTTTGTCATGTTCAGCAGATGGAAATGGCATTAATTTGGAAACATCTATTTATGCAGTTAAGTTTGTTTCAATGACACCTGTAAACAGGTACATAAAAACTAAAGGGAAAGCCTCCAGTTCTGTCAGGCTGTGAGTCAATGTAACACAGTCAGTTACACAGATAATGAAAATAACTTTGAAAAATTCATTAAATGTTATTTGTATTCTCAGTGTACTTTTTTAATATTATTATTTAGGAGCATTCAGTTTTTTTGTGTGTTTTTTTTTAACCAAAATGTAAAGAAATGTGAATCTTCTCGGTCATCTTAGAAACAAAAGTTTCTTCAGTTACGAGCGCGTGTAAAATCTACATCTGACGCGCTTTTAGCAAATGGTCGCTACCTGATACAAGCGCATGTCCCTGGAAGAGACTTGTTACAAAGTATTGAAGCGCAGCAAATCTTGTGACTCTCAGCTTTTTCTTTCACACATCTCTTTTGATATATGAAAAACTTGGCCTCATACAATGCTGTTCGGGCACAAACCACAATTATTAATTTCTCCTCCATGATCAATTTTCAGTTGGTATTTCAGTGGATTAAAATGAGTCCGTCCATACGTCACTGTTAAATCCAAATCTTTGATTGGTCAAAGTTTGACTTGCAGTGAACGTTCAATGGTTTTGTACATAGAGCCTGAATACTGACTTAAAAACGTGAGTAGCCACGAGTGAATACAAGAATTTTAGGTCACACAATGTTTATGTGCTGTAGGACCAAAAATACAGGAGGTTAGGAGCTGTGGCAGAAGCTCAAACATTTCAATAATCAACTCAAACATAATAAAACCCACGGTGACAAAGCAGATGACCTAACAATGAAGAACTGACAGCGAGAGGCTTAAATACATGGAGGAACATTGACACAAATCAGGGCAGCTGTGGAGAATGGGTCACATAAACCTTGTGTGACAGACAGAGGGAAAAGAACAGTATTTAAGTATGAAACGTTCTAACAAACAATGACAGTGAGTTTTAGCTGTCAATCCATATGCTGAATAAAAAAGATTTTTGGACACTCAACCTCCAGTCCATCCATCCATTTTCTTAATCTGTTAAATCCCTTTGGGGGTCATGTGGTCGCCAGAGCAAGTTCCTGCTACTATTGGGCTAATGCAGGGTACAGTCTGGACATGTCGCCAGTCTGTCCCAGGGCCACACAACCACCCCCACACACACCTGTACGGACATTTTAGAAGAACAAATGAAGCATGTTTCCTGACTGTAGGAGGAAACCAGTACCGGAGAAAACCCACGCATGCAAACTCCCAACAGAAAGAACCCAGCTGGGATTTGAACCAGGGTCTTCTGGGCTGAGAGCGCTAACCACTGAGCCACCGTGCAGCTCTCAACCTCCAATATGCTGGATAAGTAGATCATGGGCTGATTTACTTTGTAGTGATTGCTCATTTGTTGACATTTTTTGTGCACCGTTGTCAGACTTTTCCACTACTTACAAACTTGAGAATTTGTTTCTTTGATTGACTTTAAAGCAAATGCAGCAACAAACATTTAATTGTCACAATAAGTTTGCTTTATTGTTATTTTTTGATCTCCTGTTTAGTAAAGATAACAGCTAATTTTAATATTAAGACAGAAAGAGCCAGACTACTGCGTTGTTGCTATTTGAACACTTCAATTTATCAGACTATATATATATTTTTACCCATCAGATCTGTAAGCCAACAAAACCATTTAGCTTTAAAAGAGAGGGCCATATGACAGGATTTTTTTTTGGAAAACGTTTAAGTTTATGTATGTAAAACAAAAACACTTTCTGTTCTTTTATAATGCAATATAAGATCCAAAAATGTATTTCCAAAGCTCAGCAATGTGAAGAAGTTTGAGACGAAGCTTCTACTCTTTTAAATTGGGAGGTGGTGCTTTTGGACATCAGGCAAGAAAGACACCCAGACGATTTCTGGTGTTTACAGGTATGTCCAACTGGGAGGAAGCCCTGTGGCAGAGTCCGACGTGTTGTAGAGATTATTACTATTGGCTTTGCTTGGAGACCCTGTAGTGTAGATTTAGAGGAGCTAGAGTTCGTGGTCAGGGTGATTGAGGTCTGAGCATCCATGGATTTGAGCAGCTGAGACTCAAACTTTGATTTAAAAGAACATACATTTGATGATAGGTGGGTTTCAAAGTGGATCTAGCTCAGGGATGGGCAACTCCAGGCCTCGAGGGCCGCAGTGTGTGCAGGATTTCTAGATATCCAAGCCCTACTCGTGACTGATTACCTGCTTCAGGTGTGTCCAACCAATTAGAAGATGCCAGATCATGGTATGTTGGAAAACATGCAGGAATGCGGCCCTCGAGGCCTGGAGTTGCCCATCCCTGATCTAGCTAAACCTTTTTTTTTTTTTGCATCTACATCTAAACAATTATTGCAAAAATTATCCTGCCTTTCATATTTGAATATTTCATATAAAAAACTCTCAGAAAACTAATAGAACTTCCAAATAGGTAAGAAGGTTTTAAGTACGGTTTAAATATCTACATATATATATATTTATATGTATATATGTATGGACAGTTCTCCTTAGAACTGAACTGTTGAAGTCACAGGCACTCGTACTTGGACCTTTAAAAGTGAAATTGTGAGTATCAGTGCAAATCGCTGAGACGAAAGCGCATCGCAGATGAGGAGACAAGTATTAAGAGAGGTGAAGTTAAAAAAAATGAAGCCAGATATCTAACATTTTTGTAGCAAAGCCTTGAATTGCAAAAGTTTCTCTAAGACATCCTCTCCTCATTGCGGCTGAATGCAGCAGTTCTGAAGCCACCACAGGGAATTGATCAACGGACGAGCCGGTTCCGTCCCCGCTCCGGTATAATTAAGCTCTCTATTTCAGGACTTTCGAGCGTTTTTTTTTTTTCAGTTTTACCTCAGCTATCTCCTTATCTGTACCCTTGGATCGTACCATCCCAGATACAAGTGAACTGGGAATACGGACACAAATACTTTTTTAAAGTCAGACTCAAAAATACCCACTTCAGAAGTTTGTATTTTCCTTCCTCCCCTTTGGTTCGTCCACAGTGGGATGTAGCTACATCTGCACTGCAGTGCTCGGGCTGGGACGGCTTTTCAAATGTGAAAAAAAAAAAAAAAAGTAGCCACCAAAACGTATAGTTCAGATAATTAAAACACGCAAAAAAAAAAAAAAAAAACCAGGAGCAGCAAAAGCCCAAAGACACACTAACAGCCTATAAATAGAGGGGATCCATGGCAACCTGAGAATTGTTGTTTGCCGTCACATGCTGCTGAGAGCGAGACAAGAGTGGGGACTTAAATAACACTGGGAGATTGGTTTGTGTGAGAGGCAAAGTCAAAACAAATTACGCCTTTTCCATCACCACGGGCCTGCCGGTAAAGCATCTGAAATAGCCTTGTGCCTGGGGACATTTTACCAATGAAGGAATATGGCGGCGACATCCTCAGAGGAACTTAAAAAAAACAAAAGGATGAGGGACGGAGGAGAGGATTGGGAAAGAGAGAGTTTAGTTTTCCCGCGGATCACAGGTGGCGACTTGACCACCCAACTAACCCTTATCACTTTATCTGTCTCGAGCCCCTCCTCCCGCCGCCTGTCCCTTTCCATCTCACCGTGAGGGGTGCTATCAAATTGAATGTGTTGAAAAAGGGAGAAATACCATCATGCATTGTTTTGTTTTCTTTTTTTTAAGGGAGAGGGGGGGGGGTAAATAACATCTTTGTTCAAACATAATGAATATGGAATCCTCTCACGGGGCAAACTCGGACAGTTTTATCCAATTCCTATCTACTCCCGCTTGTTGATATAACTTGTTTATCAGGTAAACAAGTGGAAAAGATTTTTTTTCTGCTCTCCATTTACACTGACCTTCAACAAACCTGCTCCTGCTCTGCTTTTTAAAGTCCCACTCCAATCATCTTTTGGTCTGTTTTAAAAGCTTTCCCAAGCGTTCTTTTAATTATGATTACGCTTGCTTTCGTTTCCCATCATCCCTTTGTGTACACAATCTCCCACTAGCTTAAAGCTCCTCACACCCTCAACCTGAAGCAGCAAATCACACATATTGAGATTCGGGGCAGCTGCCTCTTTTCTGATGGGCGTCAAATCCAGTCCAAAAATGTGTTCATAAACTCGATGCCCCGGACTCCTGTGGGAGGAGCTACGATCAGATTTATTTATTTTTAAGGGCTCTGCAGAAACATTGGTAACATTGGACTGAATTTGAACACGCCACGACACGCAAATTGCGTTTGGTGTGAACACAGCTTTACATTGTCAGTGCAACAAAAATGGTAAGCAACATTGAAGCTATCCAGCTTTACAGTTTTGAGGCAGAAGCCAGCTTAGACGAGGAAAACGAAGATGAATCTTTTTATCTGCAAGTGGATGCATTGGAATAGAGTGGAGCAGAGAGTTCGTTTCTGCCGACTGTACGTTACAACTGCAACCTTTTTCAGACAGCATTTTTTTCATCTGCTTCTGATTCACAATGATTTGAATAAAGAAATACTCAGCAACACAATTTTAGTTTTAATTTTCTTCAGTTACGTCCTCCATAATGAGAAAAATGCTATAAGACCATGTCAAAAACACCAATTTCATTGAAGCGAGTCTCTGATGCTACTACACTCTGAAAAAACTACAGGCGCTGCTCTTTCCCATCATCCTCTTCTTTTTACCCCCTTCTTAGAACTTAAGATATTTATCAGTGCTCCAAATTGATTTTTTTCCCCACAAGATAAAGTAATCTGGTGCAATTGTTTTAGTTCTGTATCTGCATTTGCTCTTCATTAATTTCTATCTAGTGTGTAATTTATCAAGCTATTAAACGCAGAAACCCTACGGCTCTGCCACCCCTGGAGGAGGGGGGGGGGTCCTCGACGAGGCCGCTATGGTGACTGGTGCGCTACTGCTAAAGGGGTTGGGAGTGAGCCAGGTGGTGTCAACCGGCAGATGGATGGTGCAGCGCGTGCCAGCCTCGCATCGACTGGACGCCACCAGCCGGGCCCCTTCAAAAGCAACAGCAAGGATGAATGGGGCAAAGCGAACTGGCACTAAATGCTAATGCCACGAGATGAGACGCACATGTAATCACTGCAAGGATAAAAGCACCTTTATGAGGTCGAGAGCACTTAGATTTATTAACAAACCAGGAATAGAGTGAACAGTTCAGGATTTAGAGGAGCTGTCTCTAGGAATTGAAATAAGCCTAGCATAAACAGATTGCACCTCTTCACTAATAAACAGAAGAATTAAAGGTACGGTGAAGTATTTACTGATTTACTTCTCTGCATTAGAGGAAAAAATAATGCTTTTCTTCAGTCTTGGAGGAAAAATAGACGTCATTTGTCGAAATTCAGTCAGGATTGCATTTCGGCGTCAATGTGATCACTGGTGACATGTTTGCATTAACTCTTAACTCCTAAATCTGTTGTTTGTGTGAAGCGGTGATAAGGGGGGGAGGGAGGGGGTTGTGACATGTCTGCTGTGTTATCTGTGGAAGTGGCAGTCATCATTAAAACAGCAACAACAACAAAAAAAAGCTTTCTTTGAGTTTTTAAAAGACTAAAGTGGTCAAAAGACTTATTTGGTTGAGTTGTTAAAATTTTTGTCACCAATCAAGAAAACTAAAACCAAAAGTAAATACCTTAAGATTGGTAGGGTTTTTTTTCTTTCTTTCTTTCTTTCTTTTGAAACCATAGTTTATTGTACTGTATTTTGGGGTCATAAAGATGAGTAAGGCGGATTATAAAGTGCATCGAGCGAAACAAAACAGTCAGATAATACGGTGGGACTACACTTCCTAGAATGCCTGCAGGAGCCAAGAGGCAGGTGATTGGCCAGGGGGTTTAATGGGAGGTGTCCTGGTATTTCTTCTATCTGCTTGAAGCCGTCTTTAAAGAGAGATCAACACAACAGAGATGTCAAACTTTATTGACAACAAATCTTAACATTGTTCAGTTGTAACACATCAAATATGAAACAATACTCACTTTATCACTTCATTATGATGAAGCGCAATAGGTATCACTCCACCAGGTTCTGGACCACTGTAACCATAACGCTGCAAAAATCACTCGAGTCTGGATTTGTAGTTTCCCAAAGTATTAGATATTGAGGTATTGTACTTTTTGACCGATTTTCTGAGCGTCATGTACCACAGAAGTTCAGTAAGAACAACGAGACGTCAACCGGACCCCCGGATTTACACTGGTCCATCTGCGGTGCGTCACTGTTGGGTTCCTATGTCTCACAACAATCAGTTTGATGACGTTGTCTCCGTTGCATCCCCGGTCTGTTCCGCGGCTCCCGGAGTAGTGATTTGTCCTACCATCCCAGTGTCATCAACACCCCAAACTTTGGCAATTAGACCTCTGGCCCCTCCTTCCTCACTGAGTTCTTGTAAAATACTTGTTTGCGTCACATATGATGCTGCGTTTTTGTACTTTCAACATACAACTTTCCTCATCCATGGAAAAAAAAGGACGGCGGTGTTATCCGTGGTGTTAACATGCATTACCGTGTGGGCATGTCACTTTAAATATGAAACAAAATGTTATAGTTTTATTTTGAAGGTACTTCATAATAACTACCCAGTATAGCTAGTTTACAAGTCATTATTAAACTGTTAGTTATTGAGTTATAAATGACTGTTAAATAACAGTTTACACTTTATAAAGGATTTATAAATTACCTTATAGACAGTAGATAACTAACAAGCTTTTAGTTATTGAGTTATAAATGACCTGTTACCTGTATATTCGTGATTTCTTATTGCACCTTATTAATTAGTATCATGAAGAAACTTTTATTAAATTACTTACTAACGACTTGTTAGGAATCAGTTAACATGTTATACATGTTACTGGGACGTTTTTTAAAGTTGTGGCTACTCCTTATGAATTAACTGTTAGTAAATGAGGAACGTTTCCTACTAACCCCAGTCCCAATCCTAACCCTGACCTTACATTGATAAATCCTTAACAAACTGTTATTTAATAAATCATTTATAACTCAGTAACTAACATTTTAATAAGGATTTGGTCAGGTAGTTAGAATAAAGTGTTACCCAGATTTTCTTTTTTTAAAACTTGGACCGGTTTCCTGTTTCTTTGACTTAATGCCTTAAAATTGACACGTCTTCTCCAGGTTTGTTCTTTGTATTAAATGACAACTAAATGTGGTATTGACTTGCTAATGTTGGGACTAATAGAAAAGCAAAATAAACAACATGCTGTTGCTGTCCCCCATTTGCTGTCTGTGACAACGAAACCGTGGTTGCCATGGATATGCAATGCTACTCTTGGGTCTTAAATCTTAAATTCCATGACAATCTTTTTGTTTACAGATGTACAGAATAAAGATGGAAACCTGGTGGAAAGTTGTGGGTTTTCAATGTGGGAAGTCTATATGTGTTAATCTAATCTCTTATTATGGGATTAAGGACATCAGATTATCTTGTCTACATGTCGCCTGAAAAATCCAATAACCTAGGAAATAAGCAAACGGTCAGATTGTAATCAGATGTAAACAGGTTTTCTGTCAAGTACCTCTATTGCCACCTGTGATGCTGCTTCACGATCAGAGTCAGAGTCTAAAAATGAGACCCAACATCTACTTTCTTGATACTCAGCTTTGACGGCTTGATCAGGCGATAATATACGTTGCCAAACAAGGCCTATAACCTCGGGCTCACACTGCAGGCAGTCCGGCTCCTGTGTGGCTGCAGAGCGGTCCAGCTACGGCAGATGACTCACACTGGCTACGGATGGCTTGCTGTCCTGCTGCAGCCAGCAGCTCTGCTCCGAACTCATGTAAGTTCATGCAATAACCCGCCTTTTATAAAGGAAGTAACTATTAAATAAATCCTCCACTCGTTTAACACTTTAAAAAATTGACTTCAAAACGTGCACAGCGATGTGTGAATGCGACAGTTTTGAACGCGGAACTCTGAAACGCGCACGTACCTGCATTTACATAGACTATTCATTGACTCGGTTGCTTGAATGCAGATTGCGGAGTGTGAAGGTAGCATTAAGGGAACATGTCGTGTGACATCAAAGGGACTTCCACATCAACTGCTTAACAGCCAAAAATGCCACCCAATGCTAAACATAAAAAGAGGCTTAAGTGTCAATTACTCATTTTGCAAAGCAAAAAGTTGAAGTTAATGCATGGAAGACACACATGATGTTGAGATCAGGGTTATTTATTTTGAAAAATTAGAAAAATATGCAGTTTAGAGGGAGGTGATCAGATTCTCCTCCAGGTTGGTTTTGGGCTTCATCTGATTGAGTTCCTTATTGTTTGACTTGATGTGTCTTCTCTGCAAAGTTTAGAACTAGCACAGTGCTGCAAAATATCAAAATGTTGATTGAGCTGCCGGACCTTTGATCGCGTCTGGACATTGACAACATTGAAACTGGCCTCCATCGCTTCGGTGGGAACGCAGCTAAAACTACAAATCTTCAGCAGTTAGTTTTTCAGTCAAACTGGAATGCTCGCACGTGGTAAAGTTATGAAAAGCCAAGTTTGGATCCACTGTGATCTTAGCTTTTTATCGTTACTGAGTATGGCAGCTTTTCGTCGCCAGAAATTCAGATAAAACACAACAAAAGTAACTCTAAATCTATGTTCACACCACCTTCGACAATGGGTGTTCAAGCGGCCACTTCCAAATAAGTCGACATAAACCCACGTTTCCAGCGATCACGCATAGCTATGGAAGTTTCTGTCACTGTTTGTGGACTGTACATACACACGTTACCGTTGGACATGTGCTGAATGTTTAACCAGGTCAAACTTTGACCAATTAGTGACTGGGATTTGGTGGTAACGTATGGATAGCATCCCCTTTAATTCACAAAACTGAAAATTGGACTGTGGAGCAGAAATCTGGCTGGAGTTATAAAGCACCTAGTCTTTCATTTATCGGAATCGAGCTGTAAAAGAAAAAGGAGTAAGATTCATGACATTTGCACCGAGCCTCTTCCAACTGTAAGTGGCGGACATGCGCTAGTAAACAAGCAAAAGAAATTGAAATAAAAGGCCCTCCCCTGCTTGTCTAGTGTGAACACCATGGGCTAAATGAATGTTCACGATCCCACGTTTAGTGTTCTTGAATGTGTGTCACAGGCCCTTTGTGTCCATAGCTTCCATGAAGCAAATCCTCATGTGGTGATCACACAGACCTCTGTGAGATCTTAAAAAGAAATGCCTTAAAGCAAGAATGTTGTTTTTCTTTTCCCTCTTTGTGTAAAAGGGCTCCAACGGTTTAATCCATATTAATTATTTTCAAGCTAGTAATTCCACTTAATGAGCTACAAGGTACAGAGCTGCCACCGTTCTTTCCAAGCAATCAATAATCTCACTAAAGACTGACTTTGCCTCAACTAGCATCCAAAAAAGGTCATTTCTTTGGAATGTAACAAGGTACAAGGTCAGTGTGGTCAAATACAGCAAAGCTGGATTCCTTTAGGCATTGATGGAGCAAATCTCACACACAAACAGGAGCAGATAAAAATCGCAGCTGACATTAATTGGTGGACACGCAAACAAACGCCATTAAAAAAGCTGACATGTTTCATTTAGCTCAGCTTTGTTTCGCTTATCGACTTTGCTTTAAATTTTGCCTAACAGAATAAAAAGGGTTTGGGGGGGGTCTGCGAAGAGATGCAAAGAGTGACCACATTATTCCTCACACACTTGTTATCTGGGGGAAAGCCCAACTGCCTCCCTTTTTGTTGTACAATCGATATTCCCGTAGGAAGCTGTGCGAGCCAAAGGACACAGAGATGCAGGGCGCGAAAGCTTTTTTACAGCAGGACTAAACTGTGACTGAAGGCTAACTACAACCCCAGCAAGTTTATGTGTGCTTTTAATGAAGAGAGAAAGCAAGAAAAGCAATATTTGAGTGTTCATCTCATGAAGTCTCAGTCACATGAACCCTTATGGGGGATGAGCCTTGGAGGATCAAAGAGCAACCCCATCTTACGAGGAGCTTACACCGGGCTTGGAAACGTGTGTTCGATCAACTGCGTCAAATGAAAAGTCTGAGTAAACGCATGTATGTGTACATTTTGGGCTTCCGTGTTCAAAACTCTTGCATTCATGTGTGATACGCAAGCTTTTAAGTCAGTTTTTAAGTTCTACATACACAGTGCACTGTAATTGAACAGGCACTGAAAGTTAAACTTGTAAAACGTTAACCAATCAGGGACTTGAAATCGATAATGGGTAGCGCCCTTTTCACTACACGGAAGTGCCAACAGCACCAAATGCACCAAACCTCTTCCAAATATGTGTCTATGCGTTAGTATTGGACAGACCTGTGTGAACATCGAAAATATGCTAAAAGTGCGTTCAAGAACCCACGTTCAACGCGTTCTTGAACATGCCCCACATGCCCGGCGTGTACGTAGCATTACAGTTCTCAGTAAAGCTACGTACATTACAGAGAGGTCATCGGTTGAGGAACACCTTACAACCACCTCACGGGACATCATGAAAATGAAAGGTACGATTGTTGTGCGTGTATTTGGAAGGCTAACGTAAGTTTCACGCGCCTAGTAAGTATGGATGATGCTGTCCTCAGTGCCCTTAGACCACACTCTAGTCATCAGTGAGGTGTGTAAGGAAAAACATGAAATATTAATACGACTACTCTACTCTAACTTACCCTGCATGTTGTATAAATGTTACAACCTTTGCCACACAGAATACAGAGAAAAAAATTGCAAGAACGTTTTGTCTCTATGCAGACCGCTACATTCTGTGTAGACCGGTACGTAGACTGTAGCGGCCTATGCGAGCATGGAACATCTCCCACTCCCTGCTTTAATTCAAGCTGGGAGAAATGAAATAGCAATACTTCCATCTAGTGTTTGAGAATGCCCTTTTGTTACGCCCCTCCTTGGAGAGGAGGAAGAAAATAAGTCACGTAAATAAAAAAGTAAACCCGGGAGAGTTCTGCAGACTGAGTGGACTTACAGGGACAGGAAACAAACAGAACAGGAACCCTTTTTATTGAAAAACTGCTTAACAAACAAACTTTCACAGGCACTATATAGACAATAAGCTACCTATGGAATAATGTGCCAAACAAAACCTTTAGCTTTCAGACTGATGATAGTTTGAAAACAGTGTCAGGAAAAAAGAAAAAAAAAAAGAGCAGGTCAACTTTTATTTACTAGGATCGAATTACGCAAGCAGGTTAGTCCTCTTTCAAATTGATGTTAAATGATTTACAATAGAAAGAACTGTGTTTTCAGGTTGCTTAAGAAAAGTTGGAAAAGAAAGATAGAAAATGAGTGACAAATAGTTGTTTTTTTATGTCATTTTGACCTCAAAACAAAACAAAGAACCTGCATAAACAGAAGGGAAGAAGGGAGTATGTTTTTTTTTTTGATTGACAGGTGACGGTCAAATCCTACAATCTCTCCAACAACCTTGCAGAACACGTTCCCACAAATGTCAGGCTTTTTTTTTAAAAAAGAGCAGTTTTCAGATTAAACCCATAAAAACAACAGGCCATGTGACCACAGTTGCCATCCATCTTTTTACACTGTTATTGACAACAACAAACTGAAGTGTCAATACCAGCGAAGGTCCCGTCCATACAGGTTCTACAAGCTTGATGCAAATTCAAGAAAGAAACTTTCAAGTGCTGAACGACAAAAAAACATTATAAAGTCTCTTTCCTCTAGTGTTTTTGACCAATTAAAAAAAATATTCAATAAAGAATAGAAATCATATTTTACACATATTTTTTACACTATTGTTAGTATTAATCAATGACTTGCTGAAGCCAAAATGGTAAAAGTAATTTTAATTTACCTTAAATTCTGCTGTAGTCATTTTTAGTAGTAGTTTGAAGGGATGTTTTATATTGTTTTATACATTACATGAGTTAATGTAATTCAAAATACCATATTTTCTGCACTATGAAGCGCACGGTTAAGCTTTAATTTTTTTTCAAAAAACAACAGTGCTGCATTATAATCCAGAGCATGTCATGTATGGATTGTTTCTGGTGGTTCTTACTTATGTCAAAGTGATTTTGAGAGGTGCTCTGGCTAAATGTTTGGATGCTTTTTATACGAGTTGCAAACAAGGTTGTAGGTGGTTGCTGTGAATAAGCTAACACAGCTAACATGTAGTAGTGTCGGACTGGGGTTTTTTTGTGTTACTAAGAACATTCAAGGCCAGTGTAGCGTAGTTTGTTTTAGCATTATCAGTCTCTTATTTTGCAAACAAGTTTGGGTGTCTCTGTGAATATGCAAACACGGCTAACGTGAAGGGTGTCGGATTTTGTGGGGTTTTTTTACCAACAAACTTGGCAGTTAGCATATTTACAGTAGCATTTGTTTTAGCAGTATCATTCTGTTTTTTTACATGTTACAGACGAGGTTGGTAGTTACAGGTGATGCAAATACAAAAACATGGCTAACCCTTCTAATGTGGCTATTGTGTAGCATGTTACAAACAAGTTCTAGGATTACCGAGAACGCAGTTGTTAAAGTCTGACTTTTCTCTGACTCTTTGGTCTCACTTAATGCACCTAATAGTTTTGTGTGCCTTATATTAGAGATGGGCCGATATCATTTTTTCTGACTGATAGCCGATATTTTCCCTGTAACTGTGAGCGGTAGCCGATATTTGCCGATACTGATATTTTTATGAGTGGAACAGGAGTCAGCAATAAAGGGCGCCACAGATGGCACTGGCACGTGGGGCGTTATCATCTACCGTGTTAAAGAGCTAATTGTGCTGCTCTGACTCCCGCACACAGCTTAGCCTTGTGCAATAGAAAGCTGGGAAGACTTGAGACCAGAGCCGTGTACTTTATCTGTTTTACTATTGATGACTTCAATATGCTCAACAGCAGGTAGACGTGATGCCAGCCAATAACCCTTTCACAAATGGTGCAACAACACCGACAGTATTAAACTTAACTCCCACAATGCACTCCTGCTGTGGGCAGGACCATTACAGTAGTTTCAGATTTGAAAAAATAATCGGTTTTGAGTGACAATTATAATTCTAGTCTTTTTATTGTATCCCTACCTTACATGACATAAGTTAGAAATTAGACTGTTCATTAAAAATGCGCCCTAAGATTCAGAGGTAACACATCTTCTATATATTTATAGCATATTTTGGTTATCTATTTTCCTTTTGCTGTTACTTTCTTCTTTGAATATTACTCCTCCTTTTGGTCTAAAATACAGACATTAAAAGCCTGAATTTACTCAGTTTAATTTTAAAGCCAATAAAATCCTTCAGAAACGAGGAAGTGTCTGTTCTTTCAAAACTGAAAGATACTTTTTATTTGCATGTAGTTTGATTAAAGAAAACTTCATTTTCACGTTACGCCAAACAGTTAATTAGTCAAATTGATCATTTTTAGTGGACAGATTGCAGTTAAATGAAAACAAAAGCTGTTTCAAGCTTTGTATTGTTTATGAACAAATCCATTTGACCAACTTGTATTAGACTGCAACCATTATAGTCATCCACTTTACATTGATTGGGATTGTCTTGTGCGACACAAAGGGTTAATTGAAACATGCTGATAGGGCTAAAACAAATTTAAGTGAGGATTTTACAAAAACATGTCATAAAGCAGTCAGTCCATAGAAACTCAAGGCCGGCAGCAATCGTCTCCCTCTCAGTTAAAGTCCATTTTGGGCTGCGACTGCTTCTTCACAGATATAGATAAGGGAAGGCGTGGGGGGGGGGGCACAATGGCAGTAATGTCAGTCTTCTGCCAAATAGATAAACCTTGATGACAGGCTTTTCGGCGGCGATAAGGATGTTACCCCCACTGATCTATTGGAGACAAGGAGGCTAGATAGAAACCCAGCGATTGTCCGAGAGGAAAACTGATGCCACGACAGATGGATATTTGAACTGTTGAGACGAGTTCAGCAAATCTGTGCTCTGGCTGTCTTCTGGATGGAGGCATTGGTGACAAAGTTCACTGAAGATGGAGTTTGACTCAGATTTGTGGTACGCAGATTAAAGGACACTGGGGTGGGAAACTTCTCATCAAGGAGCGAATGAACCATCTTGTTCTTTTTCAAAATGTTGGAAGAAATGAGGTCATGTGACCTATTGGTCTGTAATACAGCGTTTTCTCATTTATTACAAAATGTATGACCCCCGATAGGTGTAACCTGTGAGGTAGGATTTTAGATTCTTTAAGGCTGGAAAGCTCCTCACTACACGTTTTCTCTGACAGACATGAACATTTTCACACTTTACTCTCTTGTTTAAACTGTTCAAACCTTCATACAAAAAGAATATCCAGTTTTATAGAATGAAAACAAAAAAATCTTCCAAGATTTCTGAAACTTTGGAAAACTGGCAAGGAAGAGAATGATTGACACAGTCCAGAGCCAAGTCACAGAACATTCGGCTCATTCTGATGTCAAGTATTTCTAAAAATGGACAAAAAGGACAAACAAGCTTGATGTTTGTCAGAGCTGGGGGGTTTCAAAAAAGACCTTTTTATGAAAGACAAGCCCCAAATAAGTAATAGATGAAAACAAATCCACCCCCAGCAGAGGCGTCATTATGATCAATCGGGATGCAAACATGAAAAAAAAAACTATAGTCAAGCTTTTGTTGTGAAATTTTAACAGCACAAAAATGGAGAGAAGTCTTGATTTTAAAACAAGCCACCTTGTGGTTTAAGTAGAGAACTGCATCTGGGCAATTTGATTATTTTTAATGTGCTTCCATTTGGAACTTGTGGGACGTCCCTGTCTTTTCTTAGAAACTTGATTTTTAAAAAAATTAAAAGTTGCGTTTTGTCATATTCATTCTTTAAAGGCTGAAACCCTCCCTCAATAGGAGTGAAAATAGTCAACCATTAGAACACATTCACTTTAAAGTCATAATTGAGACATACAAATTGAGGTTTAACTGCTGAAATAATATTAATAATTTTTAGAAGGCTTTTATTATGACTTTTAAGAGCACAACCCCGCGTACCACTATTCCTGCATGAACAGAAAAAACCGAAGCAAGCGGTCGAATCACTCTGTGACATTGATCCACACAGGATCTCGCCTCAATGCAAGCGGCGGTGTAATTCTTTTTCTGTTTGTTTGACACAGACAAAGGGATGGGAAAATAGAAGCGTGGATGAGGAGGGGGTAAGTGTGAAACATAGGGGCCCCCGTAGCAGAGCCCCCAGGATCAAAGTCAATTCTGGTAAGATATACATTAAGCCCTGTCAATCACAAGGGTGTCCTTGGAATGTGGCCAAACGCTGACAAGAGGAGTCTCTTCTCCTGCAAAGCTGAGATGAACCCAGTTAAATCTGCACATGAGAAAACCTGCTTTATCCTGCTGGGGGGGCAGGCACACATCAGGACCTCCATATGTACCTGTAGCACATTGTCAAATAACGTCAACCTCTTTTACATTCCACCGAAAGAAGTTATTCTTCCCTCAAGCTAAGAGAAAATTGATTTTCAGCATCATTTAACCACAAAAAAATAAAATAAAATACAACAAATGATAAAGTAGTAATGTGAGGCTGTGGCTCGGGTCGTTGAACTGGTTGTTTTTGCTGCAGTTTCTCTAATAATACTTTTAGTCTTTATATTTTATTTGCAACAATAAAAAAAAGCATCCATTTGATTGTTTTGTACAGTATAAAGAAAAGAAATCATGCCATTTCCTCAGTTAAGTGGGGGAATATATTCTATAAACTAGTGCCAGTCAATACTCAACCTTTCCAACATACATTCTTAAAACATTTATGTTTTTGGTAGAAGATTTTTCCCTTAACATGTCAAAAAAGCAAGCTTACAAAAAATAATGATAACAATTTCAGGTTGGTTGGTTAAAAAAACAAATGTTTGCTTTTGCTTCATGTTGGTGGTCATTATCATAACATTGTATTTATTTACTTAGTTTGTATATATATATATATATATATATATATATATATATATATATATATATATATATATATATATATATATATATATATATATATATATATATATATATATATATATATATATATATATATATATATATATATATATATATATATATATATATATATATATAGGGCTGCACGGTGGCGCAGTGGTTAGCGCTCTTGCCTCACAGCAAGAAGGTTCCTGGTTCAAGTCCTGGCTGGGGGCCTTGAAACAGTGTCACCAATGGGGGACCTTTCTGTGTGGAGTTTGCATGTTCTCCCCGTGCATGCGTGGGTTTTCTCCAGGGACTCCGGCTTCCTCCCACCATCCAAAAACATGCTTCATAGGTTAATTGGTCACTCTAAATTGCCCCTAGGTGTGGATGTGAGTGTGCATGGGTGTGTGATTGTGGCCCCTGCGACAGACTGGCGACCAGTCCAGGGGTGTCCCCCACCTTCGCCCATGAGTAGCCAGGTTAGGCTCCGGCAGCCCCGTGACCCCGAAAGGGATAAAGCGGTTCAGAAAATGAATGAATGAATATATATATATATATATATATATATATATATATATATGTATATATATAGGTCTTTTAATATGAATTAAAAATTAAATCTCACAGTTCAATTAAAGCGATTAACTGTAACAGACTGAAACCCACATTTATTTGAACTAATGTTCAAATGATTTACATTTATTCTTTTGGTCTTTTTTGTTCATTTTATTTGGAAATATTTCAGAATAAGAAACTGTTCACTATGAGACATAATTCTGAATATAATATAAAAACTACTTATCACAATTGAATAATAGTATTTTGACATAAAAGTCAGTTGATGATGCAATTAGATCTGCAGGGTTAAAAGTTAAATGTATCAAACTGGTTTTTTTTAGGGTGGGGGGTGGGGGGTATTTTGATTAACAGTTAAAGCATATATGCTTTTATTGATGAAAAAATAAAAAATAAAAATAACAAAAAAAAAAGATCCATATGGCATTAGAACTACAATTTCAAAAGAGTTTAGAGTCCTTTTTCTGTAAAAAACAAACACATTTCTATTCATTCATTCAAGAATATGGAGGAGGAGAGAAAACCATTAAAAAAAAAGTCTTGGGATATAGGCCCAGCCCTGCCTGTATCAGGACACTGACATCCTGTGAACCAAAGTAGTCTTTTAGAAAAACTCTGCTGTCAACATTTTCGGAAGAATGGTTGCAGATTACTTTGTCACATGACCTTAGTTGTTCGATTTTAGCTAGATTACGCCTTACATTGAAGAGTGGCTTCTGTTTAGAAAAAGGCAGCGGTGGCCATCTTCCCATCCAGACCTCGAGAGACGGCAGAGAACCTTCAGGATTATTCACGGTAAATATGCAGTCAAGATAAAGAAATCCCACCAGAAGAAAAACCAAACAAGAAATGTCTGAGAAACTCTTATTCTGAAACCAGAAAAAAAAAAATCCAGAGGATTCTGAAGCAAAAAAAGGCAGCCTTCCATTGAAATGCAACACTTTACAGAATTGTAGTTGTAGTAGTTGTTATTCAGATGATTCTGACGCTAAGTGTGCGCGGTTATGAAACTAACTTTACATCAATGAGCGAATATGAAACGCCTCTACTACCTGCGTCAGAATCAGCTGTTTTATGTTGACTACGTAAATGGTCAAAAAGTTACATCATGTTAAAGAGCATGTATTATTTAGGTATGACCTCGATGTTAAACAGGAGTAGATCACTGTGGTGCTGGTAGTATCATCATTTGCATCGGTTTTGCTGCAGGACGTGATTTTTCAAAAAAACTTTAAAAAGTGGAAAATCTTCTAAATTTTGACATAGTTCCACACATCCCTGTAGAGTCTACACAAATGACCCCAAAAAGCAGATCCTAAATCTAATTTCACTTTCGGCAGACAGGAAAATTACATGCTGTTTGACTCCCAGCTTGAGTTCATTCAGGCTGCAGTGGAAGTGACAGTTAGCCTATTTACTTTTATTCTGGACTTGTGCTAATTATCTTAACTACACAAGTAATTATCTTTCACATCAAAGGGCCCCGCTCTGAGCCCCGCTGGTACCCCCCCCAACCAAGCAGCCAGCCTCCGACACGCCACCACCATCACGTTTCCGGAGCCAGCTGAATCATGACATTAGCGGATAATTAGGCGATCGCCTGAATGGGTTTGATGGGGGCAACATGTGACGAGGAGGCGTCTGCCAGATGAGCTGCTGGAAAACAATCCAGCGATATCAGAGCCAGATTAACAGTATCTTCTCAATCTCAACTGACGCCTGCATAGCTTTTCACAGATTAGCAGTAAATAGATGACATTCCCGCGGGATTATTGATTTTCTTTTCTTTCTCGCCTTGGGCTTTATCTTTCATCTCAGTCTTTTCCTGGTCCGAGATCACTTTGATCACTGGTGCCGTTCAAAAGGTCCGTGACTCGATGGCACTTCCTGGGCTGCACCATCGCCGCGAAAAAGACAACAATCAGATCATTAGGCATCCGACGCAGGGCTTTCGTTAACAGCAAAACAGATTGTCCCTGCAGAAAACATGTGACTGCAAAGGGAAATTTACATCAGCTGCATTTAAATCCCTTTGAAGTTGTTTGTTTTGCTCACCTTGGAAACACTATTTCCACTTTCTCCTCTGTGCTAAGAAAGAAACACTCCCCATAAATATTAATCTGCCTTGGGCTCTGAGCTATCCCGGCCCGGTATTTTAAACACGGCCACTGGAGATCGGGCCTATCGGGGACCGGCTGAGAGGAGGAACTGAGGGGGAATTAAACAGAAGGAAGAGATGAAGGAGAGGGGATCATGTTCATTTGTGTGAGGTGTTCAACTCAGGAGGACAGGGCACGGTTTTCTTTCCTAAAGTCGCCCTAAAGTTGCGTCCTCTTCAGTTAAGAAGTGAATCTTTATTGGAGAATTTCAGGTCATCAGACCCTCAAACCAGAATGAGTCGCATGTAAGGACTTGGCAGCAAAGATACCCGGATATTTTCAATATTATGTTCAATCTTAAGGGGTCATCATCAACATAAAGTGATTTAATAAAAATATAAATTTTTGATAAAAAGGTTAAAATTTTTGGCATGTTTGTGCAACTGTTAAACTTCACAATAATCAAGCAGTTTTTCTCTTAAATTCAAAACATTTTTATTTTTTCTATTTAAATATAATATTCTGGTTCCATAATGTCCATACTTTGGTTTAAAACAATAAAATGTCTTTAATGTGAATGTAAATGAAGGAAGATTAATTGGAACAATGACAAATGTTTTTGTAATATTTATATTTAATTGATTTAAGTAGCATTTTAGTAGCAATAATACTTTTAAATTCCTCATAAGTGTATTGTCTACAAAATGGTGCCCAGGCGAGCTAGATGCTAACATGTCGCAGCAAATGTTAGCATCATGCGAACATGTCGCAGCATACTGTAAACTTCATTTTCTAACAACTGTGTTTTGAATATTTTTTATTGTTGTAAATTTTTAGATTTGAGATAAATAAATTAGATGTTGATACACAGTCATTCACTGATTTTATGACATTTAGCAGCAACAACATCTGTCTTGTCTACAAAATATACCACAGAAACATTGTTGACTTCCCAATGTAAAATGACCAGAAAAACAGAAATTTTACACTAATAACTCTGCTTTGTTGCTGTAATTTTTTATTTAATTACTTTAAATACTGAACTTATTCAACTAAATTTTACCAACTCAAACTAGCTTGGTGCAAACATGACATAGCTAAGCTTGATCTTCATAACCTTTTTTCTGACAGCTCTGTTTCGACACTTTCTTCAAAAATGCTGTAAATATTTGAATTTGTGATAAATAAATGAGATGTTGATAGTCAAGGTCATTGTTTTTACGAACAAGAGGAATAACATCAATTAAAGTTTCCCTTTACAAAATGGTGTTTAGGCTGTCTTGATGCTAACATGACATTGCATAGCATTATCTTCATGACTGTCATGAAAGCAGTTTTTTGATTACTCTGTCTTCATAAAATATATGTTTTATTGTTGTAAATATTTAAACGTGTGATAAATACATGATATGTTGATACTCTGAATCACTGGTGTCCCAATCATGGGACATCAACAAGCCTTATTTTACAAAACAGCTTCCAGGCCATCTTGATAGCAATATGGCGTAGATCAGCGTAATCTTCTGCATTTTGTCATAAAGCCATTTTCACAATCAAAATCTTACATATTTTTGCAATAACACCTATGATCCACATTAAGTAGCATTGTTAACATCTTTCTTCCAGTTTGAGAAAACAAACAAAAAAAAAATCTCACCAATAAGCTGTTATGAAAGAATCAATATAGGGTTTGACCTTTGACCCTGGTACCACTTTTTAACATCTATTTAAATTAGCAAAATATTGGCATGTGTTGTAAATAACACCAATGGAAAAAAAATAGAAATATATAGGGACAAGTATTTTTCAGAAATTATTTATATTATCAAATGATAATTTTGCTGGAATTTTTCACATTTATGGAATCTAGTATTTTTCTGTTTTTTTTCCTTGTTTGAAATTTTACTTACTTTAAGTTATAACATACGGGTAACGTGCAATTCTCAATTGACAGTTCAATTTTCAATTTTAAAATGGAATTTGCAAAATTCAATATTAAAAAATTACAATTCAATCTTACGTTTTTAAAATAAACATTTTACATCAAAAAGTCCATTGCATTTTCAATTGACATAGGTTTTTGGTGCCAAAACAAAAAATGAAAATGAATTTTGCAATTCTATAATAGAAACAAAGAGGAAATAGCCAGAAATGCAATTTTGAGACACTTTTACTTGTCCTCCATCATAAGAAAAGAACTTGTTTAAAAACACCAAAAACGTAATTTTCACCAGGAGTGGGTCTTTAAATCTATTCTAGGTGGGGTTGGGGCCCACCTGTTTGGCTTCCCAACCCTTAGGGCTCTCTACCTCGAGGTTACCTCAACACCCTGCTCCTCCACCCTAATGAGTCCAACTTAACTCAGCCAAAGTCATCTGATGACACTGATGGGGGGAGATTGATATTCACGCTTGACTCACCGTCCTCTCCACTTGACTGCCGTGTTTCCCTCCCCACACAATTAGTATCTGCCGGAGACAGACAGACAAGCGGGCGGAGAGAGGGACGGAGTCTGATTTCTGCAGAGTGTTTGTGAGACTCCATTAGCAGCAATTGTTTATGAAGATGGGAGATGTCTTTCAAAGTGGCTTGAAGGTGGCGGTCTATATCACAACGCCATTACGAGCTCATTTAATCCCCATAAAACGCTTCTACCTCTCTGAATGTCAGGGGCTCTGGATAACAGAGGCTCCATTGGCTTAAGCAGAGCGCATATTTAACAGATATGAGCCAAATTTACATCCAAGACTTGCCTCGCTTTAGACGGTTAGCTTATCAATGAAGCAACAGATAGCCTGTTTGCTAACTTTCTATCGAAAGATTAGCATGTAAACAAATCAAACTTCTTCACTTCCTGCCTGGACTCTGAATGAGAGGAAGTGGAAGCAGAGGTAGTGGCGGTCGCAGATTCGCAGAGGAGAAAGCCACCAAACCTGAAGTCTTCCATCTGAGTTAGCTTTAATTGACATTGCCTCTAATCTGTGCAAGTGTCGTTTGAACACACCGGTAAAAGAAAAAAAAAAAAGCTCCAAACTCTAAAGGCTGCACTGATTTTCACAGGTGAATAGTCTGTTCAAGTCCTGACCAAAGCAGAAGGGAGAGGTTTTTTGTGGTGCAACAGCGCCCCTCTGTGGACATTTACAAAAGTAACAACTGTTTCTTTAAACAAACTCTTTTTTTTTTTTTTTTTTTTTAGTCTTCATCTCTTATTTGGTTACAAACTCGTATGACAACAGTATTCCATCTTTATATAACGAGTCATAAACAAAAACACACTATTGTTATACCAGTCAGATAAAAATAAAGATGTCTTATGAACAGGTATAACCTTTGTTATTTCATAAAAGTGCATTATAGGAGGAAGAGTATAGAGCATTTTCCCAAATACTGGTGCTTGCTAATAAATGTTTGACAGTTTCAGTGGTATTTTGGACAGTTCATAGTCATATCTTAACTTAACATTCCATTTTTCCGGCCCTCTAAAAGAGCTTATTTGGGAAATGATGTCACATTCTTTTAACCAGTTTATTGTAATGGCTGCCATTTGTGATTCATAGTAAATCGAAGTACTTCAAACTAAGTACGTGTTATTTTTAAAAACAAACTTCAAAAGAATGGAAATAGAACTTGATGACATTTGGAGATATTCCTTAACCAGACTTGGTAATTAGTTTTAACAAAAGGTATATTTAACAAAACTTCTGCTTTCTTCTTTTCCTTTCAGCTTTTCCCTTCAGGGGTCGCCACAGTGAATCAGCTTCCTCCATCTTACGCTGTCACACCTGACACTTTTCTCCACCCATTCCAACCTGCCTGCACTCACTTCTTCACTTCTTTTCCACACTCTCCATTACTTTGGACTGTTGACCACTAGATTCATCAAATCCTCCACCTTCTTTTTCTCTTCTCCCTCTAACCTAACTCTTCCACTTGGGTTTCTCTCATTCACACACATGAACTCCGTCTTGCTGCGGCTAACCTTCGTTCCTCTCCTTTCCAGGGAAAACCTCCACCACTCTAGCTTCTCCTTCACCTATTCCCTGCTCTTGCTACAAATCACAATATCGTCTGCAAACATTTTAGTCCATTCCTGTCTAACCTCATCTGTCAGCCTGTCCATCACCATTGCAAACAGGAAGGGGCTCAGAGCTGATCCCTGATGTAATCCCACCTCCACCTTGAACTCCTGTCACTCCTACAGCACACATCACCACTGTCTTACAGCCCTCAGTCTCTGACCTTCTCTCTGTTCTCTATCAACATCCTCAAAGCAAATACTGCATCTGTTGAGCTCTCTTGGCATGAAACCAAACTGCTGCTCACAAATGTTCACTCTGCTCTTAGTCCAGCTTCAGCTACTCTTTCCCATACCTTCATTCCCATACCTTCATTCCCATACCTTCATTGTACGGCTCATCAGCTTTCTTCCTCTGTAGTTACTACAACTCTGCACATCTCCCTTATTCTTAAAAATAGGCCCCATCACACGTCTCCTCCATTCCTCAGGCATCTTTTCACCACCTAAGATCCTGTTAAACAACCCAGTCTAAAACTCCACTGCTGTCTCTCCAAGACACATCCATACCTCCACAGGTTTATCATCAGGACCAAGTGTCTCTCTACTCTTCATCCTCTTCAATGCTTCCCTCTCTTCACTCTTACTAATGTTTGTTACTTCCTGCTCCACAACAGTCTCATCTTCTATCCCATTTTCTTCATTCATCAACTCTTCAAAGTATTCTTAACATCTTTATATTACACTACTGACATCTGTCAACACATTACCATTCCTATCCTTAATTATCCTAACCTGCTGCATGTCCTTCCCATCTATCTCTCTGCCTTGCTAATCTGTATAGGTCAGTCTGATCTCTCTTTACTACCCAACCTAGCATACAAGTCATCATAAGGCCCTTGTTTGACCTTTGAACCTCTACTTTCATCTTACGCTGCATCTCCCTGTACTCAGATAGCCTCTTACTCTGTATACATTCCTGCAGCCCCTTATTCCACCACCAAATCTTCTGATCAACTCTTTCCTGATGACACACCAATACACTCCTTCCCATCTCCCTGATTACATTAGCTGTAGAAAATCACAAGGACCAGTTTTCGTTTGTAGCCGATACTAAATGTGCTTTAAAAAAATCAAGATGGCAGCCTCATCCCAAGGTCAAAGGTCAATGAAACTTCTGAGGTGGTTGTAGACTCTGGCTGGATACGTTTCTGAAATTTTGTGAAAATCTGAAGAACCAAAGAGTCGTATTCCCATATGGTGGAAACGCGTGTAAATCGCCAGATTCCACACTTTGCTACAAAATGGCCACCAAGCCGTGGGTTGTGCATGTAGCCATCCCACAATAATGTCAAAAGTTTCCTTGGATATCCCTGACATGGTTTTTGTGTTTTGGTTTTGTTTGTTTATTTTAAAATGGGAAGGGGGGGGGGGGGGGGGGGGTGGAGGTGGGGGGGTTATCCACTATGTCAAAAATTCCTTTTCAGTTTTTACTACCTGTGAGCAAATGTTCCCAACTGCGAACACAATGTTTCTTGCAGTCAGGGACTACTGCTTCGGGCCATAACTAGCTATGCCTCTGAGTTGCACCAATATGATCTGACTTAAAGGGTTTTGTATCTTTTTTTGTAATATTTAAGCTTCTATAAACGAATAACAAATCTGTTAATTCATTTGTTTTAGATATGTGATGGTGGAAACATCAAAAAATAATTGGAATCTTGGTTTAAAATCTATTTTAAACTCTGTCGATATAGAAAAACACAAAAATATTCACATTTGTATTTTTATTTATATTTTGGTAGAAAAAAAACAGTCCTGGTATTTTTTGTTGCCCCATTTAAAAACCCTTCCCACTCACTAAAGTACAAAAGGAAATATCCAAAAACTACCCCATGCTACCCAGAATATATGGACAACCGTTTGGAAAAGAAAAAGGAAAAAAAAAGGAACGACTACATCTACAAAAAAAATATTAAAAAAAAAAAATGTTATATTAAAAAAGGCAACTATCCAGTACAAAATGTGACACTTCATCACATTAATTTCTTTTGTGGTATATAAAGTACTGTGAATACTTTACAATAAGTTAACGCAGGCACATTTCTTTACCACTATAGAAAAATCAGGTAACAGTCAAATGTTTTACATAAAAACAAACTAATGTTTAGTTGGGTTTTTTTTGTCTTTTTCTTAACATTTCTTTCATTTTTAGATCAATTCTGACTAAACAGACAGAAAAAAAAAACACTTCTGGGTAGCACTATTTTTGGTTTCGTCAGAACAAGCTCCGCCTCCACATTGTTCGGCTGCATGCCTCTGAGATGCACACATTGAATATTCAAATCATATAAATATATATAGACAAAAATATACTAAGACTATTCTCAATACAAATGATTAATGCCAAAAAGGAAAGGTTATAATATAAACTTCAATAACTTAACGGTATAAAAGAAAAACGAAAAAAAAAGCAGCGCTTTCATACTTTGCAAAAACACCAAATTTCTTTTCCGCTGAGGTTAGCCGAATATTGTTTCCCTCTTAGTTCTTGGTCACACGGCACAGGTAAACCACACGTTTGTGCCAAGAAGTATAAATACTACTGAAGGACCTGTACAGTACCCATAAATGTCCACACTACAAAATAAGTTAGTGTCACACCACTATACAGATTCATTACAGCTTAAATACAAAAAACCCCCAAAAAGAAATGAAGCCGCCTTGAAAATACAATTCATTTTTCTGAGGATTTCTTAAAAAATGACTGAAATGAGTAAAAATACATAATAGTTGGCTTCTTGATAGCTCTGACTGATTTAATGAGGAAAAAAAACAACCTTTATGTTTTGAAATTATGAAAAGTCACAGTTGTAGTTGTTGTTGTGAAAACTTTTCTGAACACAGTGACCAACCCGGAGCTGTGGGGGGAGGGGATTTAGACACATTCATTCCACGTTGGAGGAGGTGCCCAGGAAATGTTAGAGCTTCCCGTGTGCGGAGGGAGGGGGGCTGTGGGGGCATCGTCAGTCCACGTCGCTGAGGTCACTGACAGGCTCGTCCTGCACGATACTCAGGTGGTTCATGGCGCGGCTGAAGGCGATCTGCACGGCCTTTCGAATGCTGGATGTGCGTCCTTCCATCATCTTGATTTTGTCAATGGTCTTGTCCATCCCCAGAGGAACCATCTTGGATCTAGGAAGCCATTGCCTGAAGAGAAGACAAACAAAAACTGCCTTAAACAAACTACTAGCTGAACAAATAGTTGCAGGATTTCCAGTCATGATTATCCTTCTAACAATAACTCAGATGAAGCATACTAAGCCAACACAGTCCTTTTGGGGTGCATGGATCCAATATAGGAAGTGATGACAACAGTACTGCAGACATGAGGAGCAAATCCAGCTGTGTATGGGGCAGCGTCCCGAATGCTACGTTCACATAGAATGCAAATTCGCAGCCACCGCCTCTGTTTGGATGCAGATCAAAGTTGCTGCTTGTCTGAAAGGATGTTCATTAACCTGACCACACAAGTGGGACCTCAGTTTGACGACTTGTTGTCCCACTTTTAATCTGAGGAAGGAAAAATAAGACTAAAACTAGAGGACTTTCATTTTATCGTCACCACACAAATAAAAATATAACAAAGTTCTGAGGGAGAAAAGTCAGCCTCTCCTCCATGTTTGTTTTGGACTCCACCCTTCAACTCGTCACAGGCCAAATCTAAGATCGTGATTGGTTGATAATGGGGCAAATGTTCGCCGAAGTTCAGATTTTTGAACTCTAGAAACATGGTGCTAGCATCAGAATTGTTGCTGCCCTGCCAGAAATGCACTGCTGCTGGAGTGTTGCTCCCTGCCCGGCTCAAAACACACCGCAGGACCTCTGAATGTGTAGACGTTGGAGAAAAGAGAGCATCCCGAGTGTAAGATTGTTTTAATGTGATTTTATATTTGCAGCTGTGATGTATCAAGTGTGACATCTATAGACAATAGTTTCCTTCAGGCTCCGACCAAATAAAGTCAGTTCAGTCATCATTTTCGTTTCCTGATACGGATGCTGCCATGTTGGAGCCAGGAATTGTCGGTAAGCAGTGATTGGTCCAGGTTGGTCTGAGTCAACGTTTCTATGGCAACAACTCTCATTAATCAGGAGTCAGCTTGTTGGAGGTCCACACCCCTACCACTTGAGAGCGGCCCCACAAAAAATCTGTCAATCAAATGTTTCCAACATTTGACATGACATCACATATTTTTTCAGAGGCATCTGATTGGTCAATTTATAACAAAGAGAAAAAAAGGTAAAAAATTGGATAATTAAAAACATTTTAACAAAGGTTTCAGAGCAAGAATGGCTATTCTGACAAATAGAATGACTGAGTAATAGTTGTTTATTTCTCAATAGAGGTCTGAGGGCTTTTACCTTCTTGTTTGGAACGCGAAGGGGGACAGGTCACTCAGTCCAGTTCTCTTATACAGTAAAGAAGTGGTAGGGCATAGAAATTCTTTGGCAGGGTCTCAGAACTTACCAGCTGCGTTTATTGTCGAAGAACAGGACGAGGTAGAGCTTCTCTTCGGCCTTGTACTGCATCTGCTCTCCGATGCGCAGCACGTCCATGGGGGGAGTGGGGATGGAAACCCCGTTGTGCTGACAGCCAACACGAGGCATGTGGGGGTCGATAATCTATTCGCACCAGGGGAAGGCAGGAGGGACAAGTTAGATGCACAAGACACAACAAAACGGTAGCTGGTTGATCACAGTGAAATGCTGCCCTCTGAAGGAGAATCAGAGTTCAGAGACAATTAAAAGAAAAGACGGCCATGTTTTCTCTGCAGCACACACTCACCAGGGCGGGATAGGAGGGGTATCCACTACATTTGGCCCAAACTAGCTTTAGGGGTTCCAATGCAACGGTTGCAGCACTAGCAGGCATCCAAATATTGCTGTTGCCAACCTCTATGGAAGCGGGGAACAACACCAAACAAGTTATGAGTGCGTTCAGACAAACAGGAGCAGAAACACGCCTGGCTTTGGTAATAAGACAGTAAAAGATTGACGTGGCGCTTTCTCCGGCAGTTTAAGGGTCTTTAATTTACCACAGGTTGGCTTCAATGAAGCAGTTAAAGTTTCATCAATGGAAACAGAATAAACCTCAGCTCACTTTGCAGCGTTTTTTATTTTTAGTACATTTGCAACAATTTCAAAAACACTTTTTCAACATCGTCATTATCAGATGTTTTTCAGAGAATTCTTTAGGAAGAAAACTGATTTAATCCATTTTGAAATAAGGCTGTGACATTATAAAATGTGGAAGAAGTGAGGAACTGTGAATACTTTACGGATGCACTGCAATAAAAAAAGAAAAAAGAAGGGTTGTACTAAAAAAGCTTTCAAAGTAAATTATTAAAGCTAATTGTGAAGTACTAAGATACACTCAAATCCCGAGGACTTCAAAGGATTAAACTGAAAGCAGATGTGCAACTTTATTAACCTTCAAATGAAAAGCAAAACAACAGCTTGTTAGTTATTGTTTTAAACACCAAACATGCCTTTTGTTTTTACTGTGGAATTATTACCTGCTGCAATCCGCGCAGCTTTTGCAAAGTTCCCCGTTTCGATGCAGGCGATGAGTTCGCTTTTATCATCCACCGTGTGCCTGCGGACCAAAGCGGGTTTGCCCTTCCCGCATTTTGGAAGACTGGAAATGGTGCTGGAAGCGAAGGAAGAATAAACAAGTCCGAACATCTGCTGCCCTCATGTGGAACAAAGAGGGTTGGCCGCGCATTGCCGCATTACCTTCCTAGCAGACTGTTGCATGAAGATATGGAGGACTCGGAGGCACAGCGTCTGCGCGGTTCCACGGCTCTGCTGTTCTGCTCCGGCCTTTTCTCCTTCTCCACAAATGGTCTGGGCAGAGCTGAAAGCGGATGAAGGAAGAATCTTTAGCCAAACACTCAACAATTTCAAAATAAAAGACTGAATTGAGCTAATGTCGGTAATGATGTCATCGTCTGTTCAAACGGATCAAGATTCATTAGATAGAAGGGATCTGAGGTTTGCAGAGTCTTTTATTTGGAGCAGAATCTTTATTTGTTTATTTATTTTCATTATTCTTTTAATCTGGGAAGCACAAGAAGAAAACGTATTCATACATTTATTGCTACGAACATTTTGAAGTTAAAACTGCAACAGGAAATGAATTAGAAAAAAAACCCAAATCAATGAAACAATACATAATTAATCTTTACTTAGAAGATTAATGAAATTCCTAAATTACTTTTCCTATGAAGTCATTTTAAGTTGTTCTCTTTAGAAAAAAAATAAATGTTTGATCCATGAATTAATCCTTTTCTCAATACAAGATCTCCATTTGTCCAGTTTCTTTCAATAGCTGTGTGAAATGTATTTTTTTATAATAAATACATAATTGTAAATTGATTGAATTACTGTAAAAAGGGACATCAAGAATGAAGAGTCTGGTATCCTTTGAGAATTAGATCAAGTGTGTGGAATTTTAATCATTGCTTAAAACATTCCAACATAAAAAAATATTTTCTAGTAAATTTGCTTTTCATTTTTTGTGTTTATTTATGCATATGTTTGTTTGTTTATTTAGCACAGGTTTTATTGTTACAATAGGGGTTATGTAAATTCAGACAAGGAGTGCATTTGTAAAAACCTCTTTTGTATTTGAGGCTAAACTTTACTTTTTTTCATGTGCATTTCTCTTTTGGATCGGATGGAAGAAAAAGATATACAGAAAGTAAAGATGTTGGAAGATGATTCATAAATAAGAAGGAGTTCAATTTACTATTTTAAAATTCAAACCAAAAAGCATTGCAAGAGAAAAACAAAACTTTTTTTAATCAGACGGAAGAGAGAAGGGAGATGAATATAAGAAGCAAGGACGTCGAAGGATAATTAAGAAATAGAAGGGGTTTTTTTGAAATTCAAAAATATGTCAGACATTGTGAAAAAAAAAATAGAAAAGGGAATTACAAATGAACAAAAGTGGTTTTGTTTTTGTAACAATGTTCCCCCTTCAGAGAGTGAAACCTCAGACAGATCATTTTTGAAACCCACAGACATGAAACGAATGAACTCCACCTTTACGATGACGATTTTCAGCAGGAAATAAGCACAAAGTAAAACTGAAAACGACTGAGCGGTTTGTGTTGATGCGCCTCATTAAGGTGTTGCTCAAACTTTCAAACAGCCGAAGAACAACAGGAGAAAAGCCGGCTGGGTGGAGGATGTGGCGACTTTTCAAAGGTTTACACGACAGAGAGAAGCAAAAAGCAGAAAATAGCAGATGGTACCTCGCTGCTCGTCTGTGACTGGTGAGGAGGAAGCTTGTAGAAGTGAACTTCCCGTGTCTCTGATCTGAAAGCACTTCTGTTTTCTTCCACTTCCTTTCTGCTGATTTCATTTTGAGCTTCTAGGTTGGAGATTTGACTATAACACTTATTAAAAGTTTAGCTTCCATTTTTAGAAATTCTTCTCACAGCTTGAAGTATGTTTGAAAGGGTTCCTACACGTTTTTTCAAGTTAAATTTCAGACTTTAAGACCTTTTTGAGACCGTCCATATGAGAAATTAAAACCAATTTCTCTGCCTAATTCTAAGCCAACTGAAAAGAAAAAAGGAAATCCTTAAATTTAAGAAAAATTACTTGTCAGTAACAGAATAACTTGATGAATACCAGTACAAATTTCAGTATTTAAATTACAAATACTAGACTACAGAAACCCTTATTTCTTCATTACTCGCGGTTTGATGCAGTGGAACCATTATAGATGACTAAAAAACAAATGTGTGTGAACAGTGGCTCTGACATTGTCTCTTGTTTAAATGAAACAAAACGGATACTGATAAAACAAAGAGTTACTCACGTATGCATGCTAAGGCAGAGTTGGAGATTGGTCAAAGTAATAAATATGGACGTCGGTGAATTTGCAGAGGCATTAAGCAACTGGAGATATTTTAATTACTTCCAATTTGTTGAAAGCAAAGGCAAAAAAAAAATGTATTTAAGTGCAAATTCTGTTCTGGAGATGAACTGCTTTTCACTGCCGTAGTGCCAATGAGCAACCTGTCAACACACTACATAGGCTACTATGCAATGTACATTTTCTCATGTTCATGAGATGGTGCTAAAAATCCTAATTGTCCTTGTGTAGCCTCTGTTTTTATTTTGATGGTATCTTGTTGGTGCTAACTGTCTTCCCTTTGATTATTTGTATGTGCGTGCAAAAAAGTAATGAATTCCTTATTAAATTGAAGAATGAGTAAAGCCATTTCATTACTATTTCATCCGGTAAATAAAGTAGAGTAATATATTACTTTTACAAAGTAATCTATCCAACATGATATCTTGTTTACTTGTTTGTTTGTACACTTATTTAACATATTTAATTTACACTTGATAATCTTGCAAGAAAAACAAGGAATCTGGAAAACTTCCCCTGCATTGTTCAGTACCAGGTATTTATCTCTGAGTCACACTAGTTGAAATTTTGGCTAAAGATGTCCTGCATCCAGTTTAGGTCAGTGAATCGGATCGATCAAAATGAACCAAAATTGACTAAAAATTGTATAAGCAAATTACAAATTATGATATGAATTTAATTGTTGCTAAAAATGAATTGTGACAGTCCTAATGCAGATAAATGCCGTTCCGAATAAATCGAGATCTTGGGAGGCCGTGGTGTAGCGGTAGGGTGGTCAACCCCTGATCAGAAGATTGCAGGTTTGATTCCCCCCTTGTCTGCCCGTGTGTCGAAGTGTGCTTAGGCAAGACACTGAACCACACATTGCCTCTGATGGAATGTTGGCGCCAGTGTTTGGCAGCGGAGCCACCATCGGTGTGTGAATGTGTGTGTATGAATTTGTGAATGGCATCGTGACTGTAAGTACTTTTGGCCTTCAATGAAGGTAGAAAAGCGCTCTACAAGTATACGCCATTCACAATTTTTACTGTTATCAGAGATGGGATCAAGTCATTGTTTTGCAAGTCACAAGTAAGTCTCAAGTCTTTGTTCTTAAGTCCCAAATCGAGTCACAAGTCCTACCGTTGAATATTTCAAGTTATTTCAATGATAGAGTAGATTCAAGATTCAATACACTTTATTAATCCCAAGAGAAATTTTTTGGACAATACATACAAGTCATATTGCCCAGTGGTGGGCAGCAGCCGCACAGGCAGGCGGTGCTATTTCGCCCAGAGTTTTCTTCTAATCCTCTACTAATTTCAGCTTGTACATCTTCATCATCACCTGGAATATTCCTCTTGAACCATCTTCCCTGTATTGTTCTTTTTTTAATAACTTTTTCAAATATAAATGAGTTTCTTTGCTGAATGTTTCACTTTTACCATTGCATTCAGTTTTATCTTGAGTTATCAATCCCAATAGTATTCAGAAAACTGTATGAATCCTTTCTAGTTTTTCTTGTCCCGGTGCAAACTAACCAACATCCAACTTGCACAGCGCTTGACTGTGAATGAATTGACTGTCCTCAGACAATAAATCAACATACTCTGTGGGACGCGTGTGCTCAGTGTGTTTGTTTATGGAAAAGCGGCAGAATTAACGGATAACATGAGGGGAGAGAGGGAAGTAAATTATATTTTGTGGTAATGATAGGACTGTAAAGAACACAAATGCTAAAATGATGACATGAAGTGCTGCCTGCTTCGCAGTTTTAGCTCCACCAGCCTGCAGTTGCTTTTTACGAGTGTTAAAGCATAAAGACCAAACACACAGCCTTTTTAAATCAGCGGTTTGCATACAGCGTGATGGTCCATCAGCACAATTTTTAAGACCAAGATATCAAAATTTAAGAACTTTTTAATGCTTTTTAAGGCCTTATTTCCAAATTCTAGGCTTTTAAGACTTTTTTACAACACCGCAGGAACCCTGATTTGAAATCATGTCTTAGAACTTTCTAGATTGAGAATGTAGAACTTTTGCACTTAGAAAGCCTGGAAGACTCCATTAAAATGGGAGGGAAAAATGCAACATGATACTTTGGTTTACTTCCATGCTGCTGTGAAGGAGAGTGGACTGAACCATCTGCAAAGGTTCCACTGTTGCGGCACGTATTTGATTGGAGATGGTATGCCCCAAATGCAGAACCTTCCTTTCAATCAGACATGAACTCATTGAATCAGTTGCGTTCCTTGCTTCAATTTCAGTTCTATAGTCTAGTGAAGAGTTTCACTGCCAAACGACAGGTTCAGTTTGATTCACTGGTTCAGTTTGATTCACTGGTTCAGTTTGATTCACCGGTTAAATTTTAATCTGATTAACTGGTTTAGTTGGATTTAGATTCACTGGTTCAATATGAATCAGATTCAATGGTTCTGTTTGATTCAGATTCAGTAGTTCAGTTTGAATCCCATTCACTTGTCCAGTTTGATCCAGATTCACTGTTTCAATTTAAATATGATTCATAGGTTCCATTTGAATCTGATTCACTAGCTGTTTAATCTTGGTTTTGAAAAGTGGAATTTTATCAATAAATGTTATAACTTATCCATGAAAACTAATTAAAAAAATAAATACCAATAATAAAAGCTAAAAGAAGACTCTTTATCATTTTGAATTATAGATTTGAACAATCAACTTTGCGTGTTTTTAAAGTTCTGTTTGATTATTCCAGTTTTTTAAAACCAAGCCCTACTCTGGTTAACTGAATTGTTTGTGCTTTCAGACAGTAGCAAACCACAACAGGGTTCACTTGTTTGGTTCTCACCACAGTCAAGTTATCAAACTAGTTTAAAAGACGTTTCATTTTCCAAGGAGACTCATTGATTAGGACTAAACTATCCAGGGTAAAAGCATTCACTGCCTGACGTAGAAAAGGTTTAAAGTTTTGTCAAATCTGCTTTTATGTTAATTACATTCTTAAATAATCAAATGAGAAACTATTTTGCTGAAAACTTTTTTTTCTGCAGTCAAAAAGAGAGTTCACATACAGCCATGCTTGAACAATTGCTGTTGTGACAAACACCAAACCGCTTCACTTATGTGACAAACTTGTTGTGACGTTGACCACATTTCAAAATAAAAAGCCATCGTGACATCAGGCGGGTACAAAAATGAAAACAGTGTATGCGTGTGGTCATCTTACCACTGTTGAGCTTCTTCACGGGAGCCTTCGTCTCCTCTTCGTTCTCAGCCTGCCCTTCCTCGTCATCTTCTCTGCTGTCGCTGCGTTTTCTCTTCTTGCTGTGAAGCAGCGTCTCCAGCCGCGGAATGACCACCGACAGGATAGACTTGGAGCTCAGAGGCTCGCTCTCTTCCTCCTCTTCCCTATCATTGTCTTTCCCATCCACCCTGTCCGAATCCTCCCCTCCGCTCTTGGAGGAAACCTGGGGGGTGGTGGTTTTGGACTTTCGAAAGAGAACAGAAGTCCGCCGGTTGACCGTGCCCGTGGGCTCGGCCAGCGTGGAGGTGGCGATCACGCTCACGTCTGCGTCCAGCACCGCCATCTCCGTGTGGGAGTGGCCGTTGAGGCGCGGAGCAAAGGACAGCAGGTCTGGTAACTCTGCGTCCAGCTTGGCACGTTTGCTGTGGGCCTTGTCCTCGCGGTTTGGGGCAGCATCGATTGGTTTGAGGGTCGGGGGTCCGGGGTCTGAATCCGAGTGGATGAGAGGGGGCGCGGCATCTGATGGCTCCAGTTTAGGAGGGAGGGACTTGTCTGCTGTTGAGAGGAAACAAGGAAATTTTTCAAAGACCCACTCCGTGCATCTTGAAGTCTTTTGTCAAAGTTTTTCTAGAGGTCTTTAAATTAACGCCATTTTACACCAAAATCAAAAAACCTGTGTCGTTTTCTAGGATATTTAACCCTTTAACACCACAGCTTTAGCTCCAGTGTTTACATTCTTTCAACTACGGTACCTCATCAACCGTTTGAGCAATGAATGTAATTCCAGCGGAGAAAAGCGGCTCTGCACTGATATGCAACATTTTACGTTAAAAACGTGTTGTTCATCGGTGTAAAGCTGTTTTTCTCCACATCAGATTAGCTGATTCACAGAGATCGCATAAATGGTCAAGGAGTTACAGTACTTCAAAGAGCGTGAGTTATTTATGTGTCGCTGCCAAATATCTGATGTTAAAGGACAACTTTATGCCGCAAAGTAATCTCACTTTTTGACTTTTTATTGAATTTGTGGAAAAGTTTATTTCACTTATCAGGGAAGGGCTTCTTGTGAGCGGTAAGTTTCTGATAAATGGAGCATTTATTTTGTTACTTGGAAAAAAAAAACAATAAATCTTTAGTTTTTTTACACCTGGGGATAAAAAAATCTTTGAAGTTCAGGCAGAACATTTAACCTTTGGATAAATCAAGAACAATTTCATTCTCTGGTTTTAAAGTTAATGGCTCAGGTTTTTTGTTTTGGGTGGAACCAATTAATAAAGAACAAAAAAAATTTTTTTTCTTATCAAAAAAAAGAAAACAGTGGCGAAACTTGTCCTCATGGGTTCTCCAGGATTGAATAAATGCATAATAGTTAAATATTTATTTCCTGGGTTACTGCAACTACTTTTACTCGACTTTTTGGATCCTTTGGTTACATTTGATGTGTCTCCATTGTAAGCCACTTGTGTCCTGTGATGAATTTCTGATTTTTTGAGTGCTTTTGCGTTTTTCTCATCTTCTTAAAACACTATGCATCATTCGGCACATCTGCAGTGGAGTTTGACTGACTGAATAAGGAGGAAGTTACAAAAGTAAGAGCTGCACATCTATAGAGACGTGAATGATGTGGCGCGTAGACACATTTGGAGGTTTGTTTTTCTAGGATGAAGTCTAAATCATAGCAGGGCTCTCTTATCTTTATTAGGCACTTCAGTTTGCTGAAAAATCAATTTCTCAGATCATTTTATTTTAAAATGTTGGTCTAATTTGGATTAAAACAGTTTTTTAAACTCATTCCCTACAGTTTTCAGGAAATCTTTTTTTTTTAAATAAAAGATCAAAAAACAGTAAAAAAATAATAATTTGATGAAAGGAGTTTGGAATCTGGTCCAATCAGAAACAAAGATGGAAGGATTTTGGGGGAAAACTGGTTTGTTCTGCTTTATGGAACCAAAAAAGGCAGAATGACGGACAGAAGAGAGGGTAACCAGGGGGTTGGTGTGCAGGTAGAGGGGTGCAGCTCTAGCTGGCTCCAGCAGAAACAGTGAGCCCTGTCAGGTGAAATTAGCTTACATTAAGATGGAGCGATCCAACACTTCCAGAGAACTCCAAGTGTTCTGCTGAGTATCTTTGTTCTGTTCTGAAGCTTTTGGAGGAAACCAAAGGTCAAAGTTCAGGGTGGAAAGTCAAAGCAACATGTCACTTGTTGACTTTAATGTTTGTGTGTCATGTGACCAGAAAAGAATGGCACCTTTGCATTTTTGACATATCTTATGCTCTTATTCTGAAGGAAACGGGTTGTTCAGCCCTGTTCTAGATGGTACAACCTTAAAATCGGGAAACCTTGAAACACACCTTCATCCTCTGGAAAATGCCCGTTGGACTTGGGCTTCTCGTCTTTGGGTTTCTCCGGTTCTGGAAGCGTGGGAGCCGATGACGACGACATTGGTGCCACTGAGGAGCAGTGATGACTTGACGGCACCACTTTCTTCAGGCTTATTTCGTTGCGCACGTCGTTGATGGTCTTCTTGAGAAGCTTGAGGCGTTTGCTGCGCGACGGGCTGGACTTCATGGCCCAGGTGAGGTCAAACTTCTCCAGGAGCTGCTGTAGCTGCTCCTCAAGGGGCAGATGCTCCCGATTGGCTGGAACCAGCAACCGGTCCACTGTAGAAGAACCGAAGGATGTGAGAAACATTTTCAAAATAAAAGGTGTTCCTGTTTCCGTCTCTTACCGTCTTCCCAAGAAAATGAGGGCGAGGTTTTGACTTCAGGAGCTTCTGCCAGGTGCACACCACTGTCTGTGTCGAAGCCAATCTTCTCCACATCCCGTCTTGCCTTTCGGAGCAAGACCCCGCCCTGATCTCTGAGTCGGACAGCGGCTCGGTAGAAATACGTGTCCTTGGAGTTGTACTTTAGGCAGTTATCGATGATGAGGTTGAAGTCGGCCTCAAACTGGTCGAGGTTGTTGTAGCACTGGGCATCAACACGCTGCCGCATGGTGGAGAAATCCATGGGGTTTTTGATGTGGTCCAGGTAGTCCGGCACCTGCAAACAGAGGCACACTTCAGAAACGCTTCAAAACTTAACTAGTAGGTACTGTAGGATCAGATCTAAAACCTCTCAAACATTTGAACCTTTTGTAAAAAGTGTCGCTGCTCAAACTATAGATTAAGAATCCCCTGCTCTACTGACTGAAGTAGACGGGCCAGAAGGTCCTGAGTGACAGACGAACTGTGCAAGTGCTGACTCGTGGAGGAGTAAAATCCACCTTTCTCCTGAAGGGATGATTCGCTGGTTCACGGATGTTTTTCAGTGCAACTTTTCATGACGGTTAATCAGTCTCCTCTGACCGTGTCTTCTATGCAGAATGGGTTCAGTTTGCCAGATCTGAAGACATCTTTGATCACAATCAGATCTTTGTTTTCATTCTATAATACTAGGGGTGCAACAGATCACATTTAAAGCAATTGTGCACCAAAAGCGATCTATGCGTCAAGTTCGTTTGCAGTCTTTGTTTTACCACGCTTCAAAGTTGCTTCTCGACACTTGTCCAAAAGTGATCTCGTCGATGATGAGAGATCAGGTTTATTGATTTTGAAGAGCTTTACTAAAGCATCAATGAGCAGTGCACCCCTTCATGTCTGGGTTCATGCGATCATTCAGAGATTCTCCCGTTGAAGGGCAGTAACTGCATCTGAATGACGGCAGATTTGAGCGGTTCTGCCGTCTATCTGTCACCCAGCTTGACCACTTGATGCCGCTCCATCGGTAACCAGTGAGAGGAGGTTTTATTACAGCAGGGGACACAGAAAGAATTTGAAGTTGTAAATTCTGACATCCTCCGATTCTCTTTCTTTTTAAAACAAAAATGGACTTTTGTATTTTTCCAAAGATGCAATGCACCATAATGCACTGTGTTTATGTGGTCATCTTCAGTATTTTTTAAAGGCTAAACAAAAATATCTTATGTTCAAAGAAGTCAGTAAATAAATGAGAGAACGCTGTATCTTCTGTTTTCTATTTCTGGGAGAGTTTAACCAAAAAAAAAAATCTAGATTTGATCTTTTAATTAACATTTCTAAAAGGGAAAAACGAAATATATTTGATATATTGTTTACTGCAATAACACTGATCTGAGAAATGTTTTGACTGAAATAATGACGTTTTCTGCAGATCACCTCATTAGTGTCGACAGGCTGGGCAAAGATCCTGGCCTGGTCTTTGGCCTGGAGCTGATCCAAGAGGACTCGGAGCAAAATGCTAAACGGCGTCAGCTGCATCTCCAGGAGGCTCTCCTGCAGTTTGATCTGAAAAAAACACATTTTAAGGGAAATTATTACATATTGAGCACAACTGTTTCTGTGATTGGCCAAGAGCTTCAATGGTTCATCCTCACCTCTTCCCTCTTTAGCTTCTCCCTTTTGCGGATCAGCTCCAGCAGCAGCCGAGCCCTTTCCAGGTCGTGTCGAAGACGGTGCCACTCCTTTAGCTGCTCCTTCAGCGACCTGCTTTCCTCCTCGTTCTGCCTCTGCAACAAAATGCACTTTGAAGTGATTAGCTTCCACTACCCCTGGTATCGCCAAAAAAAAAAGCACTCCACGAGTTAAATCCAGGAAAATGTTGGCTAACAAACCGGCTGTGCGTTCTTCTGGGACTGCAGGCTTGTCTGGAGGCGTCTGATGAGCGGCATCCCGTTCCTGGATTGTCTTTTCAGCGTCCAGTAGTTTAAGACCAGCTCCACAAATGCTTTCTTCTTCTGTATGGAGACCTGATTCAGGATGGTTTGTAACCTAAAGGAAGCACATCATTAATGTGGAAAGAGAGGAAATCGAACTATATGAGAAAACTGGACTGAGTGACCACTTCCCCCTCATGTTCCAAACAGGAAGTATCCGCTGGCTCCAAGAAGCCAAAATCCCATAGACTTTTCCTTCTATTTGTCAGAATAACCATTCCTGGTCCGATAACTTTTTTTTTTTTTTAAATGTTATTGATAATCTGGATTTTTTTTTCCTTCATACTTTTTTTGTAGTGAAAGTTATTCAAGTGATGAACTGAGGGATCACTCAGTCAAGAACTAAACAGAGATTACACAGAAATAATTTGTAATTATTTAGACTTCTTTAAAACTGGTTTGATGTTTTTTCTTATATTCGTGAACGAATGGAAAAAAAAGATCTTAGAAATCAAATTATTCACAAACTGGACCTAGTTAGTTTAAATATTACAACTTCACTCAAAGACAATAAAAAGCAGTATCCCACTGCATCTGTGGAATGCCTACCTGTGTACTGGAAATGTAGGAACCACAGCAGGAATCGCTGCCTCGACTTCCTCTTTGGGCTCGGGCTTTTTGCCCTTGCTCTTCTTCTTCTGTTTTCCTTTCTGCTGTCCTTTTTCGTCTCCTCTACCTTTGTCCAGTTTTTTACAAAGTCCGTTTTTGGGTTTAGAGTCGTGGTAGATGGACAGCGGCCTCCTCACGCACCCATTGGGTGTATGTGCTCCACAGTAGGCTGTCTTCTTGACGGAGAAGGTGGCCTCTCCTGTGTCGGTGACCTCCTGGATGGGCTCCATCTTCATGAAGAGGCCAGCCTTTTGGGCGCAGGTGACGTGGAAGGCAGTGTAACAGTTCGCTTTGTGGCATTGGATGCAGGCACCGACGCCCTTCTCCTTGCAGATGTAGCACGTCAGCTTCCAGCGGGCTGGTGGGATTTGGCTGACACCGTCGATGGGCTCGATGAAGGTGGTGTTGGAGAAGCCAACCTCGGGGACCCACAGGGCGCACACCACGTGACCCCAGCGCTCATCGTCAGTCTTCTTCACTGCGCCACCTTTGTTGGGGCATAGGATGCAGCCGGCGGGCTGGGCGGGCGACTGGAGGCAGTGTCTGCAGTGCCACTGGCCCTCAGGAATGTACGGCACGCCGTAGCATTCCTGGTGCACAGCCACATTGCACATGTCGCAGAAGAGGATGGCGTTGCTGTTGTGACATTCTTCGTCCATGCAGATGCTGCAGACGGCGTCCTCATCGACAGGCGCCTGCTTTTCGCTGGCCTGATCCAGACTCTCCAGGTGCAGTTCTTTCTCAAAGCGGTCGATGAGGAACTCGAAAACATTGTGCGACACCTGGCTGATGCCTTCACTCCTGCGCTTTTCATTGACTAAATCCAGCCAGGCATAGTCTTCCTCGTCCATGTCGTACTCCGTCTCCTCGTCTAGTTCTTCATCTGTCTTCTCGATGAACTTATAATAAGACGCAGGGCGCTTAGGAACAGCGGGAAGATTATATTCCACGGTGCGGAATTTAGGTTCAGGAAGCTTTGGCCCAGGATGCCCGCCCGTGGGCTGCCCGCCTTCTTCGCCGTGCCCCAAAATGCCGAGGGCAGCGTTTTTTTTCTCCTTGTTGTTTTTTAGCCGCACTGATCTAAGGAGGACTGGCTGCTGCGGCTTGTCCGCGTTCTCCTTGTTGTTGAGGCACTCCATCATTTCCTGGACGACCGGGTCTTCGTCACAGACCACCTGCAGCTTGTCATAGATGCTGAGGCGGTGAATGCGGCCGTCCATCTCAAACTCCACCAAGCGCTGCGCCTGCTCATATGTCAGGATCTGCTTGTTGGGCGAAGGCTTGATGGGAGACGGCGGTCTCTGAGGAACTGCCACCCGGTGCTGCCGAGCTTTCTTCTTCATCCTGATGCTCCGTGTTGCTGTGGAGTCACAAGAAAGGAGAAAGTGTTAGCTCACACACTTTTTTATGTTTTTGAACAGTTTGTGCTGTTTTTTACAGTAATCTGTGGCAGACAGTGAGGAGAACAACAGATGTTTCATCACGATGACAAAAGCTGACAACTCCTGAGATTGGAGTGCAGCAAAGAAGCCTTCAAAGACTTAAAAAAAAAAAAAAAAAGAAAAAAGATCCAAATATCAAAACACCTTTTTTTACAACTGGACAACTACAATAAGTCTCAAACTCACCCAAAAATCAACCATAAAGTCTCAAAAATATTTTAAAAAAATACAAAAAACCCCATAATAATAAAATTACAATTTTTCTTCTCAACACTTCCAACAAAAAAATGACAATATTGGATCCTCATCTTAATTCAAACGCCATTTCAAAAAAATAAAAGTCAACCCACAACCTTTGCTAATTCAGCTAAAAACTTAAGAAAAGAAACTACAACAAAACTTTATTGAAAAAAAAGCTTTTTAATTACATTGTCAACTTCAACCAGTGATCTGCAGGACACTAGAGTGCAGTAAGAGAGATGCTCAGGTGTGCCACAGGAAATTGTTTAATTTAACTTAATCTAAAAAACATGAACGATTACCAGAACATTAGCTGTATGTTCATCCAAACAGATCCAGGTTTCAGAGAATCGACAGAACTATGGAAGATATTAAACGAGACGTGTTGTTGTTAATTTAAATCTTATTCAATACACCTTGTGTATTCTTAATACAGATGACAGTTTCTCTTTTTCTTTGGTTGGTTTGCTATGTGATTTTTATCAAGGAAAACGGTTTCTTAAAAAAATACTGGATGAACATAAAAAGCACGCAAAAAACACTCACTTGTTCTATTGAACACTCGACTATTAGCCTGCAAAGTTCAAGAATCTTAGAAACATGAGCAAACAGGGAAAAAAATTGCAAGAATTCAGTTCATAAAAGAAAAAACCTTGAAGTAAAACAGAAAAATGTAAAAAGATTTAGAGGGGAAGAAATTCAGATGTTGAGATATTCTTTTAAAATCAGTAAAAGCACAAAAGCAAATGTTTTATTTTTGTACCTAGATTTTTTTTGAAGCTACTACTGAATAATACATTTAGTCAATGTTAGTGTTTAAAAACCTTTATGAAGCAATGCCTGATTGTAGTAATTTATCTTTCTTTGTAAGTTTTATTTATTGTCACTTTATTCTATTTGAAGTTGTTTGTAGTAATATGGTGGAGTTTTATTGTGTTTGTGTACCTTTATCAAAACACTTTTAAACGAAACAATAAATATACCACATTGTTTCCTAATTACCTTTGCAAGTACAAGAAAGTACTTTAAAATACAACATTTGTCAAATTATAAAGCTGTGCAATTTAGTAAACTAGAACACACTTATCTTTTTTTATATTTTGATATAAAAAAATCAACTTTTAGCCACAAACTGTTCATCTCAGTTATTTTTGTTCAAGATCGGCTTATCAGTAATGCGTTTAGATATGAAATATCAACATGTTTTAACTATAATTTTGTATGGTAATGATAGCATAAGCTTAAAACAGTAGTTAATGCTGTGCAGATAACGCTTTTTTATTTCCAACATACAAATCTGATTTAAAAAGAAATGGACAATTTCATTTCAAGACAGAAATATGTTGGCTTAATTAAAATACTACGCGCATTTACAATGTATCATTCATAATAACAACAATAACAAGATATATGTATTTGAAACTCAATGCAATTTGGAGCCAAAAAACACAGGAAACTGTTCAAAACTAAGAACTTACTCCGTTTTTAGCATCACAGCTAGCTATCAGAGCAAAGAAATGTGCATTCTTATCGGTCTTCCTGCTTCAAAACACAGATTCTAGGCTGGAAACCAGTCTGTTTCCTCATTAAGGCAAGACATTTAAGGAGTGGGAGGCGGCCTGGGGACATTCACAACTCGATCACCGAGAAGTTAAGACTTCTCCATTTGTTCGAGGGCAGCTTTTTCACTCAACAAAGTAGCCAAGATGCTAACAATAACATTAGCAAACGAGCTAACAAGCTAGGACAGCTAGCTACTCCCCCTTTAACGGAGTAGATTTCGTCCGACAAAAATGTTTCCGTTTATAAAATCATTTCACTAAACTCGCCACTGAAGGAATGCAAACTTTAAATTCGACATCCACAAAGTGGTTCAAGACAATGGAGGGGGGAAAGCAGAAAGATTAAACAAGGCACCTACCTCCTAGCTTGAATAGTTTTTGCTAGCTGAATTAAAAGCCAGCTAGCCAAAAAAGCAAGAACGGCCTGCCAAACGATTCTTTGAACGGGGCTAGCCAAGAAGCGACGCTTCGGCTAAAAACGAAGGGAAACCCGGGGCGTGCCTGCGAACTTTGGGTTTTAAATCGTACAAACACGCCGTTAATGTGTTTAACGGCCATTCAAAGGCCACAGTCGGTTACTAGCCACAAGCGGAACAGGAGCAAATAGCAGAAACAAGCAGCAGACAGGCAGGGCGACGGAGGATCATCCCCCAACACAACAATGCGTTGAAGCAGTAGACAACTCCCACCCGTACGCAACCGCTCTACGTGTGACGCTGGAGGTCATTTTTGGTGAGTCGTTCGTCTTTAGCACAAAAGAGTCCCATCTGTCACATCATAAATGCGATGTCCCCCTCGTCTGTTGGTGCAACACAAGCACGGACAGAACGCTGCAAACAAAGCGTTTTCGTGTGGGGACAGCTTCATTCATTTTCCAAAACAGATTTGAATGAAAAATGGGCCCCATTAAATGTACATTGAAAAATAAACAAATAAAATTAATTTCGCAGTTACTAAAACTCGAAACTATATATTTTATTTCACAACAATATTTTTAAAAAGCATTTTTATCACACGTACATTGTTGAAATTGTTAAAGAACATATTTTTGTGCTAATTACTTTATTTCAAATATCCTCTATATGGATAATCAGTTGTAAAATTTGCTTTAAGCTAGTTTGGGCATTTTGTAACGCAAAGAGAACTTTGAAAAAAGTTTAGTTTAGTGATATGTGACACTAAGGTGGATTAAAATACGTTGTCAAATTATTAATTTAATAAAAAATATTAAAACACATACTTAAACTTTGTGGCGTTAACATTCCAAATGGGTATTTTTTTAGCTAGGAACTTTTCGGAATTTGGGCCAAAATTGGATTTATTACCTCGTAATAACATAAAAATATTTCCACATTTAAATAAACAACAAATACCCATTATTTTACGTAAATATTACCAATAAAGTTATGAAGTTTGTACATGTTTATGCTGTCTCTTCATTTGAATAAACTTTATTCATAAACAAAATTCACACAAAGTGGTAATGCCACGAGGAAGAAAGAAAACAAATACAAATGTATACAGTTTTTATGACTAGCTACAGAAGCGTCACAAAAATGAGCTCAGCCCCAGTTTATTAAAAAACTTTTTTTAAGTGAAATGTGTTTAATTTGCTTTTATTTTTCTTAATTTGATTCATAACCGAACCAAAAAGTCTTAAAATTGTGACTGTATCCTTTTCATGTATATGAAAATTCCCCAACAACAAAATAATAATTGCATTATTTTAAAAGTAAAGAATTGAATTTTTTTTTGGTCCCGGTGAAGACCCGGTGACATCACGAACACGTTCCTTCCGTCCGACGCTGCGTGGAGCTGCTTCTTCGGCCGAACGTGAACTGCTATCAACCAGGAGACAAAAGCAACAAAGTGAACCCCCCTCCGGATCAATCAAATGTGTCACATTTAACCGTTTCGGACCCGAAACTCTGTGATCCCACCGCTGGATTCTAACAGTAAGTATGCTGGGCGCCTAAAACAGCAGCCGAACGGGGGCTGAATGCGGGCGGGACGTCGTAGCAAGCGTTTCGCCCGATCCGGATCCTGGTTCGTGTTGCCACGGCCGGGTTCTGCCTCGCCAGGTTAGCTTGAATGTCCTGTGTGTTGTGTGTATGTGTGTGTGTGTGTGTGGCCTAGCTTGGCAGCTAACCAGCTAGCAGTCGTAGTGTGGTCCGAAATTTCCCACAAGCCTTTCCTCAGCCCAGCTCTACATTTACCGGCTCGTTTTTAGAAACCTTCAAGCTGACAAGAAAGGCACTACAAGAGCACGTGACAGAAGGGCTGTTTCTGAGTGTTGTTTTATTGTGTTTATTAGCTTCGAGGCTAGCCCAGTTAGCACTAGAAAAGCCCTCGCCGTGAATATTGTTATTCTAGCCTCACTTCCGGGCGGACTGTGTTATTATAGTTTTTTTTTCATAATTGTTTTAGGGGTTTCTTATCTTTTATAGTTAAGAAAGTGACTGTTTTATCACAATAAAACAAAACGCTACGATGTTGATGCTCATGGAAACTAGCTTACGAGGAGCACTGAGGGCTAGCCAGCGTTGGCTATTTTACGCTGTCCTGTCGCATCTTCCTGATTAGCTCGTAAACCAAACCCGGAAAACTGCCCTTCAGTGACTCAAAACTGGACCATATCTCATCGAAGACAGTATATCTGGAGGAAATTACTCCCCATAATTTAAAATTATATATATGAACAAAACTTTTTTGAACAGTTAGTGCTACGCTTACTACTAATTAGATACACGTTGGCGTGGGTTTTATGATTGTAACACTTGTGTTCTGAGTTTAATCACTCCAATCTGCTCGTGTTTTATATGCACACATCCTTAAAAAATACAAAATTTGAAGAAATACGACTAATTTGACAAAGCTTACTTCACAATGACATGTTTGCTAACTCTACAGAAAAAAAAAGAACCGTAAAAAGAATCAACTATTACGAAAAAAAATGCACACACATTTAGGATTTTAGTTTCATCTGTTGGATTTAAATATAATCTGATTTAACTCTCTCTATACATATTAACAAACAAACAAAACAAAATGTGTCCAGGTTTGATTACATATTAACTGGAGCAACATTCTCGGATTACAACAGATAAACATGCTTATAATCTGATGTGGGTGTCTAGTTTTGCTGTTATGACATGAGAGAAGAACAGGACAGTCAACTGACAGAAAGATACAGCTAGTGGCGTCTCCAAACAAGGAACTAACCCAGCAATATTAGATTTTAGTCCTTAGCTTTTATTATTTGGTTCTTGTTACAGGGTAATAAGCTATGGTGTTTTTTCCTTTATTCCTCTTTCAGCTGGATGTTCTGGAAACGATAAAAGGTTGCGTTTCAAAATAGGAGTGAAAATAATGGTAATAATGTAATTTTTTTTAAAAGTCAGGATTCTATCCTTATCTATTGTTTTTACTCATCTTTCTGTTTATATGGGAGCGTCTCACATTTTTTTAGGTTCAAAATGGTCAGAGTGTCTGGTTGGAATTCAATCTGAGCCTCTAAAATCCCACTCCGATTAAAAAAAAGCTGTGATTTTAAAATGTTCTTGTGGCATTTTTCTCATGATGGTGGACATGTATAAAGAAAATTAAGCTTAAAATTGCATTTCTGGCTTCTGGTATTTCTTTATTCAAATCGTGAATCAGCAGCAGACAAAAACAAACAAACGTATTTGTGGCAGATAAAGTACGCTGGGCGGGGCCACAAGCTCCCTGCTCTGCTCCATTCTGATGCATCCACTTGTAGACGAGTAGATCTAAATACGTCTTTGTTTTCCCCGTCCCATCTAGCTCAAAACTGTATGGGTGGATAGCTCCAATCTTGCTCACCATTTGTGTTGCACTGGTGACGTTAGGTTTGGGGTTTCTAATTTCGAATGAAATCCCGCCGCTCTACAAAAACTGTCCTAGAAAACAACACGGGACCTTTTTTTTCTAGCTAATTAAAAGACCACTGGGGACTTTTTCAGATTATATCAAAAGATGATTGGAGTGGGGCTTTAAATTAAGTAATTTAAATGACATCCCTTTGTAGTCACATCAGTTGTTTACAATGATATTGGATTGAACCATTTCATTCAAAATTTGACATGAAGGTTTAAAAAAAAACCTGTTGAATTTTTTTTATGGTTTAAACCAAACATATTGAGTTATTACAGATAATCAGGATCGGAATAAATCCTTGGAATATTGTAAGTAGTTTAGTGGAGATTAAACGTTTTGAACTTTTCTTTGTTTTGGATATATTTTCTTTTTTCACTTTTTGCCTTATAAAGCATAAAAACTCTTATCAAGTTTTGTGGGGGTTTTTTTTGGTACAGTTTTGGTTTTATTATGGATTTATTCTTTATTTTAACAAAAAATATCTAAATAAAACAAGTTTGAAATCAAGCATTGCTACAAAAACCTAAAACGTAAAAAAATTTAAGAGCAAATTGTAGCCTAGTAAAAGAAAATTGCTCAAAAAAGCCCACAGGGTTACTAAGGGTTTAATTCATTTTGTGTTTTGTTGCAAATATATGTACTTTCATGTGGTTTACTACAACATGCGACTCACTCCATAGTCATATCAGACATAACTTTTGTTTACTTTATTTATTAAAACCAAAAATATTTGAACATTTAGTTTAAACATTTTTAATGAAAAAGAGTAGAAAGAAGCATTAATGTATAGCTTCTGCCCTATATTGTTTATTCAAACTTTTTAAACAAAAGATAAAAGATGTAACAGACATATTACTATTTCATTATGCACATTACATAACAGAAGCTACTTTTCTGCTGTCTCATACATTTTTACCATACAAAATTGAACGCTTAAAAAATAACTTAAGTCATATATTTGTTGATTTTACTGTCAAAAGTGTTGATTTTTTTAAAAACACATTTTCTTTGTCTATTTTGAATCTGTATGTTTTAAAAACTTAAAAAAAAAACTTTTAAATTATAACTACTTGGTCTTTTAGGTTGGTTGGTAAGGCTTTTTGGTTTGTCTTTTACATAAGTTTCAGAAGATTTAAATCTACCAGGACATTTCAAAATGTTTAGCTGCATAAATGTGTAGGATCCCATTTATAGTCCTCACTGTCCCCTCTTATGCCAGAGAAATTATGTACATTTTCACTCGCACTTCCCCCAGAATTCATTGCAATATGATATGGAACAGTTTGTGAATTATGGAAGATGCTTTGAGCTTTATGGATACTTTTACTTTCTATCTAGATCTTCTAGACTCGTCAGTAGAGATGGGCTTTTCCAAACTGTTACCGTCCTTTTTTTTTTTTTTTTTTTAGACCTATGCGAAGTGTCCTGTTTTCCTCTGTCGTCTCCGCAGGAGTGGTTTTTGGAAAATTTTCTACTACATTCAATTTGTATATGAAGTTATGGTTTGGGTGCCTAATCTTTGTCCTTAACGTCCACACTGCTCACAGGTCGTCACCTGGATTGGGTGCGGGTGGAATCAGCTGATCAGCAGCAGGGAGAGCTGGAAAACCAGTTGGGCGGTAGATCTTGATGACCAGGGTTGGGCATTTCTGGTCTAATGAAGCTTGGTTGTAATCTCTGGTCACTGGGAGGCTTAACCTCCCCCTTTCTGTCATCACAAACAAACTGGTTGTTATCCTCTGACCTTTACCGTTGACTAAGCATTAAACACTGTATTATTTTCCTGACTTTTCTTTGTAAACTTCAGTTATGTTTAAGTGTAAAGTCCAAGTGAATGAGCAGATTTTGAAATAGGCTAGAGCGAAAATTATTTTGAATTCTGCTACCTTCCATGGTCTTTTGGGATCTGAGAGAACAAGAAAGCCCTGTGACAGACTGGCGACCTGTCTAGGGTGTATCCTGCCTTCCGCCTACTAGTGGCCAGGTTAAGCTCCGGCAGCCCTGTGACCCCGAAAGCGACCAAATGAGTTTAGAAAATTGATAGAGAACAAAAAATAAACAAACACAAGATCATCTGCTTTAAGATGAGACAAAAACAAATGAGTTACAATACAAATGACACATAAGGAAGAATGTGAGAACGGGAGCATACGAGGCGCTCAGGTGGTGGATAACTCCCAGTATACTCTAAAACGACCCCCAGCTGTCGAGTCCGGGCTATAAACCCTGACAGGTGTGTGGTCCCACCCTGCTTGTTCCGTGTAAATAACTCATAAGCTGTCAGGTCACCACAGATCACTGCAGAGCAGACACAAAAATCAGGTTAGAGGTGCAGATGTTTGGAAAACACACTGGTTAAAAGAAAAGGTTGAAGCTCGGTTGGTCACTAGAGTTGGGGGATGGGCAAAAGACAATAGATAATAAGTTTAAAGAGGGAATAAATGTGTTAAATTCAATTTAATTTCAATGCAAGGTTTACTTATTTATTTTGAAAAGATGCTAATGATTTTCCCTGTCTGCATTATTTTAGGATTAATACAGTTGATTCTTGTCTGTAAAAAATTGTGATTAGGCAACAAAAAGTGTGTTACAGTGGTCTCTCCACTATATCACTGTTCATCTTTCGTGGACTCACTTATATTGCAGATGTTTTTTAAGAAATTTTGCATGCTTTTTTTTTTGCAATGTGTTCTGTATCCCTAATGGCTGTAGACTATCGTCAGTGTCTCCATTGTGCAAACTGCACTTAGTTTGCCAAATTTACGTAAATCTTTCTGCTAGATCTTTGGTTTAATTCTACAGTACTTAACTTATTTCACTATGAAAGTTCTTGAGAGTTTAAACAAGAGAGAAAAGTGTAAAAATGTTCATGTTTGTCTGAGAAAGTGTATTTGTGTGTAGTGAGGCGTTTTACAACCTTAAAACATTTATAATCCTACTATGCAGATTGAATCTAATGCAGGTAGTTTTTAGAACCCAACTGCTGCGATAAACAAGGCTTCACTGTATTTTCATGCAGAATAAGCCATTTCAGTTTTATGTGACGGCGTTGGACAATATGTCTGTTGATGTTCCACAATCAAAAATGTCTTCTCCATTTTTCTTTTTACTTAACTTTAAAACAGGGGTCACTAATCTTATTAAAACCAATAGCTACTTTATGGGTACCAAAACATGTGATGGGATACAGACTTGACACACTCTTCTTAAATATATTTGATGTCAATAACTAAGAGTGGGTAACAGATATCATCAATATTAAACACTGTATTTGTAATAACCTTAGTTATTGTTCAGATGATAATGTCTTCATTTAATTAAAATATGTTTGGCTTTCACCAGTCACTGACAAACTCTTAACAATTCAGAAACTATGTTGAACCGTGTTCGGAAAATATTCAGGAGACAATTCAAAATTTTTATTAAAGAAATCGTATCCAATTTTTAATTAAATGAACAATCAGCAATTGTACTTACAATTTTTGACATTTTATAAACACAATTTTTCAATGTTTTAACCATTTGACACAAGCTATGTCACCGGTGAAACCTCAATACCACACGCTCTTTGACATATCATAACACTCCGACTATTTATTCCATCAAAGTAATATTGCAGTAAATCAGAAATAATCTTTTTTCTACTTCTTGTGTTCCTTATCAATGTAAAGTGGCTTTTCTCTGCTTCAGAATCTGACAAAATTACGCTAATTGTGTAAAACATTAGTTTTGGTAAATCAAAGAATGTCGAGGCTGGAGATAAAACTCTGGTGTCAATTCCACACCATCAACACCATCATGTTGACATCTGCCCATAGTGTTTCCCGGTGGGTAGTTAGCATCCTAGCTTTCATGGCGCGTAGTGAAGTGTCGCTTCTCATTGTGTTGCTTCGTTGTCACCACACAAATGAAAAACGCAGCCTCATTTAAACATAGTAAATTAAGAACTCTTCCTCCCATTCACTTTTGAAATAAGTTTTCTTTCTGTTTTTGTCATGGTTTTGGGGTAAGAATCTGCTGTCCGCCCAAGACTTTCATTGCCTGCTAGCTTACCTTCTATAAGTGTAAAGGTTTTATCACACACACAAAATTGACCTTTGAACTAGGTCAGAATTTGCCTAAATGTCACATGTAATACAGATTTTCTTAGTGTTCTTAATTTTAGAATGTCTTTTTCAAATTCATAGAAATGCAGGTGGGATTTTAAAAGAAAAATTGCAGGAGGAAAACAACAAAGTTTTGACGCCGCTCATGTTCAGTTTACATTCTTTCAACTAACCCTTAAACCATATATGCAAATAATGTAATTTCAGCGGATTCTGAAGCGTGGAAATCTGCTTTTCTCTGCATCAGAATCAGCTGATTTGCATTGATCGCTTTAACAGTTGAAGATACACAGTTTGTAAAAAAACGTCTATTACCTAGGTGACGCTGGCAACATTTCTGGTGTTTAAGGGTAAAAGAACAAAAAAAGGGGTGGTAAATGAAAGAAAACATCCAGAAGATGACCATACTACTTGATTTTCCACTAATTATTGCTTGGCATAGCTTGTAACACCTTAGCTAATATCTGTACTTTGAAACTGCATATGTTTATTATAATACATCTGGTATGACCTAATCCTTGTAAAATCTAGATTAGGATCTTAAATAAAATCTAGTTTTATTTGTTATTTTCAATAAGAATTTATATGCAAATTTATGTTTGGCCATAAAAGATTGTTAATTTGGGAAGAGGTTCCAATACTGAACAATATTTTTTGTAAGAAGTTTGAATGGGCGGCTGACCGTTTTTCCTTAGAGTAGTGATTAAATTTGTTAGTCTGGATCATTGACAAGATCATCCAAGTGAATCCTGAGGATGTACAAGAAGATCTGGTTGAACCAGCACCTGCAAACAAAACTGAAACTTCCCACTAAACAAAACTAACACTGCGTGGAGGTTGTACGTGTCATAACTCATGAGTAAATAGGTTTTCAGTAAATTATTCTGTTCTAAAACAAAGGAACCGGTTTATATTAATAGTAATATGTTTTGTCTTTTGTTTTACAGAATATGCCTGGCCTTAAGCCTGTTGTTTTTGCTTTGTAAGTGAGCCTGCATGCTCTACAGATTCACAAATGAATTAGACATGGAGACATGTGTTGGGACACCTGCAGTATCTTGCAGGAATTGTTTTATCTGTTTTGCATGCTCCACTTATCCTATCTGATTTGTTTTCTGTCTCTCTTTTTGCCTGCAGGCTGTGTGCAACAAACTTTAACTGATACTAGTCCATAAATGGGACAGAACAAGCAAGATCTCTATGTCCTGGACAGCAAACGTATCAGTACGACTCCTGCTTGAGAGCTGCTTTATTGATGAGTACACCTGAAAAGAAGTTGCTACATCTGACAAAGCAGACCTGACTGACGGAAATCCTTGGGCTGCTGCCATGGATGGAGAAGAGGTTCCCCACATGAGTGAGGATCTAGTTATTGAGTCCAATGGCCTCCTTGAGAGTAAGAAAAGGGAGGCAAAAGCGACCTGCCTGAAAATCGAGGGGCAGGAAGGCTACGTCTTTAAGTCCTACAGCATTCACCCTCACGACGACGAAGACCCAAAGTCACTGGCTTGCTCCTCAACACTGGACAAAGACATACTCCCTTGTTTCCATTTTACTTCTCAGATGGACAAACGCTTGGAGATAGACCTGGCATGCAACACGGGTCCATCTTCTCCCAACACTGATACCGAAGGAAATGCCGAGCCTGAGAAGTACGAGAATGGAAATGAATCAAGTGAGCTTGCCAGAGAGGACATTGAGGACGCTAATGGGATGGAAGACGAACCGCAGGACGATGAAAGGCTGGCATTTGGCAGCTCGATTGGCCCGTTTGCAACAAAAGATGTTGACGATTATAGTAATTTACTCAGTGGATACACCAGCACTCTTTATGATGTTGCCATGGACGCCGTTACTCAGAGTCTTTTGTCATCTATAAGAGGTCACGCCAACCCGAGGAAAAAGTCCCCGGCGTGGAATCACTTTTGCATATCGCCGCGAGACAGTACCAAAGCAATCTGTTTATACTGTATGAAAGAGTTTAGCCGTGGCAAGAACGAAAAAGACCTCAGTACAAGTTGCTTAATGAGGCACGTGCGAAGGGCTCATCCCACTGTGCTTTTACAAGACGGAGCGGATGTATCGCTCAGTAACCTGTCTAGCTCTCTTCCCTCTCCTTTCCTACCTTTCCCACCAAGCTCACCGAAAAATGGAGACTTGACCAATAGCATTTTCACTCCTGCCTCAAAGAACTCATCGCCGTCCACGTCCTCAGCAGAAAATTCAGACCCATCATCCAAAGAAACACTACCCAAAGTTGAACCAAAACTAGAATCGTGCGCCAATGCTGACACCATCTATGGTTCCCTCCTGCCCTCGCATTCCATTGAAAACAATGTTGAAGAAATGTCAGACGGGGGGTCTGAGCGCCTTCCGGGGACCCCGAAAGGCTCCAATTCCCGACGCAGATCAGCTGTATGGAAACACTTCTACCTGTCACCTGCGGACAATTCCAAAGCTGTTTGTATTCATTGCATGAATGAGTTCAGCAGGGGTAAAAACGGAAAGGACCTCGGGACGAGCTGTCTTATCCGTCATATGTGGAGGGCCCACAAAGAGGTTGTGATCGAAGAAAACGGGCAGGGCAATCATATTCCCCCGCCCTATACAAACCCACCCTCTCTGTTGTCTCGCACACAATTGCTGGATTCGTTTGAAGTGAAAAAAGAATCGCCCCTTCTTCCATCCTCGCCAGAAACCATAGTCGATGAGTTACCCCAAAGCATCGAGGAGAGCATGGATATTAAGGAAGAGTGCGAGGAGGTGATGCAACTCTCAGGGCAGGAATCCTCCCTGAACTTTTCCTTTAAAACTCAAGAAGAAGACATGCCCCTGACTTCCTCCCCATGCGAGCTCTTTGATGGACCCGGTGCAAGTCAGGATCATTCAGTTTTTCAACAAAATAAAAAGATCATGAAACGGGTGAAATCAGAAGTGTGGCACCATTTTATAGTGTCGCCGGTTGACCAGTTAAAAGCACTGTGCCGTTACTGTCCATGTGTCATCAGCCGGGGAAAGCGGGGTGACTTTGGGACAAGCTGCTTGATGAGGCACCTCACGCGCCGCCACCCTGACGTTCTCAAAAACCAAAAAAGCACAGATGAAAAAGAATCATCCCCCCACCCCTACAACAATTTTGCCACGACGGATACAGTTTCCGCCAAAGAAACTGAACCCCCTGTCACAGAGGCAAAGGCGCAACCCACGCCGGCTTTCAGCAAGAAGACGTCAAAGTTGTGGAACCATTTCTCTATATCACCTGCCGACCCTACAAAGGTGGTCTGTTTGCACTGTAACCGCACAATAAGCAGAGGCAAAAAGACTACAAACCTCGGCACCAGCTGCCTCTTTAGGCACATGCAGAGGTTTCACGGACACGTTCTTGAAAGCAACAATGCTATCTCAGGTGACACACAGGATGCAGAAATCCATGTCAAACAAGAAGTCATGGAGACCTCTGTTTATGAAACTGAGCAAAACTGTGAGAGGTTCGATGAGGAACACCCGGTTGCCAAAAAAATCACCAAACTTGTAGCGGAAATGCTCGCACTGGATCTCCAGCCATCAGCTGTGGTAGAGAATGCTGGTCTGAACAGATTGCTAGAGTACCTCAAGCCTCAGTATTCTCTACCACCATCATCTTATTTTACCAGCACTGCCATACCAGATATGTACGAAAAGGTGAAGGATGTCGTGCTTACCCATTTGAAAGAGGCCGAAGGAGACGTTGTCCACTTCACAACAAGTATTTGGGTCAGTAGCCAGACTAGGGAGTACCTGACTCTTACTGCTCACTGGGCAACGTACGAATCCAGTGTCAGACCCCATGGGCAAGATTTTCACTGTTCTGCTCTCCTAAGTGTCTCACAGATAGACTGCGACCAAGATATGCACAACATCCCAAAACAGCTGGAGTATCTGTGGGATACTTGGATCACCTCTTCAGGGCTGAAAAGAGGGTTCACTCTGACGGATAACATCACCATCCGGCACACTTTGGAGGAGCACGGGCATCCCATCATGGAGTGTTTCGGACACACTATCGACCTCATTGTAAGCGAAGCCATAAAAAGCCAGAGAATGGTTCAGAACCTTCTAAGTATTGCAAGAAAGATCTGCGAACGCGTGCACCGCTCGGCGAAAGCTAAAGAGAAGCTGGTAGAGCTGCAGAGAGTCCACCAGCTGCCAGAAAACCAGCTCGTCCAGGATGTGCCCTCCAAGTGGAGAACGTCCTTTTTCATGCTGGAGCGTCTGGTGGAACAGAAGAACGCCATCGACGAGATGTCGATCGAGTGCAATTTCAGGGAAATAATCAGCTGTGACCAGTGGGAAGTGATGCTTTCGGTCTGCAATGCACTGAAACCTTTTGAAGTTGCCTGCAGGGAGATGAGCAGCCACACTGCCACACTGGGACAAGTGATACCACTCATCCACATCCTCAGCAGAAAAATAGACTTGCTCTTTGACGAGACTGTGGGCATAGACAACATGCTCAAGTCTCTAAAAGAGGCCTTGGTGAGCAGAATGTCTGCCACGCTACACGACCAGCGATACACCTGGGCGACCATGCTCGACCCGAGATACAAAACATCACTGTTCACGGAAGAAGAAGCTGAGCAGTGCAAACAAGATCTGATCCAAGAGCTGGACTCGTCCTCTTCTACCTCAGCCGAAGCCAAGCCGCTGCTGCCCAATGGCTGCAGTGACGACCCGGCCTCGTGCAGTTCCTCCCACTCAAACACAGACGACCTCTGGTCTTTGATGCCTGATGTCAGGCAAAGAACGAAAAACGAGGAAAAACCAAAGTCCTCAGAAGAGGCGGTGCTGGAGTATCTCGAGGAGGACATTCTGGATCAAAGCTGTGATCCTCTCGACTATTGGAACCTGAAGAAGTTCCTGTGGCCTGATCTCGCCAAAGTCGCCGCCCGCTACGTTGGTTGCCCACCTAGCGTTGTCCCGGCAGAGACACTGTTCAGCACGGCCAGCGTCAACTGCACTCTAAACCAGCCCAGGCCGATGCTGGACAACATTGAGGGTCTGCTGTTCTTGAAGGTCAACCTCCCGTTGATTTATTTCCAGTACTGATTGAGCATTAAAACAGACCAAGTCGCAAACCTGTGAAATGGGAATTTATTCTGCTGAGCAAATGTAAATGATTGATTTTTTTTTTAATACACTGATTCTCAATCCAAAGGCCAGATTGAGCTTTTGTTGTGTAGTGTACTACTGTTAAAAACACTTTGGAGCTGTCGTGAGGAAAAAGTCCCAGAAGTGTATCAGGGAGGGGAGGGGTTTTTCTAGCTGTAGGAGTCGGGGATTTGCGTGTTTTGCTTTTTAAAAACTGGTGTCTTGTTTTGTGTTTGCTCTCTCCTTGTGCCTTATCCAGTACTACTTCAGGTCAAAATGCTGTAAATACTGAAATCGAGCAGATCATGTCAGGATTTTTTTTAAGATACATGCAGGGTTGAATGAAAACTAGGCCCCAAAAATAAATGCTGTGACTGAAATGTTTTAAGTTAAATGTTATTTAATTTCCATTGTGACTTTGTGGCTCATGGTACCGTCACTTAGAATTAGTTTTTTTTTATTTTTTTTATTATTTGCTAAAACGTTTTAATGAAACTGTGTATGATATTGCTGTATTTTCAGATTTAGGGGTTTGTTTGGAATATACCTTTTTTCTCTTAAGCACAATTTTAATTTTATTTTCATCCAAGGGGAATTAAATTAATGGGTTTATTATTGATTAAAGCGACGTACTGTACATTTTTTTTTATATAAAATTGCTTCTCAGTCCTGATTTGACAATTGTTTTAGCATTAAAAACTGGAGACAATTTTTGTGGTCATTTGTAAATAAAGGTTTTCCTTACACAAAAATGTAGACACTTTTTGCACAGTGGATTTATACAGCAAAATATGGGGTTTGGATGAGATTTTATTCACAAATCTGATGTTTTCTAATTGAAAATTGAATCAAATGCATCACCTGTAGAAAAAAAAACTATTTTAATGTTGTCATTGCTGGGGGTTTATCTTCTTCTCCATCAGAACAGTCTTCTTCTTTAGTCGTACACTGGCAGGGGGGAAGCGGGCTACGTTGACAGCAAGGTCGTGGTAGCCTTGGATGAAGGCTATCGGCTGATGAGTGTTCCGGAGCAGCTGGATCCTGCTGTCGTTGGCCTCCATCAGGAGATGAGAGAACGTTTGGATTTCAGGGCTTGTGGGGCTCAAGTCTTCTCTTTTGTCATACCTGTCCAAAAAAAGAAATCAAATCACCAAAACCTTGATAAATAACAGTTTTGGAGATAAAAATCCAACAAACCTCCAGTTTGTGTTTTGCTGTAAGAAACGTGATACTCCAGTTTCAGCTGCGTAAGTGTCAATATGGAGAGAAACATCTGCAAATATGCAAAATGTAATTGCATCTCTAGTTATTCTGAATCCATAGTCTGAATATCTGACTATAAAGCCTAAACAAAACAGATTCCTTACCTGCTGTAGGGGGCAGTATTCTGTGCAGCTTTAGCATCCCCTGTCCTCCTGGGTAGTTGTGGTGAGAAATGTAGAGACAAACGCTGGAGTAGAGAGCATTGACCAGCAGCTGACTGACCACAACTGCTGAACCCAGTTTGTACATCCAAGACTTCCGATAGTTACTTAATCTAAAAAGAAAAAAAAAAAAGGGGGGGGGGGGTCTTTTTACTTATTAAGTTCTTAAATTTAGGTTTTTTCTAATTCCCTCACTAAAAGTACTCTATATAATGTGTTCGCCATATTCTCATTTTTTTTCTGTAGCACAAGTTATAAACTGGCTAATCAGATGTCTCAAAGTATGTGGTCTCATGTTGAACGTTCAAAACATCAGATTTCCCTGAGCCCTATTTCGAGTGATAGGGGTGTGGCCTTCCAACAAGCTCACTCCTAATTGGCGAAAGTAATCGTTCTAAAATTGTTGACTCAGACTGACTCAGATCAGTCACTGCTACTGATGTCTTCTGTCTCCAACATGGTGTCAGTATCGTTAAAAAGGTGACTAAATTAACTTGACTTCATTGAAGCCAAAAGTAGGCCATTTTCTATTGGTGATGTCACACTCGCTTGGTCCAGTTTTCATTTACTGTCTGTTTGATGCCAACTCTATTGATGAATGTAGACAACAATGCATTGCATTTTACCAATTTTCCATTTGAGAAAACAATTTGTGAACTAAAAAAATATTAGAATTTTGCAGTTCATTTTAAAAAAATGGTGAGCATGTGTCCGTATTACATAAAAATCCAGATTACTACTTGATAGTCATACATCATTTAGTCTTTTGAGGCTAAGGAGAAACGCTAAGAGGTCATTACAGATTTTAATCTATTCATCTAAAAACCACCAACCAGCCCTTAACTTAGGTGTAGTCAACGAGACAGACCTAAATTTTAATAAACACATTGAGGCTGTCACAAAAACATCTTAAAAATGTCAAGGATTAGTAGACCTGGTAGTTCATTTGTTCATCTTTAGTGAACTTGATGACTGGAACAGTGTTTTTACAGGACTACAAAAAAAAAAAAAAAAAAAAATCAATGAAGAAATTGAAACTTTTTCAGAGATCTGCTGCTTGGATTCTCAGGACCAAAAAAGTAGACCACATCAGTCCAGTCCTGAGGTCTTTCCATTACCCATCTGCCAAAGGACAGAGTTTAAAGTTCTTTTGCTGGTTTATAAAGCTTTAAAAGGTTTAGCACCACATGATTGACCTCCTGACTCAGTATCTACCAGCCAGACCTCTCTGGTCATCTGGATCTGGTCGTTGTCCTTTTCTAGAGTCGGAACCAATTATGGAGAAGCTGCTTTCAGCTTCTATGCTCCAAATATCTGGAACAGACTTTCAGGAAGCCTTAGATCAGCTGAAACAGTTTATCTAAATCCAGGTTAAAGACCCACCTGTTCTCAGCTCCATTAGATTAGTTTGTAGCACTCAAAAGTTTACATTTGCAGTGTTTCTTTAAGCTTACTTTACATTCAGGTCTTTTAAACGATTTAAAAAAAATAATATCTAATAATTCTTTTCTATTTTTCTTTTAGCTGAATTGTCTTTGTACACAAAATGTGCAATACAAATAAACTTCCCTTGGGGTTTGGGAGTGGTGAGGGATTTTGGAGAAGTTTTTGTGTTGGTTGCAATTTTTTTATTCCTGTAAAGCTCAACTCACATAAAAGAGCAGCCGCGTGCCGCCACCAAACTGAACACGGGGAAGGTGTAAATGATGAAGCGCAGTTCCTTATGAGGCAGCAGAGAATAGATGAGGACGAAGCCAATGGCGGGGAGCAGCAGCGACCTCATCCGTGCGTCAAGAAGGCCAAGGGGCACGAAGAGCAGCGTGCAGCCGAGGCCTCGTGGCACGGCGGAGTAAAAGTACCACAGAAAAGGGGAGGTTTATAAAAGGAAGGAGTCAAAGAAAAGTGAATCGAGCTCCAGAACAGTAGCTTAGAAACGTCCAAGTTTTTGAGTTATTGATAGCAGAAGGATATTCCCCAGTTAGAGCTTTTGTTAAGGATGGTGTTGTACCACAGCACCTGCCCCTCAGGCCACAGAATCTTCCTCCAGAAGAAGGTGTCGACACCAACTGTCAGAGCTGCAGCGCATAAGGAAAAAACAAAAAAAGTTATCTTTTAAAGTCTAATGCACTTCCCGCACTTATAAATATGCTACCTCGGATAACGTAGTGGTGTTGAACTGTTGTTTTTTTTACGCATTACTAACAAGATAACATTTGTTTTAGCAATTTCACTTCTTTTTTTTCTTCTTTTTTTTCTTGTTTCAAATAAAGTTGGGAGTTGCAGGTATTGTGTATGAACTAACAAAGCTAATGTTTAGCGTTGTCAGATTGTTATTGTTTATTCGCGTTACTACTAAGGTTGAGAGTTAGCATATTCACAGTAACATTTGTTTTGTGATATCAGTGTTTTTTATGTGTGGCAAACAAAGTTGAGTTATTGATATTGTGAACATGCTAGTGTGGCTAATGCTAACATAGCTAACTTGTTGCTGTGTCAAACTGTGTTGTTTTTGTTATGTGTTACTATCATGGTGGGGAGTTAGTGTAGTTGCAGTAACACTTGTTTTAGTGCCATCAGTCTTTTTTTATGTGTTGCAAACAAGATTGAAAGACACATATGTAAGGAATACGCTAAAGCAGCTAGCGTGTAGCAGTGTCGGGCTCTGTATTTTACCTGTTGCTAACAAAGTTGGGAGTTGGCGTAGTCACAAAAACATTTGTTTTAGCAGTATCTGTTTTTTTTGTGTTGCAAACAAAGTTGGGAGCTACAGTGAAAATGCTAACTCTTCTAACATGGCTAACGTGTAGCATGTTACAAACGAGTTCTAAAGTTACTATGAATTCATTCATTTATTTATTTTAAAAATTATAGTATTTTTCAAACTGTACAAACCTAGAGACAGGATTCCAGCAGGAGTAGCATAGCAAAGCAGCTGCAGCAGCCCCAGTCTCCTGCTCAGCAAGGATATTAACAACATGAGGCCCAGGAAGATGCAGAGCTCCGACCGAAACACCACGATGACGAAGGCAGAGTAGCTGATGAACTGGCCGTGTTTCTGCGCCATCCACGCTGAGAATGCTAAAAGAACTGCAAGCGGAATTTTGGCTGTGTTAGCCTCAAAATAAAACAGGGGAAAGGAAAAAAAAACAAGAAAACTCACCTATCGGAAGTGCAAAAACGTTAGGGAGTGGCCTGGTGCTGTAGAACATCAGGTGAAACTGAGAAGCACAGATCAGGCAAAAAAGGCTAGAAACCGTGGAGCCAAATTGTTTCCTAGCCTCCTTCTGCATGTGCCACAGCGCAGCGATTACACACAGCCCCAAAAAAGATCTGACTAGACAAAAAAAAAAAAAAAAAAGAAAAGACACAAAAAAATAAAAACTTCTTTCACCAGCTTGTTGGGGAACAAACCGTGCCTCAAGTCCCACTACGATCGTCTTTGGATTCATTATAAAAGCATTCCCAGTGGTCTTTTAACTGTAGTTATGCAGTTTTTAGCTAATCAAAAACCTGCTTCTTTTTATAGGACATAGTTTCTGCAGTGGCAGCAACTCGTGAAAATTTCACCTATGAGTTGTGGGTGGGAGGACTGTTGGTGCAGAGCAACCCCGGCCCCCGTTCCTCTTAATGTTAGCTGACAGCGGAGCAGGGACCCTGTGGCCCACCCAGCACATTTTCTAGGTTGCATATATTCAGAAAAGCAACTTTAAGCTATTTCCTTTATACATGTCCTCCATCATCAGAAAAATGCCATAAGAACATGTTAAAATCAATGTTTTATCAGAGCGGGTCTTCAAAACAAAACAACTAAAAGTAGGATTCGACTTACTTATGAGCTGAGAGTAAAACTTTGGAGCATCCAGCAGAGAAGAGACGAAAACAAAAGGGCTGCTGATTATGGAGAGGAAGAGTGGGCCGAGGAAAGTGCGAGGTACCACACCTGGAAATTCATGATGGTCATACTGGAGGAGAGGAGAATCGCTTTAGTGGTTTTCAACAGCTCTAAATTAACTTGTTTTAGTTACTAGCCGGGATGATTGGTAACATCCAAAGTCTACCAGCCAAATCTAGACCCTACTAGCCGAACATTTCTCAGGAAAAATAATGTGTGTATTTCAAAGTAAAACAGTTATTCTCTTTATTTGTAAAGTTTCTGTTAATTATTATTCTTTTGCAAAAGTAAATCACTAATAATAATTGAAAGTGCAGTGTTATGTCAGTTTTTTTAAATTTACAGAAATACATTTCTGATCCTTGAACTTTTTTATGAAAACAAACCTTTCTTGAAAGCATTGAATTATCTATAAACATTACACAGCAAAACATTGGTTAAGTATTAAATATTGATCAATATGAACTGTTTATATTTTCTGTGAGTCAATTCTGACGGCAATATTTGGCACAAAGTCTGTAGGTGACCTGCCGGGCGCTCACGTTGTGGGTGTGGTCAACTTTGTCGCTCAGTCTGTTTTTTTAAGATAATTTTTTCTATGATTTTTTATGGAAGTGTTTTGCATTTAATTTGAAAAAAAGACCCCTTTTTCAATTGAATGCTTCCATAAAGATTAAAACTAGTGATAAGCAATAGAATAATTAGGCTACTTAAAAGTTGTTTTTTTGTCAAAAATGTCATGCATAGAAAAACATGCATATTTTGAAAAATGTACAACTTTTTGCCTTATTGTGTGTGTTCTTACAGATCAGTGTGTTGTAGTTGTGAGTCTTAGTCATTTCAAAGAGTAACAATGACATGGAGCAACAAGTGAGTGAATGTTTGTGTTGGCTGAGATCAATGTGAGCAAATACTAGAAATTACCAGCACACCTGAACGCAGCAATAGCGAGCTCTCAATGAAAGCGCATAAGGGCGGAAATTCCACGCAGCCTCTGAATGCACCTCCTGCTGCGGTGAATGTTAAGTATTACATCTGCGCGATTAAGTCAGAAGGAAATGTTTTAACCAACTCTGGGATGGATGTTTGTGGTGGCCAAGTGGGGAGGGAAGACAGACGCCTAAAAGTCACGGTTGTGAGTTAGAGCCCCTTGTCAGACATGATGAACGACGTCTCACCTGCCAAAGCGGCTAGTGGAATAGTTTCTCTACCCGCCAAATTGAAGTTTAACCCGTATTTGGCAGGTGGGCGGGTGTTACTTTAGAGCCCTGATTTGCTACATAAACAATATCAAACAGTAGAGAAAAGTCACACAGTTTGTGTCATCAAAACCGGCTTAAAAAACAAGATGTTTTATTTACATTTATAAAAGTTGAAATAGCTTTAAAACTGCAATTTACAGTCATGATTGTTTATTTACAATAATTTATCAGTACTTCACAAAGATTTTAAGAAATGTACTTTTTGTAATCCAAATACATGGTTGACTACAATAAAACACTAATTTATTTCAATGTGTTATGCTAAAATGGTCACATTAGCTAAATGAAGTCTGCTTTTTATATAGTTTCTCAAAAAATAATGGGGGTGGGGGGGTGGGGGTTTAAAGTACAATTTTGTCACAACTTGGAATTCATGCAAATCATTTCAGAATCTTCCCACAAATAGATTTCAAAATGTGATTAAACTATCAAGGAAAAAAATAAAATTTGCCTGCCCGTCAATGGAATCTGAAAAGACTAAAATAACTACCCTAAGCGTTTTTTCTACTTCCCAGTTAGGGTTTTGAGATCTTTTATAAATTTAATTGGCTTATATATGCGTTCTTTTCGTTTCTATGTTTTCTCTGTGTTTACAAGATTAGCTAGCTTACTTACCTTATCAAAGTCGAGTCTGTGATATAAAATATCATGTGTCGCTTGCAAATTAAAGCTTTCTTCAACTTTTGTAAACGGACAGATAATCAGATGAAGAAAAGCCACAGAAATTAATAAAAAGAGCAATGGTCCACCCAAAACAATCCTCTTTTCGGCCATGACGGCTGCATTGCCCCCTTTTCCACTTCCGTTTAACACCGGAAGCTAATATCTGTTATATATTTATTTTATTCTAATTCGAACAAAATCCTCTTAACACTTACAGAAATCATGTAACAATATGTTCTTATATAATATAACATTTTTAAAGTAATACAATTATTTAAGCGTAGTTTTTTCGTTTCCGGCCCATTCAACTTTTCTCGATGTCCCGCGCGTGGCGGCTCCTGATTGGCTGTTCATTTAAACGACGGACATTCCAGCCAATCGGTACAAGCCACAATCTGTTTAATGAGCTGACGCGGAAAACTAGAACCGCATCATGTCTTCTTTTTTTCCTCCTACTACCAGCATGTAAATATTACTTCCCCGTGCTTTGCAAGGGTACTGCTATTTATAATTTACTGTTAGGAGCGGGTTATTTAGATGTGTCCCAGCGCTAAAACGGTTTAGTAGCAGCGGGGAGTTTGCTTGTCACTGGCTTCATTCTGTGTGGATGCGTGAGTGTTGACTGAGATGCTGTCCGCCGGCTCACAGCAGCTCCGACTGTTGTCCTGTGTCACTATCCTTTTACTTTTTCACGCCATCGTCGCCAAAAAGGACCTGAAAAGCGCCTGCAGCACCTGTCGACAAATTACTGATAACTTCAACAAGGTCAGATCTTTAAAATCTTTGTCCCCCTTGTGAATGGCACATCATATACCTGATCCCTGTATCTATGGATGATGACACGCGTCTGTAATGATTTTTGGACTCATATCTGGTTATCTTTAAATGGCATGATAACTGGTTTGCATTCAGGGTTTTGATAGAACAGCAAAGCAGAACTTTGGAGGAGGCAACACAGCCTGGGAGGAGAGGAAGCTTTCCAAATATGAGACAAGGTGAGACAAACAAACTGGGTCAACTTGACCTGGATATGTTAGTTTAGACCCCCTGTCAATAGTTATGACCTCTCAGTCAGCTTGTTGTTGGATGGATGCCTGTTAATGGAGAGCAACTGGACTCACTGAATTTGTGTGCACAATTCTTGATGTGTATGAATACATGCACTTTGTACTTAACTGTTTGTACTTGCAGCACACATGTACACTCAGATATCAAACATTTAATAATTGCTTGATCCCCATACTCAAAACCATATTTAAGATCAGAGTTCCAAGTGCAGTAGGGGTTGAGAGACTTCTTTCACGTCTCCAGATTTGTGCAAAGGTGATGCGTTTAAATGCAGCTGGGTCATCAGAGTTTTCTTCTCAGCTGCTTTGTACGAGCGAACTCCTCCGTCTCTGCACGCAGCATCTCTCCAGTATCTCCACATGCGTCCAGATAAGTCCGCTTCTTTGTGGTCCTTTTTTGCCATTCGTTTACAAATGAGACGCCCACTCCCCACTGTGTCAATCAATCAACAAAAGTTGTAGATCCAAAGATTAACATAAAGTTGTTCGATAAATGTGTCCCAAACAATGTTAAGCAAGAAATACATTCAAAATAAATCTGACTACTACACTTTTTGAACTTAGCGTGTGAATAATATCTAGTAAAATCTGGGGGGGTTAAATGTATTAAAAACCTGTATTTAGACTTATTTTGAAATCTTAATTAAACATATCTGTTTAAGAAATTGGAAAAAAATGTCACGTTTTTACTGGAATTTGTAATGGGCAAAAAGGCTAACAAGAAAACCCTGATGACCTTTCCATTCCAGCTGCATTTAAATGCATCCTCTATGCACAAATCTTTGTGCACTTGTAACTTTGATTTTAAATGTGGTTGTGTGTGTCTGTATCATGCGATTGACTAAAGATTTATACACGCAGGAGCCATTTTGAAGTTTTAAGCTGCTGTAACTTCAAGTTGTGTGTCTGTAAATTTTATTTTTTATTAGCAAGTTTTTGATATTCGACAAGTACAGTTAAACACAAAATGTCTTGTATGGGTTAAAAATCAAGAATTACGAACACACAAATCCAGTGAGTGATTTCTCTCCATACGCGTGCCGTGTCTTTGCAGTGAGATTCGCCTGGTGGAGATTCTGGAGGAGCTGTGCGAGAGCAGCAGCTTCGATTGCAACCATATGGTAGAAGAAAACGAAGAGCTTTTTGAGACCTGGTGGTTCAAAAGGTGCGTGTATCTGTGTTTACTCTCTATCTACGTATTATTTCTCTGACACAGCTTCAGATGAAGCAAAGTAGAAATGGGCCCATACTTTTTCCGGCCAATAACTGGTATATCCTATGGAACTGTGGCCCATATCAATATTTAAGTGTCTACAATAACACAAAGTTTAGATTTTCTTTTTGTTTCTTTATTTGAAATGCACAACTTTTCCTTTACTGTACAATCACAGTGTACTTTACCTTTTTAACATAAAGCAAGGTATCTCATAGGAACAAGCATCACTTTAAAACTTAAAAATATATCTGAAAACATTTAGAGCATTTACTGAGTGCTGAGTGTTAGACATAAGTGTAAACCATACGCTTCCCATTACCGGAGATATTAGGGACAACATGTATCCCTATCAAAAATCAAATATACCTGATAACAGTCAAAATAATTACAGACTATAACTTAAGCTTCCCAATGCCAAGGATCCATACAGAACATGCAGACATTTCAGAAATAAAGTGTATCTGAAAACAGTCAGAACAATATCGGTGGATTTTTTTCATATCGGATCGATACTGACAAACTCAAATTATGCAAATATCAGTCCTGGCACCAAATTTTTGCCTGTCCCTAAGGTAAAGTGAGATAGATTTATGTGAAAATAGTGAGACGTACATGAACCTATGGGTTCAAGATAAGGACATAAGGACTTAAAGATTCAAAACTGCAACTGCATGTTCGTGGTTTCATCAAACCGCATAATAAATCTGCCAAAAAAATGTAGGTTTGCAAATGTGTAAAAAGGGACCTGCATGCTCGTAAAAATGATTTCCATTTGGGAAATCATTTCAGCGTTTTTCTTTTTTCTTTTTTTTTTCTTTTTTCTTTTTTTTTTTTTTTTTTTTTGCAGATGCGAAGCTAAAAACTGCGTATTTCTGTCCTTGTCTTTACACGTCTTTATGATTGGACGGCCACAAATCAAACTGTCCAATCAAAGAGCAGTTGGCTTTCTGCCATCCTGTCCCACCCCGCTGCAGACTTTAAGGGTGATTTCATTTTTAACATGACCCAGAGGACTGTACAGTGTTCCATTTTTTTTTGCGGTGTTCAGCTGTGTCACCTATGTGCATCAAAAAGAATGAATAAATGGGCGATAGTCTGAGAGGTTCCTGAAGTTTTTTCCATTTCTGATGGTTGGAGCAAATTCACAAAGGGGTTTTTTTTTCTACTGCAGGAATTGGGAGTTTGACTCCCCAGCATTACACGGCGTTTTGTTTTTTTCATGTTTTCTGTAATTTTCTGTTGCAGACGTTTAGCAACAGTATCAGTTTGATTGTAGTTAAGGTTTCTTTTTTGCTCTCTCTTGTTTTTGTTTTCACAAGTATGTATCTTTTTTTCTTCAAACACCCTAAATTTCTTATCGCTCTAGTAGCGATGGCAGTTTACTCTTCACTTGTGATTTTTTTTTTTCTTTTTTTTTTCCCCGATTGGAAACAGTTGTTTAACAGTTGTTTAAAAAAATAATGTCTTGAATTAAAAAAAAAAAAACCATTTGAATTCTTATGGCCTCATTTTGAGCCCATACTAGACGTCTACAAGTGAATGTATCAGAATGGAGCTGAGCTTGTGACCAGCCCAACATATTTTCTATAACAAATACAATCTTTTCCAAACAGCATTTTTTAAACTAAATAATTCTGAAACAAATGCAAATTTAGCATTAATTTTCTTAATTTGTCTTAATTTTCTTTATATATGTCCTCTTTTATCATAAAAAGGTCACAAGAACTTGTTAAAAGCACAATTTTCATGGAAGTGGGCCTTTAAAGGTGCGCAAGATGAACTCGGGTCACCGAGGCCGACCCACTTCAGGCTTCATTTTCGCGCCTCCGAATGTTTTTAGTGAAATCAGAGATGATCAGTTCAATACTGTGTGTAAACATCATTGTTTCCTCTTCCTGTTGTGATGCAGGAAAACGAAAAACCCTGATCTACACAAGTGGTTCTGCATTGAAACGCTTAAAGTGTGCTGTCCGAAAGGAACCTTTGGCACTGATTGTACCGGTAAGAGAACCTTTGATCCACCAGAATGTCTGCCTCCTCATCCTGGTGTGTGTTTGATGGAGTAGCTCTTGGTGTGTCTGTGTGTTCAAGCCTGTGTCGGAGGATTTGAGAAGCCCTGCCATGGAAGGGGAGTGTGCGATGGCGACGGGACTCGCGGAGGGAACGGGAAGTGCAGCTGCGACCACGGTTACCAGGGAGACCTCTGCTTAGACTGCACTGATGGTTTCTTCCACGCAGAGCGGAACGACACCTTCTCCTTGTGCACAGGTGAGGAAATCTTCAGAATCTAACTTTGAGTGAAATTTTCCCCAAACATGCTGAGGTATGAATTTTGCTACTCTCTTTCCTGGGTCAGAATGCCATGCTGCCTGCAAGACCTGCGACGGACCAACCAGTCAAGATTGTGACCAGTGCAAGGAGGGCTGGGAGGAAGATGATCAGGAGGCTTGTGTTGGTAAGAGGAGGAGGAAGAGGTCTTTCTTCATGCAGCAAGATAGCTTTTAAAATTATTATCTGTGGAATTATTTTTCTATTTTTTGACTACTTGCATACATAATCTTTTATTTTATAATTTTATAATTGACTGAACAATGTTCCTACATTTATGCTAGGTTAATTTGTTTAGTTTTATCATATAAAACAGTTATTTACATTAATGTGGTCAAAAGGACTCAGAATAAGTGGGATTTTGGCCCTGTCTGTAAAACGTCTTAAAATAAATTTGAAAAAGAAGTTTATATTATAAAGACTTGAAGAATACAGCATTTCAAAAAACAGAATTTGTGGTGTCCCTCAGGGCTTTGGATTAGGGTTTCTACTGTTCCCAAAGGACAAATGCTCCTTATCAAACCATATTATAATCCAGATTATGCATCCTGAATAAACAAAAAAATATTGAAATATTTTGTAAATCATTTTTTAAGGGTCCTCAGAAGAAAAAATAAAAACTGTTTAAACATTGGTTTGATACATTTTGCCTTTGAAAAAGGCAATTTATGATTTCTAGAAACACAATCTGGGAATTCACACAGGTTAAAAAAAAAACAATCGAGAATGTGGATTATATGATCAATTCTCAATGCAAGATTTTGGATCCCATAGTAAAAAACTGAAGTGTTACATTTCACTTCAACCAAGACCGCATGGTATCTGACTTTTTTCAGAAGTTTAATAAATAAGGAATTTAAAAGGAACATGGAGCCACCACTGAAGCATTAAAACAAAGCCAACATAATTGAAGTTTGGAAATCAAAGCAATGCTCAGAATTATGGGTAAGCTCAAAACTGCTTTAAAATAAAAAAAAAAGACTAATTTTCTTCAAAGAATTTGACAGAAATGGAGAAAGACTAAAATAAACTGTACAACAATTAGTTATTGAGCTATTTTTTTATTATTTTTAGAAGGCTACTAGTTGATTATTTTCATTTTTGTTAAAAATAAATGTATTATATACAACAAAAACATTTTTTTTTTAAAGAGAGAAATCCTCCTAACGTTCACCTGTTTTGAGTCAAAAATCGAATTGCTTAATCCTTTTTAGATGTTTTTATTTTGTATTATATTATAATAAAACATCTGTTGTGTTGCAGATGTGAACGAGTGTGCAAAAGACCCTTCTCCGTGCAAAGAGGAGCAATACTGCCTTAACTCTGAAGGCTCCTATTCCTGCAAAGGTGAGCGGACACTCCTTAAATCATAACCAGCCCAGTTTAAGTTGTGTTATTTAAACTATAGTCTAAATAAATGAAAGGATTAATTCTTAGATTGCTTTGGGATTAAACATTAGCTTAAATTTTTTTATATATATGTATGTATAGATGTTTTTTGTTTGTGTGTTTCTCTCTCAGCCTGTGACAAAGCATGTTCTGGATGCTCTGGAGCCGGGTCCAATAAATGCCAGGCTTGTGCCGGCGGGTACCAAGATGTGGAGGGGGCATGCACAGGTACCAAACTCTGCAGTTTTTGTATTGAGGAAAAGTAGATTTAAAAAGCAGTTATCCAAATAATTACTAGGGTATGACAAAGACTTTAACTGGGGACAAAATACAACATTTGAAATGAGCAGTTTTAAAAAGTTTATTAATTTTGTTTCCAATATTTGATTAGTTAACAACCTTTTTCAATTTAAAATTGATGTGCAATAATATTTGGAGAAAAACCTCAACAGACGTCTCACTGATATTCCAACAAAGTCCAGGTTTTCTGCAGTGATTCATCTAGTGTTGTTTTACAGTCGAAGCTGAAATATTGTATTTATTTATGGTTTATGCTCATGTTCACTTCTTTATAATTTGATTATCTACCAATAAATAAATATGTATGCTTAAAAATAAAATAGTTCAAAATAAAACTAAAAGACACATGCAGCCCAATCTAAAGCTATGTTTACACTGTCCTTGGCAGCGTGCATTTAAGCAACCGCTTCCAGTGAAAACTCAATGCAAATGCACATTTCGAGCTTTTATATTCACCTATCGCTACGCAAGTTTCTATGATCATTTTTGAGTTCCATATTAAAAATGCACGCCCATTGAATGCACATTGAAATTTAAACCAGCTGAACTTTGACCAATCGTTTGAAAATTGATCATGGAGGAGAAATGACTAATTGCAGATTGTACCCCGCTTATTTAAATGACACCAAGTGTTTCATTGATCGAAATAGAGCTGTGAAAGAAAAAGCCTGGAGCAAGATTTGGAAAAAGTTTGTTGTGATGACACCAATGCTTCAGTGAGGGAGAAGAAAGTCCAGCATTGGATTGCCCTACTGTGCAAAAGCTCAGCAATGGATGCTAGTGTTTATGCTAATGTTTAAATACCTTTTACAATCTAATAGACGCTGTTCTATAAAACATTTTGAATAAGATTAGTTACTGGTTATTATATTACAAACATTTTGTTTAAAAAAGAAACAAAATTGTAGCTTTATGTTTGTGTTTTTTATCTTACCATATTTCCATTTAGGATTAGCATAGCATGCAGCATGCTGATGTCTGGGGTTCCCATTGCAAGCATGCAAGGGCCCAGCAGAGGGCGCCCACACCCCACAACTCCCCTAACAGGAAAACAGAAGATCATTACACAGTTGTATTAAGTCAGGGCAATGAGGGAGTACTGATCACTGATCAGAGGAAGTTTGGGACTGAATGTTGATGAGCAGAGGAACAGAATTTACAGGTAAGACAAGAGTTTGTGGTTCTTGCAGACGTTGACGAGTGTTCCGAGTCTGAGGCGGTGTGCACTCAAGAGAATCAGGAGTGTCTGAACAACCAGGGCAGCTACACGTGCGTCTGCTCAGCAGGCTTCCAGGAGCAAGATGGAGAATGTGTTCAAACACCAGACCAAGGTGGGAAGCACCACTCAGCTGCAGGGAAAACCCTCTGCAGGATTCCATCTCATGCTTTTATTTTGTTAGATCCTACAGAAGAACCAGAAAGTCCTGAAGGGGCAGAAAGTTCACACGGCGAACTTTGACGGCACCACGGAGGAACATTTTTTATTTCAAAGACCAACAGTTTGCACCAACAAAACCAGCTGCTCTCCAACTCCATCGATTGAAGGACAAACAACAAATGAGGATGTTTTATGCTCCAAGGTCACCCATCTTCATTTATTGAATGCTTTTACAGTTATTTCAATAAAGACAAAAAATGTTAATTTAAATTAGATCATGTCTGAATTTACCTGTTTTTTTTTTTTTTTTTTTTTTTTTTTTTGCACCATACATGGGGTCACCAGAACTGCAAGTTGTTCCACTCAAAGTTTTGTGATGTTCATCAGAGAAAAACTTGTAAAAATATAATCCAGGAAACACACTGTATCAGATTGTATGAAATATTTATTTTTAGTAAAACTGGTACACCCTTAAACAGCCAGACTTCAACTTCTCCACTAAGTCCAAAGAGCTGTCGAAGGATAAGGGGGACAAGATTGTTCATCTGAACAAGACTGAGATGAACCTACAATGAGAAAGCAACTTCATGAGAAGAGGTCAATTGTTAGGAGGAATATTTAGAAAATAGAACAAACCCAAGATCTCTGACAATTTCCTTCCACCCGGAGCTCCGTCCAAGATTTCGCCCAGGGGAAACAAATGATCTTAAACAGTAAGGAAACTACCCAGAAAGACATGAGGGGATTGGATCAAGACGTGAAGAGAGTTTGGTTTACAGCATCAAAGGTTACAGTAACCCATGACATTGTCATGGATTAAAATCCTGCAGTGCTCCCCTGCTTAAACCAGTGCTTGTCCAAACCTGTTTAGAGTTCTCCAGAAACCATCTGGATGATCCAGAGGACGGAGAGAAAGATGGAACCAAAATGGAAGGTTTTGTTATGAACGCCATTTGCTGTGTTTAGCGGAGAGAAAATCCTGAGCTGAATCCCACACACACTGTGAAGCATGGGGGTGGAAACATCACAGTTTGGGGATGCTTTCTAGGGGACAGGACAGCTGATCTGAATTAAGGAAAGGATGAATGGAGCCTTGTATGGTGAGATTTTGGGTAAAAATGACCTTGCATTAGGGAGAATGAAATGTGTCTGGATCTTCCAGCATGACCATGACCCCAACATCACCCAGACAACAAAGGAGTTGCTATGGAAAAAGATTAATGGGTCTGGTGTGGTCAGTGTTGCCCAGCAACAGCCCCAAAACATCACAGCTCTTGAGAAGATCTGCATGGAAGAATGGACCAAATAGCATCTACAGTGCAAACCTGATAAAGACCTACAGGAAGCCTTTGTCTTCTGTCACTGAGACCAGGCTCACATTATAACGTATTACAGTGTTTTTTTTGTTATTGACCAAATACTCATTTTCTACATCCTTATACAAATCTGTTTCTTACAGTTGAAGTGTATCTATGATGGACCTTAAAGAACCAAAACAATCCTTTTGCTTTTTTTTTTATTATGGTTTGGGTTGGCTGCAGTGATAAGAAACGACCACAAGGTGTCAGTGTGGCCCTTAAAATAACCTGGATCTGGAACTTGATCACTCAAAGAGTACACAGTGTCTCTCAGTGGGTTCTGTCACATCTCTGATGGTTTTTGATGTTTCCTTCAATCAGCGTCAAAATGCGAAGGCCTCAGAGACCTTCCTCTTCCTCCATGCCGATCAAAGCACGATCCCGCAACCCGCTTCTCAGTGTGCAGCAAGGCTTCCTGTGGGGTGATGTCAGTTGTTTTGACTCGCCGGCCTTGCTAAAGGAAGAAGCCGGTTGAGACCTGTGTGATCTGGAGGCAGTTGAGAGGCAGCAGACCTCCACCATGAGCTCCTCACAGGGGGAAGCCAACTGCTCTATTGGAGCGTCTGCTCACACTTTACATGCATCTCCCGGTGAGCTGTCAAAGCTGCACAGTTATCACAGTGAAATATGATCCTGCTTTTATCACTTTATTAATAGAAATAGTCAGGTCATGTAGTGAAGCAGAAAAACCCATTTTATTTCTCAAAGATTTTTATGATTCTGTTTTTTTTATAGAAATGAGTCAAATGACGACATGAATCAGCATTCTGACTAAAGCATGAATCACTGCAACTAATATAGATGCTTCAACACCCGTTTTTTTTATCTCACATTGAATCTATATTTGATGTGAAGCTCCATTTCCTGGAAATAAAAAGCTCCTCTCAAAACAAGTTTCAAAATATAGAGAAACATAGAAAATATATATAAAGACTACAAGATGTTTTCCTCATAAGTGAAGAGAATCTGCCAATAGAACTGGTAGAATTAGTCAGGGAAATAATTGTGCAAATTCAGGTCTCTGGCTATTACATATTATGTCTTAAAGCATGTATCACTTAAAATAAGGGAAAAGCTTCAATGTAGGTACATTTATAAACTTTCTCCCATAAATGTCCTATTTTAAGAGCTACAGCAGTCTTACTATCCTAATGTCTAGACCACAATCGTCTGAAACTATGACTAGAATGACAGATTTCAAAGACCTTTCTTCAATGAAAACTGTCTTTTTGGTGATTTTAACATCTTCTTGTAGAATTTCCCTTATGATAGAGTACAAATTTGAAGAAAATGTAACTTAGAAATGTGTTTCTGAGTATTTCCCTATTCAAATGTTGTGAAGCAGGAGCAGAAAAAAAATGCCATTTGGAAAAGTTTGTATATTTTTTTAACAGAAAACATTTCCTGATCTGCTCCATTCCGATACATTCACTTATAATAAATATATTTGTGTAAGTCTTCGATTTCCTAATCCAAGTTGGCATCTGGATGAAAACTGTACACAAAACTGTAAACCAAGGGATAATGGGAAGTGGGGGGAGGCTCACTCCAACAGTCAATGGCCACAACTGAGATTGTGGGGAAATTGATTCGTATCATCCCTGATTGATATGTTTGCATGTTTACATTGAAAGTGCCAAACATGTATTTTGCTAAATTAAAGAAGGATTTATTTTTGCATCGAGCTTATTATAAACCAACTAAAAGGATTTTCCTAATTGTTATCATTCGATATTGTTAGTATTGCAGTAATCGATAATTGTCATGCAATTCTCATTGATTGCCATCATTACTAATTGTTGCAGTATTGCAGAAAACACTATTAATCATCATGAAACAAAAACAATCATTTTATTGTTTGTCAGAAAAACTACACTATTCCAGAAATCACTGTTACACAAAACACATCATGCAACAAAAGTGAATGTTAGATGAAAGTTCGACTTTGTTTATTCTCTCCCACAAAGTGAATATCTGGTTTATTCCACTAAACCTTAACCAGGATGCATTTGTGGATGCACGTGCACACAGACTCTGCGGCTTGAGGAGTACCCCTCTTTTTTTTTCCTTTCTCCTCCCTGTGTTTGTGGTGGCTTTCTTCTGCCAGTAAACCCTCAGCCTTTCTACATGTGGTGCAGCTGCAGCAGGGTGAGCATGAGGACACCGACTGTCCAAAGCTTTGCAATCGCATGGATTGCATTTCACTGTCACTGAGCTGATCGCATTTTAATCTGCAATGCTTTCACTTTTCTATTGAGCGTCCTAATTTCTCTCTTTTTCTCTCGTTCATTGGTGATTGAAGTTACCCCGAGCTGACAAGCCTCATTGTTGTGCTGAGAGACGGTGGGATGGGGATAATCATAGCACGGGAGGGGGACTGCATGTTAAACTAAAAGCCAGATGTGGCACCATGTGCTTTTGTTGTCTGTCAGCGGTCTGCGCCGACTCTGATGTCAGGCACTCCTTAAACTCTGCCGCTCCCTCTGATGTGGTGGCACTCGCCTTCCCTTTACCCAGCTGGACCCTCAACCGCCAACAATTAGGGCGAGCACATGGAAAGCTCTGCAGCTTCGGGCCTAACCGGTTCTTCTCAGAGTGCCATACGGGAATCTTTGACTCCAGGGCGCTGTGAGACAACAAAAAAAGCGGGAAGCACCAGATCTGAAGCTCTTGGATGGTTTGACTTTGATGGGAAGAGAAAGTATTTGGTGGAGGATGGTGATGCAGCTGCAGCAGCTCGCCTCAGGTCAAAGGGGGGAAATTATAACTGTGCTGTATGAGAATAATAGTTTTGGTGAACAAGTCACTCTAAAATGACAAATAGAGGAATAAAATAGACAGCTGGTGAATTGAGGAAACATCTGGTGGAGAGGAAAACTTGATACCACTTGGCTCATAGGCACTAGGAAAGCCTTTTGAGGTCTGATAAGTTTCTAATGCCATTAGATCTATCAGACCAGCAACTCTTTGACATCCAGATTGAAGCTTGTTTAAAAAAGTGAAGTTGACTGCAGTTTACCGAAACAACCACCAGCGACTTGACTGCAATGAGAAACAAATCAAGTTTTGTTTGAATAAAAATGTGAACAAACGACTATAAGTAAAAATACAATGAAAAAACAGACACAATGACATTTTATGAACTTCTTTATTTGACTTCAAATTTGTTTGCTCACAGCAGGACAACAGTAAAGCTTAACAGCAGCCCCTCCCACACAACACACTGTGATGTGCAAATTGAATGTGCGTTGGAAATGAGGCATATCGTATTTGTTTTGAATACTGAATAAAAGAGTGAAAGGTAACTAAATCAAACCCAACACGATGTGAATTCGTCTGTTTCATGGGAACTTAAACAATCGACTGGTATCATAGATGGATATTTCAGACACATCGTACATTTTGTGGTACAAGGATTACGTTTGCTACGGGTGTGCCTTAAGATAGTTTGCCATAAGAAAAATCCAAAATGGCAGCCATTTTTAAAGATGGCTGCCATTCATGCCATTATTCAATTTTAATGACCCTGTCTCAACAATATGAGCTATAAGTGCACAAAACACGGTCTTCTAATTATAGAGGTACCAAGAGAATACTACTATATCTATTTGTCATCAATTTTCTCGTGCTTTTCTGAAACTGGGGTCCATCAGCTACAATCAGGTCAAATTTGGTACTTTTACCACAACATGCATTATTATTACTTGAATAACCAGTTCCACTATATGGCAACTCAAAATAAAAGCCAAAATGAACCTTAACAAACAATGCTGCTTTAACAAACTGTAACCGAAAGAATTTTCTGATTTTGTTGTTAAACTGATACAATTTTTACAACAAAAAGTTATACATGTTGCATTTTGATATATATTTCTGTATTTTGAATCTGAACAATAGATTAATGCTTTAATTTTCCTCCCGGTAAACGGTGGAAGCTGTTTCTGATTGACTTTTTTTTTAAGCAGGAAAACATCTTTTCCATTTAAATTATTGATTTAGTGTGCTTATTTATTTATTTATTTGTGTGTATCTTGTCCTGTGGCTTACAGCACTGGAGGCATGATAAAGTAACAAAGTGTTTCATGACAAGTCATGTAAAAATCCTATTCTAGTTGGGACCACTGTTTTCACTAACGGGAAGGAGCAATCCAAACATTTGCAATTATTTAGAGTGTCACTCAGCCCCAAAGGTGGATGCAAAGGCAAATACAGTCTCCTCTTTTTTAAGGAAGACTCTGGTTTGTTCCAGTTGTCAGAGGTTCATGGAGGACTCATTTCTTTACAAAATGTTAGTCTTTAATTTTACACTTTTAATTGCTTCTATAACGCTTCTTGTGTAATTCCTAGACTCAATTTTTCTTTTTCTTTTTTTTAAATGTTATCTGCGGTAAAAACATGAAGGTGTATGGGAGGATGGGGCGTGGCCTGGTGTGAGCTGTCATGCTGCTCTGTGATTTTGCTGGCATACATGCAGGATACCTTCCTCTGTTTGATGTTAAAGCCAGCGCCTGTGTATCTGTCTGCGCAGGCAGGTGTATGTGTGTGTGCATAACATTTTGCAGCACTACACTGTGAGTGGCCTCTGATCTTTTGCAGCATTGAGAATGAAAGGAGAGACTGAGGCGACTTTGATGTCTAAAAAGATTTTTTTCATTTCAAAATGGCCCAAAACAAACCAGATTAATTAGTGACTATTGTCTTGAACATGCACACCCTCCCCCCTTTTAAAAACATAACTACAACAAACTCTGTACAGTATATTTAGTATTTATCATTAGCAAGTCCCCACATACTGTGGTTCCCAAATTTAAACCAAAGCCCAAGGCGAAAAAAAAAGCAGTTTCTTAAATGACCACCAGAGGCTGGTTTTCCCCACGTAAAGTTTGGTTCTAAAACCTGTAGTGATGTTTATAAATGTATTTTCATTTCAACTTTTTAAATTTGTATTTTTTTTTCTTTTTTTTTTAAGGGGCTGCTTGGTGGCTTAGTGGTTAGCACTCTTGCCTCACAGTGAGAAGGCCCTGGTTTGAATCCCAGCTGTGAGCATGTGGCTGTGCTACAGCCTGTTAACATGTTCAAAATGTACCCTGACTTCCCCCAACAGTAGCTTGATAGGCTCCAGCAACCCCATGACACAAAAAAGAGATTGAGCAGGTTCAGAAGATGAGTGTGTATAGAGGGATGACTTTTCTAATGCTTTCTTTTGCATGTGATTACGGGCGAGTTTTACTTATTCATTTTTTCAATAAACGTCAATCAGTTTGTCTTCTCACATGCACTTTACAATAGTATTCTGTAGGTTTTAAAAGAGTTATGTTAAAAGATGTTAAAGGAGTACATGTTTATGTATTACCAGCCCACATTGTTGAGACTGAGGAAAATAGAAATCAAATATGTTTGTAACAATTGAGTGTATGGCCGCCATCTTTAAAAATGGTGACCATTTTGGATTTTGCTCATAACTAACATGCTTTTCTGAAAGAGGGGGGGATCCTAGGGTACGTTCATGGCAAAATGGATGTTTCTGCAACAAAATGCACGATTTGTCTGAAATATCAGCTTAACCGGCATGGTTGTAAGCTACTTTGTGCAAAAAGACAGAGAGACATCTTCTAAATTATAAAATGGGATAAAATGAATAAAAGACTAAAAATAGAGATCATGATCATAAATGTAAGTAGGTTGGACTGTGTATGAAAGCAGAATTGAGAAGCTTCTACCTTTTAGAAAATTATCTAGTCACTTAAACTTGTCTACAACATCCAGAGCATCACTGCTTAGACTTCAGAGACTCAAAGTCCCAGAATTCCCTTGCATCTATCAAAATCAATAATGAAAACTTAAGTTTTTCCTTTATGGCTACTTTATTAATTATTTCTTATCTCACAAAAATCAGGTAATTTCTTTACATGTGTAAAACTAAAATGATTCTTTAAACCATTTTACATGTGATTAATGTAATAAAACCTGAGGTTTGTCATGTAAAGCCACTAGTTTACAAGATATGATGTATGCAGCAATCAAAGTTGGAGTTCATGTTGTTTCCTGCAGATGTGCAGCACCTGCTCAGGTAAACATCACACTCCAGTTAAATGGGATGTGACACCAGATGGCTTCGTGTTTGTCTTTATGTAACACAACAAACAGGCTGTGGAACTCCTGAGGTCCTCACGGAGAACGTGCAGCTGTGAGCGGGAACGTGGCGTTTTCTTTGCATTGTAAACGTGTTTAACACCTGCAGGACGGCCCAACACTCGCCGGCTCTCCACATCAAAGACATATTTGTCTCCCACCGCTGGACCCCACTTCAAAGAGTTTTTCTTTCTTGAATCTTTTCTCCCAAACCAGCTGTAAAACCCCATGTGGAGGCGGGGACCGGTGTGCCTTTTTCTTTTTAAGCTGGGCACGTTGTTGCCATGGCACTCAGGCCATGTTGACACTGGAGGGTGTAAACAGGAGGCAAAGAAACAAGTTGGTGCCTTGTAGGTCATTGGGGGGGGGGGGGGACACGCACAAACACACAGGCAAAGGCAGACACCACAGATTTAGGTGGTGGGAGATGCTGAACGATGGCAGTTGTTGTTCCTCTGTGTACTGGTGCTTTCAGTGTAAATCACCAAACCAAAAGTTGGTCAAAGAACACAATTCTCCAAATTATTCACATGAATATTCAGAGAAAATGTGGTTTGTTTGATGTGCAGAGGATGTGCAAAAGAAAGCTGGTATGTTTTTGGATGTTACATTTTAATGTCAAATGGTGCATTTAGTGGGCAATAAGGTGCACTGCAAATTCTTTCATTACCTCAAAAAGCAACGGTTTGTCTTATGCATGAATTCTGGTTGTGTTTATCAACTTGAAACCGATTTCCTGTGGCTCAAAAATCTGTCCAAACATTTTAATACGAGTTTGGTAATCTTCGAAGCTGCACCACATGATGGTTTGTTGGAGCATTATGGGTACTGTAGTCTAGACCCCGGTGGAGTGGTACAGAATGTGCTATAACTGAATGAATGAAAACTATAACACTAATGTTGTGTATTTTATGTGTTACAACCTTTGACTGTATGTGAGACTTGGACCGAGTGAGAGTGATGTCACCCATTGAAAATGACTTACTTTTAGTCCAACTAAATTAAGTCAATTCTGTCGCTATATTTTTGTAAATTGGACATCTCCATGTTGTAGACAGACGTCAGTGAGTGGTAATTGGTCGGTCTGAATCAATGTTTCTATGGCAACCACTATCACCAATCAGGCGTGAGCTTGTTTAAAGTCCACACCCCTACCAATTGAAAGTGGGCTTGAGAGAATCTGTCAATCAAACGTTTTGAACATAAGACCACATCATTTTATTGTTGCATCTGATTGGTCACTTTATATCTTTACTAACTTCCAATACAGAAAAAAAATCTTTAAAAAAAGAAGGATTATCAAGTGTGTGAAAGAAAGGTTTCATAAGAGTAAGAATGGAAAACTGAGTAATAGTGGTTTATTTCTCAACAGAAGTCTATGGGATTTTTGGCTTCTTGGATTAGTATGAAACGTAAAATGATTTTCTTATGGCGTCACACAGCATACTCCATTATGTATGATGTTCTAAAAATAAATATTTAGTGTACATTCATTCATTTATACATCTAAAAGATATAATGAATATCTCCATAGATAGATATACAAATATGTAAAAATACACACGAAACAATAAGAAACCTATCATTAACACTTTATATTCACTTCTATAAGAATTCTTAAGTAGTCATGCACCAAAAAATTGTTAAAAAAGAACTTTTAAACAAGTAGACATCTATACATATGCCTCATTTTCTTTTCTACAGTCAAAAGACTTGATAAAAACAGCTTCATCCTGAAACTACGTACATCCAGGGCATTTTAACGCAAGTACAAGAAGACGATATAGCCAATAGTGTTTGAGTCTTCTTCCATTTCTTTTTCTAACACCAACAATTGGAAGAGGCTTGGTTAAAACTGTCAAAACAGTGTGAATCTTGCCCCAGCTTTTTCCTTTCACAGCTCTATTCCGATATACGAATGGCTTGATGTTGTACAATTATGTCCTGTTTATTAATTTCTCCTTCACTATCAGTTTTGTACTTAGGTGAATAAAAGGGACAGCATTCATTTGTCACCAGCAAATCCGAGTTCCTGACTGGTCAAAGTTCAGCTTCATTCAAATGTCAATGTGCGTTCAATGGCTGACGATTTGGCCACAAAAATAGTTGTAAAAACATATTTAGCTACACATGAGTGAAGGAGTTTTGAAAGCGGAAGCTCAAAATAAGCCTGTCTGTGTCTTTACTTTTCTTTTTTGGATGTGGCAGCTTGAACGCGCATTTCCTGGAGTGGTGTGACCGTAGCTTTAGATAACTGGCCTTTGGTGACCCCTTTGACCCCGTGACAAGGAGAGAATTGACAATGAATGAATCAATTGATTCAATAGTTGCATTTAACAACTTTATAATAGGCTGAGTTGTGGTATCATTTCTTAATTCTGCTTCATCTGATAAATTCTGAAGCTCAAACTGAGGATCAGCAGCCTGCGGCACATTGCTCAAACCTGCTGCAGATGGGCCATAAAGACCTTCTCACATCTTCTTCCAGTTTCCTGAATGTGACTTGGTCTGATCCTTCTTTTATTGGGTACTTCTAGCGCTGTGATCCGTTGCGACGTGATAAGTGAGAACATGAGTCCCCTCTGAACCTTCAAAGCCACATGGCCACATGAAAGGCGCACGGCAGTCCAATCGAAGCAACAACAGCAGACACCAATTCAATTTTCCTCTTGTTATAACGGACCGGGATGTGAACCAGACCTGGCCTTCGGTGTTGGTTCTTTGTGGAACTCATTTCCTGGCTGTTATTGCCTCATATTGGGTCTGTGTTTGTCCTGGATGGAGACCCTGTAGAGGGGAGTGTGTGGATCACAGGAGGGCTGAGGCGCTTCGACCACCCCGCCGGTGGAAGTTATGCAACTGACGGGGCTACTCTCGGTCAGCACAAACAGGGATTCAGTTCTTCGACTTCAGAGACAAAAGAGGAAATTCTTGCCTCATAGGGTCGCTGGTCTTGTAAAAAAAAACCACCTGTTTCGTGAAAGGGTTGACTCGATACTAGCAGCAACCAGGGGGAGGGTTGTTATTTAATTACAGGGTGAGGTGGTTTGGTTTCCAGGAAAGGCATGCGTTTTTTTTGTATTGAAGGCTGTTGCTGATGAGTCTGCAGGCAGACAAAGCGAAAGAGCAAGCGCTGCTGGGTCAGCGAAGCCTTGCCTGTCACCTCTCTGTCAGCTCAGCACTTTGGGGTATATATCTGCCATGTGGAGCTGCGAGTCCACTGGCGTGCCATTCATTCCACGCTGAAGCTGCACCCAGCGCCCCCATCGTCATCACCACATTTTCAGTCTCAATGTACTCTGAAGTGCACCTCACAGTCCCGGTTTAAACAATAAAAGTAAAAAGTTGAGAAAATGTTGGCAAACCAATGCTTTTATTTTGTTAAAATGTTGCACAAAAAACCCCTTTATCTCCTTTGGTAGACTTTTTTGAGGTTGCAAAACCACACTTCTTTTCGTGTTGTTTTTTCAAAATGTAGTCTCCAAAAAGTCCATAAATTCAGTTAGATTTAGATGAAATTAGATCGCCATTTACATTTTTTTTTTTTTGCTATGAACACTAGGTGGCGACCCATTCGCAAGAGGTTAGCTGTCAGCTCCCTCGCTGAGCCCACATGCGCAGAGTTAATGACCAGAGACATCTGGACAGCCGTCTAATCGAACGTTTGGTTGCAACTGAACAGTTTCTTTTCCTCCTCCTGCAGACGGACTCTTGTTTCTCTGAGCTGTTACCCATGTTCAAGGCCTCGCCTCGAGACCCAAGTCTTTTCATTAAAAAAAAAACACCCTGGTGGAAGATACTGCAGTTAAGCAAATGCCAAGATTTCCCATCATGCTGTCATGAGGTTTTTTTTAGATGCCCTAAAGGGGGAATGATCGTGAGTCCAATAGGTCTTGTTTGTTTTGGTTTAAAATGTCACACCAAATTATGCAAACAAGCGTAAACGACTGCTTGAATAAAAAGAAAGAGCATGTTTGCTCTACTTAAAGTAGAATATATTATATAGTACACATCATATCACCAACATGTACAGTATTTTTTGGACCATGAGGAGCACTGGATTATATAGGGCAGTACATGAAACAAAACAGTGATATGATGTGATTTGATTACACCACCCACAATGCCTACAAGGGCTACGAGGCAGGTGATTGGTTAGAGGCGTGGATGGGAAGTTTTCTTTGGAAACGTCATGTTTGTCTCTTTTATCTACAATTTGCACAGAGGTCAACCCGACAGATAAGTCACACATAACTGACATTTACTCAACAGTGTTCAGTTGTAGCACATCAAAAACAAAACAGAACTCTCACTGTTTCACTTCATTATGTTGCAACACAGTACATATCACTCCTGACCACAGTACCCACAATTCTCGACCAATCCATCAAGCAGTGCAGCTTTGTTTACCAATCATACTAAAACATTTGGACAGTTTTCTGAACACCGTGTGCCACAGAAAACTGGTTCCAGATGACAAAGGACAACTAGAATTCACCTAGAGTTCACCTTTGTGAGCTCGCCACGCCCACATGGTTCAAAATCTACAATTTCAAATTCCAAAATTTCTTTGCAAAGTATGTTTACATTTGTGCGTGAGAAGTTACAATGAAAATCTCTCGGACAAGTTTTTGTTTGTAGCTGGTACTAACATTTGTTTTTTTTAAATTCAAGATGGCGGTCTCTTCCCGAGGTCAAAGGTTAAAATACTTTAGAGGTCATTGTCATTTAATCGCTTTTAACGAGATAATTTGACAACCGTAAAAAAACCAAGTACCACCACAGTGGACAACACACGGGATGGCAGCAAAAAATGATCAAACCATCATTACAGTCCAATGTGTGGAAACACCAAATTTTGCAAAGACATGACCATACAATGGTCAGATGATATAGGTATAATGTGCTAATATTGTTGTTTACTTGTTTGTTTGTAGACATAATAATTTACACTTGATTATAAGGGGAGAAACTGAAGGAATCTGGAAAACTTCAACTGCACTGTTCAGTACCAGGTGTTGCGTAGTTTCATGTGCGTAGCTTCTTTTTTTTTAAATCACAGAAGCCTGTAAGGTGTGTAAACACGTGTTTGCTAAGACTTTTCATTGAAAGTGGCTGCTTGAATGCATGTTGTTGCAAAGCCGATATGAAAAGCCATTTTTCCCTGTGTCAAAATGTGCTGATCCACGTTGATCGAGTAAATGGTCGAAGAGTTATTGTTCAGCAATGAATGTTTCTTATTTAGACGTCACCGGTGACGTCTCCAGTAATAAAGGGTTAAAAACGAGGACCGTGGGTTGGTTGTAGCCAAGCTTTGAAATGGTTCAGCAACAATGAGAAATGTGTACAACATAAACAAAAGAAAGAGGTAATCAGGAAAAAAAATGGGAAAACTTGGTGTTTTTAGATATAAGATTCCTCATTGACCCAATTGAGAATTTCCCTCCTTTACTATGGTTTTCATTTTCTTGGACTTTCATACTTTAAAAAAATACTATTAGAGTTCAACCAACGTTTGTTTTTTTTTGTTTCTCCAAGAAGTTTTCCTGCGCTTTAATCCACGTTTGAAAATGTATAAAAAGCCTGTCACCAAATGACTACACAGCTTGATCTAGCAATTTTACATAACGCTGGAACCCAGTCAGCTTTTACCGTGGCCAAGCACTAGCAGTTCCTGCTTGGCCCGCGTCCTGTTTCTGAGGCTATTTAGTGATGGCTGTGAATGGAGCCGTTAGCAAACAGCACGGAAGTGTCTCTGATTGAGGAGAATAGAAGGCGGCGAACAGCCCACTTACCAGCTTGCTGCTGCCCCCACACACAGACAAATGCTCTCACGCACACAGGAATGCAACTGTACTGATCTGAAAAAAAAAAAAATCTGAAGTGATTGAAAAACATATACAAGCAGGTGAAAAATTCAAAGATCACCTTGAATATTTTTAAAATACATTTATCTGAATAATAAAAAAACACACCAAAAGATGCCAGCTGTGGATGCACTTTCACAAAAAGAACCCCTCTTTCACTCACTTGACTTTTTCCATCTTGCTCACGCCTACCCACTGAGATGCTCTACGTGTGTGTATGTGTGTGTGTCAATACAAAACTCCCAGATGGACTACAACCAAAACAGGAATTATGCAACAAAAGCCTGTCTCAAACTGTTTCCAAGCACAAACACCAAAGAAAAAGGAAGATTTTCTTTGACATTGAGGGCATGTTTCACTGCTGAGAATCTTTTTGATTCACACACCAGAACATTTGAAAATATGTGCGTACTCTTATGCTAAAGCTTACACAATTTTTATAAACATAGTTGGAAGACATGCAAAGAAGCCAACAGTTTTTTTCCATTATACAATTTCCAACATTACATTCAGGGCAGTTTTTATAGTTTGCACAGAGTTACAGTCTGCTTTTATAACAGGAACTTTTTTCAATCTGAAAAGACTTTGAAATGCTATGTAGAACAAAAAAAGTCCACATTAGGGAAAAAAAAGGGCTAAACATAAAAAGTCTATGAGAAATAAACTCACTAAAACTGGCAGTTTGTTGCTGGGTATGGATTTCCGGTAAGGAAGCTGCCAGTTGTCAAATTTACAGCAGGGAAATGATCAGAAAATAGGCTAATGTTACAACTAAACAACAGAATTGTACATTATTTTTTTGAAGCAGAAGCAAATTCTGGATGATTGGAGATTAAAAACATTATGTAAGGGAGCAATTTTGTCTCTGAGATGGACTTGTAACCTGTTCAAGGTGTGCCCTTTGCTTTAAATCGGTTGGGATAGCAACCCTGTGGCTTCACAGGAGTAAACCAGTGAAGAAGATGGACAGGGACAGTTTTACACTCACAAGTTTTGTCTTTGATCTGCACAAAAATTCATTTACTCAGATAATTCACTTTGACATCTGTGATAGCTCACCCAAACTCCAGTGTGGACATTCCAAAGGAGTGGAAAATAGCCAAAAGGAATAACACAAGCACAATGTTTTCCCAGCAGGAAAGAGACACAGCCGAGCCCCTGCTGTGAACGTGACAAAGTGCAAATCATTAAAAAGGTGAAACAAGTGCTGTCTGTAAATTAGGTGTAACAAGGAGATGCTCTTTCTAACAACACTTCATGATCAAAAAAGCTGGACAGGTTAGCCTTTTTTGAGTTTTTTTTTTTTTTAACCTTATTTTGGCTTCATTGTTAGATCTTGTTTTGGAGCTATACCCCTCTCAACCTGACAGTTGCTGCAACAGCTTCATTTTTCAAAAACAGTGTCATACAAGTAGGAGAGATCGCCTAATGTTACATATTTACTCTCTGATGGAAAAGGGGTTCAGGTGCTAATGTCAAAAGCATGTGACTTCTAAAACTAATTTTAGTATGCTACATCTAATGCATGCTATTTCTATCGATGATATTGTGCCACTTCTGATGCTAGCTATAGCATGCTCCTATTGCTAACAATTAGTACACTACTTCTGATGCAAACAGTAACATGCTATTTCAAATGATGGTATCGTGCTGCTTTTGATGCTAACAATACCATGCTATTTCTAATGATGATATTGTGCTACTTCTGATGCTAGCAATAGCATGCTCCTAATGCTAACGATAGTACACCACTTTTAAAGCTAACAGTAGCATGCTATTTCTAATGATGGTATCGTGCTACTTCTGATGCCAGCAATAGCATGCTCCTAATGCTAACGATTTTAAAAGCCCAAAAGTTTAAAAGCCCATCAAATGAAACAGAAGAAGAAAACATTTGTAGTCCACTTAGAATTAGTAGTAAAGTAAACAAGTAAATAACTTGTAGTGCTTATATCATCGTGCGGTTCTGTGCCTTCACGTTTCTTTTTTTCTTTCATTTTTTAAACATTAAAGTACACTTTTTCATTATTATAAACATTTTAATAGGTTATTATTGCTATTAATATCAGAAGGCATACTCTGATTGTAAATTGCTTTAGCGGAAGTGACATAATATTTGTGCATAGGCAGAGGGATCAAGTAGCTGTTACAGATCAGGGTGCGACAAATAGTACACTTTGATTCTAATGATAGCATGCGACCTGTAGTGCTAATAATAGCATGCTAGCTATAATGCTAGCAAAAGCACACTGCCACTGATGTGCGGTTCTGGTTGGTGACTTATTGCTAATTGTATTTGTTGATATTTTTTAATCTTTAAAGAAATTTCAAACCTGAAAACACAAAACCCGAGAGAGTGCCAGGATCAGTTCTGGCTTTTAGGCCTCATAACTGGAACGCAAGCTTTTGATTGCATTCATAAGCTAGCATTGAAGGTGTCAACTATTACCACGTATGCATACATTTTTACTTATCTCATATCTGTCCCTCACACCAAACTACTCTTATATGTTTTTTGCTCCTGACCCCCCTTCCCTCATCTTTGCATTCTTCCCACTTGTTACCATATCAGGGTCAGTATGACCCGCTGCAGTCTCTGATTCTCCACTTGACCCAGACTGCTCTGGGTGTGCTGGTTGTCCAAAGTCAGGACGACGTGACTCGAAGCGAACAACACAATGACCAGAGACTTTTAAAAGCCTACTTTTATTCTCCCAACAAGAACCTGCTCTTAAACACCTGATAACAAAACAGTTAGGAGCAACACAAAATGGATTTTTCTGATTTTTCTCAGTCCTCCACCTAGCATCACACAAAAGCAACACAAAAGTGTTGCAGAGCTGGTCACTCCAGAAATAGTCTCATTGCAGTCCTGTAAGGGAAAGCTGCTTCTTTGTATTTTGCCATTGCCTCCAGCAACTACCTGCACATCGGTTGAAATGAAAACCTCCTTCCTGACAGCTAACAGTTACTGCAGATCACGGGAGGTACATTTAGCCCCTCTGGTATAAATAAAATGCATCCTGTTTGTGCCTCCAGATCTTATCTTTGGCTTTAAAGAGTGTTTTTCCCTCTCGGATGGCTCTAATGAATCTCACATGGGTGCCATCTGACCTTAACAGCTCACATGTGATCTCTATACGCCTCATGGGACTTCAAAGGGATGAAGACCCATGGATGTCAAGAAGACAGGGATTAGTTCATTATTTCTCTTTTTTCGTAACTTCATTACTGTCAGCTAAGAGGTTGCCAGGTACACCACAGGTTGAGTTGCTCCTTATCCTCTTTTAGATATGATTATTTTGGATTTAAGTTAAGATGAAATAAAAAGAACTGTACATCAGAATTGGTTCCATGTTGACTCGCTAAAAGGACACCAGCAGCTTCTCCTCTTGAGGGTTTCTCCATAGAAACTGCTGAGCCTTTCCAACCAGTGCTGATGTGTTGGTAGCCCAGGTAAGGTCCTCAGAGATGACAGTCCCGAGGAACTTGAAGGAGGTCATCCTCTCCACACACATTATTGATGGACAGTGGGGCATGATCCCGCTTCCTAAAGTCTATGACCATCTGTTTGGTCTTGGTGGTGTTCAGCTGCAGGTGGTTTCTGTTGCACCACCCTGTAAGCTGTTAGATTTCCTCTCTGTACGCCTTTTCATCACCCCTAGAGATTAAGCCCACTACTGTAGTGTCATCAGTGAACTTGATGAGGGTGTTTGAGGGGTGAATGGAAGAACAATCGTGTGTGTAGAAGGCATACAAGAGGGGGCTCAGCAAACAGCCCTGGGGGGAGCCAGTGATTGGTGACAGGGGGGAGGAAGAGAGCTGTCTCACCTTAATCATCTGCAGTCTGCTGGTTAAAAAGTCTTTAACCCAGGTGCAGATGGGGAGGGCGAAGTCGAATCTGCCAAGTTCTTCACCACGATTTCAGTGCTGGTGGTGTTAAAAGCTGTAGTCGACTAACAGCAGCCTGGCGTAGGCATCTGGATGTTCCAGGTGCACCGGAACATAGCAATGGCGTCCTCCATTGATCTGTATGTCTCGTAGGCTAAACTTTACTTTATCTGCACAGATTTACTGTACGACCCTCTATTAGCAAAGTTTAGCAAAGTTGGCCCAGATAATACCAGTGCCGCCACTGTGTTTCGCAGTAGGTACAGTCTTCTTTTCCTAGTTTGTTTTATTGATGCATCTGTTTACACATGTTGGTGATGCGCCGCAATCAAATGTATTTTACATTTTAATCCTTTAACTGCCTATTGAATTAACAGTAGAACACATTTAGAAAACATATAATTAAAATCATGTTTTGCTGTTAAATATAATCAATTTTTCATTGATTTTGTCTTGGTTGAGTCGTTGAAAGGTTAAACGCATTCAAAAGAATTTTATTTAGATTTTTTACAAAGTTGATTTTCTTCTATGTTTCAACTGTATTATTTTAGTCACTGTTGCTGGTTTTCTTTTTATTAACATTTAACCTCTGTTAGCAAACGGAAATGTTTTACAAGCGCTATCAATCTGTCGATCCTTTTTGTGTCCAGTGAGGTTTCCCGTGTTGAGTCTAATTAAGCTGAGCTCCACTCCACTGGGGCAACCATGGTGCAAAGGTAGAACGGTCAACGTCTTGTCAGAAGTTTGCGGGTTTACTTCCCACCCTGTGCCAAAGTGTCCTTGGGCAAGACACTGAACCCCCCATTGCTCCTGATGGTTATAGGTTGGCACCAGTTTTTGGCAGTGAAAGTGAAGCCGCCATCAGTGTGTGAATGTGTGTGTGTGAATGGGACTATGACTGTAAAGCACTTTGGGCCTTCAACGAGGTTGGTCAAGAGCTACAGAAATGTACGCCATTTACAATGGACTTTTTGGGCACACAACTAAGAATACCTTCTTGTTATTTTTAAGACGAAAAAGGAATCTGAATGACCAAAAAAGGCTTTAAAGTCAGTTTTTGTTTTCATTTTAACAGTAGTTAAATCAGCCGTCCCTCTGTTAGCTGTGAAGCTTCCCGTCTCATACGCTATTCTTCAGCTTTGTAAACACAGTAAATTTCAGTCCAGACAATAAGTTGCTCCCCCCAACTTTATTTATTTCCCATAAGATGGAGCACAGCAGCCAGGACAGAAGTGAGAGGCTGTCATGGTGAAAAATGAGGGCTCCCTCTTCCTCCTCTGCTGTGCTCCCACAAGCATTATGTCAGATGACAATGCTTCCGCGTTACAAGAATTCATGCTGTATTCACCGCTGAAAGTAGCAGAATGTTGCTGATGCTCTGAAGTTCTTTCAGCGGGGAGGCCCCGCCCTGTGCCCCAGCTAATAACAAAGACCGTGCTGCCCGCTTCGGCCGATTAGCCAAACAGATGGCACCATCGGGACAAAACATGTCTGTAAACGCACGTGAGTATTCCTGACATGCTTGCCTGTTTGTGGGGGCAGAGGGTTCAGAGGTGGGGAGGGTGCGTTTGTGTGACTGAGGGCAAATGTGCCAACGAGTGACCCGAATCACCCCAGGGATGGTTCCTGTTCTTTTCATTGACCCTCCTGAACCACTGGTCAGGCTACGGTGAGCATATGGATCAGTGGTGGGCCACTCCGAGCTTAGTGGCTTTTGGAGAACTGTCATAGTTGCCACATAGATCATATCAGAACACAGAGTTCTAGTCCAAGCCAGATAGTCCTTTCTATCCATCCATTTTCTGAACCCCCTGAATCCATGTCGAGGTCACTGGGTTGCTGGAGCCTATTCAGGCCACTGTCGAGTGTAGGTGGGCTACAGTGGAAAAGGATGCCAGTCTATTACAGGGGGCACACAATTACACACACACACCAAAGGGACAATTTAGACTCAGCAGTTAACCTGTGAAGCATGTTTTTAGACTGTGAGAGGAAACCGGAGATCCGGGACAAAACCCACACACACACGAGGACAAAATGCAAATTCCACTAAAAGGTCCCAGCCGGGATTCAAACTATGACCCTCCCACTGTGAGGTGAGATTGTTGACCTTTACCTCACTGTGCAGCACCCAAAAAGGCCCATCAGCAACGTATTAACAACAAAGCCCTAGAAATCTTTAGCTATACAGTAATTGAAGAACTCCACCAATCAGCATACAGTACATGCAGACAGATGATCCAATCAGCACGACGACTGTTCTCAACAACATGGACACAGTTCAGGAAACTCCATTTGGAAACTTTTTGGTCATCTTTTTCACATTTTTTTTATCAGACATCTTGCCTGTAACAACTATTGGAAAATGATGATTGAACTTGTAAGAAAAATTCCTTATCCTCAGAGAACTGGACTATTATTTGACTTTTCACTCAAAGATTCTATCAAGGTAATGATTTGTGTTTCTCATAATAATCTGAGACTTGGAGATTTCAGCTGTAAGACATAGCCACAAATTATTGCTTCAGACATTTTTTGTTTGTCTGGATCATGTGTTTCCGCCCAATCCAGCACAGTGGCCCTAAAGTCATACCAACAAATCACCCAGTGCAAAAACACATTAAAAAAATCACGATTAAAAAAGTAAAATAAATAATTTTAAAAAGGTTACATTTTAGAAATCAAGACGACATAAAAATGAAACATGGAAAACCAATGTCATTTCCAGAAATCCAAATGAAATGTGAAAAAATGAAACACAACTAGAAATCGTTAAAAGTAGGTTACAATGCAACATCACTGATTGGATGATGACGTTTGTCCATCATTTCAACCAAAAGTTATTCAGCGATACTGGATATTCTTTGTACTGATCTCTAAACTTTTATTTGTATGCAGACATTAAAGACGCATTTGTATGCAAACGTCAAAAATTAAACATTATCATCCAATCAGCGTGTCCCATAGTACCTACCTTTAAGGAGTTCTTCTTGTGTTAAGTTTTTTAACATTTTATTTTGAATTCTGGAAATGACCTCAGTTTGCTGAAACGTTTTGCTCATTTTCATTTATCATTTCACAGATTTGCTGGTGTAATTGGCACTTTGGGGCCACCATAGTCAAGAGTTTGTTGTAAAACAAGAACACACCCCTAATGTAAAAGACTGTCCCAATTCAATATCATAATTTCTATTCTGCTCTTCTATTAGACGGCTAAACATTTCTTCCTCAAAAACACTCACAAAACTTTTGCAAAATATGTCGTTTCACAATCCTTAACACATGTTGTACATGTAGTTTGATTGTCAATCAACCGCTGCCTCAAAACACCTATTAGGCAGATGAGGATTAAGCGCTAAAAATAGTCCCTGACAAACTCGAAGTTTGTTGACGTTACTTGTTTTTTGTCCTCCACTCTCGCCTGAAAGGAGTAAACTATATTTATCCAGTCTTATCTCATCCTTACAAAAAGAGCTTCTTCATCACTGAGAGATGAATCAATGTCATGCTGGGCGCACTACCTAACCAGATGAAAAAAAAAAAAAAAAGATGCGGAGAGGAGACAAAACTGAGCGGTTATTAGGCAAGAGTCAAAAACAAATCACAAGCAATATTAGCCCCTCAGAGGGAGGTTTCACTTTCATCTCTCGTAGTAGTCATTTGAGGTTTCAGCTTGTTGCTTGGAAAGATTTAGTGTCTTTGACATTTATTGTAAGTAAAGGGATGGTATTTCATGAGGAGGGACAGTGATTTCCTGCTTGAAGCTGCTTCAAAAAATAAAACTACTGGAGCCAAGTCTGTTTTCGGGCAAACTTTTGGTGGATGGACAAGTCCATTCTTGTTTACTTCAAAGTAAAACAAGGAAAATGTACAACTATTACTATTTACAACGTGATTTAAAACCTTTCAAGTCAAGTTTTATAGTAGTGACAATTTTACTAGTGTGGAAACTTTGTCAATATATTTGAAGCCTTTAACAATGCAACTTGTTATTTTTTAGATTTAAAGAGACTCAAAAACTTGCTTAGCGACGCGTGAATGCGACGGTTAAACCTGGAAGCTCAAAAAGCACATTTACTCAGTCTTTTCATTGGAAATGGTTGCTAGAACGCACAATTTCCAAGTCTGGTGTGAACGTAGCGTTACAGTTCGGTGCACTGTATATGTGACATAAGTTTGAAACTCAACCATTCATTGATGGTGTGCCTCATATTGCCAAAAATACAGTACATGTATTTAAACATAACAACAAGAACATTGGTAAGGGATTATTTTCCAAAACGCTTCAGGAAAAGGAGCAGTCATGCCTTTAATCATGTTTGTCATAGTCAATTTTAAGCATTAGGAAGACTACATTCTAAGCCTTTGACAGTACACTGGTCCTCTGACGTTAGCCGTGATTCACAGAGAGCGTGAGTCCCGATGAACACAAAGAGCACGATCAGGGGGAAAGCCAGCCAACAGTATTAATGTTATCCAGGGGGCATGAGACTGACACAGTGACACGCACTCGGTGATGACGCAGGGCTTATATCACTCCACCACTCTGTGTACTGAAAACAAAAACAAAAAAATAAAAACAGACCAGAAAGAGAAGTGAGGAGGGGGGGCAGAAAACGGCAGTCATCAGCTTTTTCCAGGTCCTGAATAATTAAGCAGTCGCTGAGCAGTTCACTGAGCCGATAACTAAACCGCTATTTTTAGTCGACATGAGCAACGCCGGCTAGTCATGACTCCTTCAAACATATGAGGCAAAGCTCACGCGAGCCGGCAAACAAACATGCAAACATATGGAAGATTGCTTACAAGCATACACGCAACCCCCCCTAATCCTCCAGTCAGTCCAAAACACATTTGATTTTTCCCTCTGCGTTGCACATGCACGCCTAAACGCACACAAATACTCTCACATGATGAAAGCTCACTATAGGGAAATATTGAGCATTAGAGTACATTAAAAAACACATTTTAGTGATGCCTTTTGAAACAAAACACATCATTACTTGAATCTAAATGACACAAGATATTACATTTAACATAGTATTTATGTCCACGTGTTGTTTTGTTTTTATACCAGTCTTTCATCTCTGTGCTGTAACTCAAGGGAAGAGTTTGCAATTTGCTGAAATTAGTCTTTTTTGTCTGTACAGTGGTGTAGTGGTTTGCACTCTTGCCTCACTGCAAAAAGGCCTTGGTTCAAACTTTCTGTGTGAAGTTTGCATGTTTTCCTCATGCATGGGTGGGTTTTCTCTAGTCCCACAGTCCAAAAACAAGCTTCATAGGTTTATTGGTGGCCTGTTAAGGGCCACCTTCATCCAACAATGGCTGGAGTAGGCTCTAGCAACCCCATGACCCTGTAAAGGATTTAATGTGTTCTAAAGATGGATAGACAGATGGATGTCTAGCTTTTACACGTGATTTGAGTGACAGAAAACGAGTTCTAATAGTATGACAGATCAAAAATAGGCATCAAAGAATTGGTTGCTGAAGGTAGGTGAGTTAGAAACAAAATTATTTTTTTTGTTAAAGTAACTAGATACCAGGAAAAGTAACTATTTGTCAAAGTTGGACTTTTTCTTTTCAGTTGTCACAAGCCAAAAGAAACAAGATAATTTCCTATATTTATTACATAGGTAGTGTTTTGTTTACAGTAAAAGTAAACATGTAAATAACATGACGTGTGTTTAATACTGTAGTCTAAATGAAATAAGTAAAAAAAATCAGTAACTGGTCTGGTAAACATTTGCATTTATTTTCTGGATGTTGACAGAATCTTCTCTCCTGAACAAAATGTTCTCTCTACATAACCTCATTGCACACCCTGTAATGCAAACCCTGGTTACCTGCGTGGCAGCCCGACACTCATCTAGCTGGGCCATCCAGCTGCTAGTTAACCTCATTACTTTAAATGACAATATATTATATTTGAATCTAGCAACACATTTTGTACTTTTTCACTAAAATATTTCTGATTTTGATTCACATGCACATCCAGAGATAAATCTGTAGAAATGTATGAATGTAAATTTGAACTGTGTGGGGGGGTGCTTGGGTGTGTTGGAACCAAATGAGTGTTTGTTCATGACGGTGTGTGTCTGTATGTGTGTGTATGGGTATCTGAATGTGTATTCACTATAGAGGAAATAGGACTATAACAGATGGTGGGTCTAGAACATAGGGGTAGGAATTTATAAAACATTGTACTTTTTCTCACTCCCTTTCGGATGTTTCATGTTTTTTATTTGTTTGTCTGGTCCTATGTTGCCTTTCAGGCATTTGTCCAAAGCTAAATGTTATGTCATATCATTAAAGCTCATGAAAGTAAGAAAAATGTATCAGTGGAGCAAAAAAAACAAATTTCATGTTGACCCATGTAGCAAAAAATGCTAACTATATAGGAATAAGGAGACAAAACTATACTGAAGTCCATAGTTTTAATCGTCATTGCCACAATAAAACAAAGATAAAGGTATAATAAAATATTTTCTTGAGTACTAAGCTAAACAAATCCTGCATCAAGTGGATTTCAAAACTTAAAACCCTGGCATCAGATGCAGTCTATTTAGACGAGAAGTTCACAAATCTTTCTACTCAAACACTCCCATACAAATATCAGTGTGAAGCATGTATACAATTACAGGTTTTTTTAGTCCCAGTAGACTATGTTAATCCAATCCAGTTGTATCACTAGATATAATTCTTGATTGGGTTAACATTATTCAATGAATTGAACCACCAGAGGTTACAAATCCCTATACTATGGATGTCATACACGTGGGTGTAGTACGCCACTGATACGGGGCAAAGAAGATTTTCTCCGGAGCCTCTAGTGACCTGAATATGCACTCTGTCCTACCTTTGAACTCCCAAAGCCTCCAGGCTAAGAATCCCTTCCATTAAGAGATAGTTTTTTATTACATGTATAAATATAGTTCATGTAGAATATCAAATGGCCAAATGTGGGATGAAAGCGTGTGCTCCTATACATGCTTCATGGATGTAACGGGGCCAGGAAAAGGTCACGTGTGCTCAAGGGCACCAGAGGAAACGCAGGGAAATGAGACACGCTCGTCCTAGAAGTGCACACACGCAAAATTTGCCTCAGTTTGACGTCACTGTTGTACGGCCCGTGGTGCTGGATCGGCTGACAGGTGGGCGTTTGCATGTCAAAGCCACTGGTTTTTGACTGACAGTGGTGTCACGGGACGCTGACGAGGGAAAACAAGCTGCTTGGAGCTGGAATCCTCTCTCAATGTGGTGATTCACATCCGTTTGGAACGACAAGGATACGTTCTACGACACCCTGATAACGGTTGTCAAATATCTAGTTACGGATGTGAAATCGTTTCAATAAAAGATATCTATCTCCGAAGATCCGCATCTCGCATGTCAGACAACACCCATTTGTTCAGGCTCACTTTAACTTCCTTCTTTATGCTCAAGCACCAACAGATCTGATACCTATAACCTTTCAATAGTGACACACCTGGTGGGTAAAAGTCACAGGTAACACTGTGTTCGTATACAGGAAAGTGGGGAAAGTGTGTGACAGTTACGCGTCCCAAACGGTCGTATCTGGGGCACTTGTTTGTTTGTAATGCTGGAGACTCAGTGTTGGGGTTCGTCCAAGAACTTGTTGAGTTTGCTGCATCCGCAGACCCAGATAACATCTAACAATAGAAAAGACAAAGGAAGGGGATAGAACGAGCAAGGAGAACAAGCAAGAGGAAATGAAGTGGAGAGGGGGCATCTAAGAGAGAAGAATACATTAATAAGTAAGAAAAGCAAACATGCAAGAAGGGAGAATGTATGCATGAAGCAAACAGGTGTAAAGACAAAAAGAAAGATGGATTTATAAAACATACAGGTTAGAGGAAAGAACATATAAGGAAAGAACACAGGTAAGAGAATAAAGGCTACAATAAGCACAGCTATGAAGAGTGAGAGATGGATGATTAATGGTGTAAAGGTAGAAAGTAAGGATGCATGGATCTAAATGTATGCAGGACAGTGTCATGTGACTCAGGGTGCTATTTGCAAGAGACACCAGTTTCACCAAAATAAAACTGGTAAATGGCGTATACTAATATAGCGCTTTTACAGTCGTATTCACCCATTCACACACTGATGGCAGCTCTGCTGTCTTTAGTTACACATCGCCCTCTGCAATGCGGATTCAAGTGATCACTTCCGTTGAAAAGTCTGTGTGAGCGTTTTGGGGTTCCACTTTCAAAACTTTTGTGTTGCACAAGGTTATATGAATGTTTTGGGCTCTGCGTACAAAAAGTGTGGCCATGGTGCACGTTGCCAGCTAAACTAGGTCAAACTTTGGCCAATCAGGGCTTCGTAGAATTCACCAAACTCAGAGCAAAGCTGATGCATCTGGTGAAGATGTGGCCATGAGCCTGATGACGTCTGCGTTTGTTCTTCAAAGGAAAAACAAGGCCACTCTCCTCACATGATGGTAATTCAAATCCGCTATTGCAAGGACGCTAGCAATGAACCGAAGTGTTTGTGTTTTGTGCCCAAATTGAGAGATTTGCACCGAGCCTCTTCCAACTGAAGGTGGTGGACATGCACTGGTAAACAGTAGAAAAGGTTAAAATAGCCCCTTCCTGCTTGTCCAGCGTAAACATCATGGGCTACCCGTGCATTCAAGAATATGCGTCAAACCCCATAGCTCTAACAGCTTTGCACTGGCACCAATCTATAACCACCACCAGCAGCCTGCGATCTTTCGATCAGGGGTTGATCGCTCTACCTCTGCATCGTGGCCCCTTCAAAAGACATTAGCATTGCCTTTTTTAAAAAAAATAATTCACTAAACAAATAGAATATTTACTGTGATAATATCACCAAACAGTTTCATAGAAAATAAGTCCAAGAGTCTGTATTTTTTTCAGTTCTCTGAGTATAACAATAAACTGACCTGACTGGACATTTTTAGATGTAGTTAAAGCGAATTCCAGGTGAAGGAACCGCAGACGAAGAAGGATTTTTTTAACAAGCTCTGTATGGACTGATGGAATCCTAAATGTTATGTTATGTTATGAAGTCCTGAGACTGAAGGCGACGATGCTGACAGGTGGGGCTGGAAACAATTGGAGCAATGGGGGGGAGTGAGCGGGGTAAGCGATTCGGATTCAGCCGATGTCTGACCACTTTATGCAACCAACCTGGTTCAACAGCTTCTGATAGGGTGAAGGAAAAAGCGATGAAATAATGAGGGAGGACATGAATGGGAAAGAAATATTTTAAAAAAGTGGTTGGCTTTGCTCTGGTTTCCATTGACCTGTCCAGTGATTTGAGGTGGTTCTATTGTAGTTTAGGTCCTAAACCAGAACTTCAAGCAACAAATTCACATTGAATGTTGTTTAGATTCTCTGGGCTCAGTGGAAACTGAACAGTTTCTTTTGCCTTCCAAAAAAATACTGAAAGAAAAGTCTGGCAGGTCCTCAGTCTCCCACCACCTTTTGCCTTCCACCTGAACACACAAACACCCACATCATGTCAGTATCTTTCCAGAGATTTTTCTGTTACTTTTGCTCTTTCTGCTGCTTTCAGTCTATTTTTTTTCTCAGATTTGGCAGAAAGCAGAAAAAAGCAAGGTGGTTTATGGAGTTATTTCTGTGCATGTGCTCCTTCCTGACCTCCAAAGAAATGATCAGAACATAATATAAAAGGAGCTTTACCGTGCTCAAGCAGACTGAGGATTTAAACCTCTTACCATGAGGCCAAAATTTAGAATCAATGTAATTTTAGATTTCATAGCATTTATAAAAAAAAGAATATTGTTTACCCACATTAGCTCCTTGTTCTGGAACAGCACAACTTTTTGAAATAAGCCCTGTTGCAAACAGAGGGAGAAAATAGGCCATAATCAGTTGCCTTGCTGCTCAATCATGCTTCCACTTTGCTGTTGCGAAGCTGGATATGACCTATTTCTGTTTGGCCAGAAACGGAGCTCCCTGCTGCAGGTTATACTGCAGTGCGCTCATTTGCTTCCTATAAAAACGAAAGCACCCGGCTCCGCTTCCCGAGGTAGGCCGGGATGCAGAGAAGAAAAAAAAAAGAAAAAGCCTGTGGGAATTTGTGCTTGGCTGCAGCAGAACTGGAGGGGCAGCAGGTTCTTCTGCACAGCAGCGTGAGGGGGGGAAATCATCAACTCAGCTTTGGCCTGATCCAAGTTGCAGATTATTTGCTTCATAACCCTTATTTCCATCCAGTGGCTTTTTTTTTCTTACCAATAAGGCTCGTGGCTCCAGCTCTGTTTGCAAACTCTGTTTCAGGAAAATTGTGCCACTTAGCGAATAAGCAGGATTTCTGGGAATTAATCACGCCAAGGCTCGTCTCTAATGCTGGCTAAAGGCGGAATAGATTTACTTGCTGTCAACATGCAGAATATTAGGCCTGGAGTAAAGTGACCCAATGTCTTCCAAAGTCGCGCATGTCAAGATGTTCATTTCAATTCTGTTTATTTATGGCACTCCAATTCACACTGAGGCCACCATGTGTTGAGTGCAAGAAAAAGTACTATATTTTTGAAGTTTTGTTTATTTTGCAAAGTTTAGCCAGCGGTGTGACTTGTACGCAAGTGCGACTTATATATGATTTTTTTTTTTTTTTAAAGCAAAAACCACTAGAGGGCACTGTAGGTCCGTGTTTATGAGTATTTTTTATTGACAGCAAAATGACATTGACAAAAAAAAAAATTCAATGGATTTCATGATTTGAAGTCATATAAAAACTTGAACAATTGTCTGAATAATTGCTCGAACGTTGCGCTACTATACTGAATTTTTCCGATGTCGCGTGAAGCTAAATTTAGCTACGGTAGTGAAGCGTACATATACTGTATTCAATCCTCCTGTTATTATCTATTACTTTATTATGGTTTGCCTTTTAAGATGAAATGTCTGTTCTTGCTCTTCTATTTTGTTAAATAAACCTGTCCCAATTCATATGTGATTTTTTTTGCGACTTATACTCCAGAGAGACTTGTAGTCCAGAAAATATGGTAACCACGATTTAAAAACAGAGAAGAAACAATAGACACAAGAAACATAGAAACAATTCAATCAATTTGGCAAAGTGTTATCTTTTTCAAGAAAAAAAACAATATATAGCTGGGTGTCGGCTGCCTTAAACTGATTGGAAATGTGGCTAAATTTGCTTTTCATTTCCCAAAAGGAATCATGTATAAAATATATGAATAAAATAGGGCCCAAGACAAAACCCTGGGAACGCCACAAGATATCTTCCCTATTTCAGAGATAAATGGACCAACAGTGACAATAGAAGACCTTCACTGAGGTAAGAAGCACACTAATACAAAACAGATCCAGACAACAACACGAAACCAACAATAAGCAAAGCTAAGAGCAGTTTCTATAATCAAATGCATTGTAAAAATATTAAAGAGTGTTGTAATGTAATTCAAAAAGGGATTTTTGTTTGCCTGTGTAGGTGACAGAAACATTACATTGTGAAATGTTTCATGTAATCCTTTCCAAAGTTGCCAACTGGACAACTTTTTGACTACATTTAGAAACTTTCCAGATCCCCTGGGTGAAGGATTTTCTTAAAACTAGTAAAAAAAATCTGGCGCTTTTTCCTGGTGTCACTAGAGAGGTTTCTGGTGTCTGGAGTCTAAAAGCACACAATGTTCCACCATTTCAATTCTTACCGAGCAGGTGCACGTGCTCCCATGAGGCCCCGCCCACCCCAAAGCAGGCTTCAGTCGGCGTGTCAGTCAGCTCTCTTGGCAGATGCAACAAAACGAAGGGAAATCCACATCTACAATAAAAGTACAAATGAATCACACGTCATAGCAGATTAGAGGGTTACAAAGCTGGGATCAGTAGATTTACGTTCATTGCATAAAAGTGTGAGTTACAGTACGCCAAAGAACGTGAGTTATTTAGTTGTGGCCGGCAACAACAAGAGTTAGTGTGTTGCACTTTACAACAATAAAATGTTGTAGTCTGTTCATGATATAAAGACTTCTACTAGAATATTTATCTATAATAATAAGATTAAATCTATCGTGTTGAGAACAATAAGAATAGAACAAATATCCAATCCGATTCCGATGAAGTCTGAAACTACATGATCGGGCCCAATTTCCGATCACATGATCAGATCAGGACATCCCTAGTTAAGATTATGTTTACGTTCTCTTCTTCACCACCCAAATAAATTGCTACACTTGATGTTTAGGCTGCACATGTAGTGGTTAGCACTATTGCCTCACAATCATAAGGCCCTGGTTCAAATCCCCGTTGGGTTCTTTCTGAGTTTAGATGTTGGCCTTGTGCATGCGTTTTTCCAGGTACTCTGGTTTGCAAAAACATGCTTCGTACAGAAGCTTAACCCTTTAACACCTGAGATGTCATCGGTGACGTCTATACACCACACGCTCTTTGACCTACAACAACTTTTTGACCATTTACGCAGTCAATGGGAACCAGCTGATTCTGATGTGGAGAAAATCTTTTTTTCCACATCAGTTTCATAAAGTTTGCACATCAGCGTGAGGCTATATTTTTTCACTTCTGAATTTGCTGAAATTTCGTTGAAGAGTTACGATAGGAAATTCAACATTGAAGCTAAAGGGTTAATTGATTACTCTATCTTGTACCTAGGTGTGAATGTATATGTTTGTGTGGCCCTGCAGTGCACTGGCAACATGTCCAGAGTCTATCCCATCATTGACCAACGGTACCTAGGATAGTCTTTTTTTTACTGTTTGGGAGATTTCACCTATGGTCTGCAGCAGATGTATTTTATTATTATCAGTTGTTTCTTCTTTTGTTGCAGCTCCTTTGACGTCTGTACAAACTCTCCATCCCGAAGGTCTTCTGCAATTAAAGCCATGAAAATGAACCAATGAGCAAACCAATGTAAGGGTACACAGTGTTCCCAGTGTTTTTGTTCCAGTTCATATTTGTGCTTTCGCCTCCCGGTGTGACTCCTGCGTATTTCTCCCCGGCTGTTTCCCGGAGGTCTGGTGTGTTATCGGAGTCGAGCGACACAGAGGCGGCCTGTTGGGAACAATAGTAGTTTGTTATTGGGAATCCCATGCTTCCTCTGAACCAGCTGTCCTAGATGCAACATGATCACTGTGACAACCGGAGCTGTCACCGTGGAGACGGAGTTACAGGTAAACAAATGGGAGGAGGTGCGGGGGGGATGAAAAAAGCAGGTGAGAAGGAGGCAGGGTGAAAAGGACAGGACAAAGGAAGGAATGAAGAAAAAAAGCTGTGACCTGTTAAAGCAGCAAACCCATCACAAGGATGTGATCAGTTTCAGTAAACAGGATATTTAATATCTAATACTTTCCTGTTTAAAGAAGCTTTCTTGGGGAAAAAGGCAAGAATTAAATAAAAACGCCTCACAAGCTGGTGTGGTAAAAGGAGGACAGTTGATCACGTTGATAAAAACTTCCCAAGGGTTTGAAGAAAGTAATCTTTCTGTCAGGGAAATTCATTTTCTGGGAAATTTTTTTTAGTGCAACCAGGATCCCATAAGCAGAGGCTTATTTTTCTGCTTATTTTTTTGTAACCATAGTTCAGCTTTTTGATAAATAAATGAGATAAGCAAAAGGGACAGAATGGACTCCAGCAAAGGAAGCTACGGCGTTCGTCAGCAATCCAGCTCCTCTGGGGGTTTCTCTCCGTGACGCACCGGCTCTGCATCGGGGTCACACTGTTCCAGAGCTGTTCTATGACGGACATTTTTCTTTTTTTTTTTTTTTTTTTGTCCCAAGGAGGAAGTGGGGTTGACAACTGTCACCTTGACCAAAGCAGACAGTTACGACAATGTGTTGACGGCAACAGTGCGAGAGGAACACGGCAGTCATGAAAAACACAGTGTTTTCTATTTTGCTGTTTTTCTATTCATTTTTGTAAAAGATTCAGGGAAAAGTTCAGGTTGGGGACTTCAAAACATTAAACACTAACTCTTTTAAAGACATTGATTTCCCCCCAGACTGAACCATCATTTAAAACATTGCAGTGCAACGCAAAAATAAAACTTCCTGCCGGAACATGACAGTATAACAGTAATAGCAGTAAACATAATACTAATAAAAAAAGGTTGACCATTCCTGTAGTAGAGTAGTTTTTATTTATTTACTAGTATTATGTATGTTTAATGGGATCCTTTGTTGACCTCATGTTGAACCCCCTTCGTTCCTTCTGAAAAAAGCCCTAACAGCTTCTCCATCTTTAAGTACCCTGAGGGTGCATCTATGCTGAGCTGTTTGGTTGATTTCCTTGGTTAGTTTATTGAGTGTAAAATCTCTAAACCCAAGACAGTTGCGGTCCGTGGGGAAATGAGAATGTCAGGTTGCTTGCAAGTAAATCCTGGTGTGAATCGGCAGCAACATCCCACAGACAAAAGAAAAGAATAGGTGATATGAGCAGCAGGTTTGGTGGCAGAACGGTGCACTGAAAATTGTGTGGCAAACATTTCAATGTGCTATTCAGTGTTTTCAGGGTAGAAGAAAACATTCAATCCCACCCCCATTCTTGCTGGATTTAATACAAACTTTTTTACAGCCTAACATACCGTAGGTAACAAGTCACATAAACACCAAAAAAGATCTAAAATGTCCCCAGTCATGATTGTCCTGTTTGGCTTCTCAAAGTCATGTTTCCAACATTTTCAGTTTGTAACATTTTTATTCATTCAACAGAAAACAAACATGTAAAACTTCAACTTAAAAAAGCGATCATGTAAAATGAACAGACTAATGATGCCAATGAGTTTGGTTCCACGATAAAACAGGTAGTAATTTAGCTGACAAAGCAAGCAAACTAATTGCAGTTTTCCCTTTTTGAACCTTCTTGGATTTCTCTGACTGCCAGGTCTTTCGGAATCATGGTATGTTTTCTCTTTTGTGATTCCCACGGTCATCCTATGCATTCTCTGGCTGAGCTGGCGGTGAAAGTGCAGCTTTCCGATGGTCTACCTACTGGATGTGGTTTGGCAGGAGACCCTGGAGGTGGGGCTGAAATGAATGGCTCGTTTTCCCACACAGTGGTACTTTTCTCCCCTTTCGGAGAAGCTCCCATACATTCCTAGAAGAACTGAGGGATCCAAGTAGTTGTTACATACCTGTGGTGAGCACGTGCCCTTTAATCAGTCATCCAGGACCTTTGCCAGAGTTTGTGACAGTACTGAGTGGGACGAAAGATGCACTGTCTTTCTCACAGCTTTTTTTTATATTAAAGGCTTGCTTGCCTAAACGAAACCAGCTGACCCTGCAGAGCTCAGTGGAGTCAATCTGCAAAGTCAGCACTGTATTTATTCCAATCCTTTTTAATTCTCCGCACATTTCACATCACAAGTTACACATTCTAGATATATGTGCTTGTTTGTTTTTTAAAAATGACATAACTTTGGAAAAGATTTTGGCAAGTGTTGAAAAGCACATGGCTCCTCCATTCCTCTGATCGTCTCCAGTCCCTCGCATCCTTCTAAGCTCTGATGCTACGAACACACTTGTAGCTTTGTCCTCCAATGTAGCTTTTTGAATGCGCTTTCAGCATCTGGTGTCACCACCCATGTACTCGCAACATGTCAAAGGGATGTCAATCTCGCTGCAGGCTTTTTCTTCCACAAATCTGTTCCGATATGTGAAGAACTTGGTGTCATAGGGGCAGCAGTCTAAGCAAAGATGTCCAGACTTCCCTCTCCCCGGCCACTTCCTCCCTAGGGAGGCGTCCAGGAGGCATACGGACCAGATGCCCGAGCCTCCTCAACTGTCTCCTCTCAATGTTGAGGAGCAACAGCTCTACGCCGAGCTCCTCCCAGGTGACCGAGCTTCTCACCCTATCTCTAAGGGAGCGCCCAGCCATTCTACACGGCTTGTATCCGGGACCTCGTTTTTCGGTCATGACCCAGAGCTCATGACCGTAGGTGAGGATCGGTATGAAGATTGACCAGTAAACTGAGAGCTTTGCTTTCTGGCTCACCTCTCTCTTCACAACAACAGGCCAGTACAGCGACCGCATAACGGTGGACGCTGCACCAATCCGCCTGTTGATCTCACGCTCCGATCCTCCTTTACTCATGAACAAGATCCCAAGATACTTAACAAGGAGCACCCCACCCACCCAAGTCTTGGGTTTTGTAATTCATAACTAAAATTATTCAATAAATATAAACATTAAATTTCTTCACAAAAAGCAGATCTGTGTCAAATGAGCTCAAATACGAAGAACTTTCATTTCATACTTTCAAACTACAGCACACAGTAATGAAAAAGGAGTATATGTCTTGTGAAAATGCTGCTTTACACTTTTTGCTTGGTACAAACACAATCAAACTTGGATGCACGTACAGTTCTTCTTCTTCTTCATTTATAGCAGGGCCTGTTCTAAAAATAACTCACAATAGGGGAAATCTACAAAATAGGATTACAGATGTTTTGAGGCTGTAAAACTCTTTCCTACACACTTTATATGATTTTTCAGACAGATTTTCACACTTTTCTCTCGTTTAAATTCTCAAAGTTCAAACCTTCATAGAAAAATAGATCCAGGATCCTAGAATAAAAAAAGATCTGCTCGTGACTGGAGGAAAACTGCACGCATTCTGTTCAGGAGATGCGCACGGAGAAGAAAAAGTATGCAAAATTGCTCTGACAAATTTCAGTGAAACAACGAAACTGCAAAAAGTGAACTGTGATGTAATGAGGCAACACTGCATTCAAGCAGCAAAAATAAAACAAAACCTTCTCTTTCCATCTAAAGGTGCATCATTTCCGCTGGCGACCGATGATGTCAGGTGCCATATCAAACATGTAAGATCATTGCACGTTACCAGGCCTATCCTCCATTTGATTGGCCAACCCTGCTTTTAGCTGTGAGCTGATTGGCTGACATGGCAGACACGGCTCTTCCAGAACAACACGGCATACCTACACTTGCACTGAGCCAAGTGTACTGTCATCGCGTTCAGGGTCAATGAAAAGATGCTGACGCCGCCAAACACAGGGGTACATTAGTTCAGAATCCCTCAACCATGAAAACCTAACAAGCACTTGAAAACTAACTAAGCGTGAAAAACACTTAACATCATACAAGCCTGTGCAATCAAACCAATGAGTGGAAAACTGTCAAAGTAAGAGAGCAGTTTAGCAACATGAGTGCAAAGGATTTTGTTCTTTGTTCTGCCACTTCTAAATCCTTGTTTGTAGGAACATAATATGACATGTTCACATGGTCCTTTGGGCTAGATTTACTACAATCATTACAATAACATTTTCAAAATGCTAAAAAATAAGATACGGCTGTGTGTCAACTTTCAGTTTGCTGTGGAGCTCATCTGACTACTTCGTACAATAGATAAATACATTTTAGCCACAAAATAGTTGAAATGAGTAAACAAAATGCAAAAGTTAAAACGTGCTAACAAACTAGACTTCTAATTAATCATACAGACATAATTTGTGGTCTGTTGGGTGAGAAAATCTAGACGGAGTAAAGCTACGTGCTGAACAGTTTATACTTAGGCGAGCTACAAACTCATTTGCACGATTCAGCAATTTTATGGCCACAAATCTGTATTATTTTCATATGATTCAACCATATTAATGGCCACCAATTGGTATTTTGATTGAACATCTGATTGAACCATTTTGCAGTCACTCATTCGTATTTTGTTTGTGCAGTTTAACAATATTGTGGCCACAAGTTGTTGAGTTCAGGGAAACCATTTTTAAAAAAAAAAACAAATGCATAGATTCAAGATTAGAGGAGTAAGTATTCATTTTAACAAGATCCGATTCATTTTAGGGGATTAACCGATTTATATTTCTACGTTCCGACTAGATCGATCTGTCTGATCTCAAGGAATGTGGAAAACTTCACCTGCACTGTTCAGATCCCAGGTATTTGTCTCTGAGTTACACTGGCCAATGTTTTGGCTAAAACCATCGATTTTAGGTCAGTGAAACAGATTGTTCAAAATAAACCAGTAACGACTATGAATCGGATCGCCAACCCCAAACTATAATAGGAATTGAATCGTTATTTAAATGAATTGTTACACCCGTAATTCACATCAAATCAAATTCCTTGTATTTTTTGCAAGATGATTAAATAGGTGCACAAATAAGCAAGAATGAAAGTCAAAACTTTTCACAGTTTAGGGTGTATTCTGACTGGAAAAGTCCATTGGTCTGGACCGAGTCTACTATAGTTGTTTCAGATCAAGTCCTGAACCTTGTGTTAGGTCTGTGTTCAGACTGCCGTCCACCGAAAACATTTCTGTTTTTTAAACTTTATATTTCACTGACCAATTGTACAAGCCTTGCCTCTTGAATCGTAATCAAATCGTGAAGATTCCCACCTGTAGTACACAGCATGCTGCCCATAATAGAATGTTTGAGAAGCTAAATATTGTCTCTATTTGCTACCTTAAAGGTTTAGACAAATGTTTTTTAATGAAAAGTTTCACTTTTAGTGTCCTTTCGTTCTGGGCTCCAATGAGGGTTCGGCACAGCTTTCAAGCAAAAAAAAAAAAAAAAAAACAGGAAGCTCAGCAAAGACAACATTGACACTCGCTTGTGGTATCAGCATATCAGCAGACCCCTCCTCTGTGTCCATATTTCCTGGAAAAATATGTTTTTGAAGGCAGTACATCTGCAGTGACAGCAAAACACAAAAGACTAAAAAGCTGCTGGGAAAAAAAAGAAAATTTTCAACGACGTAGAGAAAAGTCTGAATTGAACAACTTTATTAGGTTTTATTCCTGTAATTCCAAAACTAGCACGACAGATGATTGAGTGCCTAAAATGGGAATTATGGGATCTGCAAACAATAACAGCAACAAACGGGAGCAGAAAGTGGGAATAGGAATCAGAGCGTTTGACTCAAATCAAAGAACCGAAGCTCAGAAGTGTCCCTCTATTTCATCTAAATATCGTGGTTATGATGTGCTCTAACTGAGGGATAGTCAAGCAGACCAGATGATGCTCATTATGAAGCCACATGGATTGACTGGTGACCAACAGCAGAGACAGGTCGGTAAGCAACAAAAACAAGGACCAGGCTGCAGGCAAGTCGCATTTGTCTATCAAATCTGATCTTTAGGAGGGGTTGCTTACTCTATTATTTGCAAGAAATCAAATGAGATTTGTTTTTAGGGAACGCCAATCAGCACGGGTTACTGTAGCGATGACGCAGGTATGGGTAACAGCGGTGCTTCTGTGCTGACGCAACTTTCCAAAAAACAAACAGCCGCCTTCATCGCCACACCAGACTGTGTGACACTTAAATTGTGGGACATAATAGATCATTTCTGTCTAAAGTTCTTTTTTCCTGACAGTTTTGACTGCTCAGTAATGAACTGTAATTATCTCCAATTTCAAAATGGTCATAAAGCCAGAAGGACCACACATTTGTAGAGTTGGTTAAACTAAGATTTTAAAAACTCATTCATTTTCTGGAAAAAAAAAAAAAAAAATTTAGCTTAAAGTTGAATTTTTGACTCATATATTCAAGTTACTGTTTTCAAAAGTGTGCAGATTAAGGGCTAATAAAACTGGTGTTTTTTTTCAGTATCCACTAACCTCTAGGCAATACATTTGTTTTAAAAAAAAAACATAGCTTTTCGATAAATAAGTTGTTTTTTTGGCTTAAATTCAACACTGACGGTGATGATCATTCGTAACTAATAACCTTTTCAAGGTTTATTGTGGTTACTCTGGAAGAAAAGATGTGCTAATAGAGGCTTCTGACCAGAATTAAAAAACCGCTGGACATACGAAGAATCTAAATATAGTTGATGTGAGAATGCACAGGTTTACCACACACAGGTTAAAAACAGTCCAAAAAACACAGAAAACACCAGCATTTTTTAAATTGCTATATTATTGAGAATAATGTCCTAGATTTTGCTGGAATGTTGAATTTTTATTAGTACTTTCTTTCTCTATTTAACAAAATCAAATTATATAGTTGTTTGGTTTGTTAAATATCCACTTTTTGCAAACAATTTCTCAGGGTAGAGCCTTGGAGACATGTTGATGATACCTGAAGGGGTCCAGCCACATTGACTTGAGTTTACAAGAATGAAATATTTATAACGAAAATGTAGAGTTTGACAAAATTGACATTTTTTGGGGGGGGTCCAACTGTCTGCTATTTATAAAAAATATAATAAGAAGCTCACCTAAAAAAAATTAATATATTTGAGCTTTAATAAAAATAAAACTGTCTGATTAAATTGAGCCCCCTCCCTTTTAGTCTTTAAAAAGTAATTATAGTAAACTAAAGCAACAAAACCCCACCAGGCTTTATCAATCAGGCAAACTTTATATATAATTTATTTATTTATTTATGTTTACTTTTTAACATGGAAGTTAATGAGAACTAGCTAAATTCTGACACCTACCTCAAGTGGTCATTTATGGAACTGCAACATTTGGTTCTTTCAAGTTGCCTTCAAAATAAATTATTTTCAAAATAAAATATTGACTTTAGACGTAGAATATTTAGGGGTATTCTAAGAGGTCGGAAAGCGTCTGAAGCCACCCTCAGGATTCTTAAAGTTGAAGAAGTGAGGCCATATTCACTTGAGTTCACATAACACAACATTTTATTCTGAGATGCGCAATTTCACAGTAAAATTACAGTTCATGGGGAGAGTCCTCCTGTCTGCTTTTCATAAAAGACAGAATGAAAATGTGGACTATAAAAATTCACAAACTTGAACTGTAACTAAATCCAACTGTATGATTGAACCCCCCAGCCCCCAAAAACACCACCCCACACACACAGTTTTTGTAAAGTTGACAAATAATAAATATTGAAAAATATAAAAATCAATGCCAGGCTTGGAAGATGTTTATTTTTGGTATAAAAAAATACTTTTCAGCATGGAAGTAAAAGGGAACGTGGTACCCTCTGAAACCAGCCATAAGTGATCATTTGAGGAACTATTTGGTTCTTCCAAGATAGCCTCAGATTAGCAAATGGAATGTAGGGATTATTAGTCCTATCAGTGCCATCCCTCATCTTCATTTCTGAATTGGATGCAACTTGTGACTACCAAATGTAGTTCTTCAAAAGACCACTGGGGGCTGGTGTCAGAAGGAAGCTAATTCCATAGGTTTGTGTGTCAAAAAAAAGTCAAATTTGACACCACAAAGAAACATTAACAGCCTGGTGTAAAAAATGCTCTTTTTTCATGTTTATTGCTTTGTTTTATACAAAATCAAGTTTTTACAATATTTACAACCTCAACATGGCAACCTCACATGATGTGCTTTTCCAAATTCCCATTCCCAAAACCTAGCTTCCGACATATAAAAGGTTTTTTGTTTTTTTTGTTCTGGCTGCACAGGCTGAGCTCCTAACTTGATGACTCATGTTACAGTACATCCTGAAACAACAGGGTACGCTGTTTTTGAGCAAATATTTTCAAAGACAGGGTCCCATTTCATCAGCAGAAAATATTTTTTCCCATCAAGCTGGAGGAGCAGATAACATCTGCGGGGAAGAACAAGCCCCAGGTCAAGGATTTCTTTGATCACATTTCAAGCTTTGCAGACAGACAGCAACAATTAAGATGTTTATCTTGTTTTTATTCCACTCCACATTTGGACAGAAAAGCTTTTTCATTCCCCGTCTTCCCTTTCTTTTGCTTTTCATTCCTCCCTGACAACCCAGTCTTCCCTCCCCAAGCGCTCATGGACAAATTGTTCTGGGAATATTCAGCTATTTGCCATCACCTCACTTCACCTGCTGAGATTTTTGTTGTTGGGGAGCTTGGCAACAGAAGAAAAGCTGATTGGAGCGTAGCGGCCTGATTCCTGCTTCAGGAATTTGGGATGTGTTTTTGGCAGCTTCTATTCGTCCTGAAACACGCTCCACTCCTGTCTTTACACCGCGTCCTGTTGAACCAGAACAAAGAGTTCCCTCTGGCTGCATGGTGACTGCAGCAGGTTCCCACTGACTGGGGGGCCAGGTTCTCCGCTCTGGCATCGGCACAGCTTTTAAGCCAGACGAGTGGAAAGTCACCATGGAGGCTCTTCTGCTTGGAATAACAAAGCGTGAGGCCTCTGGAGGAGGTAGTCAGGCTTTCTGCAAGCCCTGGAGATCAAAACAAAGACAGCTAAAGTTCAAATTGTTCATCTGAAAGAGGAGTTTCATTTGTTACTTTTGTTCATTTTGACCAAAATAAGATAAAATGGATCAAATCAAAATCAGAGATCAAACAGGACCATTTCTCAAAATCCGTCATCGTTCCTTTCAGCAAGCAGCGGCGAAGCTGTTATTTGAGACATCACAGCAATAAAAATGTCAGTGTAATTGCAATCGAGCTTTCAGCGTGCTGTCAGAGGGATTGTACACTGCTCATGTTCTGTGGTGATTGCCTGAGGATGCAGGGAGGTCATGATTTTTGCTTGGATGTTCTGTAGGACTAAAAAAAGAGCTTGGCCATGTCTGCATTCCCTCCCTAATTAGGAAAAACTATAAAGTGCAGGACTATCCAGCGACCAGGATTTTTAAGGCAATTCGAACACCATGCTCACTTCTTTTTTTAAAAAAAAAAAAACATCACCAATTTCCCAAAGTAAAAACCTAATAAATATGAACATTTTATGAAGACTATTAACACAGTTAATATAGTTTCATGTTACTTCACCATGTTCTGATGATGAAAACTTGGATGCTTCAGAGAAAAATTGAAATGCTTTTTTATTACCTGAAAAACCATTCAAACGCAGTGCATTGTGGTCTATAGTTGCCATTCTAGTGAGCATCAAAGATCAATTGTTTCTCACAGAAACTTCTGGGTAATTTCCAAGGTACAGGATTTTGGAATTTTAGATTCGGAAAGCTCTACAAAATGGCAAACGCCCTAGATAGTGCATTAATGACACGGTTACAAATACAACTGGCACCGCGCGGTGGGGAGGCATCGGTAGAATCTTCTAGATTTCATGCAACCACACAATTTTTTTGAAAGTCGTTGGCGCGCTCATGAATGTAGACGGTGGCAGTCAGGCGGCCATCAGGCGTGGACAATGGTGGCACTTGATATGGACGGCCGACATTTACACACACTTTATACACTTTTCTCAGACAAACATGAACATTTTCACACTTTTCTCACTTGTTTAAGCTCTCAAAGTTCAAACCTTCATAGAAAAATAAGTCCAGTATTATAGAATGAAAACAAAGATCTGATCGCGATCAAACTTTCAATTTTTACTTTCAACAGTTTGCAAATTTGGCAAACTGAATGCTTTAGGTACAGGAAAGACAACATGGAGGAGACTGATTAACAGTGGTCTACGGCCAATCAGGATGCAGAACACAATGTGCAATAAGAGGGAAAAAAACTTGCAAAACAGCGAAACTATGAAAGGTGAGCTCCGATACATTAAGTCTAAGCCCATGGTATTCATACTGGACAAGCAGGAGGAGCTTCCACTTCTTTTTTTGCATCAATGGGGCCCTGATCTGGAGCCAGGCCTGGTGTTTGGGCTCCTCCCATGGGCCCCGGTCGAGTCCAGCCCAAAGAAATGACGTGGCGTCATTCCCACTACCTGCAAGAAAGCTCAAAAGGAGCTGGTGCAATGTGGTTTAGGTGGTAGTGCCTCCGCGGCCCAAACCGCGGTCATGGAACTTGGCTGCTTGTTAAAAAAGTCATATAAAGAAAAAGTATATATACAGTGTATTTCAAATTAAAGGCATGGAATAAAGATTTTTTATCAGTTCTGTACACTAACATATGCAAACAGTATAAAATATTTTTCTGGCTGCATTTATGCAGCATTAAATTAAAAAAAACGCACATTTAGATGTACATTAAAAATGTATGGATGCACGGAACAACATCCTGCAAACATAAGCATTACTGAGCATGTCCTAACACAGAGGGGTCACGAGCACATAAACATATTCACGGAGAACATCAAGCAGTGTGAAATGCAGCCTCATTGGCCGTGGCATCCCGCGTCTTGTCGCCCGTGTTGCCGGAGTGGGCGCCACCCACCCTCCCATCTGTGCCCATCGGGGTCCTCAAGCTCAGAGTCCATCTGGCGTCTTCCTCTGAGTCTGTCGAGTTGTCGCCCAGGATGGCGAGCAAGGACAGCCATAACATGCCAGCACTTGTTTAGCAAGTACAAGGAGAAAAAAGGACTAAGTCTGAGGAAAAAGTTACTAATTCATTGATACATATAAACAGAAATGGTAAATGGCGTTTACTCATATAGCGCTTTTCTACCTTCCTTGAAGGCCCAAAGCGCTTTAAAGTCACATTCACACACACGCATTCACATAATGCTACTGTAGACTAGTAATAATCTGAAATACTCTTTGGTACTCAAAGTACTCAAAGAGGCTACATTTTTTATATATATTTGATCTTATTTCAAAGTGCACCTCAATCAGGAGTTTATAAACTCAACTTATCTAAACTAAATCAATCGTAATTTAATAACTCTAAGTTAAAAAAAACTACCATTATTTTATTATTTTCAGCCAGAGTCACCAAAAGAGCCGCCTGACCCCTGATAACGGTTTGGGCCTATTCTAGGACAAAGCATGGCTCCAGGTAGAGAACAGGGTGGAGGAGGGTGCAAAGAAAAACATTCATGACTTTAAATGTGAAAATATGGTTGTGATTGGATGAGAGGAAAGGTTTCCTCCCAGTCTAAAAACATGCGTCTTAGGTTAATTTGTGCTTCTAAATTGCCCGATGGTGTGAATGTGTGATGCTATGTTCACAACGCCCTCGGCAACGCGCATTCAAGCAATCACTTTTACTGTCAAGTCTGTGTAAATCCCTGTTTTGGGCTTCCTGCTTCAAAACTCCCGTTCACGTGTAACTCCACTCCAGGGACTCGGGTTTGGTAGTGATGCATAGATGCTGTCCCTTGATCATGGAGGACAAATTAATAATTGTGCCCGGCTGGAATTATGCAAGTCCGAGTGGCCAGATTTGCACCTCTACGACACTACGCACCAAGCCTCTTCCAACTGTAGGTGGGGGCATGTGCTAGTATTGTGTAGCGAAAGTCCAGTGTGAACACCATATGCAATACGCGCATTTAGAACACACTTTTAGCGCCACGTGCCTGGTGTGATTGTAGCATTGAATTGTGGCCCTGCAAATAGACTGGGGGCTTGTTCAGGGTGTACCCCGCCTTTACTCTGGTTGGGTTGGCTCCAGCAGCCCCCATGACCCTGAAGATGGATGATGGCAGTGATTAACCATGTGTTAGATTCCATACTCTGGTTTCCCAGAATGCATCCACCTCTCGGGTCTTGTTATTAACCCCTTCATATTGTGTCACTAATTCAACACATACCCTTAAATCCAGGACTCCACTTAAGCATCACCTGAATGCAAAAAAAAACACTGAAGAACATGTTATAAATAAATTATAAATAAATTCAGGAATATTCGCCCCCTCCAGGTTGTTAGAGCTTGCTCTAGTTGCTGGACCCCCCCCCAAAAAAAAAGAAAATCACAGATTTCAAAATGACCAAACACACCACTTCCTCTACATTAAAAAATGCTTTTAATTTGACTTTTTTGTATCAAAATATATCAATCTCCATCGTTGTGATGTTACACGGCTAAACTGAAAGATCTCCAGTAATGAATCTACATGAAAACCTCTTCCTTCTATTGTTTAGCCTTTATAGAACAAAAAGAAACAAAAACACAAACCAGATGGATTACTCTGATACTTATTCATTCAACATTAAATAACATTCAACTGCTCATTTCATCTTTTAAGTAAACAGTTTATTCTGTTTTACATCTGCTTCAGTGCATCCTCCACATCTAAGAAAAAAAAAATAACAACAAAATTATATTTGAACTTTAAAAAATAAGTTATAGGAATGCAAATAAATCAAAGGCCATAGAGGATATGCATTTTGTTTTGTTTTAGGGGAGATTCTTTTTTGAGCGTAGACAATAAATAAATAAATAGCCACAAGAGTGTGGAATGTCTACATGTGTATGAATAAATTAAATGCAAATAGGAAAAAAAAAAACACAAGAGAAAAAAAAACTGTACATTTGCAGGGGGAGAAAACAAACAAATAAAATAAAAAGTGAATGAATATTGCATTGTTTGTGCATTTCCCACCCCCAACCCTGATAAAAGGTTAGGAGTGAGAAGGGAGGGGGGCATGTTAAGCAGTGAGATGGTAGGAGGCAAAATAACGGGAGGAGGATGCTAAACCCCGCCCACCCTCCTGCAACAGGCATGGTAGGGATGAGCGGGGGTCGGCGTGGAGCGGCGCGTCGCTAACGGGTCGCAGACATTCAGAACAGAAGATCCAGTTTCCGAACAGCTGTTCAGGCTTTCGCGTGAAGGAGCAGCGTCGAGTCGATTTCAAGTATTCCGCCTTTGAAGGAAGAGGCTCCGCCTCCTCTCACGTCGACTGAGGCCTCTGGGCCAGTGGGTGATTTGCTTGCAATGACGGAGATTTACAAAAGAAAAAAAAACAAAAGTTATGGCGACGCCTGTCCGTCACAACAGATAACAGAGTCCACACCCAACCCCCAAGAAAAGCAGCTTTCTATTAAAAAAAAAAAATAAATGAAAAAAAGGCACTCCAAAATCAAAAATAAAACATTTAAATAACTCTTCTACAAGCTCTATGAGAGCAGCCATGTCTGCATAGGAGGGCCTTGCCAGCTGTTTACCAGCCTAGTAACAAAAAAACCTCGTGAAAAGGTGAGGGGGGGAATAAATAGTACTGGTAAGACCGCCCTAACAGCAAAAAATGTTCCTCATCAGGAAACAGTTATACTTAACTGAAATGAAAAAGAAGGGATGGGCGGGGGATTACAACAAAACAGTAATAAATTATAAATTCCCTACAAAAGAGGAAAAAAAAAATTCTTGCACGGCCATCTGAACCGGGCTGCTCTCAACCCACAGGCCTCTAAAGTCTGTGATACCCAGATTCACCCCCCAGAAAGTCCTTTCAGTCCATCGGAGCTGCGCTCAGAGGCTCTCCTTGCTCGAGCTTGTGCTTGACGAAGAGTCTGTGTCGATGGTTCGGAGGCGGATGTCTCCGGCCGCCGGCTCCTCTGAGGACTTGGGCGATTCGGACGCCATTCTCATCCATGGGTGGTCGCAAATCTGGTCCAGAGTGGGGCGGTCGGAGGGTCGCAGGGCCAGGCACCATTTGATGATCTGCTGGCACTCTGAGTGAGTCAAAAATCACAGTGTCAAGAAAAATCAAAGAATCTGGGGAATGGGGTTGGTGCAGTACCACTAACTACCACTAAGGGGCGTCAGAGTCACTCTACTAGAAGCTGTGAGCGACTTACCAGGTGAGATCCTCCTCCTGAAGTACACTTTTCCTCTGAGGATCTCCTCGTCCTGCTCAAAGGGGATGTCTCCACACACCATGTCGTACAACAGCACGCCTAGCGACCACACCGTTGCTGAGCGACCATGGTATCTATGGAAGCGGATCCACTCTGGTGGGCTGTAAACTCTTGTACCTGCAAGAAAACAAGGGGAGCGGGTAGGTTGAGTGACCATGAACGCAACACTTTGCAGCCTTCACATAAAGGCCACATTAAATAAATAAACAAATAAACGACCCCTCCCTTTCTTGTGTCCCCACCCCCCTCCCTCACGAAAAGAGGAATTTAGATTCCAACGTGAGCCAATCACGTGAGCCGCCGGCTCGGGTTTCACAACAAACAGATGTTACGTGGCACCGTGACTCAGACGGCGATGACAAACTAATGACCGGAAAAAGCAAAAGATAAACAGCACAGTCACGTATTTATGTATCTGATTAAAAAAACTGAGTCACCTCAGTGATATTTCTCAACCACCAGAGCGGGAGACTTGGCGAGGAAAACCCTCCACCAAAAACAGAACACTGCGTCACGCGGCAGTGAACGCCTCCGCGTCTCAATATAGTGCAGCAGCAAAGGGCACGCGCGACACCTAGCTTGTATATCCACCAAAACAAAACAAAAACGTAGATTCTAACGCAAAATACGATTCCTCACCGTCGAAATCAGTGTAGACCGTGTCCTTCAGAATCGCCCCCGAGCCAAAATCGATCAATTTGAGCTCCCCGGTGCGTAGATCCACCAGCAGGTTCTCGTCTTTGATGTCCCGGTGGACGACCCCGCAGCTGTAGCAGTGTCTGACCGCCTCCAAAACCTGGCGGAAAAAGCCGCGCGCAGTGCCTTCGTCCAGGGCTCCCTTCTCGGTGATGAAGTCGAAGAGGTCCTTGACCAGCTCGGGCCTCTCCATGACGATGAGCCAGCCGTCCGGCCGCTCGAAGTAATCCAGCAGTTTGATAACTCCCCGAAAGGACGAGCTGACCTTCTTCAGCAGCAGGATCTCCAACGGAACCATGACTCCGTTCTGCAACAACAATCGGGATTTTGAAATAACAGACGAGACCACCCGGTACCATGATCGCGGGGGTGGGAAGGGAGGGAGAGGGGAACCAAAACAAATCACACGGGGACTTACAATTGAACCCCACTCTGTCACCCTCTCCTTCGCGACGTGTTTCACAGCAACCTGGAACAACAAAGCACACGTTGTTAAGGTCGACGGAACCACCGGGGGAGATTTAAAAACAAAACAAACACAAAAAAACACCAAGTTCCCCTTGTCCTTACCGGCGCGCCATCGGAGATTCGGTTCCCGGCATACACCGTCCCAAACCCCCCGCTGCCCAGCACCGAGCCCACCTGGTAAACCTTCTCGAAGGGCTCCTTCTCCACTTTAACTGTAAGGAAAACATATAATTGAATTTAAAAACGAATAAGAAATCCACAAGAAGCTTCTTAAAAATTCAACACACTCAAAAACCCGACGGTCTTTGAAGGCAACATACCCGGCGGGAGTATCTTCACTGGTATATGGTCCATACTTGAGGGATTGCAAATGTGCGAAAATGAACCTAACTTTGTAAGCAGCATATTCGAGCGGAAAAGCGACTGTAAACGGTTCCTAGAGGAGTCTTTCACACCAAAAAAAAAAAAATCAAGATATAATCTAAGATGAGAGAAACTCAGGCGCGGTTTCTGTAAATGGTGCGGCTGCAGTGAGGTAAATCCAGTCCAGCAGTGCGCCAACTCCGCCGCACCGCGCCCGTCAAAGTCGTGTCACGACCGTGAAGTCGCAGCCAGCTCACCGACAACCGGCATTAAATCTGGCCGCTCTGTTCCGGTGCAAATATGTCCGTTAAAAAAGGAGAGTCCTCTTTTGTAAGAAAAAAACGGAAAGTCTTCAACGCGATGCAGCTAAAGTACTCGCAGTTTAAATGGCCACTACGGTGTGTTATTATCCCAGAGAGTGGCCGCTGTCTGAGCTTTGGCGCGGTCTTCCCAAGCCAATATTTTGACGCGCAACCCCTCTCGTTGTATCCCTCCGCCACCAACACAAACCGATACATTCGTATAATTTCGAGCGTAACCTATGATTTTTTCACAATTATAAACCTTCGTCTCACAAATAGTCGAATTCTATCATTAGATCAAACCCTTAATCAGAAATGTCCGCGTTATAACAAATTTAGTATTGCACTATTTTTTCATAGTACGAGACGCTCAGGAATCCCTTGTCTAGAAGCTTTGCACTGCGTTCACTCTGCACTCAAAGGCGACAGCCAATCAGATCTCTTCTATAAATAACGTGCTTCGTCCCCTGACCAATCCGGAGCTCGCTTTCATAATAAAGCCTGCGTTTGAGCACACGTGGCGGCAATTCTTCTGCACCTCCGCCTCTACCCTTTCCCCTGAATTTCTGCAGCCACAGACAAAATGGCTTGAGTGTAAAGTTCAGCTCTAAGTGTCATTCCAACTAATTATTATCTCTTTAAAGTTGCTATCATGCAAATTCTCCCTTAACTTCATTGAGCTGTATGTTTACTAGTTGCCAAGCCTATACTGTACAGTGGCACTATTATTTGCTAGTATTTTTTACTGCTTTTGGTTGTCATTTTATCAAACAAAGGAATGCAACTTTTCTGCAAATAAAACATTCTAATGATTTCACAGTTGTAGCAGTAAAAACAAGTAAAGTGATATATAGTAAGTTAACAAAAAACAATAATAATAATAATAATAATTTAAAGACATTTTTATTATTTAAGTAAAGACTTTTGTTTGATGTGAACAGTTTTTTTAAACTATTAGAGTTATAGTTTGTATTGAAAAACCTTCAATGTTTGGATTACCTTATACATTCTACACTGCAAAAACTGAATCTTGAAAGTAAAAAACAAACATTGTTTCAAGGGAAAAAAAACAAGGTTTTTTTCTGTCTCGCAAAAAAAAAAAAAAAAATTGGGAACATTTTTCAGTACCAAAATAACATTAATTAAAAAAAAACATGTCTTAGTGACATTTTTTAATAGTATTCTTGGTAAGATTGGTAAGATCTTGGTAAGAAAAAGCCCAGTTTTTTTCAGATTTTTCAAAATGTTTAATTGTAAATTTTCCTTAGAAACTAAAAACAAGCATAATACTGATAAGTATTTGTATACAATTTATGACAACATGCAAAGTTCAAAGAGGGCTTTAGATGATGTTTAAAAAAGTTTTGAGTGCACTTTCCTTTTTCAATTAAATCTGAACTTTAAGTTATATAAACAGAGGTTTGGGGATTTTGGACAAAATAAAAGCTTCAAATGACTTAAATTTACAAATCTACAATTAATTATATAAAAAAAATACTATGTATAAAGAAGTATTATGAGCTATAAGGGAGGCAGTAGCTCAGGTGGGAGAGCAGGTTGACCAATGGTTGATGGTTTGGCGGCTCAATCCTCGCTGCCTCCAGCTTTTATTGTGTCCTTGAGAAGACACTTAACCCACCTTGTAATAGAGATCCTGATCTCAACAGGTTCTACATGGTTACAAGAATAAAATACGTGTTTTGAGCATAAAGTCAGTGTCAGTGAATGGTTCAAAATAATTACAAATTTAAGTCAATTTAACCTGACAAAATGAAAACCTGAAAATGAAAGTAAAAAACAAGATATTGGTAACGCTGCAAGACTCCAAAGTAGTATTTGATCACAGAACAATAATGGCCGCTGTAACATTAGCTGGCTATTGAGGAAGATGTGGGAATTGTAATTTTATTATGGTTTGGAAGGAGATAAGTTTCCAGCAGTAGAGGGGGCGTGTTTTAAGTTCTCTGCACCCTTAGCGAGAACATCTTTTTCATGAGCATTCAATTTTGCTCCAAGTGACCTTAAAAAGTTCCTAAATTTGATTTGTAGGAGTGTTGGAGCCTCGTTTTATGTGTAATATTGTACTATTTTATCATGGGTGGCCTCTATACATTTTTTGCTCAGTGCCCCCAAATGCATTTTTACTGCAACATGCAGAAAAAAGACTTAAAACGACATCAGAAACTGTCAGATCATAAATAATCTTAAAAGCTAGAGTAGTTTCAGTGAAGAAGGTTCAATTGGTGATAATCGATCAACTCCACAGTGGGCATGTGCATTGAAAAAACCCCAAATAAGTGCAGTAGAAACACATCAAACCATCAAGAGAGGCTTCAAAGAGCCAGCAAATCCACTTCTGTTTGTGAACCTTCCAATTTCATCCCATAATGCCTATCATGGCCTTGCCTGTCGTTGAACTTTCCACTCTTTATCTTACCCTACCTTTGATACCCGGTGTGTAGAAAAAGCGTGTGTGTGTAGTACCTAACTAAACAAAAGTATCACAGAGTTCCAGGGAATGTTATCTGCCCATAGGCCTGCAAAGTTATGTAAATGTGCGCGCAGCCTGTGGGCTAACCTTTGGTGATCCTCTGCATCCACGATCCATAACTATGTTTAATGCAAATGTTTTCTAACCTAAGGCTGAGCGTGAGCGCACATTTGCAGGTTGCCTATGTAACCCCTGCCCCAAAACTGTCATCCCTTTAATAAAAATGATCTAATTTTTAAAAATGTAATTCAGTTTTTGTGATTGTGTGTGATTTTAGCACCCAAGGTTCAGGAAGCATCATGCACAAAAGCTGGAAACAATTAATTTCCTGCAGGAACACCACTGCATTTTATTTTTATCTATGTGACTATCCTGTGATAGATTTATGAAGTTTGTTTATGTGCATTTAAATCATTAGATTACGAGCAGATTTTTTTTAATTATCTCTTTATTTTCTAAAAGGATGTAAACACTAAACCTAGTTTCCGTAACCAGGCGATGGGATGATGAAAACCTGGTTTTCAGAGTTTGAGTCCCGCCTAGATACACCTGGTTATTTTGATGTGTTAAAACTCAGTGTTGAAGCAAGAACCATTTTAATTTGGGGGCATGAGGGGGCAGAAGACTCTGGAAGAGTGGCAAATGAGAACAACAAAAGGGGAAGGCCTTTACAAATGAAAGGATCAAAAATGCAGTTCTTACATTTGAGGTGCTCTTTTTAATGCTTAAAGAAGCTAGTATTGATGATTTCTTGATCTTTGTCAATAATTATACGAATATGAATTAAAAAATTGGAAGGGCAAAACTTTTTGCTGTGGGGGTAGGGTCCCCTGCTTGCCCTCCTGTAGTTCTGCCTCTGCTAAAGCTGCAGCCAAGTCCTCTATCCCTTGCACAACAAAGAGAAACAGAAACTGTAGTGGAGCAGGGGAGACCTAGTTGTTCATGGATTGTGTATGCAGGTGTGGCCACTTTGTTACAACACAACTTCCTGTTTGCAAATGTAAACAAAACAAAGTTAACTGGGGCCAAGTCAGTTCAGCAAATAGCCACTAGGTGGCTTGATGTACTAATGATATGTTTTTTTTCAACATAAATAAACTTTTTAGCAATTTGATCTTATTATTCTTATTTGACCTTTTTTTTAATTTTACGAGCCTCCTTTTTGATGGTCATTTCCAGTCTCTTACACAGCTAAACAAGAGCCCTGTAAGTTTTATTTCCCAGAGTGCAAACTTGTCAGCACGAATTGTTTGCAATCATCAAAAAGCTTGTATTGGCTCCACCTCCATTCCAAAACCCCATCAGGTTAGATGTCAAACCCTTTTGCACCGGAGCTTTAGCTGTAGTGTTTACATTCTGTGAGCTACTGTAACTCTTCAACTGCAACTTTAATGCAATTACCGTAATTCCGGCATATTCTGAAGTGGGGAAAAGGGGCCTTGCGCTGATATGCAACACTTTGCGGTTGTGAAGTGGCAATATAATTATAGACAGAAATTTGTTGATTCTGACACAAAGAAAAATGGCGTTGTGCCGATATTGGTGCAAAGCTGATATAAAAAAAAAGGTGCAGATAAAGCCCCACTTTGACCTGGAAAAGGTTCAACAGTGTCATCCTTGGGAATCACTACAGGGTTACAGCAGGCAATCGGCCTATCAGGCATTTAGACAGCTGTTCTGCAATGGTTCGATAATGGCACGTGCCAGGGGTTGACTGCAAACCGTCACAGGACATTATTGTCCACATTTTTTGTTTGTTTCCAATCACTTAAGGGTTCGACAAACTGGAGTAAAGTGCAAAGCCAGAACAGGTCATAGGCTCATGAGGAACTGACGCCATCCACCCTCCTCTTTTGATTTCCTCACCTTTTCCATTTTAACCCTTTTTCACTTTCTCAGTGTCTGGAAAGCCTCCCATTACGGACTGACTAAACTGTGTCAGCCTGAAGAAACGGTTCTGTTTCAGAGGTCCGCTGGCCTTGCGACTGTAACATGATGCATTTCATCGAGGACACATAAAACCAGACGCTCCGTTTCTATGTGGCCACATCAGAGCCTCTGTGTCAGCTGGGGTGGGGATATTTTTAGCTCGACTATGCTTGCCTGGTGGTGGCCACATCATTTTGGTGAGCCAACAGCTGAAACTGATCTGGGTTGAGAGGGTGCTTCTCTGCCAGAGGAAATCTGAGTTTGTGCGGCCTTGCACCACGGTTCTCCGCGTGGCTTGCACTGGCATCTGGTTCCTTGCAATCATGCTGACCGTAGCATTGTGATATCAAAAGGTAAAGTATTTAATGAAGTTCAGGCCCAGGAGGCTGCAACCTGAGGCTTCAAAGCCACATCTGCCTCTTTTACCCCCTTCCATTGTGGCTCGTTTACCCCCTTCCATTGTGGCTCGTTTACCCCCTTCCATTGTGACTCTTTTACCCTCTCCATAGTGGCTCTTTTACCCTCTCCATTGTGGCTCTTTCACCCCTCCATTGTGGCTCTTTTACCCCTCCATTGTGACTCTTTTACCCCCTTCAATTGTGGCTCTTTTACCCCTCCATTGTGGCTCTTTTACCCCTCCATTGTGACTCTTTTACCCCCTTCCATTGTGGCTCTTTTACCCCTCCATTGTGGCTCTTTTACCCCTCCATTGTGGCACTTTTACCCCTCCATTGTGGCTCTTTTACCCCTCCATTGTGGCACTTTTACCCCTCCATTGTGGCTCTTTTACCCCTCCATTGTGACTCTTTTAATCTCTCCATTGTGGCACTTTTACCCCTCCATTGTGGCTCTTTTACCCCTCCATTGTGGCACTTTTACCCCTCCATTGTGGCTCTTTTACACCTCCATTGTGGCTCTTTCACCCCTCGATTGTGGGTTTTTTACCTCCATCTTTTAACGTGGGCTCATTCAGTCAACACTTCTAAGGTTGCTAACGGTTCTAACACAGCTAATGTTTCTATATTCCGATCAGAAGATGTGTCGAAGTTTCTTTGGGCAAGGCACTGAACCCCACATTGCCTCTGGTGGTTATAGGTTGGTGCCCATGTTTGACAGCAGAGCCGCCATCAGTGTGTGAATGTGTTTTTCTATGGGCGAATGGGACTGTGACTGTAAAGCGTCTCGGACCTTTAAGGTAGAAAAGCACTAGACAAGTATACGCCATTTACCAACAAGGCTAATGCTTCTAACAGCTAACAGCTTTTAAAATGACTAATGTGTAGCGTGTTACAAACAAATTCTAGTGCTTCATATTTAATGAAGTCTGACCGGCTGACAGACTTATCCCTGATTGTTTTGTCTCACTTAATGCACCATATAGTTCAGTGGTCTTACCTATGTCATAAACAAGATCATTCATTGACGGTGTGTCTTACAACCCAGTGTGCGGAAAATACAGTAAATACAAAGAAGTGTCTTATTTTTCTAAAGTCTGAAGTGAGACCTTTGTGGCTTCTACTGGGTTGTGGTCAGAGAGAAATTGACCCAAGTGGCTCTTAAGGTGTTGAAGTTTGCAGAACCCTGATCTAATGGATGAAATGAACAATTCAGATATAATGCTTTCAGTTCGAACCCCAGAACTATTCCACCAGATTAAAAACACAAGAGTTTGTTAAATGCAAACGTTTCAAACAAGATGCAAACGCAAACAAGAGCCCTGGAGTCAGGGCTCTTTGTCCTGTGCAGGTCACAGCTAAAGTTGGCGTGTGCAGCAAACTAGCCAGGTTGCTGCATGGATTACTGTCTGGACTCAGCATTATGCAACTCGTCAGGTCTCTTGTCAGTCTGCTAATCTGGCAGCCGCATTGCATAACTACTCATTACCCTCCTCATTCCTTCACTTTCTCACTTGTTTTTCCCACACGTTTTTTTTTCTGTAAGCACCTCCCCGTTTGTATAGATAGGGTCATGCTTGTATACATGTGTAGGCACAACCTGCTGCAAGCGTGCGTGTACAAACAGCAGTGATGTATGAGCAAGACACAACAACTCATGAAAACGCCCAGCTGCACGCCTCTTAATTTCATACCCTTTCATTTCTCGTGAAGCTTTATTATATTGTTGGTTTGTTTTGGTTTTGTACCTTCAACAAAAGGGAATTAAAAAATAAGTTTGTGTGATGAGGCTATTTTAGTCGCCACACATCAGTTTTTGTAGCACTCACAAATCAACAAAAGGGATAAAGTTACTGAAGCATTGTCTTTGCTTTTGTATCTGCACCACATTGTATACTGACATTACTACCCTATGACTCAACAGGTTTGTGTAAACAGAGTATCGGGTAGAATTTTGGACACGCCTAGCAATTCCTTTGAAATGTGCTCTCAATCTTTTCACAGATTCTGCATGACAGCGGAAAGCGATTTATCTTTTGCACAGAACTATATTGAGTATTCGAGATTTCCGACATTCAGTCAACTCGCTTTACGTTGCATGTTTCTGGCACACGAAACAAGACCCAATTCTTGCAAACATTGTGTAGATGCCTCAATTAAACTTTATTTAGAAGCATTTTTGAATGCAAAAAAAAAAATCTTTAGAACACGAAATCCAGGTACACTGCAAGAATAAATTGGGGTCAAGGGCAAAAATCCTTGCGGGGAACCTCCAACTTCGATCTCAAAAAGTGGGTTTGCAATAAAAATAAATGCATTAAAAATACTTACATTTTAAAAAGAAAAATATCAACATTACGCAGGTATTTTTACAACAACATAAAAAACCAGTGCATTTAGAAATGCAACTGTAAAAAGAGGGGGTAAAAAGGCTAAAAAAAGAACAACAAAGGTACACTATTCAAAATATTTTGAATAGAAAAGTGATCGTTAAAGTTTTAAAAAATGTTGTTTACATAAAGTACTCCCTTAAAGGAAGTAGGGAGTGGGCGTGTCCACCTTTAGGCGATTCTGCAGCAGGTAACAACTGTTGCTGCAAATTTTCCTTAATAATAGGGCTGTAAACACTGAAAGTTGGTTGGCCCTCAGGGGCCTTTTTGTTGCTTGAAACCATAAACATTTATCTGGCTGTGAAAAATCTACAAAACCACATCAGGTTATCCACTTTATGGTTTTTACTTTTATTTGTTTATTTATTGTTTTGCTTTGCAGGAAACTTTTGTTTGAGTATTGATAAGTAATCACTCTCCCAAAGCTTAGATGCTAGTATGATGTTTTTTATTTTGCATTTGTAGATACATTAAAAGACAATATTATACAAAACTATGTTTCAAAAATTGAGCTTGCTAAAGGACACGTGGATTTGATTGAATGGTTTATTTCAAGCATAAATTGGACAGTACAAGAAAAAATGTAATCACACACAATGATCAACCTCATTACTGAGATGAGGAAATGCACTGATTAAAAGAAAAGAAAAAACAAACAGGAAAAAGAAAAAAACAAATAAACAACAACAACGCTTTTTCTAACATTCGTTTAATATAGTGATTAATAACTGAAGTCTAGTAGAGTTTGATTCATTGCTTGACAAGGAGTGGGAAGAATTGAACTGATATAATCCCGCCCCTACTTAGTTACTTTATTTTATAGTTCTGCATAGTTTTGATAATCCGGTTCTGATCAGATCTAGTGCAGATTTTTTCAAGTAACAAAATTGAGTATTTATTGATTATTTTGAGAAAACATTTTTTTATGATTTCATTAAACAGTAACATGAGTCACACTTAATGAAACAGTTATGTAACACTCATTGATGATCATGAGAATTCAATTTTATTTTTATCCAGAATCCTCCCTACACATTACAAATCAAGTTTGCAAATAACAAAAATGTGCTTATTGATTATAATCTGAGAAAATTCAAACTTTTTTTTTCCAGTAAACATTATTGATTCACACTTTAGGGAACCAGTATATAATAAACATTGATTATCATTAGAACATGTGATTACATGAACCCAGTAATCATTGTTACAAATTTCAGATCAAGTAAAGAAAATCAATAGTTAATCAATAGATTGTAGTTAAAGCATTTCAGTGATCATTATTGCACATCACACAATGTTATACTTATTGGTTGTGATTAAAAGAACTTTGATTATTTCACAACATTCAAGTTCAAACGTCCACTTTTGAAATTATTCAAACTCCAGTTGATCTTTAACTCTTCTTCTCTTCATTTGGTGAAATTAGAGTTTCTTTATACATTTTCTTGAATGTTTGAACATTGTTTGAGCTCATTACTTATCCTGTTTAGATCCACACACAGACACACAGAAACCTTTCTTTGTGGTTCTTATCAATTTGATCTTAAAGTTCCCCTCAGTTTGTAGATTCCTACATTATCTATGAACTGTTTTTGGATATTTAATGGTAATGTTTTACCACCAGCTGTGTTTGGAATTTGGGAGGTGTAAAACTCAACAATGTCATAGAATTTTAAAAGTCCGGATTGATTGTATGATCAAGATTTCTGTGACGCTTTCAATTAAGACATTGTTTATTTTAATTGAGAGCTCTGTAGGCCTTTTAAATAACATATCATGCATTACATATCCTTTATGTAAATACTGAATGACAGCGGGGCTAGAATTGATCCTTGTGGGACACCACAACTTATCCCTGTGGCCTCTGATGTAAAGTCATTTATCTGGACAAATTGTTTTCTTCTTGTTAAATAGCTTTTGACCCAACTTAGCCCTAGTCTTCTTATCCCATACCCTTCCAGTTTATCTAGTGGGATGTCATTTAAGTCAAGGAAATTCCAGCTGCAAATTTCTTTTTGTCCAGAGCATTTGTGATTTCCTCCACAACATCAATGACAGCCATTGAGGTTGATCTATTTTCTCTAAAACCATATTGGTTTTAATTTATAATGTTATGTTTATCAATAAATTTAGCTAAGTTATAATTGAATATCCTTTCTAAGATTTTTGAGAATTGTGAAAGGAGAGAAATAGGTCTAAAGTTTGGAAACAGGTGTTTGTCTCCACTCTTATAAACAAGAATCACTTTTGAAATTTTCATTTGGTTTGGGAATTTCCCAGTTTGTAGTGATAAGTTAGGATTAGAGATATTGTTAATAACCTTCTTCACTACTGTCATATCAATATCATTACAATCTGCTGAGTTTTTACTCTGTGTTATTCGCTTTTTTGTCCCGTTTTTATTGATTTTGTTTATTATTTTCCAAACTATCTTCAAGTTGTTTGTATTTTCATTCGGTAGATTACTGTAGTGCACTTTTTTAGTGCCGTGTTATTTCAGTTTGTTTATTTTTGTAAGACTTGTATCTCTGTTCACTTTCTTTTGACCTTTTTTTTTAAGAATGAGGTTATGTTTCTTTTTACAAGCATTTTGTAGACTGTTGTTAACCAAGGCCATTTGACAAATGTGTTCTTAAATTGATGAATTGGACAGTTTTTGTTAAAGAGTGAGCTAAATATTTCTAAAAAAAACATTTATAAGCAGTGTCCACATCTTTCTCTGTGTACACAGAGTTCCAGTTCTGACTGGATTAAGGGAAGTCATTGTATTTTCATTTCTTAACCTTTTGGTTCTGGTTCTGTTATTATATTCTTTGTCCATCCACTGCAACTGACATTTTACCAAATACCCTAAACTTCATATTTCTTTGCACATAGATTGCGACTCCTCCACCTTGTTTGCTTACTCTGTTCACATAATTCAGTTCATAGTTTTGATGTTAAAGGAACGTCCCAAATTCCTTAGATAGTCCTTGATGCCTCCAAAGTTGCTAAACAGCTTCTGCTGTCAAAGTGAATGATTGACAGTCTTCCTTCTGGGTTAACAGAGTTTTTCAAGTCGTCTATGCTGTAATATTTACAGTCCAAATTAACAGTAGAAAAGAGTTGATCAGTGTAGACGACTATCTTGCAGGTTGTTGTCATTATCACTGAATATGTTAAGGTCAGAGCTCTGAAAGTCGTGGTCACAGTTGACTCTTGAAGAAAAAGTGTTGTTTTTAGAAGCCATTGTTTGTAGAGTGTGTCTCTTCACCTCATGAGTCCAGCATCTTCACTAATCTCTTGTTTAGACTACAGTGGGTACAAACTTCTCCAGCTCCTCCAGGCTCTTGATTATGATGACCTTGGCTTGCTCAGGAGAACCGTTACGTTTAGCGAAGGTTCTGCAATTCCAGGTGCTTTGAATCTTCCCCTGAATAATGCTGATATTGCCTGAAGTGCGTGATGTCAGTATTATGCTGAGTGAGATTTTCATTCATGTAAACGTTGGTTCCCTCAGATGTCTTCCTTGCGTCAAAAAAGCGGTTTTGTGTTTCCGATTAACAAACCTTAAGAGGATCGCAGGTCTGTCAGACTCTCTTCTCCTGCGGAGCAGGCGGCAGATCTCAGGTTTGAACCCATTACCAAACAATTAGCCCACACTTTGATTTACCTAAGAGCTACAGCTGCTGCTGTCGTCTGCTTCTTCAACGTATAGTATGCTACACTCAAGTGACTACAAACTTTTAAATCGTGTTTACACAACAACAATTTTTGTTGTTTTCTGAGTTCTGTTTACACAACATTTGTTTACATGACTTTAAGTGACACTTTGTCACAGCTTTGAAATTTCCTGTAATGCAACAATCGTTATGAATAAGTCAAGCGGAACAGAGGCAGCACAAAACACTTTCATTCAAATGACCATCCTGACAGGACATTAACAGCAGGGAAGTACAGCCCTGAGAGAACTGGTTAGGCAAGAACTGCCCAAGAACTGGTTAGGCAAGAGTGCTGTAGTGTTTTCAGTTTCTGAAGAATCAGAATAGGTGCTCACACATACACACATGTATATATTTATGTATGATGAAAGTTTTTAACTGAAGAACTCTGCTTACTTCCAGTGGTTCAATCCACTTAACTTCCCCTTCCTGTCTTAAGCAGATCCCAGAGTAAAAGTCTAAATCCCCCAGGTCCCTGACATTCACGCTGGTGAGTGATGGTGCGGGGTGGACAGCAGGGCTGGAGATACCCCTAAATGAGTGTTGTGGGGTTTTTTGTTTTTTTTTGTAAAACAAGAGGGACAAAATTACTGAGGTGCCGCCATTGTAGACTTAATTTCCTAATAATGCTTCTCTTAATTATTGTTCTGTATTTACTGGATAAAGCATAATTTTTTATTTCGGTGCAAATTTTAAAATTTGTCGTAAGCCATATTCACGACAGGCATATCACATGCATTCAAGAACATTCTACACAGTCATTCTTGAACCTGTGTTTAGCCCAGGATATTCACACAGGACGATCGGGGTGGGGGGGCTTCTTCTTTTTCTATGGTTTACTAGCATTTGTTCGCCACCTACAGTTGGAAGAGGCCTGGAATACGAAGTGGTGCAATCTAGCTTCAGGCTTTTTCTTTCACAATTCGATTCCGTTATATGAAAAAACTTGGTGTCATGGAATTCCGGCTGGAAACAAACTGCAATTATTAATTTCTTGTTCAAGATCAGTTTTCAAACAGTTGGAACCTCTGTCCATTAAAAGGGACCCCATCCACATGTCACTACCAAATCCGAGTCCCTGATTGGTCAAAGTGATTGACCTGATTTACCTTTTCATCACGCGAGAGTTTTGCACGCATTTACGCACGTTTACAAAGATTTTTCATTATCTCTATTATCTCAGCATGGGTAGCTGAGAACAGGAGGAGCATAGTGTTAGTCCACTCCTAAAAGTGCAATGTGAAAGCAAAACAAACCCCCTTAAAAATACTGAAGGTGTAATGTTTCTCTGCCCATTCATTGAGATTTTCCTGACTATCTCCTTCTATAAAAAGTGTTTACTAGACTGTTATGTGTGGTCACTAAAACTACCTGTTAGAATCTAATTGTTTGTTATGACAACACTTTGAAATATGAGATTTCACACAACATAATACAATTTGGTAAAACTGTAACACATTAATCTCCATGAAAGCACTTAACACATTTTCAATTATAACAAACAAATCCTTCAGTAATGTTACATTATTTTTTTAATTTATCTGAAAATAGCTTTAGAATCATCAAAAATACTTTAAAAATGTTTTTCTTGCACAATAAAGAGTGGTTTAAAATAAACAGTGAATTGCTGAAACTTTGGAGGATAAAACAAGTTGATGAACTTGTGAACAGGATTTGCCTGTTTCATAGTAAATTTGGACCATATTGGAAATAATTGATGTATCGTTTGTCTTTAATTGAATTTGAAAGTTGGGTGAAGAGCCTTTTTGCCTGTGTGGTGAACTATCTGTGACATGAGCTACAGAAGATCTTGTCCTCACTACTTGTTCCTGGTGGCCTTTGGTCTGTGCCTCAAGTGACCTGATTGGCTGGGCGACCAGAATTGTGCTGACAGTGTGTCTTTTAAGACCTAGCGCTGTGGCAGATGTTGCCTAATCAGCAGTCTGAGCTCCACAAAGACACAAGAAAACCCACCCAAAGAAACCAAAAGCTTCGATTCCACACAAATGCTGCGCTCAGCTGCACGTACGGTACATGATGTGCTCCTTTACCCGTCCGTCTTTGCTGCAGTCGCATCATTACTTATTCAGCAGCGTGGCTAAGAGCCACATGTCACTGCTGGGCTCTGGCGTATTGTGCAGAAACTGAACCCCCGAGAGGCCCGGACCCATAGATCCCGGTGTTATGACACAGCAACAATGGCGAAACAAAACCGCATGTCACCTCTGACACAAGCACAATCAGCAGCCAAACCTCTCGACACTGAGGTCCTTCACACCTGAGCGCACGCGCTGAAAAAAAAGTTAAAAAAAGATGAGTGCAGATTGTGGACAAAGTTGTTTCGGCTCCGTTTGGCCTCATTAGGGTCGGGTAAGAGCGTTCAAGAGGTGATGACTGGCAGCTCCAACACAGCCAAGAAATCATCCCCTTATTTATCATGTTTCTATATAAAAAATGACTTAAATCCATTCAGTCTAAACAAGAACTCTGACAAAATGAAGTCAATTTGGTCGCCATTTTTCACGAAATGTATGTCGCCATATTGCCGCCAGACAGGGCCAGTAGGCAGTGATTGGTCTGAGTCAATGATTCTATGGCAACCACTTATGACAATCAGAAGTGAGGTTGGTAGAAGTGCTCCACCACTGAAAGCAGGCTCAGAATCTGTCAAACTGTCAAAATCTGTCTGAAAGAATCCGTCACACGTTCATCATGAGACCACGTACTTTCATTGAGGCATCTGATTGGTTAGAAAAAACATGAAAAACCAATTAAGATTAGTACAATTTAAAATAAAAAGGTATCAGAGCAAGAATGGTTATTCTGACTAATATAATGACTGAGTAATAGCTGTTTATTTCTCAACAGAAGTCTATGGGATTTTGGCTGCTTGGAGGCAGCAAGTGGGAGGGGTCACTTGATCCTATTCTCCTGTACAATCGAAGCTTAAATTTTACATTTGATTGAACAAAGATTCAATAAAGACCTGCAAACTGCTCCTTTACACGACTGGTACAAACACACTCCATTTGGTTTTGGTTCATGATTAGCATAATGACCCATAGCATTGTCTTATCTGCACCAAACATCCTCACACACACATAAACATACATGAAATGAGAGATAATGAAAATAAATCACATAGGGTCATCTACAGAATGCCTCCTCACAAAGCTCCAGCTAATTACATACCAGCAGACGCTGCATGCTCAGCGGTTTGCAAAGCCTCTGCTCTTGTCTTGCAATCGGCCAGATTTCGAGTTTTGTTCCCCAAATCAAGCTCTGTCTGTTGTGGATGGAGCGGAGGGCTCACGCAAGAATTGTTTACATCATTACCTCTCGTCTTAATGATTCTGTAATCTCTGTAAGAGAAGGAGGAGGATCTATCTGAGTGATGGACATTCATCCTTGGTAAAAGTTAATAAAAGTAATGTTTGTATTCTTAGTTTGGCTGTTTTTTTTTGGAAGTATGTTTCAATTTTTCTGAGGTTTACCTTTTTTTTCTTTGGGTCTTGTTTCTGTTCAAAAACATCTGTCTGTGGATCCTGGTCAGATCTTCTGTCTGGTTGCTTGTTTGATCTCCTGTGGTTCCCATTTTCCAAGTGTGTTGAGTCATTTATTGAGTTTCAGCAAGAAAGTCCTGGTTCCAATCCCGGCTGGCTCCTTTCTGTGTGGAGCTTGCATGTTCTCCTCATGCATGCAGGGGTTCTCCAGTCCTTTTCACAGGTAATTCTAAGATGGCCCTTGGGTCTGCATGTGAGTGTGGAAGTGGTGGACTGTCCGGGCTGTACTCCACCTTCACCCATCCGTACTTGGGAAGACTCCGTGAATTCTGTGACCGTGAAATGGAATTGGCTAGTATACCAAATAAGTGGAGGCTGGAGTTCATCTGATACATTCCTTAAGCTTCTCTCCAGTCTTCAATCATTTCCATCAGATACTGTTTTGAGACAAGAATTGTCTTGACCTATTGATTGACAATTACAAATACATTCACACATGAGTGAGTGAAAGAGCAAAGCCTAGATGTTTCAAGTAAAACATAAAGTTTACTCTTACAACATTTATGGTAAATGTACGTTTTCTACCTTGTTTTAAGACCCAAAGCGCTTTACAAACAGTCTCATTCACCCATGCACACACAGATGTCGCCTCCGCTGCGGCACACTGGCCCCAACCTATGACCACCATGGGCAATGTGGGGTTCAGTGCCTTGCTCAAAGACACTCTGACACATAGGCAGGCAGGATGGGAACAGAGCCTGTGACCTTCCAATCAGGGGTCAACCACCCTACCTGCCCACCCTCACCTGAATATAGGTAAAAGCTTAAGGTAAAGTCACATGCAATTGTACTGGGGGTTGACCCGTCCATGTGTTGTGGGTTCTTGGGTTGTCCAGCCCCGTGGAGATGCATAAAGAGGAGCAGCTGGTTCAAGGCGCATCTTAGGGGGAGTGCAGGTGTGCCTTACAGTTACTTTGAAGCTCGTTGATTCTGGAACGCATCGCTGTCAATCATCTGGTAAGTGTATGTTGAAGTTTTTAAAGGTTAATGTAAGTTTCATGAACTTATGCTATGAGGCTGTCAAAGGCCCTTATGCCACACCCTAGTTGTTAGCAAAGCATTAGTCACAACCGCCCTTATGCCCAGATACCCTAGTGTTTGAATAAGTATTTACTAGTACTTGTGGCTCACAGCATACCTGTAGAAAAATGTGCACAAGCATTTTCACTGTTCTGTTCAACAAGTGGTCTAGAACTGTGATATTTCATGCGGGTCACTTATCTGGTACAGGTTTGCCCATATCCACCCGTAAGGGCAGTTGGGACAAAGGGATTTACAGGAAACCGATCTGGTTTGTACTGTTCTGATGATGTCTAGTATAAACATTTGCTTTTATTGGGGAAAATACTGCAGAAATACAATCTGCGTATTATCAGGACTCCTTTTATCCACACCAGAGTTTGTCGGTGTGTCAAACTTAAAGGCATTGTAAATTTAGCCTCTTTATGTCTCTGTTTTTTTTAAATAATTTAAAAGCAGCTGCTGTGAATATGTGATGCTTTTAGATGGTGAAGGATCACAAAGCAAATACCCAAAGACAAGATTTTGATCCCATACTACTCAGAGTACCTGGTCTTTATGTCTTAGAGAACTACAAGGACGTTGATCAGAGAGGCAAGGTGGGAGAAGACCATGGAGCAATTTAGACATTTCATTTTAAAAATGATGATGGGTCGCACTTTAACTAGGGATGGCACTCTTATTTAAATGACCCTGAATGCACAAAATAAGAGCTGCTGTCTCCACTTGGCTTAAAGAGCGAAATCTGTTTTCCCATTCATCTACTTTTGTTTAGGAAGTGAGAAAACGGGTTGTGGAAGCGCAATAAAGTGTCTGTCACATACCACGCCGCAGATGCACGTGACTCTTAATGCCACGCACCATCCTGTGCAAAGCAATACACCAGCGACTGCCAGAAGCTCTCACTTTCCCGATCCTCATGCTCTTTCAGATGGAACTGCAGATGGATTGTGGGTAATTTCAGAGGGCCCCTGAACCGTGGGTAGTTACAGCCAGGAATATTCACAGCTTACCAATGAGTGACAGACTGCTCGTTGGCGTAGCAACCATGGAAGGAAGTGTTGGTGATTTTCATCTTCAAAGGGAGTAAATATCTGAGGAGAACCTTTTTATTTCCTTTTTTCTTCTTCATCTTCTAAACTGCCCAACGTTTCAATCAAGCACTTTTCTTACCCCCTCTTATTTTTGCTTTCATCTTGGTGGCCGTGTACTTCACAAAGTTTGAAGCATGTTTTTAAAGATACTTTTAAAGTTATATTTAAAAAGAATCACAGAGCAAAGGAGGTGGTCTTCATTTTAATGTTCTTCACATGAAAGTACTTGTAACCTTTCTCAAGTTAGACTTAAATAATAATTACATACTTCCACAGAAATGCATGTTTGCTCTTTTTTAAGAGTCTGATAAAGTTAGTGCTCCCTGAAACTATCTACACCTTTGAAGTATAAATATTGTCAGTGTGCACTGTTCATTGGAATTAATCTGGATTTACTTGGTGTTGCAACAAACCCCCTTGTGGTTACATGTTTACCTGCATCTTGCTTAATTTTGTTTTGAAATGAACTTCAGTCCGGAAGTTCAAACATTTGATTTCTTTTTTTGTTGTTGTTGTTTTATGAGTCTTAACACACTAGCTCTGTAAATTTAAATGTTACAAATCCAGAGAGGAAAAACAATGCAAAAGTCATCAAGTTCATAGATTTTTTGAGCGGTTAAACTCTCTTCTAGCTTGATTTATTATCCCAAAACAATACTGCTGAAAAGTCAAACACTCTTCGATTTTATGCTGGCATATTTATACTTTAAATATGACTAAAGCTGTATGTTGCAACAGTTTGCATCTATTTGTTTTGCTAATTATCTTCCCTCAAAACTAAACAGATTTATTTCTACCATCAAACCTAAAGGTAAGCAATCTCTTTAAAGTGGGTAAATAAAAGATCTCAGAGACAACCGTCAGTCACTTTATCTATATTATATTTGTACTAAATTTTGTAACACTAAAATGGACAGTGATCCCCTCTGAATGCATATAAGGTGTATATAAAGCATATATAATATTAAAAAATTATAGAATGCACTGTCATTTTTTGAAAAAAAAAATAAGGTGCACTTTTTAATGCAAAAACCCCTGAAAACCTAAAAAAACTATCCTTTATCCTCACAAAAATAATAATATATTATAATTTAATTTTGAAGTGCAAATATCACTTCGGTATTAGGCAACTGATTAAATAAACCTGACACAAGAACATTGTGCAAATTAGAAGCTTTGCATAGTTTTCTAGCAAAACTAAACCTTTAGAAATAATTTTGTCATCATAATTTCTTTTAACAGAATAAAATCTTTCTTAATACTCAACAAAATCTTTTTTGCTGTTTTAAAATCTGTTCTTTAACTGAAACTTAACAGGAACTTAAGTAGATGAAAACAGACACTTTTTTGAACTACTGCTGTACAAATTCAAAGATGTGAATTCACAGGAAAATAAACAAGCAAATGAAAAATACAAAAGCATTTTCATAACATTCAGTTTTTTTTGCCTCAAAAGCCTTCAAATGGTGTCCACCCCAGTGTCCTCCCCCATTCTCAATGCTTTGTAACTGGCTCTTCTATGGGATACCTGACTGCGCACACACACAGACGTGCTTGGACGCGGTCGCAGGCAAACATATAAACAAACACGCCTGCCATCAGATAGAGGGGTGTTACTGTGCTGACCGGTGCCAACTATTTTCAGAGTCTCTCAGGTGATTAGGAAACTTTGATTGCGGTTATCGTGAACTTTCCACAACACGGAGAATACCTTGACTTTCACAGGCCGTGTTTGTCCTCTCCCCACCACCGTGCTGCTGTGCAAACAGTCCACCTCAGATTTTTCTGCCCTTTTATTTATTTATTTTTCCACCCAAAACCCTCAATTGCAAAACGCCGCACGCACTTGTCAGCCTGTCCTGCTTGTATCTTCTCCTCCATTGGGAAGCTGCAGCTGCAGGAACTGTGGATTTGTTGTCTTCCACTGCAGGCACTTCAGTTAATTTGGTTAAACGAAGCTCTAATGGCCCAAGTGCTATGTTTTGACAAATGAAGTATTTGCGCTGCAGGTCCCCTTCTCTTTAACTTCTTATCGGGCCCCGGAATTAACCCCTGATTAAGATAAGCTGTGACTTTCCGCTGTTTGACCACTCTGTTGCAAGGCGACTGCGGTTGTTGATGGACCTCTGCGTTTGATCTTTTCTTTTTCCACTGGGAACCATGCCACATGTGACCCAGCAGGTAAGAAGAAAAAACAAAAAAAAAAAACAGAGGACACTTACGGAAAAACACGAGGGAGGTCACAGTCTGGTGTCAGCGTGAGGAATGGTGTGTTTGTCAGGAGGTCTCTTGCCCTTTGTTTCGGCTGTCAAATCATTAACAGAGACATTCTTCTGATCCTGTCACCTGGTCACTTTCAGGAAACCATCAGACCGTGAGCTTATTTTTAATCGTCCAATCTGTTGTGTGGAAAATCCCAAGGGAGGGAAGTCATTTAGTAATTTTAGCATTTTTCTGTCATAATGTGTTCTGAGTATTAAGGTGCATTCATACCGAATACTATTCGCACGACCAATTTGCACGTCCCACCCCTTCTTCGTAGTGCGTAGAATTTGCTGCCCGCCACGTGGCCAAAAATGTATTCCCGAAGCTTGCCGCCTCGACCGTGTGTGGGAGGAGCTACCAGCTAATGTTTGTAGCCTGATTGCTACATGGAGTTAGCAGCTAAAGTTTTTGGCCTGAATGCTACATGAAGCTGTCAGCTAAAGTATGTAGCCTGATTGCTTCATGAAGGTGGCAGCTAATGTTTGTAGCCGGATTGCTTCATGAAGCTAGCAGCTAATGTTTGTAGCCTGATTGCTAAATGAAGCTAGCAGCTAATGTTTGTTGCCTGATAGTTACATGGAGCTGGCAGCTAAAGTTTTTGGCCTGAATGCTACATGAAGCTGTCAGCTAATGTTTGCAGCCTGATTGCTGAATGAAGCTAGCAGCTAAAGTTTGTAGCCTGATTGCTTCATGAAGGTGGCAGCTAATGTTTGTAGCCGGATTGCTTCATGAAGCTAGCAACTAATGTTTGTAGCCTGATTGCTAAATGAAGCTAGCAGCTAATGTTTGTTGCCTGATTGTTACATGGAGCTAGCAGCTAATGTGTGTGGCCTGATTGCTACATGAAGCTGTCAGTTAATGTTTGCAGCCTGATTGCTAAATGAAGCTAGCAGCTAATGTTTGTAGCCTGATTGCTAAATGAAGCTAGCAGCTAATGTTTGTTGCCTGATTGTTACATGGAGCTAGCAGCTAATGTTTGTAGCCTGATTGTTACATGGAGCTAGCAGCTAATGTTTGTTGCCTGATTGTTACATGGAGCTAGCAGCTAATGTTTGTGGCCTGAATGCTACATGAAGCTGTCAGCTAATGTTTGCAGCCTGATTGCTAAGTGAAGCTAGCAGCTAATGTTTGTAGCCTGATTGCTACATGCAGCCACCTTCCCAGAATTCAGATTTTCTTTTAACTCTGGCCAGCGGCGGTGGCCGCTAAATTCACACTGTTTCCAGACTTTTGTGCTGCGCTGGCCGCCTAATTTGTGCCGCAGAACCTATACCATTGACTTTACATTGAAATTTGCCGCCTCCGCTACGTGAATTGCGTTCAATCTGTAACTACCTTAAGCATTCACAGTGGGGAATAAAAAACAGTTGCAAATGTGCTTTGATGTGTGCCTCATCACCGGTACTTGGCAAACAGTAACACAAATGGATAAACATGGCGAAAAGTTAAGGACATGGTAGGTCAAGCTTGTACAAAAACTTTTAAGGAGAAAGTTACCGTATCTGCTGATTTAGCCCTTTAATAGAGATGTATTTAACATAGCGTAAATTCTTGACTGTTTACACGAACAGTTTGAATCAGCTGATTCTAAGGCGGAGAAAACCAGCTATTCGCATCGGCTTGTAACCCTACCCAATTCAGGGGTGATTTGACTGTGAGAATTTGTAGATACCAAGTCGAGACACAACACTTTTGTATCACATTTAAAAAAGAACAAAATGAACAGATCCAGGTTGTTTCCCATTTTATTCAAAATTTTTTTTAATTGTTGTAGCATGAGTATGATGATGAGTAATCATGAGTAGATCATATCAATATAACTGTTGTTTTTGAGAGATTATGGATATATTTTGTTCTTTTTTTTTGATTACCTTTTCCTGGAGTTTGGACACTGTAGAAGGTCTCTTGACCACCGTCTAACTGCTGTCTCTAAAACATCTAAATACAAACAATTTCTATTGAAATTCCTTTGTCATTGGGTTAAGAAAAAACCAACACAGACATGTGCTGTCCGTTTTAAACGTTTATTAAAAGAGTTATTTAGCCTGGAAATCCTAACCTGTGAATATCTTGCTGACTTTATCGGACTATTTTTGTACACAAACTACTACCCCGTTCTGCAGCCTTTTATGGCAGGAAAATGTTATAATTTGTTCATGATATGCACACTTAGTTATCGATTATAATAATACAGCATAGCGGTGATCGAAATTAATATCCAATCCCTAATCGAGATGCAACATCTGATTCCGGTTGAATCTGAAACACCGTGATCAGGCCGGATTTCCGATCACAAGATTGGATCGGGGCATCATTACTAAAAAGTGTTGTATATCAGCGTGATACTGCTTTCTCTGCTTCAGAATCCACTGGAATTACATTAAATGTGTCAAAAAGATCTGGTGGTTGAACAAATGTCAACACTGGAGCTATAGCTCTGTTGTTAAAGGTTTAAAAAAGGTACATTTTTGAAATGTTTCACAAAACCAGCCAAAACACAGCACAACAAGCTTTTTGAGTTTTTCTCCTTAGGAAAGCTGGAATTTTTTAGATGAACTTTTAAAACACAGAGCTTTTGTTGATATTTTGGTTGGAGAAATCAGAAGGTCATGGGAAACCCTCAAGGGTCACATGTGTGAAACTTGATATGTACATGTGCCAATGGTGCCACAAGATCTATACAAATGAATATCTATGGTCTCATTGTTATAAACCTCAAACAGATGCAAACATCTGCTTCTGTTTTAGCCATGAATGCATTTTTAATACAGCTAAATAAACCTTTTAGTTTTAGCTAGTTCAAAGAACAACAAGCAGCTTTGATATCAGATCAAAAGTTACAAAGGAAAAATTTGAGTTTTGAATAAGGCACCAACAATTTAATCAGCTCAAAGTTCCAGAAGAATTCAGTATCTTTGCCTGAGGTGTGCACACTGACAAAGAGTCAGCATTGTTCACGGGACAAAACCCCCCAAAACTTTAGGGCTGCGTTTACATGTAATACCCCGTCTTTAGCCGAAATGATTTGCACCTGCGCATCCTTCTGCCCTTTTATGATCTCATCAGGTGGGGGTGTCCACTACAATTGACACCTGAATCCAGTCCCCTCTTTCCTCCTGTGTTTGCCTCATGATCAAAGCCTCTGCTTCTTTTGATTCTCTGGCACAATAGGACCTGTCGAGGTTTAAATTTCTTCATTCATTCTGGTCCATAAAAGCAAAGCTCCCCTCCCTATATCAGTGGGAATGCAAAGGGTGAGACCCTGGCAAGGATTTGGCCAGCCTCAAGGCTTGACTACTAGAAGAAAAAGCTGTTTAGGCATTTTAGAGTTAGCATTACAAAACCTTTATTGCACTAAATAATGTATGCATTTTCAAAATCAAACAAACATACTAGAAAACTATTTAAAAATAAAATATGTGTATATATTGAACACATAAATGTAGTTTAGCTTGGCTCAAAAGCAGCCGTTAGCCCACGCAAAGCAGTTAATTAGCCAAAAAAACATATTTATAGTCAATTTAGATTTGAAGTTATAGCCGATAAAATGCTTATTGTAGAACTTATCATTAATGTCAAATGTTTTTAATAATGCAATCTAGCTGCACTTTAGTTTAGCTGTAGTGAAGCTAAACTGCTTAGCTACCACTTCCAGTTCTCAAAGCATTGAGAACTAGACTGAGTGCCCCCTCCCCATCACGTTCCAAAGGGGAAGTATCTGCTGACTCCAATTAACCATTCTTGTTCTACCACCTGTTTTAGCATGTTCTTGCTAATCCTATTTTTTAATGATATTTTTTATAACGTGCAAGTTATTCAAGTTATAAGCTGACCAATCAGATGCCTCAATAAAAGTATGTGGTCTCAAGATGAACGCTCAAAACTGATTCTCCCGAACTTTCTTTCAAGTGCTAGGGGTGTGGCCTTCCAACAAGCTCACTGTTAATTGGCAAGAGTGGTTGCCATGGAAATGTTGTCTTGACCATTTCAGAGGAATCACTGCTTACTGATGTTGTCTGGCTCCAACATGGCCGTATCCGTATTGTGAAAAACCGATGACTGAATTGACTCAAAAAATTAATTAATTTCGTTGGAACCAAAAGTAAGACATTTCCGATGGGTGACATCACACTCGGTTAATTTCCCAAACACAGTCAAAAGCAGCAGTTAACCAGGCGAAAACGGTTAAAAGGCCAGGAAAGCAGAATTACTTATTTTTAGTATGTTCAATGGTAACAAATGGTTGTTTAATGGCAAAAAATATTGAAATTAAAAGTGGGAAAATGTTTATTGTAAGAATAATTATTCATGTTGTCGAGTCATTTCTGTAATGCTAGCAACATGCAGCTTAGCTTAGCACAGAAGCAGCAGTCAACCAGGCAAAAAGGTTAAAAAAAGACTAAGAAAACTGATATTCTTGTCTGTAGTCTGTTTACATTTTAACAGTAAAAATGTCAAAATTGAGAGTTGACAAAATGTTTTTTGCAGGAATGTTCATTAAAGTTGTTGCGTCATCGGAGCCCCATCTACAATGAATCACCCTTTATATTGTGAGTCATGTCAGGCTTGACTGTTGCATGACTCTTGGCCCACTAGACTCTTCTAAATCCCAGCACTCATTGGTGTGAGTCTTCAGTGTGTGACTAACCATGGAAGCCCGATCCTTTCCAACCTTGTGTTCCTGTGTGAATTTGTCCGCCCCATCCCTGTGTGTATGTCCCTCTGGTGGTGATGTGACAGGGTTGACAGGGTGTTCTGAATGGGAGGTGTGAAAATCTTGAATGCAGCTGGGTGCAGCTCTGCAGCATGGTTAAGCCTGGGTTAATACTTTATTCATCAATGTGTCTTTGAATGTGTGTGTGTGTGCACAGCCTCTGGCATACATGTGCATTAAAAACATGTGTATCAGCAACCCAGCCACTAGCAGATGGCCTTTATCCTCTTGGACTCCCCATCTGCATGTGATGCAGCATGAGTGGCTTGTACAATTGGATCCAATCAACAAGTATCATTGTCATGTGGTTCTTCCAGTTATTTATTGTTCTTTACCAAATCTCTCCTGATTTGATATCTGAAAGACGTGGCACAAACCATACACATTAGGATTGAAGAGCTTTTGAGAAGAGCATGTACATTCCAGAATAGGCGATTAAAAAAATACAATGTCAGCTATTAAAGTAAGTTTTAGGCCAGTAAAAACCTTGCTATACCGGTCAATCTACATTCCTACTATTCCCTGTGGTCTTGACTTTCGGTCATGACTGGCAGAACAAGATCCTGGGTGCAAATGGCAAAAATAATTTTCTTTGTAGGGGTCAGGGTGTTCCCTTAGAGAAAGAGTAAGGAGACAGGTCACTTCAGAATAGCTGCTATTTCATATCGAGAGGAACCATCCAAGGTGGTATGAGTAACTCTTTCAGATGCCAGAGAAGCCCCTCCCTGGGAAGGTATTCCATCCATGTCCTACCAAGCAAAGGCCCCAAGGAAGACATAGGGGATACTCGAGAGGCTTCATATCTCTAAGAAAGCCTATTTTCCCCAAGGCATAGGGTGTATTTAGGAGAAGTACTGCACAGACCAGTGGTGGGCAATTCAAGGCCCCAGGGCCAGTGTGTCTGCATGTTTTCCAGATAACCTAGAACTACTCACGGCTGATTACCTGGATCAGGTGTGTCTAGCCAACTAGAACATGCCAGAGCATGGTATGTTGAAAAACAAGCAGGAACGCAGACTTTGATGCCCTCTCTTGACTTAGACTGATACCCCAGTGACCTAGTTTAAGTTATGCAGGTAACTAAGACCATTTAACCAAAATATTTCACTGCGTTATTGTCAGATCACTACAGCGACTGCATCACTGCATCCCTGCACCAGTATCTGCCTGTCAATCTCATGCTCCATCCTTTCCTCACTTGTGAACAAGACCCTAAGATACCCCATCTCCTCGACTTCGGGGAAGAGCTCTCCACGTACCAACAGAGGGCTAACCACTTTTTTTGGGTTAAGACCCCTTTGTCTTGGAGATTCTAATTTTAATTCCATCTGCTTCATACACATTACACATATACATTCATGAAGGTCCTGTACAATGATTCCAGCAGAACATCCTCTGGAAAAAGCAAATAGGAAATCCTGTTGTCCACAAACTAGAGCCCCATGGGCGTGGCTAGAAATGATTTCCATTTGGATGGAACTAAGGACAAAGGGTATTCCTGCTGGAGTCAACCATACTTCAGGAACACGTTTTACTACTGCAGAAAACCTGCTCTTGCTCTGGCTGTAAAGAGAATGGACAGCTGTTGGTTGGGGGATCCTAACCTCATATTCCCAGAGAACCTCCTACATTCTGGGGGACAAAATCAAACGCCTTTCCAAAATCCACAAAGTACATGTGGGTTTGATTGGCAAACTCCCAAGAGCCCTCAAGCACTGTGTGAATGGTGTAAAGGATGTGGAAGAGGCAAACCGACGTGGGTAACACCTGTTAATTAAGTGAATCATAATTAAAGCTTATACTTGGAAAAAAGAGTAAAAATGTCAGGGTTTCCAACCTTTCAACACATACGTTTTTCTTTTTCAAATTGGTAAATAAAAATGCAACAGACCAAGCACAGAAAAGGCACAAATATATGTTGTTTATAAAATTAGAAAAGGATGTTATAAAGTGTTTAAAGAAAGGTAATGAAACCACAATTTGAGGAATGTTCTACTTTTAAGGGTGGAGTTCTGCATTTTGTGCTGGGTCTCATCAAGCAGCTCATTCAAACCCAGCCCCCCAGCAAAATGAACAACACATTCCTAAGTTCAAAGTGCTCAAACCTCTTAAAACCTGAAAGCTATGCTTTGCTTTCTGTAGTATGACAGGACTCTACAGGTATCTCAGGCAAAGCTGTTAATCTTCATGACTGACATGCAGCCGTCACACTTTACGGGTTCCTTTCCCACATTCAGAACAGGGGTTAAATAAGGATGATGCTGTCTTCAGGGAAATTATCAGTTCATTAAAAAAGGGTGGTTCTTCATTTTTCAGAGTCAACAGTTGCTGGGACAAAATCTTTAATTTTGAACACCTTTTTCCATTTGACAAAGTTGAATTTGCATTGGGCTATGATTGTGTTTAAACCTCCAAGTTTTGAAAAACGATGGTATGTGAGAGTTGTAAAGTGAATCTAATATGTTTAAGCCACAAAAACCACATCATCTGCATAAAGCCAAAATTAGTCCAAAAGAGCTAATCTTAACTGTTCTACTGTGCTAGCTTGCTTATGTATTTCAGACACATTAGTGGTCTGAAACAGTTATAGTAGAATAAATTACACCATCCGTTGGCACAGGGGACTGTCCTGGCGTTCATGACATGATCCTGTTTGGTTTCAAACTTGAGTGGACAAAAACTGCTTGGAGTAGCAGTTACAAAAGTTTGAGGCATTATTTCCCAAAAATAACACTAACCAGGAAGAAAAAATGCTCAAAGATTTATGCTGTGACCAGTTTCAAAATATTCTTCGATTATAACAAATTACTTTGGTTACAGCATTCATAAAATAGTGATTCTCCTGATCCTTTCCGTCCGTTTTTTGGCACGTAATATTAGCATCAAAACGTTCAGCATGTTCGGGACATTCATTCTTGTAGTTTTTGTATTCATACCTTTTATACATTTTAAAATCAAATGCAGTTTTTTTCACTAAATTCTTCAAATTTCCTTGTGGATTTTTAAAGCCTATGCAATATTGGTGTCATACGTTAGGACATTCATGCTGGTACTTTTGGTATTCATACCTTTTACGCATTTAAAAATATTATGGAATTTTAGTAATTTTCACAAAATTTCTTGAACTCTTTGTGCACTTTTAAAACATATGCAAAAATTGGTATCAAAATATTCAGCACGTCTAGAACATTATTCAGCAATTAAAGTAAATTGCTTCAGCATCTTCAACAACCACATTCAGCAAAAAGCATTCACACAAGCATTATTGCAGTTAATGCAACTTTTCTAGTTCATATTTGCTCTTTAGCCAAATTTGTCAGGGTTTGTCGGGCGGACACAAATGCAGACAGGGATCGGAAATGCAAAAATCTCGTATTTATTGCAAACAAGAAATTCTCAATAAACACGAGAAGCAACAAAACGATCCGACAACTAGTGCAGGGGAGACGAAGACTTATAACAAGGAGGAAGGGATGAGGTAAGTGGAAACAGGTGTGACTATCAAGAGGGAATACACACACACTGGGGAGAGAACACAGGAAGTACGACCCATAACAAAATAAAACCGGAAGTGGAGACCAAAACACAACTCAAACTAAAGCGGGGTAAAAACCCCACAGTACTCCCCCCTCAAGGTGCGCCGCCTGGCGCAGAGGGAAGCCCCCCCGGTGCCGGCGATTGAAGTCCCGGATGAGCTCAGGGTCCAGAATCCGTGATGCAGGCTCCCAGGACCTCTCCTCAGGCCCGTACCCCTGCCAGTCCACCAGATACTGGAGGCCACGTCCCCGCCGCCGAACGTCCAGCAGGCGACGGACAGTGTAGGCCGGTTGGCCATCAATGATGCGGGGAGGGGGTGGCGGAGAGGAAGACCGCTGCAGGGGACTGGTAACATGCGGCTTCAGCTGAGAGACATGGAAGACCGGATGGATGCGCAAGGACCTGGGTAAGCGCAGCCTGACCGCCACAGGGTTGATGACCTTCAGGATTTCGAACGGACCGATGTACTTGGGGGACAGCTTCTTGGATTCCGTCCGAAGCTTGATGTGTGAAGTGGACAGCATGACGTACTGGCCTGGTAGGTAGGCAGGTGCTGGAGTGCGTCGACGATCTGCCAGCCTCTTGTTGGTAGCCCCTGAACGCAACAGGGCCGCCCGAGCCTCCCGCCAGACACGCCGACAGCGACGATACAGGTGCTGAACCGACGGAACGGCCACCTCCGTCTCCTGCTCGGGAAACAGGGGGGCTGGTACCCCAGAGAGCACTCAAACGGGGACATACCAGAGGCAGATGAGGTGAGGGAGTTGTGAGCATACTCCACCCATGGCAACAAGGAACTCCAGGAGGTCTGGCTCCGTGAACAGACGCACCGTAGAGCGGCCTCCAAGTCCTGGTTAGTCCGCTCTGCCTGGCCGTTGGTCTGTGGATGGAAACCAGAAGACAGGCTGGCAGTAGTCCCGAAAGCACCACAGAACGCCTTCCAGACCTGTGAGATGAATTGTGGGCCACGATCCGACACCATGTCTGTGGGAATTCCATGCAGCCTGAAGACATGTTTTATGACCAGTCTTGCAGTCTCTGCAGCAGAGGGGAGTTTGGTCAGAGCCACAAAATGAGCGGCCTTAGAAAACCGGTCCACAATAGTCAGAATAACGGTCCTCCCGGCAGAAGGAGGCAGGCCAGTCACAAAATCCAGGGCAATGTGTGACCAAGGCCGACCCGGGATGGACAGTGGGTGCAATAGTCCAGCAGGCGGTTGTGTACTGGCCTTATTCTGAGCACAAACCAGACAACCTGAAACATAGTCCCGGACGTCCTTGGTCATACTAGGCCACCAGAAGCGGCGACGCAGGAAGGAGTCAGTCCTGCGGATTCCTGGGTGGCAGGTGAGTCGCGTGGCATGAGCCCACTGGAGGACCTGGGACCTGAGAGAGTCTGGAACGAACAGTTTGTTAGCAAGACCTCCACCCGGGTCGGGCTCCTGAACCTGGGCCGCCCTAATGTCTCTCTCCAGCTGCCAGGAGAGGGCGCCCAGCACACGGGGGGGAGGAAGTACTGTGGCTGGTTGACAGTCATGGACAGCCGAGTCCTGTTGTCGGGAGAGGGCATCCGGCTTAACATTCTTGGATCCCGGTCGATAGGAGACCACAAAATCAAAACGGTTAAAGAATAGAGACCACCGTGCCTGCCTGGAGTTCAACCGTTTGGCAGTTCGTAGATAGGACAGATTCTTGTGATCTGTCCAAACCAAGAACGGCATAGCTGACCCCTCCAACCAGTGTCTCCACTCTTCAAGGGCTAGCTTGATCGCTAGCAATTCTTTATCACCCACATCGTAATTGTGCTCCGCCGGGGAAAGCCGGCGGGAGAAAAAAGCGCAAGGGCGCAACCTACTGTCCGATTCCCCCCGCTGAGACAATACTGCACCCACCCCGGTATCTGAGGCGTCCACCTCGACAATAAATTGTCTGGAAGGGTCAGGTTGTGCCAGAACAGGTGCAGACGTAAACAGATGCTTTAATCGGCTAAAAGCGGCCTCCGCCGCCTCCGTCCAGGCGAACGGAGCGGAGGTAGAGGTGAGAGCCGTGAGAGGCGCAGCCACCGAGCTGTAGCCACGGATGAAACGGCGGAGGAAGTTGGCAAACCCCAGAAACCGTTGTAATTGTTTCCTGTTGGTAGGGGTAGGCCATTCCACCACCGCTCTCACCTTAGCGGGATCGGGTCTCACCTCACCCTCCGCTACAACAAAACCCAAAAACGAAACAGACGGAGAATGGAACTCACACTTCTCCGCCTTTACAAACAATTTGTTCTCCAGTAGCCGCTGGAGCACCAGACGAACATGCCGCCGATGTTCACTGGCGTCCCTGGAAAAAACCAAAATGTCATCTAAATAAACAAAAACAAAACGATGAAGGAAGTCCCGTAACACATCATTTATCATAGCCTGGAACACAGCAGGGGCATTACAGAGACCAAAAGGCATCACCAGATACTCAAAATGTCCCAGGGGAGTGGTGAAGGCGGTCTTCCATTCATCACCGGCTCTGATGCGCACGAGGTGGTAAGCGTTGCGAAGGTCCAGTTTGGTGTAGATCCTGGCCTCCTGCAACGCTTCAAAAGCTGAGTTCATCAAAGGCAGGGGTAACTGTTCTTAACAGTGATTTCATTCAGGCCCCGATAATCAATACATGGTCGGAGAGACCCGTCCTTCTTACCGACGAAAAAGAAACCTGACCCCACTGGTGATGATGACGGCCTGATGATACCAGAATTCAGAGACTCAGCAATATATCGCTCCATTACCTCCCTCTCGGGTTTAGACAGGCCATATAACCTGCTCTTGGGCAAGGTAGCGCCAGGTTGGAGATCGATAGCGCAGTCATAAGGTCTGTGAGGGGGTAAGGAGAGGGCTCGTGACTTTGAGAATACCTCAGCAAGGTCGTGGTACTCCGGCGGTACCCCGGATAGGTCAGGTGAGGGCGGCCGCTCTACCGGGACAGCGGGGTCTTCCCCAGGAGGCCGAGCTGAGCGTAAACAAGTGGTGTGACATTTATCACTCCAGCCAGAAACCCGACTGGAGGGCCAGTCGATGACTGGGTTATGAGCCATAAGCCAGGGAAACCCCAGGACCAGTGGGTTCTGGGCGGAGGAAAAAACGAAAAAACGGGTCTCCTCATGGTGATTGCCAGAAATAATAAGGTGAATGGGTTCGGTTATGTAAGAAATGGTAGCCACCTCTTGGCCATTTAGGGAGACCACTTGTAACGGACGGGGCAGTAGTTCACATTTAAGACCGACCTGTCTCGCTAGCTCGGCATCCATAAGGTTCTGCTCTGCTCCAGAATCTACTAAAGCCTTAACCGGAAAACCCTTCCCATGAAACATGACCCGAACTTGAAATAGGCAGGCAGCAGGTTTAGCATTAGTGAGCGTCTTATCACCGCTCGTCAGCGCGCCCACTCTTACTGACGAGCAGAGAAGTTTTGGGCACTCCTTGCAGAAATGACCCCGCCTACCACAGTAAAGGCACTCACCTGCCGCCATCCGTCGCCGTCTCTCGGAAGCAGATAGTTTGCCCCGACCGAGCTGCATGGGTTCATCTTGAGCTAACAACGGGGATTCTGCGGGAGAAACAACACGAACAGGTGAATTTGTGGACCGACGATGAGGGCGGGGTACTACCCTGCCATGCTCCCCCTTAAGGTCCTGCAACCGGTTATCAATACGGATAACCAGAGCGATGAGGGGGTCCAAAGTTAATGGTAGTTCGAGTGCGATCAGTCTGTCCTTTAATTCCTCGGACAGCCCCTCCACGAAAGCGTCCATGAGCGCAGTAGTGTCCCAACCACTAGTGGAGGCCAAAGTCCGGAACTCTATGGCGTAGTCGGCTGCCCGTCGGTCGCGCTGCCTCAACTTCAAAAGCGCACGAGCTGCCTCCCGGCCTGGCTTGGTGTGATGGAATATCTGCTGGAAAGCCTCCAAGAAGGCCGAGAGGGATGTGCAGGTTGAGGCTCCACGCTGCCACTCGGCGGTAGCCCACGCTCCGGCTCTGCCGGTGAGGTGAGAAATAATGAAGGCCACCTTGGCTTGGTCTGTAGGATAGTGGGGAGCCTGCAACTGGAAGTGAAGCTCACACTGGGTAATGAAAGCCCGGCAGTCCCCGGAGTCTCCGGAAAACCTTTCTGGACGGGCCAGCTGTGCAGTCGGAGCGACAGGAACTCCATCCAGGATCCCCTGGTCCAGCGTGGAAGACGATGGGCGTGGCGAAGGAACAGACGGTGGATGTTGGACCCGCTCTGCCAGTTGCTCAAAACGCTCTCCCAACGCGGCAAGTTGTCGCTCGTGACGGCTGGACATCTCCAGTAACCCTTGGCGAAGACAAGACGTCAGCTTCTCCCGCTGACGGAGTAGTGCCCGTAACGTCTCCGTGTCTGCTGTGTCCATGTTAAAGGTCGGATCGTAATGTCAGGGTTTGTCGGGCGGACACAAATGCAGACAGGGATCGGAAATGCAAAAATCTCGTATTTATTGCAAACAAGAAATTCTCAATAAACACGAGAAGCAACAAAACGATCCGACAACTAGTGCAGGGGAGACGAAGACTTATAACAAGGAGGAAGGGATGAGGTAAGTGGAAACAGGTGTGACTATCAAGAGGGAATACACACACACTGGGGAGAGAACACAGGAAGTACGACCCATAACAAAATAAAACCGGAAGTGGAGACCAAAACACAACTCAAACTAAAGCGGGGTAAAAACCCCACAAAATTAACATCAAGCTTATTTTGGTCTCACTAAAGTTCAGAGTAACTTCAACAATTAACTAATAAAGTTAAACACTAAAGGAAAACATCTGTTGTTCAATCCACAATGTAAACGGTCCATTAATGTAGAATAATTGTCTTTTTCACTAAATTTACAACCACGAGCTTATTAGCATCAAGCAGCTGTGATGCTATCAGCTAGATAACGCTAACCGACATACAAAAGTGAAACACAATGCAAAGAAGACTGAGATCAACTTTTAAGTGCACCCATTTATGCCTGGAGTTAGCCTACCTGCCAAATAACCTGTTAGACCTATGCAATAATAACTTTATATGTATATATATAAAGCTTACCAAAATTAGCTTTTAATTTAGAGATGTCATAAACAATTTAAATGGTACAATACAGACATTTTTTGTTGAATGCATTAATAATATAAACGCGTTAATATAAACTATGTGTACTAGGAATACTTGTTTCATGTTTGTCCCAGAATAAAAGCAGCAATATTTACAACAAACAAATTTACCCTAAAATCTGAACTACTTTTATTTTACCCAATTTCACATTAACGTAAGTGAACTTGTCTATTATCAACAATCAAAATGAAGTTGAACCTACTTTCTCTTAAAAATGTGTTAGTAGGTTTTTTATCCAGATTAACTAAGACATATCTGCTATAACCCACACATTGCAATAAATTAGACTCTTGGAAAACCCATGATTACTAACAGGAATCTCTCTGCTCAATTTGAAACAGCCAAACAACAATAGACGCCATCTAACAGGGTGTTACTGGGAAGAGTGTGTACCGCTGTGGTATGTCTCTGTTATCTCCTTTGACCTCAAGGGAATGGTGTTCATTTGCTAAAGTACAAAGTGTACCAGAGGAAGAAGAAGAAGAAAAAAACATCAACAAAAAACATGATTTAATAAACCATGAAATCAGGATTGAATCAATTTTTCTCTTAGCATTTTATTAAATTCTATGAAAAGGACAGATTTCTTTTGCTGGGCAAGAAGATAAAAGAGCCAGAGAATCCCATCAAAGCTTATTCCTGATCCATTTGTGCATCCCTTCTCTTTACTCTCCTCGGAATCTTCCACTGTTGGCAAATGTCCACATCAACCACTGTTGAATGTCAATATGACACAATTGACACTTTGATATGACAACAAACATGGCATACAGTATGCGTAAGTTATGATAACTGACAGTCACAAGGTTCACGTGTTCCTCAAGAAGTGACTTCACACCATCTGATGATAACGTTCTACAAAAATCCATAAATGTACTTCATTCTCTGATATGAAAAGGCTGTTTTGATAAATACTGAAGCAGATATTGCAAATCAACCGTTCATCATTAAGGCTCCATTCGCATTTGTCAGGTTATGTAGGTAAAAAGTCAGAGCAAGGAAGTTTTCATGAATATTAACATTATCTGAGTGCATCAGTTTTCCGTACTGTTTTTGTCTTCCTTTGTGCAGAAGTGCACAAAGGAAGACCTGCAGTGAAGCAGACATTCACAGCATTCCTCTAGCAATTTGTGTCAAATTTAGATAAGATAGATGAGAGATTTAGATAAGAGAACTCACTTCAGATGTGAAACATCTTAATAATAAAAGACAAACCAATCTGGCCGCTTGAGTTTTTTTTTTTTTTTTTTTTTACCAAATCGATGGAATCAACCTGGATGAATGAAAATTTGGAGCAGAGACGACACAAAGCTGCAGCGATGGATCTGGCCGTGGCAGGAAGATCACAGGAAGAGTTGTCTTTAAGAGCTTCTGAGGTGGAGCCTGCACCTGTGCACCTGTGCAGGCGTATGACAAACAGGGCAGGAATGGCTTACGGCCCAGGACCGTAACAACGCGGCTAACTCTTCCAATGTGGCTAACATGTCTGGTGTTACAAAGAAATTCTAGAATAACTGAACACAGTTAGTGTTTGACTGACACAGATAGGGACCTCTCTCTGGCTCTTTTGTCTCGCTTAATATGTCTAATAGTTTGGTGTACCTCAAATGTGACCCCCCAGTTTGGGGTCACTTTATGTCCAGGTGCCATGATTCCACTTAGCCCTTAGTGGTTACTCAGCAAACTGCATTTTACTCCACTCAGTACTGGAATGCGCTTCAACTTGGAAGTCAAAATACATTTTATGTTAAGTTTATCATTTATCTATGCTACTACGTCAAAAATCTGCCCTTGGTTATAAAACGTTCTTCTGGGACAGTTTAACTACATTTCCCATGAAGAAATGTGACACCAAAACTACATCAAACAACTGAGAAACGGCTGAGTTGACAGCTGTCCTCAAGGAAGGCGTCTGGACCGTGAGTCGCTCCATGTGAATGGATTCTAAGGCCAGTTCACCATCTATTAATGACCTAAAATCTTTTTGACAATATGTATGACTAAACTTTGTAGGCACAAATGAAAACATGTCGATTTATCATGTAGATGCTTCCTAAAGTGACGTTTTCAAATGGAAAGCTGTTTGATAGAAACAACTGTTTTATTGAGCCTACACATGCAAAAACATTTTTTAATGGAATCATATAATTTGTGGCATCCCTAAACTATAACTCGGAGCTGCAGATGTCGTACAACCAGCAGTCGTAGGCAGCAGCAGTTCCCAGGCGTGATTGCGTGTTAGCGGTGAGCGTGAAGGGCGTGCTCGGTTAATCCTGCCTGTATGCACACAGATGAAGCTAAGATTCTTAGGCGATCGCAGAAGTTGGTCCAAGGAGTGTCCTGATTCCCAGGGATCCTCCTGTCTGACATTCATCTTCTAAGCTAGCTAAACAGAGCAGCCTGGCTGTGAGTCACCGCACACACAACAACCACGGTTTCTTTACCAACAGTGACACACCAGTGTACATTTTACACAGCCAATGCAACCCACCAATGACTCATAAACTGAGGATTGACTCATAAACCAAAGATCAGATTAGCAGCTCTGTCCAAACACTGTAGAGAGATTTGTTTGTCAGTAAGGGGCTATAATCCCATCTCCTTTGGAATCATTGGATTCAAACTTGGCACCTGGACAGGGAGAATCTCCTTGGAACGGCTCACATTTGAAACCGCTAACGCCTGGTCGCGCTCGGACGACGGCAGCCCTGACTGCTCCAGCTCCTGCCTCTATTATTAATGCAGCCACTCGGATCCAGCCCAGACCGCTCACCTTACTTGTTACGCATTCATTCACAGGAGCTTACACAAGCAGCGCATCAAACACCGGCGGGGTGTCCTGCCCCCAGGGGGAAACACCGAAATCTGAAAGCATTTTTCCTCCACTTTACGGGACCCTTCTTTCGAACGGCGAGAGTGACAAGACGTTTTTACGGAGATTTACGAGGAAGCCGACAAGAGGGATTTAGAGTAGATTTATATGCTGTTTTATGAACGCCCAAGGTGTAAGCTGTCACTGAGTGAATGAAAGAGATCTGGATTGTTTCCAATTGAAAGGGAAAAAAAATCCCACATTTCCATAACTCAAAACCAGCTTTTCAACACTTTGAACCTTTATCTGGGCAGCATTTTCCCCAACCACTTAAGGCACGTTAGAGGAAGCAACGTTATTCTAAAACAAACAGTTAAGACTAATAATCCCAGGACTACAGGGACTCACAGGGAAATTCCTCCAGCTTCTATTCCTGCTGCTATTGAGAAGAATGCATTTTTTACACACTCATGTTGTTTGGGTTCAGTGAGTATTCTCCATGTTCCTCATTAATGTGTGTTAAAGGATACCATTGAAACCACTCCACGCCCTCCTCTTCCCAACTAACGAACTTTTTGGTATCAGGTGTCTTTAATCACACACTTTGTTAAAGTTCCTGCATATTACAAAGATGTGCAGATGCTGGAAGTTCTTTTTTTTTCTCTTTTCCCGTGCCAAATGAAAAACTGCACAAATATCCCTTGAGTGCTGAAGGCTCTTAGCCCAGAGTGAGACCTGTTCTGCAGTTAAGCAACATCACAATCTCTTCTTTTTTTTTTTTTGCTCCTTTTGTTCAGCGAGAACAGCAATTCGTCGCAGGGCCATAACGGTGTGTGTAATGTGTTGATTTTAGCAATGTGATTGCTAAGAAAAAAAAAAAACACAACCCACTAGTTCGTTTTTGCAAGTCCAAGTCTTTGCACTTGATTTCAAGTTAAGTCTCAACTATGTGCATTTTATTCCAAGTCAAATCCAATCGGCTGCACGGTGGAACAGTGGTTAGCACTCTTGCCTCACAGCAAGAAGGTCCCTGATTCAAGTCTGTGCTGGGGGACTTAAAAGAGTGTCACCAATGGGGGACCTTCCTGCTTTCCCCCTGTATGCGTGGGTTTTCTCCGGCGATTCCGGCTTCCTCCCACCATCCAAAAACATGCTTCATAGGTTAAGTGGTTACTATAAATTGTCTCTAAGTGTGGATGTGAGTTTGCATGGGTGTGTGATTGTGGCCCCTGCAACAAACTGGCAACCAGTCCAGGGGTGTCCCCTGCCTCCACCCATAAGTAGCTGGGTTAGGCTCCGGCAGCCCCGTGACCCCAAAAGGGATAAAGTGATTTGGAAAATGAATGTATCAAATCAAAAGTTGTTGCTTTTACAGTCCCAAGTGTTTACATTTAATTTCAGGTCAAGCCCCAAGTCTCTAAATGCAATTTCAAGTCAAGTTTCAGGTATTTGCATTGAATTTTAAGTCATGTCTCATGATGTTCACAGTCACTCAGTTGTTGCCCCAAAGGCTTGCATTTAGATATAGTTTGATATAACACAAGTTGTGAGTCTTTGCATTGATTTCCATGTCAAGTCTTAAGCTATAAAACATTCAGCTAAAATGAATACTTTTATTTTCCTTAAACTACTTTTGGACAACTTGTTGGGACACAATAACAGGCAGTTGGTGTTTCTTCATTTTAGTGCAAAAGTTTTACAAAGAAAGTTTCTCTTTTAAGACCTGACAGCGATGTCATGGAACTTGAAAATAAACAAATAAACAATGCTCACAAGCTCAAAACTTTCTATCTCAGGTCAAGTCTAAAGTCTTTAAGATCATCATTCAAGTCACAAGTCTCTGCTTGTGATCTTTAAGTGTGACTCAAGTCCAACTCTCCATCCCTGACACAACCCACCATTTAGTTCAAAACCCCAGCGTTTAGGGAAGGGTTTGTGAGTTTACTCACTTTTGGGCACGAGATTATCCGTCATCTGCCAAAATGAATTGAAAAGCTCAAGTATGGGCTGTTTGAATGTCAGAGCTATATTTATCCGTTGACAGGCAGAGACGCACTCTGTGCTTCTGTCTGTCCGCTTTTGACAATGAGGTTTGGAATGCCACCACATAACCCCCAAAAAACTAGGCCAAGCGCAGACAGACCAACTGCTTCGCAGACGTGCTGACATGTCAGAGGCTGTCATTCTGTTGCTGAAATGACCCCCTGCTCCACGTGCTACAATTTCAGTTCTCGCCTGGCGCCATGGACTACATATACCAAACATTATACAGTTACAAATATGACATTTTTGACTAGTGTAACAGAACTATTACAACATTTCAATTATAGAGCAGCAATGTGTTTGTAAAAAAATGTACTTAAAGCGTTATGTTTCAAAAACAAGGAGCACTGCTGGATTTGGCAGAGGAGTTTTGTTGCAGGATAGTTTGGTGAAGAATTTAAAGTGCCAACATTTTCATTTCCTCAGGTAGAATGCTTTTGTGGATGAATGGTTGGACCTGCAGATCAGTCGGGCAGCTATTCAATCTAGTTTAACGTTCAATGGTTGTGCAATTTCCACGTGGAGACCGTAAACAGTCACAGAAATGTGCGTGGAAACTTACGTAGCACGCGTAAAGACAGGCCTTTTGAACACAGACACCCAAAACATAGACTTTTTGGTAGAAGTGGTCGCTTGAACGACATTCCCGGACCGGTGTGACCGCAGCTTTAGCTTTAAGGGGTTTTAAGTCACCCATGTCATGATTTAAAACAGAATTTCACACTCAGACTTTCCCATTTTTGAGACTTGAGCTACACTCAGCCAAATAAAAAGCTTTTCTAAATAGATTCAATTTCAATTCAATTGTATTTATATAGCCCAATGTCACAGCCATAGCCGTCTCAATGGGCTTACACCAGTATTTGCAAAGAACATAAGGTCAGTTATAGAAACGTAGACATTAGCTGGTTGCTAAACAGACTAACAGATGATCCACCTGGAATCAGGAATCTCTCCCGCTCCCTCGTAGGGGAGTGGAAAAGACGGACAACATGTGAATTGCACTGCACCAAATAGAGGCATGATGAACTAAATCAAATATAGTACTGGTAAATGACAAAGGTTAGAGGAAACAGCAGATAAACAGTCCACATTTTTACAAATCAATATTAATATAATCTAGTAGTCCAAACAGGCTAAGCAGAGGAAATGGGCTGCCAGGCTTGGTTTATGAAGCCGTCTCTCCTCTGTTTAGCTCCACACAAAAACCTGTAATGGATGTAATGAAAATTCTAATTATTCCCTCAAACTTCATTACAATAGATGAGGTACAGAAGTAAGTTAAATAATCTCTGATTACTATCTAGCCTGGCAATAAGCCTGTCCAAAGAGGAATGTTTTAAGTCTAACTCTGAATGTAGAAACTGTGTCAGCCTCTCTTTTGCAAGCTGGGAGCTTATTCCATAAAACAGTAGCTTGGTGGCTAAAGGCTCTACCTCCAACTGTGCTTTTAAAGATTCTAGGAACCACAAGCAGTCCTGCATTTTGTGAGCGAAGTGTTCTGTTTGGTTGGTAAGGCACTATGAGATCTTTAATATACGATGGGGCCATCCCATTCAAGGCCTTATAGGTTAGCAGGAGGATGTTGAACTTGATTCTAGATTGAACTGGTAGCCAGTGAAGTGAAGCTAACACAGGAGTAATGTGTTCTCTTCTGCTGGTTCCTGTTAACAGTCTAGCTGCTGCATTCTGAACAAACTGAAGACTTTTTAAAGAACTTTAAGGAAACGTCCTAGCAAAGTTACAGTAATCCAGCCGAGATGTAACAAATGCATGGATGAGTTTTTCAGTATCGCTTCTAGATAATATGTTTCTGATCCGAAAATATTGCGTATGTGAAAAAATGCAGTTTTACAAGCCTGTGATATGGGATCCTTAAATAATAAATCCTGGTCAAATAAAACCCCAGGTTTCTAACTGTGGGATTGGAGGCTATATTGGCACCATCCAGGGATACCATCTGAACAGGTAGGGTATCTCTGAGGTATTCTGGGCCTAGTATAATGACCTCAGTTTTTTCTGGGTTTAGGTGGAGGTAATTAACTGCCATCCAAGTCTTGATGTCTCTAGGCAGGCATTAAGTTTCTCTAAGCGGTCATTCTCATCTTAAGGACTTGACCTGGGTTTTCCCTTGGAGGTCTTGAGAATGTATATGGTTTTGCCCTCTTCAGACGTGGTTCTTGACCTGAAGTGTTGGATTTAAATGTTGGGACTTGGGCTTACCCCTTTGAGACTTTTGCACATCGCTCAGATGTATGACTTTCATTCTCTCATTCCTGCCAAGCGTCAAGCTGCCTTTTTATTTGGACCAAGGTAAGGTCCATACCATAGACACGCAATGCATAATAAATGTTTGCAATTACTTTATCTAATCCTTATAAAGTAGAATTCAGTTTTATGAATTCAAGATTTTAGGTACATTTGTTTTTTGGTGACATATTTCATTTAAAAGATTCTGAACTCACTCTGATTTAGATTTCTGTTTTATTTAAATCCGACCCCATTTCTCTTTCTAAAGTACCAAATGATGCAGTTCCACCAAAGACCAATTGGGGCTGGTTGCAGAAAGAAGCAATTTCCGCTAATAGCCATGTTAAAAATGTCAGACTCTATGTAGTTGGTTAAATATATATCTTCTATAGCTTTATTTGCTATTTTTCTACCAACTAGGGGTTTTAAATATCTAGTTTTGATTTAAATTAAAGCTCAAATTAGCTAATTTTGGGGGGCATGGCTTTTTGATTGGCAGGTGGGTTTAACCCATAGGAGAACCCAACAAAACTTCAAACTTTTGTTCAGTCCAACTGGTGTTTTCAGGACTTTGTTGAGTCTGTTATTCTGCATGTATGGGTAATATCAGAAACAATCATGCCTTGATGATTCATCCTTGAAATTCTTTCCAAAATGTTGACTCTTTTGCAGTTGTTCAGCTGAAAAGGATAACAATTCCTACCTGTGGAGGCTTTGTGACGTCAAGTATTTGCAAAAATAATTCACACACGATGAAAAAAATCATTGAGGGTTTCCGTTAACATCTACCGAAGCTCCTGTTTTCAGGTTTTTTGAGCATCTCGACTATCACTGACCTAAAAATTAACAAATGAGGATAAAATGTCAAAGTAAAACATTATTTCTACGAATTAAGCTGTAAACATTGAGCTCAAATTCTTCAAGTTGGTCAATTCTCTGACCCAAATATCAGCAAAACTCTGTCCAGGTAAATATAATAATTCTCATAAAAAGCCGCCATAGCATCTAGGGCAGACAAATCTAGGCCAGGCAACCTGCAGAGTGGAGAAGGAAGTCCACAGAAAAAAAAGAAAAAATATGTAAACATAAGAGAAAAAATTAATAAATAGGAAGTTTTACCATTTTTATTTAATGGTTTCCCTTTTTTAGGACCAAAAATGATCATTTTACATCACATTTGCTGCAGTTTTGTCTATTACCCTGGAAATAATGCTTGCTACTTCAGTACCAATAAAAAACATTTATGTTGCAATTGAGTTTATGAGCATGGATGATTTTTAAAAAAAGGGTCATTCGTCTGTTAACATGCATTTCCTCTGCGGTCTCAGGCCTGTCAGATGTCATTTGCTCAGTTGTGTCTTCATAAAAAGGCGCTTCTGGAGGATAATCCCAGCACTAACCGCTTCCTTCAGCATCCAACCTAATCGGTCTGATCATTTCTACCTGAAACTGCAGTCCAGAGCACGTTTAAGGTGGTCTGACATTTCCATCCAGTTCCTCTGTTTGGCATTTAAATGAAACATTTCTGCAACAGTTGGACATTAAGCAGACCTGAAGATGCTCCGCCTCCCCTTTTTTTCTTTGTGTCTCCACTTCTCCGCCCACCTGTGTGTCAGTTGTTCTATCCCCTGTGTTTGTATGTATGTATGTGTGTGTGCACAAGGAGGAAATGAGGTGGCCAATTACAAGCAAAAGGGAGGAAGAGGAGCAGAGGAGGAGCGACAACACCCGCCGTCTGGAAAAAACGAGGCTGATGGAGATTGGCAAAGTGGAGAGCAGTAACAACAAAGGACTTAAAATAGACACAGAGACAATCACAGACAACTAAAGAGGAGAATGATTTACTAAAAATGGAGAAAAACAGGACAAAACACAAGAAGGGGAACGATCTCCTTCACATAAAAGCTTCAAAAAAGCAAGGTTCATCAAGTCTGAAATGAATCTGTACATGTCAGTCCAACCATAAATGTCATATTTGGAATATATCTCATCACTTAAGTGATTGTGATTACCATAATCAAAGGGGTTTTATTCTAAAGCTTTCTTTAAAGATGGGAAGAATGTTCACGGTTTTGCTTCATTTTCAAAAAATACTGTCTGTTTCATCGTTGCACCCCCTAAAAAGCACCAAATGATAAAATAAAGAACCCCAAAAAACAAAGTAAGAGAAGACGGAGTCATGAGGATGATATAAATGATTTGTTTTAACCAAAAACACTACGTGGAACTGAAAGAATGGTTTGATTTTTCTTTCATTTCGCCCTCAATTTCAGCTCTTATTTTGTTACTGTTTAAATTGTTTTTTCTAATTGATTTATTGAAAGATTCTTCTTAAAATGCAGTATTTGATCAATCCATTATTCTTTTAAACCCTTTTATTACAAGAAAGAAATTAAATGTGTGGGCTACAGGATGGTAGTTGATCGTAGTTTGCTCCCTCACCTCATGACGAGAAGGTCCTGGTTTGAATTTCAGCTGGCTTCTTTCTGTGTGGATTTTGCATGTTCTTCTTTTCCATGTGTGGGTTTTCTCCAGTCACACCGGTTTCCTCCCACAGTTCAAAAACATGGTTTAAAGATGAATTGGCGTCTCTGAATCGCCCCTGTAGGTGTGAATGTGAGTGTGTGAGTGTATGGGCAACAGACAGGCAAATAGTCCCACAAGTACACCATCTTTAACCAATGGTAGTTAGGATAGGCTCCAGCAACCCCATGATCCCCAAAGGGATAAAGCAGGTTCTGAGGATAGAGGGATGGAATTAATTTTATATTAATTTTATTTGAAAAAAATTTAACTGCATGAATGAAAGTCCCAATCCTTTTGTTTTAATCGCAAGTTATGCGAGATTTATTTTTTATTCAACAAATTGGTTTAAAAACTGAAGTTTCACGTACAAATCAATGTTCCATTGATACATATTAATCGAATCGAATCATTAAGTTTTGAATCAAAGTCAGAGCTTCAGTGTTTAGGCAGATAGACAGACACTGGCACAATGAAATGTTAAAATTAATCTGGTTACTGCAATATTTAGGCATTTAAACGATGTTTTACTGTGATAAAATGTCTAACTATTTTAAACTTTACATGAAAAGTGCATCATTCAGTCACTAAAAGTAATTTGCCTTTAAATAAGCAAGTCCCTAAAAAACACATGGATACACAATTGCTGTATTTTTTCTCTCTGGCTTCTTCTGCACTTAAGGCGCATTAAGCTAGATGGAAGAGTAAGATATAAGTAGTCAGACTTTGTCTACTGCTTTCACAATAACTCTACAACTTGTTTGCGACAAGTTAGCCACGTTAGAAGCATTAGCAATGTTGGCCCGTGTAACTCCAAACCTTGTTTGCAACACATAATAAAACAACAAACTGATACCACTAATACAAAGGGTGCTGTGACTATCCTAACTTTATTAGAAAGGCATCCACACATTAGCAAGTTGGAAGTGTTACCCATGTTTGAGTAGTCACAATACCTGTAACACCTAGCCTTGTTAGCAATATGTAATGAAACAAACTGTTACCACTACAACAACGATACTGTAATTATGCTAACTCCCAACCTTATTAGTAACACATAAAAAAGACTGTTTGACACCACTACATATTAGCTACATTAGCCACATTAGCGTATTTACAACACCTATAACTCCTAAGCTGCAACACATAAAAACCAATTGATACCAATAAAACAAATGCTGCCAATTTTAACTAATGTTAACTCCCAACCTTGTCAGTAACATGAAAAACACCAAAAACACAGTCCAACACTAATAAACGTTAGCCACGCTGGCGAATTCACAATGACACATAACCTTTTTTAAACTCGTAAAAGAAAAACCTGACATTTTGACAGAGCGCTGTGTACTTCTCAAAGCTTCTACAACATAATTAGAACAACCAGAATTAATCCATATATAAGGCTCATTGAATTATAAGGCATGCTGTTGTTTTAAAAAAATAACAATGATAAGTGTGCCTTATAATGCGAAATATACACTAATAGAATTGTTTTAATCCTGTGTGGCTCCACTTTCCTTTGTCGGCGTCTCTTTCTACTAGAGTGACCTGAGCCAGGAGTCAGGTGCAAACAAACTAGGACTTTCGTTTTTTTTCAGGCGTTCTCAGATTAGCTCCTTTGGTCCAGAGGGTCAAAGCACCCAAAGATAAACCTGAAATCCATGCTTAGTCTCAGAGCAGTCCCTTGTATTGGCTGTTTTAGCCAAAACTGAGTATGGGTCAACAATGAAATCTACTTGCAAGTTTACAGCAATTATTGTAATGAAAAAAAAAAAAATCAAAAGACAAACATATTCTTAGTGATACTGCCTGACAAAGGAGTCTCCATTAAAGCCTGGTAAATAAAAAACATTAGTTTAAGTCCTATTTATTGACGTGCGTTAAAGAAAAACAGTTTTTCTTTTCATTTTCGTGACTGCTTAACAGTTTTTCCTGACACCAGACGGCGGCTTCAGGCCTGACCCCGTCTTGTCTTGTCTAGAACGAGAATGAGGAGGTGAAATCACCTGGAATCTCGTTAGCTTCATCAGTTTTGTTTTGAGCACCGTGTGCACTCAAGGTCCCGTGGGGGGGGTGGAACCGTGGCTCGGATTAGTTAACCCTGCCTCACCCAGGTTACCGCTCGATCTTATCCCGGCAGCATAAGCCTTTAATGAGTTCACCGCCTTCCCTCTTTCCTGCCTCCTCTCTCCTTCTCTCTTTTCCAAACGACTCTCCTCCGTCATGTCTTACAGGAATCATCCTTTTTCCTTTACACTTCTAATTTCCTGTTCCTCACATCTATTTATGTTTTGTTTTTATCTCTCCTCATTGCTACATCACCTGCTCTGCCTTACCTTTCCCGCCCAGCCCCCACATCTCTGCATGTGTTCTTCTGGGTCAGGATTAGGGTCCTTCTCGTTAGTTAATTAGAGAAAGACTGAGTGACAGGAAACAGTTAAGACATGGAGGGAAAATTCTTGACTTTGGTGCCTATTTTAGGAGCATTTAGGCTGGCTGATGTCCCATTTGTAGTTCCCTACATGAAACATTTCGCTGTCTACACTTTTCCAAGCGTACCAGAGCAAACTGCAGGAGAGAAGTCTACTTGAGCTACATACACTTTCTCTCTCTCTCTCTCTCTCTCTCTCTCTCTCTCTCTCTCTCTATCTATCTATCTATATATATATATATATATATATATATATATATATATATATATATATATATATGTGTGTGTGTGTGTGTATATACTCTTAGGCGGGACCCACGGACCTGGCATCATGTGCCGTGACAAGACGGCTGGGTCAGATTGGGTCCAATTGAGGAAGCAATAAGCGCTCCTGTGACCCTGACTGGACCCAGCACGCAGCCGGGTCGGAAAGGCTCTTAGTTGGCAGGCAGAATGTGGCGGTCGATCATACATCTGGAGCTCAGTGTAGTTAAACCACTGACCGTATATATACTCTATATACAGTCAATGAGTTAAACACGCATGTGCAGTGACATATGTATCAGAGGATGTTTGACGGGCCAATCAAGTGACATACTTCACAGTGACGACGATTATTGGCTAATTTAATGTTTTTAAAGTGTATTTTTGCTAATTTTTAATTTATTATCGATGGCCCGTGATCTCTCCACACATTGTCGGTCTATGAGCAACCTTCCTTTACAGGCTCACCAAGTGGTCTACAACGTTTCACGAGCAGGTGTGTCCCAGACAGCCGTATCCACCCGTAAAGGCACTTCTTACTGAGACTCAAAATGTTCATTCAAACCAAACAACAAAATCAAATACTAGAAGGAACTACAGCTAAATAAAAAAATACCCCCTTCTTATACTAATTTATTTGTGCACCCCTATTCCACACCTTTTCAGGGTCATCAAAAGGTTGGCCTTACCTTGACCCGAGCTTGTTTTAAGTCTTAAAAGTTATGAGTGCAGGAAATATAAGCAGGTAAAATAGGATTGGAGCGCTCTAAGCTCATCTATTGTAGAGACCCCCTCTGTTCAGGCTTAAAGCCCGATTAAGGCATATGATATTGAATCCTCTTTGGGCTGCAGCCATTGTGTGAGTGTGTGTGCATGTGTTGTCTGCAGGTCCTGCTTGGCACAGGTGTCTATACATGCCTGTATGGAGGCAACTCATTTACTTGATGTACCACAAGGCTCCAGTGACCTTGCATTCAGGGGCTTTTACTCCCCACCTCCCCCCTCTCATGGGGGTCAGGAGTTCAGCAATGTGCTAAGTAACGACTTTCAATCAACATCCATCTCTCACTCACGAGATGCTGCGTACACACCGCTGGGTGGGTGGCGTTGGTGGGGCTGGAGTCACTCCTCACTGATGAGGCTCCATTAGATTAACATAATGTCCCAATTATGGCACAATGGGGGGGTCAGGTAACACTGAATTACAGCAGAAACTTTACGTTTTTTTCATGTCAAGGTCATCATCATCATCATCGTCGTTGTCATCAGGTTGGAGAAAAACAAATGTTTGCTACACTTTGTCTCTGATCTATTGCTCAAAAAGTGCAGTGAAATGCTTTTATTTTAGTGGAAAAAGGCAGAGCGCTGTAGAAGGTGGTTGCTAAAAATGTTTTTTGACTCAGACCGACTTGGAACAACTACTGCTTTCTGACAGCATCTGGCTCCAACATGGCGTCGTTGTTATTGGCATCATTTCACAGGAGCCAAGCCATTTTTTAAGGGTGATGTCACACTCACTCAGTCCAGGTCGCATATACAGTACATCTTCACTTTATCGCAGTTCACCATTTGTCAAATTGTCTTCTTTTTTTTTTGTAAATGTTAAACTGTGTTCTGCGTCCTGATTGGCTGTTGACCTTGTCAGTCAGTCTCTTGTAAAGAAAAATTTACATTAATCTTTGATCTCTATCAGATCTTTGTTTTTTTTTTCAAAGGTTTGAGACTTTAAACAAAAGAGAAAAGTGTGTTCATATGTGAGAAAAGTGTATAAAATAAATGTGTAATGAGTAGTTTCACAGCCTTAGCACTTCTAGAATCCTACTTTCACCTTTGGTGGATTATTTTCAGATAATAACCCCTGCGATGGAGCACGATACACTCAGAGTGAAACATTGGATCCAGGCGAGCAGTAGCCTCTAGTCTCGAGGACCACTTTGGCAGTTCTTTCCAGACCGTGAGCTTTCAGCTTCTGTTTCATGCTCCATGTCTTCTGCAAATCTGGTGGCTTCACATGTATGGACAGACATGGTAGAGCTGTCACATTGCTGGTTGTTCCATGAAGTCAAGGGGTTCGATCAAAGTGAATTTGCCTCTGTTGGCTTCTGTTTATTTGTGTGTCTGCGTGACGAGGCAGCCTGTGAGACGGGACAGCCGTTACATACCATGAGGTTCAAGTTCTGCTGGCCGGGTTTCAGGAAGTGCATTAGTAAGAGTGCCCGGTCATAGTTCAGCTTCTCAGCTTTATCTCTTTGGTTCTGCTTCTACGACTCAACAAAAACCTGAGATTTCAGAAAGAACTTTAAGTTGTTAGGACTAACATCACCAGTTTGGTAGTACTTTTAAAAATGTATTTGAAACACAATTTCAGACAACCTTTTTTTTTTTTGTTTAAAAGAAGAGACATACGACAGCTAGACTTATTACTTATGACTGAGTGTAAAATTACGTAGAAGACAAAAAAAAAAAGAGTAAGGATCCGAAGGACTTTAATGTTATGTTTTTACATTGGTCTTTAAAAGTACAGCTTTTGATTTTTAAACTTTTGGCCATTTTTAAAGTTTTGATTATAATTCCATTTTAAAAAAAAATTCTCTGAGAATTTTGACAAACATTTGTTCTGAAAAATGTCATATTGATCCAATGTATTTTATTGTTATTTCTGGAAACTTGGCCAAAAACTATAAATTAATTGAAATGAAATCTCATTTTGAATATTAGTTTGAAAGTGTGGCCTTTGATTGTGACCTTATATGTGACTGTATTGTTGAAACTTTGAACTTTAAAAATTCACTTCATTAACATTGAATTTTAACCTCAATATTTTGTCCTTTTACCCCAATTTTTGACAATAATTTCAAAACTTAGAATTTAACCTTAAATAATTCACTTTATTGTAAAACTCTAATCTTTTTCGTCTTATTTTTTTTATCCTGTAACACTTTATTATGAGATTCCTTCAGAAGCTTTATTAACACATTAACAAACGTTATTAATGTGTTTATATGATGTTAGTAAGACATTTATAAGCACAATAAGCCAAATAAGGTTTATTAACATCTAAAATGAGACCATTGTCTACAGGGCTATATTAATAAACTGCTTACAAGTTTAACACATTTATTAACGATCAATGTCAACGTTATATTGACTGTTTTGCAGCACCTCATCTAAAGTGTTACCAAATAATTTAGTCAAATTTTTACTTACTAATAGCTTTACAAAAAAAATCCCCAAAATGCATCTTAAATTTGAAAAGTTTTGCACCTCGTGCAAAGATTCAGCATTAAACAAAACGTTTATTCTGAAATTATTACAGTAAATTACAAATTTTGCCTTAATCTAATAATCATAATCAAAACATTATAAATGTTTAAACAAATACAAATATTAACAAAAGCTCTGACAAAAATGTACAATTAAAAAAAAATTCTGAGTTATCATAAACTAATGTTTGGTTTTTTTTTTTCCAGATACCAAAATCATTTCGGTCTCGTACAAAGAGAACCTCAACAGCCAATAGGAGAGTTGTCCTCCTTTTTGAATTGAATGACTGTATATTTTGTAGTGATGACCCGTTTCTTAGTGACGACTGATTCCACTAAACACCGGATTTGAAGAGATATCACAACAAATGGAACAACGGGGCGTCAGACTCATTTTTTAAAGAAACACCTGAGCTACTACTGAAGTATGTACAGTCCTGTATCTTTTCCAATCTCACATTGTATGCATGTGCAAGAGTCGGAGCTTGTTGCATTTCCTTACATTCCATAGGGGACCTGTTGGGCTAATGAGCGTTTTTGTGCAAAATTTGGCTCTGCAAAGGCCTGTACTACCTGCATCATTGGCAAGAAAGTTCAGTAGATGTCTTAGGGGTTTTTCATGCTTGCAATATGCACAATGCAAAATGCACCGTATACAGCTGTACTTATACTCTCATTACATCCTGCAATGCTGCTGCCAGCATTTTCTGGCCGTAAATGTTGTACCATTCTGTATTTCACCATTGAATGAACTCCGTTTACCATTCAGTCCACAAAAAAGAGAAAAACAGTTGGTTCCCAACAACCGTCTGTCCTTTTTTACACGCCATCTGAGTCATTTTTTGAATGAACGCCAGGGCTACAATTGGAAGGTATATGATGTTGTTCCTGTTGGTTTTTGGGTTTGCATTGATGATCTGTGCATAGATCGAGTTGATGGTTTATGGCTGTAGGAAAAGAACAAATCACTGAGTCCCCCACACACACACAGCAGTTAAAAGTGGCCTAGTTTCCCGCGTCACATGGTGCCGCACGTGTTTTTCCCCTTGACCAGCTGCACCTGTTGACCAGCGTCAAACGGTCCCGTCCATATTTAGCTTCCTTCGCTGTGTGCGAGCTTCTGACGCTTTGACATTTTTTGTTTCTGCTTGTTGGTTAAGCTGGCAGTCATGGTTCACATGTCACAGGCTGGGTTCCCCCTTCTTTACGAGAAACGCCGCTTTAGCCCCCCCCAAAAAAAGGTGAACTGAGGTCCAATCGGCCTTCCACCCGCAGCCTCTGTTTAGCCAATAACAGCCTTTGCCAGCTTCCACTCTGTAATAAAAGTTCACTCTAACCCCAAGACCTCGCAATGTAGAAATAGATCAAAGTCAGCATTTTTTTTCCTTTCTTAGCAAGAATAAAAGTTTTTTTTTTTTTTTTTCCACATGCGTTGATTAGTGGCCTGATTCCGTTAAGGTGTCACTTTGAATGCTTCTGATCTTTTTTTTTAAAAGCTGGTGCGTTGGATGTTTATTTTAGACACGGTTTGTGCTTCGTGGTGCTATATTTGTAACCACGCTACGTGTTGGAGAAAAAAAAACGTATCTCCTCTCAGTTTCTAATATGTCTTTGTCCATGGCCTTCAAACACAATGTTTTATGAGCCAAAAAAAAAAAAAGAAAACCCAGTTTTTAATGAATTGTTGTCCGTTTAAGGCTCATTTGCTTCCTTTATTGCCATGTAAACATTCACAAGCACTCGCTGACCCCACAAACACACACAGTACCACCACCATCCCAGCCTCTCCGCCTCTGTCCATCCTTTGTCTGCTGTAATTAAAGCTTGGCCTCGCTGGCCTCCAGCAGCTCGTCTCTTTATCTGAGGGAAGAGCGGGGAAAGTTGTCACATTCCTCTTCCCTGTGGCAGGATCATCCATTATCCTCTTGTGATCCTCATTTCCACGCCCTCGTTTTTTTTTTGAAATGTTCCTATTTTTTTTATTCCTTACCCTTCTCCACATTCTGAACACAAAAGAAGGAAGTGCCCCCGGGATTATTTATATCCCGACTGTGTTGCGTTATATTTAGCACTCAGGTTATATTAGTCGGCTGGATGTGGAGCTAAAATCACAGGCTGCTGCTGCGGATGATGGTTGAGGATTCGGCTGTTTGAGAGTACACCTACAATCTTGTCCGTGGGTGAACTCGGATAATTGCATGCTTTCACTGCACCAGCCGGCTTGGCAGCACATTCTCTCAGCTCTTTTATTATTTTTTTAGGGGAACAGTTGCCTTCTTTCTCAGTTTTAAAGTGAGTTTCCTGTCATTTCTAATCTAATCTAAAAATCTCAACATTGCGTTCTGTTGCACATCCTTTATTCTGACCGGCAGGAAGTGGTTCGTTCCAAACGGTTTTCATTCTCGACCATCATAAGGGATGTATTTGAAAGGAAAAAAATAGAATCCCTGCAACTTTTAGATCATCCAGTCTCGTCCTCGTGAAGCGGAGTGTAAAAATAACCCCTCGCATTGTCCGGCAGTGGTACTTAAACTCAAACTGACACTTTGCCGGAGTGCAAAACGCTCATTTTGGATGCAGAGTATCTATTTGGAATGATTGCAGATTGCACCTCCAGTGGCTGGTCGCTGTCACCGGTGACTGTCTGTCTTCCTCTGCCTGTCTCCCTTCACAGCAAGCCCACAGTCTGTCCACTGCCCATCCAAAGTTTCTGCCGAACCCAAAACAATCCAGTGACCTGGGGTTTTTATAAAAACCTTTTTCTGATCCATCTGTGTTAACTCTTCAATTTCATTCACACCGCCATTTGAAATGCATGTTCTACCGGCTACTTCTAATGAAAAGTCAATGTAAATGCGTGTTTTGGGCTTCCGCGTGCATGCGTAGCTACGCACATTTTTGGGTTCTAGCTACAAAATATGTGGCCATTGAATGTGCGTTGAAAGTTAAACCAGGTCAAACTTTGACCAATCAGGGGTTAGGTAGTGAGGTATGGATGATGTCCATTTTAATTTACTGAAGTGCCAATCATTTGGAAGTTGACCATGGAGGAGACAGTAACAATTTTCCCGGCCGGAATTCTATGCCACCAAGTCTTTCACATGTCTGAATGGAGCCGTGAAATAAAAAACCTGGAGCAATATTCACAAAATTTGCAAGGTTTCAACCTTTTCCACCAAGTCTTTTCCAACTGTAGGTAGCGGACATGTGCCAATGAACAGCAGAAAGAGAAAAAGAAGAAGCCCCTCCCTGCTTGTCCAGTGTGAACACCATGAGCTAAAAGCTCATTCAAAAACCAGTGTTTGCTACGTTCTAACATTCTTTCTGATGAAAAACCAAACGTTTACCAGTGTTTCGTTGGCAGTCCCATTGTCCAGTTTCCATCCAGTTCTTTCTCTTGATCTGTTCACCATGGGCGCAGTGCTTTGGCGCAGAGGTAGAGCGGTCGACCTCTGATCGGAAGATCCCAGGTTTGGTTCCTTTGTGTGTAAGCGTTCTAGGGCAAAACACTGAACTCCAGCTGAAAGTTGGCGCCAGTGTTCGGCAGCAGAGCTGCCATCAGTGTGCGAATGTGTGTGTGGGTGACTGTAAATCACTTTGGGTTTTCAAGGAAGGTAAAGTGCTATATTAGGACACACGATACTAATGCTATTTTTTTCTGTCTACCTTTTCTTCAAGTTTTGAAAAATTTTGTTTTTCAGTCCTTGTCAGAGGTTTGACGTGTTTACTCACCTGGTTTAACTAGCTTCGTCTGTTTTCAGTGAATAGGAATAATTTTTAAAAAGTGTTGTGCGTGCATAGAGCAAGGACACGCCTGTCCACCTCCTTCACAGTACTTTAGGTAGATCATAGATAAAAAGAATCAAAGAGTTTCACTAAAGAGGAGGTAACTTTCCATTGTGTATGCTGTACTTTCCGCAAATCCAAAAATGGAAGCTGGTGTAGTGAGCTTATTTGGGCTGCATCTACCAGAGCTGTGAAAATGTGGCGAGTGGATGAGTAAATGGTCAAAAATAGCTTCCACTTGCATAACTTGGAGCTGAGACTGAAACTGCCGTTTTGCTTTTCACGTCCACTTTCTCCTGTGATTCTGCAGTTGAGTGGGAGAGCATTTCTATGCTTTGTGCTTTCAGGGAGAGCTAATAACTGTCTCTTACATTTTCCATTTCACCTGTATATCGGTTGAAAATGGCCCGTTAGCTTGTAAGGCCCATCACGAATGTAAACATGTGTCTTTGCAAGAGGCAACCCGCAGGTCAAGCATTTTGTTCCAGTGAGACATCTCCCATGGAAAGGACTGTCTGGGTCTCATGCTGCAACCACGGCAACAGGAGCATGATGACATGGAGGGATGTAGACAGAAAGGTGAAGCAAACTCACGGACGGAATATGCTGATAAACAGATAAAAGCCCTGGAAGACTTTAGTTCTTTTTGTTTCTGCTTTAAACATGTCTAAACAGCGGCATTGGACCACAGTTGCAGAAAAGTTTTTAAAACTTAGAAAAAATGGTTTGTGAAAGGAAATACATGAAAGTCAGTCAACTTGACAGCGAGCTCGGAAAGGTGCGTTCGAGCAACCGCTTCCAATGAAAAGTCTGCAAAGTTTGCTTGGTGGACTGAAGGTAACGTTCATTTGTCAGACCAGATTTACTCTTTACAGTCATGATTAAAACTCTACATTACTATTCTTTTTTATTTAAAAATGTTCGCTTTTCAGGCACTAATGTTTCCTGTCAAATTGTTTAAGTTCCTTCAATTGTTTAAGGTAACCCGTATTGCCTTTTATGTCCGCACTCTTCAGGCTCATTTGGCAGTGTATGGCTTTTATGTTACAACTGAACTCATTTGGCAGCGTTTTGTCACTGAGCTCATGAAATAAAACAGGCCTAATGAGGCTGAAGCCTCTAGAGACCTTGACAGTTTATCTAAGCGTTACTCCAGCATTCCAAAAGTTCTCTTTCCAGGAATTTCCAGCGGCTGGAGGGGGTGAAGGTGGTGGGTGAACGAGGGAACGCTGCATAGCTTCAAGGAGTTAGTGATATGGAGACTGCATTCTGCATTTGTCAGGCGGGATTGGTGACGTGATGTCTCAGAGCCCCCGCAGCCCCGAAGTGGGCCCCATCTCTTCTTGCAGTTCTTCTCTGTTATTGTTTTGGCTGAGGTAGTGTTGTGAGGGGGGGTTTCTTCAAGGGGCAGGGCCCTGCCTATTATGTATGTACGGTTTGGAATCTAGGTCACCATCAGACCTGATCTTCTGGCTGCACCGCCCAAACTCCTGTTCTAATGACAGCTGAAAAGCTGTGTACTTCAATCTGTGCTGCCTTTTTCACTCCTCACCGTCTAGATCAATAGGCCACACCCACCAAGCCCCCCTTTCCCTCCCTCTCATCTCAGCCTTTGCTCGCCGTGCCAAATGCCAGGCGTTTATCAGGGATAAGCAGCTGTTCTCTTTGCTCCTGGGAGCAGGAGAAAAAGAAAAAAAAAAAGACAGAGTATAGGTAGAAGACTGACTAGGATGAGGGGAGCGAACCGCCAACCGAATGAGAAGGCCGTCTGGGCAACATGTGGCCGTGGACAGGCAGAGCGAACGCCGGGCGAGCGATTGCCAGGCGAGCGAAAGGGTAAAGCCGCCCACAGTCGGCTACAGCACTGAATGAAAGCAAAAAGCGATACGGCGTCATCACCGTCAGATGACAGCTCTGCTCCGTCAAAATAAAAGCTCCTACAGAAGCCAACAAACACACCCCACAGATGCAGAAACAAGCAGAGCAAAAAAGAAGTGGGGCATTTTTACATGAAAAGCATTGCTATCACTTGGAAACTTGCCCTAACTCGTGATTGAGATGTCATCTTTATGGAAGTTGTTCCGATAAGGAAACCCATTCGCTGCCAAATGACCTTGTTTGCGACCTCGTCTGTAGTTCGGGTTTTAGCGGGAAGTTTGCTTGCCTGTTTTCACTTTCCTGATCACACTAATCTAAGTCCAAATCCCACCAGCAAATCATTTAACACAAAAGCAATAAGAAAACAACATTACATGTTAGAAATTAAAGCACAATTTAAAAAAATTAAACAAAATAACAAACGTTTTGGAACACGAGGATCCCTGCTGTCTTAATCTCTTTTCACGTATAACCTTTGCCGATTCAGGTCGGCGGGTTACCATGGTTTTTCTTTTTTTCCTCATGCTTCCTTTGCAGAATCTGCCTCGGAGATTTGGCACAGAGCTCTGTCATATGAGAGGAATCTGGGTAAACCCCACCTCGTCGAGGAGGCCACCTTGCTGCTTTTCAGCTTGGTGTCATGGGGGGGTGTCCAACCAGAAAGAGGGCGGGGCTTGGGGTAGACCAGTCAAACTCTGCAAGTATTGAAGAAGAATCTGAACCAGTAGACTGGCTTCCATCCAGTAATGACACAATAGAGATGCCTGAGAAAGGAACCCCTTTAAGGGATTATCTTATCCAGATATATGTCTGAATGTTTTTGTCAAATATCCCACAGAAGAGGATTTTGAAGATTGTAAAAGTAAAAACTGTTGCTAAAGAGAGCCATCTAAAGTTTAGAGTTAGACTGATGATTTCCAGCATTATCTAGATATTTAGATAGCAATAGATAAAATAAATGTTTATTCTTTAGAATAGAGGCAGCTTTAAGAACGCAGAGGGATTAAGAAGATGGTTTTTAAATTGACAAAAACAAAAAAATACTGATTTCTGTGTGGACACAATTTTATACTAAAGATCTGTTTGAAATAATGCAGTTTGGAATAACAGCTGTGGATAATACTTATGGAACGGAGTAATGTAGCTAATTCTTGCTTTGTTTTTTGAACGCCATTAGAAATGCGGTGCGTTACAATAAATGGAATTATAGAACTGCTTAAACTAAACAAAGCACCAGCCACTGTTGCTCCTTTAAAGTGACTTTCAGTTAGGAGAAGTTGGGCAGTTTCACAACAGGATTAGTGATTCTGATTGGCTAAGGGACATTTCAGGTATTTTGGTAGTCAATTGGAGCCAACGTTGTTTACGTGTAAACCAACATGCATCCCACGCATACACTCCCAAGCACCAAACATTCATGGAGGTCAAAGTTCAGAACGTCCATGTAGAGAGAACATTATTTCCAGGAGAGAAGATTCAGCCAACGTTCAGAAAATAAGTAAAATTGTTTACCGGACCAGTTTCTGAGATTTGAATTTAGTAAATCTTAACTACAGAATTACCTACAAAAACAAACAAAACAGTTCGTCAATAAAACTTCCCCTCAACCTCTCTGATCAATCGCCTGCAACCTCGTGGCCCCTCTATGTAATCTGGGGGTTGTAGTGACATTTTCTGACTGTTTGGCTGAATGGGCCTCATGGTGTAACCGATACAGGTTGGCACTAAGAGTAAAACTAGGAGAATGAGTGATTGGCACAGTGTCCACATGGGTTTATGTGAGCCAAAGTGGTTTGTGCAGAAAATCTGGTTTCTAGAGAGACTGAATCATGGGTTTACATGCACATGAGAAACCCGGCTTTCACATCTCCACCATTTCTCATATAACCCTAGTTACGAAAAACAAGTTATGTGATATTCAAGAAACTGTGTTTCTCGAGAAAATTATAACCTGGTTTTTCATCGCATTTAAACAAGTTCAGGAGGGTAAAGCTAAAAGCTTTCATTCATTTAGTTCACGGTCCGTTGTCTCGCACCATTTAAAAGATACAATGACTGAAACATCGTATTTACAAGTGGGCGCAGGTGTTCTGCCTAAGGACACATTGACTGTTGAGCTTGGGCTTTGAACACCTGTCCAACCTACCTGCTTGACTCAATGATCACTCTCTACAATTCAGCGACAGCAGTAAACCATGTGCAATGACATCATGAAGTGTATCCACATTTGGGAGCGCAGGTATCTGAAAATATTGGAGGTTTCAGTTTAGACAGTTAAAACATGCAGTCATGACCCCCCCCCCCCCCCCCACACACACACACACACACACACACATACACTTTCTGCTCAAGAGGTCTCTTCCATATCTGCTCTAGGAAGGAACAACATTGCCCAGTCAAGGACTGCTCCAATGGTTGCATCTCATTGGCAATAGGTGTTTGCTTAGAAAAGCTAAAAGAAAATCATAAGGGAAGTATAAGAATCTCTAAAGTTGATTGCTTGCATGAGTCACAAACTTAAAAGGTTATTCTCACATTGGAATTCACAGAGAGTATGCTCCATGTTAGACCAGAAATTCTGCATCTTATCTACAAGCTTTATCAGTGCGCATCTCATATCAACAGGGGACATCTGTCTGTCCATCAAAGCTTCATTCCTCACATACTTTTGAGTGTTTTGGCAACAACCAAAGTCAGAATGGAAATTTCTATTCTAAGAGACATTAAGTTATGTGAGTTAAAAGCGTTGTGTTGGTAGTGGAGGGTGTGCACACAATGGGAACGCACTGAGTTTAGTGTAGTTTACAAATGAAGTGAAGAAAGGGCGTACCTGTTATTTTGTATGGTATCTTCTTTTTAATTCCCTCTCACTTGTCTCACCTATCACACTGTCTTGAGATAAAGGCATCACTTGATCAATGAAAGTGGTTAATGAAATCAACCATCATAGGGTACATAGTTAAAGCCCCCTTTTTGAGGGAGGCAGGCTCGGCCCTGGGCTGCATGGCCCCCTAGGCAAAAAAGGATTTTTGCAACACCGCCCTGCGTGCACACACACATCACCACAAAACCGCCACCACTGTCTGGAACAAAAACTGCCTGGAATATGTGGCAATAAGAGTTTTGTTATTTTAACTCTCAAAGCTTAAATAATAACCACCTATAATTATTGTTAAATAAAAACTGCTCCCTAAGCAAGACTCAATCCGAAAGTCTTTGCAATGACAGGCAGGAGCTCTAATCACTGTGCCACTGTGCAATTAGAAAGTGTGACACGTGAGGCCCCTGTGACACACTGGGGACCTGTCCAGGGGTGTGGCCAAGGAAGCCAGGCTAGGCTCCGGCAGCCCCGTGACCCCTGAAGGGATAAAACGGTATAGAAGATGAATGAATGAATGACATGGTAGGTTGTAATACAGGCATCGCCAGTGTGAAAGGTTTAAGGCTAACAGTTGTTTTAGGTTTTAATTTAGAAAAAAAACTAGATCGCCCGTTAATTGGTCTTTTTTGACCAAAAATGAAAGTATTCTTTGACCGAAATGCAGGGGAGGGGGGAGAATTTCCAAGCAATTGAATGTAAATAAAACAGACAAACCTCTGCTTTGAGCAAGTTTTTCTCCTCTTCCTTCCCTTGATTGACCTTAAAGCTGTCCCTGAGGGCTTGTTTTGCTGCTTTTTCATCCTCAACGTTTTAAAGAAGCACCAACAGCTGCAACACCGCCGCCCCACCACCCCTAGCTTAGACAGCAGCCACCTCAGGTAAGGAGGGGCGCCGCACCAGAAAAAGTTTTTGATTACGCCAACCTTTTGAGTAATTTTATTTATTTTAGAATTATTACTTTTAAAATTCTTTATTTTTATTTGTCATAAACCTAAAAAAAACCATAGCCCAATCATTGTCATTTTGCACCTTCTTTAGCAGATGACGCCCTAGGCAGCCGCCTATGCCCAGGGCCAGCCCTGGAGGGAGGTGTGTTATGTAAGGACTAATATAATCTCATGTTTTGGGACGTTTCTAAGGGAAGCTTTTCATTTTCTGGCAAGACACAGGTTCAACGGTTTAGACTCTTTGTTGATATGTCTTGTCAACCTTCATCCATCAATTTTGGTTTTGACCTTTGGCAACGAACGCAACAGCAGACCCCTGGGACTAAAGCATTCACAGAACCTCATCTCAAACCCTATATCATCTCAACCATCGCTTGTCACAGCAGTAAAATCATTTCCTCTCTTCAACTTTATCAGGTCCTCAAGAGGATTAAGTGGAATCACTATGCATGTAATTGGATGCATTATCTGCGTGACTCTCAGGTTGACCTGGCCACCTTGACTAACGGCACAAGATATAGTAAAGACAATTCACTTCTCTAACAATTAGGAGACACGCTGGCCAGGCGGAATCAGTTAATCCACAATCTCCATCTTTTACCATGTAAACAAAGAAAGTGATGATAGATTTGTTGTGGTGTTGTGGTGAAACGTGTGCACAAGACCAGCAGGTTTTTTTCATTTCATAATTTTCTGAATGGTAAATGCTGCCATTGCAGTTAATGTTCAAGGTAACTCACAAGATGCCCCTGCGACAGACTGGCGACCTGTCCAGGGGTGTCCCCTGCCTTCGCCCATGAGTGATAGGGTTTTGTCCCTTTTGGGGAGTTGAAAGGGACAAAACGGTATAGAAGATGAATGGATGAATGAATGAATGAATGAATAACTCACAAGACCTCTATTATATTTTTAAAAGATACAGGATTGGTTCTTTACTTCCTTCTTGATTGACTGTCGAGTGAATTTATATTTCTCGATTTTCTTGTTATCTTGAACAAACTCAAGCTTTTTGCCTTTAGTTTAGATAAGGTATTAGAATTAGGAAGCATTAAAATGGCTACATCAGCATAATTTAAGTTAGTGACATTAACCCGCAACTAGGAGGAAACATGCCATTTACCTTCAATTTAATCAAGTTAAAAACATTAGCAAACATTAAATAGAATTTTAGTAAGATACGTCAACTCATAACTTTAAGGACACTCATTCCATTTACTATTAGTTTAGTCAGCATAATAGCATTAGCATCAATAAAATAGTTACATTAGCTTCAATTGAGCTAGCTATGTCAGCCTGTTACTTTGAAGAAACTCATGCCATTTCCCTTAAGGTTACATGAGCATATCTTGTGGTACTTATGCCTAAAGAAGTGTTAGGCCAGTCACCTTAGTTTTTGTCAAGCTAGTTTGTTTAGCTAATGTTGAGCTAGTCACTTAAAATAACATCAAGCTAGTTACCCTAGCTTTGGTCAAGCTAAACCTTAACCTAGCATCCTGTACCTTTGCACACATGCCAATGTAGCAGAAAATACAAAGAATACAGAAAATACTAAAAAGAGATTGTTAACCAGTAAGATAATAATAAAAGAAATGAATGGATGTTTATTACTGTAAATCAGAGCATTTTGTTTACTCATTGTACATTAGGAACATGGGTCGTATACTGGATTGATGAATGGAGATGAAATGATGAGAGAATGGGTTATTTAAACCCTCACCTTTGTATTTCAGTTTTACTGTGATAAAAGCATGATTTGCCTCCTCCTGTGATTTCAATCAGAAGAATTATCCATATGCAATTACTGAAGAAAAAAAATCAATAAAGACAATGGTTTGTTGTTTTACTTAACAGATGCTGCCCAGTTTGTTTTTATGTCCATCCCAGCTCATTTCCATAATGCATCCTTTGACTTATTAAGAAGATAATCCCCTTGTTATACTGTCACCATGGCAAGAATTCACCAGGGAGCTGTGCATTTATGTGTGTGGGTGTACAAAGGGGGTGTGGCTATATATGAACCCAATAAACCCTGATACCCATATCTCTTTGCCTCCTCTCCCTCCTCCCCCTCGCCTTGGCTGCTCTGGCTGCTTGTAGATGCTAATGATTAATTGCTTATTTACTCGGACGGCGGTTTGATTGGCAAGTGCACGGAGCAGACCTGACGAGCTGCCAAAGCCGTCCCGACAGAGCTCGATGCAGACAAGCCGCAAGGAGGACGGAGAGTGGCTGACGGCAAAGAAAAGGAGAACAGTGCCATCTGAACTCATTAAAGCCCAATTATTCCACATGACATGAGGAACGCAAGTATATGGATACATTTTTATACAACACACTAGCAGTCGACTGCATGGTGAAGGCACAAGAAACACATTACTGGAAGCGCACAACACAAATGTGTTGTTCGTTTGCATGCACTGACATGCACACTCACCAAATGACATTGTTCTGTCAATCATTGGCGTTTACTGCAGCTGCAGCAAACTCAATTTTAATCACCGCTAAAGGCAGAGAGGACATTTATCAGACATCATCACCCATCAAATTACATGCATAATGGCATGTCTGCAGCAGAAATGATAAATATATACACAAGACTGTTGAGTAGATTAAATAAAATAAACGTTTTCAAACGAATCTTTGGGAATGGTAAGCTTTGGAGGCATCACACACAAACTACTCCAGATTTTTTTTTTCACCACAGTGGTGCCTACCACAATTAACCTGAAAAATGTTTTAACACAACTGCGCTTACGTGTGGACATGGGCTCTCCAGGGGCAAAAAAATGGACAAACCAGTTTGGGGTACTCGGGTGACGTGCATGAAATTTTAAGATCACAGACTGCTCGGTAGGCTCATAGTGATAGTGTTCATGCACATTGTTTTTTGCAAGAGAAGTACTGCAGGGTGACAGCGTAATGAACACTTGAACCAGCGTAAAATAGGTGAGATGCAGGCGTGCCGTAGAGAGTTTTTCAACTCCTCCAATTCCTGCGCACTGTGCAAGGAGCCTGTTAGTAATGCTCCAGTGATAAGTAAGCACTCCTTTCATGCAGCCTGATGGTTAGAAATGAGGAATTTGGACAATCAGAGTGTAGTTTGTGTGGGCATCCTACGGGCAGTTATGTACCTACTTTATGTAACATGAAGAGTGCGAGATGCACTCACACTGCATCCAGTCCGGTCCGGCCTCTGCCCGTTGGGAAAATGAACTGTTACTCCCCTAACCGTTACCGTAACTTTTTTACTTCCGTTCCTCTCACCTCCACACATGACACAGATTTTCCTGAGTTATTGTGCAATATTTACCTGACTTTTACTTGGTTCTGGGGGTGTTTTAATTGTTGCTCAGCCCACAAGCCTGGCTAATAAAAGGAAACTTCTGAGGATGTTGGATTAGTCCATCAGACCGTGACTAATCTCACAGGTGTGTTTATTTGATCCCTCGCCTGCTTTTACAGATACATTACCAAAAGAAAACTGATCTAACTGGCAAAGACCTTTTTCAAACCAGAAAGAGTTGGCTTGGAGTCAGTATTAGAGTCAGCAACATCTGCAACGAACAAAAGAAAGGAAAAATGGCAACTTTTTAGTTTGAATCGCAGATGGGATGATAAATGTTTCACAAAATCAATGGCAGACCTAAATGAATGCACGCACAAACATGAAAATAACAGAATAATATCAAATAAAACACACAGTTATAGGCTGCAAGATTTCATCAATACTGCTGCGAGTCATGCAGCTTTTCTTCCAAGGTTGTCATCACACATTTGCTGGTTTAGACTCGGAAACCGCCGCACACCTCTGTAATACCTACTGCTGTATGAAACGTTTTCAATAGTATGAATTTGTGCAGATGCATGTGGAGAACCGTGTGTGTAGGGAACGTTAGTCAGTGCATTGCCACTTTTTTGCTTCAGTTTTTTACCAATTCATTTTGGGAAATTACTTTGGTTTCCAATTGTTTATCTTTTTTCATGGAAGACATCGGTGTGATTTTCATTTCGGGGCCACCGTATTGGACATGTCCAAAGTCTGTCACAGGGCCAGTCCAACCACCCGACCATAAGGATTATATTTGAGTAATAGGTCCACTGGATCCACTTTGTCCAACTTTAAGTCTTGTTAACTTTTCTTAGTTCTGATGAGGCTCGTTTTTAACACCTTTGGTCCAGACCAACTTGAAATATTTTTTTAATCATATGTTGTTACCAAAATGCAAAAACCTCTTCGCATTTCTGTCTTTTTTTTGTTAAAGACCAGCTAGGATTAAATATTTCCAGCTCTCTCTTATCCGTCTGTGGACAGCCAGAATCCTGATTCACTGGTTTTAAGTGGGATCCTACTGGTTCCTGTGGACGGCATTTGGACCAAATAAAAAATCCACCCACCACCCCCACAGCCACCATCATAGGAATCTAAATTCCACTTTTACCCCCATTTCTGCTCACAGACTGTTGCTCCTCACCTCCCCCATCTGCGCTGCAGTTCTGCTGACCCCTCTCTCGGGTTCTTCTGTCAAGAAGATGCCAAATACCAGTCGGTGCCAAGAGCCGCAGTCATGGCTAAACATACATCTGCGTGAGGGCATGGCCCATTTATCCCAAGGGCTGCACGGACTGGGGGCGCACCTGAGCGCCCGTTGCATTGCGGGAATCCATGCACACCTTCCCAAAGATTCACTTTTTTTTCACACCGTTGAATGATTGTCCATTTTCTCTTACTTACTTAGTCCTGCCTAAAATGAAGAGGGAAAAACCCTTGCCTTCACTTTTTCTGGAGCCCAGATGTTGGATAACGGCATGTCAGGAATGCAGAGCAGCTAAAAAGAAAAAAAAAATGTTGCAGACACAATAGAAAGGACGTGCACTCGGCAGAGCCGTAATGTAGGTGAGGGGAGGAGAGGAGAAAGTGGAGCAGAGGAGGAGGAGGAGGAGGCAGGAGAGGGCACTGGGTGCGCCGTGTCCTTAAAAAGCCTCAGCCGAAGCGGAGGGAGATGGGAGGAGACAGTGAGCAGCAGCGGTTCAGCTGGGAAAGAGGTTAGTAAACCAGTGGAAATTGGATAACAGCCTCCTTACGTCGCCACGGTTTCACATAATGAGGACTCAGTGAATGAAAATAAGAGATTAACCGAGATATGGAGGGGGACAGATGGCGATGATTTAATCTCGTCTGTACAAATCCGGCACATATGATGGTTTTTAAGAGGGGATACACGTCGTGTGTCGGTTTTTGTCCAAACACTGCCCATGAGCCAATTAGGCGATCTTTGATTGAGTCCGGGCGATAAATTGGGCGGAAAAGGGTTTTTGAAATTGCCGCAGTCGGTGCTGCAGTGTCACTCTGTCCTCCCTTTCCCCGCATCTTTGTTTTTTTTCAGGAACAATTTGTCCTTCGCAAGAAAATGTCACGCCACCCTGTCAGCTCTGACTCCATCGTGGCTTCCTCCACCCACCCACTGTCTGTCTTTTTGTCGTTCCCTTTTCCCGTTCTTCTTTTTCTTCTCGGCAGCTTCCCTCTCCACCCTTTTCACATCTGATCATGTCCTCCTTCCATCCTCTCCTCCCTGGTGTTCTCCTTCCTCGCCCTCCCCTCTGCTGAGACAGAGGAGTACAACCATCAGGAGTAACAACTTGGTGAATATGTCAACGGCTCTCACACACAGTGTGGCCGACACGCCAGGATTGCGGTGGTCCGCTTCAATGCAATGAAAGCTGGGGGCCACACTGTGCTTTTTGTTGGAAAAAAATGCCAAAATAATCAATAAAAATACAGATAAGTCAGGGCCCGGTTCTTCAGAACACAATCGCAGGAAGTAATGCACCCTAATGTTACATACACAGTGGGCGTGTGTGCTCAAGAATGCGCTGTGAGTTTTGTTGCCCTTTTAACATGATGTTCACACAAGTATGTCACTACCCAACACTAGCGCATGTACGGTTGGAAGAGGCTTGGTGAGAAATGCCAAAGCAGTCCAAATCTCACAAATTTTGTATTCCGATGTCTGGAAGACTTGGTGCCATATATTAACTCATACATCACTTTAAAATCTGAGTCCCTGATTGGTCAAAGTTCAACTGGTTTAACTTTTGTCGTGTGTTCAACAGCATTATGTATGTAGAGCCTATAAAAAGACTCTAAAATGTGCCTAAACGTGTGTTTATGTAGACTTTTCATTGGAAGTGGTCACTTGAACGTGCTTTTTCAAGCCTGGTGTGATTGTAGTATCAGATTGCTTGAACCCTTAATGCAACACAAAGAAAGGGAAGAAATATGAAACAGCAGCATTGATGCCGGTATCCAGTGTGTGAGTGTGAGTGTCCACACTAAAGATAGTTCTCTTTGTCATGTGGAAGTTTTTGGTTCTATAAAAAAGGCAAGTATCGGCAGTTTGTAGCGAGAGCTGATTCATGTTTAAACTGAGCCCCAAAGAGTGGCATCCCAACTTGATCACTCCCTGCTGATTCAGCATTATGTTTTACTCAGTTTGGGTTAGCTCACTATCAGCAAAGGCGACACCAGCTGGGTCCTCCCAGAGTCCATGTGGCTTTCAAGTAATCTTTTGGGGGCTGCTGGTACCGTCAGTGGCCGTCATGGTCCTCGCCTCTGAATTCCATCATAGGGCAGTAGTGCTGTTAGTGCAAACCGTGTCACATCTTCAACATCTCCTACGTGCTTTTAGTTTCTGAACGTTGACAGTACAAAGAATAACTGGAGCCAACCTTTTGGGACACAGCACAACTGGTATGCTGACTCGGCTTCGATTGCTCACGTGATATGATACTTTTCCCCTGATCCCTTATGTTCTACAGTGCTGCCCTTTTTTTTACTGATAGAAGACAAGGCAGTTTTTAGATGAACAAAAATCCTCCAGCTGGTTGTAGTAAAAGATTTCATTTCCCCATGAAGGCCATCCACTTTGTTACCTGAAAAAAAAGTTGACTCAAAAAAACCCAAACTAGTTATATATTTTTATTCTTAACATTGTAAGTTTTAGGTTCAGTCAATGTTTTATATATGATTAAAGTCTTGTTTCTGCTGAGGGTGTGGTACGATTCATAAAGCCTTGTTTCCAAGGTTGTTACTAGAAGTGGTATCTATACCTACAGAATTTGCAAACAACCTCAACTAATTTTATCAATACTCAACAATGAGTGCTTCTCATCCATCCATCCATCCATCCATCCATCCATCCATCCATCCATCCATCCATCCATCCATCCATCCATCCATCCATCCATCCATTCATTCATCCATCCATCCATCCATCCATCCATCCATTCATCCATTCATTCATTCATTCATTCATTCATCCATCCATCCATCCATCCATCCATCGGGCCAGGAAGCAGTCAAAACTCACATGTCCTGACCTCCTCTTCCACAGAACCTTCCTCCAGCTCCTCTGAAGGGACCCCGTGGCATTCCTAGTGCTGCAAGAGACCCAGTCTTTCCAGTGTGTCCAGGGTCTTTCCCAGGGTCTCTTCCCTATGGGACATGCCTGGAGCACCTCCCCAGGGAGTCGTCCATCTCACCCTGGCTCCTCTAAAGTGGAGGAGCAGCAGCTCTACTCAGCTCTTTCTGTGACCGAGCTCCTCACCCTATCTGTGAGGGAGCACCCCGCAACCCTGCACAGGAAATTCTTTTCAGTCACTTGTATCCGGGACAGCAATCTTTAGATCATGAACCAAAACTCATGACCGTAGTGTCACGGTTAGAAAAGCAGGTGAGAACCCAGATGCAGAGAAGAGCCACAAGCGTAGATTAAACACTCAAGAGAAAGTGTTCGCAAAAAACTCACCACATATATTGAGGCAAAGCATGAAGCCTAACTAATAAATGTAAAAAACATCAACCGAACGTAACTTAGCATAACACAAGACGAGTCAACACTAAACTCACTGAAACAGATCCCTAAATATGTGTAGTTAATTAGCACAGAGCAGGCAGCTGTGACATCTCAATGGGATCCACAATGAATGGGCGGAGTCACAGCCAGCCTGTACTAAAACCTGAGAAAATGTGTTTGGTTTAAACAAGATGTTCCCGGTGAAACCTGGTTTTGTTTCAGTTCCATGTATGATTTGTGTATTACAAAACACCAACAACAAATTCAGAAAAAATATTTTTTTAAGTGTTAATAAGAAAGCAACAATAATGAAAAACCTTTTGGTTGGTTTGTACAAAGCCTGATGTAATGTCAATAAAGAAAAGAAATCCTTATTTGTTTGACACTTTTAGCATGAACATACCAGCATGCAGGAGGAATACAACCATTCACTTTTCCCACAATTTGGTCTTACTCTTTTGAAACGGAGAATTTTAGCTTCCCTACTGGTTCCTGAGTTAAGTTTGATTTTCAATACTACTAATAACCAACTAAAGTGTAACAAAAATATTTGAAAAAAGAAAAAACATCCAGATTGCTTCGGTCTAATAAATAATTGTCTATCGTCTAACGGTGTACAGGATTCAAGCAATTCATGTCAATATATTTAGAGGTCCGTTATCATCTATTCTTAAGCCTTTCAGAGTAAATTTCATCCATATATATGATAATATACTTCCTTTGGCACCAAAGAACACCTTTGTTTTTGAAAAAGCAGTTATTTTTGTGAGCTTCTTTCCTGCCCAGAAGTCTCTGAGGCTCCGCCTTTCGCTCCGTAAGGGTGCCGCCCACTTCGCGATGTTGACCTAGAGCCGGTCTCGGCAGCATGTCTGCATTTTGCCCACAATAACAAATTCTTTTTGCAAATATGGATGTGCATGTTGTGAATTTAAAGTGAAAGTGTTTTGCCGACCACCGCCCACAGAATAAGGTGAAACATTGGAATTACTCCTACCAGATGTCAGTGGTCCCGCAGCCGCATTATATTTATGTTTAATATTTTTTTCAGAGGGAGCTTTTGAGCATGTGGGGGGTCTTCTGAAAGACCCACTCCAATGAAAATTGTGTTTTTAACATGTTTTTGTAGCATTTTTCTCATGATGGAGGACATATATAAAATACTTTAGGATTCAAACTGTATTTCTTGATCAGTGGCAGACAAAAACCCATGGTTTGAAGAAGCTCTGGTTTGTAATGCTGCAACTGTCATGGGGCAAAGCCACCCTGCTCCACTCCAATTCCAAACCCCCCACTTGCAGACAAACACTGCCATGTACGTCTTCATCTTCCTCGTCTGAGCCACAGCTGGAAAGCTCCAACATTGCTCGCCTTTTTATCTATTTTACCACTTAATGAAAGCTTGGGGTTGTAAGGGTCTGTAAGCTAGCGGGAGAAAGTGTAAACAAATGGATCATGGAAAAAGAGCGCTGGGTTACTTCCGCGCTAACAGTCCATAACATAACCCACAGGCGAATTTATATTGAGCTGCGGAAAATAAGTCCTAAAAAATGACAGGTTTTTTTTGGCTAAATACTGCATAATCCTCTGTACCTCACTGCCGGGCGGGTAGTACAGGTGTCTGCCTACCTATGCACAGTTCGTTTACGTGACAGAATGGAACGCTTTACATGTGTTGGTTGGTATGTATAAGGGTGCGTGTGAACTGTATGCTTATAGGTTTGGAACCAACAGCTATGTTCATAACAACTGAGTGTGTGGACAGGACCTGCCCACTTTCGATAGAAACTCACATTTGATTGTAACAATTATAAACTTCCAGCATCTTGTTGCCTGTTGTTTTACGATTCTATCCTCTCTCCCCTGCAGTCATCTTCTAACTTCTTTAACCCACCCTTTTCCCCTTTTCTTTTGTGCCCCCCCGATATTGCTCCCTCTTCTTCCCCCTTTCTTTTTTTCCGTCTGGTCCAACAAAAAGGACACAAACAAAGTTAACGTAAATAAAGTTTAGTTTAAATTACAAAGGGGTTTATATGAATATACACCTTGTGTGTCCCATGATTTATAACCCGTGATTGTAACAGTAAAATCAAGAGGCTCCCAGCTCATATCTGTTTGCTCAGCTGTTGGACAGGACAAGCTTAAAAAAAAAAAACAAAAGCTGCATAATCATAATTAAAAGACCACTCTGAACAGTTCCAGTAATACTTACTAAAATGTTTGCAAATGCTAACACAGATATGTGAATCTTTATTGATTTCTGTTTTTGATGGGCACGGTACAGCTTCTACGGGGTCCTTCCACTCAAACTTTGTGAAAACTAGGAGTCAGTAAAGGCCTCCAAATCTTTTTTTGTTTATTCATTTTCTCCTAATAGCCATTCAGATCCTTAAGTGTGTGATGTTCAACTTTCTGCACCCACCTGAGGACCGTGGCCTCAGTCTTCTACGGGTTCATTCTTTTCTCTTTCCTGATAACAGATGAGGAGGCACTAAGGAAGAAGGTCAGTTACCGTCATTTGAAACAACAAATGCAAAAGAAGAGGAGGTGTGAGAAATGCATTAAGATGAAGCCATCACTTAATCACGACCCGCCTCATAGCAGGCGATGTGATGTCCTCATCACCTTCAAAAGGGTCAAGGTTTCAAGAACTGACAAAAACATTTATCTCCCTTCATTGTGTTCAGGGTTGGCAGGTGGGGGAGGGCCCCTCTTCCTGTCACGGGGCAGGATTTAGGGTCCGGGCCTGGACAGGAGAACTGATTGCTCTCCAAAATGCTCCAGTGGTTTATGTGGTTTCTTATGACATGGGTGTTTTGAAATAATCCTTCTTTCCAATTTATCCTGAGCTGTAGTTGTCTTTTCTACCACCAAAATATGTTTCCAGTTAATGTTGTACTTTGACTAATCTGTACAATTTTAGGGAGTAAAAAAGGGATCAACTGAAGACGAACTTTGTCAAAACTGAGCAAATAAATGGACGGCATACAGAAATAGCTGAACGTCTGCAGTGAACTCTGAAGGGCCCACAGGTGCAGCTTCTGTTTTTCATTCACTACAGCTTTCATTCCTCATTTTTTACTCTTGCTCTGTTTTGAAAGTGAAATCCCCCCTGTTTTCTATTAGGCCTATTTATTTTCATTTTGTGATTTTCGTCCACTTTGTTGTCAAGCATAGAATAAAGCTACATTTCAGTCTTTGTCATATTAAATAACACCAGTTCATTCTACATCTGAACCGTTGATCCACCAGGTTGTGGAGTAAAGGTAGGGCGGTTGACTTCTGATCCCAAGCTCACAGGTTCAATTTCCAGCTTCGCTGTCCATGTGTCGAATTGTCTTTGGGAAAGGGGCACCTTGCTCCTTGTGGTTATAGGTTGGCACTATTTGGCAGTGGAGTCGCTAACAGTGTATGAATGGTACTGTGAGTCCTTGTAAAAGGGCAGTAAAGCACTATAGAAGTATGCACCATTTACTTTTCAAATCCTACGTATTGCTGTTCAGAGTCACAGGGATGTTGGGGCCTACCCCAGCTACTACAGGCAGAGTTTGAACCAAAGCTCACTTGCTGTGAGGCGAGACTGCTAACCACTACACACTACAACAACAACTGTGTTTCAGTCATTTATAAACATGGTACTTAGTGATTATTATTTACCGAGTACTATATTTTATTACATAATCATGCCTCTGTTTTGTGCAGTGCAATTCATTTGTTGTCCCTGATTCCCACTCCCTCCGCGGGAGCGGGACATATTCCAGGTAGATCGTCTGTGCTCCTGTCTTTGCTCGCCTCTGGCATCTCTCGCACCCCCAGATGTCCCACATTTTCATCTGAATGAAGCCCATCTGCTGCACTATTCAAACATGTAGTTGGTATTTAAACATGTAGTTGTTATTTAAGCGTGTAGTTGTGGAGTTAGATAAGCTAATTCTTTTTTAACAGTTCTAGCACATTGCCTGTCCGTCCTGGGAGAGGATGCGTCCTTCATGTGGTCATCCCTGAGGTTTGTTATTTTTTTCCCCCAAGATAGGGTTTTTTTTCCAATGACTTTTTCCTCATAAAGAGGGAGGGTCTAAGGGCAAGGATGTCAGTTTATTTTAGTCTGTTATGTTAGTTTAGAAACTTATTGTTTACATTTTTATGTCTGACTTTATGTTCTTTGCTTAAATACTGGTGTGAAGACCATTGAGACAGCTATGGTTGTGATTTTAGCTATATAAATACAACTGAATTGAATTGATTAAAATCCAAAAATGATTCAGTAGAAATTGATCATTAAAATATAAACACAAAAAGAAAATGACCTTATTTGGCCAATTTTTCTTCACTACAATGTAAACTTGGATGGATGTATACCAACATGCAAGACTTTTCATTGGAACTGGTTGCTTGAACGTGTTGCAGAGGGGGATGTGAACGGACCTTTAAGTGAAATAAAAAAGTCATAACTACACTACCCAGAATGTCTAGCAGGGGCAAGAAGTAGATGATTGGTCAAAGGAGTAAATAGTAAGTTGTTCAAGTTGTTCAGACTGGGGTCTACCAAAGCTTTCTGTTCCGGACCAAAGCTTGTTGACAAAACCATGTGACTAAAGACCTTTTCAGTCATTGGCCAGCAGTTACGAGTGCGAGTCAAATCAAAAAGAGAAAGACCGGAGAGCTGCCCTTTGCCATACTTGCCAGGATTGTTGACGTATTTCAACTTTTTATTTTGCTGACCAATTTTGAACATCTGCATGAAGGCCAGATTCAACACCTTTTACTGCTACTTTGGTACCGCGGACGAAAGCTGCAAGGTGGTTACTGAGGACGCTAGGGCTACTATGTACGATGATAAGTGTTTGTTTTCCCGACAATCTACATGTCATAGTGTGAGAAGCAATGTGTATCACAAAAAAAAATATTAGAGTAAAAAGATGGAAAGCCAGCTAGCAATACTGACTGGTTAAGGTTTTGTTTCAGGAAACACTGCCACCTAAAGAACAGCTGTTGCAACTGCATGACTTTCCAATGCAGTTCAGTTCACTCTCAAAAATACAGTTTGAAAGAAGAATTAACACTTTTTTTCCCCCCAAATTGATCAGTCACACATAGCATTCAAATGAATTTACAATGTTCCCTCACCATTTCGCAGTTCACCCTTCGCAGTCCCTTTTGGCAGATTTTTTTAAGTGCTTTTTTCTGACAGTACATTGTGTCCTGGTTAGCTGTAGACCATTGTCAAACAATCTCCTCCACGCCTTGTCTCCTGTGCAAAATGCATGTATTTTGCCTGAGTGTCATTAATCTTAGATTGCTGTCAGATCTTTGTTTTCTATTATACAAAAGCTTCTACAAAGGTTTGAAATTCTGAGAGTTTAAACAAACGAGAAAAGTACAAAAATGTTCATGTCTATGTGTGAAAACTGAATGTGAGTGTGTAGTGAGGGGTTTTACAGCTTTAAAACATGGAGAATCCTAATTTTCTGATTTAACCTATCTCAGGTTATCATTAGAACGTAATTCCCATGATAGATGAGGGAACACCGTATCCAGTAAACTGACAGTTAGCTTCCTTTCAATTAAGACATTCACATCTCAGATCCATCTTCATACACTCAGTTTGAGCTTTGCACAAACATTCTTTAGTGATTTGCTCTTCAATTACTTTTCCAGGCACAAGTCTCTCAGGAGGACAAGCTCTGGTCTGGCGTCACACAGATAAAGTTGGGAGCTTGAAGGACAGGAAGACAGAGACGTCTGCTGACAGAGTCCGACAGCTGCAGCAGACATCAAAGTGGAGCTGGGTCGCTCTCGCATAGTCCATAAATCACCCCGCTAACGACACATTTAGCATAAAGTTACTCTTCGGAAAGAAAAACCCCCTCACGTGCTGCTCGTGGAGATCACGGGCCTATCGGGTACGTCCGAGATGACAAACAAAGGGGAAAATTCTGGTCCCGTGACACCACACACAACCCTTTGAAATCAGGATTTCAAAAGCAGTCCACTTTTTTATTTCTGCTCCTCTCCATCCATACTTTAAATTCACCCGTGGCCTACTTTCACAGCATCAATCTGATGTAAAACGAGGTAGAGGCGCATATCTGCTCAGCTGGGTCAGTCTGCTAACACTGAAATTGGTACATTATATTTCAAAAGCTGAATAATGTTTTATCAGCATCCCAGCCTGATTCACTTCCACCAGCCCAGACCTTCCAAGATTAATCTCTTCTGCAGTTGACCACCTGTGGCCTCACTTTTCCTCCTGTCAGCCAGCCCCCCAGTTACACCACAGCCTCAGTCACCTCACCCCTTCCTGCTGTCACGTGACCCTGCCGAGTGTTGTGAGGTTTACGCAACACTGTGCTCATGCACGCACAACACTAGCACATCTTTAAAGCAGGCACGTGAATGTCTGTCAAACTCAGAAGAACAGCTGCAAACATACTGAGAGCTGAAAGTGAGTTTATCTCTTGAGCTGTGTTTCATCTATTAATGCACAATTAAGTTAAAATGTGTAAACTAGCATGATGGACAAGTAGAGAAAAGTCATAAAAAGTTCCTACAGTTGATCAAATGGAAAAGATGACATGAAGTGAATTTGCCATTGATATTTATCATGTCCGGGGAAAAATAAACTGCATCCACTATTGTTTGGTACTAATAGCCAATGGAAACAAAAGCCCCATTAAATTTTTCATCACTTGAATGAATCCAAAAAAGGTGCAGTTTTAGTTGATCTCAGTAGGATAACAGAAACATTTATGAATTTCACCATCAATGCTGTGTACTGTACCTTGCTTTATGGCCTATTTCTGAATGTTCAGTTTGTCCTAAATGAAAAGGATTTATTTCAGGAAGTGGAAGAAGAAAAACCGTTGCAAAGTCAAACTCAAAAACACAATAAACTCCCACAATAAATTTTCACACTTTGTTTATGCTTGGTGTAAATAAATGACATGGCAAGACAAAAAACCTTCTGATATGGCTCCTTCAGACAGGAAGGTTAATTCAGTCAAAATATGCTCTACTGTTTACCAAACATCAGTTTCATGCTACCTATGTTCATGTTAACCACAAAAGACAAGCATTCTAGTGTTTGGGACAAAAAGCCCTTTTGAATTAATAGAATGAGATATTTTTTAGTAATTGAGTAACGTAACTACTTTCTATTTTTATTTTTGTAACGACATTACCGTTACTGAATATTGAACGCCGTGTGTACTTTTAAATGATTTAACAAACTGTTCAAATCAAATGATCCACTGACTGCTGTTCTGCAATAAAATCATTTTGTCAGAAAAAAATGGGCGAGTTAACAGCAGGATAAGCAGTTCTGTTTAGCTGAAGTCAGTATTGTGTTTTATGGTCGTCAATCAGAACCAACATTCTTTTACACAAACTGACATACATCCTAAATACAGACACCGAACAGGTGTTTGTGTGGGCTATGTACTATTTTCTGGCTTACTTTTTTTCTAATTCTACATGTTTACTGGTCTTCATCCTGCCTGTTTTCCGAAGAGTCACATCATCCCACATTCACCCTAACTGTTCCTGAGAGGGATTGTCAGAGCGCTCCTCTTCATGTGACCTGTCCCTGAAAGGTCATTGAGGGCGCTAATCTTAATGTGTCCTGTCCCTGAAAGGTCACTGGGGGCACTACTCTTAATGTGTCCTGTCCCTAAAAGGTCATTGGGGGCGCTACTCTTAATGTGTCCTGTCCCTGAAAGGTCACTGGGGCACTACTCTTAATGTGTCCTGTCCCTAAAAGGTCATTGGGGGCGCTACTCTTAATATCTCCTGTCCCTGATGGGTTACCATGGTCGCTCCTCTTCACATGGGACCTTGCCTAGTCATGTGTCCTGTCCCTAAGCAGAGTCACTGGGGTTTCTCCTCTTCAAGTTTACTTTTCCCGGGGGAAGTGTTTGGGACTAGTCCTCATTCTGCCTGTTCCAAAGGGGAAGTTCTCCATATTAATCCCTTACTCTTGTTGAGCTGCAAAAAAATTCAATATTTTCAGATTTGCACGTGTAAATAAAATAAAAAGCTCACAAACTTTAAGGTTGTGCACTAAAGACATGTTGTGAAATATTGCACACAAAGCCGGCAAGGAGTTTTTTTTTCTTTTTGGTACAGTTGGAGCAGCCTGTTTATTCATGCTAGTACACAGACACATATTTTGAACTCTACTCACCCCAGCTGACCTCCCAACAACACATGGCTAAAGGGTTTAATCATTGTTACTCACCTGTGTCCACTTCAAATACCTGTGATATTTACATTCTTAAGGTGATTACTTGTGCTTATTCTGAACTGGGTGCCGCCTGCTTTTCCTAACAATGGCTAATCCCTTTTTTCTCCTCTGTTACCTTTGTGCACGTGGACATGGGAGGGCGAGTGTATGTTTTCAGTGGATCTGTACAGAGGATTTCTGGTATTGTAAGAACCCTCACATGATAAAGCGGGGCTAATACGGGCCTGCACCCTCTCACATTCCTGCCATAGTTAGCATTTAACCCGATGGCTATCAAAGAATGCCGTTGTTTTGGTTGCCGGGAAGCGCATGTGACCTGGAAGTAATCAAGTGCATGTTTGTCTAAAAGGGTTTCAAGGATGATTAAGCTGGAGCGATTGAATGACTCAGCTTTAAATCAGCAGCTCTTAAGCAGTCATTATGAGGAACACTGACAGAGAGCTAAATTATTAAGTGCCAAATTCAAGGGGAGGTTTGTTAGCATCTGTGCAAAAAAGTCATTTATGGGGTTTAATCTGATTGTTCAACATAGTTGAGGGTTGAAATACCGTTTACACAAAGAAGCTCATTCATAATGAGTGTGGAGAGAGGTTCTGACTCATTTAAATGTATCCTAGACCTGTAGCAAGAGTTATTCACTGAGAGTTTTGAAGACAGAAAACATTTCAACCACATCAGCGTCACGAAGATGACTTCCTAAAACGGTTAAATGCTATTATCATACAATTGATAATTATCAGTCGTCATTTTTTATTGTATTCACAGCAGATACTTGTTTCCATGTTGATCGCACAAAGACTGCAGACTGAAAAACAAGAAGGAAAAATAAGGTGAAACCAGCAGACCAGAGCGTCACTTTTACCAGATCTTATCAATTGACTTAAAGAGAGTTCTGAGATATTTGTCTGTTTGTCACACTATGTACACATCGAACACGTGACATGTGTTCTAGAACTTAATCAACAGTCACTTTTGAACACATTTTTAGCAAATGGTGTCGCTACCTGATTCTAGCGCATCGTAAGAGGTTGGAAGAGTCTTGGCGTGAAATGTTAAAGCAGTGCAAACCTCATGAATCTTGCTCCAGGCTTTTTCTTTCACAGCTCAATTACGACATACGAAAGATTTGATGACGAAAGAATTCCGTCCGGCCACAAACCACAATTATTTCTTCTCCATGATCAATTTTCAAAGGGTTGGTACTTCAGTGACTTGATAGGGATGCCATCCAAACGTCACTACTGAACACGGAAGTCTGAAACACGCATATACATTGACTTTTCATTGGAAGCGGTCACTTGAACATGCATTTCTGAGCCCCGTGAAAACATAGCATCACAGTTATGTCTGTTGGGTAACATAAAATAAAAATCATCGCCTTGCACTTGGGGTCATTGTAGATAAAATCCATTTATTCAAATGATGACATCATGACAGAATATATAAAACAATGACAGAATAATGACAGACGGCTTCCTTTATAATCCTCTATAGACAGCATGGCACCACACACAAAAGTAAAGCAAAGGATGACAAGAAAAGCAGCTGATTCAAACATGCACAGATGAGTGTGAGGATTGTGAACTAGTTTGAATTGTTCATGATACTTCCTTGTTTTTTGTTTTGTGCTGTTTTCCAGTTTTCCATGTCAGACAAAGCAATACAGTGGCCCTGAAGTGCAAATCACACCGACAAACCACTCAACACAAAATCATGGAAAAGATCACAACAGCATTTAAAAGAGCAAAACAAAACATTTAAAAAATAGTTACATTTGAACCAAAATTAAATGAAACAGAAGGGAAATTAAACCCAAACCCAAGAATAGACCGTAAAAGAAAGGCACCATGGGACGTTGCTGTTTGGGTGATGATGTTTGATTTTTGACCTTTGAGTTTTTTTCCAAATGTGTCTTTGATGGCTGCAAACTAATAAAAGCTTTATGATGGACAAACGTCATCGTCATCATTGAAATTGTTGTGGGGAGAATCCAGTACTTTTTCAAAATAAAACTTCCCTCAGATTCTGATAATAAATCTCAGTCTTCTTTTTTTTCTCTATAGCCTTGCACCACAGACTGATACTTTTTTCCATTCCAGGTTTGGGGACCCCTGAGTTAGAGTTCTCTGTTTTTGAACAAATAACAAATGAATCTTCACCAGCATTTTTACAAACTCTGCCAATAACCCTTGGGTTTTAACTTTAACATATTCCATTTTAACAATTGGGAAAACTTTATTATCTTTAGAGTTTAAAACTGTCGGTAAACACTCGTCACTTGTAAAAGCATCCTCTTAAACCTCGACTTATCCTTTGGAAACTCAACATTATGTCACCTAAAGCGACTGAAACTTCATCCATGGTCCCTAAAGCCGTGTGTGACTAAGAAGTGATTAGCACTGTGTGTTTGTACCAATTTAAGTGACACTGTGGATCGCTCCGAGCTCAAAGGTCACTACAGGCTAGTGTGGGGCCATCTGTGACAGTTTGGATATATTTGTGTGTGGAAGAATGAGTGAAGGTGTTTTACCTATGCTCATCAGCTGTGACTCAGCATTTCTGCTGCTTTCATAAGCTTTTCAGCGTGTCTGTGTGTTTGCATGTGTTTATCTTTAGCCACCTCGCTCTATCTGCTGACCTTTCTAAAGGTCTCACTGTCCGGCTGTCCAATCACGGACATCCAACCTGACTGCCTGACCCAGTGGAGAATGTTGCTTTTTTTTTTTAAATTCCGGTTGTGCAATCTGCACTGTGTTGTTTATCAATGGAGACAGGTGAGAAGTTTAACCAAAAGAGTGAGACAAAGCATGTTATGGCTGAGGCTGTAATTTTTTGTGTATTTTTTCTTTGTATTTATGTCTGGTTTATTTTTAAACTTTCTGTTGGATTGTGAGATTTTTTGTGTCTTTTATTCATGTCATAAAAAAGGCCCACCGAACTATTAGGTGCATTAAGTTGTCAGAGTTAAGTCCGACAGTCAGAATTTTTTTACTGCATTCACAGTAACTCTAGAACTTGTTTGTAATATGCAACATGTTAGCTGCATTAGCAGGCTTCGCTCAAAATCTAGCTATTTTTGTGTAAATAGTAACTTTTTTCTGTAAATAATTCCCAGACTACTTTGATTCTTGGGGCCTTAGTGATAGTTTTTGAGTCGTTAGGGTATTTAATTTGTTTATCCTTTATTTCGTAATACTACATCATTTTAGAATGCCCTACATTGGGTTGTAATAAAAATTGGGGGCTTGTCTGGGATTGGACTATGATGGCTTTAAACTACCTCACGTTTTTATTGTTCTTGAGAGAACTAGACTGTAAGTTCTCTTTTTCTTTCCCCCTCTGACAACAACGGTGGGTTTTTTGGGAGGCCTTTGGCTGTGATGCCTTCTCGTAAAACTGTGTTTGTGGAGCGTTAAGGGTGAACCACAAATTTCTTGTGTGATTGTTTTATCCAGTTTTATTAGGTTTAAGAGGGGAGGTTAGATTGTCATTTTCTCCCCCTCTTTGATTCGAGGAAGGTGAAGTAGCACTTTGAGTTAGCTCTTTTTTGTTTATTATTTTGGCCTTAGTGCACCCTGAGCTTAAATGCTTCACTTCTTCATTACCTACACATCTGGAAGTTAATTATCCTGGCTGTTTTTTAAATGTATTTGTGGTGATTTGAAGGCTGACTGATCTGCATTTTTCTTCCTTTTTTTATGCCTTCCCCCCTAGAAAAGAGGTGCATAATAGAGTGCACAGGTGATTATCACCAATTAGGGAAAATGATTATTACACTTAAAGTGATTGACATGTCTCTGAAAGCTTAATCTCCTTCTTCCCTAAGCTTGGTAGGCAAGACAAGAGATGTGACAAATGTCACCAAATTAAAATATTTTTCTTTTGATTATTTTTTTTTAACCTCAAGAACTTTTTGAGTCTTTCCAAAGTCCCTCAAACAGTTGTGCCAAAAAAAAAAACCCAACATGGTATGTAATCTTGGGAAAATTCTTGAGAGAAAACCAAATTGGATGTAAAACATCATTCCCTAAATGCTTTTCATGCTGATCAAATAATAAAATGAAAAATAATTGATGCATTTACCTTCCAGTTGTTTATAAAGCACCAAAACTTTGCTAAAGGTCAAATAATTTGCCTCAAGATGCCTCATAACAGAAAGATTACATCAACCTTGTATACTTCATATTGTTTCCTTTTTGCCTTATTTTTTCAAGTGTTTTGAAAAATGTGAATGCTTTTCACTGTCCTCATTTAGTCTCATTTATATGTCTCATTGATATGAGGCTTGTGGCTGGCCTTGTGGACGTGTTCCAGCCTTGAGAATAGATTTTGGGGCTTGTAAGTGGGACTGTCGTGATTCAGATGATTCAGATATTCCAGGGACAGCAAGCTATTATTATCCCAATACTCCCCTCTGTAGCAAAAAAAAAAAAAAAGCTGCAGAGGATTATTAGCCATTAACCCAAATCCCCATCTGTGAGTGTTTCCTCTGGGAGGGAATGAAAAAGACCAGAAGAGTCAACTCTTGAGCTCGGAGAAAACTCAATTGTAAAAATGTTACAATCTATTTTCTTTTAGTCTTTGTTAGCTTAAAGGTTTGGTGGTAAAAAAGCCAGCAGCTGTTTGATGGCATGGTTACCCACGTGTGTGCACACTGTAACTGAGGCAGTAATGATAATGTCTATCATGCAGCACCATAACGGTAATTTACCATGTTATGGCTGAGACCAAAAAAGCTGTATTTTAGTTGGCCGTGATGACTGAGAGCAAATTCCTGTTTACTGTCACTGTGAGGTAGTGATGGGAAGTTCCACTTTTTTCAGAGTTAGCTCTCCCTAAGAAGAACAACTCTTTCAACTAATTAACAACCTTTATTTGTGTACCCCATCAGTCCTGGTCAGCATGGATTAGATTGCTTTCACTATTCTTGTTTCTTACCACACGTTTAAGATAAAAATTTCGACCCCGCCATTTACTCAACAATATTTGCAAAGAAACTGAAACCCGTGTCAGGGATATCCAAAGGAAGTTTGAAAATTTGTAATGGAGGGGTTGCAGGACTTACGACTTGGCGGCCATTTTGTGGCAAAGGGAAAAATGTGGCAATTTTCACATTTCACACAACCTTTGACCTTGGGAAGAGGCAGCCATCTTGAATAAAAAAAAAACATCTTAATTTGCTTTTACAAGTTTAAACTCCTCCTAGGGGTTATAATCCATCACTGCGTATCTTCCCAAGCATCATCGGAAAGCTACTTGGAAAAAAAAGTTGTATTTAAAGTTTGTAGATTTTGAACGGCATCAGCGTGGTTAGCTCACAAAAGCGGCATTCCCTTGTTGTTTAGATTTTTACTGGAATATTAGGAAAATGTAACACATGAATGTTTGGCTCCAGCTGAACAAAACTATAACATATGATATGAACATTTTAGGAATCTGGCCGTGGTTAACTAAAACCTCGGCTGCAAAGGAAATCCAAAAGTTTTCTTTTGCCATTTCTTTACAACATTAACTAGACCTGTTCGTCACCCCCAGGCAACCAAAAACTAATATGGTTGCCATGGAGATTGAACCAGTCATTTTGAAAAAAATTGTTATTTTTAGGAATTTCTTACATTCACTTCTGACCAGGGTGGCAGGGGCAGTACTGAGAGTGAGGGGCATATAGCAGCCACTCAGCCATTTAGGACGAATGAAAACAGGCGGTTAATAGGGTGGTTAGTCAACGCCGCTCATGACTTAAATGTAGGGTTCCTTTTTTTTATTTTTTTTATTTTACAGTAACTACAAAAATGAATGGTTTGTGTATTGTAAACTCTTTCATGTGCTTTGTTTTTAAATGAAGCCTTAAATCTGCCAAATCTGTTACATCTGTTACAAAACCATTCTCTGTTTAATATGAATTTATAATTCTATATCTTCCTGCACAAATGAACAACAAAACTGCAAATAAATTCACAGAACAGAATTAGAATCAGACTCAAGAAAATTGTTTTAAAACACCTTGTCTTCTGTTACAAAACATATTTTCTTTTTGTTTATAATTCTGATCAAACAGTTTTATGGTGCAAATGAACAAAACTCAAATGGTGTTAATTTCTTGTTTTTGGACAAAATTCTCTTGGAAGAAACAAAATTGACAGCAGTTCAAATGAAAATGTTTCTGTGTTGGCTTGGTTGTTTTATTGCATTATTTCAAGCATTAAAAATAGAGGAAAAAAGACCAAAACAAGCAAAAAAAAATAAATTGCAATAATACATAATCTGTCAAGCACTTTGTATTGTTATGATTCTTTTCATGCTAGCACACAGTGTTAGCATGTAGTTACTTTTTAAAAAGTGGATTCATTATTCTTAATTATTGATATTTTTCTAAAATGACAAAAGTTAGAAAAGATTATGGTGATGTGAAGTTACAACACAATGTGCTAGCATCATGCTAGCATGAATATCGTTGCATCATTTCATTATTTTTATTTCCCTTTTAATGAGCAACACAAGACTTTGTTTACTTTTTACCTGAAGATTCTACTCCTTGATTTGCTCTCACTGTTAAACAGTCTTTAAATCCTTTGAATGACACTAATATGCGAGGAACTAGAGTCCAGACTGAAAAGCTCAGTGCGTAAACTAAGCTCTAAACCTACACACAGCCTGTCTTTCCACAGCTGTTTTTCACATTAAATAAAAAAACATCTGCATTGTACCAAAGTCTTTGATGACACACGAGACATACAAGATACGAGTGAATTTCTTATCATACACGTTCCCTAAATTCACAAAAATGGGTAAAGGCACGGGTTTGTCTATACATATAGAGCAATTACACAATAGTCTTAAAGTGGGACAAATGCATACATTTGACAAATGTTCGACATACAAAAACGCAATCTAATCCAGCACATTGTTATTTATACTGCATTGACACAATTGGGTTATTTCACATTGACCTACTCTGGTTAAGGTATATCGCGAGCTTGATGTTAAATATCAAGTTTATTGAAAGAGGGATGCTAACTTGGTTTCCGAATGCAGAAAGGTTTGAAACATAAAAAGAAAAAAAAATCAGACTTATTTTATGTTTCATCTCATTTTATCTCCAACTTCCTCTTTAGAGTTTTTTCTTTTTCTGAGGCTCATCTTCTCTCATTAAGGATGAGAAGTCGTTAAAGAGAAAATTCACCCCCCCCTCGATGTGACAAGAAATACCCTTGAAAGCGAATTGGTGTGGTGTAAAATATTCATCAATGCTCCACTTGGCCCAGAACAGAAGCCTGCTAATGCAGAGTCAACCACGTTACTCACAGTTGAGACAGTGCATCGCTCATCAACGTACATCTTCACACAATGATGCCCTTCCTGATTGCATGCAGTTTAAACATTATGTATATGAGACACTTTCAGACAATTTCATTTAGGAACATTTTCCCTTTTAAGATGTACAGTTTGCATTGAGTGATTGGAAGTGTCTCACTTCACGCAGAGCCACTATTTTCCATTCTAAAGGCTTTTCTCTGGTGTTGTACTATACTTTCCTAGCCCAAGAACGCACACAAGCCTACATAGTACAGCCTAATTCCCATGAATCCATACGGGTGCTATGGGTTTTTGGGTTGTTCGGGTCATTGATGGGGTGGCTGTATCTTCAAGGGTTTTCAAGTATGCCACTTCAAGGAACGTCATGAAAATGGACGGTATGATCGTTGTGGTAACTGTACCGTCAAGAATTCATAAGAATTATGTAAGAAGTACTCATGAAATACGGTTGATGCAGTCATACCTCATGCCACATTCTAGTCATTAGTAAAGTGACTACTGGCCTCTTGTTGACCCTGCATGAATGCCACACTCACGGGGTTTGCATGTGATGCATAAGTATCTGTGAGACGTCTGTAGGATTCTCACACAAACTTGACTCTGATTGTCTAATTTCCTCATTTCTAAAGCTGCATTCACACCGAACGCAATTTACTGCAGCAGCACTGCAGCATAGAACCAGCGCGTTTGAGCGGTGTCAGAGTTCAAACATCGGAACTTTGGTGAAGAAGACCGGGTCTGTCAGGATCCTGGTCGCCTCCCCCACACACCTGGCTTCTATCTGCTCACCTGCACCCCATTGCCTTATCAGCCTGGAGCATTCATATGGACCTCCCTGCCCTTCAGCCTGTGTCTGTCCGTCTGCTTCATGCGGAAGAGTCTACTGACCCCTGCTACGACTCAAGCTACAGGTCATGTCTCGTTTTTGTATGAACATTCGTATACTAACCTTTCGCCTCCACAACCTTCCACGGCAAACCAACCTGGACTCCAGATCACGCCTGTCACTTCCACTTTCCTTCAGACCAGAGGCTCACCCTCCACCCAAGCAAAGCAACCAACTGTCCCAAACTCTCCACCAGGCCACCCCCTCACCCCTGACAGGGTCAGCCACGCAGGTACTCAGCTTTAGCCAGTGACATGCTGATGACAGGATCAGCAGGTAGAGTCCAAAACCAACATGGAGGAGAATCTGATTGTTCACTACGACCTGTCGGTCACAGTATACTGGTGACAAACACGGCAACAAGCTATTTCATCCTCTCCAAAAACTGAAGCACTAACAAATCTGTCAGTCATAGATGACAATTGGTTCTTATTTAATTTCTTATTTTCACCTTATTTGTAATTTTGGACCATTTTTATTAAGAGTTCACAATGACTGACCTCCTAGTGGTTACTTTGGTGAACTGCACTTGATAGTGGAAAAGGGCAGCATAAAGTTGGTGGTTGGGCCCACCTGAACACTCGGCTTGATCTCTTACAACAGTTTGGGTCTTTTCTTCTTTTTGGCTGCCGTGCATGAAGTTAGCTTCGAAAAGCAAAGCACAGGCAAAAGAACAAGTTAGTCTTCATCAGTCGCCAGAAGTGCATAAAAGCCAAAATATTGACAGTCAGCTGTAGCTGCACTTGGCCCCTTTGAGATCTGATGGCATGTAAACAATGGCCGTACCACTTAACTTAAGCAGGTGTAATCAAACAATACTAAGACTGCTTTTAAACACTCAAGGGTTGAATACAACTTCGCAAATGTGTGGTATTTACATAAAACAACCAATCAGAACAAGTGCATGTGTACTATACACTATTAATAGAGGATGTTGCTGAAGAGTGCACTGTTTGTTCTTTGTATTTTTATGCATTTGTTGAAAACAGGGAAAGCCTGAATGGATTGTACATCATGCTATCTAATGCTAGGAGGACAACTACACTGTGTCTTTGTCTGTAATGGGTTTGTGGGGTCGGGGGGACTCCTCACACTCACTTATGGCATAGAAAAGTGTGAAGCTAAGATTTATCTCAAGAGTGCCTTAATAGCTGGGAAACAGCAGCATATGCAGACCCTCTTATCTCTACTCTGCCTTGGAATATGTCCATGAATATTCATCAATGTCTTAAGACGGTACACTCTTTTCCTTGAAAGCACATGTGTGTGAGTGAGTGAGAGTGTGTGGCTGTCAGAGATCAGGTACAAAGACTGAAGAGCTACAAGGCAAAGCTCTCTGGAGGCCTTTTTCTTTACAGTGTTCCTTGTCTGTGCTTGTACGTGTGCTTGTGTGGGTGTGTGTAAAAGGTTCCGTTTTCTATCAGGTTTTGTTTTGGAAAACACACTGGGCCTGACGCTCCATTTCACTTGTTTCAGATCTCTGGAAAAAACAGGAAGTATCAGGACCTTCAGCAAGTTCTTGAGATGCAACATTAAACAACAGCATATTACTACTCTGAAATTAAAGGGGAAAAAACAAACACATACTCATTTAAAGCTTACTGTGTTCTCCTTAGTAAGGATTTACTTTACAGTTAAGCAATAAGGAACAATTCATGTCTTTGGATTTTAGACCACTCTCACAAATGTAATAACTTAAGCAGTTCATAATGACACAAACTAGCAGGTGTAACATATTTATAATTAGTCAAATATTACATGTTCATTCCCAAGCCAGCAAATGTTACATAGCTAATGAAATTATGCTATGAAAATTAACATGTTCAATGTGTTAAATTAAAAGACTAAAGTGTATATTTTAACACTATTTGACAACAGAACACCTACGATTATAAATGTAGATAAATATTTAAGGGAAGCTTTGCTTTGATGTGCAGCACTTTACAGTAGTCAAGAGTTTATGCAATCAACGTAAATCAGCTGGTTCTGCTGCAGAGAAAAGCGACTTTGCGACGATACGCAATGCTTTCAGCTGCTTTTCTTCGTCTCAGAATAATCTTTTTTCTGGTTGGAACGTTATGGTATGTTAGATGACAGCGGTATGTGTGTGTTATTTAGGCGTCACCGGTGACGCCTCTGGTGCTAAAGGGTTCAAATGCACACTCAATACGTACAACCCTGCAATTGTAAATTTTAATTAACAAAAACACAATTAAGACATAAAATATTGATTTCTGTTGCTTTTTTTTTTGTTTGGTTAAAGATTTAGGACTCAAAATTTCAAAGCTAATCAGCCTGTGCAATTCAATCAAGCAAGCCAGGCTAGTAGGAAAAAATGTGCAACAATACTAATCAGCAAAGTAAAATTACTGTAGATTCACTCAGTTTTTATCTGGGTTTAAATAAAAAGCTTGTCTCAAGACTCAAATGATTGGGTATTGTGGGTGTCAAACCACAACAATGAGAAAAGCTGCAAAATAGTTAAAATGATGGAGATTTTAAGTACTTTTCTCAATGGGAGAAAACATTCAAAAGCGATTCAGTCTTCTAATTTACTGTAGTCACTGTAGGACGCACTGGATTAAAAGGTGCACCGTCATGAATGGTCTATTTGAATTAATATCATATGAAAGGTTCACCGAATTATCGGGCGCATAAAGTGAGACAAAAGAGTCACAGATAAATCAGTCAGACTTTATTAACTGTGTTCACAGTTACTCTGAAACCTTTTTGTAACCCGCTACATGTTAGCCACGTTAGAAGTGTTAGCTGCGTTAGCGTATTCACAATACCTGTAACTCCCAAACTTGTTTGGAACACGTAAAAAAACTGACTGAAACCTCTAAAACAAACGTTACTGTGACTATGCTAACCTTCAACCTAGACAGTAACACATAAAAAAACCCCACAGTTTGACACCGCTGTGCATGAGCCGGGTTAGCGTATTTACAACACCTGTAACTCCCAAGCTTGTTTGCAGCACGTAAAAAAGACTAATACCAATAAAACTAACATTACTATGCTAACTCCTAACCTTTGTTAGTGACAGGTAAAAAACACACAAAACACAGTTTGACAGCGCTGTGTACCTCTCAAAATGGCTTTGACATCAGTAAGCACAACCAAATGAATCCATATGTTAGACCTACCCTGATTATATCACACACTGTTATTTTTTGGGAAAAAATGCATTTTGAGTGGGCCTTATAGAACAGAAAATACAGTATTGTTTCATGTAACTTTTTTAAAGATAATTATCTTGTGTATTTGAAAATCTTGAAATAAAAAGAATGACTCAAGAGAAAAAAAAACATTTTCAAGGCTATTTCCTTTATAAGGGAAATAATGTAAACACTCAGTCAAATCTTGTCTTTGTTAGCTAAACTTGAAACCTTTGAACGCACCTTGTTGCTCATGGACAAACTATGTCACATGAGGCCATGTAACATGAAAAAATGATAAGGCTTTGAAAAGCGAACACAATTTTTCAGTTAATCTGTGTAAGATTACAAAGGCAGGTCACATGTGGAGCTTTATGACATCCCATGGGCAGCTGCCGCAGCGTGGCATGTGCGTAGCGGTAGGGTTTATTTATGGTGCACGTGTGGCTCTTGTGCCTTGTTGAATGCCAGTGAAGGTGTGAGGCAATGCATTTTACACACGGCTCCTGTTACACTCAGACTGCCAAACCGTCCTGCACCACAGTGTCTGCTTGTAATGTAAATTCAAAGTGACTCAGAATGACCCCATTAGAGCCACACTTTCTATCCCCTCTTTTTAAAGCTAACAGAGCACTGCTTAGTTTATGACCAATGAAAACACACTAACCGTCATTCTGTGTAGGAATGAGAAAATACGTGTAGTCTGTTTTTCTTAAAGCTTGAGAAGGTCTTGGTAATGTCCATAAATCATATGATAAGTATCTTTTTCCAGGGGCAAATATATAAACCCTTTTTTTTCATTTTAACCGACAAATTCATTGGTTAGTATTTTCGCTGTGTCTGTCCACAGTCAGCCCATTCAATATTCTTGATTGGGGCCAGATGAGGTCAAGGAGAGGGATTTCCTTTCATTCTGTCCTGAAACGTGGTACTATAGAAAGAAACAAGACACTAATGACACTAAGCATGTGAGCTTTACCCAATTGTTGGTCACCTCAGTCTTAAAGGAGTAGTTTAAGACTAACAGAGACATTTTCCATACATTCTACAAATGAAGTAAAAGTTTATTGATCTATCCATGTTTGAAAAGTGTCTAAAAAGTAAAAATTAGGAGAAAAGTTAAAAGTTAAAAAGCTACAAATTTAGCTGTTTGCTACTGATAGCAAGTTAGCAATGGGCTTGGTTACTGCTTAGCGTATTTAGGCACAGTTTTTTGAGTAGTTGGGACTGTGCAATGTGTCAGAACTTTTTCCTGACCTCTATCATAAGTGACCAAGACTAACGCTACATTCACACTAACCTCGGCAAGCAAGTGCTTGCAGTGAAAATTCTGCAACACATCTGAAAGTATTCACATCTTCCACATTTTATTATTTCTAAATGGATTAAATAATTTTTCTTCCTGAAAATTCTCTGAAAAACACCACATGATGACAATGTTGAAAAAGTTCTTTTGAACTTGTTGCATATTTATTAAAAATGAAAAACCTGTAAAATATGTACATACGTTTTCACAGTCTTTGCTCAATACTTAGTTGCTGAACATTTTGCAGCAATTACAGCCTCAAGTTGTTTTGAATATGACGCCACAAGCTTGGCTCACCTTTCTTTGGACAGTTTCGCTCATTCCTCTTTGCAGTACCAGCAAAGCTCCATCAGGTTGGATGGAAGTGTTGGTGCGCGGTCATTTTCAGATCTATCCATAGATGTTCAGATGGATTCAGGTCTGGGCTCTGGCTGGGTCACTCAAGGACATTGACAGAGTTGTTCTGAAGCCACTCCTTGGATATCTTTGGTGTGCTTTGGATCATTGTTCTGCTGAAAGATGAACCGTCGCCCCAGTCTGAGCTCAAGAGTTCTCTGGAGCAGATTTTCATCCAGGATGTCTCTGTACATTGATGCAGTCAGCTTTCTCTCTATCCTGACGAGTCTTCCAGTTCCTGCTGCTGAAAAACATCCCCACAGCATGATGCTGCCACCACCATGCCTCACTGTAGGGATGGTATAGGCCTGGTGATGAGCGGTACTGGGTTTTCTTCAAGCATAATGCCTGCCATTCACTCCAAAAAGTTATATTGTGGTCAGACACCGAATTTTGTTTCTCGTGGTCTGAGAGTCATTCAGGTGTATTTTGACAAACTCCAGACGAGCTTCCATGTGAATTTTAGTAAGAAGAGTTTCTGTCTGGCCGCTCTACCATGCAGGCCTGATTGGTGTAGTGCTGCAGGGATGGTTGTTCTTCTGGAAGGTTCTCCTCTTTCCACAGAGGAACGCTGGAGCTCTGACAGAGCGACCATTAGGTCATTGGTCACCACCCTGACCTTCTCCTTTATTTCGCATTTTTGGAAGAAAATTGAATCCATTTTGAAATAAGGCTGTGACATATTAAAATGTGCAGGAAGTGAGGCGCTGGGAATATTTTCCATAAGCACTATGTAAATACTATATTATGTATAAATGTGTGTTTTGGGCTTCTACATTCATAACCCTAATGCTCACACGTTGCTACGCACATTTTAAGTCAGTTTTTGGACTCTATGTTTTCGAGCGTTCAGTGGCCGTGTGTTCAAAAATTTAACCAGTTGAAATTTGACCAATCAGGGACTCGGATTTGGGAGTGACGTTTGAGTTCATGTGCTAGTATCGGATTGTGACAGTCCAGACAACACCATAAGCTGAAAGCACTGAGCACGGGTTCTTAAACACATATGTCATGGCTGGTGTGAACGTAGCATAACACTTTTTATGTGAGCAGTAAAAAGTAATGCCCAATTTTCTCAAGTAGCTAGCTGCTAGCCTGCAAAAATAAATAAATAAATATATATACTACAATCTAATCTTAAGTGTTAAAACACTACGCATGTATTACTCTGTTGTAAATAATATATGTAAATATAAACAGAATAGTTCATTTAATTGAAAATGTTAAGGTAAATACATTTTCATTTATATGATAAAATAAAAATCCTAATTACCTTTTCGATTAGCTATATTGCTACTCATTGGGTTTCTGAGGTACTGACAGTTATTCACATTATGACAAAGATTTGATCACATCCAGCCCTGTAGATGTTCTATTTATTCACACTAGCATTCTAAATTTCTCTAAATTTCACAGTTCAGCTTGAAACGGATTCTGTCGATTGAGGTCAGTGGAAATCAATGCTACGGTACAAAGAGAATGACACACTGAGTTATCACATCAACTGGATCTTTTTGCGATGACGCAACCACAGCTCACCGTCATGTTTTGATGTCCTTCAAGCGTCAAGACCAGCTCGACCCTTCAAAGTCTCTACTTGTCAAGTGGGATTTTCTTTGTGCGGCCCAGAGGAAGAGGAGGAGACCTCAGAGTTCTCAGTACATCACAGGGAAGCCTGTGCACCTCTTAGCATGAAAACATCAACATGCACAAAAAGCCAAGAATGAATCAGTGGGGCTATATCAAATAGAGGTGGGAGTGTCATCATCTGGGTTGGGGAGTGCAGGAAGAGATCAAGTGATGGTCACAGTCCCGCTGTCAGACGCAGCTAAACGTGTCCTCTTTTGGTCCGCAGCACCAAACTGACTGAGGTTATTCGAGGCCACAGCGTTCCCCTCCTCCGCTGCTCTGTCTCCACATCTTTCTGTGTCCACAGTCAGACATAGAGCTGGGTTTGTACTTGTCTCTAGGTGCCAGGCCAGAGGTTGTGTGTTTTTGAGTGTGCACATTTTCAGTGTGTGTGTGTGTGTGTGTGTGTGTGTGTGTGTGTGTGTGTGTGTGTGTGTGTGTGTGTGTGTGTGTGTGTGTGTGTGTGTGTGTGTGTGTGTGTGTGTGTGTGTGTGCGTGTGCCAGCTGTAGCTGTCACTGCTGTCTCAACGGCTGCTTTATTTTGGCTCCAGTTGCTATAGCTACCCAGTGAGACTTTGTCTGTGTCTGAAGCGGTGATTCAATCAGTGATAGCTGCAGCAAAAGGTGCGCATTTGTAGCTGAACATGTGATGCTGCATGAAATGGAAGAAAAGATGTTTTTGTCTGACAAAATTGTGCCAATTCATGCTTTGAGGTTGCAACAGCAACTTTAGCTTCCAAACTTTCACAATTCAAGGTATCAACATACATTGTTGCAACGTGCTGCTGGTTTTGAGCAACGCCTTTAGCAACCCAAGCAGGGGATCTCCCACATTTAATCCACATGTTTGTCCAGTGAATAAAACTCTGCTTATCCCAGAACACGTCAATAGTGGAAAGGCCAACAGCTCCACTTGAACGGTGTTCCGGTCAAGTTGCCAAACGTTCCTGAGGGGTGAAACAAGGGCAGCTTTGGACAACTCAAAACAATGCTGCCTCTCAGTCAGTTAGACCCTGCACAACCCAAAACATTGCTTGGTTTGATTGCTAGATGGTTCTTGGGCAAAGTTTTCTTGTCATCACTTTTCCAGCACAGACACTTGCAGCTCCACAGGCTCTGAGTCAGTGTTTCGCACAAGGACGCTTCAACAAAAGCCGCAGCTATTTTTAAAACGCAACATTTGCTCCCAGACACTTGGAAAGAAATGTGATAGTACATTCAAAATGAAAGAATCTGGGCCTTTCATCCGGAGCGCTTTCAACTTAAGGACAATTTGTAGTCATGGAAATGCGTAAAGGCGCTAACTGTTGGAGAAGATGTTCACGTCGTTTTTGCTGTTCTCGTGCTCCCATGAGGGATCTGCAGTGAGTGACGACTGCAAACTGAATTTGCACATATGTACTGTTTGTAGCAACTTGTCACAATTATGCAGCAATTTAAGGGGCAAAACTAAACAGCATTTTTACTGAAAAATGCGTCGCACAATTTAGATATAGTAAATCTAATCATATGTTATATTTCAAACTTTTTAGTGTCAAGTTGTTCACCATCAAACCTTTTAAATTATTTTTCATTGTAAACCTTTCACCTTTTTATGGTAAAGTTTGTTATCTACTGCCACCTAGCATTAGTTACTTTAGATTTTTGGATTTTTTTTCGAGGGTTTCAGTTTAGAAGCTCCGCCCCCACATCCAAATATGGTCACGGCTTGTTTCAAAAGTACTAAAGATGGCAATGTCACTAAGTTTCCTGGCATTTTTACAAGCCACAGATATACACCACAGTTTGCACCAAACCAACATCTATGTCTTCAATCAAAACTTTTTTATTCCTTTAACACTGGAGAGCTCACCAGTCACACACGCTTTTTGAACTACCACATCTCTTAGACTGTCACTCATAATTTCAACGAATTCTAACGCCAAAAAAAAAGGATGTACGCCAATGTACAAGAATGAATGTTAGTAGAATGTTGCTAACACATTACTAAAGTAAAGTGTTGCAAATTAGCACTGAGCTGCTTTTCTCTACGTCAGCTAAATGTACGTTGATTGCCTGAACACGATCAAGTCTATCTCAGAATTGAGTTTTAAATTCTTCCTCTAAACTTTTAAAATTCTTCAAAACTTATGTTTCTGTAAGGCAAACTTGAGGTCAAACTTTGACCAGTCATGGACCCTGATTTGGTAATTATGTATGGATGGCGTCCCAACTATGGATAATGGAGGAAAAATGTATAAATGCGGTTTGTCCCAGACTGGCGTCATACAATATATCTTTCATGTATAGGAATAGAGCTGTGAAAACAAAGAAAAAGCCTTCGACTTTTTGCACCAAGACTTGTCAAAGTGTAGGTGCATGCAGACATGTATTAGTAAACAGTAGAAAAAGAAATAGGTTCATTGGTCACTCTAAATTGTGTGTTTAGGTGTGAATGCCAGTGTGTATGGGTGTGTGATTGTGACCCTGCGACAGACTGGTGACCTGACCAGGGGTGAAAGGGGTTAGGCTCCAGCAACCCCGTGACTCCTAAAGGGAAAAAACAGGTTTAGAAAATAAACAAATGAATGACATGAAATAGAATAGGAAGAAGAAACCCCTACATGCTTGTCCAGAGTAGACACCACAGCAGGAAATTATTTTGATAACTTTATTGAAAGCTGACAGATCCTTTGACCCAAACCTGCTTTTTAATCATTCAACTTTGTTTTTGTTTGCAGTTGAGGATCAAAGCTCTTTGTATCAATGCCATGTTGGCTGGTGACTTATTTTAGTTTGTTTATTTTGGTATATATTAGTCTTTGTCCTCAGTAGGTCAGTCAGTTAGTTAGTTAGTTCTATGCTTGCCAACCTCTTTTGTATTTTTTTTTTTTGTGTGTTTTAGTCTTTTTTGGGGATTTTGGCTCTCTAGGACCAGGGGCTACTTCCTGTTTGGAACACGAAGGGGGAGGAGATGATCCAGTTCTTGCTATACGCTGTCTGTGGTCTACCGCCATGGGAGGGTGCGGAGGATTGTTTACCTTTTGATGTTGTCTCACTTGAAATGGTTCAATAAAAAGTTGGTCACAAAAAAAAAAAAAGTTTTTAAAAAACTTTTCATGTAAGAATTAGCAACTGAAAGTACAATAAAAGGAAAAGACGTGAAAAAAGATAACATAAAGGTTTCATGAATGAAGCTTCAAGGTCAGGAGATGTTCTCTTCACTGTTTCCTTGGATGTTCAGACATGAGTGATGCTGAGAGTAAAAAAAGAAGCAGTGATCTAAACCTTTAGACGTTTACAGTGATTAGGATCGGACAGGCGCCTCTTCAAGGTGACTAAAAGACCCCGCCATATTATAGTGTGTGTGTGTGTGCTTTTATTTTTGTACCATCCGTGTGTTTTTTTTTCTTTTTTGCGTAACCCTGGAAATGTTTGGATGTGAAAATAGCAGGAAGTGTTCTTTCTGCATCAGGATTGTGTGTTTCTGTCACTCGTCTGTGTGAGCTGGTTTGTGTGAATCCTTTCTGGTTTGTTTGAGTTGGGGGCAAACCGAGAAGAGGAGCAAAAACATGTTGTCAGACGCAGCACAAGGTGAACGATCGCCACAAGGGGAACAGGATTAGAACAAGCCGGTTGATGTGTGTTTGTTTGTGTGTTTTTGTGTGCGTGTGTGCGTGCTGAACTCTCAGTTAACCTCAGTGAACCTGTGACATCTCGCTTCAAGAAAAACAATGGCAATTGCTCTAGAAACTTCGGTGAAAAGTACACGCTAAACCGCAGGGGTGCAGTTTTATGACATGGAGATTTAACACACACTCGAAAGCCTTAAAAAACACACAATTCTTGCACATTTGCTCCCTTTTGAGCTCAAAATCTTTGTTTTTGGATCAAACGTAGAAATATTTAAAGGACAAAAAAACAGTCCTTGGACGTTAGCTAGCGACTGCTTATGTGTTGCTACAGGCAAAAAAAAACAGAAACAAACTAAAATAACTTAAGACAAATGTTTTCATTTAAAATGCATACTTTTGTTTCTAAAAGCTTCTTTTTTTTTGTCAAAAAATTGCAAAAATTGGGATGTTGTTTTACAATGGTCACACATCTCAAAGTGCCACAGCGCAGTGACCCAAATGCAAGTTTGACAAGTGGCCACAGTCACATTTTTACATGATGGCTTCGAATGTTTTAAGAAAACGTTAAAATTTATGGCGACTGGACAGTTTTTCTCTAAAAGTTGACATCGGTAAGTTGCTGTGCGAGGACTGTCCGGCAGCATATAAAAAATAGGCCATTATGCACGCCGTCTACATCGTGACCACGCCAACAATTTATAAAAAAAGTATCGGGCATGAAATCTTAAATATTCTGCCGATGCCTCTTCATCGCGCAGTGGCAGTTGTGTTTGTGACTGTAGCGTTTGTTATTAAGCTCAGTTTGTATCACTCCAGCTGGCTCCTGACTACAGTACCCACAATGCTCCAACAATTCATCAATCACTGAAACTTTGTGGTTTACCAAAGTGGTACTAAAACATTTGGACAAATTTTTTTATTTAAGTGCCATGTACCACACAAAATCAGTCCCAGGTCAGCCGAACCCAAACTGAAATCATGCATGAGACGAACTGTCACTTTTAGAGAAAAATGAAGGATTCTAAGAGCTCTTTATGTTCCAATAAATACGGTAGATATAACCTATTTCCTCGTCTTTTTCCTTTTATTACTGTTGGAATTATGACGTTTTTCTTGACGGTTATGAGCGTATCTGATCAGGAAAGACATCAATCACTATGGAAGAATTGCTCAAACCGATTGGAACCGAAGAATCTGACATCCTTCTGCTACTGTTTCACAGTATCTGCAAAAACAAGCATATTTCCCATGATTCAGTGATCGCTGCTGCATGAAGTGAATCAAAATGACTAACACTCATTTTGAAATTCCTCTTTCATTGCTTAGCGCTTAGTCAAGGCTGAAAGTGATTCATTTGTTTATCTGATGCAGGTTCTATTAAGGCTCGCTGACTTGCTTTTTAATAATCAAAGAGGTTTCATGTGAGAAGCTGAAAGGCATCCATCCTTCTTCAGGAAGAGGAAGCAGATGTGTAAAAATGACTTAAACCAAACTGCTTGACTTCCCAGCATTCCCTTTGTCCTCCGAGGTTTTGGTAAGCTTGTGGTTTTCTTCAACACCAAACGAAATGCCTTTTACAAATGGCAACAACTCATTCTGCACAGCGGGGTACATGGTTTTTTTGCAAATGTTGCGTTCTGAAAATAACCCATGATAGGGATTACACTATAAAACTCCTCACAACAAACTTTATACAGACAGACGTGAACATTTTCACACTTTTTTCTTTTGTTTAAGCTCTCAAAGTTCCAACCTTCATAGAGAAATACAGTACGTTCAGTACGTTTACAGCCTTAAAACATCTAAAATTATTATTTAGAAAAATAGAGCCAATTTCACCCATCGTGGGTTATTTTTAGAACGTATCTCCCACGATAAACACTGTGTAGACAGGATAGACGATTGAAGATTTATGTAGATTTACTAAACTAAGCACAGTCTGCACACAAGACACAGCAAAGAGGAGATTGATTGACAAGATTTGCAGCCAATCAGGATGCAGAACACAATGGGCTTTAAAAGTTCAACTCAGAACTAACTTTTTGTTGAACTCCTGCCGTTCTCCAGAAACCATAAAACAACAGTTTTTTTTAGTCTAAAAACGTCCTAATCATTATTAAAAAACCCACTGGGTATGCTTTTACAATAGATGAAAAGATGATGGGAGTGGGTCTTTAAGTTGGTTTTCATGGTTTTTTATGTTTTCAGAACCAATATCTTCTCACACAGGGCCCTCAAATGTACAGCTTGTCTCTTAAAAAAGACAGAACTTCACACCAAGCAGGGTTGTTTGTGTAGACTGTAGTGAACTGTACTGTATTTTGTTAAAATGTTTTCATTTCCGACGCACAAAGTCAGTGGCCGAATCCGAGTTGCTTCCCTGCCCCTCTGGCTCCTCCGTATTGCTCCCATTGTAGGGGCGTTTGAAGCTGATCATCCCTCTACCGGTGGGGTGATCTGTGTGGCGCTGTGCTGCGGAGGAGAAACGCATTTCTTCACGTGGGTGTGCTCTGTTTTTGTATGACTTTTTAAAGTTTTAAAACCAATGTTGTTCCATATTTTGCGAGTGCTAAATGACCAGCGACTATTGATGATGTCATCAAATGGTAGTAACGCCCAAATTCAAAAATTTTTTCTCCATATCTCTCCGGTTGGAGAGGTAGGGAAGCAATTTGGATTGAGTCTTACTCTACTGAGAGGTAATGATGATGATGCTTCTGCCTCTTCAAGCTTCTACAGTGTGAACTCCCAAAATGGACTTGTTTACAACGTCAAACAGGGCTTTTCCTCTGAATTTCCCCCGACGTGTTCGCCAACGCTCGAGCGTAAACACACCCAATGAGACGACCCTTCCTGTACGGATCCGGCACACGACCAAAATAAACTCAGCCTCTGAAAACAGGATGGCAGGACGACACCAGCGCTCCGACACCCTCTCCATTCTCCACGGCTGAGAGTGGTACAGAGGAAACCAACAGGAAGTCTGAGCCGATTGTTTTTTTTCTGTTGTTTTTTTCTAGTTCAACTCAGTTCACCGCAGCAGCCTCTGTCTTCATAACAAAGGGGCTGTGTGTTGCTGGACAACAACTCTGTTGATTTGTGCACATTGGGACGCTCCTGCTGCCGTGGGGGGGGCAAACGATTGGGTTGTTTGGGCAGAGCAGCTGGGAATGGTGACCTTGAAACAAAAAAGATGACTGCAAAAAGTTGAATGCACTGATATGTGTGTCTGTGTGTGTGAGGGAAAGAGCCCGATGAGATTGGCGTGTCAGAGTCCATCAGAGCCTAAATAAACATTGACGGTAACAGATCTTCATTCTGGCCTGCAGTCAGCTCACTGTTTGTTTTTCTTGTTTGTTTGACTGGAAATGAGAGTAAAGGAGGGTAAAGACTGCCGGATAAATGTAACGAAGGTCATCGTTTAAGGTATGGGGTTAAGCCGAGAGAGAAGACTCGTTTGTTGGCAAGAAAAAAAAAGAGGATAAAAGGAGGAGTGAGTCTGTGATAAGAGGAAGAGAGGGCAGAGGAGGTGAGGGTCACCCTAACATCAACAGGTGTCCCAGGAAGGCAAAAAAAAGGGCAGGAGCTCCCGACTTTCAGCTGCAGGTCGGTCACGCAGATGCAAACAAGACCATCCATCACCTCGTCCCACGCGCACGCCAGCGCACACACAGGCGAGGTGAAGGCCGGTACATGAAGGAAAACCTGGGAGTGAAAATATGCAAACAGCAACTCTGATGCCACCTTTGGACCCAGAAAAAAAACACAAATCCACCCTAACAACATATATGATCAGACTGTCTATTGAACAAAGTGTGACACTTTATTCTTTTTTGCTGATTTCTTACAATAACCACATATTTAATTGAACTTTATCAAACTAGAATGTCAATAACATTTCCATTAACTCTTGTTTACGTGTTTTTTGTACACATATTTAATTTACACTTGATTTTCTTGCAAGAAATACAAGGAATCTGAAAAACTTTTCAGTACCAGGTATTTATCTCTTAGGCACAAGGGTTGAAGTTTTGGCTAAAAATGTCCTGGATCCATTTTTGATCTGTGAATCAGATCAAAACGGACCGTTCAGAATGAGTCAATATCAACAAGGAGTTACATCAGCAACCACAAAATACATAAGGTAGTGCGATTGAACTCTTACCGGAAGATTGCAGGTTCGGCTCTTGCTGTGATCCCCACATTGCTCCTGGTGGTATTAGGTCATGCCAGTGTTATGCATCAGTGTGTGCATGGGTCAATGGGACGGTGACTGTAAGTGCATTGCACTTCAAGGAAGGTAGTAAAGCTTTATATGCCATTTACAGTGTACTATAAAGTCTTGTGTATCTTTACCATTGTAAAGTTTGCATGTCTTTAGCGTGCCAAAACAGGTGTCAAAATATCGCATTTAATTCATGATTAATTTTTAAGCGCAATCATTTTTTATTAATCATGTTTATCTCTTTCACAAGAAGCCTCAGGGATGTCCGTATGAAGGAGGGATCCTCTCCCAGGACGGACAGACGAGGTGGTAGAACTGTTAAAGAAGAATTAGCTTATCTAACTCTACAACTACACGCTTAAATAACAACTACATGTTTAAATAACAACTAGATGTATGAATTCGGTGCAGCAGATGGGCTTCATCCAGATAAAACTGGGGGACAGCTGGGGGTGTGAGACGAGCCAGAGGAGAGGTCCAGGCCAAGAAGGAGCACAGACGATCCACCGGGAATCTCTCCCGAATTGAAGTGGGAAAGAGAGACAACATATGAATCACTCTCACCAAACAGAGTCATGATGAACTAAATAAAAAACAATACTTTTTAAATGATAAAAAATAGAGGAAAAAAATAATAGCGGACTGAACTCCAGTGCACCAAAGTTTCCCCAGCTTCTAACATCTAGCAGCCTGCTAGCAACTAATTGGTATTGAAATTTAATTCAAACATGGGAATGGTAAGCTGCATGTAATTTGACACAAATATTGGATAGTAATAAAATAAAAGTAATAGATAATCTTCAGTTTTAGCATGTCAATATTAATATAAATATATTATTAATTTAATCTAAGCCTGCGCAAGCCTACAAAGCTGGGGGAATAGGCCGCCATGGCCCGGTTTATCGAACCCTCTGCTTAGCTTAGTGGAGAAGTATGTATAATATTTTCAGGACTTTACAAAAATTAAAGTGTTACACTTTTTGACTACTCTAAAATCTTGGATATCTTTACTTGTAAATGTTTGATATCCTTACGTTTTATAAAGTGTTGCGTACCTTTACTACTGTAAAATATTTCATATTAGCACAAAGCTGTTTTTCTCAATTTTCAGAATCTGTTGAAATTGTGCTAATTGGGCAGATTATCAAAGAGTTATGGTAATTTAAAGAGTGCATTATTCTTTTACTTTCAGGGACACATCAACACATGGGCAGTCAAGGTGGCAATTTGACCTACAACCTTCTGATTAGAGGTCGACCACTCTCCACAGCCAGGGAGTCAATGGTCAAATCCCTGACTGATTGTCTTTTATTTTGACAGTTTGTGTCAAAAAAGCCAAAAAGGTTTTTAAAACAAGCGAGCACAAATGTTGCATAGTTAATGATGAATAAGTTGTCCCAATCTGCTCCTGCAACAGTTTTGTAATGTGTACGCAAAGGCAAAATGTCCTTAATGTGTGTCTGCAACAAGTTGCCTGTAGGGTTGACATCTTCCTGTGTCAGAAAGGCATTTTAAAACTAGAATGTTCGAAAAATTTCACAAGGAATGTTTGTTCAACCCAATTTGGCCCCTGTACATCAGCTTTGAAAGACAATAAACAAATAAAATAAACATAAACAATGCCCCCCCCCCCCCCCTTTTTTTTTTTTTTTAATTTTAGCACAGACCATTTCTATAAACAAATGCTGCCTCAGTGGCCTTTGATTTTGAAGTTCAGAGGACATGCAAAACTTGTGTTGACTCATGTTTACAGACATGTGAGGAGGGCTAATTATGCCCCCCCTCCCCCCAACCCCAGTGTTTGAATGCAGGTGCTGTTAAACCATCGTGTTCTGTTGACATGTGAACCGGATCAACAAGCCTCATTTATCAGGAGTGCTAACACTCCGCCTGACTGTCGGCAAACGTGAGGGTTCCATTGAAGAGTCTACAGATGATGTTATAATGTGACAGAGTCACAGACCAAAAAGGAAAGGAGACAGTCTCTCCATGGGAGTCTCTTTTGATAGTTTGTAACAGTAACCATCAAAACTCAAATGTTTAGAACATGAACAGACTGAAGGATCATGGGAAAAACCATCATCTTCTTTGGAATGGTACTGACTATTGCTAAATGGTGGTCCTTCATTCTGTTGATGGAAAACGTATTTAGATTTGACGAGTTGAACACATTCTGTACAGGAGACGCACCACGGAGGAGATCGGTTGACATTATTAAATTTAGGTATATTTCAGAACATTTTCATAAGCAGGTTGGAAGTTTGCTTTTTGCTTTTAAGTTTGCATTTTCCACCTTTTATAAGATTTTGTTTGACACTAATAATGTCATATTCTGTCTTTCAAAATAAACTTAAAGCACAGTTTTCCAGGCTGTCTCACAAAGTATTTTATAGTTTTTTCTTTTGTTTGTTTCACATTTGTATGATTAGTTTTATACTCTTATGTCATCTTGCAGTAAATGTTTTCGTACTATTGCTTTTAACTATCACAACTTTACCTGTATGGTGACCTTGTGGGTTTGAAAATAAAGTGTAATGTTTATAACTGAAATGGCCGGGAATTAAAATGTGCAATCTTCCGATCAAAGGTCGACCACCCTACTGCTGCCCCACAGCCACCCCCTTATTACAGTATTCCCCTGCAGGTACCGCTCTTAAATCTACAAAAAAAAAAAAAAAACACATGGTGCCATAACTTTATACTGTTGATTTTTTTATTTCTTTTATCAAGAACAGCAGAAAGGATTTACATTATCCTGCCACAAGATTTGGACCTAACTGAATAAAAACAGAAGGATACTGAAAAGCAGAGCTAGATAGACTGTTTTTGTAGTAACACAAACCTACTACATGACAGACATTCAGCAGTACCCCTTAATTCAAAAACAATAGAATCAGAAAGTTTTATCTTAAGCAACAAATAGAAATGCACAGAAAATGCAAACAAAAACAAAAATCAACCTAACTTGGATTTACAGCTATATATGCTGGAAAAATCAAAGACATAAGTCTAAATAAATGTTACAAACATATATTTATACACATAGATATACGTACGTCATTGAACACATCACTTCAGATTAAAAGAAAATGAAGCAAGAGTGAAATATTTGCTCACTTTAAAGGCACCTTCATGCTTCATAGTGATGCATTGATCCAAAGTGATTTGTGTCATCACATTCCCAGCAGCCATCAATATACTGAAGCCAGTCCCGTACACTTATCCCCGAGAACAAAGTCGTCCATCAGCAAGCAGAGCAGGTGGAGGGTAAGGCGAAATACTCCAAATAACCCTTATCTGTCATACGGGTCAAAATGGACCCATTTTCAAGTTAAGGTGTGAGTACCATTAAGTATTTTGTACTGGAACAGGGTTTTATCTAATTCTCAGACACAGCTATATAAACACAACCAGATTAATTTTCACCCTCCCCCAAAAAAGAACATGACATTTGTGTCACGGGTCAAATATGACCCAGCAGAGAATACTGGCTGTTGTAGGTATCATTTAATTGTTGTGGATTGGTATGTGAATCAAATATCGCTCAAAGTATTTTTAAGGCTAAATTAAATGATGGGTCAAATTTGACCCGCTAACACTAAAGATGAGGGCAGCTTTCTAACTCATTACAAAGATCAAGTGATTTCTACTATAAGACTGATAGCAGTAGAGCGTGTTAAGGTTCATGAAATGTAGAAGAAAATGGGGATTAAAATTTGCCAAAGCAAAAACGTAACTCACAGTTGCAAGTTTTTGACCAGGAGAGTAGGACATGTTGTTTGTGCAGGTATAAAAGACAAGATAAGGTTCCAGGTGCAGCTTCAATGACAAATGTAATAAGAATAAAATAAAATAAAAATAAAATTGCTTTAAGTTGAGGTCATGCAGCATTGTCTAATTGTACTAGAAAAAAAACCCACCCCCTCGTAAATGAAAGAGTTTTACTTTTCACAACATGGAAACAAATCAGGACAGCATTCCTAAAGAGTTTCCAAATTTGTCAAAATATTTATGAATTTTCATTGATAGTTGAAAGGTTTTCAACACACAAAAAAGCACACTTAAACAGCCAAAACTAACATAAATGCGACTATGCTAACTCCCAACCTTGTTTTTAAACACACAAAAAACACACATATCACAAAAACTAACGTTAGTGCAACTACTCTGACTTCTAACCTTGTTAGTATCACATATAAAGACAGACTGATGCCGCTAAAATTACCCTACTGCGACTACGCTAACTCTTAACCTTGTTCGTAAAACACAAAAAAGCACACGTATATCACTAAAACTAACAATACTACGACTATGCTAACTCCCAACCTTGTTAGTAACACACGGATTCTGCTAAGAATAATGTAACTGCAACTACATTAACTCCCAATCTTGTTAGTTACACATAAACAAAGCCACAGTTTGACACCAGTAAACATTAGCTGTGTTAAATTATTTACAATAACACCCAACCGTGTTTGCAACTCATAAAAAACAGATACCGACATTTTGACAGAGCACTGCTGACCTTTTAAAATCACTTCAACATCAGTAAACGCAGACATTTTTCTTTTTTCTTTTGAGAAAAAAAAATTGAAGTGTGCCTTATAGTGTTGAAAATTTGGTAAAGGAAACTGTATTTACTGTACATTTTCTTTTGCAATTTCAAGTTTTGTGGTCACTTGGAGGTATATATCCTGTGGGGTGACTGGGATCAATAGTGCATTAGGCCCCATAACCAAAGTTTACCCTGGAGACGACCGGACAGAGATGGATGCAGAGCTGATAGTGCTTTTCTATAGACTCGTCCTCCATCCTTGAAGAGATCCAGAGGAGCGACAGAAGGAAGGAAGCTGTCAGGGAGAAAGACAGGTGGGGAAAGAAAAAGTGAAAGATTTATTGATCAAGAAAGACTAAGGAGTAAAACAACAACAAAAAGAAAGAAAAAAAAACAATGGATTGGACACATACGAAGAAAATGGGTAAGGGAAATAGACAAATGGGGGGATAAAAGCAAATGGTTCAATCACTGCGGACCTGAAAGGAAGGGTTACAGGGAGGTGGGATCACTAAAGACTGCAGAGCGAAACAGAAGAGGAATGAAATGTCTGATGAAGCAGGGCAGCACAATGTCTCATCTGAGCTCCTAATGGAAAATTCATTCTTCACAGCTCAAAGAAAGGATTTAATAGACGCGTGAAACATCTGTCCGTGCCGCACACCTGCCATTCACACACATGCCGCTCACTCCAAGACTGAACTTAATAGAGCAGCAGTGATGGAAATTAGAGCGCTGGACCAATCTACACAAGGCTGAGCAGAGGCCAGCTGTTTGGCTGGCAAATTATATAGGTTAAGATGCTTAGGCCCATTTTCCCCACTAAGCCATCTTCAGTAAAGACAGTTAATACTTTCCCTTCGCTTGCAACAAACTTCTGATTAAAGTTAAGGCCTTGGATTATCACAGCAGATAGCAGTATTTAAGTATGTACCTTTTTTACAATTCACATCTTATATATGGACATTTTGGGAAAGGTAATTGAATAAAATGAAAGTAGAACTGTGAAAAATGTGTTGATGCTTTTGTTGCAAAATCCTTGTATTTATTTGCTCGTTTTGTTTGTGATTTATAGTTTCTGTTATGAAATCTCAACAGATGAGGGTTCATGTTGTTTTTCTAAGCTGATCAGTTTACGGCTTTGGCATTGCTCTCCTCTTTTTTATACCGTGAGGAGAATTGGGGAAAAAATTGGGAAAAAAAAACATTATTTGAGGATGCAACAATTTTCTGTACATTAACAATTTACACAGTTGAAAATGATATAATTTAAATCTTTAATTTTTTTCTTATTAAGTGGATATGGAATTACAACCAATGAAGTCCAAGTGGACCCTGTTTTCCACCTCCATTGTCAATGCAGCTGTTTAAACCTATGGAGGGAAGGTATTTGGTAGCTGGATGGGGTTCTAATCTCCCAAACCTATTGATAGTTACCATGAGAAAAAAAGGGAAACTGCCCTCTGAAATCTGGCTGTTTTTGAAGCAGCTTTCAGGTACCGGAAGTCCAAGTAGCATGTAGCAAGGGCAGTTGAAGAGGAAAAAATTGGTCTTGGAGAAGGACAATCAGCCCTCTAAGGGATTCTAACAAACCACTGGATACCTAAGGAGAGGGAATTGGTTCCCTGCCAACCCTGACTACAACACAGATAGTGAGCTTTTGACCTCGACTGAGATTAAAGAAGAGAAGTGGAGGGAATACTTTGAGGATCGCCATCGTCATTGAGGAGGTGGGGGCTGAGGACAGAGGAGTGAGCCAGTTCATCACCCAAGATGAAAGCACAGAGGTGGACTGAAAAGTGGCAAGGTACCAGGGGTGGATGAGGTCTGTACCTCAAGTCTATGACCTTTGTAGGGCTGTTTTGGACCACACGCCAGTGTAACATCGCATGGTGGCCAGGAACACTCACTCTGGAGTGGTGGTCCAAGTTTCCAACACATTCTCACACTGCAGGGCACCAACCCGTAACCACCAGAATCAATGTTGGGTTTTGTGTTTTGCCTAAGGACACTTCCACACATGGACAGGTAACCTTCCAACAAAGGGTAGACCGCTGCAGCACAGCCACCAACTACAGCAGAATCACACTACTTGAATTCAAATTCATTCATTGTGTGACTTTTGGTGCATCAAATGTGAAACTCTCTCCATTGTGTTGCTTCAGCAAAGCAGTTGTCACTGTTCATTTTAGTCATGTCGTGTAGTTCATGCAGTAAAACATTTTTTGGTAATGAGGCGTAAAGAAGCACAACATATACAAATTTAAAGACGGTGGCTTAGTCTGTAGATGAGTAATAACTTCGGTGAAATAAATGGATAATATTGGCGTCATCTTCAGTGATGTGGCGTTCCATATCAAGGCTATAAAGTGTCATTCTTATGTATAAAAGGCTTTTATTCTTATTCTTAGTATGCCAAGTAGAGATGATGCGGGTACTAACGCTTGCTTCATTTTAGGGAGAAGCTGAAAATTATGATGTCCCAAGCTTTGCTGCCCGGCTGTACCACATGACTGATTCAGGAAGTGGCTCGGATTTTGACGAGTCTTGATAGCTATAGGAATTCCTCAGGTTTGGAGATTGGAGATGGAGTTTGGAGATTTAGGCAAACTGTTGTTTTTTTTTATTACAATAACCAATGAATGTGTCCCCTAAGCAATAATCACTGAATGTTTGTTAATGTAAGCACAATAGCCCAACCACCTTCGCCATACTGTAAATGCTTTATACTTTATACAGTATAATATACTGTAAATTTGAATTTATAGTAAATTTATACAGGATACTATACATAAACATTATACATGCATTCTTTTATTTTGTTTTACAGGCTTTTTGCCACATTCTTCAAATTCATACCAACTGATATTTTTACCTACATTAGTAGTCAGCAAATGAAATGAAGTTATGTACTGTAGTGAACCAACTGAATGAAAGGCGTCACCGCTCCATGAAGCCTCATCTACCCATCAGTAATCATCTTAAGGTATAGGCATGAAAAACCTCAAATTGGTATGAACAATTAGAAAACCAGACATACAAACAACTTGTTTGTATCTTAGAGCAAATGAATCTTCAAGAATTTTTGTGATGGAATGAACCAACTGAATGAAAGGCTTCACTGCTCCATGAAGCTTTATTTACCCGTCCCTGATCATCTTACTTACATGAAAGGCCTCAAACTGTTAACAAGCAATAAAAAATAAATCAGACATTGAAACAACAACTGATTTGTACATCTTCAGCCAACATTCTTTTTGGTATATTCACATCTCTGATTTCTATCTGGAAGACTCAGCAGACTTCCAGCACCATCTGTGTCTGGCTCTCTAATGAGCACATGCATGGGACCATGTGGCTCGGTCTATACGTTTCAAAGCGTGTCAGTCCAATTTTCACACATTGACTTGGGTGCTGATCTGGCCAACATGAGAGTTTTTGTCCATTTTTTCTCTGTTTTCTTATCTCACGTGCTTCTTTTCCTCCGGCGAACAACTACTGGATGCCCATCCCCCCCTTTTTTGTATAAATCCCTGATAACAAAATATAAATACTTTGTTCTGACAGCTATTACAAAAATTTGTGCCTACAAGATGAAGAACAGATATCATCATCACCTCCCTGCAAGGGAAGCATCATCAGCATTATACCTAACAGTTTCACAAGACCCAAGATGCAGACCTTGCATCATTATTTTATACGGCTGCTAATATCCTCTGATACAGAAGGATTTGAAAAAACAAGCACCACTTGTGATTACACAGATTGCACATTTTTGAACAGTCCAGCTTTATTGGTCTGATACTAAATTATACTATGGGCAGATATTAGCCTACGAGGGCCGTTAAGCACATATCCAGGCCATTGCTAAGACAATGAGTGTCTTTGCGTTGCAATTTTTTAATTGCATTTTATGGGAATGTAAATACAGTAATATATCCCCTCTGAAACCCTAAAGAGAGATCAATGGTGGGAGTAACTTATTACAAAACAAAAGCATTACAGTTATACATGGCTTTTTGCTGAAATTATCTAGTATGAGACGTCACCATCGACTAAATATAAGAACTGGATTGAGTGATGTCACCCACTGAAAATGAATTACCTTTGGGTCTAACGAAATTAAGTCAATCCAGTCATTTTTTTACGTAATGGATGCTGCCATGTTTGAGCCAGACGACATCAGTGAGCTGTGATTTGTCCGAGTCGGTCAGAGTCAACATCTCTATGGCAAGAACTCTCACCAATCAGGTTTGAGCTAGTTGGAAGTCCAGGCATTACAGAATAAACATCATGAAAATGAAACATTGAACCAAACCAACTTGGACAGATCGCTCTTTACTGACAACTGGCCCCAACATGGCTGCATCTGCATCCCGAAAAAATGGATTGACTAAATAGATGAACTGACTTCATTTGATCAGAGCAAGAAGTTGTGTGACAACACACTCACTCTGTCCTATTCTTTTATACAGTCAGTGGACATCACTGTTGCGTTTTTTGGCAGTAGTTCATTCACTGCATGTTTAGCAGCTCTTGTGCTAGAATTTATCACCTTTAAATGCATTGTTTGTAACAGTAAGGCTGTAATGCAATAGCAGATTCAAAAAGCTATTATTCTCACTAATTACCACTTCGCTAAACAATTAAAACTGTGACAACGTAGTTGTGACTACATGTCACCAGTCTGGTGAAGCTCACCATTTGGATCACTTTTTGACTGAATGACATGCAAGAAAAAAAAACACACTACAGGTTTGAATTGTTTGATTTCTTGTGTTTCTCACCTCTTCTTCCTGGTGCCCAGACTATAAAATGGTGGCCAAAGCCTTCACTTTCTGTTTGAGGGTTTGGGCAGAAGGAAGGACGAGGGGAAAGGGTTAGGATTTGTTTCATTACATTTGTTTTTTGTAAGTATTTCAGCTGTTTATTTGTGTGTACATATATCTTAGTTTCCTTTTGTTTACATGAGTTCAAATGTATGATTTCCAAGAAATCTGTATCTTTTTTAATCTGTTTTTTAGTGTTCCTGGGCGTGGCCAATCAGACACCTTTGAGGACCATGAACAGAAATGAAAACAGCTGTGGATGATCACCATGACCCTGAAGTGACTGAGAGGAGACAAAACATGACCAAAAATACCAAACTAAACCACAAAATCTTCACAGCAGCAGTATGAGAATAACATGAAATATTATTAAGAATTTCAGTATTCTGGGGATAAACATTGTGGGAAATCTGTGTTTAAAATGTTACCATCTGTATTAAATTTGATCCATATGTCTGCAGCACAATGTCAAAATATAGAACCTCCAGTTTTTAAATTGCTTTGGATGTCTCCTAAATCTGTGATAAAGTGAACAAACTCGTGTTGACAATAATTTCTCTACATAAAACATGAAAATTGTATCATTTTCACCTATACAGGTCCTATAGCTGAGTATTTATCAATTAGTACTTTATTTTAAAATTTTACTGAATGTCCATGTTGTTTAAATGACAAAAAATATATTTTTTTGCTTCCCTTTTCTGACTTTGAGCCCCTGCCCCTTTGAAATTCTGTGCACTTCCTTGTATAGGGCAGTGAATTTAAAGGCCTTATTACTTGATTGGAAATTTCAGTGTAAAGTCTGTAAGTTTCTACAGAAAAAACATTACAAAAGACAGGAGAATTTTACATTATTAGTAGGATAGCAGCAGAGACGTTTCACACACAAGAACGCCTTTAGATGATTGAAGACACAGGGGCATAACAAAGGGATGTTCTTTTGGTTGCTCATACAGAACCTATTAAGACCTTCTGCAACATAAGAGTATCCCTGACATCCATGTTTAAGGAGAGAAGTCTCAGGTTTCAATGGGTTAAATGGTGGTGAAAAAAGTCATTTCCTGGTTTTTGGACTTAACGAGTTAATGATTTCTGCTTCCTGCCTGTTTCGACACATTACTTTCGTAGTAAGTCAGTAGTACCATACTACACAACCTTCAAAACCAATGTTTTTCTGCTCTAATGAAAGCGGTAAATGAAGGCCAAAAGATATTTCACCTCAATATTAACATGTTAGCACTAACTAAAGTTTTGATGATAAAAATGTGTGTAAGTTTCCCTTGTTTTTAGTTCATGGGACGGGACATCGACACAGTCGACTGGTTGACATTTTTAGCTTAGTCCTTTGCTCTTTGTGATTTATCAGCTGAATAAATGAACATACTCAGTCGCTCGGTCAGGGTTGGAGATCTGGCTAATTACTGCTTTCCTGTTGTTTCCTTAATGAATTCTGTTTATTAGCATCTACAAAGAAGCTTCATGCTGTCACAAAGCGCTGTGTAAAGCCATTTAATGATGCAGTTGCAACAATTAGTTCAACGTTGGTCATACTCCTCACTAGAGGCTCCGCTTCCTATCATCAAATTGGTGTAATTAATTGTGTTACTTTTTTTTTTTAACTCTTTTTGCTTTTATTTGTTTGTGCACTGAAACAATAAAACCTCTCTTCTGTGGGGCAAATCTCCCCCTCACACTATTTCCTGTGTTTTGCTGCTTCCAAATCGATTTTCTTCCTTTTGAAATGCTTTTCCCTGCTGAGTCTTATTACAGTAGGACATTATGTTGAGTCATAATCATTTTTCTGGCATCTGTACTCTCATAGTTGTGGCCCATTTCCCCTTTCACTAAGATGGCTTCTTAAAACTGTAAATAATGGAAGTACTTTTCTGATCGGGAGTTTAAAAATGTTTATCTTAAAGGGTGGTTTTTCAGAGAACTATTAAATGTTTAATTTTAAATACACAAATACACACATCTAAGATCTTGTGTAAACTCTTCGGCAAGTTCTCTTAAAAGTTATTGTCAAATTGCAGATGTCACTGTAGGGAGGCTAAGTGTTGCTAAGCTAACGTAGAAATTAGATAAAATAATGTTTTTCTGAGGAATAAAAGGTTGTTTTGAAGTATTTAGGTTTATACATTTCTTCCCTGCAGCCATTGGGACTCTGATTTGACTCTTAAAATATAACAGTTAAATACCTAAGGAAACAATAAGCCAAATCTTCAAAGTTACATGTGAATTCTAGCAGAGCTTTTTTCAGGTGACGTCATTAAAAATGGCGAAATGTCCGCTTCTGTGAAAAGTAACTTCCAGTTTACAGCTTTAGGCCAGCAAAGCGGAGGAGTGTAGAGTGGTTTAACACAGTTTCACGTAACTAATAAAAGATAACTTAAACAAATGTAACAACAATGTGTACAATATTTGTTTTATAAAAGTCCTGGCAAACTGTATTTGTTTTTCTGTCTTGGATGACCCTCGCATGCTTGTAGCCAAACGTTTACCAAAAAAAAAAAAAGAAGGTTTTACAGTCATTTGTCTTAGCTATCTTGTCTACATTTTACATATTGAGATGCGTATCTCTTTGTATTAAAATTGGAAAGAGGCAAAACCTATTTGCTTTTACTCATTTTAACTTTGTGTTAACATTTTTTGACAACCACAACTCTTCAACCGTTGACACAGCTCACGTTGACACATTCCAGTGGAATTTGCAGCCTTGCACTGATATGCAACTCATTACAGTAAGTGTTAACAAAATCAACAAAAATCAGCCGATTTACGTTTGTAAAGTGTTGGAAAATGGTGTGTGAGAATCAACTGATTGACGTTGATTGCATAAATGGTTGCATAAATGGTATGTCAAATAGTGTATGTCATTTCGGTGTTAAAGAGTTAAGTGCTTGGTCCGAGTCGGTCTGAGCCAACCACCACGTCTCCATGGCAACCACTCTTTCCCATCAACAGTGAGCTCATTGGACGTACACACTGCTGCCACTTGAATCCGGGCTACACGAAATCAGGCATAACTTTTATCGAGGCATCCGATTGGTCAGTCTCTAACTTGATTAACCTGCACAACAGAAAAAATATAGTGAAAAAAAATAATCAAGAACATGTAAAAAAAAAAAAGGTAGCAGTCTCGTCAGCTGTTGTCACCAGGTTTATGCTAATTACCACAGCAGCTGCTTCATGGTCGTTGTTTACTCCCCAGTCAACTGAGAATTTTATTTGTCTTTAATCAAATTCTTATGTAGCTTCTTTTTATGCTATAGTCAAGACTGAAGACTAGTGTTTTACTTTTTTTTTCCTTTTGTGCGGGGAGGTATTTTTGTATGTCATTTTGACATTATTATTAATCTGATAAAGCTTTGATCTGGTCTTAAACGCTCATCTTCAATTACAATTTCAGGCAAAATATCAAACAAATCAATTGTGTTTTGATTATTTATCCATCAAAATACAATTGATTTGATAAGTAATAATTAAAGCATTATAATATATATATATTTGCCTTTCCCTAACATATTTTGTTTTGCCATTGAAATTTGAAAAAATAATGTTTTTACAGTGCTATTAGTACAATTTGAAGAAACCACTTTAACTTTCCTGTGTCCTAATTTTCATGTTTTTCATCTCGGTTGAACCTTTAAGCAGCTCGTTCTACCACTCATGCACAAAGTTTGCCGAGCATAATGTGATGCTGCTTTTAAATCTTGGTGCCTAACTAACTCCCCGGCCTCTGAACAAGAAAGGAGACAAAACAGCAAATCCCACCTCCCGTCTGCGAGGTGAAAAGACAGATTAAAAAGCACAAAGGGAGAGTAGAAGCTGGGGGTTTTCATTCAAATGGGGGTTTTTAAACAGAAATGAGGTTAATGTTGTGTTAAATGCCTTCCCAGAGTGGAAGTGTGACCCACTGGCAACGGCCCAACCTGTCTACTACTCAGTCTCTGTGGACATTGTTGCAAATATTTCAGAACTTCTGCTGCCGTCTCATTTACAGAAGCAATGGTGAACAGATCATTGTGGGTCTCCTGCTTGGCTCCATTTGTCAAAGATCTGTGGAGCCATGCACATGTGACATCATGAGCCAGCGCTGCAGATTGCATCAGAGTTGCCTCTTTCTTTCACGCGCGCCAGGAGTTTCCATCGTTCACGATAATAGAGTGTTTGTTTGCATCAGCATTTACTCGTCTTGCCTCAACACGCTGCACAGACGGGGCGACGCAAACGCGGCGGAATGAGCGGCGCAAGGCGCATGTGGAAAGAGCAATAATGTCTCAATTCTCTGAAATGGGGGGGGGGGGGGGGGGGGGGGGGGGGGGGGGGGGGGGGGGGGGGGCTGAACCAATGATGCAATGGAGTTTCTTCCAAACGGCACATGTGACCGGCATGATGCAAATCTAATCAAATGTGTCTGGAGTGTTTCTGTCAGCACCTGGACACACACTCTTTGAAGACAGAACACAGTAGTGCAAAATCCCAGGACTGGCAACAACTGCTCCTTTCTCCTTTGTGCTCCAGACATCAGGTCTTTGACGACCATTAAGCGCAACCACTTACCTGAATCGAAAGAATATTGGATGCAAATGAGCTGCTAAGTGTGAAACCTGTCAGAAATAAGCAGCATGACGCAGGAAGGGTTGCACTTAACCTAAATCTGCTTACTTAAAATGAATGAGGGATTTATAGAAGACAGGTAAAGCTGTCATGTGCATAAACAACAACCTTTTAACACGATTCAATTCCTGAGACAAACACTTCACCTTCATTTACATTAACTGAACCTCTCTTTACCATCATAATGATCATTTGGCCCCTTTTTCTGATCCATTTAAAAGTTTTTGATGAATGTCAAATCATAACACTGATTACAGAGACACCAAATTTCACGCTGGCGATGCTGCCGGTGACACTCTTTGAAGAACCATAACTGCTAGACTGTTCGCTCAATCAACATAAATCAACTGACTCTGACCCTGGGAACCCATTGAAACATATGTTTTAATCCTGCATAGAAACATGAACAAATTTGCAAATGTTTATGGTGATTGCAGACTGTGATTGTATCACAAATTTGACACAAACGTGACAAAAGTTAGTCAAATTCAACAGTATATGATCATATCATATGAATTTCCCCAAAAAATTTATATAAATATATATAGTAGTGTTTTATTTTACCGTTTAGTATTTTTTCAGACCAATCAACAGTTCAATCAGCTTAGCAAAGGGGAACAACATCTCCTTTTGCTGCAGTGTACATAGGTAGATGTTGGGGTCTTTAGGTTCTTTATTGTTGTTTCTTGTTTATATTCTATGCATTGGGTACTTTTGGGCAAGGAAGAGGCAAGTAACACCCACAGCTTGATAAGAACCTATAAAGTCTTAGTCACATGCACCCGTGGGAAGGGTTACCTTGTACTTCAAGTTGTGCAGTTGTGGTTAAACAGCAAATTTGTTTGGGACAGACAAAGACCTTAGTTTTTTCTAAAAACGAATACATGAAAAATGTGAGCAGTATTTATGAAACAAAACAGCTTCTTTATTTAATGCAAGTTAAAAGAGAAGCTTTGTAGCACTTATTGTGCATATTATCATTAAGTAATAGTAGTGTTCACAGCTCTCAGGACCAGACTGCATTCAGTGACAATCAGAAAGGAATTAGCCTCGCATTAACGCACCACCACTCTCTGCCCTCACTGACTGCACAGGTTGCTTCTTCCTGTACACAACAGAGACGTCCCAGATGGAAACCACTCACAAGGCCTCCTCTGAGATGTACAGCAAATGATGACACTGCATTGAAAACAATCCAGCTACTCATAAAAGATGTGGGAAAAACATGACTTTTGTACTTCTGGTGGTGCTATGGAGAAAACACGTGAAACACGTACAGTTAGCATTGCTAGCATTTGTAGATATCCAAGATAACGTCAAATAAAAAAATAACATTGACATGTTTGTTACTTTATGTTTTTCTTTAGACAAATGTAATTATTCATTGCTGTTTTACATATGAAATCAAGCCTGGAACTGGAGAAATGTATAGTTTACATTCAAAGCAGGCATTTTTGGAGTAGGTAAATCGGCTAACTACCAGCTAGCTAGATAGTTTGTTGTTCCCCCACAAATTGTCACTTGTATATAAATTAAATTCTAACTCCATTGTCTACTCAAATACTACTGTTGTGTTTTTCTAACCATAAGATGCACTGGATTACAGGGCAAATCGAACAAATCAGTGAATAATGTGAAATGACTACACTGCCCAGAATGCCAAAAACAGCTAAGAAGCAGGAGATTGGTCAGAGGTGTTAATGGGATGTTTTGCTTGTCAACTGTCCTGTTTTTGAGATTTGTCTCTTATATTGGCAATGGTCAGCCTTTGCAGAGAGAGCAGCACGTCAAATAAGTCAAACTTTATTGACATTAAAGGCTTACTGGTCCATCTGCCGTGCGTCTTTGTTGCGTTGCATTGACACCATAAAATAGAACGTTTATTAATCAGTTAGAAAGTTTGCGTTGCCAACATCATGTCTGCGTCTGAAATCCGTCTCAGCTCAACGCAATCGTTGTGCAGGAGTTTTATTTCAAGCCAGTTGACGCATCAGGGCCGGGGAGGGGGATTGACCGGAGATGCAATGCAGACAATGTAAACTAACCGACAGTCAAGAGGCAGACTCCCCACTCGACGCTAAGGAGATGCACTGCATATGGACCAGTTGAAATTTGGAGTTACTCACAACATTGTTCAGATGTAACCTATCAAATCTAAGGCAATATTGTCCCTGTTCATTATGTTGAAGTACAGTATGTATCACTCAGGATCTTGACTACGATACCCATAATGCTCCAATGCAAAAACAAATCCTCTGCGGACAGCAAGTTGTCAAACTGAGTCATATAGAGAGGGAAATGCCACTGTAAGCGTCCCACTTCAATGGGCAAATCCAGGTCAAGTCCTTACATTTTTTTTTATGCGACCTCACGACCTCTGTGTATCACGACCTAAGTCAATGCTTTCATGCAGTGATGAGGCTGGAAACTTTACAGTAGCTCCTCCCAGTCAAAGCAGGAGCATCAAAATTAACTTTTGAATTTGACCTGTGACAAAACGCCAGCATTGGTGGCGAATTTCACGCTCAAATTGTGTTTGGTGTGGATATAGCATTAGACCTGACTATGCTTTTTTATTGTCCAAATGATCAGCTAATCCACATCCCACAATCACATAAACACTTTAATATTAAACTGTTGCACTGCAACGAGAACATTTCTCTCAAGTGTATCGTTCTTCTTGACACTGCAAGACTAACACTGTACCTGCAATGTGGCATCTTAAAATTTAGCTCATGACCACTGCGTCATGGCATTGACCACAAAGGACTGCTTGTGTACTCCCTGCTCGGACTAAACTGAGAGTCGAAAACCATAGATGATGAAAACACTAAATGTTCCTAAAAAGAGTTGAAAGAAACACGATGGGTCTTTATTTTGTTACGATCGAAGCATTTTCATCTCTCAAAAAAGCGTTTTCCAGATCAGAGGGTAAAATAAAAAAACAAAACAAACGTAAGAGCGGGTCTGAGCAGGAGGTATTTAAACAGCTAAGAGCAGGGATTACACCAGTGCACACTTACTTATGCTAACAACAGAGACAAAGCTAATTATAGGGAATTACCATTGTGCTATATGATTGTGCGTCTGGCCGTATGTGAGAAGGAACATGAGAGGATGGAGCAGTGCTGCAGGGCTCATGCTACGTGCACACGATGTACTGGGAGCCTCTCTCTCGGAGAGCGTGCATCGGAGCACGCCTGCTCGAGGATGATGGTGTTACTACGTGTGTGTACATGCTGTTCCCACTGGCAGAAGGCTTTCCCCTGTGTGTGCACGCAGATGCAGCCTAAGCGCAGTGACAGTAAATGAGACGCGCAATCCTCTTTAACCATTGCCATTTTAAAAATCAAAACTCTGGTCTAAACACCAAGCAGCGATAAAAAGACTACTTTCTATGTGCATGTATGGCTACCACGTGGAATGTAGTGATTTTGTGTTTAACAACATCCATAGATGGCTAGCAGGAGGAAGGAGCTGGTGTGTCACTGACACCCACCACATACTCGAAAAAGCATAAGCATTTGCATACACCTAGTGCACGGCTAGAAAGGAGACATAGTGAACAACCCCCTGATGATGACATCACAACAGGGGACACCATCAATATGATCAATCAATCAATCACAGGAATGGGGAAAAACTGTCTCACGGGGCTCAAAAACAATATTTCATAATCCACTAATGAAATCTAATTATATGTGTCGAGGATATCCAACAGAAGTTTGGAAATTGTTATGGGATTGACACAGGACCTGCAACTTGGTGGCCATTTAGTGGCAAAGTGGGAAATCTGTCAATTTTCACATTTTCATATAAGAAATAGATAAGCCTTTTAGAAAATGTGAGTCCAAAAAGGTTGCAAAATGTCTAATGGAAAATTGGGCAATAAATAGGATGTGCATGTACCATTTATAAAAAAATCAATCAATCTGCAACGTCAAACAACACAAAAAGGTGTTTTCTCTCCACAATAACACAACATTTTTGCATGAAATCTACTGATAACAATATCATAACCCATTACCTTGAAGAAAAATGTTTCTGTTTTCCAGCAAACAAAATCAAATTATTAGGTTATCTTTGACATTAACTTTAAAACGTACTTTCTAAAAAAAAAAAAAGAAAATTCTAGTGACAAAGAAAAACTTATTTCACGTTCCCTCTTGAAAGCTTCATAAATTGTTGTTCCAGAAAATAAAATTCTAAATACAACAAAGTAAAATGATCACATTATCTCTTAATGACTCATAATCTTAAAGAAAAAAATAGTTTTCTCGCAAAAATGAAATAAAATTATCAAATTTTTTCTTAATATCAACCTAATAAATCGGAAACTTTTCTGGTGACAAAGGGAAAAAAAAATATTGCACATTCTGTCTTGATAATGACTTTATAAACTGTGCTTCTGGGGAAAAAAATTGTTTTCTCGCGACAACGCGAGATTGTGTCTTCATGAAAACTTTGCGAGACACAATGAAGTAAAATGTATCATTTCAGGATCACAATTTTTCGTTTTCTCAAAAAACTTACCATTTTCGTTTTTAAGCAACAACTACATAAAACACAAGTTATCTTCTGATAACAAGTTAACTTCTGATAACAACTTATATTTGAGATAATAGCATCTGCTGTCATAGGTAACTCATTAAGTCTCTAGCCGAAAAAGCCAAAAAAAATAATTTTTCATCAGAGATTCCTGACTGTTGCAAACCTCTTAGGATGATTGTTGAATTTTAAAATTTATTCTGATCGACAATATTAGCACAATTTCACCTGAGTTTGACCACGACTAAAGTAATCAACAATGTTAAAGTATAATGTATGTTTCTGTCAAAATAAAGAGCAGCGCTTGAGTTCAGAACCTCAGATGACACACAAAAGCTTTCTTTTTGTTTTTTCTTCTTTTCAAAAACAACAGCGTGCCTTATAATTTAAAGCACCTTATAGCCTATATCAGGGATAGGCAACTCAAGGTCCTCGGTGTCAGAATGATTTCCAGACATCCAAGCCCTACTCATGACTGATTACCTGCTTCAGGTGTGTCCAGCCAATTAGAACATGACAGATCATGGTATGTTGGAAAACATGCAGGAATGCGGCCCTCGGTTGTGTTGTTAACGTTAGCGGAAGTGACGCGACACACACCACCACATCACATAACTGTTGTATAATGTGTTAGCGGAAGTGAGGTATGTTTCTCGCATGCAGGGTGAGCAGTGAAACAGATAGAGTTCCACATACAGAAAAAGTAGTGACAGTGCTTACTGATGTCGAAGCGATTCTGAGAACTACACGGCACTATGTCAAAAAGTTTGGTTGGGTGTTATTGTGAATATGGAGATGAGGCTAACTCATCAGACTTTTTACATGTTACTAATACAGTTGGCAGTTAGCATAGTCAAAGTAACATTTAGGGGTTAGTAGTCTGTTTTGATGCAAAATAGGTTGGGTGTTTTTGTAAATACACTAACGCAGCTAACTTGTAGTTGTGTCAAACTGTATTTTTACGTATTGAGACAAAGCATAGTCACAGTAACGTTTATCACAGTGGTGCCAGAATGGCTATTTTATGTGTTGCAAAGAAAGTTGGGAGTTACTGGTATTGTGAATAGTAGCATGTTACAAACAAGTTCTAGAGTTTGTGCTAATCTAGATAATGAAATCTGACTGACAAACTTATCTGTGATCTTTTTGTCTTGCCTAATGCCCCTTATATGTCGGGTTAATGCTGCACCATATCATCTGTATCGTGTGGGAAATACGGTACTTTATCCGTGAGCTGCATGTCTACATCAGCTGAGACACCAGCTACAAGACAGCGATAATCTGTTGTTTAAAATGAACTGTTTTGTTATTCTACTAATATTCATAAAGGAAGGGTTTTCTGTTATCACCAGAACACGATTTTTGTTTTTCCTTGATAATGTGTTATTATTACGTTATTATCTTCAGAAAATGAGTTGAAACAAATTATCAGCAGACATAAGCGTTCTCATTTTCTGCAACTAGTTGGTTTTTCTTCTTAATTTTTTTTCTGCTAAGTTCTCGCTTTCAGTTTGGCTGGAGTTTCAATCAAGCTTAAAAAGAATTTCAATGAGAAAAAAAACAGTTTTAAACATGGGGGCAGAACAATAATCTTAACCTGTTTTTTGACGACACCTTCGGTTGAAATGCATAAAGGTGTGGAGGAATGACAAATTGGCAAATAAAAAGAAAAGAAAAGGAACTCCAATGTGTCAGGAGCAGGAAGGAAGTGAGATGAATGAGTGGATGAGAAGGAGAAAGAGAGGCAGCGAGTCAGGGTTTGCATCCTTGCACCGCGTGGTAAGAACTGAGCCGGATCCCTGGCGACCAATCAGTTGAACAAGAGTGGGGGTGGTTAACCAGTTCACACCACGCTGACACAAACTCAATGCCCTCACCCTGACTGGACCACCCAGCGAACATACAAGTGCACTCGCGCACACACATACACAAATTTTGCTGCATATCGTATTCTTGGCCCATCATCTGGCCTTCCTCTCCCCTGTGACACATCGAGCTTTGACCGGATGCTCGGCTCCCGTTCTGGAGAAAGAGGAGCTTTTGTCTCCAGAACTAAGGGCCTCTTTCTCTACCCTGTGTGTATGTGTGTTTGTGTATGTGTGTTTGTGTGTCCTTGTAAGAGGGCAGACAAGTGCAGATAAAAGTAAAGAGTAATTGAGAAAAGAAAACATCAGAAGAAGAGAAAAACTGATTTTGCGGCAACACTCCAAAAGCAAAACAAAAACTCCTGCTTTCTCTGGTAGAGACGGGATGACATCATCACATGTTAGAGCAGTAGAAAGTTGCGTTTTGTGTCTCACAGAGCGGAGGAAAAGACAGGCTGCCGGCTGCGCGGGTATGCCAAAGCCGCTAGCGTGGCGCCCGGCCGTCTCGCCTCTCCCGGCCCTGAACAAGCAGCATCTTTCTTGCAGACGAGCCTTAAAGCAGAGAAGGAGTGGGGGTGGTGGGTGAGGGGGTTGTAGTTCTTCATAGGTGAGAGCGAGCGATGAAATTTAGAGGAGCTGCCTTTGTATGTATATTATATGACATATATCATAATAATATATTCACATTTTTGTGTGTTTATTTAGGTCAAAGCAATTTTGGGAGGAACACAGCACACTGTCAAAATGTCAGCCAGCTTTTTTTTTTAATTTAAAGTTCCAAACAAGTGTTTGCATTATTTTGAATACGCTAACACGGCTAACATTTAGCAATGTCGAACTATGTTTTCTTGTTGCGTGTTACTAACAAGGTTGGGAGTTTGTGTAGTCACAGTAATGTTTGTTTTAGTGGTATCAGCCTGGTTTTGTGTGTTGCAAAAAGGTTGGGAGTTGCAAGCTATTGTCAAAGCGCTAAAGCGGCTAACGTGTGGCTTGCCACAAACAACATCTACAGTTACTGTGAACGCAGTTGATAAGGTGTGACTAACTGACTTTTTTCTGACTCTTTTATCTTTGTTAATGCGCCTTATGTATGACATGAGTTCAAAAATAAACCATTCACTGACAAATAACTGAGCTCTAAGGGTTAAAGGTCAGCGTGCATACGGGTCACTAAAAGTTCAGGTGACTCAACTACAATGTAAAGTATTCGTAGATCTGCATGCTAGCACCATGTCTGGGTTTTTTCATGGCCAGTAGCAGCCCAGGACTGCAAGGACCACATTGTTTGACCATATGTATCTGATGAAAATGAACACACACACACACATAACCAGGTCAAAAACCAAAACAATGGATGACATCATAGCAGGAGAAACCGTCAAACCACAAATGGGGCCAGACTCTCTTATAAGGCTCAAATAAAAATGTCAAAACCAAAACACATGTCAGTGATATCTAACGGAAGCCTTGAAATTATCGTGAAATGGCCACATGACCTACAGCTTGGCAGCCAATTTGTGGCAAAGTGTGAAGCTTGGTGACGTTCACATTTTCCCACAATATGGACAAAAACCTTTTGTCCGAGTCATTCTTCACAAGATTTCCAACACTTGGCACTGGCTTAAGTCTATAACCACAACAACAATTTTGTTGAGTTATGACCTCAGAAACAAAAATAAAAATCATCCTCAGTACTAGCTACAAATTTGAACTCCTAAGGATGTTGCTCTATTGCCTCCAAACTCCAGCATTATAACCTTGGCAAAAACGTTGATTTAAAAATAGTAGATTAGAATGACAAACTCGCAAAAGTAGCGCTCCTTTCTTGGGGACACATTTTTAACCGGAATACTGTAAATATTTAATACATGATCCCTGGCTCAAGCTGATCAAAATGTTATGACGTACTATATGACTGTATTAGGAATCTGGGTGTGGTTAGGATTAAACTCTATTGCCAAGAAAATCCAAAAGTTTATTTTTGTCGGTTCTTCTAAAAGTTACATTAAGTGTTATCATCGTTAGGCAACACAAACTGGTCTTTAATTTTCCTTTATTCACAAGTGCAATGGAGACTTTCTTAAAGGGATTTATCGCCTTTAATGAAAATCCTTTAGAATCAAAAAGAACACAAAGAGGCTCAGACAGGCCTCCATTGATTGAAAAGCTTTGGAGTTTAATTTGATGTTGCTTAAATCTTTTTATCTTTTAACGCTTCACATCTTGACATTTGAAGTTCTGAATTGGCTCCAAACTTAGCAAAGAGAAAACTGTCTTCACTGTATACTATTTGATACTTGCAAAGCTTGAAAAACCTTGATTTTAGACGTTGAAGATATTTTACCAGGTTTTAAGTTGCTTTAACTCATCTTTATTTCACAGCTTTCCAAGCTTTTTTAAAAATCAGCACAGTTGAGATTTTTTTCTTATTGGGAGCTAGGATCTTGAAATTATTCCTAAAATGTGTCAAAATCATCTTTGCTCCATACTCTTGACAAAAGAAAGATGTGATTTGAGACCAAAAAAAAAAGAAACCCTCAAATTGCACTGGAATCTTTCGTTCAATTTTATTTTAAAGTCCAATAAATGCTGACAAGTTAGACTGGCCTTCATCGTCGGTATTTTGGAAACAACAATTTAGATTTACTTGCTAAGAATATGTGCTAGATTTATGAAATGTATTAAGATGGGTTACCTTGTAACTAAGATCATACTCTCATTTTGTTCTAAAATGAGTACCATTATTTCCGCACTACAAGGTGCACCCAAAACCTTATTTTTTGTCTTGCAGTGCACCTTATAATTATGACCATCTTGTATATATAATTCCAGGCTGTGTTTGATAATGTTGAAGAGGTGTTAAGAGGTCCACAGTGCTTTGTCTGTTCTTTTTACAAGTTGCAAAGTAGCTGTTATTGTGGTGTATGCTAACGTGGCTAACACGTAGTGGTGTTGGCCTGTGTTGTTTTTTTTTTTGTATGGTTTTTTTGTGTAACAAACAAGGTTGAGAGTTAGCCTATAGAGAAAATAGCATTTGTTTTAGTGATATCAGTCTGTTTTTTTTTACATTTTGCCAGCAAAAATGGCAGTTACAAGTATTCTAAACATGCTAAAGTAGCAAACACTTAGTGGTGTTGACCTCTTTTTTTTTTTACATGTTACTAACAAGGTTGGGAGTTACCGTTGTCACAGTAATGTTTGATTCAGCGGTATCAGTCTGTTTTTACACATATTGCCAACAAGGTTAGTTACAAGTGTTGTAAATATGCTAACGTGTAGTAATACTGGACTCTGTTTTTCTGCGTGTTGCAAACAAGGTTGGGAGTTACAGGTATTGTGAATGCGCTAACGTGACTAATGCTTTTAACTACTAACGTGAAGCGTTCGGTGGGGTTCTTATCATCTGGTGAAGAAAATACAGTAATTTCCACTCATAACAGAAGTTTTTTGTTACTGTATTCAAAATGAACTACATTTAAGTTAGTTTGTAGTAAATAAAAAAAAAAACATTTGCTTATAATTAGCAAAAAAAACATACTCATTACTGGCTTGTATTACATTCAACAGTTAACTTTTTAGCACATTTTTTTCCTTTTGAAGGACTGCATGGAACTCGTTTCTAGATTTTGACATCTCATTGTAAAATTTCTAGTTAAGCACAAATGATTCGCTGCACAGAAAGGATTTTCCTACTCTCAAATGATTTTCTTTTTTAACATCAGGGTTCTTTTCCTATTTTTCAATGTCCAAAATAAGGACTGACCTGCATTCATTGTCACAAGAGCACAGTGTCACCGATGTCTATGTTGTAATGTTTTGGCGAGTAAAGTCAAAAAAAAGATCTGATGTCTGGTTTTCCTGACTGCCCTTTAACCTCTTTCTCAATTTTGGGAGATTTTAGTTTAGGTTTTTTTTTTTTTTTTTTTTTGAGTAACACACTGCAATCTGTCATTTCCCGTCTGGAGAGTCTTCCTCCGATAACTAGGATGTCACCTTTGGCCTCCAAACCTTCGCTGGAAGTCCTCTCCACGAGGACCCCACCGGCAGTGCGGGCTATCAGCTCACGTGGCGTAAACTCTAACCCAGAATGAAAGTCAGCTGAAGGCAGATTCCTGAGCGACTGGGACGCGTGTAAGATTCTCTGGAGCACATGCAGCTGCTTCACGTGCTGCACTGATGTGGAGTAGGGTGTCAAATTTGACATTTTTGATGTGGATGCAGTTTAGTAGCCTGAATGGAAACAAACACAGGGGTTCGCATTTTTATTTCTGTGTCAAACCTTCCAAAAACTTTATCCTCCCCCTTTATGTCGCTCCGTCTGAATGTCAGTCGTTCTCTTTGCTAAAGAAGATAAAGGTCTTAGCCTTTGAGAGTTCAATCAGCTGCTATCTTGAAGCTGTCGCTTTGACATATCCAGGTCAGTTCACTCGGGCAGGAATGGACTGGGTGAGTTGTCAGGGTCGAACCGACAGGACACAATTCATTTCCATGCAACAAAGGAAAACAGGCTGTCAGGATGAGAAAGCAAAGGAATGACAACAACAGGGTCGATTAGATACCACTTCACCAGTGGTGGAGTTGAAGTCCAGCCTGATAGAAACTTATGTCATTGTTGTTTTGCTCCTTGTGTTTCCTTTTTTGAAAGTGTGCGCTATCTGCTGGGATGGAATTGTGCAGAGGTGATAAATACTCCAGTGGTTTGGAGAGATTTTTGGATTTTATGTTGTGAAAACAAAGAAACGTCTTGAGGTCGGAACACAGTGACGGCATAATCATTTAAGAAGGGCTTGGATTTGTTTGTGTTGCAACTTTAAGTCTCCGCAGGCAGAATTCTTTCCGAGGGGAACCCAGTTCAATTCATCCATTTTCTAGGTCGCATGGTTGCTGGAGCCTAACCTAGCTTCTTTTGGGTGAAGGCAAGGTTGCCACTCTGTTGTAGGGCCACACACACAAACACACATATGCACAACAAGGGACAATTTAGAGTCACTAATCAACATATGAAGCCTGTTTTTGGACTGTGGGAGGAACCTGGAGTGCCTGGACAAACCACACACACAAACTCCATAGAGAATGGTCCCTGCTGGGACTTGAACCAGAGCCTTCTTGCCGTGAGATGAAAGTGCTAACCGCTACACCACTGTGCAGCCTGGAACCAATCCTAATTGCTTCTATTCAGGAAATGTCAGAAGATTCAGAATTTTCTTTGACCCTTTAACACCGGAGATGCGGTCGGCAACACCTGAATAACTCGCACTCTTAGACCTACGGTAAAGGTGGGGTTATTGTCTTGTTCAAGGCTACTTCCACACATGGGCGTGCAGAGTAGGAACTGAACTTGTGATCTTTGGATCAGAGGTCGACCACTTTACTTCTTCACCATGTTAGTGGTTCCTATTGAACTCTTTTAACTTAATTGTGGGAAAACAAGAGTTCTACTCACTTGAGGTTCATACAAAGGAAGTCTCTGGAGATTTATGTTCCATCCCTCTGTTTTCAAACCTGCTTAATTGCTTTTGGTAACAGGCGGTTGCTGGAGCCTATCCCAGCCACGGTTGGGTGAAGGAGAGGTACTCCTTGGATGGTTCAGCTGTCCATCCCAGGGCAAATAAGGGACGATGTAGATTCACCAATTAACCCAAGAAGCATGTTTTTTGGTGGTGAGAGGAAACCAGAGAAAGCTCACACATGCATGAGGATAACATGCAAACTCTATCCAGAAAAGTCACAGTTGGGATGACACCAGTCATACCTAAATAACACATGCTCTCCGACACATCGCACATTTTTGACAATTTATGTGGTCAACGTGAACAAACTAATCCTGTCACAGAGAAAACTTTTCTCTGTGACAGAATTCGTTGTTTCATGTTGATTGTGTAAACTCTTCACTGCTGTAAAGTGTTGCATAAAAACACAAGGCTACTTTTTTCCGCTTCAGTATCTGGTGGCATTACATTAATTGCATAAACGGTTGAAGAGTCACGGTAGTTGAAAGAATGTAAACACTGGAACTACAGTTCTGATGTTAAAGGGTTAAGACCCAATGAAAAATTACTCCAGTCATTAGTATGTTATTGATACATTTTTATCAATAATTGTCTTGTTCAAGGCTACTTCCACACATGACCCGCGCCAATCATTTTTTTATCTACTTTCAAAACATTCCCATTAGCCTTTAAAGTATGATTATGCCGTTTTTAGCCAAAATAAAAAAAAAAACTGTTTTTTTTGTCAGCTGTAGTTCATTAGAAATTCGCTTCTGAGTTGAGGATGGGACCATTGACAAGGAACGACCCTGCCCCCCTTCCCCTTTCTGTTGCTGAGAGCTGTCTGTTCACATGGCTTCCCGCTAACTTATAGCTCCTCACACCCCCAACCCAAGATCAATGGTACAACAAAAAAGGTAAGCAATATTGGAGTTATTCAGCCGTACAGTTTTAAGCCAGATTTCAGCTCAGACAAGGAACACATAGAAGTTCATGGTTCATCTACAAGTGGATGTATCGGAATGGAGCGGAGCAGGAAGCTTGTGTTCCGCCCAGCATATTTTCTACTGAACAAATACAATCTTGCATTTTTTCGTCAGCTCCTAATTCACACTGATTTGAATAAAGAAATATTCGGAAATGAAATTTTAAGCTTAACTCTCTTCCTCAATGATCAAAAAATCCCACAAGAACATGTTAAAATGTTATTTCCATTGGAATGGGTCTTTAAAAGTATCTAAGAACCAATATCAATCGAATTGGCAGAATAAAAAATGAGAATTTCCAGAGTACAAAATGTTCTCAATCTGATAAATGTATTGTTTTCCTGCAGTTCCTGTCATGACATTTCAACTGTCCTCTAATTTCAGGCGTCAGAGTTTTCACTTGCTTTTTTTTAACCTCTTTCAGTGAATAAAACAAACAGGTATTTTGCATGTTTGTTCTCTGCAGTACAATCCCACTCACTGTTCAGTGCAATCACTGCTGCAGCGTACTCTCCAGAACATTGTGTACTATAGCGCATGAATGTATACATACGGGAGTACACATGAATGTGCTATTCACACATGCACACACAGCACACGCTCAGGGAAACTCTCCCACGCGTTAAACTGCATGACAAATAACAGAAAACAGTGTTCGACCTTTGGATTCCTGTAGCCTTGCATTCATCATGACTCAAGCATCAAGCAGTTTTTTGGGTAAAACCCATTTCTTTACTGTTCTGTCTTGATTGACAAAAGTCAATCAGAGAAACCATGCTCTCAGCAGAGCTTCTTTAAATTTGGTGCCATATTTTGTTGCAAGGACTGCGGAAATGGATCAAATAAGAGCACTTTTGGTGATTTAATGAATCGTTTTCAGCCTGCTGTTGTCAGAATCATCCCACTTCTTCAAAGGATGTCCTTTCTGGTGTGATGTGAATAATGTAAAAACAGGATGGACACTATCTGCAGCTGCATAAATCAATGGCTCTTGAAGTGTAATGAGTCTTCATGCTGCTGCATTTTTTAATGCAACATAGTAAAATCCTTCCTATAGGTTAGTTGCGGTCGCAACACTATTTGAGGCAGCGGTAATGCATGTGCAAGCAAGAAAAGTGCACCTCCTATTCACACCAGCTGCTCTGTGTGCATGCAAAAAGAAAAAAGCATGTTCTCCGACAATCTTGCAACAGTCTTCCCCCACGTAACCCTTGGGACGTGACTCAGGCCACTCGTACAGTAAAGAGCGGCGTCTTTCGTGGCCAGGAACACAGACATGTACGCACGCACAAAACACTCAGCCATCTGGGACTCATTTACCCCCCCAACACCGTTTATAACAGCTGTGGCTGAGGCTTTCATGTGCTGCACTGGGCAAAGCAGAGGAATGCTGGGTGAACAGCGCTACGTGCTCCAGCAGGAGGTAAATTACAGGGAGCCGCGTCGCATCGTAACCCTGGAGAAAACGCTGCGGCCGCTTTGGTGTCTGAGGCCAAGGTCTGCATCATAGGCTCTCGGTTTGACATTTCTGCCCCCGCCACTGCGGAACTTGACCAACAGATGTGCATTTAGAACATTGGTTCTGCCTTTAAGTGAGTTCACTGCATATTTATTTGATCATTTTTCAGATACTGATTCCCACACACTATTCTTTTTTTTACGTTTCAATGTGATTTAATTACTGTATTTTTCGGAGTACAAATCGTGTGTTTTTTTTTTTTTTTTGCTTAGTTTGGCCGTGGGTGCGACTTATTTGTAATTTTAAAAAATAGGCTAATATGTTTGTTATTTCCCTCTAATAACCCCTAGAGGGCACAGTAGGTGTATAAGTATTTGCTACAGACAGCAACTCAGTCGCATCTTTCTCCCAAAAGTGCGACTTATACTCAGGTGCGACATGTATGTCAATTTTTAAAAACATTAAATTAGAAAAATACATTTATTATTTCCCACTAGTAACCACTAGAGGGCCCTTTGTGTATAAGTATTCGCTACAGACTGCAACGCAATCACACTTTTCTCCCAAAAGTGCAGTCACAGCGAAAAACACACATGAAGTAAAAGGTATTTACTGGTTAAACTTTTGGCTAAAGATATCGATTTTAGGTCAGTGAATTGCTTGGAATTTGAGCAATCAGAGCGAACCGACATTGACTATGAATCGTATTGTAAACCAACAAATTAAGATATGAATCAAATCGTTGTTAAAACCACGTTACACCCGTAGTGACAGCTGGATTTTCATTTAAAATAAATTAACTCGTACAAATTAAACTGCAAGTAATTTATTTAGTTTGTCATTTGCTAATTTTAAGTGTGTTTTTAAAAGAACTTGAAGCCACAAAATCCTTCAAGCAAAGTTATCTCCCTATGAGGCTTTTAAACGTTTTTCTTTAAGAATTTAGTTTGTTTGTTGCCAAGAATATCAATGGGAAATGTTAAACACATGTAATTTACAGCTGAGAAAATTATCTGAATGAAATAGAAAGCGGCAACTTCAAGCAAGGTTTTTTTTTTCTACATGCATTTGTATGCTTTTGCACTTGCATGTGTTTGTGTCTGTCAGTAAAAAAAAGTCAAAGTATGCATCTGTATCAACCAAAACCCTGGTATTAGCACGTCTAAGTTAAGGGCTCATGTTCACCACTCTGAACATAAACACACTCGTACAAGCTTTCCTTTTTTTTTGGCTGGATAACTAAAATGTCACCAGTGGAAAAGTTTTCCAAGGAAAGGAGATTTTAACGGTAAAATCAGTTTGCTTTTTCTTTTTAAACTTGGAGTCTAAAAGTTTATCTGACAATTTTCTACAATGATCCTGGGTTCAGTAACTATCATATTGTAGTCAGAGCAAGCGGCACCTTGTGCTAAATTCATACTGGGCATTTGTTGCACAATAAAGAATGCACTATACACGACTTTATGAACGCGCATTCAGCATGTGGTGTTCACACCAGACAAGTAGGGAGGGGCTTCTTTTCTTTTTCTAAAGTCTAGCGGTGCAAATCTTGTGATTCTTGCTTCAGCCCTATTCTTTCACAGCTCTATGCTGATATATGAAAAACTTGGCGTCATATAATTCCGGCCAGACACAAATCGCAATTGTTAATTTCTCCTCCATGGTCTCTGATTGGTTAAAGTTCAGCTGTTTGGCGTTCAAGCAGAAGGCAGATATCTCTACAAACATTTTAATTGCAAGAGGATTTATTGAAGTTCCGGATAAAAATGAAGAAACTATATTATAATTGTGAAAACGTAGCTGGTGCTTTTTGTTGAGGAAAAACAATCACTCGCAGATCAGTGGGAACTAAAAAACAAGAACCATAACTCTTCTTTGTCATTCTCCATGTACTTTACATCTATCACACACTTCACTCTCTGCAGGCTTTATGGACATGTTTATGTGTTTGCACTTTTGTTATGACTTTTAAAGTTGGATCTATTTTTGGTAAGTACTACTAGAAACTACCTTTGGTCTTTTTAAAATACTGAAATACAACAAGAAAAAAATTTGCCAGTTACAATAGTTCCAATCCTGAGGCAAACTACAATTTCCTAGATAGCATAGTTTAAATAAAGTCAATATAATTGTTGGTCTGTTTCATGTTTGGTCTAGCTTAGTTTGTTTCCTAACAACCATAGCCTAGATTGTGTTTGATCCCCCCCCCCTACAAAAAAAAAATACCGCCACCTGGATTTTACCAGCATTTCAGACGCCATGCTCACTACTATTTTATTTTTAAACACCAAATGCGACGTTGCAGATTTCCTTCGAAGTATGAACACTTTACTAACTGTATTTTGATTGATGATAAAAAATGTCAATGGTTTATAAAAATAATTAAATAAAATAAATAAATTCTTGAAAACATGTTTTGAGGCAATACATTGTGATCTACAGTATTTTCACCAAACCTAGTGACCATCAATGCACACCAGTTTTTTGTAGAGTTCTGAGAAACTACATTTCGGAATTGAAGATTCAGACAGCCCTGCAAAATGTCGAACACACTACAAAGTGCATTAGGTAGGGTATTCGGACACTGCTTTAGCTTGGATTATTTCATGCTAATTTAAGTTTAGCCTGGTTAGTTTCTTGCTAAACTTAGCCTAGCTTGGTTTGTTTTTCAAAAACCTACGTCACGAGTTGGTTTCCTTTTTTTTTACTTTTATTTTTTAAACTTTGCTTACCTCAGTTTCTTATTTGCTAAACGTAGCCTAGCTTGTTTTTTTTTTTTTTTCTTAGAAAACCTAGCATAATTTTTTTTGTTTGTTTGTGTTTCCGCTCCTATGCATAGCCTAGCTTGTTTTTGTTGTTCTTTTTCTTTTTTTTTTTTTTTTTTTTTGGGGGGGGGGGGGGGGGGATTTCCCTGTAGCAAATTGTTGTTGAATATGATAATCACAACAGAAAAATTCCAAAAGCCGCCAAAACTTTATTTATATTTACCTTTTCAGTCATTTTCAATTATCTGGCTAAACTACTTGATTGTTCAAGCAACGTATATACAACGAGTTGTCTCGTAAATACTGTAGGTAGTGTAGATTTATTGCCAAAAAGCACATTTTTTCTAGCATGCATCTACCTATATCTGATGGATTTTGTATCTTTACATCTATTCCAGTGTAGACACCAAACAAGTTACAAGAGATCCCAGAGTACAAAAAGAAGACAGCATGCTGTCTATATTGCTGTAATACTAGATCTTGCCTTAGCAAAACACAGGAGGAAAATTTTACCCTACAAATTTACAAAAAGTCTATTTAATCATCTGCACCTCGTTGCGCTGCTAGCTTAACCTTTACCTAAACCACGGTTTTCCCCCTAAGCGAACTCCCCTCTGATACCAGATGACCACCAGCATGACCACACAACGCCTGAGGCTGTAATCTGCCTCATTGTCGTTCCTTGTGACGCACACCATTTTAAAAGCACCAACGAGGGACTTAATCCTGGTTTATTAGCCCACTTAACCTAAAAATAGCCCCCGACACATGCCTGCATTTGTGGCAATCTGGAAACTAGTGTATTAACATTAATCAGCTTAGGGGCCAATCTCTTTTTAAAATACCTTGGTGGATATTTAATGGATTATTTCAGCAAAAATAAATTTTTGTTCTTTATTTTGTTCTATTTCAGCAAAAACAGTAAAGCGGTGTAGAGATCGCTGTCAGCTTTAATATGGCAGTCCTCAAAAGCAGCTGTGAAGCGCGCAGAAGTGTCACTCACATCAAGTTTGATGTCTTCATATAACTGAACCAACAGGCTCAGAGCATTTATTAAAGCCTCCCCGTGTGTATTTGAACACAACAGTTCTCTTTCCTTTCCCATGCATTTCTTTTTCTTGGATCGGAGCTGCCAGGGTGGAAGCGTTAAGGCGGGAATAAAAGCCGCATCAATTGATCTGCTCGGGGAATTGGAGGTGTTTAGATCACGAGTCGTTCTTTTCCTTTTTTCTGCTGCCGAACATGTCAAGATTCTACACAAGCCAACAAAAAAAGAGGATTCCAATTATTCTAGTCACTTGAAATTAAAATAAAATAAAAGCCCAATGGCGGCGACAGATATCATTTGCCATGTTCTCGTTAAGCTGAAGTGTGTGTTTATCTAGAAATTTGTAGGGTTCAAACTGCACACTACAAAGCCTTTTAACTAGAGCAGTAGAGCAGGGCCCCTCTGTGTGTGCTATCCTACACAGCATTTGGCGACAGCCAGCAGTGGAGAGAAATTTGATAAAGTGCCAAGCCAACCTCATTTCCCCCACTCTGTGTGTGTGTGTGTGTTTGTGTGTGCTGCAGTCGCAGCAGGACAGAAGCAGTATTAGCCAGCTCGGCTCACTTCACAGCTCCCTGATCTCCACCCTGCACTTAATATACGTAACCGAATACTCACCTCCGTGCAGAAAAATACACCACTCCTGTGTGAAACAAGCGCGGACAGGTACATGCCATTCATGCACACCTGCTGGGAAGCTGCGCTAGTGGTGCCTTGATAAAAACATGATGTTTTTTGGTAGCATTGTCACGTTAATGTAATTCAGGTTTAGCCAAATTATTGCTGATGTTTAAAGTAGTTCCCTGCACATCCCGTTCTAGTGTCAGTCATGAAAAGTGCATGAATTTTAACCTCCATCTATGTCATGTGGTGCATCAGGGACAAGGTTCTGAACATTCCAGCCGTGCTAACACCACTGAATCCAATGTCAAAGTGTTTTTTCTGCCCGTCTCTGTCTGCGTGCTGGATGTGCGCATCTCTGGCATGAAGCCTGACTGTTCCCCTCACTACAAGGAACTCATTGACCTGAATCAGTGCAGAGCCGCGCCCCTCCTCAGGGCAGCTGCAGAAACTCTGGAGAGCCTCCGGTGGCCAAAAGAGAGAACTGCAGCTTCAGAGCTGCATGTGATGATGCATGTTTGGCCGCATGGTAGTACGGATTCTGAAAGTAGTACTCAGAGAGAATTACTGATAACTAGATGTGTTTTACTATTTTAATTAATCTAAAAAGCAAAATTTTCTAATTAATCTTGATCTAAATGATAAAGGTAATTGTATTTTTAAAAAGTGTCATAGATTTTAATAAAAAAGATGAATAAAACAGCTAATCATGCACATAAAAATCATTCACTACTTGTCTGCACTGGCATCGCTCTGGATTATTCCAGTTCTGCCTTGTCATTGGACCCACAGAGACATTTGTGTCTGAGCGTCACAGAAAAGAGTGGGTTAATCTGTGAACCGTTGGATGAACTCCACTGTTTAATGGATTAGCCTTTCACTGGTAGACTGACAATGAGGATGACTTCTCCTTGCCATGTTGCAGCTTTCATGAGCGTGCATGGGCGCATGTCGTTGTGTGCTTGAGTAAATCTGTAAGGATTCTGAGGTTAAGATTTGCACATGTGGATGTTGCCGTAAGAGTGCTAGAAGCTTATGATTTATGTAAAAGAGACGAGATCTGAGAATCTGTCACTTCAAAGAGTAAAGGATAAAACAAGCTAATCTTCCTTGAAATAAAAGTCTATTTTTGCCTTTGGGTTTGTTTTGCTTTTGTGAGATCATTTTCTTCTGGCTGTAACATTGTAAAATGAAGCACTCACCATTTCTGGATGCAAAGTGATTTTCGACATTAGTTTTGTAGGTTTGTTACATTCATTTTCATTCAGCAAACCTAGCTAGTTTTTAAGCTACACTCGCACTACCTTCGGCAACATTTAAGACATATATTCATCAATTGCACCTTGAAAGTTAAACCAGTTGAACTTTGACCAATCAGGGACTCAGATTTGGTGGTGACGTATGGATAGCATCCAGCATACCACCACCCCTTTGAAAGTTAATAATTGCGGTTTGTGTCCAGCCAAGTCTTTTATTTATCGGAACAGACCTGTAAACGAAAAAGCCTGTAGCAACATTCACAAAATTTCCTCCATGTCGACATTTGGCTCCAACCCTCTTCTAGCTGTCAGTACATGCGCTAGTATCAGGTAGCAACAGTCCAGTGTGAATGGCGTATGCTGAAAGCACGTTACAGAATGAGCGTTTAGTGCGTCACATGCCCAGTCTATATGCAGCACTAGTCGAGAGCAGAAAAATACTATTTATTTTAGCCAATTTGTTGCTGCAAAACAACATGAAGCCGAAATATTTGATGAGAATCAATAAAAACTAGATAAATCTAAAATAATATTTGTAAATCTATTGAGCATTTTCTTACAATAAAAATGTAACCCACAAAAAAAACAGTTATGAAACTAGGTAGCTGTGCTGTTAGCTACAGCTACCTAGTTTCATAACTGCTTTTTTGCTAAACAGAAATCAATTATAGCTAATTTACTTCTGGGTTTGTTCTAAATAACAAACACACTAATTTCATGTTGTGTAATTGTGGTTATTATTCAATTTGTAGGTAGAGTAATTAGAGCTACCCGGAGACTACAGCTATGCATAGAAATCCATAAAATCCCAAAAAGTGTGTTATCATTTTTATTTAAAAAATTACGCCAAAAAATGGGCACTAAAATAACACTGTTATACAATGTTGTTAAAGGATGTAAATTGTATTAGAAATAGAAAATTAAGCCTAAAATTGCATCTCTGAGTATTTGTTTATTTTAGTGTCGTTGTAAATCAGGATCAGACAAAGAAAAATGCAGTTTGAAAAAGCTTTTAGCTTTTAGTTAAAAGCTTTAGTTAAGCCACAAGCTCCCTCTCCGTTCCATGTAATGCGTCAAGTTGTATACGAGTAGATCCATGTACGTCTGTTTTCCTTGTCTAAGCTGGTAATCTGGCTCAAAACTGTACGTCTGGATAGCTGTGATATTGCTCAACATTGTTGTTGCACCAATAATGTTAGGCTGGGGGTGTGAGAGATTGTAAATAGATGGATGACGGGAGGTAGGGGCAGACTTACTCGACACCAACGGTCCCACCCACAACTCAGAGGTGAATTTCTGATGAACACCTGCCGCTCTGCTGAGACTATGTCCTAAAACGACACAGACTTTTAGATTTTTGCTAAAAACAGCACAATCATGATTAAAAGAACACCATTGATCGAACGACGATTGGAGTGGGACTTTAAGACCTTCAAATCCTGTTTTTTGTGAATTGATACCATCTGAGTGATTTATTTGTTCCATCAAATAAGTTTCCTGGTTCTTCTAACCTTTTCTCAGATTCACCTTATCAAAAATGTATAGATCCTCAACACACTGATGAGAAGGACGTGGAGTTGGTTGCTCATCCTGGTGTTATCTGTTTTGTAGAAGCCGAATGTTTCGGATTTGACAAAGCATTCAGTCAATTAAAAGAAACAACAGAAAAACCCATCCAGGTTGATTCCAAATGTTCCAAACGGGGATTCGTGTCATTTTTGTCTCTATGTTTGATTCTTTTTGCTTTTCTAACCATGCGCTAAGTTTTGAAATGCAGAACCTTCCCGCTGCAGAGCTGCGTTGTCAGCAGAGTAATTATATAAATTCTTTGCACAAACCATGTGATCTTGATTTTATTCCACCGTTACGTATCAAGGCTGTGTGCGTCTTCCTGTGGTACATTCGCAGTTAACAGCCGACAGGGCGTTTACGTCATGCGCCCACAGCTGGACAGAGTAGTCCCTGACTCTGAGAGATTCAGTGTTCATGTGGGAAGGTAGGGGTGGCGGGATGGGTTGAGGGTGTGTGTGAGTGAGTGGGGGGGAAGTTGTGCAACCTTGTTACCAACACAGCTCTCCCTGTATATGTAGCCTGAGCCTTCTCATTGGCTAACAGGGCACACTCCCTCCATGCTCAGCCCCTCCCACTGCCTTCCAATCAGGAGGACCTGGACGCCTCAGCTAGGTCTCTATGGCAACTACAACAGAGGAGCATCATGTACACATCCCTTTTTTTCCTCTTTCTGTTCTTTTTTGCTTCATAACTCCTGTAGAACGCTTTAAGACTGTAATAAACATGACATTCCTATAATAATCTTATAAGTTTTTGGTTTGCTCTAAGCATTATGCTCATTTTTTATATCCTGTAACAAATCACAGTGATTTAAAACGTTGAAATCCACATAACTCAGTATCAGTGTCAGTAATTTTCCTGATAGTCGGATGAGGTAATTGGATGACCGTTAAAAGCGTCAGACAGCTTGGAAGCTTCCGGTGTTCCTTTTTTACTGGTCCTCATCACACACTGACTGTCCGCTCTGTGACTCACTTCTTCCAACACCTTTTTTTTTCCCAATCTGATCACAAATCAGAGGAAGGAGGCGTGTGAGCAGGAGAGCCCTCTGAGTCCGTCTGATTGGTTTTCTCCCAGGAAACCCCAGTGGAATCCGTTGAGGAATACCAAACATATACATGGATTTTTTAGAACAGATGTTCGTCAAATAAAAAACGAGACAAATGAAGAGAAAAGGGGCGGGTTGATAGATTTGTGTTCGAAAAGGAAGAAGTAAGTATGGTGGAGAGGAAGAAACAAAAAAAGGAAAGAGGAGAAGAGGGGAGCCAAAAGAAGGGGGGAAACCTGCAGTGCAACACGGTCTGAATTATTCATCGACATCTGAGTGGGAGAAACGAGGCGGAGAGAAAGGCTGGAGAGGGAAGGACGATGGGAGGAAAAGAGGAGACCAAAATTGGGAGCAAAAAGGAAAGATTAGATAAAAAGGAAAGACAGGAGAAAGGTACGGCGATGGAGGTGAAGATGTGGAATCAGAGGCAGGGATGGTGGAGACGCCGTGTTCCTGACACTCAAGTCACGTCTGTGCCGTCTGCTTCCCTCCCTCTTGAATAACAAAAAAAACCAACATTGGGCATCCTCACATCCGACCATCACAATTACACTGAGACCCCACCTCCTCCTCCACCACCCTACACCGAATATCATCAAGCATCTCTTTGATGGGCAGGATAGAGAATGTGTGTAAAATAAAGTAGAACAGGGTTAAATGGATGGATTGGCGGCAGGAGAAGGTGAAGGAAAACCTGAAGACTGTTACAACGAAAAAGGCTGCAGCTCCACTTTACAACAGAACGTCCTGCAAAAAAACAGGATTTTTTAGGGGAAAAGAGAACTTTGAACACACGCATGGACTACAAGCTACAGGTGGACAGAAAGAACGATGAGGCGGAGGTTTCGTCCGGAAAGACAGACATGGGTGTGAGATTGTGTGTGGGGGGGAGGGGGAGGAGTGTTAAATGAGATAAACAGCACTGCAGTGGAGTGAACGGTTTGTCCTCAATGCATCTGTCATGCACACACATACAGTACAAACGCACACGAATATGCAGACACACACATTAATGTTCACACACACATGCACAAATGCTTACATGTTCTCACACACACATACATGCACACATACACAAACATACACACAAACACATACATGCACACGTACATTCACACATACACACACACACACGTACATGCACACACACACACGTTCATACATGCATACATACATGCACACACACACACACGTTCATACATGCATACATACATGCACATGCACACACATAAATGAACATGCACACACAAACACGTACATGCACACACACACACAAGCACACACCTGCACAAATATACATGCACATACACAAACACATACATGAACACGCATACATGTACATGCACATACAAAGTCCTTAAAAATATACTATATTATGATACAATGTTATAACTATGAAACACACACAAAATAACTGACATTTTTTACTCTTTATGTAATATATAAAATATATTTATTGATTTATCTTTTTTATTCATGTTTGAAGATCATTCTGTAACCTGATACTCTGCATTGAAACACATCAGTCTTCAACTGAATTTCTAAATGAAGTTTTCTTCAAAATTGCACTTGCCTGATTGTTTATTCGGATGGCTGCCTTCAACAGCTTCCATCCGGATTGTTTGGTGTATCTGCTCACGGTTTGAGATGCTCCTCCACCTCTCTGATCTTTGTCCTGAGTGAAACGCGCCGCCACTTATGTGGCGGATCAACTCAGCGTGCATCTGTACCGGGTGAGAAGGAGAGGTCACGTGAGGACAAGAGCTGCTGTTTTTCTTTAAACCTTTTCAAACAGTCAGTCAAGAAGGAAGAAAGTGTAGAGGCATTTCAAAAAGCCATTTTCAGTCTGAAACAGTGAAAAGCGTGTTTGATTTGCACACAAAGATCTTTCGATCTTTTGGTTTTTTGTAATCTTGTTTTTTATCACCACAGCTGCTTGATGTTTGTTGTTATATCCTGACAATAATGAGTCTTAAAAATACAAGTTGAGGTGTATTTGTGATACAGAAAGAGGTATATCTTTGGTGGTTTGGATCTTCTCCGATGACGTCTTGCATACATAGATAAACTCAGACCAAAGACCAATAAACTTCAGAGCCTAGAAGTGCATGATGGTAACCCTTTGACACCGGAGCCGTCACCGGCGACAGCAAAAACAAGACAAGCTCTACCGTGTGTTATTGAAGAATTGTAACACTTCAACTATCTAAGCAACCAACCTAATTCCAACCCATTCTGATGCACAGAAAAGCAGCTTTGCTACGATATTTAACACTTTATGCTATGTATATACCAAACGTTTGACATTTAGCCCGCGGTGTTCATACTGAACAAGCAGGGAGGAGCTTCTTTTTTTTAGTGTTGACTAGCGCTTGTCTACCATCTACAGTTCGAAGAAGCTTGATCCGAAATGTTGAAGCGGTGAAAAATTTGTGTATTGGGCTCAAAATGGACGTGGTATGGTTCATTGCTAGCGCCCTTGCATTGGCTGAATTGGATTACTCTCATGTCAGGCGAACGGCATTAGTTTGACTGTATTTGAAATAGTGACGCAGACGTCGTCGTTGAGTTTCACCTCCTCCTTATGTCACTACCAAATCCAAGTCTCTGATTGGTCAAAGTTTGACTTGGCTAGCAATGCACTATGCATTTTGTACTTGAAGCCAAAAAATGGTTGTAAAAATGTGCATCGTTACTCATGAACACGAAAGTTTTGAACATGGAAACCCGAAATGTTTACTTCTTTGGATGTGGCCTCTTGAATACACGTTGCAGAATGTGGTGTATACCTAGCTTCTTGCTTTTTCCACATCAGAATCAGCTGATTCACGCTGATTACGTGAACACTTCACTACTGTGTAATGTTTCCTTTCAGCACAAACCCCTTTTTTAAACTTCCAAATTTGTTGGAGTGACATTAACTGGGTAAATGGTTGTGGTAATGCAAAGAAAGTCAACACTGGAGCGTCAAAGAGTTAAAGACCAGACCTGGTTAAGCACTGTTCCTGGTGGATGAGGGCCGGCAAATTTGTCTGGATTGCAGAGAGACAACCATCCATGCACAGGTGAAAAAAATGATTGTGATTGGCTGTGAAGAAAAGACCAGCTATTTAGCTTTTGAATCAACTCGTAGAGGAAAATAACAAACCTACGTACATAGAAGTGAGGTAGACCCTCCTCATTAAAATTGTACCAAAGCTTCAAGTAAGCCAAAGTTTTAAGGTTTCTCGAAGTCATAACATTGACTTTTTTTTTTTCCTGGTTTTTATTTATTGTTGTTTTTGGATATATAATATCGGATGTGCCCAGCCATTGCCATTTGTAAAGTAGCTAGATAGGTTCCGTCCTGTCCTGTAGTTCCTCATCGTTCCACTAGGGGCAGTAGAAGGGCTTTTCCTGCTCATTTCAAAATACCTGTAGCTGCCTCCAAGAAATCGCAAAAACAATTTTTGTTTTAGTTTTATTTAATTTCTAAAAGTGTATCTAATTTTTTAAAACTTTATGGTAAAAAAATGCTCTTCTATTACAATTCATTTTAATGACAACTTGCTGAATTGAAAAAATGCCAAATCTGTTAATAATGAATTCTTTATAAAACAGTAACACATGGATCAAATTTAAGACAGTGAGTAAATAAGGTGCTTTTCCTAAACACTATTGTACATTTTTTTGCATCTTAAATTAATATTATTGTGTACAAAAATTACCAAATCCCTCAATGTTTCATAATTAATACATATCCCATACATTAATATATCCCATAAAAAATGATATATAGATTTTTTAATTGGATTAAAAGGTATAAAAGACACTTTTTTTTTAAAGACAATTTTTTTGTCTGTTCTTTAATGTATTGGGATTTACGGTGTTAAGAATTTTGATTTTTAAATTGTGTTTTTGTTTATCAGTGAAAGTGTTTTTTTTCATTTTAATTTGGTCTCAGGCATTATTTTTATCCAACAACCTAATTTGTCACAGTTGGGATTTGTAAGCACAATTAAGTCAACAAAAGTGTAGATGTCCCTCTAATAGTTACTGTATTTCCTAACGTTTTTTGTGTTGTTTTTGTGTTGTTTTTCTTTAATTTACATGAACAGTAAAGCCAACTTCAGTTTAGCACAAGCTGGTCTGTAAAAATATGATCTGTTATTAAACCACTCTGTGGCTTAATCAGCAACAAACAGAATTTTAAAAAGTATTTCATTTAGATATTTTTACATTAAAGTTGTATTTTCCAATGTTTACAGTGTACAAAAATGTACACTTTACTTTTTGTTTGACATGTCATCTTAGTACAGTTCATAATCATACTAAACCAACACACACGAACAAGCAAACAACAGGAGTCTTCTTTAAATATCTTTTAAAAATAACTAGCAGATAGATATTCATGACCTTCTTCCTTTTAGACGCTGGAAGATTTGGTTTGTGCTCAAATGTGGAGCGTCACCTCCTGCTGGGGCGCAGCAGTGGCTCGCCGCTCGCTGCACAACCAGTCAAAATGGTGACATTTCACTGGAGTGATTTCCCTCTTTTCTCCGCCTTTTTCCTCCATCATTTTCTGATTGGCCTCATCTTAAACCATCTCTCAGATTAACTTTTTTTTCCCGCTCACTGAGAACATTTTTACTTTAATCGGATTAAACAGTTCGGCAAAGGTTTGATCCCAAATGACTGTTTGGTTTTTTTTTTTATGTCTATTTTTATGTTTGTGAACGCCTGGAACTTTAAATCTCACGCCAGTAATATTATGCACACTTGAAAGAAGACTGTAATTCTGTGAACGACATGAAGATAAAAGGCACACAGCAGAGGATCGGCCTTTTGATGTGCAGCATAAAGGCCAACGCATAAAGCCTCAGGGCCAGATAATATCCAGCAGAAATGGAGTACCGCTGTGCAAAAGCACCTAAATGTCACATTATTCCTAAATTGCAATACTTTCCACTCTATATCTTTACGAGTTGGGTATTATATTCTGTTTTGACCATTTTATTTCTTCTTTTCTTTGATCAGGAAATTCTGCTTAATTTGGGTTGGAGGCTGCCGAGTGATGTGGAAATGGCGTTTGTTGGCGTTAATGGTGATATCATTACATTTATGTCTGGAAGCCTGCGTTTAACAATATCTTGGCTGTAAATGGCATCTTTAGTTACATATATCAAAGCTTAAGGAAGACCCAAATCCCGCACTATAAAAACAACCAAATCAGGGCAGGATATAGGCATGGGCAAGGGAGGGGGACAAGTCTAGGTCCCCGACCCCCCACCCCACCCCCACCCCAAAAAAAGGTGATGGCTTGTACAAATCTTCAATTAATGAAAGAAATAGAAATTAGACAAAAAACAAAGCCCGGTAAATGTAGAGGGTAGTGAGCTTTCATAATATGTCAAGTAAAAGATGCATTTAAATAGAGGAAATGATGGGCAGCACGGTGGTGTAGTGGTTAGTGCTTTTGTCTCATAACAAAAACGCTCTGGTTCAAATCTCGCCTGGGACCTTTCTGGAGTTTTCGTGTTCTCCTCGTGCATGTGTGGGTTTTCTCCTGGCTCTCCGACTTCCTACCACAGTCCAAAACCATGCTTCGAAGGTGTCCCTTGGTGTGAGTGTATGAAGAAGTCATTGTAAGCCCTGCAACAAACTGGTGACCTGTGCAGGGAGTACCCCGCCTTGACCCAGCGGTAGCCGGGACAGGCTCCGGCAACCCCATGACCTCAAACAGGATACAGCGGGTTTGGAAAATGGATAGATGGATACCTACAGTCTCTCTTTCGATACATCAATGGTTTGGAACCATTTCTGGTGGTCGTACAGTACTCCCTCATCATATCACAGTTTTACAGATTTTTTTTCTGTGCAATTTACCTTGTACTTTTTTACAGTGTATTGTGTTCTACATTTTGATTGGCTGTAGATCATTGTCAATCAATTTCCTCTGTGTCTCTGGTACAGCATGTATTCGCTTTTCCAAATCTACATCAATTTTTGATCACAAACCAATCTTTGTTTTCATTCTGTAATACGGGACTTATTTTTCTTTGAAGTTTTGAACTTTGAGAATTTAAACAAAAGAGGAAAACGTTCATATCTGTCTGAGAAAAGTGTGCTGAGAAGAGTTTTACTGCCTTAGAACACCTACAGTCCTATGTAGTGGATTTTACCAATCGCGGATTACTGTTACTGCAAAAAATAAGAGAACACCTGTAAATGGCCTCCACTTTGTGAATTAAGCTGTCCGAGCTCAAACCAGCTGGAAAGACAAAGAATTATCCTTGAATGGGATTGGAGGAACAATGGCTTGTGTGAGTCTACCTTGCATTTAAACACAATGACCTGATGTTGTTCTACAGAGGAACGCAGTGGTGAAAAACAGTGGCTCTTTCTATGTCTTCCTGTTAGACGAAACCTGGTTGTTTAGGTTAAAAAAAAAAAAACAGCCAAGGCTCAGCAGCATTCCTGAAGGCAAAACGACACATTTGCAAAGGCCACACCCATTAAAACCTATCTTAGGGGAGCAAACAGTACGACACTCGATTTCCAATAAATCGGGTCAAACTCTCTCAAAGGTTAGGCAGGCAAAAAAACTCAACCATGGTGTGGAAACAGATCAGTTACTTGAAAACAAGACCATCATTTGGCAGGTTAAGAAGCAGAAAAGTCACTATGGACTGTCAAAGGAGAATTGAAGCATCTGTACTGTTTCAGACAATTGCTATCAATGCCAGGAAAACTAAGGAAATGGATATAAAAAAAGAAGGTAGTACTTTACTTTCCATTTGGTTAGTTTTACTGTATAAAACCATCAAAATGTGATGAGAAATACCAATAAATTATTTTGAAACCACTGGAGATTTTTTTTTTGATGAGGTTTATTTTCCTGGGACCATGAGAAAAAATACTTTGGCTCTTGAAGCTGAGTTCAATTTGCAGTCCGTCACATACAACTTTTAAAGACAGATACAACTGGGTGAAAAGTATTTGCCCATCACAGATTCTGTAAGTCGTCCTTTTTAAAAAGATGAGTTTGGTCTGTGATGTTATTGTTCATGTTCATGTTCAAAAAGTTGAACTGTGAGAGACAGAGCATCAGAAAAGAATCCTGGATCACATGGTTTGATCACGTAGTTTGATTTTTAAAGAATTTGTTTGGGTAATAATGCAGAAAATACGTATTTGCACCTAGAAACAAACAGGAACTCTCACTCACAGGACTATTATTACTTCTTTATGAAGCTCTTCTATCCTCCACTGGTTAGCTGTGTTAGTGTCACACATTTGAACTGGTTATCTGTATAAAAGACACTTGTCCATTTCCTTAAATGGCCAGACTGTAACCTCTCCACCAAGACCAGAGAGCTGTCGAAGGACACCAGGAACAAGATTGTAGACCTGAACAAGATTGGAATGAAACCAATCTACAATGAACAGCTTGATAAGAAGAGATCAGTTATTGGAGCAATTATAAGAAAACGCAAGAAATACAAGATTACTGACAATCTACCTCCACCTGGAGCTCGATGAAAGATCTCACCTGGTGGGTAGAAACGACCAAGAGAACGGTGAGGAAACCGCCCAGAACAACAAGAGGGAACTGGTCGATGACATGAAGAGATGATTACTGCTTAAACTAGCATATGTCCAGACCCGTTTAAAGTTCTCCAAAAATCATCTGGATGATCCAGTAGAGGATTGGGAGAAGGCCAATCAGATGGAACCAAAATGGAACTCTTGGTAAACATTTGCTGTGTTTGGAGCAGAAAGAATACTCAGCTGCAACCAAAGGTCGCCACACCCACTGTAAAGCATGGAGGCGGAAGCATCGTGGTTTGGGCCTGCTTTAGCCAAGTGATCCACATTAAAGAAAGGATGAATGAGGCCAACCTCTCCATCAGATGAAAAAACGTGATTTCCTGATGTTTTTTATATTGTGTTTCTGACAGCTGAAGTGTATCTAGAACTAAAATTACAGGTCAAACTCCTCTTTTTATGTAGGATGACTTGCAAAATCAATGACTTCGTTTTTTTTTTTATTGTTTTAACAATAACCCCAAAGTCCATGTAAGTGTAGTTGACCTTCAAAGGAAAGATGGTTTTAAAAATCAATCCTGACCTCTTTTGTGTGTGATTTTTATTTCATGAAAAAGGAGGAGTAGAGCGTCGAAGGGTTATCATGTCATGGAAGGACATCTTTAGAAAATTTTTAAGAAAAAAATGGCAAAAAACACAAAGAATCCCAGTGTGTTTTCAAGATAGGATTCATTCTTGGTATTTGGACTTTTGACCCTTAGAGACCTCATAACAACTGATGTCGTAGGATGCCAACGTTTAAAGTCCTCTTTAGAGATGACTTGGTTTCCGTCAGGTTTAAAACCCACATAAGGTCATCAATGTCTAAATCTATGTCATTTTGCTTAAGACTTTGATCCATCCATATGAGCCAACACTAATCCAAACACTGCGGTAGCCCAAGCATAGCGTGACTGAATCGTATTACACAGCCCCTGCTGAGCATGTATATCTACACGTGTGTGGATGTCATGCCCCGTGCACTCTTAAATGAACAAGTGGTGTGTTTGTATGTATTAGGCGGTGCTTTTGTTTATGCTTTGCCCATGTTCTTATGTGTGAGTCATGCGCGCTCATGTGTAGTGTCTCATTTATCTTGTTTTTCTGCATGCACGTGGACGGTCCTCTTTGCAACATGCGTGAGGCCCAAGCCTATTATGGCACACGACTCCTGCTGTGCAACCGAGCGCCAGCGTGATGTGAGCGGCATTCATCTCTGCTCTTCCTCCTGCCATGTGCTTGAGTTGCAGTCTGTCACTCGGTGGCCGCAGTGATTCTAGCAGCTGATGAAGAAGGACTGACGACTCCACTATGGTATCATAGGGAGAGCGCTACCGTTAGTGGCATACATCTCTAGATGTATCATCCCTCTCAAAGTTGTACACAAGTCAATCGTTGCTAGTTACCCCCTAAGACCAAAGCCTCAAATGTCTGCTTGGACTTTTCTTTTTTTGACTATTTTTGACAATGAAAAAGTCAGAAAATGTCCTGTGAATTTGAGTTTTATTTCCTCTTTTTTCTAAAAAAATAAAAATAAAAACTGCAAATGTTCAATATCTGTCAGCAATTCACAATTCCCTACATGTCACAAGAGGGTAATAACAATTTGAACACAAAATTGATATTTGATTCTAATGCTACCTTCACACCAAATGTGATAAGTGTGTTAAATTAAATCTCATCTACAGTCAATGCATGGAAGAAACAAAGGATGTTTAGAGATCATGATTGTTTAATTTGAAGAGCTCTACAAAAGCATCAGTAATCACGTCTCCATGTTTGGGTTCATTCAGAGACTCCCCCATGTGACGAGGTTCATCATCTTCTGCAGGAGCTGCGTCTAAATGACAGACGCTTTCAGCGGTACTTGCATCTCTCTGTGACCCAGTTAGACGACTTACTGTCCTGCATTAGCCTCAGAAGGAAAAAAACAGAAATAAAATTAGAGAATCTTTTCATTATTTTCTCGATGCAAACAATACAAACATCATAAAGTTCTGGGGGAAAATGATCACATTCTCATTCATGTTAGTTTGGGGCTCCATCTGTTGACTACGTAAACAATACGTCACAAAGCTGAGTCCCTGATCGGTTGATGTGGATTTAAAGTTAAGTCAGGGATGGGCAACTCCAGGCCTCGAGGGCCAGAGTGTCTGCATGATTTTCAGATATCCAAGATATCCACTCAAGTCTAATTACCTAGTTTAGGTGTGTCCGGTCAATTAGAACATCCCAGCGCATGGTATGTTGGAAAACATGCAGGAATGCGGCCCTCGAGGCCTGGAGTTGCCCGTCCCTGCGCTAAGTTGAACTATGTCTTTTCGCTTGTGAGGTTTTATCTTTGATGTTTTTAAGCTGTGAAGCTTCTGTCTTTTATGTTTTTGCCTTCTGTTTTATGCTTTTTAACTTGTGAAGCACCTTGTGACTTTTGTCTAAGAAAGGTGCTGTATAAATAAAACGTACTTTTTCTGACTCTCAAAACGTGCCACAGGACCCCTGATCGCATTTGTCCGTTGAAACTGGATGCCCCTGAAGCAAGAATCTCGTACAGTGTGAAAGTAGCTAAAGAATTTTAATGGGAAAAGTAATTCAATTGATCATAAAACAAAGTTTTGTATTTCAACCCTGAAATTCGGCTGCTTTCCGGTTGCCCTTCCTTGTCAGAATTTGCTCTCTCTGCTGCTCCCTTAGTTTCAAAACCTTTTCCATGAAGGTCCTATTATCTGGAGGATCATCTTGCTGACATTTTTCTTCATTTCTTGCTCTTGTAAATACGATCTGGAACCACTACAACTACAACTGTTTAGTCATTATGATAGTCCAAAGGGCGCTTCCTTGAATGTATCATCGCCAACACATCCAGGATAAAAGGGTTAAGTCCCTATTCTTTGGTGCAAGTCTAAGTCAAGTCTCAAGCTACGCTCACATCGGAATAAGCAACATGCGTTCAAGTGATCACTTTTAATGAATGGTCTATGCAAAGGCGCGTTGAAAGTTAAACCAAGTTGAACTTAGACCAACCAGGGACTCAAATTTGGTAGTGACAAATAGATTCACTGTTTGAAACTGATCATGGATTAATAATTGTGGTTTGTGCTTGGTCAGATTGTTATGACACCAAGTTTTGTCGTGTATCAGTATAGAGCTGTGAAAGAAAAAAGCCTGGAGCAAGACTGATGAGATTTGCACCACTTTGACGCACTGACTGTATGAGTGTAAGGAAGACTTCAATAAACCTAGCAACAAGTGAGGGCTAAAATCTGATTGGTTAGAAACTTTCCTGTGAAAAAAAAGTCTGACAGCAGCGCAAATGAGGCTGTGAGACAAGCTGTTGGAACAGTTGAAATTATCTAAAATATATTTTGGACAAATATACAAAAACATTTCTCTGTGATTTAGATACTTCTTTCAGATAATTTTAGGCATTCACTGAAGGCTTTGCAGGATCTGACTGTACGCCACTGGCTGAGTAGTAACTTCTGTGTCAAGTCTGTCTGTAAAATCTAAGAGAAGCCTTTGGCTTAGCGAATTTGCACAATTACCTACTCAGCTCTCCTTGGCCAGACTAATACACAGAACATTCTGTTTCGCAAGCCAATACTAAAATGTTCCGCCAACACCTATATAAGTTAGAAGGTGACGTGATAATAGTACCTGACGCAAGAGACCCATCTAAAACACATATTAAATGTAACTGCGCAGCAGGGATTGCTTGTAGTTGTTTCAACATTGTGTGTTGCTGTTGCCACTGCTGGCAGACTTGCTTTAGAAACTGTTAGCTTCCCCTTTCTTCTCTGGCAGGTAGTCTGCTGCAGCATCAAGATTGGTGTCCTCTAAACTTTTGCTTCATCTAGAGAGTGACGAAAGTCATAGAACAGAAAGCAGAAAGATATATCCTGACACTCATGGCTGTTTTTCTTCAGGATTGTTTATGTTGCCCATAAAAGACATAATGGTGGAGGAAAATAGAATTAAGTGATGCTAATGTGCAACTGCATAAAAAAGCCCCTTAATATCAGAAACCTTAGTCTGGATGGATGGATGGATGGATGGATGGATGGATGGATGGATGGATGGATGGATGGATGGATGGATGGATGGATGAATGGATGGATGGAGGAACAAACAAATGGATGGATGAATTGATTTTTCAATCTGCCATTGAACATAATCTGGATCATAAGCTCAATAAGTCCTAAAAGGGAGCAAGTCTACATAAATGAAAGATGGATGGATGATGGATGGATGCATAAATAAATGGATGGACAGTTTATTAAGTCTCCACATCTGTGCTTGTCTGTTCTATTTTCTTTAATACAGCCCTTCATAGAGAACATAGAGTACATTGACTTAGTGACCATGAACTGACATCCACGCAACCCATCCTGCTGTTTAAAGGTTGCACAGGTTACTGCCTCTTCAACGAAACAACACACACACACACACACACACACACACAGGAACTTAGGCTCAGCAAAAGCATCTCTCCATTTCATCATTCTTCCCTGAACATCCATCGGTGCGTTTGTGTATTCATTACCCTGCCTTTGGTCGTATCTTCCTACATCTTCGTTTTGCGTGTGCCCTCTCGGTAACCTTTCATGGGATGAGAATGTCAGTGTTTGCTGACATTTATGGCCCTCTCCCATTCCCGAGAGGCCCTAATTACACCTTAGTCCGGGGTCACTTTGTGTGTTTGTAGTTGTGTGATTGTGTAGCGTAAGGTCACCGGGAGTCTCTCACTCAGTGACCTCCCCTGACGGTCGTGAATCTAATCACTCATATATGAGCATATCCTACTTATCGATGGTGCTTAGTACGGGCGCAAGCACATGTGTGCAGCTATGAGATGGAAGCGTTTTATGACTGTATTGATTATATCACCGCCAGGAGTAAACACACCAGTACTACTACATTATGCATGTGATGCGGTCGATAGTCGTACGTGCATTTGTGCATCAGGATGAGTAAATTTGCTTATGAGTAAATACGCGTCACCATGACAGTACGTGTCCCTAAGCATGCGTGCATACATTTAAACCAGTGTCTATGGGCTGCTTGTTTTTGTGGCGTTGTGGCTTAAGTACCCAGGAAGCTGAATAAAAAGACACCCACCTCCAAATAGCCCTCAATCACATGCTCTCTGGGGGTGGGGGTGAGTTCCTTTTATTTGTGCTTTATGTCAATCAGTAAGACGGATGGTCCGCCCATCTGCCTGCCCGCCTGCCGCCCATCCTTGAGTGTATTAACAGTCTTTACACACGCAGGAAATGTGAAGCTTCATGCAGGAACGTGACTTGGCAGTTTCTCTCATGCATCACAGTACAAGGGTTTAAAAGAGTCACCTCACAGATGTTGTGGTTTACTTGTTTTATGCACATGGTCACAGACATGGAGACATGACGCTTCCAGAACTAAAATCATATTTGTCCAAAACTCGCAACAAAAGATCCAGTTAGTCTGAAGCTACGTTCACAGCGGGTTTGTGACGCATGTCATGGTGTTAACACGAGACCATTGACTGTTTAAAGAGATGGTCAGAGCGGCTGTGATGTCACTCACAGAAACGGTCTTAACTCCGCCGGCTCCAGCAAAATGAAGCTAATTCAGGCACTGTCTTTTCCGCCATTGGCGGTGATTGTTCCGAGTTGGACAAAATGTTAAAGGGTGCAAGTTCCGATACACGAAGACCTTGGTGTCATTCCATTCTGGCCAGGCACAAACCACATATTATTAATTTTTTTCTCCTTGATCAACTTTCAAACAGTGGATACTTCTGTGAAGGAAAAGGGACTCTGCCCATACATCACAACCAAGTCCCCAATCGGTCAGAGTTTGACCTGCTTTAAGTTGCAAGTTGGACGTTCAATGGCACAGAAGAGCCAGAAAACGGTTGTGCAATTTGCAGAGCTGCCGCGAGTTTTTAAACCTGGAGGCTTGAAATGTGCGTTTCTGAGCATTTACATTAACTTTTCATTGAAAAAAGTCACTTGATCGTACATTACCGAGGACAGTGTGGATGTAGCTTGAGAGTGATGAAGTAATACTTGAATTGAAGCACTTTTCTTCCATCCATTTACAGGTGGCTGTAGTGCAGAAGTGAGACGGTCAACCTCTGATTGAAGGATCACAGGGTTGCTGCAGCCTATGCCAGCCACTGGTGGGTGAAGGTGGGGCACACCCTGGAGGGGTCGCTAGTTTATCAAAGGCGCACACAACCACACACACACTTATCAAAGTAACTTTTGAAGCTTTATTATGTAGACAAAACATAAGGAGGATATTAACTTTAAACCATTATCTTGTCGTCATTAGTTACTTCCTCAATAAGCTGCTTTCTGTTTTTCTAATTACCTACAGTCTATGTAAGAGTTGTTGTTTTGTGTTTTTCTGGCTAACTTTTCCTTTCTCCACCTTTATGTTTTGTAAGGAAGTCAAGTTAAGTTGTTGATGACTTTTCCTAGAAAGAATTTAAGTAAAGAATTTTGTAAAGAACAAAGTGCAAAAGCAACAAATGCTGCAGGACCTGAATCTTGAGAAAGTAAAAACCCCTTGTTTCAAGAAAAATGGTTTCTGTCTTGCAAGAAAATATTCCTACTGAGACATTTTTACAACAAGAAAATATGACTTAATGACTAGAAATTCTCTGTAAGACCATTTTTTGTACCACATTGGCAGATTAATTTTTTTCTCATTTAAAAAAAATTAATTTGAAGAAAGTTGGACTTAAAGAGCTTTTGACCTGCTAGACTGTAGTCAAACAGCCTGCTGTTGCAGTGTATCGCTCAGAGCCTGCTGAAATAGAAAGGTCTTCAGACGCGATTAAAAACCTCACATAAGAGTCAATATAGCGTCGGCACAGAGTCGGAACGTTCCAGAATTCCTGGAGCCATTGCTTGGAACGTTCAATCCAATGTGTGTAAGGAGCAATCAATGTGGGTCACGTTCTTTTTATTCTTTTGCTTTTTTTTGTTTTTGTTGCAACGTTTTCTTCAATTAGCATCTAGTACGTGAAAGCTGCAAATTCCGGTTTTTTGGACCATAAGGCACACCTATAATCCTTAAATGTTACCTAAAGTTTATTATTCTGGTTGTTCTTATGATCTGGAAAAAAAGTGCTTGTGGTACACGGCGATCAAAAATCTGTCCAAAACGTTTTGGTACGACTTTGGTAAACAACAACACTGCACCGCTTGATGGAGCATTATGGGTACTGCAGTCAAGAGCTTGCAGAGTGATACGTCTTTACTTCAACACAATAAGATGCAAAAGTGAGAGTATTGTTTTGTATTTTATGTGTTACAACTAAATAAAGTTGAATTATTGCTAATAAGTTAGACTTTTCTGTTGTGCTGTTCTCTATGGAAAGGCTGATTAATGCAGATAAGAGACACAAACATGAAGAACCACAGTTCACTAGAAAAACTTCCCATCAAATCCTTCAACCAATCGCCTGCCTCTTGGCCCCTCCAGGCATTCTGGATATTGTAGTCACACGATGTTGCCTGCTGGTTGTTTGGCTTAATGTACCTTTTAATCCGACTCGCCCCTAATGTTCCAAATAATTTACTACAAGACAGTTTTGTGGGCAACATTTTTCAGTAAATTGTGAATCCTTTTCATTTTTTGACAAACTTCCTGACCAGTCAGGGCAAAATGCAAAAAATGACATAATTCAGTGTACGGTGCTTTCTTCTAAATGTGAGAGTAAAAAAACATCTTTCTTGCTGGGTTTGGTAAGAGAGGAGGGACAGATTACTTCAGTCCAGTCAAACCTGTATGAGACGGTTTAGGGCAGTTCTCCTTCCAGTAAGGTGTGCGTGGTTTCATTCACATGCGCATTAGTTTCCAATTTCCCCTGAATGCATCAGATAAAGCTTTGACACAGTTTCCAAACAGCAAACACATGCACTCCAACAGCGAGAACATCATGTGCATGTACTCCAGGCCCCAGCAGCACTAAACAAATGAGAGGCAGACAACGAACCAGTTTCAGTTGGAAAAAGAGACCAAACAATAACAGGGTTTGTGAAATTGGAAGTCAATAAAAGCTGTGTGAGCCGTGCAAGCAGGCCGTGCAAGCAGGCCGTCTCTGTACCTGCAGACGTTCATGAACACGCGTCTTCCCTCTACCGTAATTTAAGTGTTCCATTCTTGTGAAAAAGACCCCTGAGGTTGAGCGTTTGGACCCTCACATGGAGGTTTGCCTCTCCTCCTGCTGCAGAGCGCCTCAGCGTGCCAGTATGGAGCCTGCATCCGTGCCAAGTTCCTTTTCTGCACCACACTCAGTTCTTCCTGCTCTTCCTGGTTTAATCAATCAAAACAAATCATCGTTCTATATAAAATATATGTCAAATATATGATTGTGAATTTGAATGTGTGTGAAATCTGCAAACCTCAGGGAGAAACTACCCGAACCTAATACTGCTGCCAAATGTGTCTGTGTTGAACTCACACATGTGGATGTTCTCTTTCAAAAACATTATTCAGGACAAATTTTGAAGTTTTGAACTGCGTGCAAACTTGTACAGAAACCTCAACTCCTTTAAACCTGTACTTCACCAATCTGTACATTGTGTTCTTTTCAAGCACAAACTGTTCTGACAGTCAGTGACTGCAGAGCCTGGTTTGCAAGCTTGTCTTTAGTAGCCATGTGGCTCCAAAAGCTCAGCATTTATATGCATGCATGATCAAATACATCTGAAGACTTGTTGGGGTCTTTTGTTTTGTAGGAAGACACTAGAAAATTAGCTCTAAGCATTGGTGAATAAGTTTTTGTTTGTAGAAGTCGCAAAGATGAGATGGGATGCTAATCTGTTGACAGAATGTAGAATTTTATTTTCTGGAAACTGATCTTCTAGTTCTTTTAGCCCCTTCTGACTGCAATGAATCGTCCCCCGTCATGCTAGTCGTCTTTTCTTTGACTTTCGCTTGGAGGCGGGAGATACTGTCTGATCATTTCACAGAAACCCGCATCAGACAGATCTGTGAACAAACAAATAAAATCAAGCTGTGGATTGTTCTGTGACTTCAGATAAAACTGTTTTAAATCGACTTACGATGCACATCACTGTGGAGTTTGTGTGTGAATCCATTGTTTTAAAGTAAAAACATTGTTAAAACATCATAGGAACATTGTTGAATTAAATGTAACCCCCCCAACACACACACACACACACACACACACCATCATTTTCCTTACATCAAGGACAAAGTTTACGTTGATATGATGCACATTGATGAACATTTTTTTCAGCAGACTCCTGGCCAGTTAAAACTCTCTGATTAAGAAGCTACAGAGAGCTGGGAAGCTCTCAACACAGAGCAATTGTCAGAGATAACAAAATCAAGTGCCTATAATAGACGCTCTGTATAAACAGGATTGTGTTAAGAGTCATCTGTGGGCACTTTTTTTTTTGCAGTGGAAAGGGCAGTCGGCCTGTGATCGAAGGATTGCAGGTTCGATTCCCACCTTGCCCGCCCATGTGTTGAAGTGTTCTTGGGCAAGACACTGAACCCCACACTGCCTCTGATGGAAGGTTGGCAGAGCCACCATCAGTGTGTGTGAAAGTGTGTGTGAATGGGTGAATGGGTGAATGGGTGAATGGGTGAGTGGGTCTGTCACTGTAAAGCGCTTTGGGCCTTCAATGAAGGTAGAAAAGCGCTATATAAGTATACGCCATTTACCATTTGTAGTGATGGGTAGAGGGTGGTGTTGTGAGGTAGGGTGATCAAAGAAAAAGAAGGGAGTTGGAGTCCGAAAGAGATTCGTCATAAGCACAACTTTCCAATAGGGTTGATCCATTAGATGAAAATCTGTGTTAATCTTGACCTATCCTATATGGAGTCCAACTTTGCGTATGCAACAAGCTAGCATAGCACCTCTATTCCATATTGGTCTAGACATCACATGCTATATAACTCAAGTGAGGAGCATGCGTTATGGGTTGCAGCTACACTGAAGCACTGTGGAGTAAAGAATAAAAGCAATTGTGCATGTTTTTGGTGTTAAGAACACAATTTTCATCTTAGTGGGTCTTTATCACAGAAATGGAACATATACAAACTGGGGATCCTGGGTATTGTAGTTAGCGTACTTGACTACGAGTACAAGTTTCCAGAGTATTTTTAGAATAATCTGTAATTTATTGTCACAAGAATGTATTTTTTGTTATTTACACTTTATCTTTTTGTTTGTTGTTAAACATTAGTAAAAACTTTGATTATTCATTTACTATTAGTGAGATCTGATCAAGCTTGCAGCTTTTATGCAAAGATTTTTGCCTGTTCTTTTTTAAAAGGCCACCAACAGGTGAGATGAGACATTAGTAGGTTATCACAACAGTTAATGTTACCGCTGAAATAACAATAAAGTGCAGAAAGAGGGTATTAGAAGACCATCTTATGTTGTGAAATAGTGACCCTGGAAGGCTTCAGAAAACATGTTTTTTTCATGTGTCGGGCAACTGTAAATATTTCTGCTGAAGAATCCGTTTTCAGAACCGCCTCCCTGCCAGATTTAGCCAGAATTATTTGTTGTTAATTCCAGTATTATGATCTTCTCATCCTCTTTCACTTCTCCTTGCCAGCAGCTGAGGCCCAAAGCTCTGTGTGAGTGTGTGCTTGTGACAAGGGGAGGAAAGAAAGAATAGGAGGAGAGTTTATGTAAGGAGCAACATGTGACAGAAACTCCATGAGTGCACCAGAAGAGTCAGGTGACAGCGGGGCCGGATCAAAACAATGACAGGCACACACGTGCACGCGTTTGAGCTCCACACACACACACAAAAACTCAAGACCATGCCTCTCCTTCCTTCACAACAAGGTGCTTCACACACAGCTGTAGAAGTCGGCGCCTCTTGATAAGTTCCCCGCCCTTGTTTCCCTTGAGAACCCTCATGAGAAATCAAAACACAGGAAGACTTTTATTCCCCATCTGGAGCGCCACATTAATATATCGATCTCAAAACCTTAATAGTGTTTTAAAAACTTTAATATTTGAAGCACAAAGCGCGTCTACACAGCGGCATACAGGGTTGCTGTGATTGAAAAGTGCCATAGAAATCTTCACTGTGTTATTCGGGTTGGTTTGCCTCTCTTCACACTGCACTGTTGAGAGTGGACATTCTGGAAGTGTTATTTACCAAGATTTTCATCTGACAAATACTGAGGAGCAATTGAAGCTTCATCCTTTATCAAATTTGTATAACAGAATGTGTAAATTCTACTTTGCACACATAGGGCTCCTTAGTACCAGCTGAGAATGGTTACAACCCTACAGCCTACCTGAGTGTTGTTGCTGACCATGTCCAGTCCTTAAAGACCACAGTGTACCATCTTCTAATGCTACTTCCAGCAGGATAATGCTCCATGTCATTAAGCTGGAATCATCTGGAATAATAATGATGGATTGTCCCACCAAATTACTTAAAGAAATCATAATGTTTACCTTTCGGCACATCCGGTCAGGGTCAGGAATTCACTTTCACTAATCACACACGTCACATGTGTTTTGGCAGAAATGTTGACACCATCCTGACACAGCCCTGTATTTTATCCGGGCTGGGGACAGGCACAGGCACAGGGAGACCCAAATTTAGGTCCCCGTGTGGCTACATAGTTAGCCAGTAGCGGAATTGGTCTTACCCAAGGACAGACACTGGATTAAACTCATTTTGCACCCTGGAAGGTTTTCCATGCACCAGTCCTGCCTGCAGCCATATTACATATTACAATATAGCCCTATTAGCCATATTACAATGGTGTCCTGAAGGTTTTGGGTAAAAAGCTTCTCCTGAGCTGCTTTCTAGGGATTTGGGTGTTCACTTCTAAGAAGCTCACTCCTGATTGGCACAAGGTGTTGCCATAGAAACGTTGACTCAGACAAACCACTGCTTACTGAGCTGTACTGCAAAAAAAATGGCGTAAAGCCATTTTTTAACGGATGATGTCACACTCACTCCAGTTCACATAAATGCTGAATGTTTGAAGGGGGAAAAAGTCTTCCTTTATGGAGCCTAAAGTAGTAATATTTCATGCACTATTGTCCAGAAATGAATAAGCATCCTCAACAGGGAAACTCCCATGTGCCCTTGGTCCAAAATCCCCACATTATCTGCCTACAGTCCTCCTGGTTAAATCTGAAGAAGTCACCCACTCCTAATAGGATTTAGGAGGATACTGGCCCAACCACAGATCAATCCTGAAAAGGCTGGATTGGCTTTGGCTTATCCCCGACTAAGACACAGGCTACAGGTGGCTCCTTTATACATGAGAGAAAGCTCCAGTGCAGACACTGAATGTACTGCACATACAGAGGTTCATTCCATGGAACTCCCCTGGGCACTGTTAAGAATAAAAGGGCCTAAGTGAGTGAAGACACCTGAGCCATGAACTTCCCTTTGATCAAACTCTTCACTCAACAGCTCTCAGGTAACAAGAAGCTGTAAAATCATGACAAATTTTACTAACAAAAGAAGAGGCCAAAATCTTGAAAAACTTTAAGGTTTAAGAGAATTTTCAGGGGTTTTTGTTCCATAAATCTGAATCCGAGTGGGATGAACGCCTCATAGTGATGAGATTTTCACATAGAGCAACTCCCCATGTTCCAGTTCTGCACAAATTTATGCACAATGTGGAGGACAATGAAAGCGAGTCGTACTTTAGAACTTTTTTCTATCATTAGCATAAAGTTGGACATGAAATTTAAGACTTTAGAGTCTAACTAAAGTTACTGTGAACGTTGCTAATTCAGTCTGAGAGACTGACAGACTTATCTCTGCCTCTCTTTTGTCTCGCTTAGTGCGTCTTATATTTGGGCGCGCCTTATATATGAGATGAATTGGTAATTAGACCCTATAGTTAGGAAAATACAGTACATGTCCATTAGGGATGCTACAATTATCAGTTTAAAATCGAACCGTATGTAATGCTATCAAACAAAACGTAGGGAAAGTGAACTGATGCATCCCAACTGCATACTCAACACACTCTCATTCCCAAGTCATCACATATTGACGCGTAGTTAAGGACCCCTCCGCGCCCTTTGGATGTTCCCTAACTCGTAGTTTTTTGACATGCTGGCTGTTCCAATTAAACCAGGGGGCCGGTCATTTTGTTGGGCGCGGGTGATACGCTGGAGACACTCAGAATGTCCATTTTTGACGAGGAGGGTTCCTTAACCATGCTCAAAATGTGACGACTTGGGAATGAGAATGTGCTCGCATATGAGTATGTTTACTTTGAAAATGTCAAACACGTGCTGTGTTGAATCTAAGAACGAATTAGTATTTATTGTTTTATCACATTAAATTAGGCTTAGTATGAGCCAACTGTAAACTGTTACTTGCTTTTCTTGCAAATGAAAAAAGTGAAATTTATAGTCTTATTTTGTCATTCAAATCATTTATTCAACCAAAACAAAAGCATGAACCAAAAATCTAAGTTTGAACCAACTTGCAGGTAAAGGGAATTGTTATATCCTTAATATCCAACTATAAAAAATTTTCACTAATATTCTGCAAGAACTTGTGCTCAAACTAAAGTACATCTTTAAGAAAAAAAAATGGCTTAATCATCCGCATACATATGGATATGGATGAATGGTTGGCATTCCTTATACAAAGCTCTGACACACATAATACATCGTTTTCTTCAACACATTTGACCCAAATAGAAAAAGAGATCATTTATTTCCGCACCCATATCAAATTCCAGGGGAATTTCCATGGGAACCAATGAGTTTCCATTTGTTTCCCGTTGGTGACACGTAGGTTAGTTCTATTGTTAAAAGATCTTTTTCACTAAACCGTCAACAAATGTCATTGAACACTGATGCCAGCGGCGGCTGAACCTGCTGTTTCTCTACACAGGTTTGTCAACTTTTGTGTCCTGAAAGATCCCACTTTAGCCTTCCACTAAACGCTTTTTCATCAAGCAGTGAAACTGCTTTTATTCTGATAGAAAAACCTGTCATCTAATACTAGACGCTTGACTTTCTTCAATGCCACTGACAGGAACCCCATTAATCATAAGGGACTTAAATCAATAAATGCTGCTTTACGCACAATGTAAAGTCCTTCTCAGTTTTCCTTTAACAGCACTTTTTTTTCTCTTCTAACATTCACACAAGGTGACCTTTTTCCCACATGGACATCATGGCCCACAGCTGATTTTCATGCTCCTCAAACTACGGTTTGGTCTCACGGGAAAGGAAAAAAAAAGGTTTTATTTCACCTTTCTTCCTACAAGTTCTCGTCTGTTTTCTTGTAATCTTGCTCCCCTCCTCCCACGGGCACTTCAAGAACAATAGTCCACTCACACCTTCTCCATCAAATCTCATCACGTCCACTTGACATGATGCAAGGTGAGCTGAAAGACAGATGTTGCCGGGGTGACCTCCAGAAACCTTTTAATAGCATTTCATTTGCTTGACTTTCCCTTTATCCATTGAAATCTATTTAGAATGGAACTTGTGGACGGCTGCAGATGACACGGGTCCTTCAACATCAGTTAGACGAGTGCAGCTGTCAAAGGAGAAGGTGGGTGGTAGTCACTGGGGAGCTTTGCAGTAGCATGAAAGAAGATATCTGTCAAGTCAATGTAATGGTCAAAAATCAGTGTATAGGTCTAAAATATCCTGTGTACATGAGACTTTTTTTTGGTTTTTCACAGGGAACACAAGAAGGTAAAATAATGGGTTGTCACATCAAATTCGAGCACTTTTTAGCTTCACTCCACTCAGTTTTTATTGTCTTTTTTATTGTTTTTTTGTTCCATAAGCCGCTTCAAGAAGGCACATTTTGGTGTAATGTCTTGTAAAGTCCCACTCCGATCATCTTAAATCTATTTTAAAAGCGTTCCTGGTGGTCCTTTAGTTATTATTATTCTGCTTTTTTGCTAAAACATCGTTTGTTAAGACAAACAGTAGTTTCTGCGGAGTGGCACTAGGAGCTATATTTCCATTCAAATATTAGCGTTTATGCGCTTTATTAAACACCATCACATGCCAGGTGTGTTGGCTAAGCACAGCCAATCACAATTTGCTTGCAAGCAGGCATCATACATCAGAAGTCCAACGTGCTTTGTTGAAATGTTTGTGAACAATCAATATGAATAATCAAATGAATTTTAACATGTTTTTGATATATGCATATTTTTAATAGTACGTTTAGTGCAAATTGGAAGTTCCTGGACAGTCAGTCAGATTTTTTTGATTGATACATTGAAAGCTCTTATTACCGTGTGTCCTTTGATAGGACTATCGAACAAAGCTGAAAACCACTAGCAGACAAATACTTCTGGAAAATGGACACGCTAATTGTCAAAGCTAGGACCTTTTGCTGTTAGACGTACAAAAAATTGATTTTTTTTTTTCCCTTTTCGTGCATGTTTCTCATTAATTTAAGAAAAAAATTATTTTACAGAATATCTAACTGCAGAACATAAGCAGAATCAAAACCAAGCACAGAAGACTTGAGAATTACACAAAAAGTATTGTAGATGAGTCGCACAGCAACACAAGACACAGCCAGGTTTGGAGGCGTCAGGCACAGTGAAATTAGATTCATGATTAAAAGGTTTTAGATTTAACTGGAAATCGTGACCAACAATGACTTTTGGGGCCTAACTTGAACTTCAGATCACAAACTCTCGGCAGCCATAATGCAGTCCACATGTGATCAGAAGATCGGTTGTCTTGAAGTGTCCTTGGGCAAAACACTGAACCTCAAGTTGCTCCTGGTGGTTACAGATCGGTGCCAGTGTTCGCCAGCGACGCCGCCATCAACGTATGCATGTGTGTGTGTGTGAATTAATGGGAAACTTGTAGAGTGCTATATAAATACACACCATTTATTCAGACTTAAAACTTGACTTGAACATGTCACATCAAAATTCAGACCTGAGTTGGACTTCTAATCAAAAGTTGGAGATGTGGTTTGGACCTGTCAATAGTTTAGAACTTATTTTATACCGGTGTCTCTGTCTCTAGTCTCTGGAGACTTTGTTTTAATGCTAAGAGGTGTAGGTTTGCATTTGTCTTTGACACTCACCAAAAAGTGACTAGAAAATGTACAATAAAAATATGATCAGAAAAATCACAAAATCAGGAAACTGAAAAACATGACGGATGTTTTTTGTGATTTGTGTTATGTAACATTTCTTAGCCAACTATACTCTAATGTTTCATGGCTGTGTTATAGAGAGCAGCACATGAATGTTGACTTGTCCAAAAAAAAATCCATAATACACTTAATGGCTCCATCCATGCGCGAAGCAGCAAATTTGTACAAGCGCGTGTCCCAAAGTGTTGACCACCCCACATAACTTAGCGGAGGATGTGGGTGCAGCGCCGGGTGGATTTGTATGGTAATGCTTTTGGCCTGAAGCCAAAGTGGACTGTAGTCGAGTGCATGCACAGACACAGAGCTGTGGAAAAGTAGGAATGTCCTGTACTCTTTTGGATGGAAAGAGAAATATGTTTCAATTAGCAACACAGTCCAAATCCACCACTGCAAACATTAAGTGCTTACATGTGTGTAATGTCTGCGTGCGTGTGGTAAAAGCAGGGGTGAAGGTGGAGCGTGTAAGTGTCGGAATGGCTTGCTTGTGAATGGGCCCATAGAGTTACAGACCACAGGCTGGCCATTACACCTAGTTACAGTCACCGCTGGATCGACAAGGAGACAGACAGTCTGCCACGCTGACAGAACAGCACTATGGTTATGTACGCTCCTGCCAGTGTGTTCTGTGTGTGTCTTAGATCAGGCAGGGATCCCCTGAGTTGCCCCTGTTGGCACCACGTGGCTAATAGAAAATGTAAACTCACCAAAACAAGGAACAAGGACCAGAAAAGAGAGGGAAGTTAGCTTTTCTCCTTCATCAGAAAGAGTTCTCTGTAACTGGGAAACTAAGGTTCTGCGTTTCGTGCTGCGATATCTACAGTCTTTATCAGCTGATGCATCATCAACAATCAAACAGAAGATTGTTGGAGCTCATTTCAGACTCCTGTCATTCTTGAAATAGGGCAAAAGCAAAATATACAAAGCCAAGAAGGGAAGAAAAACTATTTAAGGAGGGCTCCTTCAGTATTGTGTGCTGTTTGAGTGAGGTTTTAGTAGGGTCCTCTGTGCGGGGTCAGTCCAGGTCAAGTACTCGCACCTTACTAATGACTAGTGTGGTTGTAAGGGCGACAGCATGACCCATACGTTATGTTAGCCTTGTGAAAACTTCACAATACACTTTCCCATTCACTGTATATGAGAACTGGATCGAGCAAGTCTGTCACCCATAGAAATAGGCTTACTTCCAGCTCCAATAAAAAATGAAGTCAGTTCAGTCGCATTTTTTTTTTTTTTGCGTTGGAATCCGACGATGTCAGTAAGCAGTGATTGGTCTGAGCGTGATGGAAGGCTACACCCCTACTGCTTCAAAGCAAACTTTGGGATCAAATATGACAGAAGAAATACGATTAGCAAGAACACGTTAAAAAAATTTAGCAGGGCAAGAATGGTTATTCTGACAAATACAATGACTGAGTAACCGCTGAGTATTTCTCTGTAGAAGTCTATGGGATTTTAGCTTCTTGGAGCCAGCAGGTACTTCCTGTTTGGAATACAAGGGGGAGGAGTCACAAGGTCTATTTCTCCTAAACAGTCAGTGCCATCACCACACTCACGACGATGGTACGTTCCATTGTCATCACATTCTTTAAGGTGACCGAGTCACACCTGCTTAGTATGGGGATGTTCCTGTCTACGACCCTCCACGGGCCCTGACAACCCAAAAGCCTGCAGCGTCCGTATGAGCGCATGCCACTGATGCTAAAGCATGTTTAACTGTCATACTACAAATCGGTCAATGAAAAGAGCAGGAATCCATGACGCTCAGCCCATACATTAGCAGATTTAGGTCAGTTTGGGGCTTGATGTCTCTCCCGAGGGCACTATGACGTCTTTTTCTTCCCCACAGATATACCTATAAAATATAAACTATAAAATAGTGTTCCTCTAACGCGGTCAGTAAAGTTTTAGTAAAAAATCCCCTGAGCTCTTGAGTTTTCACATGCGTGTCGTACACGGGCCCTTTTTTTACAGCCTTTATCTCTGCAGGACTTTTTTCCATGTTGTTACAGTAAGCTATTATATTCTCTCAGCTCTCCAACCAATCCGTGTCCCTGTGCTGACACACAATATTGCTATTCTCCCTCCTTTTAGAGCCCTTTTCTCTCCCCGTGTTTATACACAGTGTGACTGTTCCCTCTCTTGGCTCTTTAAGAGTCTCACTCTTGGACACAGCCTTAAATGGAAAGTCTATACATGCTGTCTGTTTGTGAAGCCCAAAGAGCTCCATTCAAACAGCTGAGCGTTTAGAATGGCCTGTTTATGTTTCAAAAGAGCTTTTTTTTTTTTTTTTTCCACAGTAACCCACTGTCACGTCTGGAGCCAGGCTCGGACGCCATGCAACAGAGCCAGGGCGCGCTCCGGCTCGCGCGCGCCGCCGTGCTCGAGAGGCCACATCAGCAATATGGATTTAATTAGTCTTATTATTCTAATCATGGGCTGGACATGACAGGCCGTGCCACTGGGAGGGAAGGGGAAGAGGGTGGGTGGGGTAAAAGCCGGGGGAGGGGTAAAGATGGCGCTGATTGCAGGGATTACAGGATTATTATGGATGCTTGGAAAGTATTGGAAATGATGCACTTCTTTCCAGGAAAAACCTTAGAAACTGTTAAAGGGTTCTTTCTGTGCGTCTGTGAAAAAGTCTCATTAGAGGTTCGGGGGGGGCACGTATGCATCACCACTCATGCTCGCCGCACGTGACAAATATGGAAAGGCTTTTATTTTTGTAGAAACAGGGGCTTTTGATTGACGGTTGTCAAGCATCATGACATGACAGGTGCGGTGCATTAGCCCTGCAGTAGAGCGATGGACGGGTAGCTCCGCCCCTTCACGCTGCTGTTAATTGCCCTTACTCCATAACCTGCTGAGGCGTCTCTGGGGAGTAGGGGAGATGTAGATAGGAGAAGGTGGGGTAGGGGGGCTGCAGTGCAATCTGCCATCTGCTCTGACTCCTGACTGCGCTCATCCTCCCCCACCATCAACAAGGCTCCACCCTTCCTCAGATCTCCCGCCTTTTTTTTTCTTCTAGGGTCCTCAGGAAGGTTGTTTTCTTTATCACACAGAGCAAAAAAAAAAAAAAATGCACACGTGTGTTCCTTTGTGTGTGCACACGCACAAACCCCGTGGTTCACACAGGAGGCCGTGCCCACATGCCTCTGAATCCAAACGATAAGTCACACACGGTTGTGGCGTCGCTCCTCGCATGTGCGGCGGTAGCTGAGGTGACTCACCCAGTCTGATGGAAAGCATATTAAGAAATGGAGAAAAGAGGGGAAGGGAGCGGGTAACGGCAGGGTGGGGGAGCCAGGAGGCGCAGACAGGCTCCTCGGTGGTAACAAGTGTCTGGCTCTTTGTGTCGCATTGTTCCAGCAGCTGAAGGAGACGGCATGTTGAAGGGCCGTGACTGACATCTGGATGAAGTGTTAGAAATCTGAGAGAACAAGTGCATGCCCTGCAAGGTGCATCCAGACCTTGCTGCGCCGGGGCCTGAAGCGCTCACTGTGCCCCCTCTCCTGTCCGGGGACCCCCTGGACAGGGACCACCATGCATCAGCTATGCATTGTGTTTCCTACATAATGACTTATTTATTTACAGAAAAGTTTGAAATGTCGTCCATCTTTTACACAAACATCAATAGCATGACCTGGGTTTGATTTTTGTGATGATCAGATTTTATTCTTTTAGAAAATGGATCAAAATGAAGCATTTTATGGTCATTTTACTGTATCTGCTAAGCCGTGTCTCACTATTTACTGACATGTCCGATATGTCGTCACTCTTTTACGTATCTTGGACAATGGTTACAGGTTAGTGTAGCGTCTCTAGCAATTTAACTCACTGTTTGAAACCCTTTGATGAAATCCATAAAAATAGTTTTGCAAAGTATTTCATAGATCAGTAGTATCAATTATGATACATTTGGGTAATTTAGTAAGTTATTGTTCACAAACTGTTAGCTTAAAAGGGAAAAATATTTACATGAGTGTTCAGGAAAAATGCACCTTATCTACCCACTGTCAAATCGGATCAACAGATTTTGCGTTCTTTCAAAAAGACATATAGTCATTTTAAAAAATGAATTAAAATAGACGGGTTATTTTCCCCATAAAGTTTAGAAAACGTTTTCTCCCGTCTAAAGTGTTTTTCAGCTTTAGTGTCTCTCCTGAGGGGAGAAGAAGAAGAAAAAGCTCCATTCAGCCTGATGCTGAACTTGCCGCAATTGTTCCTAAGTGATCCTGGTGACCAAATATTTAACGGATTAAGTGATTTAAAGTGACATAAAGAGTTTAGTTTAGTTTAGTTTAGTTTAGTTTAGTTTAGTTTAGTTTAGTTTAGTTTAGTTTAGTTTAGTTTAGTTTAGTTGACTTGTTAGCATGTTCTTTATGGCTATCTGAATAATTGTTTGTATGTAGTGCTAAAAATGAAGCTAAAATAATATCAGTGGGTTACGGTAGTAATTCATTGAGTCTTTTATTGTTCTCTATTCCGTTATTATGATTTTGCCTCATGATCAAACGTTTGTTGTTTTTGTCGTATTCTCTTAATACCAAAAGTGCTACATGTTTTTTTTTTCTTCTGTATTAAACTTGTGGGTTTTTTTTTTTTGTTTTTTGGCTGCTGCTATTTTTACTACAAGGGTATATGCTAATTTCAAGTCTGTACATTTTTGGTTTAATTACAATTCAATCAAATTACAGTACACTATAGTTAACAAACATATTCAATACTAAATGTATTTTTATTATGATGACGTTGGTTTCAAATGGATTTTTTTCTGAAATCCTTGTTTTTTCATCTTTTAAATGAAAGCGTTGGATTTCTTAGAACGGTTTCCGGTTTGGAAAGGTTCCCCCAGATAGAACATTTGGAGAACCAGCCCAACATTTTCATCAGAACCATTTGGTGGGAGGATTGTGTACTTGTTCTTGTCATGTTCTGCTGTCAGATTTGTTTTTTTATCCCCGTCAGTCTCATCTGGTTTCATTTGCTGTCTTCATGACGGTATTTAAGAAACTGAATTACGACTTCAATTTCAAATCTCCAAACTCTGGTAGAAGAGAAAAATGTGTCTGAAAAAGAACTGACAATAGCATGTGCTCACAATTTACAATATGTGTGGTTTGGAGTTACCAACACAAAAATGTAAATTGGATTTGATTGAAGGATGAATCATTGATTGAAAAAAAATCTTTAAAAAAATCTTTATTGTCCAGAATAGATGAGGAACCACCACCACCACCACCCCACACCCCCCAAGAAATTATTTGCTCCAAAGAGAAATGATAATGATTGCTCAATTGATTTCAGGGGAATTTTAGCCCAAATTTCTCACGTCTCGTTACCTGTGGCACTTGGGAAATCAGGGTTCGATTCCCAGGGTGCCTCATCCATTTGGCGTCCCCTTTTGCAGCCACACGGGGAAGGGTGCTCTGTGAAAGGGACGAGCCAAAAGGTGATCATCGTCATCTCATCACGGAACAAAAATAGAGAGCAACATTAAAGCTATCCAATCACACAGTGTTGAGCCAGATGCCAGCTCAGACGAGGAAAACTAAGACGTACACGGATCTAGTCATCCACAAGTAGATGTATCGCAATGGAGCGGAGCAGCGAGCCTGTGACACTTTATTATCTACATGGCTTACAATCTTTTTCCAACAGCATTTGTGGGTCTGCTCCCATTTTACAACAATTTCAATAAAGAAATACTCAGAAATGTCCTCCATCATCAGGAAAAAGTGCCACAAGAACACCACAAATACCATTTTCATTGGAGTGCTTCTTTAAAAGTGACTACAATATTATTATTCGCTTTTTAAAACGCAATTTCGTTCATATTAAAACTACTCCCCTGTTTGTGTCTCCCTCTGCAGAAATGGAAGGACCAGCAGTCTCATCAGTGCTGTGGTATTATAGGAGTTGCCCCCCAGGGGGCTGTGCCAGAATTACAGACACCCCCTCCCCTCCCCCACCTCAGAGCAATGCAACCACTCTCTAAACAAAAGGATGCTCTTCTAATATTCTAGATCAGGAATGTTTCAAGCAACGTGTGCAAAATTTAAAATCTGAACTATATGAGCACAGATCAAAATGAATTAGGGTTACTGCCTAAGGGTCAACCGGACCCTGAAGTTGACAACAGTAATAAGGTTTTTTTGGGGGGGGAGTGTGAGGTTGGGGGAAGTTAGCATTACTATTACAGTGCTGCTGAACTCCCAGAGGGGCTTTAAATTTGAAAGGATACCGGCTGGAATACAGAGAATCCATATGGATGTGCCGAGGTGATGACAGATGTTGCTGGAAAGCTCTGAAATGTGCTTCCCTTAAGCGGAGAGAGCGACGTTGTTCCTCGCCGTCGTAGAGTCCAATGCCACGCCAGGGTCAACGGGTTCATCTGCCCTCATCAGCATCACTGCTGTGCTGTGGTTTCTGTATAGAGTTCTGTTTTCTGAGAAGCTGTGCCTTTTGAACCAATCAGAAGATCGATTTGTCTTTTTTTTTTTGTGAGGCTACAAGCAGGAAATAACAAGTAATTAGAGAGCAGGTGGAGGAGCATCCAGAAAGGTGGAGCTTTGCTCAGGAGAGGCGAAGAATGAGTATCTGTGTAAATGAGAGGAACTCAAGTTGAACGATAAGGTTACAGACAGTGGCGGACTTAGCAGTTTGGGAGCCCAGGGCGAACAATAAGATGGGGCCTTCGGCAGTGAGTGTATTCAGCATTTCTTTTTTAAATCCTTGCCCTGGGTAAAATGTCCATTATGAATACAATTTCTTTAATTTGTCAGGTTTTACTAAAGAAGGCAGAAGATACAAAAATCCTTGAATCATAGAACAATACAACTGAGTTGCGTCAAAAACAAACAAAATGCCAATTTCCCTCCCCTCCTTTTCCTTTCCTCTCTTGTTATGTTTTCTCATTCTTGACTTTCTTTGAACGTTTATTTGACTATGAAACGTGAAGAGGTACGTTCCCGAGCAGACTCACGTTTAAATGGCCACTTCCAGTGAAAAGTCTATGTATTTGCGCATAAACCCACATTTTAGACTTCTGCATTCAGAAGCTACGCAAGTTTTAGAGTCCAGTCCAGATCATTGATCGCACACTGCAAGTTCAACCAGTTAAACTTTTGACTTCCGAATCGGAAAAACACTGAACTTTGACCAATCAGGAATTTGGCAGTGACTGTGGATAGTGTCCTTTTCAAAACAAGTGCCAACCGTTGTAAACATGACCACGGAGGAGAAATGAATAAATGTCATTTGTGTTTGGCTGGAACTATATGACACCAAGTCTTTCATAGCTGTGAAAGAAAAAGCCTGGAGAAAGTTTTGCGGGATTTGTGACTTTTTTTGCATCAAGCCTCTACCAATTGTAGATGGCGGACAAGCGCTAGTAAACTGTAAAAAAAAAGAAGAACAAGTCCCTCCCTGCCACTCCCTGCTTGTCTGGTGCTGGTCCAATAAACACCACGGGCTGAATGTGCGTTCATGAAACCGCGAAATGCTCGTTCTTGAATGCATCCCTCATGTGAATGGAGAATACTTTTTGAGTATTTTAGACATCACCCTTATAAAATGTCTTATTTCCGACTCCAACAAAATTAAGTCAGTTCACTCGCCATTTTTTCCAAAACATGGACGCGGCCATGTAGCTCTACTGTCAATGTTTCTATGGCAACCATTCTCACCAAGCAGGATTGAGCTTGAAAACGCCACTTGAAAGCGAGCGCCATTACATATGTCAATCAGATGTTTCAAATGTTCGACACTAGACTACGTACTTTCATGGAAGCATCTGATTGGTCAGTTTATGACTTGAATAACTAGCTCTACAGAAAAAAGGATTATCAAGATCATGTTAAAAAAATTTGAGAGCAGGAATGTTTATTTTGACTTTTAGAATGACTGGGTGAATAGCTGCTGGTTTCTTTATAGAAGTTTATGGGATTTCGGCTTCTTGGAACCAGCGGGTACTTCCTGTCTGGAAAGCGAGGGGGAATGGGTCACTCAGTCCAGTTTTCATATACAGTCAATGGTTTGTAAAGTTGCTCTTTTTTTCTTACTCCTAGTTTTTTATTTTACATCCATTCTTTCTTTTTATTGTCACATCTTTTTTTCTTATTTTCCTATATATATATTGACTCTATAACATGTATTTTACTCTATAATTCATTTCCATTGTTTGTTCATCTTTCGGCTACTCTCTAACATCTCTCCTCCATCACAGACTCATCCTTCTTTCATGGCATCCTGGGGTCTGTCTCTTCTGAAAGCGGTGCAGAGACGAGACTCCTAACGAATGTCATTGGTCACGGCGGTGGTGGCGGCGTTGAGGGGGTGTTTGGCAGATCCCTCTGAAGCCTCGCCAATTCCTCTGCCAAGCGCGCATACGAGCACATTGGTAATTATCAAGCTATGCCCGACGACCGGGAACCTCACAGAACTGCAGCAAACGCCTGGCACTCATCCACCCACCAGCTTTACAACCCCCACTCTTGTATGTGTGTGTGTGGGGGGGGCTTTAAATATATAGCTGTACAGAACACCCCCCTCCACACACACACGGCTAATTTAGGGGACTTTTTTGGGGCAAATTCTAGTTTTCGATTAGCTTAAACAAAAAAAGAAAGACATTTTGATGAGATCAAAGAGCTAGAGATCAACACACGAGAAAACATTTGGATTTTTGCTTTGAGATTTTATGAAACGCATCAAAATGGAGTCAAAATCAAAAGAAAAATGCTCTGCAGAATTGACATGGCTGGTTGCAAGCGAATCACTTTAACATACAGGAAGCAGACTGCATGTACTGGTATTCATCTTGGAGACGGTTCTCTTCTCTTCTCTGCTCATACACTTTCAGTTCACAAGTATTTGGGCTTTTCTTTGGACTCACCTACACTCAACAGGTTCTAAATCTAACTAAACAGCAAAAATGGGATGTTTACTCTTAATTCAGATCACATTTATGTTTCTGAAACTTGTCTTCATGCAATTATCACGTTCACTCTCTCATATTGTCTGCCTGTCTCACTCACAACAAACGAACCATCAAACCAATAGCAAGACTCCAGCCTGGACTCCCACGGCTATCGCTGTTTAATGCTCTGCTGTTCCAGAACTGTATAACCAGCCTCTGTATTATGGTATATTATCCAATCTGGAATGGTTTTGCCTCAACAGCCCTTACTGCTTTGGTTCCAAAGCTGAAGCTCTGACTGTCCCACCAGATCTGCCACAAAAGGACTGTCACCTTTCCCGGCCTTCAGGAACTCCTACAGACAGAGCTTTTTCTTCTATGTGTTCTCTAAGAGTGTATTCAGACCGGAAACATTTGGCTCACTTAAAGTGAACCAGAGTTTGTTTTCCCCAACAATCCGGGACCAACTTTCAGTCTGAATAAGGCCAAGTGGAACCAGGACCAGAACTGTTCTCAGACTCATGTTTCGAGGTGGTCGCGGTTCTTTTCCAGTTCTCATTATAAAAACGATCTGCTGTTCTAGCTGCTGTAATTCTAGCTGGGGACCAGACTCCCCGCCGTGCTGTGGTGAGGCTGCCCCCCACCACCGCCCGACCCCCAGTGGGATGCTGCACTCGGCTGGCGTCTACCCCCAGAGGAGGCAGAGGAAAATTCAACTATTAGAGTCTCCACCCAACAGCTTAATTTGCTTTTCCATGTTGAACCTAATGCCCAATGTTTACCTCCATGGGCTCAGGAGGGGGGCTGGGGGGTGACTGTTTATTTATCAATACAGCACTTTGTACTACACTGTACGCAAAGAATGATATAAATAAAGATTGATTTGATTTGAAGTGAAACTGATGTTTAAAAAGATCACTCTCAGATGCTACCAAAATAAAAGCCCTCCTGTTGTTTCATTGTGCAGGATGTTCCACTGGAACACATTTATACTTCCTAGCCCCTAGCCTAGTCCCCCCAACACCTTTTGGGCCTGAATACCAAAACATAAAAAAAAAAGTGTCCAAAATTATTACCTAACTGTGTCACAAGAAAACTAAACTGGCATTAAACTGTTTAAGGGTTTCTTCCTTCCCCGGCCCTTCTGTAGCGATGGAATATTCCATTAACGGCAAGCTAACAAGAGACTTTTTGAAGAGATAAAAATAAAAAGTGGTAAGATGAAGCATTGTAAAAGAAAAAGGGAAAGAGAAAGCAAGAAATGTGTTGCAGCACTTCCTAAAGTGCAGAAAGACAAGACAATTAAAGAACAACAGAATTATGAGAAACAGTCAAAATGTTATGAGAACAAAGTTGTAGAATTATAAGAAACAAGCCAGAATTTTACAGAAGAAAGTTATAATACTATAATAAAAGGTTAGGATTACAAAAACAAAGTTGGACATTTTTGAGAATAAAGTTGTAATTTTATTTGGAAACCATCAGATATTTAAAAAAAAAAAGTCCCATTTAGCTTTGAAAATACTTCAACTAAGACAATCGAAGATTACTTGTTTAACTTTTACTGCAGACGATTCAGAGAAATGACATTACACTGATCAAAAATCTGGTTTTTCAGCTTTACGTTGTGCATCTTAATTTTTTAAAGAATTACAATGTTATTGTGAAAAGTTTTTCACGTAAATGATAATGATTTTGTTCTTGTTAAATGCTGATATATTTGTCATAATTTTACAATTTTATTCTTAGCTATTTTTGTATTTTAATTTTTTTTTTTTGTATTTTTATTTTATGGTGGCCCTAATAATAGGTAAAAGTCAAAATTTTGAGAATTTTTCTTTTTAAGTGACACCACTCTAATGTGAACTGTTTGTTCCCTCGTTTTAAGTATTTTTGTCTCTTTTGCCGTCTTTAATAAAACCTGACTAAAATGGTTCATACAGTAGGTGGCCCCATGTTATTGTTCGCCTGGGGCCCCCAAACTGCTATGTCTGCTTCTGCGACTGCTGGACATAAATATAAAACAAAAAACCAGGTGAACATGTTATTGTGAATTTAAACTCACCCTCTGCCAAATACAGAAATAAAAATATAGTTCTTTTATTTTTTTCACATACGTGCTTAAGTAAGTGAAATCAAGTTTATGGTTAAAAGCAACAAACTTAAAGGGTTTTGTCTTTCAAAAAGCACATTGTGTGTATTTTTTTGTGCAATCTTTGCACACTATAACTTTAATTGCACAAGTTCCCTTAAGACTTTAAGTCTCATCTTTGTTGTATGAATATTTAAAGGTAACGCTGACATGATATAGTTGAGAATTGACATTTTTTAAGGTGGTATGACTTTCTTTTAATGCCTGTTGCTTACATTTCTTGAAGTCATTGTCGGATCTTTTGTGTCGTCCAACAATGTTTGTGCTGAGTGAACTCATTGTGTGTAATTGCTCTCCTTGCCTTTGTGGCGCTGGCGTTTAGAGCGATCTGCCGGTGGAGGCGTGCGGTCTCCACAGCTGGCGGACGGGCTCCTGGCTGACCTTCGTGGCACGGGGGTGGGGGTTTGCAGCTTGTTCAATGACAGATGGACCTCCTATGCTGGCAGTAACACTGAATTCCTCCTTCTTTCTGTTTTATCAAAGTATGTTTTTGCTATTTGATCAAGTCTTTGCAGTTTTTATCAAAGTCCCTGCTCCATGTGGTGTTACTTGAAGGCATTTTAGGGGCTGAGTTTGGTGAAATTGTGAGAGTTAAGGGGAGGGGGCGGAGTTTATGGCTGGATTGGCATGTGTCGGGGTGGGAACAGGTCAGAGGTCAACAACATTGACAGAAGCAAGAGAGTTCTCTGAGGTTAGTGGTCCAGGCTTCCCTCCTTTTTTTTTAATAGTTTGGCATTTATGGAGACATTATACTGGAGAAAGACTGTTCCTCTAAAACAAGCTAAAAAAAAATACTGAATCCGAGATGTTTTTTTCTTGACATAAGTGAAACAAAATCTGAAAGTGGAACTAGTTTTGTCAGGAGTCAGAGCTCTGTCACCCCCTCTGGTCAGCAGCGAGAGCCATCTCCAGAGCACTAGACACACTACATCTCCCAGCAACCTCAGCTCACACTCCCTGGATGCCTCTCAGCTAACACTCATTGACAATCACCCACATGATACACAGGGCCTCACTCAATGCGCAGTATTGTTTTGTGCCTGCCTGCATTACCGAGCGGACCTCAATTTGATCTTTTTCATCTTTAAAAAAGTCTTGAGATTTTTAATGAAAAGTTACTAGGAAGTTAGTTTTGACTGATATCGAGTGTCCGAGAAATTTTGTAGCCAATTTGACCCTAAAATGAGATGATTATAGTCTAGAAATATAGATGGTTGGACGGTTGTAGCTCTGAGAATGGGATAACTTTGGGGGGAAAGAGTATAAATACCTACTTTAAGATATAAAATTCTTCTTTTGAGCAATGCTTATTGTAAGATGCTATATTTTCAAAAACCAGAGAAATTAAACCAAATAGCTAATAGTTAATAGTTAATAGCTAATTAAATATTTATTTTTTATTCTAAAAAAGACAAAGCATCAAACTTATTTATAAATAAATAATAAATAATCTTATCCATACAATTCTAATAGCTCAATTGGCAGATTATTCTAAACTTGTAACATCAGAAAAAGAATTATTTTAGTTTAAACTTGTTTTGAAAAATACTATAAAATATATATATATAATGCAAAATGAAAAGAAAGAAATTCTTAGGCATGTTTCTTCAAAAAGGAAAAAAAAAATCAAGATCAAATGACTCAACAAAAGACTTTGCCTAAAAGTTACTGTATTAAGTGCAATAAGATTTAAAATTCACTTTGATGAAAATCATGTTTTTTGTGTTTGTATCATGTTTTTGTTGCATTCTTTTCTGATGATAAGGACATATGTAAAGAAAAATAAGATTAGAACTGCATTTCTGAGTATTTCTTTATTCTACTTGTCATAAATCAGGAGCACAGAAAGAAATTCTGTTTGAAAAAGATCGTATTTTTGACGTAGAGTGGGCCACAAGCTCTCTGCTCTGCTGTATTCTGATGCATTCACTTGTAGATAAATATATCCACGTGCGTCTTAGTTTTCTTTGTCTGAGCTGGTTTAAAACTGTTCGGCTGCATAGCTTTAATATTGCTCACCATTTTTGTTTGAGCGGTAATGTTAGCTTGGGGTTGTGAGGGGCTGTAAGCTAACAGGAGAGAATGTTAATAAAGGGATGATGGAAAATGTGGGCAGGCTTACTCTGCGACAATGGTCCCTCACACAACTCAGAGATGAATTTCTAATGAACTACTGCAGAAACTATGTCTTTTGATTTTGGCTAAATATGCCAGAATCCCAGTTAAGGGACCACTATTTTAAAAGAGAGGAGTGATTCTCAAGGTAGTTCAGAAAGGCTGGCTTAGTTTCATGCGTCTGTTTGAATGTGGTGTTAAAGAGTAGGAGACGTGCCACCGCAGTGTTTACATCCCAGGATAACTGAGAGAAGTTTCCGCAGCAAAAAGCAGGGATTAGGAGAGACAGCAGAAGAGTGACAGAGATAGAAAGTTCTGTGGAAAAGATCTTGTTTGGCAGCTGTAAGAGGCATGAGATCATAGCGCCGTGTTCCTTTGCACCCCCCCCCAACACACACACACAAACACCTACACTAAAGCCTGCGCTCCCCCTGTCTCTGCTTCCTATTATCCTCCCCAGACGTAAGCACACACACATGTGCACACTCGTTTGTCGTTTCTGTTTATTGATGACTCAGGCTTGCCGTACTTTCTGGGTACTCGGTGGAGGCCGGAGCACCTCGGGGGCCTAATGAACTGATCTTGACTGTTTACAGCGCGGCTTTTTGATGGTGACTCATGGAGAAACAAAGAAGCCTCTGTGAGCAGGAGAGGTTTTTCTCATCAGGAAGACCTGTGTACAGTGCTGTTCCTCTCCCCAGAAGCTTCTTTGATGAGTCTGTTGTCCCCTTCTTGGTCTGATCAGTTTATCATCCTTTCATCTTCAGACATTTCTCTTCTTCTTCTGCCTATCTGACTTTTGGCTTTGCTAAAGCTCCTCTGTACCCCCTCTAGATCCATCCATCTGCCCAGTAAAAAGATTAACAAAGCCAAGAAAGAAAGGTTCTTTAACCTGCACTTTGAAACAAGATATTGTGTTCTTAGATAAAAAAACACAGAACATTTTCAGAAAGAACAGCTAAATCTTTTCAGGCCAAAAAGCATCAGATTATAGGAGACATTGAGCGACACAAAACAATACTTTAGTTTTCGATGATTACACTACCCAGAATGCCTAGAGAGTTCAAGATGCCTGCGATTGGTCAGAGGAGTTGATGGAAAGTTTTTCTAATGTTGTTCTCTTTTATCAGCAATAATCAGCCTTTGCAAATAAGATCAGCACAACAGATACTTTATTGGCAAAAACTCTCAACATTTTTCAGCTGCGACACATAAAATACAAAACAAAACGCTCTTTTTGCACTTCATTATGTTGAAGCACTGTACGGAGCACTGAACTATTTAAACTTAAAATAAATCATGGAAGAAAATATAGAAAGTTTGAAAAAAAAGTAAAATTTAAAAAAAAATTTACCAAATTAAACAAGTTTATAATTAACAGCTGCTGTTTTGTAAACTTCAGTTTTTTCATTCCTCTCCTTTGCTTTCAGCCTTTAATTTACAGTTTCAATTCAGAATTGTTATCAGAGTTGAGGCTAATTTTACGTGGGGGTGAGGCTTTGAGCCCATTGGCTACAGGGACATGACTGACATTGAGTGACAGAGGTTATTGGGATGCTTCTTGTGTTGGACAAATTTACTGTTACAATAGTGAAATCTGGATATCTTCATACACGAGGAGTTTGTTTGTGTAAATCCCTTTTGTATTTTAGGCTAAACTTTATTTTATTTTCATGCATTCCCTTTTTGGACCCGATGGAAGAGAGAAGGCAAAAGGTTTGTGGGATATGAGAGATGTGGGATACGCGTACCAGAAGAAAAAGGGAGCAAAAAGTTGGAGATTAATAAATACACTGACAGACGAGAGCAGGAATGCAAACAACTTTCACATGTAGATGTTTGTCAAAAAGGGCGAGAACTCACTCAAATGTTACAAACATCCTTTTGTATGTGTGTATTTTGGACTGGCCTGCCTCTGTAACAAAGCCATCTAGAGGTTACTCTGTGAACTGACCTGGCTCCAGTCAAAACAGCCTCCCGGCAGGAGTCATAGGGTGACTCCATGGCGAGACTGGTACAAAGCATGTCTTCATAAAGTCATCTTTAAGTGAAAGAACCTCTATTTATAGCTAGAAACACCATTCCGGTTGACCCCTGAGCAAAGTGGACCCCAAAGATTGTAGATCTGAGTTGCAAAAATACACAAAGACGGCACACAGATCGCCGTTGTGGGTCACGTTTTTTTTCATATCGCTCCACAACACGCCGGTCACCCTGCGGCGTCTGGCAGAAGAACAATGGCAGCCGTTCACCACCCCCCCAAAACCCACATCTCTTCATTCAAGCTCCTATTTTGACTCTTGAACCTTTCACCTTTACCCCACTTTTCCAGCTCCGCTTCCATGTTTGCCTGAGTTTGTAGTTTTCCTTATGAGGGTGGGATTCCCGCCACTCCAACATCAAAGTTTCCACATTCCCAAAAAAAAAAAAAAAAAGAAAACTATTTATTTGTTCAAGTTTCACTCGCCGGTTCGTCCTCCCGCCTTGCCAACACCACACAGGAATGTCTGGAATTTTTACCACCAGGATTAGCTCATCCCTGTCTGTTGTCTGCATGCTCCAGTGTTTGCCGGTCTTTCATCATGCAGGATTAGGAGGCAAAGATGCACAAAAAAGGCCTGATCCTATGAGCTAACGCTAATAGAATCACTGCTCAAATTCTCGTTCTCTGACGAAACTTTTTGTGAGTTTTAGATTGAAATTCCAGGAAAAACTTTCCTGCCAAAACACACATTTCTATCTATTATACACTAACAAAACTTGGGGTAAACTGTGAGTTATCAAAAATATGAAAAGTATTAATGGTAAAAACAATCATCTAAATGTCCTGGAGGCAATTATCAAATGTTTTTAGGCCAACTATGTTTGTCGTAAGGCAACTTTCAAACTTGCTGTCGGTTTCTGAACCCATAGATCATGAAAAAAGGGACTTTTGTGGCATTAACTCTGGTGATGTGGGAATTGAAACATTTTCAAAATAGAGAAATAGATGCTGCTGCAGTTTCTGTTCACTGCTGAAACACAGATGAAAATCTTGTGACGCTTGATAATAGACAAAATGAACTTTCTGTTAACTTTTAATTATAGACCCACTCCAAAGACAATTGTGTTTTCAAGGTATTCTTGTGGCATTCTGATAATGGCAGACTCATGTAAGCTCAAAATTGCATTTCTGAGTATTTCTTTGTTCAAGTGAATCGGGAGCAGACAAAAAAAAACCTCTGTTTGAAAACGGGCGTATTTGTGGCATAGACGTTGTGTGGACAGGAAAAAGTGGGCGGGGAACAAATGCACTGCATGCAGACTGCGAAAGGGACCCATAAATGCTGTTCACCTGTGTGTCCTGTACAGGTGTGTCCATTTTCACCTGTAGACAGCCTGTATCCATTTGTAAGGGCAGTTGAGACTAAGGCTTTACTATCAACTTAGCATCGTACGACATCATCACCCGTAATATGAATATGAAAATACCCAATAATATGCCATTATTTTTTTAATTAATGTCGCTCAATGTGTAAAGGCTACTGTTTTGTTCCTTTGTCTATGTATTTTTATTTTGTTTGCATTCTTTAGTAAAACCTGACATATCAAAGAAAAGACTGATGATTATCATTTGTTCCTAATAGGATGTGAGTGAATAATAAATTAATACTTTTATTAAATTTAATGTTTTATAAAAAAATACATTGAATATAAAATAATATATAAAAATAACTCAACAGCTGTAGAGGGCCCCATGCTGTTGTTCGCCTGGGGCCCCCAAACTGCTATGTCCGCCACTGTCCGCATCAGTCAAACGTAACAATCATGGCAGAGACCAGTGCTGCATAGGTAACCCCCCCGGTATCCCTTAGTTACCAGAAGATCCAAGCAAAAGTCATTACAAACGCACAAGAACAAACTCTTATATCCTATAGTTTTATATCCTATAACTTTATATCCACTGAGCGGTCCGGTGCGGTCTGGTATTTTGAGCGTTTCCATTGTAAAATGGACTCATTAAACTGTACCGAACCGTACCTCTTGGAGGCCCCCATCGGTACTAGGTCCATTGAAAGGTGGGGATGGAACGGTTGGGGTGGAGCCGCTGTATCCACCCATTGATTGGCAGGAAGTGATGATGACATTAGCAAGCACCAATGTAGCGCTCATTTAAAATAATGTTTCCAATGTTCCTTGACAAAGGTAAATATCTTAGCCGTCCGCAATCATCTTTCAAGCAAGATTATATTCCTGTTATACACCATGTACCAGAAGTAAAGCAAGAAAAGGAAGAGCTGCTGGATAACCTAATTTTTGTTGCTTTTTTAGTTGTCGCACTACAATGATGCAAAGATGCGCTAGCGGTCCACACCACGCACGCGCCGTAAAAAAAAAAAAAAAACGCTGGAAGAGAGGCTTAACTGAGTGGAAACGCTCACCAGAATTAACTGGACCGTACCGTACCACTCCTTACCGGACTGTACAGGACCGCTCAGTGGAAACGAGGCTTAAGGCTTTTTATGAGTGCGCACGTGTATATCCACATGCATTGACACTTTTATTAGGCTTTATTGTTACCACAAAACTAAGGATATTGTATCAGAAACTCACTTTTTCTTGTAAACACAGTAAGCAGCAATCAAATCTGTTTTCTTTTGAAGCACAGCCTCACATTTCATTGGACCATCATGTCTTGGCTGCACTATCCTCTGATAAACATTTTTCTTTTTGCATTCCTGGTAAAAGCCCATCTGTCTTCCTGCTTAACATTTGCCACACCTGCTTACGCTGAGCTGTGATGACGCCATCATCTGCGAACTGTGCAAAACACGCCACCAAAGTGTCTGTCAACCGTCTCTCTGTTTGTTGTTCTTACCTGTGAGAGTGGCCTGTGAAGGTCACTGTTCTCTCATTTTGGGATTTTCACTCTTTGCTTAGATTGTCGCTGCTTTGTAAAGGAAATGGAATCAGAGCTCGAAGGATTTACAGAGAGTCAGTTAATAAATTGGTTCTCAATGGGTTTGAGGTCAGGGAAGGATGGGGGCCACACCATCAGTTTATCTCTTTTATGCCCATGATGTAGAGCTATTCCTGCAGCATGAGATGGTGCATTGTCATGCATGAAGATGATTTTTTTTATAGAAAACACGGTTCTTCTGCTTTTTGTACCACAGAGGAAAGTGATCAGTCAGAAACTCTACATACTTTTCAGAGGTCAGGAACCCTAAAGGGGCCGACCAGAACACACACAGGTTGGTGCAGATGAAGGCAGAATGAGGAAGGTTTTTGACAAACAGATACATGAAGATTAATAGAGCAGCTGCTAAAATACATTTACACAGCAACAAGGACATATTTGAAGCTGCTGGTGTCTCTGGAGTCCCACTAACATCAAGGTGTTGGATCCTCGAGAGCAGGGATGGGCAACTCAAGGCTTCGAGGGCTACAGTGTCTGCATGATTTTATGATATCCAAGCCCTACTCATGACTGATTAGCTGGTTCAGGTGTGTCCAGCAAATCAGAACATGCCAGAGCATGGTATGTTAGAAAACATGCAGGAATGGGGCCCTCGAGGCCATGCAGGGGTGTCTAAATCCAGGCTCTGCCTCCAGCTAGTTTTCCAGAAACCCTGCCTTACCTGCTGCTGATTATCTGGAGCCATGGCCACCCTGGGTTGACTGGCGCCCCAGTCAACCAGTTGTGATTATGCGCACCTCCAGCAGATGGCGCCCTAGGTGATCCCCCAGCTCGCCTATGCCCAGGGTCGGCCCTGCCTGGATCAGGTGTGTTTAGTCAATAAGGAGCTTCAATGGCAGGTTGGAGAACATGTAAGACATTGGCCTTCGAGGCCTAGATTTGGGCACCACTGATCCAGAGGCTCGCAGTTCTTCGTAAAATTTCTATTCAGCCCTAACCCAGCTATCCCAACGATGGAATCCAAATATGCTCGAGAAGAACATGTAAACCTCTCACAGTGGATTTAAAAAGGTTGACAATCAAAAAGATTTCAGGATCATGGATGAAGTTTTATTTCATGATCTGCAATCCTGTGACCCCCGGACGACCTGCTGTCTTAAACATACGATCAAATATTAACATTTTTGTTTGGGACTTTTGTTTGTTTTGGTTTTTTTATTTTAATAAGTTCTAGTGACAGACTTAAAATGACAAACATTAGTAAATAATGTAGCTGTGTAAATGTATAGAAATATAGAGGGACCAAAATCATGAGACAGAAACACTGATGTCCCTCTCTTCCTGTGTTGTTCCTCAAGCATTTGTCATGCAGAATAGAGGACACCCTAAATCAGCAACATTTCTGCATTGCTTATTTATTTGAATCTGCAGCCTCATTTGCTTCAACTTTAGCATATTGCATTTATTTACTGAAGTGAAGCAGCAAATAACACACTTCTTTGTCATTTATTCTTTGCTCTCCTGTCATTAAAGGGAAAACGTCACTATTTACAATGAAAGCTGCCTAACTGTTGCTGAATGACCCTCAGACTGTGTGATCAAACCCTGGTGAATGCTGCCACCCTGTGTTGAACTTTATTTAGTTCTTCAAACTTGACAAAAGTCAAAACAGAAGTCTGTTTATGGACAAAAAGTTTGTCATTTAAATGCAGTTATTTGAACACTAATACATCCTACACTGAACTCACTTTTTAATGTAAAAGAAGCATAATTTACAGACAAACAAATTCATAAGACTTGTAGGTTTATTACTTTAATGCTTTTTTAAATTCAGTGGGATGCCTTCGCACACCCCCTCCTCAAATCTCGTTGAACAAGTGGAGAGAGGGAACTCTTTCAAAGACCTCTCATGGACTGTGACCATAGCAGCAGTGGTGTAGAAGGTTCTCTCCTCGAGGGTGCTGAGATGACAGTCTGCTCACATATGCCACAACGGTGGAGCTGCAGCTGCACAGAGGAAGAGAAGAAGCCTCTGCAGAGGGTTGTAAGGTCAGCAAAAAAATCATCGACTGCTTTCTGCCTAAATAAAGCCCAAAGCATCACCAATGACACCTCAAGCACCACCTCTTGGACCTGTTGGCCTCTGGGAGGCGATAGAGGTCAATACGAACAAAAACAAACAGGCCAAGAGACAGCTTCTGCAGACAGAAATTAACACATTTTTGACTGTTTTACATATTTTTTTTCTTTATTTTTTTAAAGATTCTGCTACTTTTTACACCCATTGTTTTCTTCTCTTCTTCTTCTTTGCACAAGGCAGCTGCTGCGGATGTCACGATCATGAAGAGAGAGCGTAGGATGATGGGAAAACAGAAGGTTTTTTATAAGAGAGGCTGCTGGAGGTCCAGGTGGGGAAAGAGGTCCAGGCTGGTTGGAGGTGTATGGAGTCCAGGAGGGGCTAAGTTAGAACAGGCGTGACAGATTCAGGTAGGAGCAGAGTGAAGAACAGAAACGAAATGATCCAGACAAGACAAGAGAATCAGGTCAGGGAAGTAGACTACTTCAGGAACTGTCAAGGCCTGACAGCTAAATGTTTTTTATGTTTTAATGTATTTTCTTCAGTGACAATGAATTCTATTCTATCTTTAATAATCAACATAATAATAATAATAGTAGTATAATGGATTCAATATTAATGGTTTCATAGAGAGACATTTGATGACAAAATGAAAAAGAAAACGTTTTTTCTAGATCTTATAGGATCAGGATAAATAAAAAAAAAAAGTGCAAAAAGCTTGACTTTTTCCGCATTTTGTGATTTTGATGAAACTGATGAAGTAAAAGTGGCAAAAACAGTCAATGTTCTCTCTGTTCCCCTCTTAATGTCACACAAAATGTTGTATTTTTTCTGTCATTTGTTTGAAAGAAAGAAAGAAAGAAAGAAAGAAAGAAAGAAAGAAAGAAAGAAAGAAAGAAAGAAAGAGTTGAGTTGAGTTGTAAAAAACCCTTCACAAAAGCACTTCATAAATTAAAAATTACACGAACAGGCAAAGAGTTCAAGAAGCACAACAGATAAACAAATGAAATAAAAAATTCAGCACCAAAGAGTCTCTGCAGACAGAACATAAAGCATTTGCAATGGTCCAAATTTGAACAAAATCATCAAGTGAATTGGTAAGACTGTAAAAACAGAACTCTCTTCCCAACCGAGCTACCAAACGTCTCTTAAAGAGAAACAGAGCATCATCATCCGGTTTTTCCGGGACATCCAAACAGCCAGCTTGGCTTCAGCTGAAAGGAAGTTCAAAAGTGTGTGAACACTCTTTTTCCGAGTCTCGTATTTGGGACCGTAAATGAAGCAAACCAAAGTAAACCGTTCCCCCAACTCCTCAAACAACACCCGTAGAAAAGAAAAGAGACTCGTCAGACGCTGACATTCAGCAAACAGGTGGACCACCGACTCGCTAACTGAACAAAACGGACACCCATCCCCTGTGCCAGGATTGACGTGTGTCAGATATCTGTTCCTGGCTATGATCCCGTGCACGACCCTCCACTGGAGGTCACCTGCCCGTTTCTCCACAGGAGCTTTGTACAGGGATCTCCAACAGCCCCTTGGGGAAAACCCGGCGCCAAAAAAAAACAGTCCACCCCGACATTCTGACGTCGACAAGGGAGCGCACATTTAAAACCTTCACGGACACGAGGTAGAGGGTCTTCCTTCCCATTGTCTCCAAATTCCCCATCCGTGGGGATGTCAAAGATAACAGTCTACTTCCGTCCTCCACCCACTCCTCATGAGATGGAGAGACCTGCATTGAAGGGAAGGGAAAATCCATCCCATCCACCCATTGTGAAACAACTGAAGAATCTCTCACATACCATCGCAGGTTCTCAGGTAAGGACTGGCAAACCTCATCCACTATCCTCTGCAGCGTCCTGATGGAATGGAAACCTGCAGCCGCAGCAAGCTCAGATAGGGATGTCCCCAGGAGATGTCCGAGCTTCACGCAGCCAACTTCCCTCGGTCTGGAGTCCATGAGTCCATCAAACAGCCACACCAAACGTCTCTTAAAGAGAAACAGAGCATCATCATCCGGTTTTTCCGGGACATCCAAACAGCCAGCTTGGCTTCAGCTGAAAGGAAGTTCAAAAGCGTGTGAACACTCTTTTTCCGAGTCTCGTATTTGGGACCGTAAATGAAGCAAACCAAAGTAAACCGTTCCCCCAACCCCTCAAACAACACCCGTAGAAAGGAAAAGAGACTCGTCAGACGCTGACATTCAGCAAACAGGTGGACCACCGACTCGCTAACTGAACAAAACGGACACCCATCCCCTGTGCCAGGATTGACGTGTGTCAGATATCTGTTCGTGGCTATGATCCCATGCACGACCCTCCACTGGAGGTCACCTGCCCGAAAGAAAGAAAGAAAGAAAGAAAGAAAGAAAGAAAGAAAGAAAGAAAGAAAGAAAGAAAGAAAGAAAGAAAGAAAGAAAGAAAGAAAGAAAGAAAGAAAGAAAGAAAGAAAGATTAAATTAAGAAAGGATTCCCCAATTGGTGTTGCCTTTTCATATATTTTTTCTCTGTAAATTATTTTCTATCTTGAGCGATCTAAATGTTTAAATTAAAAACAATAAATCAATAAATACATTGATTATCCTCTGTGGGTATAATTGTTACATTTATTTGAAAACAATCTCATTTGTATCAGAGATTGTTATTGTTAGTTTATTTATTTTATTTAACATAAAGTCATTTTCTTACAGTCTCGCTCGAACAATATTTTTTTCCTTTTATAACATCGTTCCCAGTAGTCTTTTAATGATGACTGTGCAGATTTTAGCTTAAATCAAACAACTGTCGTTTTTTAAGACATATTTAATGCCCAGCAGCAGTAGCTCATTAGATCTACAATTCTGGTTTGTGGGGGGGACTGTTAGCTCGGAGCGAGCTTGTTTTAGCATTTTGCAGTTGATCTGATCAGATTATGAAAACTATGCAAAAATATCAAATGAAAACCTTTGCCGGTGTGGGATTCCATAAAGTTGCCTTCTTCCCACTTCTTTTCAAGCAGTAAATCAAACTCTACTTGACTCGAGTTAATAATCACTATATTTATTGAATCTAATGTGACCTTAGTATGTATTACTGCAAAAATTACACTTGTCTTCTTCTTATATGAATGTTTACATTTCATTATTTCCATAAAAGGTTTGTGTGACTTTGTTGTAATATCCACAATCAAAGTTTGAGTTAAATCAATCACATGAAATCAGATTTTCTTGATAGACATTTACTTCATCCTTGAAAACAGAATTGTAAAGCCTGTAGAGGGCAGCGTTTTCCACTAAGTCACTTCACTATGAACTGTAATCATATTGCCTGAAGGTATAAGCTGCAGTGCAGGCCTAGAGTCTATTTCTGAAAAAGAAATCAATGTTCCTATTTATGCTAAACAAAGTCTGCTTAATATCTTTTTTTAATAAATTATTTTATGGTTTGGCAAAAAAAAGACCAAAACAATGTAAACAAGCAACAACAAAATGTTTTTTAATTATAAGAAACTATTTTTGGTTTAAAAAGAAAGGAAGTAAAGTAAAAAAAAATGTGTGTGTGGGGGGGGGGGTCACCTTTCAACCTTGAAATATAACTAAATGTCAATCCTTCATTCCATTCACTGAAAGCTTTCTTTGTTTTGGCTTTACGGTGTATTTATTGTCCGGCTTTTCATGGTGGCAGCAGGTACCAACAAGCTTCCACCTTTCAAATCAAAGAACTGAGAGTTGGTTTAGTGACAAAAGCAGAAATGAAATCATCTTTTTACAGTCTACAGCTTTTGTTCTGAGATGCTGTGAGTAAAAATCTTTTATACAGTCTTTTATCTCTAGAAGGTGTGGTTCCACCAGAGCAGGGTCATGAACTTCAAAATCAAAGACACAGCTTTTTTCTTTGCCATAACTTCTCACCATAAAAGCTTCCCGGGTGGGAATTATGCCTGATTCCTTGACATTCTGGAAGACAGAAGGTTCAGGAATAATAGCCGGTTAGCAGTGAGACACCTTTTCATATGTCAAAGCACAACATTCATCAAACTGTCAATTCTTTTTTAACCCTTTGATGCCGGCAAACCGAGAGGACCTGGCGGCAGACAACAACACGGCGCAGAGCATCATTAGCCATCAGAAGTCCTTGAACAAGATCACGCTCTTCCCCTAGAAAGAGAGCGTAACTGGTTAGGGTTATGAATCTTCTAGCATAGATAAGCAAATTCTGCTTCTGGCTAAAGTTGCGAAATTTCCGCCTCCGGCAAATTATGTGTTAAATAATGTAATTGGGCGCCATCTTGTCTGCAACCAGGTCCCCCTCCCTCAAAACTGGTTCCGCTCAAAATGTTCCCAAATTACAGTCCATATTCATCCCCTCCCTGTTGATTTAGCTTCAATACATACCTAGGAATCTTTTTCAACCGTGTCATATCTTGCAGGAGGTGTCAGCTACACCCCATTCTTGTTGACAAAGATCGATATGCGCTGAAATTGCAAAAATGTTCTAATCTAAGTTAAGTTGTGCAAAGATAAAAATATTTACTTGCTTAATGGTTACATGTCTCAATACCAAAAAGCTATAGAGCATCAATGAATATTTTTAAGGATATTTGACGATTTAGGCTAATCACGGAAACACCTCTACCAGGTAAACCCATGAAATCAGTAAGAGATTAAATTCTGATTCCCTCCATTGTATGGGATTTAAAAAAAAAAAAAAATTCCTTTTTAAAAAAATAGAAAATGTTATTTAAAACATGCATGTCCAAAGTCCGGCCCGCCTCTGACACTTTCTCGCTAATTTCTAAAGTGTCAAAAATTAAAAAGAAAAGTTAACAATGACAAGTGGAAATTGGCACATTGTTTTCAGGGAAATATGAAACAACTGTCTCAGCCAAATATGACAAGAAACTGTGGCTGTTTCCAAGGAGTTCAAGATCAACAGGAAATGCTAACTACAACAAGCTAACTGGGAATGAACCGAGCAAAACAATTGACAGATTTTGACAGATTTTGAGAATTTTTTTGCAGGAAGACGAAGCCTATAGTTTACACGCTATACAAGACAGCTGCATAGATGTTACGAGTCTGTCAAGTAGAATTGTACCATTTAAAGCCCAAACTATGAAGCTGATTCAGGCTCAAGGGTTTGAAGAGGACTATCATAATAAAAATAAAACAGAGTTTGACACGTTTAAAAACAGTACGTGCTCAGGCAACGTAGTTCATGTTTAGATTGTCATTCACTAGGGGGAAAAAAAAGCCTGCAGGCTGAAAATCCGCAGAGCAGCTGCAGCTGTACAGATGTGACTGAACCCAGAGCTGGTTTGTAGATGGAGACTTCTGACTCTGAACTCTGACTGAACACCCAACCAAAAAAAAAAAAAAAATAGTGATGCATGAAAATATCAAGGATGTTCCTGTATTTTATTTTTTTTTTCTATTTCTGTTTGGACTCCAAATATCCACGTTTTGACGCTTGGAGTTGAAATGTCTCCATGTTTTATCTTGTGGATCTCCAGCTGCAGCTGAAAACACAAATCAACAAATAAAAGGTCACCCAAATGTCTGTCGCCATGAAAACAAGCACAATAGGTCTACCAGGAGAAGCTTAAATCTGTTCAACGCTCTCAAGATAACCAAGACAGCCAATGACATCACCAAATTCAAAAAAGAAGGAGAGAAAAGGAGAAACCTGGATGGAAAGTGGATATCTGCACCATCACACCACCTCATCTGAGATACCATCACTGAAGTGGTTTGTTTACACACTGATGAAGCACAGAACTGCTGAAAACATCCTCTTGACAGTTTGTATCCTTGTATTTACACAGATTAAAACAGATCCACAATACATTTGGCATGAATCTGGTCAACTCAGTGAATACAAGGGAAAACCCTTTGACTTCCAGGTTGAAGCCTGTTTGAAAAACACAATTAACTGGAGCCGGATTAGCCAGAAGTAACCACCAGCAGCTTGTTCCTCTTCATTGTGTTGAATATTTCGTTTAAAAAAACTTTACTTGATCTGAATAGTGACATGAGGAGTAGTACTAACTCAACATTCACTGGAGTTGTTACAATTTGGCAGAACCAGCTGAAGATACACTGTTGTTGAGTAGGAGAGAGGGCTTGAGGTTTCCCACAATGTTTTTCATCTTACAGAGTGTCCTTCTTTAAACAATCTGCTTCTCACTTGGTGTTGTGTTTCTGATTCAGGTGATAATCCAATAACATCAACGTATGCATACTTCCAGTTTTTCTGTCATGATAGTAAAAGGGTTTGATAGTCTGCTACAGTTGCCTCCTGAACCCCCAAACCAACTTTGTCCTGCTCACATCAGTATCAAATGACCTCTCTGATATGCTCCGCAACTAAACAATCGTCTGGGGGTTTCTGCAGATCTAAGGGGTTTCACTTTTTACTAAAAGCCTAATGGTGAAAAGGAAGGGTGAGAGTGCAGCCCCCTGTGGTACTCCTGTGCTGACTCAGAACTATGAGGTATGATAGCTGTCAAAAAGAAACACATTCATAAAGAAAAAGTTGTATTATAAATGCAAAGTTGTGCACAAATTAATATTTTGTGCACAACTTTGCAGAAAACACATCCTTTAGTTTTATGTTTGACATTTCTGTTTTGAATACGAATTTCTCCTGTTTAAAGCACTGTCAAAAATACGTCACGGGGTCACAGGCACAAACATCGAGTCCCGGAGCATCAAGACAAAGAAAAGTCGTGTTCCTTCCTCCTAGCTGTTGTCACGTGCTGTTGCATCTTCACTCTGACCTTTGGGGACGAGGCAGTATGAGGGTTGCTCTTTTTGTCTTTGCAGTTGTTTCCTTGCTTTTTGTTGCGTTCTGGTTTCAGGTTTTTTCCCCTGAAAAACTTAAAAGCAGATTCCCTCCTGGTTTGAATTAAACATCAGTTATACCAAATTAGGGTTAATCATCCACAGCTTTCTTTATTTCAGTTAAACATCCTTAGGATATTTTAGTGTCTGGTCCTCATTTGATCCAGGTGAGGTCAACTGCTCTGTTACCCTTGTTGTTGCTCCCTTTGTTTCATGGTTTTGTCATCCTTAAGTTACAGCCACAAACCTGGTTTCTTGAATTTTGGGTCCTACTCCACCAGTTCTTGATGATCAGAGTGAAGTCCTGCAGGATTATTTAAATGCAGGGAATAAACGGGTTGAAAAAGTAATAAACTGACAGTCATTTTGGTAAAAATGTATGTAGATGTATTTTTTTCAATGCAAGGAAACAAAAATATGCAATAAAATGTTATTGAAACAGTTCAAAGAATGTCAGGCTGCATTGTTGGGCCTCAAGCATTTTTACCTCAGGCAACTACCTCTACAAGTTGACACTTATTGATCAAAGTCAAGACATACTTACAAAAACATAAGTTGAATTACTTTTTGAAAGAAAAATACACACTTTTTGTAGCACCTACATTTGTTTGTACGGAAAATGTTGGCCCTCTCAGAAGCATCAAGACACTTAAGGCCACGTGAATTCAGTTTATGTTTTGTTTTGTCACCATGAAAAAGCATTATTACTTCCTTTATGTGACTAAGAAATGAATTGTGGAAAAAAAGGTGAGTCATTTTTTTCTCAAGTAACTCAATTAAATTTGTAATAATCAGGTAAGAGGAAGCAGCTCTTGAACTTCGTGCATGATTCAATAACTCTATCACAAGGAAATGTTTCAGTCTACCTTAAATGAAATACTGACCCTTTTGAAATTTTACGGGAACAAATTTCCTGCATGGTGTTGATGGTAGATTGCAAGCCGTTGCATGCCTGCAGACCGTCTGTCCAAATACAGAAAAAGGGATGCATTTGTTCTCCTGCTGGTACCAAGCCATATTTTTTGCAACCTCATTTGCCTATGCTGTGTAAACAATTATTAATTTACGCCATAACCAACAAAGACATAAGTATCCAAGTAAATGATATCCATTCATAAAAGTCAGAGACTACCACAGTGGGTGCTAAGGACAACATTGCACCAAAGCATGACAAGCTAACGCCCAAATATCAATAAAAACACAAACGTTTTTTTTTTCCTTTGGTTGTGACTGCACCCTGACAAGTTCATTAAGAGGAAAAGCAAGTTATAGTTCAAATGTATTTGTTCTGCACCTTTCAAACACAAAAGCAATACAGATGCAAAAATGAGCAATGTAACATGTTTGTTACCTGAAACCCTCAATTTTTATGACTGTTCTGCGTACCTGTCTTTTTTCAGTATGTCACGTTTTTTGTATAGTTTTGGCCAGGGATGCGACTTATATACCAAATGGACTGTCCCCCTCATACATACATGCACTGACAAACTTTACACCCAATAAGACGGTCCCAGCCTCCACACCACCCAAAGGCACCAATAAATATGCATACAGACTCTCACATCCAACCTCTTCAGAAGAGACTGCTGCTAAATACACATACTCATTTTAATGACTGAATGCTATTTCTTTTTTATTGCTATTATATTCTATTTTATTCAAGTCACTCAAGTGAGGATTAAAATCTCGTCTCATCTGTTTTCCTCTGCAATATAATGTATCTTGTATACAATACAATGCATCAATACAATACAATTTATATATATACATAAATAATAAAACTTTTTTGTTTATTTTTCAGTTCCGGGTCACGAGTGGATGCATGTCTTCAGCTCTCTTCATCTTTGTCGTCTTCAGGTGGCTTTAAACTTGAGTCATCACAGAACTCCTGCAAAAAAAAGTATTCTATTGTAGTACTTCTACAATATAGAGAGCTGAACATGGCGCAAAAAAAACCCAATACACATCTGACCTTGTAGACCTCAAAATTGCGCTTGCCGACATCTAAGCTAAGCTAACACCTCTGATGCAACTCGTGGAAGAGATCCAACATGACAGAATATGCAATGATAATCGGCTTGACCTCCTGGAGAGAAGAGTGAACGACATGGATCAACAATTATAAAGGAATATTATTATTCTCATTTCAACTCAAACCATAAGCTATGCCTGGCACAGCTAACATTAGCAAAGAAGCTAGCAGCGCTGTTGGTGCTGCAGGCGAGACCGTGGAGAGTCAAATTGGATCATTTCTCATCTCTAAAGGGATTCCCCTGGATTTAAATAAGATCAAGATCTGCCACCTGCTTCACAGGGGAAAGGAGTCAGATATACCAGCGATCCTTATCCAGTTTGTGAAAGCACATGATTGCTCTGATGAAGCAAGCATCTGAAAGTAATGACTGTTAATTTGAACGACCATCTTACAAAAAGGAATGCTGAACTGGCAAAGCACGCCAGGATCCTAAAGTGGTGTAAGCAGATCCAAAGCACCTGGGGGCTGAATTCCAGAATCTTCGTTAAACCCCTCGGCCCACCGGACCTGTCCAAGGTGCTGGTTATCAAAGCCATGAAAGACTTTGAGAAGTGTGTGATCACATATCTCAAAGCCTTTAATTGAAGCAAAATAAGAGTCTAATATGGTTTCAAGGAAATAATATGACACCTAGGATCTACCGCTGTCTCTTAGGTCAACTTTGACCCAGACTTTTGGCAGAGAGTTTTGACCTACAGACAACTCCAGCTCAACGTCCTAGCTGAAGGACAATGGACCTGACAAACAAAATCTGCAGTCCTCACAACGAGGAGAACTTTATAAACTCTGTTCTAACCAGAAGGACGGATCTGAATCAGGCAGCACAAGAAGGAATACCGTCTTGGACAAAGGCTATAAAGATGTGACTTGGTTCCCTGAAGTGTGATTTATGACTAATGAGTTTTCTAATGTAAACAATCTGCACGTGTTTTTTTTTTTATTTTTGATACAGATTTTTGTAAATGAATTCTTAGATTTGTGAAACTTGATCTATGTTAAGAATCTTTCTAATGAAAAAAATAATAGTTATCATCTGCATTATATATATATATATATATATATATATATATATATATATATATATATATATATATATATATATTCTGATGTTGGATACTTGTGTGAAATGACAATAAACTAATTTTGAATCTTGAACCATATGGTAAATGCGTTCAAGAATGAGCTTTTGGCGTGTTCTTGAATGTGCGCTAGATGCCCGTTGTGAACGTAGCATAACGTGATTTATTTTTTTTAATAAAATGCAGCAATGGCTAGGGGGCACTGTGAGTGTGTGTATCAGTAACTGCTACTGATGGCAATGCCAAAGAAGAAGCATTATTTTATTGGCATTGATGTACACGTTAAGCTAGTGCCCTACAGTTTTGTGGATCTTTTGTTATGAATATAAAGGTCTTTATCTTTAAAAAGTAAATAAAACAAATTAAATTGTTTCTCAACATTTAAATTACCAAAGAGTTACATAAACTTCTAAAAAAATAAAAATAAAAAAAACACTATCGTCATGCTAATAGGCTAGCTTAAACGTACTAGCTTTCCAGCAGCTATGCTATATCTCACTAAAGAGCCTCAAAACTTTACTTATAAAATTAAAATAAATCAACCGTTGGTTAGTAAAATATTCTGTGTCAAGCCATGAATAATTTTGTTGGGGGAAACCATGATTTAGCATCTAAAGCTAGATTCCCGGAAATTTAGCTAAAAGGAAATGGCGGTCTTATCTTGTCAAAACAAGACCTTAAGCTTACAAACAAAACACAATACATCCCAGCACACCTCGTGCTTACTGAAACATAAAGTATGTAAAGCACTTTACTGACAATAAATAACTTGCCCTTTTGCATTGGCTGCTATTTCTTGATTTCGCCTTGTAGGCTCACTTTTGATGGACCTCTTCTTCCTAACAGGACAGGCCGGCAAGAATGGAACAGAACATGAACCAGACACCGAGATGCTTCAGAGCTCTGAATCTCTTGTTTAACCTCTTAAGACCTGAGCTAATATATCAAAAATCTTTATTGTCATTATGGAGTGCACAATGATTTTTTTCCCATGCCAAGTCCTTCCTGTCTTTTGTAGTGCAGCTCCCATACCACACCATAGCACTCAGACAGAGGATGCTGTCTATGGTGGCTCTGTAGAGGTTTCTCAGTAGCTGAGGTGAGAGTCCAGTCCTCTTAAGCTTCCTGAAGAAGAAGGGTCTCTGTTGAGCCTTCTTCACCAGGTAGGATGTGCGCAGAGACCAGGTGAGGTCAGATGTGACGTGGATCCTCAGGAATTTGATGTGGTCCACCAGCTCCACCTCGTCCCCATGAATTAGGAGAGGGGTATGTACCACCTTCTTAGACCTTGAAGTCCACAATAACTTCCTTGGTCTTGGTGGTGTTCAGGACAAGGTTGTTATCGGAGCACCATCCTGCTTCTGGATGTCCTGTCTGTAGTGAGTGTCATTATTGGTTGATATGAGACATACTACAGTGGTGTCATCTGCAAACTTTACAACCACGTTTGTGGGATGGATAGCAGAGCAATCACGGGTGAGCTAACACATGCAATCACAGAGCCTTAGTTAAGCAGAGTTAATGACTGTGGTAAAATAACCCAAAATGTGTTGTCCATACATGTGGACATCAGGTTTTAAGAGGTGACAAGGCTCCCAGCACTTTCAAGAAGATCTTTTCAAGGCTTAGACACATGCACCCATCCTGGTGCTGCAGGTTCTTGGGTTGTCCAGGTCTCTGGAGGGTCGTAGAGAAGGGTAGCGCAGGTGCCGTTCCTTTGAGCCTCACGCAGCCACCTCAAGGGATGTTGTGAAAATGGACCTTACAATTGTCAAGTGTGGTGTTTGATAAAATGCAAGTTGCACGTCCTTGTGACCTACGGGTGATGCTGTTGTATGGTACACAACAGTACAGCATGTGTGGTATGTACATGACCGCACACAAATGTACTGCACGCACAGGGTGTGGGTACACACATGTTAAGTACCTGTAGGATACCTGTAGTAAAAACTACACTCTGATTGCCTAATTTTCTCATTTCTGTCAGTCTGTACACGAGGAGCGCATATTTATCACATGAACAGCACTCTCAGTTCCCTTGTGCAGTTCACAGAATTTTAAAAAATTCAAATGAGTACAACTCACCTACTACACCCTTACTTTACATGTTGTGTAAGTGTTTACAATCACCTAACACACGCAGTATGTCCATAGGGAAGTAAATGTGCACAAATATTTTCTCTCAATGAGCTCACCAAATGCTCTATGATCTGATCAGCTTGAGGCTCAGCTCATTGTTTTCAGATTCAGGGGCCTGTCCGGGAAAGAAAACCAACACAAATTTTATTGACAACACAAACTGAAAACAAGCTCGTTTTGGTAAAATACTTTCCGTTTATTTTTGAAAATATAAGTTTTAAATAAAGATGATACATATTTAGCTGCAAGATGAATAAAAATCAATGACTCAATCATTGGTAAACAACAGTCCTTTAACCTTTCCCCTGGACGCACATCTCCTACAATATTACATTTACAGGGGTACCTCATATATGGCGAGAGTTACGTTATAAATAACTCACAATAGATGGGATTCACAAAGTACTCATCTTAATTTTTACAATAATTTTTTATGTTTTAAGGCTGTAAATCCCCTCGATGCACACTTCATACACATTTCTCAGACAGAAATTAACATTTTGCATTTTACTTTTTTGTTTAAACTTTCAAAATTCAAACCTTTGTGGGAAAAATACATCCAGTTGTATAGGATGAAAACAAAGATCTGATTGTGGTCAAAGATTTATGTGAACTTGGCAAACTGAAACCATTCTGTACAACAGACACAGCACAGAGGAGATTGATTGACAAGGTCAACAGCCAATTGGGATGCAAAACATAAGGCGCTGTAAAAAAAAAGGGAAAATTGCACTAAAAAAATCCACAAAATGGCAAGATTGCAAAAGGTAAAAGGTGTTATAGCGTGGCATCTCTGTATACATGTCTATATCGCTTGTTATTGAACTACAGCACAAACAAAGCATCTATACTAACATATCTACAGCACGGCCTCTAATGTTTGAAATACTTGTCCAAACACCATAAAAAATGACTGTAAAGAGAACTTGTTTAATTGTGTAACATTCTTTCAAAATCCATTCTGGGATTACTTGGAAATCAAGTTGGCTTTCTCGTTGCTTCTGCATTGAGGGGAATCTGTTAAGAAAAGGTTCCCACTGAGAATGTGCTGAGTCTGCGTTGTGGAGGTTACAGAGTCGAGAGTGGAATCTGGGGCCACAAAGACAAAACAAATGCATTTTTTACAATAAAAAGCAATATGGGAATGTTTCAGGAAGAATCTTTTGAAAACATACATATTACAGAATGTTCAAATTAGGGACCATCCCACCTGTTAGCTTCAGTTTTCTTTCCTTTTTCCTCCTTTGATAAACTAAAATACAAAGGAAACAGCAACGTAAATTTAAAGAGGAAGTATGTTCATTAATCTGCTTCTTAAGTCTCATTAATGACTCATATATCTGGTGTTTCACTTTAACTGTCTGCCCTCAAGGATATCTCAGTCTGTAATAAACAGAGCTACAGTGTTTCCTTTAATATTGGACTTTTACATGGAAGAGCAGGCGAAAATAGTATCTGTCTGAACATGCACACTACATTTTAAATTTGGACTGTATTCTAAATAAGTTTGCTCACATGTGTCACAGCAACCAGCGTGTTCTGGATCATTACAGGGAATTAAAGTCATGACTTATTGCTGTCCAACATCCGTCAGTAAAGTTTCCATGTATGAATGTCAATGATCAAAACAAGCAAACAATAAAAAGTGGTTGTGCTAATCTTGCAACACAAGGCCAAAAATGCAGAACATTTTTCCAGTTCTGCACATGTGGGTGCAATGTGAGGCCAGACACAATTAAACAAAACAAAACAAAAAATGGAAACATTTCAAAGCTATTACAAAGACACTGGAAAAGAACATGACTGTTACCATGTGTTTAAAGCTACATTCCCACCAGCCTCAGCAGCACGCGTTTAAGTGGCCACTTCCAAGGAACAGTGTATGTAAACACACGTAAATGCGCGTTTCAGGCTCCCATGTTCAAAACTTTCAAGTTCACGTGTAGCTATGCTAATTTTTATGTCCGTTTTTGGGCTCTAGGCACAAAACCCGTGGCCATTGAAGGTGCATTGTAGGTTGAACTTTGAACAATCAGGGACTTGGATTTGGTAGTGACGTATGAATGGCGTCAAAATGTGAGCTTTTTTAAAAGATAAAATATTAGGTTTGGGTTTTCCACCATGAGCGTACTGCTTATTTTTCTTAGCATTAAGCTACCTACCTGTTAACAGCAGGTGCAGCACCAGGTTGACAATTATGATACCAGAGAGGCAAACTGCTGTTGGAAGAACAATCCAGGTCCAGTCCTGAGACTCTTGCTCTGTAAACAAACATAAAAAAAGAGAGAATTTACTTTTTTTGTTGTGTTTTTTTTTTTTTTTACTGCTAGCCTAACTTGCTGTGTTGCATTGTATCCATATTCTAGTGCTTGTTTAGGTGTTTTTTATCAAATATTGAGCTGTAAAGAGACATCGGAAAGAGTATATTTACTTTTATGTAATGTTTTTAGGTCTTTTCCAGCCATAATTTTAGCCTAGTTAAGATTCTAGAACTGTGAAGAGACAATGGAAAGAGTGGCTTTACTTTTCTTTATTTATTTTTTCCACTATAATGCTAGGCTAACTGTCAGTGTTGCATCACCCCCACATTTCTTTGAACAATCATACATCTTCAAACACAATCTAAGCGGAAAACTCCAAAGGACTTGGTTAAAACATGCACAATTGTAAACATGATGTTTATTACAAGCAACAGAAACTATTTTTGTTTAAAAACACATGTTTTGCCTCTAGGTAATAGCATTTTGAGAGAACAAAAACACAGTATTTTTCTCACTACAGGTAGCACCTGTTTGTGAAGCGCACCTTCAATTAATTCTATATTTTTGAACCCAAGTCACATGTAAGACACACTGAGCTAAAAGGTGCATTAAGTGAGACAGGAGTGCTTACAATCCCATCCTTGCTTGCAAAAGCATTAAAAAAAATAGACTGATATCGCTAAAGCAAATGTTTCTGTGACTATGCTAACTAACTTTATCAGTAACACGTAAAAAGGGTACAGTCCAACACTGCTACACGTTAGCTGCGTTAGCGTATTCACAATTCCTGTAACTGCCAACTTTGCATTAGAGTGATTAAGCTAACTTCCAACGTTGTTAGTAGCATGAAACAAAGCCATAGTCCAACACATCTACACGTTAGCATATCCCCAATAACATCCAACTCCTAAAAAAACAAAAGAAACAGGCTGACAATTTGACAGAGTGTTGTGTATCTCACAAAATTGCTTCAACATCAGTAAACACAACCAGAACTAATCCAGATGTAAGACAGTTCAGATGATTAATTGCATTGTCATTTTTTTGAAAAAAAAAGGAAGGCTTTTAAGTGTGGCTTATAGTGCAGAAAATAGGGTACATCTTCATCATGCTTGTTAACAGGCCTTTGAAGACACTTCGTTTTGCACGCTAACCTGCTGTAACATTTCGTACTTACTGCATTGTTCGAAACAGTGAACGACAGTGGCAGCGAAGTTCACGTCCTGCCTCTTCACCTGAACAAGCACAAAGGGAGTAAAGTCTCGGCTTGAAGAATGCGCAGGGACTTGCAATTTCTCCTAAAAAGAGACCATCTGTAAAAACATACCTGGAGACAAGAGCTGCATTCTTCTCCAGTTAGGGTTAGGCTGGTAGCGTTGGTCTTTTCATGAAAGAAATTGGGGGGAAAAATGGGTGAGGCTGTGCCTGTGGCAAATCTCTAAAAGCAGACATAATGTTAAGAATAATGAAAGCTTTTCATTGTACTGATAACAACTAACAGCTTAAGGTTAGATGTTGATGTTTGAATTCCGGCAAATAAAAGGAAATATTTAACAAAAGGTACGTAGAAAGAACAAGCACATCCTTTACTAGACTAAAGATGTTTCAGAGCGGCAATTTGAACTATTTTTTTTAAGTTATGCAGCAGGTTAAGTTTTGGTTGGGCTGCAATTTAAAATAATCTTTTTAATCATGATTCTTTTTTCCTAAATAAGAAGGCAGTTTGTTCAACCTCACAGCAACTTGGATGTTCAGTTGAAAAACAGCCCGATTACATCAGGGCGTAAACAAAGTGTGACTCATTCATCTTCTCTGGCGTTAGCCCATGTAAGGGAATATTCTCCAGCACACCAGAAAAGAGGATTTATTTATGTTTTATTAGTTCTGGAAAGGTCTGCGACACTCACCACGTGCACAGAGCTGCGTGTGTCCTCCTGGCAAGTGGAGTTTCCAGAACTCCCACACAACCCCACGGAAAAAGTGGCGGGAACATGTGACACCAGCTGGACGTCCCGGTGCCCTTGCTGGCTTGACACGACGACGTCCCAAGCTGGGTAATGAGAGGCAATCGCAGGGAGAAAAACACAACAAGTTTTATGATGTTTTTCACTTCATTCTGATACTTCATTTAATAAGAAGGACAAGAAAGAAGTACCTTTGATCCCATCCCCGAAGGGGCACCGAACCCAGGACTGAGAGCCAACAGTGAACTGATAAAAGCAAAACAATCTGGGTAAAAGAGCGCCTTTAATGCAGTGACTAATGTCACTTCTGCATTGTTTTCAGGGAAGTCACACAAGCGAACAAAGCCAAAGGGTTCCCGTTAATACCTGCTCTTTGTCATTTTTTTTTCCACTTCACCTGACTTTGTATCCTATTAAAAACCCTTAACTACAGGCTTTTACAGTATAATTGAGATCAAAAGAGATGTAATAATGCTGTAAGAGGAAGCAAAGGGCAGAGTTCATCGCTTTTTTGGGGGCTTGCCAGCCAAGTCATTGGCACCGCGCAGGAACAATAAGGATTTATTGCTTTTGTGGAGGAGACAACACAGGAGCGACTTAAAAACACTCTCAGGGGCAGAGGATCAGGAAAAAGGCAAATTTTCCCAGTGGCTGGTTTTTGTTCCACTTTTGGTTCAGCTTTCACAGCGGTTGCACAACGACTGTTGGCCTTTATTCTATGTGTGGCTGGGAATTGCCAAAAATCACCAGTACAACTTTGACCACAGCATCCAAACTGCTTTTTGTTCTGTTTCATGTTTTAAAGCCCCTCCTCAGTTATCTTTTTATCTATTGTAAAAGCAGTGCTCTTTCTGTTATGATTATGCCGTTTTTAGCCAACATCAAAATCATAGCGCCAACCTATTACCACCAGGAGTAATGTGGGGTATTTCCCAAGGACACTTTGGATCATGGACAGGTCTCAAACCCACAATCGTCCAATCAAAGGCCAATTGCTCTAACGCCAACTGCTGAGAGTTCTCTGTTTATATGCTTTCCTACTCTCCATTCTGATGCACCTGCTTGTGGACAGCTAGATCCATTTACGTCTGTGTTTTCTTTGAGCAGGCATCAGGCATTTTTTGCAGTACTGCTTATATTAGGCTGGGGGTGTGACATTCTATAGGTTAGAAGGGGAGTGTGTAAACAGAGAGCTCACAGTAACAGGGAGGGGAAGTGGGTGGGGGGTTGCTTTGCGCCCACAACTCAGATGCAATTTCTAATGAGCTACTGGCGCTCTGCAGGAACAATGTCCTAAAGAACAACAGATTTTTTATTTATTTTGGCTAAAAACTGCATAATTATTAATAAAAGACCACTGGGAACACTTTAGATCAAAAGAAGATTGGAGTGAAGGCTTATAGGAGAAAAAAACTTGAGAGATGTAGTGTTATCCGCTTTTTGGGTCAACTTCAAACTTGTTGACCTGGTGAACCCTCATGGAAAGTTTTCAAGCTCCTGAATGTGCCCATGAGCCAAGCTTGACGGCCACGATCCAACGTACAAACACACGTGAGAAATCTCCAGGATGTCACTGAACAGGAGGTCAAAACAATTGAACCCTTACCTTCATGCACAGTTGAGGGCGTGGATCCACTTTGGCAAACTTCAACTGAAAAATGTCATCAAACAACAAAGCGATGAGTCACAAACAACTCAAGACCAACAGCAGAAACGTCTCTACCATTTTACCTTTTAACTGGAAAATATTTAACACAACTGTTTCCATTAGCTTTACTAAAGGAAAAAGGTATTTTAAAAAAACAATGTGTGTGGATGACTTATATGTTTAGTTTGAACTATAAAGTGATTTTTATTTTGAAAGTGTTAATGTAAGATCATACGGGTTTAGCAACATTACAAAGAGACAATCAATGAGATATATTGGTTCTACATTACACCTAAAATTACCAAGAATGGGAAACTATTTTCGACATCAAAGCAGATTCTCCTGTTGCTATGACGCAATATCTGACCTTTAGCAGTTTTCCGCTTGGTGGCAACAAAGATGACTAACCCCTGAAATCACTACCTGTCGAGCTGGTTTGTGAACCACAATACTCGAGAACTGATGTCACGCCTACTGGCATCCTGAGCGAGTGACCCTCAATGTCGACATACCTTCCCCCTGCTGACATTTTGGAAGGAGTGCGGCAGATCCTCACAGGTCCCATCCTGCCTCTTCTCGCACAGCCCGGCCACAGTGGACACGGGGCAGGCGGGCTCCCACAGCAGAGCTTCCTCCAGCGGGTCAAAGGTTATCCCATACCACAGTTCCTCCAAACCTAGATGAGTGCACCAATCCTCACATGAAAAGGGCGACGTATTGGTTTCCCCCCCACGAAGGTGACTGACCCTTGTAACTTACGGTCTTTGAACGGACACACTTGCACCCTGGGTGCATCCACCACTGCCAACCAACCCTGGAGGGAACAACCAACGAGCATGAGATGGTTTTATACTTTCAAAGAGCAGATAATGAACCTGGAGTGTTGGAGCAATCATCACCTCGATGCAGAGACAGGGTAGAGGTCGAGAGTAGTGGAGGACAGCACTCTTTACGGGTTGTTCCTTCTTTATCTGCGGCACAAAGAAAGTTTCAAGATTTTTCCACTCTTCTTTTCATCAGTAAATTAATTTGAAGGGTTTATAGAGGGCTAAGCACAGACTTCCGTCAGCTGTACAATTTTGGGCATCTATTGGTAAAGGAACGACTTTCTCTTTTTGCTTCCTTAAAAGTTGATTTTGAGTTTCATTGAGTCTCATTAAAAGTTCATGTTGTGATCAAACTGAAACTTAAATGGGGTCAGGTCATTGGAAACGTGTCAACAAAATAAAAGCTGTCACTCAGTAGCAGTGACGGAGCTAGAACATTTTAAATGGCCGTGGGGACAGAAAACAGTGGAAGGGTGGCAAATGAGACCAGCAGTCAAAAGCCATTACAAATGAAAGGATCATAAATACATGCAGGTAAAAATGTATGGAGTACATAATTTAAGGGGCTCATGGCGTCATTTTAATAATTTTGCTTTAGGTTTTTTTTCTTAGTGCTTAAAGAAGCCTGCTCGTAAACAAAGCTTTTTTGCTAAATTGTTGCGTTTAATTGAGTTTAATTTTCTTGATATATGTCCCCATCATCGGAAAAATGCTACAAGCACATGTTAAAAACAACAAAAAAGATTTTTATCGGAATGGGTCTTCTATAGAAGAAAAAAGTTAACCAAGTAATCATTGGAGGTTTGTTGCTCAAGCAAAGGAGCCCACATTCAATTTGATGTATAATGCTTTTACTGACAGGCTGGTACAAAAAGAACGGTTTTTGTCTCTTCTCCTGAAAACATTTCTGTTTTAAATTTTTAGATTAGATTTAGGGAAAGAGGAGACATATGATCATGTGACCCAAAAGAGAGGGTTAGAATGGCAAAAAAAAAGATTAAACCACAGAATGATTCTCCCAGCAGAACTTTAGTTCATTTTGTTTTTGAATGTGATTCAACCTGGAAGTCAAAAGTTTGGGTGTGTGTAGTTTCCAATTAAAAAAAATAAAACAAAGAAATAAATTTGATCTGTTTATTTGTTTATCAGTTCATTAGAAAGATATTCATAAGAAAAAACAAGTTATTTTTTTCTGTTTTATTCGGTTTGTCAGAAATAATAACAGCAAGACACCAAGACAAAAAAAAACTGTTTCCATAATTTGTTCAAACTAAAAGTGTTTTGATCGTAACTATGTTGAACAACCTACATTTGGGTAACGCTGTTCTTTGATTTCATTTGTTGGTTCATTTGTTGCTCAGACTCCCAGCTCCACCTCCAACCACCAAAGGGAGCCCTCTCCTGAATATTGATGCTCTCTGCTCATTTCCTCACTCCATCTCCCATCAGTCAATGCTCTCTCCCCCACATCTTCTCCAGCTTCTTCTCATCAGATTTACTATATAGATGCACCGTCTGGACTTTGCTCCTTGTAAAGTATTGTTTTTGCCCTGCAAGCAATTCTTCCTTGCTTTGCCTACTGGTGTATTGACCTTTGCCTGTTTTTCTTAACGCCCTGCCTTGCTCCTCCTTTTTACTCCTGCCTGGCTTTGACTTTGTCCTGTCTATGCCCTTGCCTGTTTTGATCTTTAATAAATCACCTACCTGCAAATGGATCCAAATACCTTTGCGTCTTCGTTACAGAATACTTTGCCAGATCCGGATCCAGCGGCAGCTGTACCTACTCTTTCTAATCCAGTGGGTTTTGCGGCCATGCTTTTGGAACATGGTGGACAGCTCCACTATCTGACGCTCGCCACTGACGCCATCATGGAGCGACTCTTAGCAAACCCGGCGACGCCTTCTTACACACCGCCTCAACCTATGCCTCCCTCATCAGTGGTTTCTGTGGCTTCTTCCACCGTGAGCAGTTCAACATCTGGCCCACAAGTCTCACTGCCAGACAAGTTTACAGGGAGACCCAGACAATGCAACGGGTTCTTGATGCAGTGACAGCTTTACCTCCACCAAAGCTCATCTTTATCCCACTGAGGAAGCCAGGGTGTCCTTCCTGTGCTCCCTTCTTTCTAGGGAGGCTCTGGAGGGGTTAGCCGCAGTCTGGTCTGAGGGTTCGCTACTACTTTCTGTGGTTCAGGACCCTAGCTGCCCGGTCAGACTAGTCTCCAGCTGCCCTTAAAAAAGTTTTCCGCAGAGGACTGGACTTAGAACTCCAACGTGAGATAGCTTGTCGGGACGACAAGTTATCTGGATCTGGACATAGATCTGGATCAGCTCATTTCGGTCACCATTTGCATTGGACAATTTGTTACGGATCCAGAAGCCGAGAGAGTCTAAAACCGAGCCGTGTGCTGTCAAATCTGTACGCGCTCGCCGCGAGCACTTCACCTCAGGAGAACCCACGCAGCTGGGATCCACGTGCCTGACACTGGGGGAAAGAAGCAGGCAGATGCGCAAAAACTTTTGCCTTTACTGCGGCCGCTCTGGCCACCTGTGAGCTTCCTGCCTCGATTGTCCACCTAGACGATGAGGGGGCTGGTGAGTGATACTATTCTCACTTTTGAAATACCTGTTGCTATCACGCTAGCCGATAAGCTAATCACTACTGTAGTCATAAACGATTCAGGTGCTGGAGGAAATTTGATTGATTTAGCATTTGCCCATGCTAACTCCATTCCTCTGCTTACCTGTGACTCCACTCTAGATGGTCGTCCCCTTGGCTCAGGGTGGATTAACTTCATGAAGCTAGATCTCCAAACCAACATCCAACACCAACATCAGGAACGGATGAGTTCTTCCCTATTGACTCTCCTCGCTGTTCCCTCATCCTGGGAATGGCATGACTCGAGACCCACGACACCACCATTATATGGTCCACTAAAACCCCCAAGTTTGAGTCATCGGCCAGTCTTCAAAGTCACCATATCCATCCGTCTGGTGCCTCTGAAGAGCAACAGCTATACCAGTAAGCAGCTACCGAGACCACTGTGGATAACTGTCACCACTCATGACTCTCTGCCTTCCCAGTCTCAGGATTTAGAGGAGGTTTACCATAAGAAACATGCCACACACCTGCCTCGTCACCGAGCATATGACTGAGCTATTGACCTGCTGCCTGGGGTCATCCCAGCAAGAGGGAGGGTGTTCCACTTGTCCCAACCAGAGACTGAAGCCATGCAGGCTTATACCCAGAAAGAACTTCAAAAAGGCTTCATCCGACCATCTACTTTACCTGCTTCCAACGAGTTTTTCTTCGTTAAAAAGAAAGACAGCGCCCTCCGTCCGTGCAGCGACTACCACAGTCTCGACAAAAGCACAGTCAAGTACCATACCATTGATTACCCCAGCCTTGGAGCAACTGCGTAAGGCCAGGTTCTTCACCAAGCTAGACTTCCACAATGCTCACAATCTTATTCACATCCGTGAAGGGGACGAATGGGAGTTGGCTTTCTCAACCACACCACTCATTATGAGTACCTGGTCATGTCCTTCTGCCTCTGCAACGTTCCAGGCCTTAAAAGACTTCTATAGAGACATGCTCCAACATTTTGTAATCGTCTAACTGAATGACATCCTCATCTACTCCCCGGACTTTGAGGAGCATATCTCCCACGGCAGCCAGGTCTTACAGCAGCTTATAGACCATCATCTGTACACCAAGACCTTTGCCTGTTTTCCTCTTCGCCCTGCCTTGCTCCTCCCTTTTGACTCCTGCCTGGCTTCTGACTTTGTCCTGTCTATGCCCTTGCCTATAATAAATAATAAATTATCTGCCTGCAAATGGATCCAAACACCTTTGTGTCTTCGTCACAGTACTTATTACTGCTCTAATGGTTTTAAAATGTATTTAAAAACATGTGTACTTCTGGTTTTAGGGAATATATATATATATATATATATATATATATATATATATATATATATATATATATATATATAAATCATGAAGAAAATTGAAAAAAAATCCCTTTTTAAATAAAGACTAACAGAACACAGGACAAAAAATACTTGATTTTTGCTCATTTTAGTTTCTTCAATTCTATTAAAAGCTCAAATGTGCCTTTTTGTTAAAAGGAAAATTGAAAAAAAAAACAAAAATTAGAGACCAGTTTGCTATTAACTTCAGGGCTTTTTCATGCCATAGCATGATCACTAGATGAGGAATAGATTTTGAATTGGCTCCAAACCCTAAACAGCCAGAACAAGCTTAAACACTTGTTTGGTAATTGCATGTCAGAGGATGAACTGAAACACAGGAGATGGAAATTAAAGTAAAAGCCTCTGCTAAATGAAGGTTCTGACCCGTGTGCTGGCTCCTGTCCCAACGCAAATGTAATCCTTATGGCAGAGCCGGAGGTGGTAGGTGTGGTCCTCAAGCATGTCTGACACGTTAATATGCAGCTCATGCTTCTCCAAATTCGTGATGTATGACAGCCTACCAGCTAGGAAAAAAAAAGAAAAACAATCAGAGGATGTGGCATGTAACCAAAGAACCAGGAAGTTATACGATTGATTTCCAGTTCAGCAGTCAGTTCTGTTGGGGGCCTCAAACAATCAAGATTTTGGGATCTAAAATTGTGTTTAAAGTTGAATGAGCGTTACTGGAAAGACGTTGAATCATTGTGCATTCTTAATGACATCAAATGTCAAATATTAAGTATTTGGTGAAATGTCCTATAATTGTAATTTTAATTGTCCTGTTAAGCTCAAAAAAAGACCCAAACTACTAACCTGGGAAGCCTAATTCTACATTCTGCAGATCTTGATTCAGCAGAAAGGGCAAGCCAGTAAGATTTTTTTCCGAATAATATTTTTAATAAAAAAATATATGTATATTTTAAAGATGAGCTTAAAAATTTGCATGTTACTATTTTTTGACATGTTTTGGAAATAATGGTGCCTCAAAAACCCAATAGGCACTTAACAAGACCAAATAAAGGTTTGTGGTGGAGATAAACACCAGAGAAGCTTTATCACCAGTGGAGATAAAGCACCAATAAAAAAAATTAGGAAGGGTAAAGCAGAAATCATTTTGCTAAAGATGCTAGCTATGCTAATGTTGGTAAAACTGCTAGCATTGTGTTTTGCAACCTCAGCTACATGAAAAACACATTGCCAAAAGTGCTGATCATGCTAATTATGCTAGTTTTGCTAAAAGTGCTAGAATTGCATTCAGCATTATTGACTTTCTCAGAAAATACATGGCTAAAAGATAGCACAATTACAGCTATTGGACACCTCTATTTAGATATTTCTTAAACCAGTGCCGTCAGTGGGTTTAATGGGAGAGTAATCATTGGTTGCAATACCTCAATAAAGCTATAGATAGCACAGAAACCTACACGTTGAAACTTGTTTGTTGACTTCCAAAAGAAGCAGAACTATTATGTTCAAAACAGGCACTTACTGATGCATTCTGGGACGTTTCTTCTCAAATCTTCCATCATGCATCCTGAGGAAACGTTAAAACTCTTTTTAAAGTGTCTATAATCCATGATGTCAGAGGAACAATGGTTGGTTAATTATTGAAGCAAGGAATCACTTGAAGGGTTATATGACACTGTTCACTCACTTTGGTTACATTTAAGCTACATGCAATCACAAACCAATATAAAACTTTTATTTATTTTTTTTAAAATATATTAAGAAACCAAGAGTATATCCCTAGTACCTGGAGTGTGATAGTTGCTGGTCCACTTTGTGCCGCAGTAGTCAGGTATGGTTTTCACCGTTAAATACACTTGTTGGCTTGGAGACACCTCAGTGCAATCATTGTCAACTGTCACCTGAAGGGAATACATTTACAGCGCGCATAAATAAAAAGAAAACATTGACAATCACATGTCAGTCAAAGCGTCAGTGTTGGCATGGCAACAAATACCTCCCAGCCTTCCAGGAAGACTGGAATCACGGCGGTACGAATAAACACTGAGATATTCTAAAAATTCCTTTCATTTTGAAAAAGAAAAAAACATAGCTGCGATTCCTGGATTAAGTAATACGTTATAGATAACCTTCCCAGTCCCGTACCTGCAGTCCAGAAATTTTTTTTCTTGATGTCTTCGTGAAAATGATCTTCTGACAGTTTCTCATCATTCCTGCACTGATGGTGCAAATGGACAAACCATGAATGTACTCTACAAAAAAGAAAACAAAAAGAGATGTTTGTACGTAAAAGATCATGTACGTGTTGAAGAGATTTTTCCTCTTTCATCCAAGAAAATGAGGAACACCAGAGCATATCTGCAGATGTAAAATATGAATATATGTCTATGACACTTTATTTTCTAGGTCACATCAGATTTTATAGGGAAGGATGCAGAATCAGGAACCTGAAATGACGTTCCAAGATAATAGACGGAAGTTTGATCTTGGTGAATGTTTTTTTTTTAAATTGCAGCTTCCACCATGCTTGAATTGCTAATGTTTGTAAAGGTTGTCATTGACTATCACTTTTAAAATTAAGCAACTGTGATACTTCAAAGATTGTAGCTAAATAAAAAAAGGTGATCTGAAGGTGATTCAATAACAAAGTGGTAAATACGTCTTTTTTCCCATTTTAAAAACAAAATTAAAATTGGAATTGCTCTCAAATATGTTTCACCGCTGGAAACCTTACCACAAGTGTTTTGCTTTACTGAGATGAAAACAGAAAACAAGACACTACATCTTTAGCTGTCACTCACATGAAAACGTTTCTGTTTTCATCCTAATGCGTAACAAACAGGTGTTACTTTTAAAAGGTGGTTTGACAAGATTTTGATGCATTATGACAGGAGGCCTCTTAGCCACAGTTAAAAAAGAGGTGAGCTTCAAACGGTCTTTCTGTGTTTTGTTCCCTCTTCTATATTCAGGTTGTTCACATATCTTTGGCAAAAACTTGTAGTATTGAGTATTATTCTTGACAGAAGTTGTTTCTGGCTCAGTTTGCCTAATTGTTGGGAGCTCCTACTAGCTAAATCATGTTTGCTAGCAGCAGAACGAGCAAAGCTAGTAGAGAGAATGTTAACTGAAGCTCAATTGTTTATAATTTTTCCTTTATAAATAGCACCATTTTGTTTTCTGTTTGAAAACCTGTACTCTCCAAAATTGATGTGTTAATATGTGCCTTTACCTTTGTCAAACTAATGTGCTCATGGAGAAATATATTGGCAGCTTGAGCACATACAAATTCAAACACAGAATGCTAACTTTTTATTGATTTTAGTAGGGAGTGGCTAGCTAACATGGCTCCATCCTATTTTTTCTACAAACAAACAATGACTATGTGTGCACTTGACTAAAAATAACCAAAGTCACTTAAGAAAGGTGAAAACAAACTTGCTGCTTTGAATCATCTACATATCAACGTCCACACAGGGTGCAACATTTTTTTTAAAACTCTTATTGTGTTTACTAGATCGAAAAAAACTGCTCACCTAGGAAGTCAAGGGTGAATGCATTATATAGCAGCATCGAAATGCTCACCTCGTGTGCACACTTTTTTTAGTCAATTTTAGTAGGGAGTAGCTAGCTGACATAAGTCCATCCCCTAATTCTGGAAACAAACAGTGAATGTTTGTACTTGGTTAAAAAAAACAAGTTTCTTAAGAAAGCTAAAAGAATAAACTAGTTACTTTGAAGCATGCATGTGTACTGTAAATGCTCACAGTGCGCTAACATTTTGGCTAAATTGAGTAGAGCATGGCTTTGTGGGACAGGGGAGAGAGTAGGAAATAGAGGGGATGCAGTCTACTTTACTTTACTTACTGTGTTGACTAGATAAAAGAAACCAGGTTACATAAGAAAGCTGAATTAAACTAGTCCTTTGAAGCATGAATATGTAATATCCCACACAGTGTGCAGACATTTTGTTTAACTTGAGTAAAGCGTGGTTTCATCCCTAAAATTTGCAAAGAAACACTAGGTATGTCAACTAGATAAAACAAATGACATGACTTGAGAAAGTCAAGGGTGAACAAATTACTTACACACATTTAAACACTCAGTACACTAACCTTTTGGCTAACTTCCGTAGAGTGTTGGCTCTACCAACATCTACTTCTGCAAACAAACATTGAATTTGTTTATTTGGTAAAAAAAAAACAAAAACAAAAAAAAAAAGAAAACTAAATTACTTATGTACATTTTGTTATGTTGGGAAGGGTTATGTGGCATATATTAAATGACAGAGCAGACCGCATTTCTTGCTGGTGAACCTTCATTTAACCTTTTTGCCACGCACACAGACATGAAGAGGAAAACACAACACATGAAAACATTTGGCTCCACTGACGCTGTTGTTATGGTAACCATAACTTCCTAATACACCATACATATCAACACCCACAAGGGTCACACACTTTTTGGCTAACTAGCATGGCTCCATCTCTTACTTTTGTTTAAACAAAACATTTACTAGCTTGCTTAAGAAAGTCAAGGGAGAATGAAATGCATAGTAGTTTTAATACCGCTTAGGTAGCTAACATGGGTCTGTACCCTTTATCTGCAAACAAACATTAAATGTGTGTTTACTTGGTCAAAAAAAATAAATTACTTAAGATAGCTGAAAATAAACTGGCTTCTTTGACGCTGGTAGATGTACTGTATATACCCACTTATAACTTCTATGTTCTATGTTCACACTGGGCTTGAAAACACACGTTCGAAAATTAGCTTTTACTAAAAAGTGCTGAAAACGCACATATATGTGTGTGTTATGGGTTGGCACGTTCAAAACTTTTGCATTCAAGCATCGCTACACAAGGTTTTGGGATCTACGTACAAAATCAAACTGAAAGTTAAACCGCTTGAAAATTAATCACAAAGCAGAAATGAGTAATTGTAGCTTGTGTTTGGGTTGAGTTATACCACACTTAGTCTTTTACATATCGTAATAGATCTGTGAAAGAAAAAGCCTGGAGCAAGATTTGGTAGAGTTGCACCACGTGGATATTTTGCACCAAGCCTCTTCCAACCTTGTGTACGTGCGGTAGGATTGGGTAGCTACAGTCCAGTGTGAACACTACATGCTAAAAGTGCATTCAAGAATCCCGGCTACACATGCCTGGTGTGGTCCTAGCACACTTTGGCTAACTTGAGTGGAGCATGGTTTCATCTTCTACTTCTGCCAATAAATACAGGATTCATTTACTAGATCAAAAGAACAGGTTACTTAAAAAAAGTCAAAGATTATGTAATTATTCAGTCGCATTTAAACATTCATCCAGTGTGATTACTTTTTTTGGCTAACTTTAGTCAAGTATGGCTCCATCCCCTACTTCGGGCAAACAAATAACAAGTGTTTCAAATTGGGTTTTTCTGTTGTAAAGAAGCCTCTGAACTGAGCGGCATAATGTCTACTCATGTCTAGATTGACCTTTTAAAGTCCATTTCCCTGACGAACAAAATGCTGCGCTGTTGTGTGCATGTTTTAACTCACCTGTTAGCTCTAACACTGCTTTGACCCTGAGGTTCAGCTTACACTTCTGCTTTCCTTCGCACTTCATCACCGGTGAAACACTGATGTTGTGGAACACAGAAGTGTTCTGGTGAACCTCAGTGGGTTCCAGGCATGCTGGAGGAAACCAATCTGTACGGGACAGGAGAAGTTTTAAAAAATATAGATCTTATAACAACAACCTGTACAGCGACTTATAACCAACAAACAAGAATGAATATTCAATGAGTAGATCAACTTAATCATAAAAAGTAGAGGCTTTATTAAGACAATTTTAACCTGTTAAGGACTGCTTGTGTGCCTCTTTACTTGAATAATCCAAAAAATTTACATTCAGTTTGCTTAATCCTGTTTGGTAGGTTTAGTCAAGAGTTTAAGACCTTTTTCTTCAATAAAATTGCAATTGAAGCTTCTAGCACCCTGACAGTCCTGACATGCTTTCAGGCCTTCACTCAATGTGGTAAGAATGTAGTGTATTTGGTGTGTGATCTGCAGCCATACTCACAATCTGCCTTGGTCCTGCAGCTGAGCCCCTACAGGTAGAAAAGAGGGGAAATTGTTGTGAACAAGTGAAAGTTATATAAACACAGTGTCTCTTATTGAGAACAAAGGTTTAGCTCCTTCACCAGACAGGGGATTCCCACGCCAACGCTTTTACATCCTTATTGCTTTTCTCGTTTGAATGAAGCCCAGAGATAAAAACATCCATGCTGTGTTTTGATGATTTGTATACTTAGTTTGAATTAGATTTGATGCTGTAACATGTTTGAAAGGCGCTCAGTTGAACTTTTTGAAAAGGAAAGGGGAAATAATTTCGTAAGAATCGCAAACTATTTCCTCACAGACATGCAAAGCACAGCGATGAACGTATTGTTTTGTTTTTTGATAAAAAAAAAAAAAAAATCAAAATATTTTTTTAAACATAGCATAACACTTGATTAGCATCACAAAAATAAGACCAAAAAAGAACACAGAAAATCTTTGAGCTTCTGGATAATCTCATTGGCTGTTAGATTCACACCTCCAACTCCACGTATTTGCTCCAGCTTGAGCAATGACTAGCAAGAAAAAAATGCAAGCACAAACAGATGACAGATGATGTTATTTGCTTTTGGAGGCACACATGTCTAACATCTGCATTGTTGAGGCAATTTCCGTTACCTCAGTCTTAGTGATTTTAACCCTTTAACACCAGAGATGTCACCTGCGATGCTTGAATTACACATACTCTTTGACATAAATCTTCGCCCACTCACTTGATCAGTGTAAATAAGCTGATTCTGACACAGATAAAAGCGGGTTTTCATATTAGCTTCACACTATTATGCAACACATTACTAATCCTAAGTGTTGGTTTCCAGTGGCAAAAAGCCACTTTTCTCCGCTTCAGAATCTGCTGAAATTACGTTAATTGCTAAAACAGTTGAAAAGTTACGGTAGTTACGGTTAGCTCCAGCGTTAAAGGATTAAGACCTTGTAGGAGCCATATTGAGTCATTTATCCCATTGGTTTTGGATGTCATCTCTGATGTTAATTATAAATACAGGTTCATGAGATGACCTCAGACAGGTGTGATTCTGATGAAAGGACAAAAGGTTTTCGACACCTGTTGCGGTAACAAAAGTATAAGTGAGAGTAGTTCGCTTAGCGTGTCGTCAATCTGGCGTCACACACCTCAAAAGCTTCAAGTACTAGACTTAGGTACTGTAGACCAGTTGATGAAAAACTACATAAAGTACTAAAGCTCAATGTAAAGAGCATATTTATCCTCTGAGGTGACTCAAAAAGACAAGAAGGTCTGTAGCTGATGCCATATACTATGGATTAATATCACAGCAACAGAAGAGGCCACCATCAAGGTGACCAAACTACTGATTAAGTACTTACTAATGCCTGTTCATTTACTCTAGCTGACATACTTTAAAGCTAACAGATAGCAACAAAAGCTTTCTCTGCCAAAATACTGGAAGTGGAACAAAGAATTCAAAATGTATGCGCTACTGAATCAGGATCAAAAGTATCAGACACAAGAGGAGTGGTATGAAACTGATTGAATAGGTAAAAACAAAAATACCAACCTTTCATTAAACAACGACATTATTAACAAATGGTAGAATCGTATCTTCTTTTTAAAATATTTTTATGCAGATTTACATGGTAATTTGTTGCTAACACAGTACCAATACTAACAGAAGACAATGTCATCATCAACATAAAGTAGAATTGTTGTCTTTTATAACCTGTTAGCACAGACTTAGGTGGGATTTTTCTTTATCTAAAAAAAGATACCAATCTTTACATAACACAATGGGTAATCTTTTTCTTTTTTTTAGAATATAAATAAAAAATATTTTTATGGGATTTTGTTGCTAAAAAAAGTCAAACTTTACCTGAGAACATCTTGTTTGACACATCTCAATCCTGTCCAGCTTTGTGTTTTCTGCTTCAGTGAAGCAGCAGCAGAAAAAAGTCAGGAAAGAAATCCACAGGATCATCATCCTCCACACACTTCTTCTTCTCCTTCCTCTGCTGCTGTGTCCCACCTTCTCCCCTCTGCTGAGTCAGTGTCAGAGCGCCAGGAGAGCTTTGAAAGCAAGTTGGATGGTTTTAAAGTTAAAGTGAAAGAAGGCGGAGCTTCACCAGAGAGTTTTCATTTCTCCATTTATTTTACCTCTCATGTATGGTTCTTGAAAAACTTGTTTTATTTTTGAAAGACTGTGCTTTTCATTGTCCAGTGAATCCATTCACAGATACATCTGAAACTCCAGCCAATTCTAATATTCCTTTTGGTTTGTGTTTACCTCTGATTGTTCCTCCAGAGTGATGGGGGAAAAAAAGCTATTACTGGCAGATGATAAAAGAAAATTGCAGAGGACGGAAGGGCATTGTTATAAGGAGATAATGTTTTTTGTAAAGTATTTTTACTCCCTGGAGCTACAGCTAGCATTTACAGATAGCATATACTTCCTCTTGGTTTTGTTTACTACTGAACAAAGTACTGAAATGAAACACATACTTGTGAGCAACACTGGCAAAGTCATGTCACTGTTGGTAAAATATCAACTTTCACCTTTAAAAAAAGAAATTCAAAGTGGTTGACTCTCTATTTTCTTTGTTTTTTCCTACCAAAATAAAACTTTCCCGCTAAGTCAACACAGTCAAATAAAAAAAAAAAAAAAAAAAAAGAAAGTGTTTCACTTTTAGCATCCCTCAAGTAAACACACAAACACAAGTGCAAGTAATTAACAACACAGCAGCTGTATGTAGGTCAAAACTGTTGACAGCCCAGGCTGGACCTGCTCCTTTACAGTAAGAAGCAGCGCTTCATCTAAAGGCTGCATTGTGCAACAACACTACAGATCATATACTGATAAACACCAACCAGTACAACTGATTACTTCTGTTCAAAGAAACATCGTAATAGTCCTAGCCCGTGAGGGGATTGTTAAGTCATTCCAGAGGGAAAAGAATGAAGTCATTGATGAGTCATGCCGAAAACTATGAAGTTGAGGACGAACACCCACACATGTCCTGATAAACAAAACAAAAAAAAACTGTTAAACTGGAGATGCAGGAGTCATCTGAACGTCTAGGACTTCCTGTTTCATGGCGCATGCTCTGCTGGTTTTCCAGGAGTTCATTATGGATATTTACTATATTGACACGTTCGCTCTGGCGCACTTTGGACTGTTGTAAATCCTCTACTGTTTGCTCCATCTACAAAAAAAGCCAACGTTTTCTGACAGCAGAGACGCATGTATGGCGCCATTTATTCACATTTATTTATTCACGGTGGCCCTGAAGTGCAAATCACGTCAGCAAATCGTTCAGCACAAAAATCATACAAAAAAAAGCAAAACAATGAAAAAAACATTACATTCTAGAAACCAAAACAAAATTCCAGTAACCAAAAAGTAGTTTAAAAAAACACAATTTAAAAAAAAATAATAACAATAATAATGATAAAAGGAAATGTTTCAGAAAAGAAAGTAATTCTCCAAAAAACGTTAAGGTACTGTGGGGCATTGCTGATTGAATGATGACGTTTGTTCCCCCTCTCAACTGGAAATTATTTGGCAATATCTTCTGACAGATGATATTTTTAAACTTCTGGCCACACCCATTGCAAAAGTTTGGTTATTGCTTAATCAACTTTTCACCACTGTTCAGGCAAAACATCTGTCTGCTTTCCCTCTTCTTCAGAACTCAAACATCATCATCCCATCAGTCATATCCCATAATACCTACCTTTTCCGATTTCTTTTTTTGCTTCATTTTTTAGAATTTCATTTTAAATTATGGAAATTACATTTGTTTCTCCTTTTTTTTTTCTTTTGGTTGCAGGAATTTGCTTTGATTTCTAAAATGTAATGATGTTTATTTTATTTGTTTTGCTTTTTTAATTGTTGCTTTGATCTTTAAAATGTTTCTGTTTCGGGGTGGAGGAGGGTCCAAGTGTAGGTGTCCTGAGAGTTTGGGGTGTCATATTACTTGACAGGCACCATAGTGGTAAAGTTCCGAGAACACAAGTTTGATCAAGTTAGTATTTCTCCATTTGTACATGTTAAAAACGCATGGAAAAAAAATATTCCATTGGAATTTTCTTTTGTGAGTTCCCAATGACTTCCAAGAAAAGCAATGACTTCAAAAGGAAAAAAAACACAGCCAGACAGTTAATTAAATAAATGATTAATAGTTCATTGTAAAAATATAGAAATGTTGCAATTTAGTACCACAACTTTTACATTAAAAGTTTCCCATCTGATCGTTGAGTCCACACACTGGATCAGTGCATGGGTCAGGTTGGTGTCTGTCGTGTTGGTGTCTGTCGTGTTGTGTCTGTCGTGTTGGTGTCTGTCGTGTTGTGTCTGTCGTGTTGAGTCTGTCGTGTTGTGTCTGTCGTGTTGGTGTCTGTCGTGTTGTGTCTGTCGTGTTGAGTCTGTCGTGTTGTGTCTGTCGTGTTGTGTCTGTCGTGTTGTGTCTGTCGGGTTGGTGTCTGTCGTGTTGGTGTCTGTCGTGTTGTGTCTGTCGTGTTGTGTCTGTCGGGTTGGTGTCTGTCGTGTTGTATCTGTCGTGTTGTGTCTGTCGTGTTGGTGTCTGTCGTGTTGGTGTCTGTCGTGTTGTGTCTGTCGTGTTGTGTCTGTCGGGTTGTGTCTGTCGTGTTGGTGTCTGTCGTGTTGTGTCTGTCGTGTTGAGTCTGTCGTGTTGTGTCTGTCGTGTTGTGTCTGTCGTGTTGTGTCTGTCGGGTTGGTGTCTGTCGTGTTGGTGTCTGTCGTGTTGTGTCTGTCGTGTTGTGTCTGTCGGGTTGGTGTCTGTCGTGTTGTATCTGTCATGTTGTGTCTGTCGTGTTGGTGTCTGTCGTGTTGGTGTCTGTCGTGTTGTGTCTGTCGTGTTGTGTCTGTCGGGTTGGTGTCTGTCGTGTTGTATCTGTCGTGTTGTGTCTGTCGTGTTGAGTCTGTCGTGTTGGTGTCTGTCGTGTTGGTGACTGTCGTGTTGTGTCTGTCGTGTTGGTGTCTGTCGTGTTGGTGTCTGTCGTGTTGTGTCTGTCGGGTTGGTGTCTGTCGTGTTGTATCTGTCGTGTTGTGTCTGTCGTGTTGAGTCTGTCGTGTTGTGTCTGTCGTGTTGGTGTCGGTCGTGTTGTGTCTGTCGTGTTGGTGTCTGTCGTGTTGGTGTCTGTCGTGTTGTGTCTGTCGGGTTGGTGTCTGTCGTGTTGTATCTGTCGTGTTGTGTCTGTCGTGTTGAGTCTGTCGTGTTGGTGTCTGTCGTGTTGGTGTCTGTCGTGTTGAGTCTGTCGTGTTGTGTCTGTCGTGTTGTGTCTGTCGTGTTGAGTCTGTCGTGTTGTGTCTGTCGTGTTGTGTCTGTCGTGTTGTGTCTGTCGTGTTGGTGTCTGTCGTGTTGGTGTCTGTCGTGTTGAGTCTGTCGTGTTGTGTCTGTCGTGTTGGTGTCTGTCGTGTTGTGTCTGTCGTGTTGTGTCTGTCGTGTTGAGTCTGTCGTGTTGTGTCTGTCGTGTTGGTGTCTGTCGTGTTGTGTCTGTCGTGTTGAGTCTGTCGTGTTGTGTCTGTCGTGTTGTGTCTGTCGTGTTGTGTCTGTCGTGTTGGTGTCTGTCGTGTTGGTGTCTGTCGTGTTGAGTCTGTCGTGTTGTGTCTGTCGTGTTGGTGTCTGTCGTGTTGTGTCTGTCGTGTTGAGTCTGTCGTGTTGTGTCTGTCGTGTTGTGTCTGTCGGGTTGGTGTCTGTCGTGTTGGTGTCTGTCGTGTTGTGTCTGTCGTGTTGTGTCTGTCGGGTTGGTGTCTGTCGTGTTGTATCTGTCGTGTTGTGTCTGTCGTGTTGGTGTCTGTCGTGTTGGTGTCTGTCGTGTTGGTGTCTGTCGTGTTGTGTCTGTCGTGTTGGTGTCTGTCGTGTTGGTGTCTGTCGTGTTGTGTCTGTCGGGTTGGTGTCTGTCGTGTTGTATCTGTCGTGTTGTGTCTGTCGTGTTGAGTCTGTCGTGTTGGTGTCTGTCGTGTTGGTGTCTGTCGTGTTGGTGTCTGTCGTGTTGGTGTCTGTCGGTTTGTGTCTGTCGGGTTGGTGTCTGTCGGTTTGTGTCTGTCGTGTTGGTGTCTGTCGTGTTGTGTCTGTCGTGTTGTGTCTGTCGTGTTGAGTCTGTCGTGTTGGTGTCTGTCGTGTTGAGTCTGTCGTGTTGTGTCTGTCGTGTTGGTGTCTGTCGTGTTGTGTCTGTCGTGTTGGTGTCTGTCGTGTTGGTGTCTGTCGTGTTGTGTCTGTCGGGTTGGTGTCTGTCGTGTTGTATCTGTCGTGTTGTGTCTGTCGTGTTGGTGTCTGTCGTGTTGGTGTCTGTCGTGTTGGTGTCTGTCGTGTTGGTGTCTGTCGTGTTGAGTCTGTCGTGTTGAGTCTGTCGTGTTGTGTCTGTCGTGTTGGTGTCTGTCGTGTTGTGTCTGTCGTGTTGTGTCTGTCGTGTTGTGTCTGTCGTGTTGGTGTCTGTCGTGTTGTGTCTGTCGTGTTGAGTCTGTCGTGTTGTGTCTGTCGTGTTGTGTCTGTCGTGTTGTGTCTGTCGTGTTGGTGTCTGTCGTGTTGGTGTCTGTCGTGTTGAGTCTGTCGTGTTGTGTCTGTCGTGTTGGTGTCTGTCGTGTTGTGTCTGTCGTGTTGAGTCTGTCGTGTTGTGTCTGTCGTGTTGTGTCTGTCGGGTTGGTGTCTGTCGTGTTGGTGTCTGTCGTGTTGTGTCTGTCGTGTTGTGTCTGTCGGGTTGGTGTCTGTCGTGTTGTATCTGTCGTGTTGTGTCTGTCGTGTTGGTGTCTGTCGTGTTGGTGTCTGTCGTGTTGTGTCTGTCGTGTTGTGTCTGTCGTGTTGTGTCTGTCGGGTTGGTGTCTGTCGGGTTGGTGTCTGTCGGTTTGTGTCTGTCGTGTTCTGTCTGTCGTGTTGGTGTCTGTCGTGTTGTGTCTGTCGGTTTGTGTCTGTCGGTTTGTGTCTGTCGGGTTGGTGTCTGTCGGTTTGTGTCTGTCGGGTTGGTGTCTGTCGTGTTGGTGTCTGTCGTGTTGTATCTGTCGTGTTGTGTCTGTCGTGTTGAGTCTGTCGGGTTGGTGTCTGTCGTGTTGGTGTCTGTCGTGTTGTGTCTGTCGGGTTGGTGTCTGTCGTGTTGTGTCTGTCGTGTTGTGTCTGTCGTGTTGAGTCTGTCGTGTTGTGTCTGTCGTGTTGTGTCTGTCGTGTTGTGTCTGTCGTGTTGTGTCTGTCGTGTTGTGTCTGTCGTGTTGGTGTCTGTCGTGTTGGTGTCTGTCGTGTTGTGTCTGTCGGGTTGGTGTCTGTCGTGTTGTATCTGTCGTGTTGTGTCTGTCGTGTTGAGTCTGTCGTGTTGGTGTCTGTCGTGTTGGTGTCTGTCGTGTTGGTGTCTGTCGTGTTGGTGTCTGTCGTGTTGTGTCTGTCGTGTTGTGTCTGTCGTGTTGTGTCTGTCGTGTTGGTGTCTGTCGTGTTGTGTCTGTCGTGTTGTGTCTGTCGTGTTGTGTCTGTCGTGTTGAGTCTGTCGTGTTGGTGTCTGTCGTGTTGTGTCTGTCGTGTTGTGTCTGTCGGGTTGGTGTCTGTCGGTTTGTGTCTGTCGGGTTGGTGTCTGTCGTGTTGTGTCTGTCGTGTTGTGTCTGTCGTGTTGGTGTCTGTCGTGTTGTGTCTGTCGTGTTGTGTCTGTCGTGTTGTGTCTGTCGTGTTGAGTCTGTCGGGTTGGTGTCTGTCGTGTTGGTGTCTGTCGTGTTGTGTCTGTCGGGTTGGTGTCTGTCGTGTTGTGTCTGTCGTGTTGTGTCTGTCGTGTTGAGTCTTTCGTGTTGGTGTCTGTCGTGTTGGTGTCTGTCGTGTTGTGTCTGTCGGGTTGGTGTCTGTCGTGTTGTATCTGTCGTGTTGTGTCTGTCGTGTTGTGTCTGTCGTGTTGTGTCTGTCGGGTTGGTGTCTGTCGGGTTGGTGTCTGTCGGGTTGGTGTCTGTCGGTTTGTGTCTGTCGTGTTCTGTCTGTCGTGTTGGTGTCTGTCGTGTTGTGTCTGTCGGTTTGTGTCTGTCGGTTTGTGTCTGTCGGGTTGGTGTCTGTCGGTTTGTGTCTGTCGGGTTGGTGTCTGTCGTGTTGGTGTCTGTCGTGTTGTATCTGTCGTGTTGTGTCTGTCGTGTTGAGTCTGTCGGGTTGGTGTCTGTCGTGTTGTGTCTGTCGGGTTGGTGTCTGTCGTGTTGTGTCTGTCGTGTTGTGTCTGTCGTGTTGAGTCTGTCGTGTTGTGTCTGTCGTGTTGTGTCTGTCGTGTTGTGTCTGTCGGGTTGGTGTCTGTCGTGTTGTGTCTGTCGTGTTGTGTCTGTCGTGTTGTGTCTGTCGTGTTGAGTCTGTCGTGTTGTGTCTGTCGTGTTGTGTCTGTCGTGTTGTGTCTGTCGGGTTGGTGTCTGTCGTGTTGTGTCTGTCGTGTTGGTGTCTGTCGTGTTGTGTCTGTCGTGTTGTGTCTGTCGTGTTGTGTCTGTCGGGTTGGTGTCTGTCGGTCTGTCGTGTTGTGTCTGTCGTGTTGGTGTCTGTCGTGTTGTGTCTGTCGTGTTGTGTCTGTCGTGTTGTGTCTGTCGTGTTGAGTCTGTCGTGTTGTGTCTGTCGTGTTGTGTCTGTCGTGTTGGTGTCTGTCGGTTTGTGTCTGTCGTGTTGTGTCTGTCGTGTTGGTGTCTGTCGGGTTGGTGTCTGTCGGGTTGGTATCTGTCGGTTTGTGTCTGTCGTGTTCTGTCTGTCGTGTTGTGTCTGTCGGGCTGGTGTGTGTCGTGTTGTGTCTGTCGGGCTGGTGTGTGTCGGGTTGGTGTCTGTTGGGTGGCGTCTGTCGGGTGGTGTCTTTCCTGCTTTTACCCTACGTTTTTGTGGAGGATCTCTGTAGATGGACGATTACTGCCGATGATTGTATCTGCCGTGTTAATTTAGCATCTTCTTCTCTTTTACGGTGGAGTTCCCAAACCAAGCAGTTATCCCACTGGTGAAGATGCTTTCAACAAGCCCCAGATAGGTTTGGATGAGGGTCTGATGCTTGAGTCCAGCCGTACACTTGCTTCTGTGCAGTTGGAAGGCTCCAACCTCATCCTGCAGAATGGCAGACAGATCGTTCACTGCATTAATGAAAGTGTGGCAAGAAACGTCTGTTGCACTGTGGACTTCACTGCATCTCTGGTCTTCCAAGACAACCCCAGCTGCAGACAACAACAGGAAATCCATGACCGGAACCAGACGTCAGACGTTAGGGTTTTTCCTGTTTTAAGCTTTTATAAAAAATGTTTCTACAATTGTTAACACTTTTGGATTATGGTTACAGATAGAGTATGTTGTATAATTTCCACCTCCAGGAAGCCAGGTTCCTCTCCAAAAACCAAGTTTCTGTATGGTCCTTCAGACCCAGTTCGATGAAAATTGTGATTTTAGTGTTTTTGCTTGTTCATGTGGTATTTTTCTCATGATGGAGGGCATATAGAAAGAAAATCAAGCTCAAAATTGCATTTCTGAGTATTTTGCTTTATTCAAGGTGTGGATCAGGAGGAGACCGAAAAAATGTCATTTGAAAAAGATGGTCTTTGTGACGTAGAAAATACACTGGTTCCATTCTGATGGATCCACTTGTCGTCGACTAGATCTGTGAACGTCTTCGTTTTCCTCGTTTGAGCTGGCAGCTGGCCAGCTCGGCTGGACAGCTCCAATATTTCTTCCCATTTTTGTTGCACCGCTAGTGTTAGGTTGGGTGTGTAAGAGGCTGTAAGTGAGCAGGGGAGAGTGTAAATTTAGATCAGTAGCAGGTAGGGGAAGCGGGTACGATTACTCTGCGCCAACAATCCCACCCACAACTCAGAGGTGAATTTCTAATGAACTCCTGACGCTACCGCTTTTTGATTTTGGCATCATCATAATTAAAGACCACTGAGAGCACTTTCAAAATAGATCAAAAGATGAGTGGAGTGAGACTTTTAGGTCGGCCCAAATGCCCCTATTGAAGAATTTGCAGTGAGCCTTGCTTTTATTATTTGATTGATCCACAACCTCAGTTCACTTTTGCTTTCTCCACTTTTTTCTGTAGCTCTGCTAATATTGCATCTGTATATCTTCTGATATGTAGTCTATCACTGGAGTTTCACTCGCTCCTCAAAAGTGAAATTAGACTGCTATCATTATTATTGGCAGATTATAAGTTCACTCATTTTAATAAATGATTTCAATAAGGAGGTAAAAACAACCAAACCGACCCCAAACCCAAAGCTAATTTCACACCAAAATTCAGAATGTAGGCTGGACAGTGGTGCAGTGGTCAGTGCTCTCATCTCACAGCAAGAAGACTCTGGTTCAAGTCCCGGCTGGTTACTTTCTGTGTGGAGTTTGCATGTTGTCCTTATGCGTTTATGTTTTTTTTTTCTGGACATTCCGCTTTCCTCCCACAGTCCTAAAACATGCCTCACAGGTCAATTGGTGACTCTGAATTGCCCCTAGGTTTGAATGTGTACTGGCGACGTGTTCAGGGTGTAACTCACCTTTACCCAAATGCGTCTAGGATAGGCTCCAGCAACCCAGCCCAAAAGAGACTGAGCAGCTTCTGAAGATAGATGGATGGAAATTCTGGCAACACTGCTCTTTGGTTGCTCCCACATTTGTGCAATAGCTCCATCTTGTGGAGTTCTTCTTTTTTTGCACAAGCAAATCTGCTAATTCGAACCCCCTGGGGGGCGAGATAAATTTGGTATTTCTTATCAGTCAGTTCTTGAAGTGAAGCTTGTATTTTATGTACAGTTATTACAACAAGAATAGAATCCCTCCAGCCTGTTTTACTGGTCATAACAGTTTTAGGATAATGATGGTTTAACGTCCCCGAAAATAAGAATATCAATCTGGAATTAACTAATTAGCTCAAAACTGATATAACACCTGTGGAACTTGGGAATCACCTCTCAGTTTGGGTCTATAATCATGGAATAGAATGCTGACTTGATAGAAGGTCAGAGGTCACATCTATTCTTAACAAGAGATCAGACAAAGGTGACGGAGAAATGTGTTTGCTAAACAAGCTGACTTCACACAGGACCACATCCAAACATAGCAGTAAATTCAATAACAGGAAAGAAAATAAAGCTCTTACATTGTAATTCTATGTGTAATAAAGTTATAGATTACAGTAACTAAGTCATTTTAGCTGTAACAAAATAGCATAAAGCATTACTAATGAATTTTGAGTCATATATTTATTTATTTAAAATATAATTCAAAGCAGAGAGAGTTTTTTTAAGTCACAAAGGATTTAATTATTTTCCTTTTTCTGCTTGTGATCAGTGAATTTCAGATTTTTAAACTCATTCCTACTTAAATTACTGGGGCAAACTTTGTGTTAGGTTTCAGAGACTCAAACATTTTTATTTAATTTTGCTGTTTTATTTATTGTCTAATCATGTTTTATTAGTGAAGAACCTGCTTTTTTGAATCGTTGGCATTACTCTCTATCTTTGTGAGAGTCTTTTTTTATTTATTAAGTTTTTCTTCATTAGAAAGCCTAAATTTTCACTTTCATGGAGTAAAATGATTGAAGGAACCCGTTCCTACTGTGATGTGTTGCATTCAAGCAGGAAGGACTCAGACAAAAAGTCTATAAAGTTCAAAGAAACTAATTAGAAACAAAAATGGAAAAAAAAGCAAGAAAAAAAAGTAACAGAACGTACTCCAAAAAAGCAAAGCACAATATAAAAAGACGCTCTAAAAATTACTTCTTGAACATAAGCAATAATCTCCCTTCATGTAAATGAGAAATTCTCTGTGGTACATTTAGCAAAAACCTTGTGGGACTTCCAGACTGACAGGATGGTACTTTGTAGTGGTGGATAAAGAACAGAGGAAAGCTGTTGTGGTGGATGTGACAGTACCAAGCGATGGAAACATCAAGAAGAAGGAACATGAAAAACTGGAGAAATACCAGAGACTCAGAAGAACTGGAGAAAGCTTGGAAGGTGAAGGTGACAGTGGTGCTCGTGGTAATTGGAGCACTCGGGGCTGTAACCCCCAACATGGAGGAGTGGCTACAGCAGATCCCTGGAAAGACCTCAGACATCTCAGTCCAGAAAAGATACTGCAGGACCCTCAAGCTCACAGGCCTCTGGTAGAGGACATGAGCTTGGAGTGAGAAGAGTATTTGTTTTAATGTGTGTGTGTAGCTTTATATGTCCAGGCCCATCTAAAGTTCTCCAGAGACCATCTGGATGATCCAGACGAGGAGTGGAACCCTTTGGTTTAAACGCCACTTGCCATGTTTGGAGGAGGAAGAATGCTGAGCTGCATCCTATGAGAACACCATGCCTGCTGTGTAGCATGGGGGTGGAGACATCACGGTTTGGGGCTGCTTTTCTCCAAAGGACGACTGATCCATGTAAAACAAAAGACATATGGGGCCATGTATGGTGAGATTTTGGTGAAAACCCTCCTTCCCTCCCATCAATGCAGATGAAATGTGTCTAGACAATGACAATGGTCCCAAACACGTAACTGAGGCAACAAAGGAGTGGCTATTTAAAAAGCATTTCCAGGTTCTGGAGTCTGTGGACCTCAATCCAATAGAGACTCTTTGGGGAGTTGAAAGTCTATGTCACCTAGTGACAGCTCCAAACCATCACAGCTCTTGAGAAGATCTGCATGGAAAAATGGACCAAAATAGCAGCTCCAGGGAATGCCCCATAGAGGGTCATGTTGGGTGTTCACATAGCCACCTTATGAAAACGTTATGAAAATGTGCCTGTGGTATTGTGACATTAGCATAGGACATTCACACAAACTACGCTCCGACTGTCTAATTTCCCAAATTTTAAACAGTCAAGAACTTCACACTTCTCATGTGAACAGCACTGACTGGCCCCTTACACAACCTGCAGTATATGGGAAAGTTGAAAAAAGGAAAATATGTTTATATTGTATTATATTTAGAATAAATATTTCTCCTGGGACATCTGTCTGCCCTGTACAGGTTTGTCCAATTTTCACCTGTATCCACCCATAAAGGAAGTTGTGACCATTGACTGTAAATGAGAACCGGACCGGGTGAGTGTGACGTCAACCATAGAAAATAACTCACTTCCAGTTCTAATGTAATGAAGGGAATTCAATTGGCTTTTTTTTTTTTTTTTTGCAATATGGACACTGGTATGTTGGAGCCAGACGTTGTCAGTAAGCAGTGATTGGTCCGTGACGATCTGAGTCAATATTTCTATGGCAACCAATCAGGAGGGAGCTTGTTGGAAGTCCAAACACCTTCCACTTGAAAGGGATCGATGGTTGAGTAATAACTATTTACTTTTCAATCAAAGTTTGAGATTTTAGCTTATTGGAGCCAGTGGGTACTTCCTGTCTGGAACGCCAGGGGGAGGAGTCACTCCATATGTCTTATACAGTCATTGGCATCATAACCAGGGTTACATTACTAAATACTGAGGTGAGCTGTTGTTATTGACCAAATATTGCTCCATCATCAAAACATATTCCATAAAAATCAATGCAATTTATTAGATTCCATTTTCTTCATCCACATTCAGACTAGAACGGTGAATAGAGGCTCGGCCGAGGTTTGGTTTCTCAGAGGAACCCATGGTGGGGTTTGCATGACTTACCTTCAGCTACTGTCTGCCGCACTAAGCTGCTCAGCCCCTGAATGAAGTGATCAGTCTGTTCCTTAAGCTCGAGGCCTTTGAGTCTGATTTACTGTAACCTTTATTAGATTTAACGATAGCATTGGGGGGGAAATAATAAAATAAATGCTGGAACAGCGTCATCGGGCAGCCTGGCCTCATATTTATTTATTTATTTGGTTATTTATTGCTTTTCCTGGTGTCACGTGACCCACTAATCCTCCGCGTGACGAGCTCCTCATCAATGACTCCCCATGGAGGATCTCCTCCACCACCTCCTCCTCTTCCTCCTCCAGCCGCATCCGCCCGCCCTCCTGCTCTGCGCTCCGCGGAACCCGATGCTCTCCTCTTCCTCCTCCTCCTCCTCCTCCATCTGATTCTCCGTCGAGTGGATCAGCGGCGGTCGAGGTGGGGGGCCATCCGGGTAAAGGGAGCCGCGCCGGCGCGCACCGGCCCGCGGACGCCGCGCCGCGCCGCGCCAACGCCAGCAACAACAACAACATGCTGAGCCGGGTCAAGACCGCCGTGGCGGGCTTCATGGGCGGCTTCGTGGCTGGGGGCGGCGGCTCCGCGGGGGGCGGCCACGCCGGCGCCGACATGCCGCTGAAATTCCCCTACACGCGGCCGGACTTCCTCGGACTGTCCGCGGACGAGATCGAGTGCTCCGCGGACCACGTCGCGCGGCCCATCCTCATCCTGAAGGAGACCCGGAGGTTACCGTGGGCCACCGGATACGCAGAGTGAGCAAGCTGCGACGCTTCGCTGCTTTATTCTTATTGTCGTCTAAAATGCGCACGCGCTGCCGCTACTGAGTCGGCGCAAACCTGTGCTACACCTGAGCTGGTGTCACCTGACGCCGATCCGCAGGATCACGCCAATCCGCGAGCCGCTTTTCACGCGCTAAAGGAAAGCGCCGTCCACGTGCGCAACGACGGAATTAACGCAACAAACTGCGTAAAGTCACGCAGCTCCATCAACAAGCATCGATTTGCCCTGAGATGCCGCAACTTTGCCCTCCTGCGCTTTTCCTCTCTGCTCAATAGAGGACCATCTGTGTCACCGTGCGAGTGCGCGTGCACGGAGCTTTTCCTCAAGCTTACTGCCTTGTTTTAAAGACATACATTCTGCCTGGAATCTTAGAGTAGTTTTTCTCGGGTATTCCCAGCGTGAGTTGAGCAAAAAAAATAATAATATTAATAAAAAAAATTATAATCATTGTTGAGGATTTTTTATTCATAATTTAAAGTAATACGCAATTCTCAGTTGATAATTCAATTTGCAATTCAGGCTTTTAATATGAAAATACATTTGTGCAATTTAGAATTCAATATTAAAATGTAAAAATCAATACAACAATTTAAACAATTAAATATTAAATAGAAACAACATCAATTGCATTTTATGTAAGTCAAAATTTAATTTGAAATGCTAACTGTCAGGCGCTCATCAAGGCGGGGCCTTCCACCTCCCTAAATTTGTTAAATCTTGCCTCCACTTCCTTTGGTCGACCAATTAAACATATTAAAGACTCAACTAACCAATGAAATTGTTTGGCGTCTAAGGTTAGAGAAGAGAAAGCGCCATCTGCTAATGAATTAGCTTCTGTATTTAGCTGTGTTGCAATTACTGTGTTGCAGCTCTTGAGGTGCATGAACACATTTTTAGCGTAACAATAGTTAAAAAAATTAGAAACAGAAAGAAAGTTGGGTATTCTGATCCTACTGACTTTTTTAATTTTCTTTTTTTGTTTGTTGTTACTGCCGCAACAGTCGGCTGCTCGTTAGTATACTTTAGCTCCAAGTTAGCTTAGCCGTTTAAGTTTCGTCATCTTCTGATTATCAACTAATTTCAGCAGACATGGTTTTATTTTACACTGAATGAGTGGAGTCGTACATCTTCTACGTCTTTCTAGGCTGTTTTCCAACACTTCTGGTTCTAAAACAACCCTCTGCTGCATTGTTTACACGATCAAATGTTGTAGCCTGAAAACAATCAAATGCAGCTGGAGATCGATTTGTTTTATCTATTTTATCCCATTTTCAACAGAGCTATGGCTATCAAGATAATGTTCACACTATTGGATCAATACAATTCCTAAACGTTCTATTTTACTTTATTTTATTTTATTTTATAACGCATGCACAGTTGAAGAATCGATGCTCCATGTTTGTGCCTGTGACCTCGTGACGTATTTTTGACAGTGATTTAACAAGAGAAATTCATATTCAAGACAAAGAAAAGTCATATTCAAAACAGACATGTGAAATGTAAAACTAAAGGTTGTATTCTTATTTTTCCTGCGAAGTTGTGCACAAAATATACATTTGTGCACAATTTTGTCCTTGTGAATACTTTTTTTTTACAGCTATCTTACCTCTACCTGCCCCTCTCTCACTCCAAAGAATGATCCAGATGTTTTTCATATATATTTATAGTAGTATGTGTTAAGTAATTTAGCGGAAAAAAGATTCAATGACCTAACCCGGGAATCTTTTCACAACAAAATTTACCACATGTAAATCACTAACCACATTCACCACAAGAGCAGATGACCTACAAGTGAGTTTGTGACTTTATAAAGACAGCTACCCACATGATGCTGAGTGAAGGGCTCACTCTGGTTGTCACAAAAGGATTTCATCCATGGATTTTCATGGTTTTTAAACAGGAATTATGGGTTTTTGTTGTAACAGCATGTTGGTTGTATGTTTGAACACTTCAAAATGAAAACTTCACATTATTTTATGACTTTTAAGTAACTCACATGCTAAAAAAGTGTGAGCATCCCTGATTTAGAGGTTCTCTGGTGCAGTGAGCTTCAGTCCTGCTGTGTCTCAGAGGTGTTTCTGTCTCTCTCTGACCGTTTTGAAGCAGACTGTCACCCAACAGTATAGCAGGAAGGGTTCAGGAAACTCCACCGTCCCGGAAGGGATACATCAAGTTAAGAAAATTAATGAAAGTTCAGGAGAGCCGATCCACCATTTTGGAAGTGTATTCTACCCACTGTCAGTGAAACCGTCATGCTACCAAAGTTGAGTCCCTGATTGGTTGACACAGATGTGGAGACCTCCCCAGAGTTTAGATTTTTTTTTTCTTACTGTTGCAATTCGAGCTGTTTCCAGAGTTTGGCGCTGCGTTGGCTGCTCAATTTGCTTCGCAGAACCTCAATTTGCGTCTCAACCATTGACTTTACATTGAAAGTGGCCTCCTCCACCGTGCGAATCGCATTCGGTGTGAGTGCACCTCTAAAGAGATCTTTTGGAGCATATCTTTAGGGATGCTGTGTCCTTTAAGACAGCGGTCCTCAACCCCCCCCCCATCCTTGGGTTACTTGGGACCAGGCCACAGACAGAAAATAACAAATATATAAGATTACGAATTATTTCTGTTTTGGTAATTTTCTGATCCCAAAGATAGTTAGATTTTTAAAAACTCCTGGATTCTGTTGTCCACATCCAAAGAATCCACATCTCCAGAAGGCGCCATGAGGGGGGGCCACTGGCTGTGATTGGTAGCCGCGGGCCATGTTGGGTGTTCGGTCGTTGTGGCGCAAGTTGTGGGGGTAGTTTGGGGCCCTGGGGCCTGGAGCCCGGCTGCTCTTGGCCGCAGTTTTGCCAAGGGCCTCCTGGATCCTGTGTGACCTGAGTGATGCATGCACAGCAGAGGGGAGAAGGTTTTTTTGACGTGTAGGGGGTTGTATTATCTATTTATCTATTTTATTGTTTGATCATTTATTGTTTCTTCTCTTTTCTTTGTCGTTCTGAGGAGCGGGGACCTGGGTTTGGGGTGGGGTTATGCTGGTCCCTGGTTAAATCGAGGGGGTGGGGGGGTGCTGGAGCCTCCTGCCCCTGCAAGAGCACTAGGCCCCTCCCTTACTTACTGTCTGTCCGCTGTGGCACTGGCTTATCTCGACTCAAGAAAAAAGTAAAAGTTTCTTTAAACAAGGTGTTTTTTTGCATTAGTATTAATGATTTTCTAAAGCATAATAAATGTGGTGCAAAAGTTAGCATGTTATTAATGCTGTACTAACATAAAGTACTGGGAAAGGGTCATTCATTTAGGAATATTTAATTCGCTGTTCATATGTAAAAGAAAAAAAAAGATTCATATTCCAGCTGGTTTTTAGAATGTTGTTGATCATGTCAAGTATTAAGTAAAACAGACGTATCGGTGCATTTCAGTGTCACATCTCCTTCTTTCTGCCGTCTTACATTGCTTTTGACTCAGTCGGTTGTGAATCTGTGTTGAAGGGCCTCGAGAGGATTGGTGTGAATCAAAGGTTTATCTCCATTCGGAGCTTCTTCGTAATTAAAAACCTTCATGTTCTCATTTACAGCAGGAAATTACCTCATCTAAAAAACGCAAAACTCTTCTCCCGATCTTAACTTTTATAGCATTAAAAAAGGATATTCAAGTGTTGACAGTTTATTTTTATTTTTCAGTTCATGCAATTCCAACTGCTTTTTAGAAAAAATTGCAATTAAAGTCCAAAAACGATAAATATGTGCTGAAACCAACTTTCAGCCACGAAAAAGGGTAAAGGCTCCAGCAGTTCTGCAGTCCAACCACCAGGTGGAGCTGTTGGAAGTACTAGAAGGTCACATCTCCCCACCCTTGGCAACTAGCAGCCATTTCCATTAAAAAGTCTATGTGAACGTGTGTATGCGTGTTTCGGGTTTCCACGTTTAAAACTCCTGCGTTCATGCGTAGCTACGCAAATCTTTGCGTACGAAACTACGTACAAAACATGAGGCCATTTAATGTGCATTGCGAGTTAAACCAGGTCGTACTTCGACCAAAAAGAAATTGGATTTGGTATTAAGGAACGGATGATGTCCTCTTTCATTCCCAGAAGTGCCAACCGTTGGCAAATTGGTCATGAAGGAGAAATTAATAATCGCAGTTTGTTCCAGACTGGAATTCTATGACACCAAGTCTTTCATATATCGGATCAGAGCCGTGAAGGAAAATATCTGGAGGAGACTTGCAGCACTTCAATGTTTTGCACCAACACTCTTCCAACTGTAGATGGTAGACATGCGCCAGTAAAAGAAGCCCCTCTGCTTGTCCAGTCTGAATACTGTTAGCTTAAAATGCACGTTTAGCGCGTTCTTGATCGCGCGTCACATGCCTGGTGTGTCCGTAGCTTAAGAGTGGAAGTTTGTTGCATGTCATCAAGAAGATTGTTCTAGATTTTCGTGAAGCTAAAACTCTTCTTCTGACTCTGGCCTCCTGCAGAAGGTGAAGCCCCTGACCTTCTCGGGTTTTTCACATGAGTCCAACAGGTCATGAGTCTGTGGTTTGGTGCTAAACCGCAGAGAGATTGACCAAATGTATGCTCTATTTGCGGGCTTGAGAGTCCCATTCTAACAACCCGTTTAATGCTTCAGGGTGATCAATGCTGGGAAGAGTGCACTGAATGAAGACCAAGCTTGCTGTGAGGTGGTGGTGGCGAGGAGGAGGCCTATGAGCTACTGCCCGCCCTCCACGCCCAGCAAGACTCCCACCTCCAAGAGGAGGAACTCTCTGCCCAACGGAGAAGGCCTGGGGCTTCGGATGGAGCACGGCAGGATGGGCGAGGTGCGTATGTTGCTTTAAAAAAGTAGTTATAGTTATTCATCATTTGATCCAAGAAACATTAACTGAATTACTATTGAATGTAATTAAAGCTTTACTGGAAAAAAAATATTTATGATATAATTGTAGTTTTTCCTTGAATATTTATTTGAGGGATGAAAATGATGATTTGAACATGGGAGTCAACGGGAAAATGCTCACTCTGAGCACCAGCCTTTCTGGTCAGTTGCGGTACTGCAACGTTTTGTTACTTCCTGGTTGGCTTCACCCCCACCCGCTAGAGTAACCGCTTGATTAAAACAGAAGTTTAAAGGGAAACATAGTTTTGTTTGCAAAGTTTATCCAATCAGATCACAGGAAACCACCACTTCCAGGAACTGTGTTGTAAAAACCTCACTGTCACTGACAGAGAGAATAAGATCATTGCCCGTCCCCATTATTTTAAAAGGCATTGTTGCAAAAGTAAAGTAAATGTAAAATATGAAACTTTTATCTGAAATTTCAAGTTGTAAAAACTATAAATCAGGTCATAAAGTATAGAACGGTTCCTACTTTGATCCTAAAAGCTGCAGAACTACATTTAACAGCAGCTTTTGCTTTTTAGACTTTTGGAGGTTTGTCAAACTAAAAAGTTGTTTTAATAAACACTGGAATATTTATTTACTCTTTTCAATTTCTTAATCAAGCTATTTCCCTGTAAGAACAGTTGTGTGACAGTGATTCTGTTGTCCAGAGTCAGGACATCAGGTGTTTTTGTTCATCTTTTCTTACCACAAAAGGCAAAAATAAAATAAAATAGATGCTGAAATTCATTTTTGCTACAATATTTTGATTTAAAATCTATGTTTAGGCATTTAAGACTTAGTTTAAAATCTCCATCCATCCATCCAATCCATCTTCTGTAACTTCTGAATCCCTTTTGGTGTTGTAGGGTTGCTGGAGCCTATCCCAGCTACTCTTAGGTGAAGGTGGAGTTCACCCTGCATGTTTTTAGACTGTGGGAAACCCACACATGTATGAGGAGAACATGCAAACACCACACACAAAGAATCCAGGGATTCAAACCAAGGTCTTCTCACTGTAAATTGAGAGTTCTCACCACTCCACCAGTGTGCAACCAGACTTTTTTGGCAGAGATTCAAAATGATTAATTTGTAAAGTGAAATAAAGATGGAAGCCGACTGACCTGCAGCTTTTCTGTAAAGTTAGCGTGAGACGAGGCCTGACCTCTGTAGCTCTGACATGAGTCATGACGGTTTCTCCTCAGTGGCTTCAACATCGCCACACGCTCTCACAGCAGCAGCATTAGTCATCCTCCCTGTTAGATAGCTTAAAAACAATGGTGTTAATATTGAGTTAGTGTGACAGTCCAGTGTATTCCTCTACTTCTCGTGCGCTTAAATATTTTTGATTTTTCTTGATCTTTTCTTTTTTTTTTACTTCATTTGGATTCAATTTCTGAAATGTTGTCATCTGGTCATCAAATTGTTATTTTAAGTTTACATATTACACCTAATCACCTAGTTTGTTAGTTTTCTTTTTAATTCCCCTAAAAAACAACTTTGGTTGTTAAAAACAATTGACTAGTTATTCAAATTGAACAAATATAGAAGTTTGGTTCATAAAATAATGAATTTTTACATGAAAAACAAACAAAAAAATCTGTTTTAAATGGTGAAATATAGAAATGCATCTCCTGTACTGCTTAGAAAGATGATCACCGTGGTATAGAGGTAGAGTGGTCAACCTCTGATTAGTAAGTCACAGGTTTGGTTACCGCCTTCACTGCTCATGTGTGTTTGTCAGTTGAGTCAGCATCAGTTTGTGAATGTGTTTGTGTATGGGCTTGTGTAAATGGGACTGTGACTGTAAAGTGCTTTGGACCTTAAAGTGAATGGAAACGTGCTACATAACTATTTGCCATTTATCCTTTAGATGCTTAGAACTTTTTTTTGTTTGTGAAGGGTGAAAGTCTTTCCCAAAGAATATTTCTCGCAGGCAGCAGTGGATGCAGTTTATTTTCTTAAAGACAGCTTCTAAATTCTGCATGAATCTGGATAAGTTTGCTGAAAAAAGTACTTGTGTTGTTTTTAACAATCTATGTTACATTTGTACTTCAGAGTACACTTTGGCAGTATACGTGTGCTTTTCTTTGAAAAGTAACAGATTATAATGTACTTTGGAGTAAAAATGAATACAAATAACCTTTCAGCTGATGTACAACAGTTACTTAGTTCTAGTTACTTCCACTTCTGAAAGTGACAAATGCACAATATACATCTACTCTTGCTCTTACCCTTTGTTTATGATATCTTTGCATGAAGATGCTATACGTATCTGTAAAAATGTTATCAGTATTTGCATAAAGAAGTTGCTTTTGCATGAATCTCAATTGATCGGTTAAGTCTTGTGTGTTTTTGTTTACAAATCTCTGCCCCGCCAGTCTGTGTTTCTGTGCCTGCTCTAAAAGCCTGGCTAATTAGAAGCTCCAGCACACAATGTGGGAGAAACCAGCAAAAAGGAATAGTTTACAGCATATACATTCATATAGCTGTGTTTTAAATGAATGTTTGGGATGTATTTTTGTAGTATTTAGAGTGTCTTGATGAAAATGTATGTCAGAACTGTTCTGAATGTTTGGAACGTATTTTTTTGATGTTACGAATGTTTCACTATCGTCAGACTATATGAATTTAAACAATCTCTTTGCCATTTTCCGACTCTAGGTCTGAATATAGTCATCAGCATTTTTGTGTTCTAGTTTTCCTTCCTAATGAATATTCAGTTGGAAGTAGTTAATATTACTGACTTTAATCTAAAACGTGGACTCATTTGTGTAAAAATGTTTTGAGGAGGCTGTAGAACAGAGTTGGATTCTGCTGCTTGTCTGCAGGACTGCGAAGGCCTCATTTACCACTACTGGGCTCTGTTCGACGGCCACGCCGGCTCGGGTGTGGCCGTCATGGCCTCCCGCCTGCTGCAGCACCACATCGCCTGCCAGCTGCAAGCCGTCATGGAGATCCTGCGCAACCTGCACTCTCTGCCCCCGACTGTGATGGGGGAGGAGCCGGACAGTAACCCGTACCTCCAGGGAAGCACCCAGGGGCCGCACAGGGCGCTGACTCGGGCCGCCTCCCTGCGCGGGGCTGCGGGGGCCCCCGGCTCCCCGTGCAGCACCCCGCCTCCTCCACGCTTCTTCACCGAGAAGAAGATCCAACATGAGAGTCTGGTGGTCGGAGCCATAGAGAACGCCTTCAAAGAAATGGTCAGTGTTTCATTTTATTCTTCATTTATCAAGACCTTTTAGTTGTTTTTTTGTTTCTACATTTGTTTTAGCATAAATCTGAAGTTTTCTGGGACTTGTAGATAAATGTGCTCACTTTAAAAGGCTTAGAAAAAAAGGTTTTCAATGTGTGTGTGTGTTTTTTGTAGTAAATTCTATATACAATCTTTTAAAAATGTTAATGTGATTTTTTGAACCATTTAACTAAAGAATGTGTTAGTTTGTTTTGGGAAGTCTCATTCATGTAGTTCTATGCAATGCAAAATTTGGTCCACAATAAAATATGAAAATGATGCTGCATCAGAATGTCTGTCTAAATAGAAATAATATATATAAAAAAGACTGGGTTAAATCAGCTATTTTTGTGTTATTTGAAGCATTTGAAAGATTCTGGATGAGTGAGAAGACAGATTTTCACCACTAGATGGCAGCAGAGAGCAACAAAAAAAATAAATAAAACAAATTCCTCTCCTGGCAAAAAAAAAGGTCTGACTTCTGATTTCTACGTTAGAAAATCAAATAGATCAATTAATTTTAAAATGTACATTTTTTTTCATTCTCACCCTGATGTGTAAGGATTGAAGAAAAAAGAATGCATCATAAAAGAGTTGTACAAAGATTTATCACAAACCTGCCAACTCCATCTGTTGCTCCTTGAATATTTTTCTTCACATGTCGCAGGCTCTACAGAATCTGTCACAAAACCATGTTTAGCTTTGACAGTAACATGAAAGCTTTACAAAATCTATAAACTCTGATAAAAACTGTTTTCTTGTGGCTTTTTTTGATGATGGAGGACACATACAAAGAAAATGTAGCTCAAAATTGCATTTCTAGGTTGAAAAAATGGCATAGTCATAATTAAAAGATTTAAAGAAAACATAAAAAATTTGCAATAAAAATGTGTTAAAAAACGACGTTTTGAAATGAGCTTTTACTACCCCTAGTGGAATGATGATGGACTGCAGGGGAGAAAACATGGACTAAGTTATATACAATGTATTTTTAAGGAAAGTTGGATCATGCTAATGAGATCAAATATGAATACGTTTCATGGTTTCGTGAACTTTTATTTAGAATAAACAGAGTTGTCTCTTTACAGGACGCCCAGATCGAGCGAGAGAAGCACGTCTACAACATCAGCGGAGGATGTACAGCGCTCACCGTGGTTTACCTGCAGGGAAAGCTTTTTGTCGCCAATGCAGGGGACAGCCGGTGTGTTTTAGATCCAAAAAATTAGACCCACATCTTCTTTTACCCAATGAAATGTTGTACATTAAAATAAAAATAAGTGTTTATGTTTGACTTTCTAAAGAGTCTTCCTGTGTTTGCAGAGCCATCATCATCAGAAACAATGAGATCATTTCCATGTCAACAGAGTTCACGCCGGAGTCGGAACGACAACGACTGCAGTTCCTGGTGAGGAATCTTGTTGTTTTTTTTAAATTGGACTTCCAGTTCAAAAAATCAAAGTAACCACACTCACTTCCTGATACTATTTGGGAGTGTAACATATTGATGGCAAAAAAAATGTTAATTTATTGAAAATGGTTGATTCTAAATTGAGTATTGAAAATGAGATCTGTATTTTTTTTGCTTTAAATGTTGCTTAAATTATTGTTTTGTTTGTTAGTTTGTTTTAACAAATCCTGAATAAACATAAGGTGGGCTTTTATCTAAATGGCACATGATAAAAATAAGCAATTCATCCTGCAAACAATGATTCATCAAATAATTTCTGTAAAAACATGTAGCATTTCAATGTTCCTTGCTGTTTTCTCTTTCTACTTTTAAGAGCTTTAATGGCTACTTTTATGGTGCAGTTCCTCAAATGACCAGATAAGGTCGGTCTCATAAACTGACAATTTCCAATGAAATAATTTTCATTTGATTTCTATACCAAAAAATCTAACTTTATACCCAAAAAAAAACCTATGAACACCATTGTTACTCCTAGTTTTGATATGTTTTTGTGTTAGAGCTTTAACTGGTACTTTATAAAGCAGTTCCTCAACTGACCACCAGAGGCTGGTCTCAGAAGGAAACAATTTCCGTTTGACTTTCACACTCAAATTTTCCCACCTTAAACCAAAAATAAGAGTGTGTAAACGATTGTTACAACTCGTCTGGTGAGACTGCTTTTACGAGAACTTCGATGATGCAATTCCTCAAATGACCACCAGGGCTTGGTCTCATAAAGATATAACTTCCTATTGATTTCCAATTTATAAAGTCAAACTCCACACCAAAAGTAAGCGTATATACACTATTGCTATAACATTTTTTTACACTTTTAGTGAGAGGGCTTTTCATGATGCAGTTCCTCAAATGACCACCAGAGACTTGTCTTGGAAAGAAACCATTTTTATCAACTTTCATGTTAAAAAAATCTCATACACCCTTGTTACAAAAACGGAAACTTAAATGTTCATTGAGGGACCTTTTACAGCTCTTTCTTTATTATTCAGTTCCTTAAATGACCACCAGAGGCTGGCTTGTAAAAAAACAAATTCCAATTGACTTTTGTGTTAAGAATTCCAACTTTTTGCCAAAAATAGGACTTCGAACAGCCTTGTTACAGCTTTTTTTGGTGTTAAGCAGGAGAGTTTTTACAGCTACTTTTATGACGCAGTTCCTCAAATGGCCACCAGAGATTTGTAACAGAAAGAAACAATGTCTGATTGGCTTTCAAGCTAAAAAAAGTTTACATTTATACAAAAAGTACGTGTATTGTTACATTTCTTAAGTTTAGAGAGAGCTTTTATGGTCACTTTTAATATACAGTTCCTCAAATGACCACCAGAAGCTGGTCTCAGGAGGAAAAACACTTTCTCCTTTTGACTTTCATGCTACAAAAGAGTTCAACTTTAAACCTAAAATAAGCCTTTTTACAACAATTAGTTTAGTAGGAGACCTAACCATAGCTCAAAATTAAGGGTATGTACACCACTGTTACAACTTTTTTCATGTTTAGTGGGAGGAGTTTGTTTGTATTGGGCAAAGGGAACCTCTATTGATTTGTGGGTGGCAAATTATCCTGAATTTATTGACAGATTTGTTTTTTTAATCTTTTTTTAAATTTGTTTGCAACATTTCCCTCTTTTGAATTGCTCCATCATCAACAAGCATAAACAGTTTAAAGTAATTGTATGATGTGTGTTTGTGTGTGCTGTTTGTCAAAATGGAAGCTGTAATGAATGAAATCCCAGAGCAGCAAAACTCAAATTTTCCAGAAATGTTAGCCTGTCTGATATTGAGTACTGTGTGTCCTGCAGGGTTACATGCAGCCTCACCTGCTGGGGAACGAGTTCACACACCTGGAATTCCCCCGCAGAGTTCAGAGGAAGGAGGTGGGCAAGAAGATGCTCTACAGGGACTTCACCATGAACGGATGGTAAGGCCTCATATTTTCTATCTGCAGGACTGCTCTGATATCTTTGTTTGATGGGAAAGCTCAGAAAACTCAAAAAGCATTAACACCATAAAGCTGATTTTTATCTGATCTTACTATCATCCATTAAAAAGATCAGTATTTTTAAAATAAAGCAAATTTTGACCCACTTTTCTGAGATTTGTGGCTTATCTATTGAGCAAAAACCCCTTCTTAGAAAAAGAATACAACTATCAGTGCAGCAAAGAGGCTTCCTTGCTCCCATCTTGTTTGTAACAAGTGCTCAGCTCGATAAGCATACACGTAAATCGGCTGTTGTTCAACCTCTTTAGCTCAAACTGTCAGAGAAAAGTTATAATTGGGTCAGAAAAAGTTCACGACCTGCTTCTGAGGCGCCGGCAGACAGAGACGCGAGCTGACAGACGGAGTCAAAACCCGGTCCGATGTGAAGCCGTTTGAAGTCGCTGATCTGTTCCAGCGGCTGCTGATGCCAAGTTTAATCTCAGCAGTTTAGGCTCTTCAGTGTCTGCTGCAAAGCCTTCAAGTCTGACATCAAAGCTCCACTTCTGAGCATGTTTCCAGATTTTTTTTCCCTCTGTCTCACACTATTTATTTTTTCCATTCTTGAACTTTATTTTTGTGATTTTCTTCAGTTATCCGAGACAACACAAACATCCCCACACTTTTGTTTTCATTTTCCTGCTGCACTTAGGCTTGCTGCAGTTAGGTTTGTAAAAGATAAGTCACTAAAGCAAAATAAGCCAAGAATATTTGTCAAAAAAAACAATAATAAATAAATAAACAAACAAATAAAAAAACAAGATATTTCTCATTAGCAATTTACAGCACTTTTTCTACCTGTATTATTTCTAATTGATGTGATTTGTTATTTAGTTTTTTGCTGCATATTCTTTGTAATGCGACGACGATATAACAAAAAAAAAAATAAATCTAATCTTTGACAATAGTGTGTCCCATTGCTATTTTCTGGTACACCTTTTGCGGTCTTGCTGTTCAAAGGATTTTTTTTTTTGGTGCATTTTTGCATGTGTGTTTTGTTTTTTGTTTTTTTTACAGTGCACTGTGTTCTGCGTCCTGATTGGCTGTTGACCTTGTCAATCAATCTTCTTCGTGTTTTCTGTACAGAATGTGTTCACTTGACTGAACCAACATAAATCTTTGATCAGTTCTTTGTTTACGTCCTATAATATAAGATAATTACAAAAAATGAAGTTCTCTTCTATGCCCAATACAACAAGAATACGATTATTATACAGTTAATAAATTATAGCCTCAAATACAAAACGGGTATATACAAATATATACTCCTCGTGTGTGCAAAGATTCAAAACATACCGTTGTAAATGTAAATTCTGTCCAACACAAGAGGCTATCAACTCTTAAGGCAATGTGACATGAAGTCAGCAGCTGAATGTAATTCGAACTTGGTTCCCATGAGAATATATTGAAATTCATTGCTTTGCTCTGTTTTTCTTTTGCTTTCAGGGCGTACAAGACCATCGAGGATGACGATCTGAAGTTTCCTCTCATATACGGTGAAGGGAAAAAGGTAAGCATGAGCCACTTTGAGGGCAATAAGCCTGGAGCTGAAACCTGCAGTGGAAATAATCTGTTTCAAAGCCGGTTGGCGATACTGTTTGTCTGATGTGGAAACTATGAATGTGTGTCCTTGTGTTTGCCTGTTACATAACAAAGCGTAGCATCTCCTTCAGTCATGCCTGAAACGCTGCTTCTTTTCTGCAAGGATATTACTTGCAGCCAAAAGAACAATTTAATCAAATTCTGGTCTTTTCTAAAATTGTGATTCCTGAACATAGTTACCTATTAAGTCAAGTCCTACATTTGTAAATTTGTAAATGCAGACTTAGCATTCTGATAATTAAGATGCTCTTTGTGATTTTTTGGTCCACTTTAAGAACACTGTGTTTTTACTGCGTCTTTCAGCATTTAAATCCATTCTGGTGAGCAAAAATTATTAATTCAAGACTTCAAGACTTTAATTCAAGACTGTTAATATGACTGTTTTTGTAGTTTGTATAAGATAAGAAAGATATTAGTAATTTTGTGATAATGTGAAAACATGCATTTTATTTTTCAAAAGTAATGACAGCCTGGTTAGCATTTTTTGAAAATGTGACGCTTTTGGCAATTTCACGTTTAGAAATATTTGGGGTTTTTTTGTATTCAATTACTTTTTATTCATTGTTTACATTTATTTTGCTCCTTTAACCACTTTGAATTGTTGTTTTTTTATTTATTTATTTTAGCTAATTAAGAAGTTAGCTAGCATGTCCTTTTTTGTCATTTATTCACAACAAACTTTACACAACAACAATGCTCTTTCTTTTGCTACTGTAACATGTGTTTATCTCGGAGTGTTATCAGTTTCTGCCTTTACAACAGTTTGCAGCATTTTCTGAAAACAAATTTTGACATTTTGCAACTAGCTTAGCATTTAGCATTTACTTCGTCAACATAGGATATTAACATTTACAAATTATTAATCGTTTGTAAAATGCTTAAACTTTCATCAGCTTTTTTAAAAAGCAACATATTGGCATTTTCAGCTAATTCAGCATTTAGCATCTACCTCTGAAATTTATTCAGTTAAATCATGCTTTAAATGCTTATTTTACAGCCTTCTTGCCACCTTTTTACGTTTCTTTTTCTATTTTAGTGTTAAGCTTTGTAGTTTTAGGAGTACATTCAACTTTTTTTTATCAGTGTCTGGGATTTTTTATACTTTTTTTCTACTCTGGACTTTTTCCAGCTAATTAGCATTTAGCATAGGCTAACCTTTGAAGTTTATTTGATACTTTTTTTGTGGCCTTTTAGTTTTTTCTTTTATTTCCTTTTTTTTAGTTTTAAAAGTAGAGGTTTTAGCAGAAAACTCTAATTTAGCGTTCACCATGGAAGTTTACACAGTTGATGTAGACTTTTTGTTGTTTATTTTTCTGACCTTTCAATCATCTTTACATTTTCTCTGGCTTATTTTGCGTTAGGCTGTGTAGTTTAGGTGGATAACACAATTTCTAAATCAGTGTTTGACTTTTTTTTTTCTTTAATTTCTATCTTGAAGTTTTTCTTGTTAATTTAACATTTTTTGCTTACCTTGACAGCTTTAGCAGTTGCTATACCTTTTTTATTTTTACTAAATTTATCATGTTTTCCAAAAGTTTTGGACTCTCCTTGGCTAATTTACCAGTAAGTGTTTAATTGAGCAGTTTTAACAGTTAACATTGATAAATCTGAATCTTTTTAGTACTGTGCTACACTTTCTTCAGCTTATTCAGGTCATAGCATTTAATTACAATTTCTATTGCAGTTTTATGCAGAGGCAGATCAAAGGCAGTATCTGACAATTTGGCAACCGCTGGTCTAACTCAGGGCAACAAAAATTACAGTCTTAGATGAAAGACCAGAGCCGTGTTTCGACAGAACGTGCACTTTTGACTCTCTTGATTATGACAGATGAACTCTGCAAATACAAATGAATCTTATATAAAAAAATGTTGCAAGAAAAAAAAACCAGAAAGTTAATGAATTTTAAAAACCCTTTGAATCAGATATGCTGTTTTATGAACAGATATTCTACCAAAGAACGCCTTTTGCAATGCCTTCTGGGAGTTTTCTTACATTGCATCAACAAAGCTGAGATAAGTGATCCCAGTGAGTTCTTTTTTTTTAAATTGACATATATTTGTCTTTGGAAATGCTCTTTTCTCTGACCAATTTGGCTGGTCTCAGAAGCATTCTGCCAGTTTAAACCACGCTTTATTACTTCCACTTACAAGTGCAGTCTGATGAAATTTATGTTTATGATTTTTTTATCATGTTCTTATAGCATTTTTCTGATGATGGAGTACATATATAAAGAAAATTAAGCTCAAAATTGAATTCTTTGTTGTGAATTGTTGGGAATGAGGATCAGACAAAAAATGCAGTTTGAAAAAGGTTTTATTTGTAATGTAAACAAAAAATACAGTGGCAAGTTCACTGCTGCGGTCCATTCTGATGCATCCACTTTGTAGATGACTAGATCCATGTTTGTCTTTAAAACTATAAGGCAGGATTGCCCCAATATTGTTTGCCATTTTTGTTACTCTGGTAAGACTGCGAGACAAAAAGTTAGCGGGAGAGCATGTAAATGGAGAGCTCTCAACAACTGGTGAGGGGAAGTGGGGCGGGGTTGCTCTGCGCTAATGGTCTCGCTCACAACTCAGAGGCAAATCTCTATTGAACTGCTGGCACTCTGCAGAAACTTTGTGTTTGAATACAAGGTTTATTGTTTCGTTTTTTTGTTTTTTGTTTTTGGCTAAGAAAATGGATCAAAAGAGGATTGGAGTAGATTTTTAAGCCATCTAATGGAAGACTAAACGCTTCAAGCTACATTCACACTTCCCTCGGTAAAACACGTTCAAGGGGCAACTTTCAATGAAAAGTTTATCGGGAAAGGAAAGAGTTTATTATTCAAAACTCTTGTGTTCAAGTGTAGCAGCCCAAGTTTTTATGACCGTTTCTCAGGATCAGTGTCCTTGAACGTGCTTTGCAAGTTAAACCAAGTCAAATTTTGACCAATAGGGGCTTGGATTTGATAGTGATGTATGAATGGCGTCCTTTTATTTCACGATAGTGTCGACCGTTTGTACATTGATCACGGAGGAGAAGAAATTATGTGACACCAAGTCTTTCTATCCTGGAATAGAGCTTTAAAAGAAAAAGCCTGGAGCAAGGTTTGCAAAATGTACATCGCTTCAACATTTCACACCAACCGTCTGTGGTGAACGGGCTCGTGAACTGTAGATAAAGACAAAGAAGGCCCTCCCTGCTTGAACAGTGTGAACACCTGCGCGTTTAGCACGTTTTTGAACGCGTCACATGTCCGGTGTGAATGTAGCTTAACGCGTCAGCCTCAGTTCGTAAAGGTATTCAGGTCACTGCTGTGTGTTTAAACCTACTATTGTGTTCGGGTCAAAATGGATCCGTTTTCAAGTGTAGATAAAGTAGATAAAGTAAATAATTAATGTCTTCTAGGCTCGAGTTCTGGCCACAATTGGTGTGACGCGTGGCCTCGGTGACCACGACCTTAAAGTTCACGACTCCAACATTTACATCAAGCCCTTCCTCTCCTGTTGCCCTGAGGTAAGAACATCTCTGCTGTCAACCTGACAGCGCTCTACCACTAAAGAAGTTCCGCTTCTATAGAATCTTAAAAAGCGAAGGATCTGCTTGTCTGGCAGGTATAGATCTACTTTCTGTACATCTTCTCTGTTTTTTGTGCCGTACATGAAAGCCAACAATCTCCCCGCCTCCATTCCTTTCAAATCTGTGCAGCAGCATCATCCGCGATGCTTCTCCGTCTGCAGGAGAACTGGCGCTCACCTGTCTGAAGTCTGGGTCCTGGTTTCAAAGTGCTTTCATCTCCTGATGTAGGCTAGTTTGTTTTATAGTTTTCCAGGCTTCCTCCCAGAGCTCCCCGCTTGATCTTTATTTCATGATCGTCGGGGTTCACAGCGAGTTCAGTCGAAGACTTCTTTGCCTCTCACTTCTTCCGTTTCTCGTGGGGGTTTCTCTGGAAGCTGTCTGTAATGACTGCATAAAAATGCATTCGTATATGAATATGCGACTGCGTTTCATGTGAAAGAGAGGCCGGTATAGATTTCTTTTCCCTCTGAAATTTGTAGCGGGTTCACTCAGTGCATCAAACGTTCAGAAGTTTGTGGAAAATCTTTGCAGAAATTCAGAGAATTTAAACTCTGCATTCTTTTGCAGTTGCTTTTTCTTCTCATTTATCCGAAAAAAAAAAAAATACCATATATATATATATATATATTGCTTTATTCTAAAGCAAAAACTGTCACATTTTGGTTTTGTTATGACCAGCTGGAGGCAATTGATCCATATAATAATGGAGAAATTAAATACATGATATTGTGGATCACACAGGTGAAGGTGTACAGTCTGATGCAGTACGAGCACGGCGCGGACGACGTTCTGGTGATGGGAACCGACGGCCTCTGGGACGTCTTGTCCAATGAAGAAGTAGCAGAAGCCGTCACCTCCTTTCTTGGCAACTGTGACCCTGACGACCTGCACAGGTGGGAAAATTCCTGCTTAAGTAACTGCTCCTGTTAACCGTTACCCAACTGCTTACATTTTTCCATTAATTTAGATCACGCTGAGGCCCCAGAGCCACATGTGGATCTTTTACCTCATTGTGTCTAGAAAAACAATAACATGAAAGTAATTTCTAGAAGTACGGGTTACCTCATTAGTTTGTTTTATGGGTTTTAATCTAAAAAGTGCTTTAGTTTAAAAGCGCATTTGATCCTATGTAGCACAACAGTTTCGTTGGGGTATAGGGGAGGAAAATACATACGTGCACATACTTTTAATACTCTTTTTATTGGATCACAAACCAATGTTATTAATATTCAGGTTCACAGGAGTAGGAAGTAACAAAAAGGATGACGCTAAAACAAAATAGACTAAGACCCGGTTCAAAATTCAAAGTAATTTGGAATCGCTCGGGTCGGCTTTGGCCACAAGGCCGTCGGGACGGAATCGCCCCGAACGCTAGGAAAAGTGACATAAGCTGATGACGTCATCCACGACTGAAATATTCTGTCAACTGTGTTCAAATCAAACCATTTAACCTGAATTCACGTCCAGAAAAATGTATTTTTACTCTACTGGCGATAAAAACTTAATTGAAGAAGCTAGAGGCCAACTCAATAGAAAATAGAACAAATTACTGGAAATGTATATCTTATATCTCATAGAAACTAGCTTGTTTTGGGGGTTTTCTGCCTCTGTATTGCTTGCATCTGTTAGTGGATGAAGGAACCACTTGTTCCTCTGCCTCATTGAGTACCTGCGCCTTCGCAGAAACAGCAAGTGTTCGATCAAGATGTCCTTCATGTTAAAAAAAACAGTGGAGACAATCGCGTCGCTTGAAAAGTATAAACGCCGATGAGAAGTTCATCGCGGAAAGCTACACCAGCACTGTAAAACTTTTCTCTTTAAATTTAAAGGATTTAAATACTCCAACAAGGCACTGAGAATTCTTTTTCACTGCCTTATAGTATTCCATGTTTACAATACGTAAACTGCGGTTTACTCTTACATTAATGTACAGCTATTTACTTCTTTTCTTTCTATGCATTTTTATTATTATTATTTGTTCTAATACAATGAGAGCTTAAAAGAGAACTGGTCTGTATGTGATGTTTTTATTGCAATCTTGCAAACTGTACATCTTTCCAATGGCAGGTTTCAGTGTCCTCAGAGAAGCCATTTAACAGGCTTTTAACTCCTGGCTACATTCTTTTCAATGAAACGACATAGCAAAGTCATGCCTGGACATGGTGCAACAAATACTAAGAAATTCAAACTTCGACTCCCATAATGCCTTCTGCTATTTCCAAGAAAAACCTAACAAAATAGAGTTTGTAGCTGCCAAACAGACGTAAACTGGCTGGGAGACAAATGAAACATTTGCAGAATGGTGTAGGGCAGTGTATTTTTTCTAAATTGTGCACTTGTTTATTTTCCCATAATGCTTAGTTGTTTACAGTGAGTTCCTGTAAACCACATGTTTATTTTGTTTTCTTTTCCCATTGTGTTGCAATTCACAGTATGGCACCGTACAACCTAAAACAACAGGATTTTGTCAGGTTTTCTCCCAGTTTGCTCTGTGGTTCACAGTACAGGACTGTACAATGTACAAACAGCAGGATGCTGCAAGTTTGCATTGCGGTTTACAGTATGAAAATAGTACAATACGCTAAATATTGTTAAAATTTCACTGTAGTTCTACATCTAGGGTTCACACTAAACCAGCCAGCATTAGTAGAACTAGTGTGAATACGGGTGATGCGATGGCCGATCACTGTGAAGTTTAAACCAGGCTTTAAGGTATACCAAAAGAAAGAACCGTTTTTGACTTGTACTGTCCTTTTTCACTGAGGTACATTTACTGCAGCATTTACTGATCTGATGTGACACAGGATGTCTTGATTTCTAAAAGGATATTGCGCAAGCCTCAGTCAAAAAAAAAAACCAAAAAAAAAAAACAATTTCATATAAAAACAATTGATTTTCTCTTTACGTTGTCCTTTTTTATTCATGCCCAAAAAACAAAAATGTTCAATTATATTTATCAGAAAAGTGGCAATAACATAAATGCAAAGTAATGTCAAATTTTTCTAAAGGCTGAAGTAGGATTTTGCAGCTCCTGCTAGGTTGTGGTCAGTGAGAAATCAATACAAAGAACTGCAACCCTTTGATGTAGTCATTTCCCATGCAGCACATCTTCATAAATCAAAGAGCTGGGTTCAAGTTTTCTTTTCTTTTTACTTCAACATATAACACTGCCACAGACTGGCTTCCTGTACAGGGTGCACCCTACCCAGCAGGAACTAGGATAGGCTCCAGCGACACTGAAAACCCAGGCGTCACCGTCATCTTTGTTTCCTGTTGCTCAGGTACACGATGGCGGCACAGGACCTGGTGATGCGAGCACGAGGTATTCTGAGAGACCGTGGGTGGAGGATCACCAATGAGCGTCTGGGCTCTGGAGACGACATCTCCGTCTTCATCATCCCTTTGATGTACGGCAACCGTCAGCTCTGATCAGCAGAGGCGCCGCAGCTCAACAACCCCAAGAGTCCGTAGACTCGACAGAAACGATGAGTCAGGAGAAACATTTTCTTTGGGGGTTTTTTTTTTTCTATTTTTTGATTCTCTCCAGTAGTTTATCAGAGCAAACAGATCAAGAGCCGACGGCCTGCTCACGGAAAATGCTGCATCCTTAACTTCCACGGTGGTGAAAACTACAGAAAAAAAGGGAAAACAAGAACTTCCTCCATCCTTTTTCTTCTCCTCCATCACTGTGCTCAGCTCTTCCTTCTTACCTCGTTCATGTCATATTGTCTGTTTTCAAGAAATACCTCCTTCTTTGCTGTGTAAACTCAGACCAAGCTGACGGGTCAGCGGCTTTTTGGGTTGGTTTGGGGTTTTTTTTCCGTTTTGCCAGCGTGACTTTGAAGATTCCCTCTCTGAACTGCTTCCAGAAAAGTTTGGGTTCAAAAGGTGGCAAAGAAAGAGAGATGATTCTTCGGTTCTTCTCTTTCTAGATCTAGTAGTCTCGTGTCTGAAGACAGATAGGTGGATGTGAATGGATTTGAGACAAAGGTTTGATATGCAAAAAACCGCGAGTAAAGGTGTTTACATTATGAGCCATTTGATAAAGAGAAAAAAAAAGAAAAAACTATTCAAATGTTGTGGATTTGAATCAACTTTCTCTTCAAATTTTTTCACCTTAGAAAGCTAAAACATGAATTTTGTAGCTTTAAATGAAAAGTCATAATATAAAGATTTAGCTAGCAAAAAAGAAAAAAAAAAGCACAAATATTTATTGATTGGTAGAGAATTTTTTAAGGCTTGATTCTGTTTCCTACAACAGAGTATTAGGACCATTATAAAAAAAATACATTTAAAGTTATAATAAAAAAAAAAAAAAGGATTTACAAAAAACAGTCGTAAAATTGTAAAAGTAAAGTTGTAACATTATAAGAAAAAGTAAAAAAAAAACAATTAGAGAATCAAATCTTTAAATAATGAGAGAAAAATGGCATTTACAAAAATAAAGTTGTAAAATTATTAGAAAAAACATGTAATTTTAAATTTGTAACATTATCAGAAAAAAATAAAAATATAAGAGAATAAGTAATAAAACTTAGGAAAAAAGTAAATATGTTATAATAAATACCAGTTAATAAATAATAATTAATAATAAAGGTATAATTTCTTAAATTATAAGATGGGAATTTACACAATTAAAGTTAGAATTTTATGAGGCAAAAGGCTTTTTAGGCTACCACAAAACATAGAAACAACAGAAAGCATGAGAGTCGTAGAGCCCATTCCTATGATAAACTAAAGCCTTATGCCATCATCATAAATGGCGGCATCGATGGATTTCGTCAGCATGCGATGTGGATGGAGGCTTACGCAACTTATGACTTTTTTCTTATAATTGTAAAAGTTTCTTGATTTTATTTTCATATATAAGTTATTGTAAAATAATGTATCTTTTTTTCATGGTGGCCCTCATACTCTATTGTGGTTTCCTAGCCATGGCAAAAAGAAAAAAAAAATACTTCAAATTAGATACAATTTTCATACCTTGTGGCACATTTGGAAGCTGGACGTGTAAAGGATTTTTAAAAAAGTAAAAACATTCCTTAAAAAGTTTATATTTTCAATCAAACTGACAAAGAAAATTGTCTGATAATCTTTAATATTCCATTGGGAGTAAAGACGTGTGGTGGTAGCGAATGATTGTATGTCAAAAACATGCAGTAACGAGGGTGTAGGATGGCTAACAGTGCAATGATTTCAATAGTTTTTGTTTTTTTATGGACTGGATCTGTATTTATGTAATGTATCAAAAGACTGGTGACAATTTTGTACATGTGCAAAAAAGTGTTTATTTATTAATTATGAAGATGTTTTAAAGCGCTGTTTAGCATAGAAGCTACCGGGTGATGCTAAAGAAGAGGTGGATGTACATGAAGACAAGTCTTGTGCTTCTTTTTGCACTTTTTTTGTCTTCTTTTGAGTTAAAACAGGTTTTGACAGGTGGTCAAGCAACATTATTACCCAGAATGGAAATGGAGAAAAAAAAAAAAAGAAAATTGATGGTATATAAAATGAATTAACTTAATTGTGGAGAGCCATTTTCCCACTATCTTATTGTCATGAATGTGCCCACATTTAACCATTTATATCAGTTTTGATACAGACATTTCTGTGACTCCGTTAACATGATCTATTTTTTCCTTAAAAACCCATTGAATATTGATGTGTTTTCAGCTCTGTAGTGCATAATCACTCCACTAGGGGCAGTAGAAGGGCTTTTCCTGCTCATTTCAACATGGCTGCTTCTATGTAATCTTGAAAACACTTTTGGCGGGAAAAAAGTTTGTCTAGTTTTAAAAACTCTGTGTCTAAAAATAACTCATCCATTGGTATTCATTTTTAAATGATTACTTCCTGTATTGATAGAAAGAAAAAAATGATAATTATTTAATTATTTTCAACACAGTTACACATTGTAAAAAATTTAAGACAGTCGGTAAATAAGGTGCTTTTCCCCTGAACACTCATGTCCATATTTTTGCATATTGTTTATTTAAGATTTGGGTTCAAATCTACATAAGAAAAAAAAAAGATTTGTTTGTGAAAACTGAGAAAGAATAGTAACATTAAGCAGTTTTAATGGGTTTTATCTGTGTGACTATGGTGCTCAAAGTGCTATGGTGCTAAAACACTGGGAAAATGGGATACTAAGGGAGATAGCTGTAATGGAATCAGTGCAGCAGAAAGTTGCTGCTTTTGGGGGAATGCCCCACAAGAAGAATTTAAAATAATCAAAAATGATTTCTTTGAACATATATTTTAAAAATGTGTAAGAAGTTTTTTCTATTTTTGAAAATATTAAATAATAATATATCTATATATGTATAGTAAAAAATACAACAAAGGTAAAAACTAAACTATCCCCAACTGACTGTAAAGCAATGAAAGAAATGTTTTACAGCTGAATATGAACGTCTTCAAACTTTTGAATTGTCATCTGTGCAGGAAGTTGTGCCACTAAGCCTTGAAAAACGACAAACACAGGAGACAACTAACCCTAATAGCTGTTTAAAAACAGGCCATATTTATACAAAATTGTAAACTAAAATATTTTTTAAAAACAATAAAGTACCAAAAATGTACTCCCATTGTTATAACCTTAAAAACTGTCACACAGATCAACCTGGTGTTATGTTTGTATAATGTGTACACTTGTTTGTGTTGCAAGCCCCCAGTGGTTAGTTAGTGAACTGCAGCTGCCTTTCTTTACTTTGGTTTTCATGTGGGCTTCAATCAGGAAGTTACGTGGCTAGAATTTGATAATCCTCACTTTGTCCATTTTTATTTTTACAGTATAGTGGAAGTTTTGCGTCAGTTTTAGAAAATCTTGTTCCTGATTTTGTGAAGAAAAAAAAATCTGCTGTGAACAGAGCTGTGAAGTCACGGAAGAAGAACAACCACTCTCATTTGTTTTTTTTTTCCCATTAATTCCTTTTTTTCCTCCATTTAGTAAACATGATTGTTGATCATCTCTGCTTGGAAAGCACAGTATAAATTTGCTCCAATGGCAGTTCTAAGATAAGTTTGCATGCTGAGTCACTAAAAGCTTGCAGGAGTTGAGTTAAAAAACAACTCTTTTTGCTAAAATTAGCCTTAAAAAAGATGAAAAGATTTGTGATAATCAGAGCCAAGGAACAGCCAGACAGACCACAACAACATCTGCTAAGGCCTAAATACAGAACTGGATCCTCTTACACTTCAAGCATTTGTCACTATTCTAATGTGAAAAAAAATTGTGTATTTCAACATTTTCTGATCTGTCATAGTTATATGGTTTTTATCGACTTTTATGACCATGTATTTATTTATTTATTGTCACCGGTTTTGGTTTGTTTCATTTTTCATGAAGAATTCTCTAGAGAACAAAACACAACTTACAGTGACGTCATTTGTTGAATGTGTCTCCATCTTTGTTTTGATTGTTTTCTTGTGTTACCGATGAATGTGACATCATTTATAGATGACTTTATTTTCTCATCTTGCGGTGCCACCCTGCTGCTGCACATCAACTCAGGTTAAGCCGTCGTGGATTCAGCCAACTTCTTTGTTTTCCTAAAGTTGATGAGTCTCAGAAAAGGATTAAGGAGGAAGTGCGGACTCTTCCCTTCATCACCTGGCTCCTTTTGCTGTATTACAGATGTTCTAACTACAGATGTTTTAGGAGTAGAAAAAGGGAAAATTCAATGCCTGGAGGGGGTTTTTTTGTAGCAAAGATAAAACTAGAATTTTCCCGGGGATTTTTGTGCTCGCCTTCAACGTCTTATTTGTAAATGTGAAATGTACATTTTATATTCCGAACATTATCTTAAGAAGTCCAAATGGAAACTTGTAATGTTTCTCCTTGTGCAAATTTAAGAAATGAAAACAGCTGTTTATGTTTAGTGTTTCTTACCCGGAATTCAAAACAAAAAAAAAAAAACAATAAATGTTCAAAATTATTTGAAAAACTGAAGTTGCCTTACTTCTTGTAATAAAAACAATCTATTTACTCTGTTTGCTCCAAGAATACATATTTTATCATTCATTTTCAAATTATTAGTAAAAAACTAGTTCATGCCTCTTATTAGTTTATTTATTTATTTATTTTAAGGAATTTATTGACATAAAATCTAAAAATGTATCAATCTGACCCAAAGATAATATTTAAAAACTGATGCCAAACTGGTAAAACAAATTATAATAGGTTATCTGAAAGAAAACTGAAGGAATTACAAACTTGGCTGAATGACTTAGCATTATGCTAGTATAAAAAAAAAAAAAAGACTGATAAAGTAGCTAAACAGCACCAAACCTAAAATGAACCTGAATTCTGGCAAATTAAAGAATTTCTAATGAAATATGAAAAATTATTCTTCTGCAGTTCAAATCTCAAGTTCTGCAATTTTTACATTTGATTTTTTCATCTTTGTTTCACTAAACTAGAATAGTAGGATGTTAGGGTTTTTCAGCTTCTTTAAGCCTCTTGTTTGTTTAGCTAATTTGGCAAATTTAAAAAAATTTTGTTTTGAGTAATCTTATATCTTAGCATTATCAGGCTAATTTAGATCTTTTAGAAGTTAAGCTAATTTGACATTCAGTTTTTACTAGTTTCTTTAATAACTTTTTTTACTTTTGATTTTCCACACTAGCGTTTCTATTAGTATTCTCAAGCTAATTTAGACCTTTTGAGAAGTTAGTTAAGCTAATTAGAAATGTCATTTTTACTAGTATTTTGCCATTTTTAGAAATAGAATTACATTTTTAATTAAACGTTTTCATTTTTCATTTGTTTTTCCTCATTAATTACCTTTTATAATTTTGACTTTTCTTAAGTTTTCTGTAGCTAATGTAGCATTTGGTTTTTGCTAGCATTTTCCCCGCTTTTTTAAAAAGTCATCTTAAACATCTGGTTTTTGGAAAAGCCAAAAGGAAAAGAAGAAAGAAGAATGAGCTGGTATGTTTTGATTTGTTTGTTTAAATTATATAGTAGCAATAGCAAATTTGTAGTCTTTGCAGGAAAGCTACATTTATACTTAATCACCAACATGACTTAATTATAAGAAAAGGTATCACATGATTCATGTGTTTATTCAAGTGTTTATTAAAATTATTCAAATGAAACGGTGTGCTCCATCCATATGCCAGAGACTGTGTTTGGAGACACCACAGTAAGTCTCCGTCCTCCGCGCAGGTCCGCTTCCTCCGCTGTGAGTCGCCAGCTCCGGCAAGGCAGTAGATTGCGCAGTCACCTCCATCGGGGGCAGCACGACGACCCGACAAACAGCACAAACTACTACCTCAGCCAGCGCGTGGCGCTTCAGCCGCCCTGCTCCCGGTCTTTTTCATTGTGTAAATATATTTTTAAAAACCTAAAAATGTTCCATCTTGAAGGGTAAAAAGATAAAATCTTAAAAAAAAAAAAAAAAAAAAAAAGTGGTGTCCAAAATCCAAAGAAGCTGAAGAACTCCACTCTCACGTGACTCTGGTGCTCAAGACAATTATTGAAATGAAGGAAACAAAACATAAGACATTTCTTGTTGCCAAATATGTTGAGTTCAATAACCTAAAATCGTATTCTATTGACGTTAAAATAATGCATACGTGCGTTGTCTTTTTGTTTTTTTAAAAGATAGTAGTACTATAAAAACATCGGAAATTTGGTTCAGATCTTCAGTGACCGTTATGAACTGGAGTTGGAGCGGCGGTTCTTCCAAGCATTACAGATCAAATGTGAATGGCAGCTTCATCACATCAAAACAGCCTTTTTGGGAAATTCTAAAGACAATTTTGGAGCACATTAAGGCATGCAAACACCGGAAAAAAACGTCCTGATTCCTTTCTCTGGTTTCTTCCTTTTTGGAATTGCGGGCGTCTGTCTAGATATTTACAAAAAAAGATTAAAAAAAAAAAACCTCTCCTGATTTTACGTCCATTTTAGTTCAAAAGACAAAATGCTTTAAAATCCTTAAAAAAAAAAAAAACAAGACAGGTCTGTTTTTTCCCTCCTCGCGGACGCCTCGCACACTGGGTGGTGGTGCGTCGACTGCCGATGTGGAGGAGCCGCGCGGAGGGAAATTCGCGGGGAACGTCAGGGAGAAGCGTCAGCAAAGATCGAAAATTGAACAAACCTTCCACTCTGAAGTATTTTCTAAAGGTTACCTTTACCCATAAAACACTGGTATTCGGCGCCACCTGCTGGTTAGTTGTCTCCAGGGGGTAGAGGAGAATGACTAAGATTTTATCCACGTTTCACAGAAAGTATTGTGGAGAATTTGCTAAAGCCATTTTATTGTAGATAATTTATAGTATATTCTTGAAACCAAATTGAAAAAAAAAGCATCTTCAAAACTACACATTTGAGCGAAGATTTTGTAGCAAAAAATGTTATTCATAAACTACTGTAATAATGATTTTATTGCATAAAGATTAATGATAATCTATAGAGAAAACATGTTTACAGTCTGGAACAATATAAAAGATTACATTCAAGAAAAAGCTCATCTTACTTACTCTGTAGACCAAAAACACTCCAACGTCCTGAAATTCATTGTTTTTTGTTCTTTTGCGTTATTGGGGTTTGAATGTAGAGGATATTGTGTTTTAAACAAGTGTTAGAGGTTTAATTTACCAGCTTTGTGGATGTTGCCCTATTCCACCTACAGGAACAAGAAATGGGCAGAAAAACTACATGTCAGATTTTGAAACAAGGCCATTCTTAGCTGACAATACCAAGATTTATTTATTAAAGGAACAGTGGTCATTGAGTGATAATTATAAAATATTTATAGAAAACTGTGTAGTAAAAAAAATACACAGAGGCAAATAAAAGTTTAGTTGTGGGGATTTACTTTTCTAGTCTTACAAAAAACCCTTGTGGTTATCTGGTGAAGTGATCTGGCTCCAGGCAATTTAGCATTTTGTTGTTCAAAACTGAATAAAAACTGACTTCAGTAAAATTTTAAGATTAAACTAGAGGGGAGAAAATATACTACTTCACCTCTCCAGACTAAATTAAGCTTTATTAAAGCCCCCCTAGTGGATTCCTGGCAAACTGACCTGGCTACAGTTAATTTTGAAGTCATCATCATCATAAGGTTTAGGAAAATTATCTCGGTAAAGTTTAAAATAAAATCTTCACAGATTAAAAAATAAAGTTTATCTCTGGGGGTCCAACTTATATACGTTTTTGTAAAAGTCCCCTAGTGGTTACCGCGTGAACTGGCCTGGCTTCAATTCACTTTGCAGCTCTTGTCCAAAATTAAATTAAATTAAATTAATAAGGGAAAAAACATTGGTTTACTCCCGGGAATTAACTTGCATAACTTTTTATAAAAAATTCCTTGTGGTTAGCTGGCGAAGTGACCTGGCTACAGTTAAATTTGCAGCTCTTGGTTTACTGAAAATCGATCCAGTAACACTTTTCTATGAAAACTACACAAAAGAAAAAAATATTAGTTTACTCCAATGGATTGACCTGTATACATTCATATAAGAGCCCCCTAGTGGTGAACTGGTGAACTGACCTGGCTCAGTTAACTGCAGTTTGTCCAAAGGTTTAGAGAAGATTATTGCAGTAATACTTTATATAAAACCTATGGAGTCAAATGTTAAGTTTAATCCACTGGATTGATTTATGTAACCTTACATAAACCCCCCCCTAGTGGTAACCTGTTGAACTGACCTGGCTTCAATTAACTTTGCAGCTCTTACCCTGGCCTTGGCCGTTGGTCAGTCAGAAATCCTCAAGCCACCGCTGCAGGAAGCTTTACACAACTTTATTGAAGATTGTGTATAAATACACATGCACATTTGTAATGTAAACCCAAGTGAATTCAAGTGCAGCCACACCTGCAAACCCCAGTATTTCATCATGCAAGGATGTCTGCATTGATTTTATTATTATTATTATTATTATTATTACAAAAGAACACAGTCCCCAAACAACAGAACCGTTCTCTTAAAAAATATTCCCTCCCCGACAAGACGAGAATGTTCTCCAGACGGTCCAGGGTCTTGCCAAGGTTTTAAATATATCGTTTATTAAGAAATGCTTACATATAAATAAATAAACTTTATCAAATGTGCACTCACAGAGTGAACTCTTCTGTACAATATTGTATGAATAGCAATCACGTCTCACTCGGTCAGGGTGAGGTGAGTCGACCGAAAAGCAAGGCAGCGCTGAGCCGACGGAGCCCAGACATTGAAGCTGGTGAGGCATGGTAGACGTCTGTGTAGCTAAACGTCTGAGGCAACCGATGCCGTCGAGAAAACGCGTAGAAAACGAAGGGAAAATAATCCAGTTGTTCGCATGAGTTGATGGAACAATACCAGCCACAAACAGTTCTCGCTGTCTCATGATCCTGAAAGCTATAGAAACCCTTTTAGGAGGACTCACCCCACTTTTTTTCAGTTTAGACTTCCATTTCGAAGTTTAGGAGCGTTTTTATGCACAATTTCCTCCAGCCAGCAAAACGCAAAGAGCTCACATTCAACCACATGAAAAAAAATAAAATAAAGAAGCAAGAAGAAGAAAAGCAAAGCAAAAAAAGCAAATTTAAAAAGGCATCGGTCATTTACACGTGGTCTGAGTCCACTCGGCGTACATTCTGGCCTTCGTGTGGGTGCGACATTCCTACAAGAAGCTTGTGTTGGAAAAAAAAAAAAGGTGAAACACGTAAAAAAAAAAAAAAACTCCAGTTGAGAGTTGGAGTTAAGGCCGAGGTGATCCAAAAGAGCGACATCACCAATGTTCTCCAAATCACTCCAGAAGCTGCGGATGCCATAGAATTTAGTCAGAGTGAGAGTCGGAAACAGAGATTGCCTTGAAACAACCTTGAGGGGGTTGGGTCGATTGAGGGGGGCGGGGCGATGGTTAAGGCCGACACCAGGATACTGGTAATCTTCCTAAAAACGCAAGATCACAGCAGCAGCACGAACACGAACCCTGGACAGTTTGGCTTTAGACAGCTTATAAAACACGATGAGCTTCTGTCTAATGATTAAATTCTTGAAAAGCTCCTAACGTTGTCCGTAAACAACTGCAGTACGTCTGGCATGAACACATTTTTTTTTTCAATGGTTGGTGATTGTGCAAGTTAAAAAAAAAGTTTCAGCGCATCATGAAAAACTTCAGTGTTTAAAATATTTACAAAAACCTAAATAATATTAAAAGGATATGGCGCTCTGGCGGGAAAAACGGATTTAAAAGAAGTCCACGAGCAATGTCTGAGCAGACAAAAGGGGGCGTCGCCCCGTCAGGGATCCACCCACAGAGGAGGGCCGGATGTGGGTGAGGTGCATTCTCCCCAGCGACCTCCTGGCGGCGCAAGTCCAAGCTGTCCTGTCTCTTAACCATGCCATGCATCCTTTGCTTTCCTCAGTTGGTTTTCATAGTTACGTCCCTGTTAGGTACCTGCTCCTCCTCCTCCTCCTCCTCCTCCTCTTCTTCATCCTCGTCTTCTTCATCGTCCGCCTGGTCGTTGTCGTTTTTCCTGTGCCTGTTCTCGTTCAGGTCCTCCTCGTCGCTCTGGGTGGAGGTGCAGGCGGCGGATGAAGCCCCTTGACCAGAGGAGACTGTTTTTCTCTCCAGCTTCTCCCCGGTCTCATTTTCCACATCTTCAACTTCATCCTCCTCATCTTCGTCCTCGTCTTCCTCCTCACGGTCTAGGGCGAAGTAGCCGGTGCCTTTCACCGTGTCTTGCCGCTGATAGAACAACACGTACGCCGCTTTGGACTAAAGACAGAGGTATGAAAATTACCATAATATTATGGTAAAGAAAACCTCGACTGGTGATATTCTCCACACGCTGAGCAGCTTTAGTACTTTAACCCTTTGACACCAGAGCTTCAGCTCCACTGTTGGCATTCTTTGGACTACTGTAACTCTTCAACCAGAGTTAACGTGATTCCAGCGCACTGTGAAGCGGAGAAAAGCAGCCTTGCACTGATATGCAACACCTTACAGTGGTGCATAATTAACGTAAATCAGCGGATTCTGACTTGGACATTTTTTGCTTGTAAAACGCTGCATATCAGCACAAAACTGCTTTTCTTAACTTCAGAATGTGTTGGAAATGCGTTGATTGCGTAAACAGAGTTACTGCAGTCCAAAGAGCATGTTCCGTGTCACCAGTGGCGGTTCTGGTAATAAAGGGTTGGCAACCCAACAGAATGACAGCTCCGTCTCTCATAACACACCAGAACAGCTGTGAGCTGCAGGTGAAATGATCTTAGCTCCTCTAAGCAACAAACACAGCATGACTTGTCTTTGGGTTTTCGCTCACCACAATCTGATCTTCACTTGCGGGCGACACGCTGCTGTCGTCAAAGTTGTACCACTTCCCATCGTCTTTGTTTTTAGCATAACCAGTATCTGTGGAGGGCATAGGACGACAGCATCACTAAAGCGCAGGAGTTTATTAATCAGTTGACATATTAGAAACAAATGTATGGGCTTTTCTTTTCCCTGAAAAAAGACAGAGTGAACTTCCTGAAATAATGGTTCATAACAGGATTTTGCCAGGCAGCAGTGGATGCAGTTTACTTTTGTTGTAGCTATAAAAGGGTTTGTGTTGCATCACAGAAAACCACTTAAGTCAAACCCTGTTATGAAGACTTTTGTAAATAAAAGCTGCTTCTTAAATTAAGAAGTTGTTTAATTGGTCAGGAGTTTTCTGGAGAAAAAAAAGCAAAATCTCTTAGAGAATTATGCCCGTGTTAGCATGTTACCATATATACCATATATTTCAGACCATAAGACGCATTTAGCAAAAAGGTCACATAATGCCATATGACTTCACTGTCCAGAATCCCTCGAGGGGACGAGAGGCAGGCGATTCAGAGGTGTTGATGGGAAGTTTTTCAAGTGAACAGTTTTGTTCTTCATGTTTACCTCTGTTCTCAGCAAATATCAGCCTTTGCAGAGAGTAAAAACTGACATACAAGTCGTCATGAACGTAAACAATAATAAATAAATAAATAAATAAATGAACATAAACTTACAGTGGCCTCCTCCCATCCCTCCATAGTGGTTGGAGACAGCAATGAGGTCATAGCGGCACGGCCCGGCGTTGGGATTGATCAGGAATTCAGACATGTCCAAGTCTCTTAAGAAACAAAACAGAGAAGTTATAGCTTAAATAAAAAAATGTGTCAAGAACAAAGTACATTTAACTTAAATAAGCAAAAAGAACCTGTATTTTAAGGGATTCTCTCAATTATAATATTTAGCTGATAGCTACAAAAGTGCTCCTGGACAAAGTATGACATATATGAATGTTAAGTCTTGTACCATCTTTTTGATGTTAACTTGGATTTGGAAATGGTTTATTTCAAGGAATCAATAATACAAAACCAAGACAAACAACAGAAGCTTATATCTAAACAAAGATATATCGAACAAAGGATAATCAGTCATAGAATTGATTGGAAAACACACATACTTCCAAATACACTTGTAAGTTAGTCAAGTTTCTATTAGAAATTATTTTACTAGTTGCCTCTTCATTGTGTTTTGGGTCATGGGTTGTATGTATTATTGGTTGGGAAGGGGGAGGGTAAAAGGTGGGTTGGGTTTTTATAATGTTTTTGCTTTTGTTTTGTTTCTAAATGTAAAGCTTTCGAGTTACGTCAAGTATGAGAAGCTTTTTATAAATAAAGTTTGATTTGAATTATTACTCTTGATCATAAATAAACATATTAGCTCTTTTGCATATAGAACATGATACCTGAAACTACTAGACACATGTCTAGAAACAAAGTGGAGAGACATGATTAGAAGCCAATTACTTTAATCATTTTCAATAATTTATTTTACTTTTTATTTATCTCCTTGTCACAGATGAACCAAGTTACAGAAATGGTAATGATGTAAAATAAACAGGTCCATATTCTGTACATTTTCCAAGGTTGGTATTCCTTCTGCTGACTGATTGACAGCTGTCTTTCTGGGTTTTTTACCACCCAAACAAAGATGCCAAATGCACAATTTTACCTGAAAGAATATAAAGACGAGAAGGTGAGTGTGTGTTTTTTTGTGCACCTGAGTGGGAAGTCAACCAGTGAGTCCAGCTTGTCCCTCATGTAGCGACTGTAGGAGAAGCGCTTCAGATGGACCACCAGCACTGGTGGCAGAGACCACAAGTCCAGCTTCTTGGTAGCTTGTTGGTGCTGTTTGCAGTTCGGACAGTACCTGTAAGTAGAGACGTGGCTATTTTTCACTAACCATCATTTGTTTTTTGACAGTGTTTTATATCAGAACTTCCGTTCACCAAAGCAGGCTCGATTTTAGCAGCAGTTATTGACATTTAGCGGCATCAATTATACATTGCGTCCAGCTGAGGCTCCCCGTTTCATTTTATGAGCATGCAGGGAACGAAATGTGAAATGTCATGAACACTCTGTACACATTTTCAAGTTTGTACAACATTTACAAGTACCTTAATGTATAAGGTTCTTGTGTTTCTTTAATAGCCATGAAGTTTATTGTAATTTATTATTTTTTATGAGCATCGCTGATTGTCAGCAGAGAAATTATGTGAACAAAACCTGGTAATAGGTTTTAAAAAGTTGCAAAACTAGAAATCGTCTTCTCTTAATACATTTTAATGCATAAAAATTCCGGACTGGTTCTATGAGCAGTCGGCATGCCCTGAGGAAGCTGCAGGATTGTGTGGAGCAGCTTTCTTACCAGGGGTCCTCTGCTCCCAGCTTCTCCTTGGTGGTGAACAGTTCGATGCAGTCTTTCAGCTTAAAGAAAGCTTTCTTCTGAGGTTTGTACTCCATGCTTTCATGTTTATCAAAGTCCTGTTCTCAGTTGGAAACACAAACGATTCAAAATCAGGATCTTCTTTATGATCATTTTATTTTGAAAATCCCTCCTTCTTTCCTGCAGTTTTTTGCATGTAAATTCATCAGCTACTACAAACGGAGTCGCCGACAGAAAACAGCTTTAGTGTCTCGAGTCACAAATTCTTATTGTTTAAGTTTTTCAACAAAAAATAAATGATAGTTACAGTAAAAATGATATTGTTTGAGTCATATTTCAGTTTACCTCAACAATCGTCTCATCAAAATATTTCTTCTTGACTTCTGGCTCCCAGTCCAGAGAGAGATAAGAGCGGTCTGTGGAAAAAGTGGACAACTTCATAAATTGTTGTAATTTGCAGTTAAAGAAAGTATTCTAGATATCTGTTTGTCTTTTCAAAGTAAAACTCTTGGGAACAAATTCAGCCTCCTGCCTACCGCTGAGCCTGAGGTGACCTTCGTCAAAGCGGATTTGTCTAGTGTCCTCTTTGATGAGGGAGAAGTCTGTCTTGCCCATGTTGTTGAACTGGAATGTGAAAAGTCTCTTCCTGTTGTGCCCGACCGTCTGCTGGCCTTTGGTGGAGATCTGCGGGCCAACCACGCCGTTCTCCAGCTCGTTGTCTCCGCCCACCGAGTCCTCGGACTGGCTGTTGTCATTCTCGGACGGCAGCTCTTGGTCCTGGCTGGACTCATCGTCCTGCTCGTCCGTCTCCATCTCACCTGCAGGGTGAACACAGAACGGGAGCGTTCAGAGAAACTTCTGAAAATGGCAGAAGGGATTTGGTTGGGATGTGTCGCGACGCTCACTTGGCGACCCCTCCTCCACCAGCCCGTTGGTAGCGTTGCCGTTGACGGTGTGCGGTTTGGATGGTTGCGTTTCCTCACAGTCGTCCTCGTCTTCAACCACAGAAGATCGCACAAACCGACTGCCAAACAAGAAAGAGAATCGTCTGCTGATAGAGCTGGGCGATATTGACAAATAATAAAATGTAACATTTTTTCACACAAAATTTGATTTTCAATTTTAATCGATTTTTTTCTCTTATTTTTTTCCTACATATTTAAAAAACTTTATTTTAGCATCTGCTGCGGAAACATGCTCAACACTTTTTCAGCTCAACACCGGCTCTGTAATGTTTGATAATGTTGATAAAGTTTCATTCAAAGTGGATTCACGTCTGTTATTGTATTTAGAAAATACTGTTTTTATGAATGACCCATGAATTACGTTTGTTGTATTTATCTGCCATGTCTTTGTCCGCTCTGTGAAAATATTCTCTGACATTAAATCGGTCACAAACTGACAACAAGCGGCACAGTTCGTTAGCATAGCATATAGCATCAGTGTGCAACAACACCGTTGTCTCCAGATCAACACTTTTTATTCAACTCTGTTGCTGCTACGAGTCCAGCCGGTTTATCCTCCATTTCTGTTCGAATCCCATCAAAAACCGCCATGTCCCGCTGAATCATCAGCCTAAGCTATAAACGCTACACAGAGAAGTGTACAGAAGCTACAGAAGTGGGGGTTACGTGTCGCGTGCGCTTGTAAATATGCAACAAGCCTTTTTTTTTTTTCTTCCCTTCTCGGCAGAGGCTCCTCTGCCTGCTGCCGTTTTCCTGTCTGCTCGTTATGAGAGACAGCAAGACAGGCTGCCTTTACTCTGAACAACGGAAGCCCAAGAAAGCTGAGAGTGGGGAAAATAAAATCTCGATTTTCCGATAATAAATGGTCGCCACGTCAACGTCATTCAAAATCTATAAACTTGAAAACGAACACATTTTCCTAAATAGCTCCCCAATGATGTTCGAGGAGTTAGGAAGCGATGGATCGAAATCCCTATGAGGAGTTTAAACTTGTAGAAGGTGGTAAAGGGGATTTTTGTTCCAACTCAAGATGGTGGCATCTTCTCAAGGTCAAAGGTCAACCAAACTTTGGTTGTGGTTCTAGACTTAAGCTGGCGGCATGTGTGAGATTTTTTGTGGAGACTCCTCAAACGTTTTTTCTCCTGTATTGTGCAAAAATGTTTCACTTTGCCACAAAATGGCCACCAAGTCAAAGGTGCTGTTGTCATCCCATAATAACCTCAAAACTTCCTTTGGGTATCCTGATATGGTATGTTTTGGTTTCATTAGTGGATTTTGAAAGTTTTTTCAGCCCCACAAAAGATTTTTGCCCCATTCATTTGTTGTTTTTTTTTTTTTACTGTTTCTCTTGCTGTGATTTCATCAGGTAGGTTTTTTTGTAGAGTTTTTGAGTATGAAGTGAGGGCAAAAATTGTGCTCAAAGGCACAGAAAGAAAGACAGAAGAATTGCAAAAACAAAATGGTCTTTGCAGCCCAGGACTGCCACAGAACTGACGTACTAGAGGCGCAGCAGCAGCATGTTGTAGAGTTTGTCCTCGCTCAAAGTTCTGGGCACGGCGATGAGGAAAGGCTGGCCAAACAGCGGCGTGCTGGTGTGATTGTAGCCCGACTGCTTGTACTTCTCCCTCAAGTGGACAGGAATCACCACATGGTCTGTGTCTTCTAGTCTGTTCACCGCTACCTCGAAACTGCAGCCAGAAAGTCAAACCAGGACATTAAACCTCTAACCCAAACAATGATTTAGAAAAAAGGCATACAATTTAACAAAATAAAGCTAAATGCTAAATTTAAAGAAGAAAATCCTTAAATTGTAGCTAGAAATCCATGTATTTTAAAAACAAAATTAGCATTAGCAATTGTCCTGTTAGCTAAAATCCGCTCACACATAAATATCGTCTCTCTCCATGATGCTGCTGAGGTTCTCATTGGTGGCAAAGATCCGGTGGAAGCGGTGGTTGTAAATGTCTGTGACGATCATCTGAAAAACGAGACATAGAGCCAGGATGAGCAACAACCTCTGAAACGACGCATTCTGGGCAAACGGGATTTAAACCAAGTGACTTCGCGTCAAATCATGGGTTTTCTTTAGCTCAGGAAAAGTGGGATTTCAGGAGACGTTTCCATGATTTTTTTACTCCAAAACTTTTGAGCAAATTTTAAGACTTTTGTAGACTTTTCTTCTAAAATGTAAATAATGATTTCAGGGTGTTGGAACAACCGACTCCACCTTCTCAGCAGGCACTCCGGACAGGTTGGAGAGGGCGGTGCAGAGGTCAGAGATGCAGCCCACCTTTGGCACGGTCAGCTTGTACTAAAAAAATGTTTTCAAAGAAGAAAATGTGATTAAATATCTTCAAATAAGCAAGATATGACACCTTGTAACTGTTCAAGCACCTGCGTAGGTTTGGCCACCGGGTCCAGTCGGACCAGGTAGACCTCTAGAGTCCGCTCCTTCTTCATGGGGAGGGGCAGCGTCAGGTAGCAGAAAGGGTCGAAGGTCACGGAGACCTTGGAGCACACGGGACAAACAAGCGTGGACTTGAACAGGCCGTGAAAAATGTCCACGATGATGGAGTCGTTCCTCTTGATGTGGTTCTCCCACGCTTCCTCTGCCACGACCTGGAGGTAGGGGGCGGGAACAAGATGACAATCGCAGAACTCTAAAGCTATGCTCATTCCGCCCTCGCCAGCACGCGTTTAGACTACAGCGCGGCGGAAAATAACAAGCGGGCCCTTGTGCACGCCTGATGTCTGAATGCCGCCTTCTACATTCATGACCACACCAATGTTTAAAAAACAAAAAATCCGGCAGCGTCATGAAATCTAGAAGATTCTGCCGATGCCTCCTTAATGCGCGGTGGCACTTGTACATGTAATCGTAGCATAACAGACTTTTCAATGGAAATGGTCGCTTGAACATGCGTTTTAGGTTCAAAACTCTCTCGATCAAACTTAGCTACGTACAGACTTCAGACCGTTTTTGATGTTCTACGTTAAAAATGTGTGGCCACTGAAAGCGCATTGAACTTTAAAAAAGATTTGGTAGTGATTTGGTAGTGACGTTTGGATGGCGTCCTCTTTAATTTACAAAAATTCCAACCGTTCGTCAAGAACCGAAAATTCGTCAAGAAGAAGAAATTGGTAATTGTGGTTTGTGCCCGGCTGGAATTGTACGACACCAAGTCTTTCAGATATCGGAATAGAGCTGTGAAAGAAATAACTTGGAAGAAGATTCATCAGATTTTAACCACTTTGATATTTTGCACCAAGACTCTTCCAGTTGTGACCACATATGATGGTATCGGGTCAACAGTGTAGTGTAAACACTGTATGCTAAATGCTCGCTTGAACTCACTTTACACGGTCGGTGTGAACGTACCATAAAAGGCAAAGGCTAAAAAGAATTTTTAAATCAACCTTATCAGGTCTCCCGTTTGCGTCCTTCAGCTGGATGTATGGCTTCTTCCTGATGCGGTTCAAATCCTCGTGAAGGCCGTCCAGGAGGAAGGCGAGAAGCTCGTGGGAGTCCTGCTGCTGGTAGCCGGAGAACTGTGGCGCAAAGCGGCCCACCTGTGTCTACAAGACATAACGTAAAACAAACAAAGAGGCGGGGTTTGTGTGGAGTCCAGCTTGAATTCAAACAAAAACTGCAACGAAACTGAGGCTAAACCTGAACCTTTAGCTTCAACCAATCAAAATTATTCTAATAGAAGTCATGATGTATATTGCATTTACAGACCGAATCGCCATTCTCTGTAAAATACATCTACAGTCAGTTTAAACTTTAACTAAATTTCATGTAGGACAATTTAAATGTCAAAAAAATAGATTTTTCCTCATCTATTCCTTTAACATTTAAGGAAAACTGGAAGCTAAAATAGAAAAAATATGAATCAGCCACCAACTTAAGCCTCATACAGGCCGGTCAACGAAAATATTGACCCACTGACCATATGAGTGCGACATCACCCATAAAAAATGACCTACTTCCAGCTCCAAACAAATGAAGTCAATTCAGTCGCTATTTTTTTCATGATTTGCCAAAGTAGAGCCAGAAATTGTTAATGAGCGGTGATTGGTCCAAACCAGTTTGAGTCAGCGTCTTTATGGCAACCACTCTCACCAATTAGGAGTGAGCTTGTTGAAGTGATGGCTTCCTCTTTAATTCACGGAAGTGCCAACTGTATCAAATTCATCATGGAGGAGAAATTAATAACTGAGGTTTGTGCCTGGATGGAATTCTTTGACACCAAGACTTTTATATATCAACTGTAGGTGTCGGACAGAAGCTAGTAAGCAGTAGAAAAAGAAGAAGACGACGACCCTTCCTGCTCGTCTTAAAGAAGTCTATGGGATTTTGAATTCTTGGACCCAGCAGGTACTTCCTGTTTGGAATGCGCAGGAGGAGGGGTCACTCAGTCCAGTTCTCATAGACAGTCCAATGATTTCACCACAAGCTGAAAAAAAGTTGTCTAAGCCCAGAAGCAGAGAACACGTGAGTTCAGATGATCACCTTAAAGGGTCTTGGGGTGACGTAGCTGTACTTGCCCGACCACAGCTGCTTGATGAGCTCGGCGTAGGCTCGGGCGATTTCCCCCTTCATCCCCAGCGGGTTGTCCTCGTTCAGCTCGTCCGTGTACTTGTCTTTTAGAAAGTAGTCCGTCAGTGGAGGAATATTGCTTAAACACTGACGTTCGGAAGCAGAAATGAACACAAAATTAGCAACTTCCTTGCTTCTAAAGAAGACACGAGGAAGGTTTTCCAGAAAGGGATGGTCTCCGTACCTGCACAGCAGAGTTCATAAAGCAGGTGTTCCCTAAATTGGATAATCCACAGAGTCCTGAGCGCTCGCTGGGTCTGCTCTGGTCGGAGTAGTCGTAGCTATTGGTGTAAGGGTGGTAGGACGGCAGACTGTAGCTGGAATTCTTCACGCTGCATCACAAATGCAGAAAAGCATTGCATTAGCCGGAATTTTTGATAAGGCATCAAACTATCTACAAACACCAACTTTAGGACAAACACTTTTAGGACATTTTAGGACTAAACCAACAGCAGAAACCCCCTCCACACACATACACACACATACACACACATACACGCACACAAAAACAAACAAACTGAGATTTCCGGGAAAAATCTGGGGGTGGGGTCTTTCCACCCAGAGCAGGAAGCAGACCTCTGAGGCGCCGGCAGAGTGATGCTGCCCGCCTCTGCGTCCCAGCGCTCAAAGGACACGGCAGCGATGGTGGAGGCGGGCGCCTCGCAGCTCAGCACATGGTGCTCCACCCTCCGGGAGTCCAACTCCACCGCCTCAGGCCGCAGGCACCACCAGCAGCAGAGGAGCATGACATCCCAGCCCCGCCCCGGGCCCGGCCCACGCCGGCCCGCATGTCAGCGGCCCGGGCTGAGCAGGAGGCACATGTTCGGGGGGGGCTCCAGTGGGAATCGAACCGAGGTGGATCTCATGAAGGACTTTAAAAGTCCAAAAGATAAAAACAAAACTTCTCGATGTCCTCTCCTCCGTGATTGTGTAGAGCTTGCCGTCTCCTCGCCAAATCTCCCCTCCCTCTGTCCTCTGCTCCTCCCTGCGGCCTGTCTGCTGATTTCCACTCAAGCCTGCGGATATTTATAGCACCGATGAGGATGCTCAAGACTGGAGGTGCGCACAGAAAAGGAGGGGGGCAGCCTGCATCCAGCTGAGGCTGCAGTATTCACCCGCCTGACTCGGCGCTCTCCCTCAAAGTCATTTTCTTGCACAGGCGTCCTGACGTTTCCCCCCCCCCACGCCAAATGTTTTTTAAATAGTTGGGGAAAAAAAAGAAAATCCTGCCCCCACCCTGACACCTTCAGCCCCTCCCCCCCATCAAAACCAGAAAACCTCGAACTCCCTGAACCCTTCCGCTGGATGAAATCATCTCTGAAGGTCACTCAGGACCGCAGAGCGGGTGCAATGAGCTCGGGGAGGGGGGCAAGGACATTAAGGGAGGGGTGTGGAGGAGGGAAGGAGACAAAAAGCTGAGAATCATGGGAGCATCGCTGCTTAGACTAAAACCAGTTATCCAATATGGGAACCCTTCCAATGAAGGAAAGAGCAAAGCAGGAGAAAAAGGAAAAGCACCCCCCCCCATGCATAATTGATAGCACTGCTACTAATGAATGAAGGAAGAGTTCCTCATTTTACCCATAATCCCCCGTTGCTACAACTAGACAGCTAAAATCCCACATATAAGTGCATGGTTACACTTTATGAGAAAACTGACAGAACAGGAGGTTCCCTCGTGGACTTCCACAGCTTGTTTTTTAAATTCCGGCGGCGTGTGCAGAGATGCTAAGTCGGTATCCAACAGATTCCGACAAACATGCACTAAAACACAAACACACACACACAGGTTGGAAGGAAGAGCGAAGTGAAACGCCTTCTACGACAGTCAAGCAGCGCCGTCCGTCACACGACCGACTGACAGGAAACAAACGCTTAGAGGAAAAAAACAACCGTGTGATCCGGCATCCTGGAGGATCCCGAGGTTCAAAGCTCCACAGGTGGGTGGAGCTGCATGACTGAGTCACGCCCATTTATGTTACACCTAAAATAATGCTACAAATAATGCAGACTTAAGCTAAGGCTGGGCAATTTTATCCATTAAATCAAATTAGCTTTGTTGGGGGAAAAGCAGGATTTTTCCCAGGATAATCTCTTGCGTTGTTCGGAGTAATGTTAGCCCGCTCACAAAAAATGACAACCAGCAAAGAGGAGCTTATTTTTCAGTTATGGAACTTGCTTGTTTTTGCGACTTAAGACTTAAGTAAGAAATCACCCACAGGAAAATCTGTTTAGCTACGTTCACACCGGACATTTGACGCGCATTCTTGAACAGGCATTTAGCCAATGGTGTTCACACTGGACAAGGAGAGAGGGGCTTCTTCTTTCTTCTTCTACTATTTACTAGTGCATGTAAACCTAGTAACAATTGTTCTATGGCCGCACATTTAAAACATAGAGCCCAAACAGGGTCTTAACTCGAGTTTCAAACGCAGAAGTCTAAAAAGCAAATTTACTAAATAAACTTTATTGGAATTGGCCACTTGAACGCACTTCGCTAAGGGCGGTGTGAACGTGAAGGCTGCTGAGACCAAAAGCGGGAGACGGATGAGTTTGTTTCAACACCTGTAACAGAGGAATTCTGTCGAGTGGGAGAAGTGATGCTCTCAAAAACACCTGCTGCATTGTTTTACAAGCATTTATCCAACTTGTATTCTTACAGTTTTCTGTCTGCTCCAGATTCACAACAATTTGACTAAAGAAAATAATGTAATTTTGAGCTAAGTTTTCTTTACACATGTCCTCCACCGTCAGAAAAATGCCACAAGAACATGTTAAAAACACGGAAAACATGATTTTCATCAAAGTGAGTCTTTAAGTTAGGGGTGATGTTTATCATGCAGCTCCACCAGAACGAGAATCTGGCATGATCACACTTCAAATCAGAAGATCAATGAAGAAACAGCTGGCCGTTGGTGGACAGCACTGCGGTGACTGAGTTAGATTCAAACCTCAAAAGTCACAGCCAGAGGCAGAAATCACAGGAAAAAGTGGATAACCTTGACTTAAAGGGAAAGCAGATTTGACTAGAACTCCGTCTCTGGCTGTGATGCATTCCCATCCTCCCCGGGTTTTACCGTTAGTCCTCAACTATGCCTTACTTCCTGCTGTTGAAGCTGCTGTTATGACTGTTTGTGAGTGATGAAGGCGAGATCTTTGGCAAAGCAGAGAGATTGGAAGCGCCAGATGACCTTCAAAAGATAAAGAATAAGATCATGAGTTAGAGGAGGAAATTAAATAAATCAAAATAAAAAAATAAAGGAAGCTGCTCCAGAAAAGAGGAGCGTGCTAATCAAACTGAACAACGATGAGTCGAACCAAATAAAAGTGACATGTCAGCGAGGAAAGGCCAAGCGAAAGGGGCGGGACACTGAGGGAACCGCTCGTCTAATATATGGAAAAAGGGCCACAGACTTGGCCTCATCTACGTGTCCACTGTGGAGCTCGGAACTAATCTAAGAGGCGACGCCCTTCACTTACTTGGTTGCCGTGGAGCCTCGAGGCCACGTGCCATCTTCGTTCTTCTGCTCTATTACAAGAACCTGCAGAGAAAAAAACCAGGAGCTCCAAATGCTGCTTTGGATGTAGACATACATCTCTCTTTTTAAATCGCTGCAAATACAGCGTTTTGGTTAAACAGATTTCAAACCATTATTGATTTGTGGTTGATTTACTAATTTACAATTCAATAAAAATGTCTTTGTTAAGTTGACTTTTTTTAAATAATCAACTTTCATGTGAATAGAGCTTTTAACTGAACACAAATTCCATTCTTATTGATATCCCATTGTCTCTTTGTTTACACTTTCTTCTGCTAGCTTACAGCCCCTCACATCCCCAGGTGGTCCAACAAACACGGCGGGCAAGATTGGAGCGATCCAGCTGGACAGTTTAGAGCCAGATGCCAAATGAAGATGCACATGGATCTGTTTACTTGTGAGTGGATGCATCAGAATGCTCCTTTTTCAAAGTGTACTTTTTTCTTCTGCTCCTGCTTCATCCATACGGAGCTTGTAGTCTGCCGACTGTAGGTTCACAGATGCAACAATTTCCCAACAGCCTTTTTTCATTTGCTCCTGACTCACAATGATTCGAATAAAGAAATATTCAGAAATGCAGTTTTAAGCTTATTTTTTATATACAAGTCCTGCATCGTGAGAAAAATGCTACAAGAATATGTTAAAAACGCCATTTTCATTGGAGTGGGTCTCCAGGTGGTACGAGCTGTCGCCTGCAGCACGCCTACAGAAAAAAGGTCAATGAACGTTTTGCTTCAGTCGAAGGCTTCACCGAACACTCTACGACCGTGATATTTTGTGTGGGCCACCAGTACCGATTTGCCCACTTTTTGCCTGCAGACAGCTGTGACAAAAGCATAAACCCTGAACACTGGAGACGTCACCGACAACCCCTAAGTCAAAAAACGTTCTTTGACCTACCGTAACTCTCTGACCATTTAGACTATCAACGTAAATCAGCTGATTCTGATGAGGATTTATAATCGCTTTTGCACCGATATGAAACACTTTACGTCATATCAGCGCAAAGACGCTTTTCTCCGCTTCAGAATCCGCTGGAATGACGTTAACTGCGTAAACAGTTGAAGAAAGCAGGTCAACAGCTACGGCTTCTAGTTTAAAGGGTTAAGCTTATCTGGTTTCTGCTCTTCCTTCCTAAATACCAAATTCTATGTTACATAAGATTTAGTTGCAGATCAATTCAGAGTCTTCTTGATTGTTCGGCATCAAAATAAAGATGGACTCTGGAGATGTGTGAGCGTCAGCAGGATGTGGAATGAAAGCTCTCACCTGTCCCTGGTAGAGGCCAGCATCCTGGATGGTGCTGTCGGGCTTATTGAGCGGCTCAAAGGTGTTGCTCATGTATCTGTTCCACAGCCGGGTCTCCTTCTCATCGGGGATGCTGAACAGCTTCCTCATCTCCTTCTCTATCATGTCTGCAGCAGCGTCACACACACAGAATGGGAGTTTGTTTACTATTTGTCATCAGAAAACAGTTTTAGGCTGCAGCAGATCATTTTCTGGAGAATCTGTAGCTAAAGAGGGTACGGTCTGGAAGGAAACATGCCTTAGAGATGCTTCACAACACGCCAGAAGCAGACACGAAGGATTTTTTTCTGTCTTTACTGCATCTACTAATGAAATCTAATGCAGTGATTTATTGATTTGTTGCTGCATTAAAGCAAAGGAAGCTTTAAAACGTTGTGATGGAGCTGAGCTGCAGCCTCCGTCTCTTCGGTTTAACTTTGGAACAAACAGAACAGCAAATAAAAAAAAACACTTTAGTTAGCTAACTGCCTGCTCGAAAACCAGCTGATTGTTAACCAGAAAACTTAAGTCCGACTTCGGTGATCTGTTGATCTTTTGTTGGTCTTTTAGTCATCATTATGCCGTTTGTAGCCAAAAAAAAAAAAATCTGGGTCATTCTTTAGGACAGAGTCTCTGTAAAGTGGCAAGAGTTCATTTGCCTTTGAATTGTGGGCTGGGCCGTTGGCGTAGATCAACCCCGCCCCTCTTCCCCTCCTCGTTGCTGAGAGCAGGGGGATTGTGGCCCGCCCAACCTACATTTTACGTAACAAATACAATCTTTTTCAAACTGCGTTTTTTTCTTCTGCTCCTGATTAACAACAATTTGAATTAAGAAAAACTCAGAAATTCCATTTTAAGTTCCATTTTCTTTATACACTGTATGTTCATCCTCGGAAAAATGTTAAAAAGTGTGACTTTACAATATTTAGAAATATTTGTTCTGGAAAAAGATAATTGAAGATCTAAAACACTTTTCCTTTTATGATTAGGTGTGAAATGTGTCTTTAATAGGCACCTTTGCGGCCTGGTGGGAGAATGTCTGTCCTGAGACCGGGTGGTCGTGGTTGAAATTCACAGTCGAGTCAAAAAGAATCTTAAGCTAAGATACGCAGCAGGGGAGTCCCGGTTTTTAAGATGAGTTCATGTACAGACTTGATGAGAAGTCCTGTGTCAACGAGTGTCGGGCATGACTCAGCAGTAGTTTTAGAAGTTGCATCGCCATGTTTCCAGAATGAAAATATCTGAACTTTGGTGACGCGTTCACATCGTGTGAACTCAGCTTTGGCCTGTGCCGTGTTGATGATGTGATGAGGGGGTGGAGTCCAAAACCAACATGAGGGAGAGTCGGATCGTTCTGAACTTTGATATTTTTATTTTCACCACTGAGACAATAACAAAAAGTTCCTCTAATTTTATTACCATTTTCATTTTTACCTCTTCAGTCTATGGTGGGACAGGAAGCTGTAAAGAGGAAGTACTGATGAAAGCAGCTCCTGCAGCAGATGTGAAGCTCACTTTACTGGGAAAGTCTCTGAATGACCTCATGAACTCAGACGTGCTTATTGATGGCTTTGCGGAGTTCTTCAAAATAAATATACAGTCAATGCTTCCATGAAGATACGGCTAAAAACTTGGCCTTTGCTCCTTCCGTAAGAGCGGAAAGTTTATGAACACATTTTTAGACAAGCATGGAGCGTCAGATTTCATGTCAGATCATGTCGGAAACCAGTGACTTTAACTTTAAATAACAGTCAGAAAATAAAGCAACCCAAATGCTAAACCATGTAAATAAAACCTGAGAAATCATGGCCTCTGAGCACATTGTCTGATTCCCCTCCTACCTATTGTGTCGGCTTTACTGAAGCGTCTGGTGATCACGTTGTCCATGTTGCTGTCCTCACAGAGCTTCAGCTCAGTCAGGTACACCTCCACCTTGCAGTGCTTCACAAACATACCCTGCTCCACCACCTGCAAAAATAAAAGCTACCATGAGGACAGCTGCCACAATCAAAAGCACGGAGGCCGAAGCTAACGTGGTCACGGTCGTTCTTGAATCTTTTTCTTTTTTGTCTTTTTAGAACCATTCTGCACTTTGTTTGTGTCCGGATTCATGGAGCGTTCTGATAGCAGCAGAGTCTGTGTGAGAAGCTCAAATTAGCAACACCTCGTGGAAACAGCTGAGGAGTCTCTGCCTATTTATTTCAGCTCGTCCGGCCCACTGACATACGTGCACACGAATGTCACGGAGAGCGGTGACAGGCGTGTGCACGCAAAACTCACTTCTGCACCTCCCTAATGCCACAAATCTAGAAACAAAAAAACTAGAAAGAATAATGGGATTTTTAGCTCAGAGACTAATAAAATTCAACTTTTGGACCAACTTTTTCTTAAACTGCAGCTGAAATACCACCCCCCCTCCTCTAACCTTCTGGTTGCCATGCTGGTTATGTCTGTCAAAAGCTGCTCTCAGCATGACCTCACCAAACATTCCTTCAGTCCCCCCCACCCAATAAAAAAAAAACAAGGACGCAAGCGGCTTCAGCAACCCAGAACAAGCCCCCTAGGACTCTCGAATCCACCTCCATCCATTCTCTAAGGGACCTGAGCTCACCCCCAGCCGCCCCGAGGATGAACCGAACCCGCAAAGACCCGGAAAAAAAAGAAAAAAAAGAAAACCGGGAGGGAAAACTGCTAATGAACCTCCTGCATGTTGAGTCTCGCAGATCGCTCCATGTAGCTTTTCTGTCATACAGACCGCCGACTGAAAATAGAAACCCTGGGGGGGTCACCCGATACGTGACAAAAATGGCTAAAAGGGGGAGGGTCAAGGGAGGGGGGGCACATAAGAGGTGAGAGGGGAAGAGCCTCCTCTAGCCGCCATGATGCCATGACAAGCAAGATCTGCAGCAGCAACCATGAAGCTGCAAACGTTTCAATTACTCTTAATATGCAAATTGGAACTCTACTGCCCCCTACTGGCAATCCCCCAAAACAACATGAAGGCAGACACAACTAAATTCCATCTTTTAATGAAAATTAATTTTCTCTATTAATGACCTTTACGTCTTCATGTTTTTGCATATTTCTCATAAATATGGATGTGTTTTCAATGTCAATTACCTTGCGTGCAATAGGCTCCTGCCCCTCCGTCAGCCCATACCAGCTGACCAGCTTATTCCAACCCTCCGTCGGTACCAGGATATAGTCCAGCTCATCGATGAGGTGCTCCTTGATGGCGAGAACATCCCCATCTAGAGTGGGAGGGAGAGAGGGGGAGAAAAAGCCTCAGTCTGCAACGTTAACACAGTCAGACTGCGGTATCCCACGGCAACCAGACAAACAAGAGAAAAAGAAAAGAGTTGGTGGAGAATTTTCCACACAAAAAAAGGCAAATTGCTAAGGTATGGCATTAGAGGACAAAGTATTTTTTCCTTTATGTCCTCTTAATATTTTCAGAAACAATCAAAACTACAGCCTCCATCTCACAATCAGCTCTAAAATTTGATTCAATTCATTTTTAATAGTTCTTCATTTCATTTAAGTCAAATTTATTGCATTTCTTATGATTAATTGGGACCTTAACAAATATCACTCCACTGAAAATTGTGTTTTTACCATGTTCTTATAGCTTTTTTCTGATGGAGGACAAATATAAAGAAAATTAAGCTTAAAATTGCAATTCTTAGCATGTTTTTAGTCAAATCATTGTGACTTAGGAGCAGACCAAAAAAAAAGACATTTGAAAAAGATCATATTTGTGACGGTGAAAACACGACGGGTGGGCCACAAGCTCCCTGTTCCACTTCATTCTGATGCATCAGATGGATGATGGGAAGAGGGGCTGGCAGGCTTACTCTCCACCAGTGATCACGCCCACAAATCTGAGGCTAAAAGATTTTGGTGAAAAAAAAACCAACATAATCCTCTTCAAAAGACCACTGGGAACACTTTTAAAACAGATCAGCAAATGATTGGATTGAGACCTTAACTACTAGGATAAAACACCAACATTTTGTTCAGTTTGAAGCCAAAAGCCATCCACAGGGATGATGATGAAATATCACGAAGATAATCAGACAACATTAGAACAAACACCACTAAAAACGCTAAATTAATAGATTATAGACCTTCATTTGATTGGATCACTACTATTAAAAAATCAAACTTAAGAATTTTTTATTTAAAGGGAAAAAAATGTATATTATTTTTAGTGTTAGATTTTTATTATTTTCTGAAAGAAAAATTGTCGAGTCTGAATTACCACCTATAAGCAAACCGTTTTTCATTTTTTATTTTTATTTTTTTACAAAAATTGGCTTTGGTAGATTATTTTGAAAATTGAGGCCACATCCTTCTCCACTTAAAAATACCGGACTATAATCAGAATTTCAAAATAAATCTCACGGAAAGACAGAATGATTGTTGCATGAGTTTCAGAAGAAGAAGAGATCTTACCTTTGAGGAGGCCTGAGTTATCAACGGGTCCTGGGTAGACATTCTGATCTCCCATCTGATATTTATCCCAGCTGTCGAATCCCACATATTTCTTCCACTGTTTGAACCAGTGACTGTCCACCAGGTACCTGAAACACGGAGCGGATGGAATTACGCTCAGGTAATGGACGCCCCGGGACACCTAAACAAATGCGATTCTGAGAAGCTGGACGGACTTATAGTTGTAACTTTAGCTTTCCCAAAGTCACGTCGAGTTCAAGTTGCTGCATGCCCGGCCAGCTGGCTGGGAGATTTTGACAGGTGGTTTTTTTTCCCCGACTCCGCCCTGCCGAAGCTGAACCCGCTGACTGGAAAACCACTTACAGCGATCATTGCTAACCAATTAGCTATTAGCCCGCTCATTAAGAAATCCCAAACTGAAGGGCGGCAGTTTCTGAAAAATGGTCGACTCAAACAGGAGGCTGCAATTAAGGCACGACTCAAATCCCAAGCAGAAGGCGAGAATGGAAGGTTTATTTCGGGAATGATAGGTCTTCACTGGAGTCCACCGCTAGCTTGCCTCGGAGCTCACTGTCAACACGGCCCGCCGCCTCGACTTTCTTATCTTTCTCATCGTTGCCAACCCCGGCGGGCCTAACCGGCACGCGCTCAGAGTCCATCAAAATACATCAGTCCGGTTCTCACCAGGTGTCTCCTTTTCTTAGCTGTGTTTTCAGTAGCGCCGCGATCTCTCCTCTCTGAGTATCCAGATCAGCCGCTCCTCCTTCCGCCATCTTTGCTCGGGCATTGCATGCTGGGAAAGCGTGGAGCGTCACTGCGTCACCTGGGGTGTGACGCAACGTTGACAGCCAATTCAGAGCTCCTCAGCCATCCGAATGAATTCTTCTAGAAAAGTGGTTAAAAGTGCTTCATCATCACGGTGGCTGTCTGCTCATTCACATGGTGTAAATATTAGGGCCACCTTAAAATAAAGAATAAGTTAATAAATACCAAGAAACAATTTTCAATTGACATTTCAACATGCAATTCAGGCTTTTAATATGAAAATACATTTCAAAATGCATTTTCATATTGAATGGTCAAATTGCTTATTGAATTGAAAATTGCAAAATGCATTGTCATTTGAATGATGACATCAAAAACACATGATTTTGGTTTTTTTCAGTATTTTATTTTTCAAATTGTCAAATTGTATTGTAAATTTTAATATTGAATTCAAAATTGCAACATGTATTTTCATATTAAAAGCCTGAATTGCATATTGAATTTTCAATTGAAAAATGCATTTCAAATTGCAAATTGAAATGTCAATTAAGACCTGCAAATTACTTTAAAGTATGAATGAAAAAAGTCCATACATTTTGAGCTAAATATAACCTTTTATTTTCAAAAACATGACTTCTTCCTTTTAACATTGGTTGAAAAAAAAAGAAAAAACTTTCCTGGGAGTGAACACTAGATGTCACCTTTGTTTAATAAAGCTTAAATTATGAATTTGTATGAGAAAACAAGCCGTGGAAAATTCAGTGGAAGTGTTTTCAGTTCTGGCATTACTAAAGATCAAAATAACGTTCCACCACTCCAAAATTGCAAAGCAACTTCCACATCATTACACCACCACCACCATGCTTGACTCTTATGATGTTTAAAAAAAAAAAATTCTTTCCAGATAAAATGCAAAGCAGACCTTCCAAAAAGTTTAACTGACATTTATTGAATAAAGAAAAAAATCCTAGGATCTTTTTCTTGCATGTTAGTCTTGTCTTTTTGTGGTTTGATCAGCAGGGGTTTTCCGTTGAACTCTTCCATGAATGTCAATGTATGTCCAGTCTGTTTTGTGGCGTAACATAGGTCAAGTGAGATCAACATTTTTGCATATCTGTGCTTTTTAATGAGTTTTTGTTCTTTTGGAGTCACGCTGGTCCTTCTATCACTCCTGGGAACCCTCTGAAGCTTTTTCCAAGTTTTCTTCCCTCGTAAACATCAATAGTAATAATAATGTTGATAACAACAGTGCAGCCCTTTCTAAACCGATACTTATGGTCTGAACTCATTTTTACTTAAATGTGGCTAAACAAAGTGTATTTAGAAAAAGAGATCACAAATAGAATTGATCTTCTTACACTTGGATAAGAAAAACCTTCAATCCGTGTTGATATTTTTACGATTTCTTAGTTTATGTTCATCGTTTCCAAACATAATTCTGCATAGTTTTAAATAATGGAAAATTATCTCAAAGCATCATCTACATTGAGCATAACCTGACTTTTTTTCTAATACGATAACTATCAAATGCACGGTAAATGGTGTATACCTTTATGGCGTTTTTCCACCTTCCCTGAAGGCTCAAAGTGCTTTACAGTTACAGTCCCATTCACCTATTCACCCACTGATGGCAGCTCTGCTGCTGAACGCTGGCACCAACCTATAGCTACCAGAGGCAAGGTGGGGGACACTTCGACATGCAAGATGGGAATTGATTTTGCAATCTGCAGATCAGGGGTCAGCCGTCTTACTTCTGCACCACAGCCGCCCCCAAATTCTTCAAATAAAACAAGCAGAAAACACTTGAACAACATAAAACAACAAAAAGCTTTAATCTAAAAGTTACTCACAATAACCAGGTTCTTTGTACAGTATTATAGTACAAAATGAAACTACAGTTTAAGTGTCATGTTAGTCCTACAAGTAAACAGTGCTAAAGTACAGTTTTTTAGTCACCTGTTTACCACAAAACAAAAGAAATTATTCTAAAGACAAAAAAAAATGACTCGTCTCGATCAGTTTTGAAAAGTAAAAAATAGCTTTGGGTTGGTACTTAGAGCTCGAAACCTCTCCTACAACGTGTGAACGTGAGATTTTTTAATGTGGAAGCCTAAAACGCCCATTTAAATATAGGTGTACATAGACTTTACATTAAAAGTGGTCGCTAGAACCTGCACTGCCGAGGGCGATGTGTACATAGCTTTAAGAACACTGGCATCATCGCAGACGGGAGGAAGACAGACAGAACCAGAATGCACCGGAACACTTCTAGTGTCCACTATAGACCATGAACAAAACAACAGCAGGAAAAAAAAGAAACAGAAACCAAAGATAAAACATCAAAAGAAGATGGAGAACAGCAACAAAAAAAACGATAACTAATCCATGCATTTGAGGAATTAACAGAACCAGTATGAACCACTACTACCAGTGGTAGAACCAGAGCTATGAAGAAGAAACACGACACAAACACAGTAATTTAGTGTTGGTTCTCCCAAAGGACAGAGCAAAACAAGGAAACCTATGTTGTTAACCCCTTCCTGCATTCATTTATTTTTAAAATGCAGCATAAGTCTAACATCAGAGAAACAGGAAGTATGTTTAATACTAGAAAAAATAAGAACAAAACGTGAAAAGAGACAACAGGAGGACTCGCAACATCAATATTTTTAAAGCAATGGGGCAGAAAGAAGAATTAATGAAAGGCAAAAAACCACCAGAAACTGAGATGAAGGCCCAGAGACAACATCACCCACCCAGGATGATCTTCTCTGAGGGTCACAATCAGGCAGAGGAGGGCGTGGTCACTCGAATAGACCAGCCACACCCATCACCAACAGCTGACAGTGGCGTGTCATGAGTGCAAAACCTTCTGATGAAGACTGCAGGCCAGCAATCACAACATGTCAGGTTTAACTCTTTATTTTCCACATTTGTCTGACATCCATCAATTTTTTGTACCCACTGAACCCCTTTCAGGGTCACAAGGTTGCTGGGGCCTATCCCAGCTACTGCTGGGTGAAGGTGGGGTACATCCTGGACAGGTCCCCAGTCTGTTGCAGGGCCACACACTCAAACTTAGGGGTAATTTAGAATCACCAATTAACCCATGAGGGGTGTTCTTGGACTGTGGGAGAAAACCCACACATGCACGAAGAGAACGTGCAAACTCCACACAGAAAGGACCCAGCTGGGAATCAAACCAGGGTCTTATCGCTGTGAGGCAAGAGGGCATACCACTACACCACCATCCAGCCCTTTATGTCTAATAAAAAGAGAAAAAAAAACATACAATGTCCTTAAATTTTCCAAAAGAAATCTTTATGGTTTCGGTTTACTCTTTAAAATTAGTTCTTTCACTAAAAGTCTTCTCACTACATACAGATATACTTTATGTTGTTATTTGTACTTAAAAAAAACTTTTTAAAAACAACTTTTAATAGGGGATTGGGACGTTTCTTACTCTTGTTTTTTTGTCATCAGGTGGTAAAAAGATTCCCCAGGATACAGACGCTAAACCCCATGAGTCTTCTATACATAGTGTTTAAAAATAATGTGACACCAACTTGCTTTCTTTCCCTTTTGATAACAAAAGCAAAGGCTGCAGCTCTTGGAGGTCTTTTCTCCGTCTTCACACGCTGGAGTCTGTCTCTGAGACGGAGACGTAGCTGTTTGAAGTCTTGATGGCGTCTCCATCCGGAGCAAAAATGACCAGAAGCCTCTCCTGCTCTCTTTTGGTTTTGGGTAAATCTCCGGATGGTGTTATAAGTAACCAAAGTCTCTGGAAGAATTAAAAAAAGCAGTGTTAACTGGAGTCAGTAACAACCTAAACTGCCTGAAGCTGTTTCACCTGTTCCACTCACAAGTGACACGCGTTCTTGAATGCGCGTTTAGTACATGGTGATCACACTGGACAGGGAGGGAGGGGCTTCTTCTTGTTGTTATTTATTTACTGTTTACTAGCGCATGTAAGCCACATGCAGTTGAAATAGGCTTGGGGCTAACTGTTGAAGTGATGCAAATCTCGCAAATCTTGGTCCAGGCTTTTTTCTATGGCAGCTCTATTCCGGTATATGAAAGACTTGGTGTCATAGAATTCCAGCGCAGTAAAACCTTTTGTTATTCACTTCTCCTCCATTATTACTTTTCAAATGGTTGCCATTTCCCTGAATACCCTCCACACGTACATACGTCACCATCAAATATGTGTCCCTGCTTGATCAAAGTTTGACCTGGTTTAACTTTTGAAGCATGTTCAATGATGTTTTATATGTATAGCCCAGAAACCATCATAAAAACTTGCGCAGCTAAGTGTGAATGCAAAAGTTTTGAATGTAGAAGCCCGAAACACGCATTTATGCAGGTTTACATAGTTCTTATTGAAAGTGGTCACTGAGGGCAAAGCTTAACTGTTTGCTTGTTTTACCTCCCCGTCATAGTCAATTTAGCAGTTTTAGGAAGTTTCAGGATCTGATTGACTGATCTAGGGGTCTCCCAGTTAAGGCTCCGGAGCCACATGTAGCTCTTTTACCCCTCCATTGTGGCTCTGAAGGAAAATAAAATGTTTGTAATTTTACAAAGTAACTGTAAGATAAGTAAGTACTGAAGTTTTTTTTTAAATAAAAGACAAAAGAAGAGATGCAGAGCACACAGCAAGACTGGTTGGCAGAAAAACTCACTGAAGATCATAAGTATTTCTGCTTTGCTGCTTAGAAAAAGCAACAATAGCTTCTTAAATTAAAAGCAAATGCTCAAAAAATCTGTTGGTTGTAAGGACAGCAGAATATTTTCTCTTTTATATTATTGTAGGCAGCAGTGGATGCAGTTTAGTTTTTTACACGAACACAATTGTGATCTTGTATATTGGTTATCTTATGGACTTTACTAAATTAGGGAGTACTATACTTGGACTGGAGTCTGCTGAAAAAATGTAAGCATAAATAAAATCAAAATACAGCGAAAGTGATAACTTTACATTACTTTAAATCAGAGGTAAACAAAAAAGAACTTGTATAATTTTTAAGGATATTTTATAGTTAAGCTCCAGAAAAGATTATAGTTCTTTATGAAGAAGAGTAAACGAACGTAAACTTTATTTAACTCATTCACAAATAGTTGAAGAACAATTTGTACCAAAAGTCATACTAAATCATTTTGAGCAATGTGTACCAGAGAAAATCATTTGGAGGTCAGTAAGCACCACCAAAATTAAGGGGCACATTTTTTAAGACAAATTTTCTATTTACAAACAAATTCAAGGATTTAAGTGTGCCTTATTGTTAAAAAAAAATGCAGTGCAGGTCACTTAATTAGCTCTGATTTAATTTTTGTTTGTTATACCGTAGTTAAGAATTTCTCACTGAGATCCATCACTAGCGGTAAAATGAACAGTTTTTTTTCTATTACTGCTGACATTACACTACCTACTTCATGTGAGATGATATGAGGCACAGGGTGTCTTTTATTTTGAAAGGAAGTTGTGAACTTTCAAAGGTTATAAGCCATTTCATATTTTGAAAAAAAAGACAATTTTCTCTTTATTTTTGACAAAAATAAAGGTAATACGGAAATGATAGTAACAATAACATAAAAACAAATGATTATTTTGGTAAAGGGTGAAATGAGACTTTTTAGAGACCTTGCTCCTTTTTCAGTGTCCTGTGCTGCTTAGAAAAAGCAACAATATCTTCTTAAATTAAAAAAATAAAAAGCTAGAATATTTTCTCTTTTATATTATTGCAGTGGATGCAGTTTATTTATTTATTTGCAGTTTACTTGTAGTGTATATGCAGACCCCTGGACTGAACGGACTTGAACCAGGAAATCAGCAAAAAAGGGGGGCAGTGGGCAGCCCTGCTCCCCAATATTTTCACAACAGAAACCAGTTCAAAATTATTTTAGATTTGTAGATCTCCTCCACACTGAACTCTGTAAATGTCAGATTAGATGTGTCCAGATTTGGGGCATACCTCCTTCAGAGTTCCCTGTGTGGTGCTGATCTTGTATACCATCCATAAGGGGATGCAAATCATGGAGGAGAGGGCGAGCAGCCAACCAATGGTGTAGCCCCACCACGGGTACACATAGACATTGTTGTACTTCAGAGGAGTGTATTTAATGAGGGAGAAGGCAAAAGTTCCCTTCAGAGACAAATGATGAATCAGAAGTACATAAAAATGTGATTGTTTTAAATTTTGCAAGTAAAAATTGAATCAGATTAAGAGAAAATCCCAGAAGAGAATGGCTAATCTGACGGAGAGTCTCACAATGCAGGTTGCAGGAGTGAAGAACAACCAACAGTATTTGATGTAAGGTCCTGGGCGGTACCCAATCATGTCCTCAATGTTGTCATAAAAGCGATCTGCGCCTGTAGACATGAAAAAGGATTACGCTTTTGAAGAGGAAATATCCATAGATTATTGTAATGAGAAAATCCTAATTCCTCTGTTGTTTTCTCACCATAAACCCAAGCAATGCAGACAGTTTCAAAGATGGACATGAAGAGGAGACACATGCCGCTGGCTGCATAGTAATCAAACAGCTGGAAGACATACATGCCCCCCTAAAGGAGAAAGAAAACAATCAAACCTGTCCTTAACTTGCCACGTTTCACAGAAAATCTGAAGAGAAGTGGCTCAAAAGTGTACAGCTGGATAGCTTCAACACTGCTTGCCATTGAGTTGCCATTGCCTATCAGTCATGTTAGGTTGTAGGTACGAGGGGCTGTAAGCTAGCAAGAGAGTAGCTCTGCTACACGCTAAAGCCAACAGTCCTGCCCACATCTCCTGCCGCTGTGCAGAAAATTTGTTCTAACAACACAGGTTTTTAGATTTTGGCTAAAATCATCATTTTAAGGCCTCTGGGAACACTTTTACAATATATCAAAAGATGATCAGTGTGTCTTCAAAGTATTTGAACCGTTGTGGGAGTAGCAGCACAGATATGTGCGCATGTGTCCTTATGAGCTCTACCTCCATCAGCATGATGAGACCCATGAGGAAGGAGAAGAGAACCACGGCTAACAGGAAGAGCTCCCTGCGGTTCTTCCGGCGGAACACAGCAGGGTACATGTCCACGACAGCTGTCACCAGGCTCTCCACACACACAAACTGGACAGGAAAAAAATAAAGACGATCGCACTTTAAATCAATAAAAAAGTGTAAAACCCACTATGTTAGTTCACCTGACTGTCTAGTCCCAGAAAGACAATCATGATGAAGAAGAGGGCGGCCCACAAAGGGGAGAAAGGCATCATGGATACAGCTCGGGGGTAAGCGATGAAGGCAAGACCGGGACCTGCGAGTCAACGAGAGAAAAACATTCATCTCAATTCCCCAAAACGCAGGTCGGACCGTTTCTGGAACCTGAGCCTCACCAGACTCTGCCACCTCCGAGATGTGAACATTTTGCTCATAAGACATGAAGCCCAGGATGGAGAAGATAGCAAAGCCAGCGACAAAGCTGGTGCCACTGTTCAGCAGGCACAGAGCCAGGCAATCTCTGTAAAACACAAAACATCCTCCTTAAAAGTCCCCTTTATTCCCAGCACTTTAAAAGGGATTCTGGGACTTATGGTTCTATTACCTGTAACAGTTATTGTTGTATTTATTGTAGCTGCCCAGAGCGGTGAGGGAGCCCAAGCAGATGGCATAGGAGAAGAAGATCTGAGTGCCGGCGTCCATCCACACCTGATGCAAAGAAGAGAAACTCAGGGACTTTCTGAGACAAAAAGCTTCCGATTTTTAAGGTTTTTACGTCCATTAGTTTGAAAGCTCATAAAGCAGAACAGTTTTGAACTTTCTCATTGTGACTGTTGACCACTTGGCCGGTAGTTGTCCCGAACAGTGAGAATCCCATTGCTTTCACAATTCTTTCTTGCTGGGCGTTTGAACAAAAATATAACCCAGTCCCATGTTAAAAAACTCACCAAACTTTCCATACGCCGTACGTTGGATTTTTGTGACATCACAGCATGCAAAAATGTCATGAAAATGAATAGGACCAAAATCTCTTATGAAGCTCAAAATTCCACTCATTAAACCAAAACACACAGGGCGGGAATATCAAACGGAATTTTTAACTTATTATGGGATGTCCACAGGACCTAAGGTTTGGAAGCTATTTTGTGGCAAAGTGTGAAATTTGATGATTTTTTGTAAAATATGGGAAAAGGGATGTTCATGAAAATTCTCGCAAACACGCTGCCAGATTAAACTTACAACCAAATTTTTGTTCACCTTTGACCTTGAGTAAGGCCGTCATCTTGAACTTTCCAAAAGGATGTTACCTTTCCTACCTTCTACAAATGGACACTCCTCACTAGATTTTGAACAGCGTTAGCGTGGGGAGTTTGCAAAAGTGGCGTTCTCCTGTTGCTTGCAAATTTTTAACCAGAATATTGATAAATATTAATACATGAATTGTTGGCTCAAGCTGAACAAAACTATGACATACGATATGAACATATTAGAAATGTGGGCATGGCTAGCAAAAAATCTCAGTTGCCAAGGAAATAAAAATTTTTACTTTTGCTGATTTTTCTAAAAATTGCATAGACCTGTTTGTCACCTTCAGGTGACCAAAACATGAAATGGTTGCTATGGAGATGAATAAATAGAAAAGCCGCCATTTTGAATAAAAGCAATTTTTTTAATGTGCAGAGAGTGAAGGCGTGTAGCAGCCGCTCAGCCTGTATGGATTGGTCATAAGGGGGCAGCAAGGACAACGCCGTTCAAAACTTTATTTTAGATTATGTTTGAGAAACACGAAAGACGGGATTTTGGGAAAGGTTTCTAAATATCCCAAAAGTCAAGAACAGCTTTGATGTCAGATGACAGTTTCATGTTTCATTCCTCAATAAGATCTCAAAGCCACAGAAACACGAAGAAAAAAACCTACTTTTAATCACTGACCTGCTTAGAGGCAGATGGGAAAGTGTTGCAAATCTGGACAATCTTGCTGGTTTTAAGATTTGTTTACGCTGCATTCTTCTAAAAAAATACACAGCCCTGAGGATTTGGGAGGCAGGAGACATTGGAGTGTGACTTTAAATGTTGCGAGGTGGTTCTGCACACTTTGAGGGGCCATTCCTGAGCAGCTAAGTTTACAAGAAGTCAGTAAAATGGAAAACTTTAGCCCAATCTGATTCCTGAACAAGTTGTATCTGATGGCAAGCAGCAGAAATGAGGAACTCTAACAGGTGGAAATTTCTTTTTTTGTAACAATTCTTTTCATTTTTATCAAATTCCCAGCTGAGTTTCCTGCTTTCAGGGTCGATGGTGGTACCTGCGGGTCAGCCAGACGCCCCAGGTCAGGGTACAAATAGTACTGGATTCCAATCTCAGCACCAGGCAGGGTGAGTCCTCTGATCAGCAGCACAATCAGCATCAGATAGGGGAAGGTTGCAGTGAAGTAGACCACCTAGATGGAGGGAAAAACAAGGACGACATACCCAAACATGATACAGGATGACTCAACTTGACAAGCTTTTGTCGAAAATGATCGTCTTAGAAACAAAAGACAGCGGTACAAGGTGTTGGATGCCCTCTTTTCAGCTCAGCCACCTTTCCTGTGGATTTCACTCCCTTCCAGATGCAGAAGTAGCACATGGCCCAGGCAACGAGCAGACACAGCGCCAAGTCCCAGTTCAGAGAGCCCATCTGGTCAATTCCAGGGGAAATCCTCAGCGCCCTTCTCCTGGAGAGCAAGAAAAGGAGTGCATCATGGGAACGTAGCAGTTAGAACATCAAATGATGAATAGCAAAAAGAAAAAAAAAAAACACATACTCCCAGAATTCAATGACAGGTGAGGTGGAGTTTGGGTTCACCGTTTGGTTGATAGACGTGTTTCTCCGTTGGAGTTCCTCGCAGTTTTCTAAGAAAAGAGAAATGCAGGAATGATGTGGAATTTCTTTGCGTAAGAATAAAAAAAATGCTCACACCTGTGTTCCATGTGTTGTTGCAGGAAGACCAAGGGAGGTCCCAGGAAAACGAGAAGGACAGATAGAAAATCCCCCAGGCCAGAACGATGATGTAGTAGAAGTTGAGTAGAGTCACAATGACCTGAGTGCCATAACCAAGACCTGCAGGAGAATTCCTGAGCTCAACACCTGGATCATTCTATCCCTCCACATTCACGACGAGTTCTTGCCTTCAAACAAGGGGCTGATCTTCCTCCAGCAGGTGATGCCGCCCTCACTGGTGTACTGGCCGAGCGCCGTCTCCAGGAAGAAGACGGGAACGCCACAGGTGAAGAGAAAGATCAGGTACGGAATGAGGAAGGCGCCTAAATCCAAAACAAGGAAAACAGCTTTTTTTTTTTAGAGATGCAAGCAAAGCTGCACAGTTTTTGTTGCTGGCATTGGCTTCAATTTGTTAATTCAATTGCATTCAGTTTCATTACATGTACAAAAACTGACTTTAATCAGGAGCAGAACCTAAAAATATATATATATAAAATTTCTAGAACAACAAAAAATAAGAAAACAAAATGTTTTTTGAATGCTGATGATACTTTTCTTCAGCTTCAGCTCTTTTTTGGGGGGTGGGGGGTGGGGGGTTGAGAGATGTTTGAAGTACTCAGATTTGCAGGAACAGCTGCTGTGAGTAAAGAGCAACAACAGCTGTCTGACCCTGTTCTACCCTGACCTCTGACCCCTGCCTGACACCCCCTGAAGAAAGGCATGGACATCCAATTTAGCAGCTACACAAGTATGTCCAAAAACAAAACCAGGAGGAGAGGGGTGTCTCAGAAGGGAGCCCTCAGATCGTAGAAGTCCCTTAAAACCCATATTTAATTTTTTCAGGGACAAAATGAGACTTTTTGAGTTTTGATCCAACTTTTTGTCTTTTTTTTGGGAGTTGGACAGACGGTCTTCCACTCGCCTCCTCCGTTCTTGTAGCAGAGGTAGGGGAAGCGCCACATGTTGCCCAGGCCGATGATGGAGCCCGCCACCGACAGTATGAACTCCAGCTTGTTGCTCCACTGACCCCGCTCCTCCATCTTCTGCTCGGAGGGCGGCAGCGCATCCTGGTTGCCACCATTGGGGAGGCCTGCTTTGGCAGAATCTTCTATGAATTACAACACAAAAATGCACAAAGTCACGCCCCCGCCCCCTATCTTTATTGAGATCTACTTGATCCGTCCGTCCAGAGACAGCTTACCTTTCATTGCAGCCTAAGGTCTGTCTGTCTCGAGCCTGGAGCAATATTGGTGCAAGCTCATCCATAAACACTCAACATTTTGCTATATAACGCCACTCCAGAAAGGGGCGGAGCACTGTAACGCAAAACCAGGACCAGCCTCCTCTCTCCGTCCCTTCATTTGCCCCCGTCTGAGCAAAGTACATCACCGGCCACGTCTCTACAGCTCAAACCAGGTGAAATAAAAAGAGTCTGAGAGGAGGAATCTCTGACCTACTGGCCTCTCGTGTCAGAATTCAGCTGCTGAACACAGACAACACAGAAAAAAAAATATTAAAAAAGAACAGAAAACACAGAACAACAAAAAAGATGAAGCAAATGCAGACAAAAATACAGAAGACAAAAAATGCAGAAAAAAACCCTGAAAAGACAGAAAAGCAAAAATGTAGAAAACATTTAAAAGAAGCAACATTTCAGGAAAAATAATAGAAAGTGCAGAAAAAAACATAAAGAAAACAGAAAGCAACAATGCAAAAAAGGAAAGACGTTTATCTGGGAATCCAAATTCTATCAGCTGGAACAGACGGGAACCTCTGAGGGTCATTTTTCTCTGTCCTTTCAGTTGCTGATGTCACCTTTGGGAGAACGTCTCCTCCTTTCAGAGACAAAGGCCGAAGCAGCTCCAGTGAGTTCAGTCCGGATCCAACCTGAGCGAGTCGGAACCCACCCACCCCCTCCAATCGGGCCCACCGCGGGTCTGGAGAATTCATCCATGCGAATCCCAAACGTCTGAGGCGTGGATGCAGAACTCTAAACCTTGGCAGAACCTTGAGGCGCGTCCACCAGGAGAAATGAGTAAAAAAGCACAAAGGACAACATGGAGTTCAACATGTAGACCAACATGCCAAAAATCCACCACATGTATGGTAGCCAGCATGTGACACGCAATGATTAACTTTCCGAGGCCACAGGTCATCCCGAAGTCCGTTGGATGATTCATGAACAGCAAGTTACTTCCAAACTGTAATACATTACAGATTACTTATTAGCGTCACTTAAAAGTAATCCCATACTTTACAGTATTCCTGTCCCACAGTTGAAGTAACTTTTTGATTACTCTATAGTTACTTTCCTTGCAAACAACTGCAGATCTAGTACATTTAAATCTATACATAGAGGCAATTATGGTTTAAAATCATGACTTATAGATTAGTTTATGTCTGGTTAAGCAAAAGCAGAGCAAGAACAATAAAAGAACCCTCAACTTTTGTCAGTTTAATCCAAGAAATGAATTTTAGGCTTTCTAAATTAAAAAAAAAAGGTTTATATAGAGATGTTGAGGTCTGTGTGTTTCAGACAAACTAAACAAAAGCAGACAGAGGACAAGATCGTGTCCAAATTCCTTCACAATAAAAGGCTGAAGCTACTATTTCAAAATCCAGTGCCCTGAACATTTCCCAGGAGTCTTTGGTAGTTATAGACCACAATGCATTGCGGCTGAACAGCTTGTCATTCAAAAATAAAATGTTCGCACATTTAATTTTTATAGATGATCCAAGGTGTAATCATCAGAACACAGTGGATTCTAGAAATAATTGTTGTAAAATGTTCATATTTGTTCGTTTTTGGGTGATGTCATAATTGCCGTTAAAAACAATTAAAAACCTAGTGAGCCGGTATCTAGACAAAACAATGAAAAAACTAGATAAAAGAGATGTGTGGGTTTCTGACGCAGACAATCAGGCTCAGGAATGAATTTAGGAACGTGACTGATCACAAGCAGGAAAAAGATGCAAAACATCCATCATTTTTGCCTTTTTTTAAAAATGTGTTATCACAGAGTGGACGTAGACTAGAGGTAGAGCAGCTGATCTCAGATGAAATGATTTCAGCAGGTTGCCAAGTCGAAGTGAAGCTTCAACCACGCATTTCTTTTGGTGGTTACAGGTTGGCGTCTTACATGGTAGCAGAGCCACGTCCCTCCTGACTACCAGAGGAAACAAATCGTCCAGTGAAATTTGTGTTCAAACCACAAATAACTACAATTCCCAGAGCCACACCTCTTCACTTCAGTATCATTGAAAAGCCCCACATGTCCTCTGTAGAAAATTCAGTAGGATGTAGGAGGTAGGGGATATTCAGGTCCACTACAGAAGACAAGTTTCCAGTGCTGGCAGTCAGGAGGATGGAAGTACACGGCAATTTTAATTACGTTTTAGATGGTTTGTCTGTTCAAACACAAATGATCAAATGTAAAGAGTAAAATATTCATTGGATTTACTACTACTTAAAGGAATAAACTATTTTCGACATGAAATATCATCAAACATCTGGATGGAATTTCAAGCAGGAAGTCTCCGCTAGTTCCAAAATGCCAAAATCCCAGAACTTCTATAGAGATAAACCGCTGTTACTCATTAGATTGGTCAGAATAAACGTTTTATTAAGATGTTCTTTTTTATTTTATCTTTTGTCCTTTAAGTTAAAAACTCACCAATCATAAGACTTAAGTAAAAGTATGTTGAGTTTGTGGTGTGGCCTTCTAACTAGCTCAGTCGTGATTGGCCAAAGTGGTTGCCGTAGAAATGTGGACTCCAAATTTGGACAATCACTGCTAACTGGCGATGCAATGTCCGTATCGCAAAAAAATGGCGTCTAAATGTACTTTATTCCACTCTAACCAGAAGAAATCACAGTCTCTCGGTCCAGTTCTGTTCAGTCATGTGAGGGACTTCGTCTGAATCAACAAACACAATCTTTCGTTTGACTAGGAATATTTATTCAAGGTGAGAAAACACAAACACAACCCAAATGCTTACCTGCTTCACACATATTTACATTATAAATAATTCCACTGTTAAACCATCATTGTTGGGGGGGTCCTGACTAAAAAGGGCAGAACTGAACGCAGCCGCTTCGCCTTGTGGGTTAAACAGGTCCGGTGTGGGAACAGATTTCCTAAATCTAGACCTGAACTTTACAGGAGGACTAGAGTTTAGAAGAGATTCCCAAACCCACAAACGTTTTTCCTGTGCTTTTATAAACCAGCCGGTTACGGGAATGCCAAAAGAAAAGAAAGGAAGTCCCTCCACAGTGTTTATGTTGTGGGTTTGGGGCTAACTGCCCTCCTGAGGCTGTGGCGGTGGCAGTGCTGTGATGAAGTGAGGCGCAGTGGCCCACGAGGACGAAGGCGCACTCAGCCCGCTGCTGCACAGAGGTGTCGGCAGCACCGCCACGGCCTCCTCCACCACCTCCACCACGGTCAGGCTCTCCGCGTCCCCGACGGCTTTCTGGGAGCAGTCCATGCAGATGTAGTCCTCGGTCTCTGCCATTTCGCAGGACACGCCCACGCAGACTTGGTGAAACCACTCGTCGCACCCGCCGTCGCACTGAACCCAGTCCACCTAGGGACAAAGAGGAACACCCCGAATTTTATTCAAGCAAAAGCCGCATTTAATCTGCATGACTTCACCGGACGAGAACCGGGGATGTCAAAGTCTCCATCAAGTCCTACATGAGCCGCAAGAACGACATCATCAGAAATCTTTAGAAACCTGGTGCTGTTTTCTGACATTTTTAGCTCAAATATTATTTCGCAGACTTCTACTTATCTACAGGTGACCAGGACAGGCCAGATCCTGATGCTCTGATTGGCCGTCAGACGGGGAGCCTGACCACAGGTTAAACTTAGCAGCAAGTGTGTAAACCTGAAAAGTCCGCCCGTGTGTGTGATCTGTTAATACGTTATGTTCAACTCTCTTTAAAGTGTTACAGTGCTGTTATCCGCTGTTGATAATCAGTAAAGTTCCGAAATCTGAAGCATGTTTTTTTTGTGTGCGCTTTATCAAGGTCACCTCAGAGTTCTGAAAAACAAGAACATCGGCAGACTGAGAAAACTCATGGTGCTCATGGCAAATATGCAATGCAGGAAAATAAACTTCTTTTTTAAATCTGAAACATTTAAGAGTGACATTTTATGGGGTCCAATAGGAATCAGTTAACAGTGAATGAAAAACTGGATCGTGCTTTTAAAAGAAGTATTGAAAATACAAATGTAATAAAATTAATTTGAAGAAAACTTGAGGAGAATTCTGAACCTAAAACTATTTACAAATGAAAAACGCTTGTTTGTTTTATTCATTCAACTTTTGGTTTTTCATTTCCTTTTTTGGTTTCAGTCCTTCTTCTACAGTTTCGATTCGAATTTCTCGTTTCTGGAGTTGAGGCTAATTGGTGGAGGAGGGGCCTTGAGCCCTTTGGCTACCAGAACAATATTGACATTGGGTCACAGAGGTTACAGTGATGTCATTTCCCCGTTTCAGAACAGCGTCTCTTGTTGGCGCCGCCCGTGTCATCTCCTCTCTGATGCGGCGTCCCAGAGAAATTGCAGGACGACCAAAGAAGGTGATCCATCAAACAGGGCGCGAGTTTCTGTTTGCAAAAAGGATTCCCGAGGCCATTACGCTCAGACGTTAAAATGACCATGCAGGTTTTAAACCGACATTTGATTTTTAGTTGCACAACGTCAAAGATGACGGACAGAGACTCCTCAACGTCCAACGTTGTCCAACACAAGAAAAGCTCAAAAGAACAGTAAGTTCTGAATGAAAGCTGATGCTAGCTTATCGGCTAAGCAGCTGCTATCTGTGGTTAAATCAATGAGGCTGTAAGCTAACTGCTAACGTTACATTGCAAACACGGCAAAGAGGGTTTTATCACAGAAAATAATTTGGGGCTTTTGAAGAGGGAATGCGTGTGCAAACATGCACTTTTGGCTAATATTTAGCTAACATTCTTGCAAAGCTTTTGATAAAAATGGTTTCTAAAAACATACATGGTCTGTGTAAATATTATTACTCTGTTGTAAGGATTTGAAACATTCAGTAGTGGGAGACTGCTTATTTTGTTGACATTTTCTTAACCACTGACATTCTTTTGACCGTCGCTAATCAATTGCACTAATGTAACTAATGTAATTCTCAGCAGATTCTGAAGTGGAGAAGAGTAGCTTTGCGCCACGACTCAACACTGTAGAACAGGGAAGTGTTGTACGTCAAACTGCTGAAAGCGGCTTTTATTCTGCCTCAGAATCCATTACATTCATGTTCGTTGCTTAATGGTGGAAGAGTTCTGGTAATTTAAAGAGCCTGCGTTCTTTAGCTCCCAGTGTTCTGTTTGTTCTGCTAATCATGCACAGGGTGGTCCTCACCTTGTCTTTACATGGTCTCTGGCAGTTCTTAGCAGCGCACACAGCGTTCTCGTCATTGGAGTCCTCGGCCCCGGACCAATCGTACTTAGACGGAATATCCAGGATCTTCTTCTCCTTCCTTTGGTCCAGACCTTCCCTGATGGACTCGGCCTTCGCCGCCGCCTTCTCCTTCCGTTTCCTCTCCTTCTCCTCCTTGGCTAAGCGCTTGGCCAGCTGCTTCACCTCCCGGTTTTTCTCCAGGTTGAGTTTCAGCTTCTTCTTTTTCGGTTTGACCCCCAGACCGAGTTCCAGACCGACTCTTTTCAGTTCTTTGGACTTGGACGGTCTGATTTCAGACAAAGAGGATGCTCCGCCAGCGGCGGCAGCGGCCGCCATCAGCATGTGATGGTGCTCGGCTCTTTCCAGCTTCCGCTTCCGTTTTTTCTCTGAATCTTTGTGTTTGATTTTCAGAGGCTTCTCCAACAGAAGGTTGTCAGGCTGGAGAAGAAAAGACAAAATAGGCAGTGATCTTTCTTTTTCTTGTACTTTTGTCCTCCTAAGCAGTTGGACCTGAAAACAAGCAGAGACATTAACATGCTGTTCCAGTTGCATAACAGATGACCTCCGTACCTCCATGACCTGCAGAAATCTCTCCTCAGAGGGAGGGTGCGTGGCCTGCAGGATCCTCCAGATGTGCTGGGTCTCATCCAGGGACACCTCCAGCAGGTCTCCCAGCATCATCAGCTCCTCCAGCTGGGCCTTAGCCTGGGGGGACAGCTCCAGAACCGGTGGCTCCAGAGTCCGCGGTACCAGAGGGGTCTTCCTCGGCTGCTTTCTGTGAGTAATGATGTCTAGAAAACATGTTGATAATTGACATTTTCAGAGAAAAAGAACTACAAGAGTAATTTTTTGGACCTTGAAAGGGTCAAATGTGGTCTCACTTTGCACACAGGACTTTGAGGCAGATGAATAGGCGTGCTCAGCGCAGAAGGAAGGAGTCACAGCTGGCCACATGTGACTGACTACCTCCTCTGACTTGACAGGGATCTCCTCGTCGCAGAACAGATATGGCTTCACCTCACCGGGGTCCTGAACCACCAACAGCACAAAATGAATTTTAAAAAAACAAAAACGGAACAGGGGGGTTTGTTCAAAGCTCTTTAAGTTCTCGTACTTTCATGTCATAACAATACGTTTCCCTAATGTCCTCGTCAGAGTCGGTCTCCTCGTCATCATAGTCCACGGAGGGGCGAGGAGACGTGGCCCTGCTGAAGCCCGACTGCTGGAACGTTTGGATGTGGCCCTGAGGAGCAAACACAGACAGAAACGTGTCAAACGTTCACAAAGAAGACTTCCTGCAGAGATTCTGTCTGGAACCAAGATCAGAAAATATAAGCAAAGCCCTCTCATTGTAAATAAAACATCAAACTAAAGCAAACATATTTAAAGATTTTGTTTGGCTTCCTGACAAGAAAAATTGCTTCACTTTAGCGCCCTCTATTGGTTGTTTCTATAAACATATTCAAAAACATTAAAGAGCCACTCCAATGAAAATTCTGTTTTTGGTGTTTTTAACTTGTTTCTTGTGGCATTTATCTCACGATGGACAACATATATATAGAAAACTAACATAAAAATTGCATTTCTGCATCTTCTTTTATTCAATTGTTGTAATTCAAGAGCAAACAAAAAACATTTCAAAAAGTTTCTACGTTCATTTAAAACATGATTGGAGTGGGTCTTTAAACGTCAGGGAAAAGATTTCTTTTAAGGCTAGAATTACAGTTCCATCAATCTGTTAGAAGTGGGGATTTGCGCCACCTGCAGGTCAGGATTGGCAGCAGCTTTTTGCAGCTCGGCGTTGATGATCTTCTCCGTTTTTTCGCGCGCTGCCTGCTCCACCATCCGCTGGCTGAGAACCGACAGCTTCGCCAGCGCCGAGGACAGCTCCTCTGTGGCCAGAGCTTGGCGTGCTCGATCCTGAAAGAGTACAACGAGCTATCAAAACATTTTTTTCTAAAAACAAAACCAAAAACTTAAGTCTGCAAGTGTTTAGGTTTTGACCTGCCAGCTCATCGCCCTCTCGGTCAAACACTGCAGGGCCTCTCCCTCTGGGAGGCGTACTGGCAGCTTCTGGAGTGAAACCAGCAGCGACAGGATGGTCTCTAGTCTGGGCCTCCTTGAGCGCTGACACAGCGGGCACAGGAATTTAGACTCCTTGCTGTTGCTCTGCCAAGCCACGCCCACTTTCTTTTGCGTTCCCGTCTTGGGCAGAGGCACGCATGCTCCGTGGAACCAGTCTTTACAAAGCTCACACTGCAGCATGAAGCCGCTGGCCGTCTTGCGACACAAACAGAACTTGACTTCCTCGATGCGGTCTGCCATCGCCATCTTGGCTAAGTTGGCGGCACGGAGCGAGTGGATGGCCTCCACTTCTTTCTGCTCTTTGGCTTTGAAAGCAGCCACGACAGTGGACGGCTCTCGCCCTTCCTCGAGGCTTTCCTCCAGGTCGCTGAGAGCGTCGGGGTCAAAGCCGCCTCTCTCCTTCTCCATCAGCTCCTTCACACGCTTTCTCTTGCTCTTGCTGTTGCCGTATATTCCGATATCCACTCGAGGACTAAGAACCTAAAAGGAACAATTCCAGATTATTTTGTGATTATTTGGATGTTAGAAGTTAAAATCTTACGTATCTGATGAGACTTTTTAGTTTCAAGATCATGAAGCAGCTCACCTGAATCAGAGTGTAGGTGGAGTTCTTCTTTAGGAAAGTGCGTGCCGTCCTCTCCCTCCAGGCTCGAGCCGCGGCCACCTGTGACTCCACCTGAGCCAGCGGGTCCAACCGGACGGGGATGGAGCGACCCCTGGCCAGCAGGTTCTCCAGCTGCTCCAGGTAGGCGTAGCTGCTCCCGGAGTGAATGGCTTCCACCTTAGCTGTCCACTCTTTGGCCTTCTGCAAGGCGTCTCGCAAGGCCAAAATGTTGGGGAGATACGCCGGGATGTTCCTCGCCTCCACCACGATGCTCTCCAGGCTGGTCATGCTATGGCGAGGTCTGAGTTTCCCAGAGGACAGACAGAAGGCCAGAATTTTATTTTGAAGTTCAGAGCGACTGCAAAGGCTTACATCTCTGTTTACCCAAACAAACTATTTATTTTTTATTATCATTTTATTGATGTTAAAATATACTATATATTATTTATTATTATCCCATAGACTTCAATAGAGAAATAAACAGCTATTAGTCAGTCAACTATTAATAATAACTATTTTTGCTTTTGTTTGAAAACGTTCTTGTGCTTTTTCTATAGTGCTAAATATTCAAGTTAACAATTAACCAATCAGATGCCTTAATAAAAGTATATGGTCTCACGTTGAAAATGTTCAAAACATTTGACAGATTTTGTGTGTACAAAATTTTAGGGGTGTGGACTTCCAACAAGCTCACTCCTGATTGGTTAGAGTGGTTGCCATAGAAACGTTGAATCGGCCAACTTGGACCAATCACTGCTTACTGACATTGTGGAGTCAGTATTACAAAAAGAAATTGCCACTGAATTGACTTCACTTGGTTGGAGCCAGAGGTAAGTCGTTTTTTATGGGTGACATCACACTCACCAAGTCCAGTTCTCCTGTATAGTCAATGATCTCAACCAAACCTTTATCAGTAGGCTGCTTGTTTGACAGAGATGCCTCCATTACCCAGATGTACAACTCTCTTTTATAGCTGCCTTTCACAATAAAAGCTGGGAAACACGGCCTGAGTGGCGTCTCTGTGTGTCTGGTGGGTTACCTGGCCTGCAGACAGGCGCGAGCCTTATCCTCCCACCGCTCCGACACCGTGAGGACTTCCTGAAGCTCGGCCATGGCCTTTTCCACTGCATGATGAGGAGCGAGGCCGACCCCGGAGTCTATCAGCCTCTTCATCAGCTCCAGCGTGACCCGCTGGGGCTCGGCGAGAGTGACGTGAACCTGAGATTCAATGGAACAGAAAAACAAAGTTCTAGAGACCCACTCTGATGAAAATTGTGTTTTTTTTACATGTTCTCATTGTTTTTTTATTATTATGGAAGATATATAGAGAGAAATTTAAGCTTAAAATTGCCTTTCTGTGCATTTCTTTATTCAAATCATGGTGGATCAGGAGCAGACGAAAAAAATGAGGAAGTATTTGTGAATAGAAAATCTGTTGGATGACTGAAGTGGGTCTTTAAGAACTATAAACTGGAAGCTGAACAAACCAGAGAAAAAAGGGGTTTATTTGATTTTCAATCAAAAGTTCTGCCTCCACACATACATTAATTTGTAAGGAGTAGAAACTGAACTTCTACCAGCTGCGAGAACCAAACCCGATGGACGCTGCTCACCTGGTCCAGCCAGCGAGCTTGCTGCAGCTGCTGCTTGATGCGGGGAAGCTCCGGCAGTTCCACATCCAGCCCACCGCCCAGGTCTAACAGCGCCTGCAGCTTGGAAGAATCCGGCATCTCCTCTGACAGAGCCACCTGGGCTCGCTCGTGGAAGTCCTCCACGTTCTCCAGCAGCTCCTGATGGCAAAAAGACGGCGCGTGAGGGAGGATGGGAGAGGAAAGACTGAGGAAACTGAAGCAAGAGAAGGCTAACTTTGACTTGTCGCGCCTGACTGATGACGCATGGCAGCTTAAACAGTTGGTCCACAAAGGCTTTGAGCTCGTCCACCGTCAGTTTGGTGCGATTTCGGCTGCTCTCGGAGCGGAGGCGGCTGCTGGAGAAGCGTGCAGGAAAACAAACCATCAAAAGTGGCTCCTTCAAATGTTCCCGTGACCTCCTGTTCCCGTGCTCACAGACCTGTGCCTCTGCTTGCGGCTGAGCAGCAGCTGAGCCACGGAGGAGCACGTCTCCGCCTCTTTGACGATCTCCTTCAGGCGGCGGAACGAATCATTCTCTGGATATTTCCTGTCCTCCGCGTCCTCCAGCAAAACCTTGAGCTCAATCAGATCTGAAGAACAAACAAAACTGTCAAAGACGGAAACACAAGCGTTCTTTCACCACAAATATAGACTTGTGTTTTTAAGTCCAGTCCGAATGCTGGGTTGAGTTCAAAGTATCAAGGCTGTTTGTTTATGAAACTACTGCCAATTTTACAGAACTGTCTCAGATTTAAGGTATTTGCTGATATTATTGAGTCTGGTATGGAGTTAAATCCTTTGGGCACCAACTGATGTGCTCAATACGATCAAATATAAAAAGTATAATTATAATTCAATAGCTAATTTTGATCCCTGACGCAGCGGTTCACAAACTTTTTAGCACCAAGGACCAACCAAGACTTATTTTTCGAAAATAGATCAAAGTGATGATTGTAGTGTGAGTTTATGGTGGATAAATATAACAGCCTAAAATGATAAAATCGTTACAAAAACTGGTATTTTCTAAATTTAATTACAAATATAAATCCACCGTGTTTGAAACTTTATTATTAGTGTCCTCGTAACATTACAGAGTCAGGTGCAGCATTATATAAAGCTAATAATAATCATTTAATAATATTAATAAATAATTTAATTAACATATAAGTCTGCGAAGAGTTATCACTTTAGACAGAGATAACACATTAAACTTGTTTTAAATGAGGTGACCAATATTGAAATGAGGGCGCTGACACGGGTATTAAACCTTTTGTAAGGATAGCTGAGACCTACATTACAATCAGTTTAGAGGATTAAATAGCAAATAAAATTATTATTTCACCTTTGGCGAAAACTTTGCAAGACTTCTAATCTAAGTAAATATCTAAGTAAATTTAAGTAAATATTTTTAACAAAACATTGTTAAATCTAGATTAAAAAAAAGTTTTATCAACTAATTTATGATTTTTAAACGCATGCATTCAGGCTTTGAAAAGATTTGACCTTAAAAATAGCTCTTCTTGTTGTTTTTTTTGTTTAGTTTATGTCATTTTTTTCCTATTGACTAGGCTGTTTGGTGATTTGGTGAAGAAAATTTTTTCCCACAAATGTTATCAAAGTATTTCAGGTCAACATGCAATATATAATGTCAATACAAAAATATTGATGATAAATCCTTGGTTTTTAATGGGAATGAAAAAAGTAAACAGGTGACTATAGAAAGCTTAAATTAAGACTTTTAAGTTTTTTTAAGTAAAACGTTTTAAACTCCAGTAACGTTTTGAAGGTTTTTTATTTATAAAGTTAAATAAAGTTCATCACAAGGGATAAGACCGTCTGAATGAGACACAGAACAGAGGTAACGTCCAGACCTTTTTTGTTCTTCTGGTCTGCAGATAAGGCCTCTGCGACCCTTTTTGCCCAGGTATCATAAGACTGCGCCCGAGCCTTCACACCGTACAGCATGGATGGGAACTCCTCCAAATCATAACGATACCTAAAGGAGGATTTCAGTCAAGTTATCAAAAAAGAAAAGGACTTTTTTTTTTCCTTTTTTGCTTTGTGTTAAGTTTTGTTCTAGTCACTTCAGTAATAGAACGTCTCACCGCAGACACGCATTTCCAAGAGGGCACTCGCACAGATCTCCAGCGTGATGGAGACACACCAGCCGAGCCGGGCTGCAGGAACAGGTCAGCGCAGACAGGAAACAGGTCGTCTTACACTTGTGGCACTGCCGCTCGTCATCTGGAACGAGCTCAAAAAACTCCTGTTCTGAGGAAAGCACCCCCTGGAGAATAGAGGGGGAATAAAAGACAAATAAGGTTTATTCTTGAGCTACATTCATACTGAACATGATTTGCACATAAACAGCGTCAGGTTTCAATGTTAAGTCAATGTAAAGATGCCCTCAGTGGTCCTGCAGTATGTTTGGACCGTCTAGCCCGGAGCGTTTCACGCTAAAATGTGGACATTTCCAGAGGCGAATGTTTCCATTTTCCACTTAGGTGAAGCTTTGCATCACATCAACCAATCAGGAACTCAGCTTTGGCTGTGATGTATTGGATGATGTGATCAGCGGGTGGAGTCCAATCCAACACAAAGTACAATCTGATCGTTCTCCTGAATTTTAGGATATATTTCTTATTTGCATCGAGACTAAATAAAGGAATCCTCTAGTTTTATTCTTATTGGTCTCCTCATCGGACTAATGCAGGACAGCAAGTTATCAAACTGGATCACAGAGAGACAGAAGTGCCGCTGAAAGCGTCCGTCATTCAGACGCAGCTCCTGCAGTAGACGGTGAACCTCACCGTACTGAAAAAGTCTCTGAATGAACTCATGAACCCAGACATGACGCCTTTGTGGAGTTCCTCAAAGTAAATAAACCGGATCTCTCAACATCATTAATGTCTTCCATGATGTAGTGATGAGGCTACAAACTTTTGACAGTAGCTCCTCCCACCCGCTGCAGGACCAGCAGCTTAATGAATACAGTTTTGGACAAACGTCGAGCAATAAATTTGAAGCATGTCAAACAGAGGAAGCGGACGTTGAATTTAATCCTGATTTACAGCTTCAGTGTGAATGCAGTCCTGCACTTCAAATAATGTTGACTCAGACCAACTCAGACAGAGCAGGATTTCTGTCTCCAACATGGCGGCTTCATATCACAAAGAAAAACTGAATTGACTTTATTTGGTTGTAGCTGGAAGTAAGCTACTTTCTATGGGTGATGTCACACTCAGTCGGTCCAGTTCTCATATACAGTTGATGGTTACTGCAAAGCCAGAACCGGCAGAAAGGTCATGTTTACCATTTCTTGTACAGCCTGTCTGAGTTTGGTCTCCTCCTCCATCATGTCGCTCATCTCCTTGTAAACAGCAGCGGCCAGTTCCACATCCAGGCTCTCTGGGTCGGCGGCCATCTTGCAGAGCAGCTCTTCGTGGGAGAAGACGCAGTAGCGATGGAGGCGCCGGTAGTGAGCAACGCACTGGCGTCCCATCGGCAACTAAGATGCACAATTGAAAAATGAAAAAAGCCTTAGCCCACAGAAAAAGAAAAAACCTTTGATTGTGATTCAATGAAGTTTTCTGTCTCACCCAGTCAGCTGTGCAGAAGTTGACCGCTTCCGCAAAGTTGTAGCCTTGATTGAAACCGCTGTGGTAGGCCCTGGGGAAGGTCACCACAAACTCCCCTGCACACTGATTGGTCCTGTAAACCTGCAGATCAGGAGAACTGGCTATAACTTAAGACTCCATGAACGTTCTTTAAGACCAAACCCCCGAGCTTCGGCCGCCTACGGGAACACCGTGCTCCATGAGGACGTTGGGGTTCATGGTGGTGACCAGCTGGTGGAGGAGGTCGGGCTGGGAGTCGAACAGCTCAGGCGCCACCTTTTTCATCACAGCTTCAAGTTTCTCTGCGGCAGAAGCCGGCACGCCGTACCAAGTCTTGGGTTCACCCCTGGAGAGCAGAGGAAGCAAACATACTTAAAAAGAGTCAACCTGATGGAGCAAAACCCAAAGGGAGGGGTCTGCAACATGCGGTTCAGGACCCACATGTGGCTCTTTGGTTAAAGAAATATAAAATGATTTTAGTTTTAAAAAGTCAATGTATAAAGTAAGCAAGTAATACATTTGATTAAAAGTAAACAAAGTATGTTAAATTATAATCCATAGGATTATTAGACAGATTTGGTACTTTTGAGCAAATTTAAGTGCACTTTGAGGTTTGAAAATATGGTGGGGGGGGGCTTATTGGCTCTGATTTAAGTTCTGTTAGTTAAATATCCAGCACAAACAGTAACATAAACTTGTTTTAATCATTGCTGACGTCACACTACCTGCTACTCAATTTGCTGGATTGAGATGATCCTATGTGGTACAAGATGCATTTTATTTTGAAAGGAAGTTATGCAAAGCTCTTCCAAAGGGTATAAACTATTTCATTTTTTAAAAAGAATCTATTTTCTCCTCATGTTTATGTTTTATTTAGGCCAAAAACAAAAGTTCATTTATATTTATCATGTTAGTAGCAAAAACATAAATAAAAACAGTGGAATCTTATTTTGGAAAGGATGATGGAAGCCTTTGTGGCTGCTACAGGGTTGTGTTTGGCAAGAGATTGACCCGAATGGCTCTTAAAGGGTTGGCTGTATTGAAGGATGGACAAACTTACCTCATGTCCCTCGTGCTGTCAACTTTGCGCTAACCATTTACAAACATGACGAGAAGACGGGGTTTCTTCTCACCAATGAAGTCTTGAAGTTACATCAAAGCATCAGGTCTTCAAGGTCTTTCTTTAAACGTTCCAACACTCATCCAAGTAAAAGACTTTAAGCCCGGATGCCTTGACTCAACCTCAAGACGACGTCATCTGAAGGAATGGAAACCTCCGTGGACCTACCAATGAAGGAAGTTGATGGAGTAACTCCAGTGGTCCTCGATGTGCCAGCAGAAGGAGGAGAAGCACATGCCCACATAGAGCCAGGGCACTTTCATGCCTGATATGTCCACGTTGATGTGGGTCAGCACGGACTGCTCCAGGACAGGCATGTTGTTCAGGTTCCAGCCTGAGTTTGCATATTCCTGTCAGCAGAAGGAAAGGAACGGTTTTGTTATCATTTTTTTGGTTTTCCCCCTAATGAGATTCCATCAAGAATGGATATCAGGAAGCCAAAAATGCTGCAAATTTCATCAGAGGTCTAATGTAAACCACTGCAGTGTTTTTTCTACCTAACAAGTACAATGTTTTTCTGATGGCATTTTTTCGTCTGCTCCTGATTCGTAACAATTAGAATAAATAAATACTCAGAAATGCTATTTTGAGCTTAATTTTCTTTAAATGTGTCCTCCATCAACAGAAAAATGCCACAAGAAGATGTTAAAAACACCATTTCTTTCTGAGTGGGTCTTTAAGAACACCAGTTAAATAGAGAACTAAAAGAACATGGATTCATATATTTTTTGATTGATCATCAGATTAGTTAAAAAAGTTCTTTCCTGTGTCTCAGCTTGCATGAATTATATTCTTTTTAACAAACATACACTAAAACTTGGATTGTTCTTCCTTTTGGTTGCTTGGCAGCGAGAAGCAGCTCATCCTTACGAGAGGGGTTCAGCTTTTTACTGCTAATGACTGTAATATTTCACTGAAAAACTGCTGACAATCAAGTGTCAAAGAGATTCAACAAACTTTTTGCTGAATCGTTACACCGATTTTATTGAACTTTTAAGAAGTCTTTTTTATGGCCATACTTTAAAACAGCATGAGCCTCTGTTCTGCTGATGAGTTTTATTTAGTTCTGCTTAGTTTTGATCAGTGTTCTTATTTACAATGTCACTTATTTGATACTATTTTACTTTGAAATATTTTAACCGTTCAGCTGTTGTTTCTAATGTTTTGAGTTTTAAATGTACGGCACCGTGTTCCACAGCGATCATATTAAGGCGCCGTATAAATACACATAAATTGAATTGAATTATGGTTTGAACTTCTGAAGAGTTAAAATCCATTTCCCAAAAGGACCAGAAGCTTGTGGAAGTTTGGAAGGTGTCCTGACTTTTTACTATTGCTTTTGAGACATTTTATGAACTAAATAACCCTTTTTTTGTTGTAAAGACTTTTATTGATCAAGTTTCTTGGCCAAAATGCTAATTTATTCTATAAATATCTAAATTATATATTTAGTTTTTGTATTTCTATGCAATAAAAACTAACAGAAAAACTGTTTTTTATTAAATGAAAAAATATATCCAAAAAAAAGGAAGTTGATTAACAGAAATATTCTAACTTAAATAAAAGTAAATATGCTGCATCTTTAAAGAGAAATGTGATTTTTTTAAAACCAGTTTTATTCTAAAGCAGCAATGTAAAGTTGTCTGGAGTTTACCAGCTGCTTGAATCAGTTTTAAAAGTTTGTGGTTTGTTTTTGTTTTGACAAAAAGATGTGACGCCATGTGAGAACGGAGTGAAACGAAACCACTTCCTGCCTAACGCAGGCGGAGCTGATCGCTCCCTCCAATCTTTCTCCAATCAGCCCTTTGAGGGGTTGACATAAAAGACTCTTCTCTCACCTCTTCATCTCCCAGCAGCCTCCTTTTCCCGTCCCTGACAGGAAACCCGCTGCCCACGTCTTTAGAGCTGATGTCAGCTCCGTACTCCACGATGACATCTTCCTCGATGCTGCTGACCAGACGCCAGAACTCCTTCTCCACCAACTCTGTAGGAACCATCTGAGAAAACATAAAACTAAATGTAAACTTAACTCTTACTGACCACGTGAAATCATCAATTCAACAAATTTGATCCGCATACATGAACGGGCATGTTGAAATAGTCCGATTTGAAGTGGTCGGCCATCTCTCCAAAGCTTTGCAGCGTGTATTCCCTCACCGCCTGCTCGAAGCCAAAGGCTTCCCTGGGTTTACTGCACTCCTGCCAGAGACAGCACCGAGTTCACTCATGGCAGCGGACATGGATTCATGTGTGATTTGTGTCAAACACGACTCAGAAAAAACAGTAAGTTCAACAAAACAGTTGCATCAAAGTCTCACATTTAAAAAAAGTCCCATAAATACAATTTCGATGCTAAAATCTGATCAAATATCATTATTTTTTAACATTAACATGATCAAAGCACATAAAAAGTTCAAAACTTCCTGAATTAGAAACACTTGTTTTGAGCTTTTTCTGTCTCCGACTGTTTATCGTTACCTCAGCAACACACTTGGGACATCGCCAGTCACCCTTGGGCACTTCCTGCAGGGGCGGGATCAGGCAGAAGGTGTGGTAACTGTCGTCACAGCCGTCACACAGCAGCAGCCGGTCCTCTTTGTCACCTCGTCCACACACCATGCAAAAATAAAGGTCGATCTAGGTGGGGATCAAAGCCACAGAAGACACACTGGTTGTTACACCCTTGGTTTACCAAGCGGATGCTCTTTTTTTTTTCACCAGCGTTGATGATGGCGTTGTTGCGTCTGCCCTCGTCTATGCAGTGAGCTGCAGGGAGATGGGGATGGGGGAAAACGAAGGAATGCACTGACAGGAACAGAGAGAGGATGGACCAACTAATGTGGGCTCTGTTCTGGGAGGTTCCCTAGAGTGTGTGACTATGATGGGTGAGAGGAGGATGTTACAGAAATGATACATAATACATGATGGACAAATCTTCTTCAGCATGAGACCATGGGTGCTCTGAGGAGCTCCTTCAGTCAGAGACTTTAATGCCTCCCTGCAGGATGGAGCACTTTCACACTTTTTTCTTCCTGTCAGCTATAAGACTCCACTTTGCCTCATAGACACTAGACAGAAATTATTATTCATTTTTTTATTATATTCCTAACGTTGTTTATTTTCTATATCTGATGTTTTTAATAGAGCTTTGGTAACAAGGTGATTTCCCCTTTGTGGGATCAATAACGTTTCATCCCATTCGAGGAATAAGATGAAAAGGTTCTTACAAAGTTGACCTCCAGAGTCTCCTTGCGTGGTTTCATTTTGATGGCGAAGGCCTGGGCTTTCAGCTGCCGTTGTTTCTTACTGAAACCATCGTCTGAGAGGAGAAGAAACAACTGCTGACACGTGCAACACTGGTAGACATTCGAATAAAAGGCTGTGATCTTCTTACCGGCTGATAAAATTTCTAAATCAACCATCCTGGGACTTGTTCCAAAAATTTGGAGGCTTTTTGGTTCCTTATTTTCCCTCTAAAGCGACACAGAAATACAAGAAAACACAGTTTGCTTCAGTGGACAGCTTCTTTGTCATTCTGCTCAATCTGATCGGTGACAGCACCTCTATCACCTCTGACTTCAGGCGCCTGGAGCGCCTCTCAGGAAGAATCTGCTCCTTGTTTTGCATCGCATCTCCTTGCTCCTCCTTCTCCTTTTCTTCTTCATCGTCTTGCTGTTCTTCCTCCGTTGTCTCCTCGCCAACCCCTTCGTCCACGTCCTCCTTCTCGTTTCCCTCGTCATATAGGCGCTGGAGGCCCTGATTAGAGAAAAGAATGATTTACAACGTGAACGTTCTCGTGGAAGCTGTGGTAGGAAAACTCTTAAAACACTTACAGTTAGCGTGGCTCCAGACTGGAAGAGCTCGTACGGGTAAAGGATTCGCTCGTAGTGCGAGCGCAGAAGCGACCCGGTGCCCTTTCCGGGTGGGAATCCCATTCGAGCGGACACGGTGGACCATCTCTTCTCTTTACACACCGTCTCAAAGCCACCCTCGGAAGAGACGATCTAAAAATAGACAGATAGGTCAGAATAAAAAAATGTTTTTTAATTAAATTAAACATTTGAGACAAAAAATGTTTCAAACAAAAAGCTGCCATGTTTATTCTTACACTTTGTTTGTCCCAAAATAAATAACAATATAATAAATATACAGTCTGGTTTTACCTTGCTGAGCTGATAAAGATCCAAAATCTTTCTTTCTACGTGAGGAAAACGGATCCTGGATCCCTGCAACTCCCAGAACTTTGCTATTTGATCCAGAAAGTTGAGCTTTACCCGAGTGAGGGCCTGCAGAGGCAGAAAGATAGTTAAAATACAGCAACTTTATGAAATAACCTGAATAAATAACCAACAGCTGAACTTTTATAATAAAAGTTAAGTCCATATGTCAAGAGAAAAGCACTTAATTCATGATTAATGTGTTTTTATAACTAAAATAAATGTTTTCGAGCTGAAAACAACAGAAAATCTTAAGAACAGAACACAGTCATTTTTTTAAGGTGTGACTCTTCCAGAGTAATGTTATCTTATAAACATTTAAGTCCCACTCTGATCATCTTTTAATGTTGTGAAAGTGTTCCCAGTGTTTTTTTAATTATGATTATGCAGTTTTTAGGCAAAATCAATAAACGTGTGTTGTTTTCTAGGGCAAAGTTTCAGCAAAGCGGCAGCAGTTCATTAGAAATGTGCCTCTGAATTGTGGATTGTTAGCGGGGAGTAAACCTGCACTGACTTCCCATCATCTCTATGTTTACACTGTCTCCTGTGAGCTTGCAGCCACTCACAACCCCACCCTTGCATTAACAGTGCAACAAAAATGGCGAGCTATATCAGTGCTATCCAGCCTACAGATTTGAGCCAGATTCTGCCTAAGAAGAGGAAAACAAAGACGCACATGGATCTATTTTTTTCTACAAGTGGATTAATCAAAATGGAATTGTTGATTGTTGTTTGTACTTTTGAAAACAGCTTCTTTTCTTCTGCTCCTGATTCAGCCCTATTTGAATAACAAACATTTTTGAGTTCCAAAAATACTTAAAAATGCAATTTTAAGCTTAATTTTCTTTATATGTCCTCCATCATGTGAAAAACGAACATGTTAAAAACACAAAAAAGACTATTTTGATTCGAGTGAGTCTTTATAACCAATTAGCATCAGAACAGGACTAACAGAACTAACCCAAAGAATGTAAACAATTCACCTGTAGCCTTAATTTTTAAGAGATCGACATAAAGAAAAGTTTGTTTTTTACTATTTTATCAAGTTGACTGTAAACAAAGACAGTATTTTCTTTGCTTGGTCATAAAATGGCTCTTTAGATGCAGGTTTTAACCTTGTGTGACAACTTTAGGAGACATCAAAACTCACCTCAAGTTCATTCAGTCTTTGAACTCTTGGAGTAAAGCGAAAATTACGAACGTCACAGGCAAAGGTAGGCTGCCAGTCCTGCCAGAAAACATGAAGATGTAATAAATAAGAATTACTTTAAAAGAATTAGCAAAAAAGAAAAAGAAAAATGAAATGCTAACTATGAAACAAAAAAGTCAGCATGTGCACTGAAGTCTTTGCTATTTAAAAACCTGCTAATCAGATAGACACCCAAAATTGAATCTTAGAAAGTTTTGCCGTGAAGTGTATCTTTTAAAATAAAATATAGATGGAATAAACACCGTTTTTGGCATTGAATCAAGTGCTAATTCAGCTCTAAACTAAGCTAGTACAGAAAGAAATAGGACAGGTTAATGTGTCACACACTTTCTAAACAAAACGGTCAAGATAAACATTCAATGATGATAACACGCTTTCAAAACATTGCGATCGGCTTGGTGATAATGACTTCATTGACCTTTATGTGATTGTTTACAACTTGTGTAACTCACGCAGGGCTTACATACAAGAACAGAAACTGCACACTTTGGATACGCATGCGTATCTGTACGTAATCGTAACTGATTTCGAACCGATTTGTGTGTTTTTTGTGGTGACGTTGTGTGATTATTTTCTTTTCTTACCTGGGGAGGCCGGATCTTGCAGATCCCCGTTTTCTCTGCAATGGGTCTGATTTTGTTGATAAATCCTAAAGGATCCGAGAATTCCTCCCAGCTCGGCTCAAACACCGGGCATTCAGGAGGAGGAACGAACTCGGCAATTGCAGACATGTTGTTCCAGAGTCATTAAAACAGTAATGTGGCAAAATTATACCCCAAAATAATCAATAATCCATTATTTTAGGAACAATTCTCCTCTTCAGAAACTTCTTCCGCGTTGATCATAATCTCATTGATGCCATAGTGTGGATATTTTTTAAAAAGCAGTAGGAAAAATCCCGAGTATTTTCTGTCCCCATCATCCGTAAAAACAGCGAACCAATGCAGGCCGGGGCAGGTCCCCTCTACCTGTCTAGGACGCAGGGTCAATCCAATATGTCAGCCGTTTCTTCTTTGACAAAACTGCTCCATAGTATCCGCTTTACCAGCAGAGACAGTAAAAAATATGGAATACAGGAGCTAAATACAGGACCAAACTCTCCACAGGCTGTCGTTTTTGCGCTGCGGAAGCTAATGTGGTTCCCCCTTCAAGCTGCATTTCCAAGAAAGTTATCAGCGGTTAGCTTCGGCATCTTTAGCTTGGGAAATGGTGAGGCTTATTCTCATAAACATTTCCCGAGTTCACTTCCGTATGTGTATCTGACACTCACACTCAGGCAAACAGCGAGCCGACATTGTTGACTGATGACTTAACCTCCATTCATTGTAACGCCAGAAGCAAGAAGAAAAAAAGATTAGCATGAAGCTAACTGAGTTTAGCTGCTTGAGTCCGTTGCGCAGCTAGTGTTAGAAAGCGTCGTTTTAGCAGGATAATAGGTCGTGGGTATAGTCTGTAAAACGATGTTACACCGAATAATAACGACGTCTTGAGAAAAATGTTGGAAACTTCCGACTTTTTTGTGAATTTTAGCGTCGTCTGCAGGTTTGATACTAGCCGCATTAGCTAACATGCTAGCTACTTCAGGGAGGGGAAGAACAGTCGTGATGCTTTCAGGAGCACTCGAAAAAATACAGCTTTACTTTTTTTTCATTTATAAGAATAAATTAGATATTAACATAGTGTTTTAAATCACGTTGTAATAACTTGTTTTGTGTTCCTTTTTAAATACAATATTTTCATTATTTACTTTGAGAAAAATGTGTTTTTAGAATCAACAAAACAATTAAACATTAAACAAACCCTTCAAAAATTACACTTAAGAACTTATTACATTTATAGCACACACTCTGGGTGTGAAAATATGAAATGTTTTCAAAAAAATGAGACCTGTAAACAAAAAAAATAAATAAAAACTATAAAATTCTAACATTTACTGACAACACAGTACAACAAGACAGTAAAGTGAGTGTACTAAGAGAATACAAAAAAAAAAACAACAACATTAAGCTTCCTGTTGGAAATGATACGATCTAGTAAATTCTTTGGTTTCTTGCATCCTTTATTTATTTATTTATTTTTATCCATTTATCTATTTTCTAAACCCGTTTATTCTGTTCTGGGGTCAGGGGATGCTGGAGCCTAACCAAGACATATGTGGGCAAAGGCAGGGTACACCCTGGACAGGTCGCCAGTCTGTTTCATAGCCACAATCACACACCCCTACACACACTTGCATTAACCTATGATGCATGTAGGAGGAAGCCGCTGTCTCTGGAGAAACTCATGCATGGATGGGGAGAACATGCAAAGTCCACACTGAAAGGTCCCCCCCATTTCTAGCCCCCCAGCCGGGAGCAAGTAGAGCCAGGGGTTTACATGCTGTGAGGCAATAATGCTAACAACTGTGCTACTGGGCAGCCATATTTATTTATTACTTCATCCTTTGTAAATCATTGTGATTAAAGCTTCAATTGAATTGAGTTAAACTTTTATTGTCAATGCAACAAGTACAACAAAATTGTGACAGCCCTGCAATAACAATGACATCAGCATTATGTTATGGTGCTATCTTGATGATAGCTTTACAAATAAAGTAACTTTTACTTTTGTTGTTTTTTAATTTTGTAAACCCCGTCTGGCGTTTATTCTGGAAAATGTATGTACAGATCATTGTTTTATATTCCTTACTGTACAAATAAATAAATAAATAAAACCTTAATAAAAGGAAATCTTTATTGGCCACCAGGAAATCTAGTTACGAAAAAGAAGGAATAGCAATGCAGTTTTTAAAGATGAAATTACATTAACATTTGTGCAAATTAACTGTGACTTTGATTTTAAACAGTGAAGTGTTCATTACAAAGCTGTGAATTTACTTCAGTACAAAACATTATGTGTGAATGTGTAAAGACATCCTAACAGACCTAAAACAGAGACATTTTTCAACAATAAAAAGTTTGTGCGACTTTTTCCAAACTTTTTAGAGATCGAAGTGTCCATTGTGTCGTTTTACTGTCCATTTTTTAACCAAACATCTTAGAGTTACTGTTTTAATGAAAAATGTCTTTAAGTTCATCTTAATAGTTTAGTTTCGGCTATCATTAAGCCTTAATTTCCACTTGCCCAATACGATTGGCAACTAAAAGTGTTTATTAAACCTCAGAAAATCCAAACAAAAGGATTCTGTTGAAAAATAACTGTGATTAGAAATAATAATTATAAAAAACATTTCAGAACATGTTTATTTATGGAGGCAAAATGTCTGTAAATGTAAACAGGCAAACAATGAAACTTAATGTAATTTGTCTTGAGATTGGTGCCATCAATATTCATCATGAAACGGATACTCCGGATGGTCAGACCACCTGTCGGGTTGAAAAAGAAAAAATAAATCCTTGTAAGCTCATTACAGATATAGATGTCGTTTTAGTCACACTCACATGAGAAGCTCCACGAATCGAATGTTCTTGTTCAGCCCTTCGATTGCCTTCACCTCCTCATCGGAGAGACAGAAGTCAAATATCTGCAGTTAGAAAAGATTGGAAAGGACTTATTTTATCGAGTCACTTTTTACGTTTTATTTAAATGTATTTCAAACCTACGTCAAAGTTCTCCTTGATACGGGCAGGAGTGAAGCTCTTTGGGATGACCACCACTCCTCTCTGCATGTTGAACCTCAGGCACACCTGTGCAGTGGTCTTACTGTACTTTTGGGCGATTGATTTCAGCACATCATCCTCCAATAGAGGGGGGCACTTTAAGTTGACCCTGTTGAATAAATACATTAGTCACTACTTTTTTTATTTGCAGTGACAAAAGTTTATGATTAGTCTCAATTTGTTGCAAGTAACATATTTAAAATGTGTAATGCAATGCATGTGATTTTCATTGGACTGAGTTGAATTGTAATTGATTTATAAACTGGCTAAATTTAATTGTCATATTTAAACTAAAACCAATTTTATTTGGTCAAGAAAAGTAATTTCCACATAACTAGTGGTACAAACTGAACAAAGGTGAACATTGTCTTTAAAGAATAATTAGAATTCTTTTATTAAAAACAAACTAAAAGCAATGTTTGTTTTAAAAATAAACTAGAAATGCTTCAAAACTAAATGAATTAATCAAATTAAGATTTTTTTTTTTTTTGGATTAGTATTCCTTTTGTATTGATTAACTGCATATTTTATTAAATCCAGTCCTGTTTTTTGCACATTTTCTTTTTAAAAATTGTGTTTGTAATTAAAACAATGGATTTAAAACATACTTTTTTGATTTCTTCTACATTCTAATGAACCTATGAGGCAGGGGTGTCAAACTCAAATCCTCAACGGCCGTCCTCCTGCTGGTTTTCCAGAAATCCGTCTGAATTTGCTGCTGATTACCTGTATCAGGAGTGTTTAGCCAATAAGGAGCTTCAATGGCAGGTTGGTTGGAATACATGTAGGACGTGCACTCAAGGTGTGGAGTTTGACACCTCTGCTGCAAGGGCTCGAGCCTCCATCTCCCCCTCCGACCACCAGAGGGAGACCTCTCCTGGGTATTGACATTCTCCTGAGCACCTTCCTCAGGACATCTCCCATCAGCATTTGCCCCTGCTTCCAGGTCTCACCAGCTGTTCTGCATCATGCCATCACCTCAAACAGTATTTAGTCTGGCACCAATCAGAGCTCAGTGTGAAGTATTGGTTTGCTTTTGCATACAATCTGAGTGTGTGGTTTGCTGTCTCTATGTTTATCCTGACCTTTGCCTGTCTTGACTCTCTCCTGCCTTTCTCTGTGTGTTTTGACTCCTGCCTGGTTTTTTTTTTTTTACTTCATCTTGCCTCGCTCTTGTCTCTCTTATCTTGCTAAAAAACCAGTTGCACATGGATCCAAACGTCTCTGCCTCTTTGTCACAGAAGACTTCACCAGATTCTGTTCCAGAAACAGGTGTGCCCTGTTAGGGCTTGAACTTCCATCTCTTCCTCCAATCACCAGAGTGAGCCCTCTCCTGAGAACCTTCCTCACTACATCTCCCATCAGCCATTGCCTCCTGCTGCAAGGTCTCATCAGCTGCATCATGTCATCACCTCCAATAGTATTTAGTCTGGCACCGAGCAGAGCTCAGTGTGAAGTCTTGTTTTGCTTTTGCATATATTCTGAGCGGTTCTACTGTGGTCTTCCTGGGTATCCTGACTCTTGCCTGTCTTGATTCTGTCCTGCCTCTCTCTGTGGGTTTTGACTTCGTCCTGCCTTTCCCTTGTCTGTCTCATCTTGTTAATAAACCAACACACAGTACCAAATGTTCTCATTTCATGACTGATTTGGACTAAATCCAGATTATTTTAACACAAAGTCTACCATTGGGATTGCCATTGTTATGGTGGACTAAAAGCAACCTTCCCTGGAAAACATCAGGTGAATCTCTTATACCAGGCTAAAGAATTCAGGTTCTATTTTATCTTAAACCTAGTTGTAATATCTTTTCTTTCTTTTCAGCATTCAAATTTCCAATTTTTGAATTTTTTGGTGACTATTATTTTTCTAATATTGTTCATCGCCTGCAAACATTAATTTTTTCCAAAAAATAAAAAGTCAGTTGAATTTTTTTGTTTTGTTTATATTTTCCGCTGGACAGATCTTTGCTCAGTGATATCTAACGTAGTTTATGATAAATTCACAAAATCGGTTGTCCCCACATTCCATTGAGCTAAGCATCTATGAAAAAAGCATTACTGCAAAACTTGGAATGTTCTTTTCTTAGGATGGTAAGATTAAACTATTTAGAAACCATTGCATCTAAGAAATATTTGAAATAGAAGTATAACTTTTGTTTAGAGTGGTTATGTTTAATTCAAAACATTAAACATCAGTTCATGATTTAAACATTAATTTGAAAAAAAATGTTACTGTTTAATTGCTAGATAAACCAAAAATAAACAAAATTGACTGCAGCCTCTTTCAAGTATGAAACTTCTTAAAAGGAAGAGGCCCATACCATGATTCATCTCTTGAAGTGCCTAGAGGGCTGTAACCAACAATCACAATGTTGTGCTGCCGGCAAAATTCAAGCAACTTTGGCTGCGTAAAGTATGGATGACATTCAACCTGAGGTAAAAGCAGAAAAAAAATTTCATTAATCCCATGACACCTGTTGATGTAAATATGGATCAAACCACTTCTGCTTCAAAATTACCTTAACTGAGCCTCTACTTAAAAGCAAAAAAAAACTTTTTTTTGAAAGAAAAATTAAAGCTCAACATTTCTTTTTACATAAGTCTTGTGTACCTTTTTACTATACTTTGATCATCAAAGATAGGTTTCCACTGTAGTATTTACAATTTTACGTTCTTATCTTTGTCAAAGTTTAATCCAATCATTTCAAACAGGTTTTTTTTCTCGGAGTTCGGTCACCTGGTTGGACACTGGTTTGTGTTTGAGTCCCGGTTTGTTAAGAATCAACTCCAGCTGACGCTTGTTGAAGTTGGAGACTCCAAGGGACTTTACCAGCCCGGCATCTTTGCACTCCTCCAGAGCCTGTTGAACCAGGGAGCAATGAACTCCTTGTTAAACTTTACAAATGTTAATGACAAACTTTGAGGTTGACTTTTAACCTAGAGCACATATCCATAATGTTTTTTTTAAGCTTTTTACTACCCTCATAACCTTTAGTTATATAAAAAAAAAAAAATCTGTGAATCCAATGTGTAAACAAGAACCCAGCATTTTCTTTAATGGTTAAAAAATGAAGGTCTCACCTCCCAAGTAGCACATAGATCTGTCTTATGATAAAGATATTTGCCATTTTCATCTCGAGGGTAGAAAGTATCTCCTGGCTGCAGAAAAATCACAACATTTTGCAAATCATTCAAAGCTGCTGGTAATTCTGCTTAAAAATGCAAAAAAAAAAGCACAAAACCTTAAATGCGGTTGGCAACTCCACAACATAAAGATCAACATAATCAAGCTGTAATGTCTTCAGGGTTTTCTCCAGAGCAGGTCGCACTAGCTCAGGGGGGTGGAACGTGTTCCACAGCTAGACAAAAAAAAAACTGTTAGTTGTTGCAAAACTGTGGCAGTAGGTTATCTGCGTGACCATGAAGCTAATTCTTGGAAAGAGTTCAGTTGCCAACAATAAAGCACAGACACAAACAAGCAAGATTATTCTAAACCTTTCCGCAGTAGAAGAGGTCCTCCCGCTTCACCGTCCCGTCTGCTATTTTTTCCCTGATTGCTTGTCCCACCTCGTGTTCATTGAAATAAACCAAAGCCCCATCAAAGTGTCTGTATCCGACTTCAATGGCCAGCTTGACGGCTTCAATTGTGGTTCCTTTGGGGGTCTAATCAGAAAGCATCATCTGGTAAAAAACACGTTTCAGCTTTAATTTATGTCAAGTTACCGCCTTACCCTGATGGGGTCCCCATAGGTTCCCAGTCCTATCAAAGGCATTCTGTTTCCATCACTTAGAGGAATGGAGTGGTTTGTTGCTGTCAGCTCCATGCTGACTCTATCCTGCACCAGGTAAAGCCCAACAAAGTGTCAGTGAGCACAACTCCTGCTGCTCTTTGACCACTATAACTCCTCCCAGATAAAAGGAGCACCCTCCCGCACATGCTTACAGGGTGATAAATCACAGTATCTGACACAAAAACATACAAGTTCACTTGTACTTTTCGATTTAGTGCACTTCATAATACCAGCTGGTCTTCACATCAACAAGAGTATTTCACTTATAATCATCAAATCCACAACATCCATTCAACAAAAGGCTCCCAAACCCCATCTGCCTTTATACAATATAAGTTAAGAGCAATAATCTTTAAGATACCACCAACACAAATCACGGAATAGTCACACTGATCCTCTGTACAATGCAAACTCCTTGACTTTCTACAAAACAAAATAAAAAAATAGACTGTTAAACAAATATTTGTTGCGATTTAGTCACAAATCAAATCACATTTACAGCATAGGATGGTGGTGTGTAGGAGGAATATGGTGAGGAAGAAGATGAAGAAAGAACAGGAAGAGGACAGACTGGTGGAAGCTGAAAAAGGAAGACAGTTGTATGACTTTTAAGAAACAGTTGAAACAGGGTCTGGATGGTCAGGAGGTTCTCCCAGATGACTGGATAACTACAGCTAATGTGATCGGGGAGGCAGGTAGGAGTGTACTTGATGTGTCATCAAGTTGATAAGAAGACATGGTGGTGGAATGAGGGGCTGCAGGAATGTATACGAAGTAAGATGCTAGCTAAGATGAAGTGGGACGCTGAGAGGACTGAGAGTAGACAGGAGTACAGGGAGATGCAGCGTGAGATGAAAGTAGAGGTTCAAAGGTCAAACAAGGGGCTTATGATGACTTGTATGCTAGGTTGGGTAGTAAAGAGAGATCAGACTGACCTATACAGATTAGCAAGGCAGAGAGATAGATGGGAAGGACATGCAGCAGGTTAGGATAATTAAGGATAGGAATGGTATTGTGTTGACAGATGTCAGTAGTGTAATATAAAGATGTTAAGAATACTTTGAAGAGTTGATGAATGAAGAAAATGGGATAGAAGATAAGACTGTTGTGGAGCAGGAAGTAACAAACATTAGTAAGAGTGAAGAGAGGGAAGCACTGAAGAGGATGAAGAGTAGAGAGACACTTGGTCCTGATGATAAACCTGTGGAGGTATGGATGTGTCTTGGAGAGACAGCAGTGGAGTTTTAGACTGGGTTGTTTAACAGGATCTTAGGTGGTGAAAAGATGCCTGAGGAATGGAGGAGACGTGTGATGGGGCCTATTTTTAAGAATAAGGGAGATGTGCAGAGTTGTAGTAACTACAGAGGAAGAAAGCTGATGAGCCGTACAATGAAGGTATGGGAATGAAGGTATGGGAAAGAGTAGTTAAAGCTGGACTAAGAGCAGAGTGAACATTTGTGAGCAGCAGTTTGGTTTCATGCCAAGAAAGAGCTCAACAGATGCAGTATTTGCTTTGAGGATGTTGATAGAGAACAGAGAGAAGGTCAGAGACTGAGGGCTGTAAGACAGTGGTGATGTGTGCTGTAGGAGTGACAGGAGTTCAAGGTGGAGGTGGGATTACATCAGGGATCAGCTCTGAGCCCCTTTGCAATGGTTTGCAATGGTGATGGACAGGCTGACAGATGAGGTTAGACAGGAATCACAATGGACTAACATGTTTGCAGACGATATTGTGATTTGTAGTGAGAGCATGGAACAGGTGAAGGAGAAGCTAGAGAGGTGGCATTCCTGCACGTTTTCCAACATACCATGCTCTGGGATGTTCTAATTGTCTGGACACACATGAATCAGGTAATCAGTCATGAGTAGGGCTGGGATATTTGGAAATCACGCAGACACTGCGGCCCTCGAGGCCTGGAGTTGCCCATCCCTGATCTAGGGTCAACAGTCCAAAGTAAGGAAGAGTGTGGAAAAGAAGTGAAGAAGTGAGTGCAGGCAGGTTGGAATGGGTGGAGAAAAGTGTCAAGTGTGATTGAAGAGTTTCAACTTTAATGAAATGAAAGGAAATGTGTACAAAATTGTGGTGAGACCAGCCTTGTCGTTCAGCTCAGAGACAGTGTCACTGAGGAAAAGACAGGAAGCAGAGCAGCAGGTAGCAGAGATGAAGATGCTGAGGTTCTCTTTGGGAGTGACCAGGATGGATAAGAAAGGGAATGATACATCAGAGGGTCAGCACATGTTATAGGTTTTGTAGATAAAGTTCAAGAGGCCAGACTGAGATTGTTTGGTCATGTCCAGAGGAGAGACAGTGAATATATTGATAGAAGGATGCAGAGTCTAGAGCTGTCAGGCAAGAGGATTAGAGGAAGACTAAACAGGAGGTTTATGGCTGCAGTGAACGGAGACATGAAGGTAGTTGGTTTTAGAGTAGAGAATGTAGAAGACAGCATCAGATGGAGAAAGCTGATTTGCTGTGGCAATCCCTGAAGGGAGAAGCCAAGGTTATAAAGAAAAGGTTATAACGTAAATCAAATAGTTGTATTCTCTGTTTTCTAATTGGATTTATGTCATAATGCTTTATAAATGCTAACTAACTAACGAACTAACTAACTAACTAACTAAAGGACGTGGAGCTAGGTATTTTCGAACGCGCGATTACATGATGGTTTGGCCTTTATCGGCTGCTGTAAGTGTGGAACACCGCGGTGGCGTCTGGGTAGTTTTTTGGTTTGTGTGTTTTGGCAAAGGGGAGCACGCTAACTCATTTTCACTTTCTGAACAAAAAAAGCTTTAAAATTCAAATGTTGAGGTCCGGGTCTGGTTAAGACGTGATTTTACACTCTTTTACTTTGTGTTTAATTTATTTAGTGTCCCCTTAAAGTAGGGCTGTGTTGTTAATTATAACTGACAGATGTGAAATCAATGATAGCTACATGCTAACTCAGCTGTCCTAAACGGAGAGAAACAGTCAAAATAACCTTAACGTGTTTCGCAATGAGAGGGACGCTGGTAATGATAGTATAATGTGCATCATAGGTATTTCCTCCATAGCAAAATTATAGTTTTAAATTTAGTTGACAAGCGCGGCGCTGCTAATATTGATTGACGGACAGGCGGAGGGGGAGAAAAATGGATGAATGCGCCGAAAATGTCGACGACGTGGTCATCATCGTTGAGAACGAGGCCGAGAGTCTGCCGGCCGGGGAGGAGAGGCTGAAGCAGCAAGGCGCCTTCGGCCTGATGGACACATGTCCTAGCTGCAGACTGAGCTTCCACAACAGAGAGCCCAAGCTCCTGCCGTGCCTGCACTCCTTCTGCAAGAGGTGTCTGCCCGTCCCCTGCAGGAGCGCGGACCCCCGGCGCGACCCGCACGTCCCCCTTGACGGCAACAAACCACGTGAGCGAAAGGGATTCATGTTCAAAAACAGTCCCGCATAGGGAGGGGTTCAGAAAATATAAACCACTAAAATTAGTTATGATAACCAATTCTTTTTAATTAGAAGAAGTGACCTAATAGCTGTTGATCCTTTGGTAGAATTTAACCAAAATAAGAAGGTAAATGAATTTAATTTAGGATATAAGCTTTAAAAATGGCACTGATTGCCAGTTGTGCTTCATATTTAGCTCTGAATATGTATACAAATATTTATAACAGCAACATTATCATTTTAGTTCAAACAGCTCTATGGTTTTGCTGCTTTTTTCTCACAGTAATTAGAGTATAAATGCATATTTTCAGTAATAGACGTGGTGCCGTACCTGTTTTGCATAAATAAGCTTAAATCCTCAAGTTATTGTTTTCTAGTAACTCACCCAAAAACAATAACTGAAGAGAAGCTGAAATCCATCCAGCAGCACTCTGGGGACCCGTTCAGTTTACCCAGCCTAGGCCCAAAAGTAGTGGGGATAGGCTCCAGCAGCCCAAGAGGGCTTCAGCAGGTTCTGAAGATGGATAGATAAAAACTAAAATCCATAACAACTTGACAAATTGTAATCTTTTTATTTAAACAACAAAGGTTTAGCTTTTAGATACACAGTTTCAAGACAGATTCCAATTAAAATAGTGTTTTTAGCATGTTCTTGTGGCATTTTTCTGATGATGGTGGAGATATTAGAAAACATTAAGCTTAAAATTGCACTGCTTAGTAATTGTTGTAAAATGGACACAAAATTATGTTTGAAAAAGATCATATTTGTGACATAGAAAATACACCGGGCAGACCACGAGCTCCCTGCGCTGCTCCATTCTGATGCATCCACTTGCAGACAAATAGATGTATGTACGTCTTCATTTTGCTCCCCGTCTGGCTCAAAACTGTGTACGGCTGGATAGCACCGATATTGCTCTCCATTTTTGTTGCACCAGTAGTGTTAGTTTAAGGTTGTGAGGGGCCGTAAGCTAGCGGGGAGCGCAGATGGATGACGGGAAGTGGGGACAGGGCTGCTCTTCCCACAACTCATAGGCAAATTACTAATTAATTATGGCCGCTCTGCAGAAACTAAGAAAATAACAGATCACTGGTAATTCTTTTAAGATAGATCAAAAAATGATCATAGTGGGACTTCAAAATAAAATATTTTTGTTTTTTTTTTGTTTTTTTTTACTCTGAAATACCGTATGGTAGAAACAGAAGAAAGTTGCATTAACTAACCCATTGTAGAGTAAGAAGTTTTAACCTCATATTTGGAGTTCCTTGTAGATTTATCTATTTTTGAAAGGCTTTAAATGGACGTTGATGACACTCTGTAGGCTTTTGTTTTCTTATTTTAACCTTTAGCGTAGCTTAGTGTGCTTAGTAAATAATGTCTATTTGAGCAAATGTCTTCATCCAATTATTTGGTCTTTCTCTAGACAACTCTGTTCGATGCCCCGTGTGCAAACAAGAATGCTGGGAGGTGGACATATTGGACAATTTCTTTGTAAAGGACTCTGCTGAGGTGCCCAGCAGCACGGTGGAGAAAACCAGTCAGGTTGGTCTTCACCTCATGGTCTCCATGAGAGCTGTTCATGTAACGAAACAAAACACAGATTTTCTCTTTTTCTGAATAATTCTTCACCAGGTTTGTATGAGCTGTGATGACAACACTGAGGCGACAGGTTACTGCATGGAGTGCGTGGAGTTTCTGTGTGTGACATGCATCGAGGCACACCAAAGGGTGAAGTTCACAAGAGACCACACCATACGGCAAAAGGAGGAGATGTCTCCAGGTAAACACACTTCAGTGCTGATCTGAGAGCAGCTGCAGAGCGCACGCTAACAGTTATCTGAAGCTTGTTACGATGTCGATCAGCTGTCCTGTGAACACGTTGGGTACGAAGGGATTTATGATTACTTGTCGGCCCTTCAGAGGCGTTGGGAATGTCGACTCAGAGGCCCGTCTTTTGTGACGTCCACAAGCAGGAGCCGCTGAAGCTTTTTTGCGAGACGTGTGACCGACTCACCTGTCGAGACTGTCAACTACTCAAACACAAGGATCATAAGTACAGTTTGATGTTTCATTTTTTAACATTTGAGAGTTAGTTGAAACTGAATACGAGAACTGAATTGACTTCCTTTTGTTGGTGCTGGAAGTCATTTTCTATGCGTGACATCACACTCTGTCAGTCCAGTTCTCATGTATGGTCAATGGTTGTAACACAACGAGGCTAATTGGTTTTGCCTTTATGTGATCATGGCCTGATCTATGTGCTGACTGGGTTGTTTTGGGTCCAGTTATCAGTTTTTGGAAGACGCGTACAAAAACCATAAGCAGTATCTGGAGACCATGACGCTACAGCTGCAAGAAAAACGGAAAGCTATTGAGGAAGTGTCGCACTGCATCAACAATGGGTAAAATCCTCCTCTCCTCACTGTTTTTTCTCTCCTTTGTTCTTTGGGAAAATGTGAAGAGTGTTTTCTTTTAATCTTATCTGTAAATGTGTTCTAAGACCCATTCTGATGAAAATGTCATCTTTGGTGTTTTTAACATGCTCTTGAAGCATTTTTCTGTTATTGGTGCACATTCATGAAGCAATTTAAGCTTAAAATCGAATTTCTGAGTATTTGTTTATTCAAATCATTGTGAATCAGAAGCAGACAAAAAAAAGCCTTTTGAAAAAGAGTGCATTTGTGACGTAGAAAATGCAACTGGCTGCCAACAAACTTCTTGCTCCTCTTAAAGTGAGAGCTTTTAGCAAAGGGAAGGGAATGTGGGGTCGGGGTTGCTCTGCGCCACGGGTCTCGCCCCCAACTTAGAGGTGACTTTCACCGGGAAGAATTTTACAATAGATCAAAAGAGGATCCGAGTGGCACATTAAATAAGACTCATAGGAATGCATTTATCATATAATGGCTTGAACTAACTTGTGCTTTGTCCAACTTTCAGACTGGAGCAGGTTGAAGAGAACCGGAGGGTTGTCACAAATGAAATAAAGAAGTCTATCTGTAACTTAATCATGGAGATTAACAAGAAGGGAAAGATCCTGGTGAACCATCTGGAGGTGATTGGAAGGATCTCTTAATGCAGCTTTGGCTTCTTTGTTTTCTCTTCTGACTTTTTCTCAACATATTTCTGTTCTCAGGCTTTAACAAAAGACCACGAACTCAATTTGAAGAAGCAGCAGGAAGATGTGAATTCTCTGACCAAACATTTGGACCACGTCATCAGTTTCACCAAGTGGGCCACAGAGAGCCACAGTGGAACAGCTCTGCTCTACTGCAAGAAACTGGTGGGTAGCTCCAGCATCAAGCAGCAGTTTAACATTTTAAGACCGTCTTCCGACCACTGCAGCTCTACAATCGTAGAGGCAGTTACAGTAAATCTGAAGCGGAGAAAAGTAGCATATTGGTGCAAGCCGCTTTTCTCTGCGTCAGAATCAGCGGATTCACAGTTGAAAATTATTTAGCATGCCAACAATCGTGTGTTATTTAGATGCCGTCTGCGATGTGTTGAAGGGTTAACCTGATCAATCCAGGAGAGTTTGGTAACATTGATTTATAAGATTTTTACTTTTGTGTTTGATAGATCCTGTACCAGATCCAGTACCTCATGAGGGCGAGCTGTAACCCCTCCATTGTTCCTCAGAGTTCTGTGCGCTTCCACTGTCGTTCTGGTTTCTGGGCCTCAAACGTAGACCTCGGTAAGATCAAAACAAACAAAACTTGTTTTAAAATCTTTTTAAGGATTTCTTTGATGACTAACCATCTGAACGTTAATTTTAAACTACAATTCTTTCTTTTATTTCTTAAAAAGAATGTGGCTCTGTTTCCCATGAGCACCATCACACCTGATTTAAGTAAATCACAGTGTAACGTTTCAAAAAGGCCAAACAGAAAAATGTCACTAATGATGTCATTTTATTTTATCTACTTCCTATTTGTTAGAGCACATTTCAATCAAGCATACAAGATATTCTGTGGCTTCAACCTCCGCTAATCTTAACTCGCTTAATCTCAGAGGCCAGACGAGATTATTATGCTATCTCATCTGACCTTTAAAAACAACTCTCTTGTCTTATTGTTTCCATGTGATTGATGGCGTCACTTTTGTCTTGTTGTAGTGAGTGAGGAATTTGTGATGCAAACAGCGGATTAAGACAAGTGTTCAAACGTTAAGAGAATGACAACGCTTCCTAATCTCTTTCTTTCAAATTCTATAATATCTTTTGCTGCTTACATTTTTTTCTCTTATTACTTGTAAACAAAGATTGCATCCAGTGGTTATTTTTAAAGCATCACTTGTCAAAATCTGCACGAAAAACTGTACAAACAAAACAAAATTATGGGACTCATTTCAAAATAAAATGACAAATTAAGTCACAGTTGTAGTTTTGGGCGATTTCAAATTTAAGATGAAAAACAAAACTATTGACTGTGTATGAGATCTGAAGCCTCCTGTGGACCGCCACACCGTCTAGGCATGACGTAAAAGCCAGCGCAGTGATGACTCTGAATCAGAACACATTGTTTACAAGCACCACGATTGGATCAACAATTTGCATAACCCACTTATCTCGATCGGGAAGAATTTTTGATCCGAATGAGTCAGATCGAGCCAGAGTATTCTGAATGGCATGTTTATGACACGTTTTCATGCTGATCAGGTGTTTATTCCTTTCACTTGAGTCCATGTAAACGCAACTAGTCTTAATCGATGTTTCTATGGCAACCACTCTGTCAGATCATGAGTACTGAAAGTCAACACCCCAATAACCTAAAAGTGGGCTAAACGAACTCTGTCAGTCAGTTTTGAACGTCCGCATCATTTTATTGAGACATGTGATTGGTCAGTTTATAACAAAGAAAAAAATATGATTATCTATAAGATGTTAAAAAGAGATACCAGAATAATAGTGGTTATTCTGACAAAAAGAGTGAGTACCAGCTGTTATTTCTCAATGGAAGTCTATGGGATTCTGGCTTCTTGGAGCCAACAGGTACTTCCTGTTTGTAACGTGATGGGGGAGCGGTCGCTCAGTCCAGTTCTCAAATATAGTTATTGGTTCCGACCATGAAAAAATGAAAAAAGCTGCTTCCCTAACAGCAACTTTAGTGCAGCATTGCATAAAGAAAAACAAAATCTGCAAACAAGTCCTTGATTGTCATGGAAACTGATGGGAAGATGGACCAAAATTCTCAAGTGAAGCTTGAGCAGATGATGCCTAAACCTATTTCACTTTTCTGTGGTCTAAACGGACAGAAATGAGCAATACATTCTCTATTTCAAAGAAATCATCAGAATATAATCTCTTTTTGATGGTTTTCTTTGCTGAATCTCTCTAAGTTTTCCCCTTTTTGACAAACTTTGCCATTTTTCTTCCAACTGCACAGTAAATAATGTTAGAAATCAATGTATATGTATGCATATATTAGCAACGATATCAACAGTAGTGTCTATGGAGCTCTCGTATTGTAAAACTTTCTGGTTTTATTCATTGAAAATTAAATATTAAAGTCTTTAGACCAGATTTTCTTTCTATTTTGGTAAAAAATCCAAACAAAACCACATTTGCTTTAAAATAAACTATTATTTTTATGTTTTGAATGGCAGTTGGTAAGAAAAAACTTAAAAAGAGCTTTTATACGTGCAGGGGAATTGCAGCCGTCAGAAATATGTCGAACTGAACCAATCATGGAAAAATCCTGCAACAAAACACAATTTCTGATGTTTACGAGTTGTGTTTTTAATAATTACAATAAAAACAAAACACGTAACAAAAAGTTATTTTAAAAAAAAGATAAACAAGCTTAAAGTGTGTCTTTTTTTTCTGGCTTCCACCTTTAGGTGAACGTCCGCTTTCCTTCTATAGTTCATGGTTTGCTGCTGCACATTTGTCTCTTGCAGGTTCACTTGTAGTAGAAAGGGGCCCAGGGAGGCCACCTATGGCCAACAACCAGACCGGTCCCAGAGCAGAGGCGCCCCTCGGAGGCCTGTCCATGTCACAGCAGCAGCAGCAGCAGCAGCAGCGACAGAGCACTCTGGCGCAGCTTCAAATGCAGGTAGAGGAATTAGAATCAAACAGATGTTTCACTTCCTTGGAAAATTCTGAAACCTGCTGTTTGATTATTTTTGAGAGTTTTCAGTTAAAGTACGTCCGAATGCTACGTTTTTAAACCTAGAATAAAGGCATTTTATAGTGCTAATGTGTAAACTTGCTCCTCTAAGGTTGACAAACTCTCCCATCAGCCCCAGAGGCCGCCTGCTCCTAACCACTGGTCCTGGTACCAGAGTGTCAGACTTCCTGGACCTCTTGGCCCTCCACCCCCAACCAAGCCCATCCACGGGGGGTCCTCACCTTCGCAAGGCCTCTCCAGCTTGGCCCAACCAGGGCGGCGGTACGGGAACCCCCATCCCAACCCCAGAAGCCCCACGTCCCCGCTGCTGCACAGCTCAGCCTTCCCAGCTGCACAAGTGAGTCAGATGAGAAACTGTAGAGCAGAGGATGCTCTGTGTGGAGCATCAGACAGCGTTTAATCATGACGACAGCACACGGGGCTCTCAACCCCTCGTTTTTGTTTTTGTTGTTATTTCCCCATGGTAGTTTATTCTTGTGTAACTGCTATGAACTAGAATGAAACTGTTCTGAAATGTCTGGTTGTTATTCAGCTGTGTTATTGTGGGGCAAAAAGCATTTGTCAGTCACTGATTCTCTAAGTTGTTCCCCTTAAAAGGTGAGTTTGGTCTGAAATGTTCCTCAAAGAAACACTTCAACTGTGACAAAATGTAAGAAAAAAGAATCCAGGAAATCACATTGTCTGATTTTTGAAGAATTTATTTGTATAGTGATGCAGAAAATAAGTATTTGTTTGGTAACAAAAATACACCAATACTTTGTAATGGAACCCTGGTGACATTTACTGTAGGTCTTCACCAGGTTTGTACTGTAGCTGCTATTTTAGTCCATTCCTCCACGCCGATCTTCTCGAGAGCTGTGATGTTTTGGGGCTGTTGCTGGGCAACAGCCTTTCCACAGATTCTCTATTAGACTGAGGACCAGAGACTGGCTGGACGAATCCAGAACCTTAATGGGATTTTTATTGAGCCACTCTTTTGTTGCAGAGGCGATGTGTTTGGGATCATTGTAATGCAGGAAGGTCCAGACATGTTTCATCCTCACTGATGGCCCCCATATTTCACCATATCCGGCCGCATTCAACCTTTCCTTAACACGGATCAGTCTTCCTATCCCTTTACAGAAAAGCAGCCCCAAACCATGATGTTTGTACCTCCATGCTTCACATTGGTTATGGTGTTCTTGGGATACAACCCAGAGTTCATTTTGGTTTCAAGACCTTTTTCCCAATCCTCATCTAGATCACTCAGATGTCGTTCTGAACAGTTTCCTCACTGTTCTTGAGATTGTTTGTTCTCCACCAGGGGAGATCTTTCATGAAGCTCCAGGTAGAGGGAGATCATCTGTGATCTTTCACTTTCTTCCATTTTTTAAATAATTGCTCCAAAAGTTGCTCTCTTCTCACCAAGCTACTTGTTTATTATAGATTGGATCATTCCAGTCTTGACTGCTTTGTCCCACTGTAAATACAGTTGTGTTTTATTGCCCCTCTTAGATTACAAATTACTCCTTGGTGCTTTCTCTTCTGTCTCTGTGTCTCAGTGAACAAAAACATCAGAATGTGACTAAGCATTTGTTTTTTTTTATCTCTTTTTCCAGTCTCTCAGAGAACTGATCAACAACAACTTCCCTCCAAAACCTGTGGATGTTACTCAGGGGCCGTCCCGCTTCTCACAGCCTCTGAGCTCTGGAAGTTCTCCGCAGATCTCTCTGCACCAGGTTGACCGCTGGAACATATCTCTACAAAAACAATTCCATCTTACTCCTTCATTATAATCGTGTTTTGATCTGCAGAGATCTTTGCCAGAGTCTCCTCTGTTAAGGAGGAGTGAAGGTGGCGGCGCCCTCCCCTCTGTCTCCATCTCCGTACCCAGACCCAGCATGACTACGAGTTTAGCCTTTGCAGCTGCAGACAAATCAAACGCACTCAGTCAAGTGTCAGGTTTGTGCTTTTACGGACTCTTTCCTTATAAAGTAAAAGCCTCGAAATTGAGCTTTTGATGTGAAAATGAATGTTCTTGTTTTCAGCTCAGCAACGGCAGGATTATCATTTGGCCAAGCCGTCCTCATCAGACAGCAGAGCGGGGTCAGAAGAAGCTTTTCATATTCTGAAGATAAAATGTTATGAAAAAAACACAAAAGCTTATTTATATTTATCGTAATAGTAACATTAACATCAATGAAAATCAGTATCTTATTTTTCAAAGTAAGACTTCGTGGCTCCTACTGGGTTGTTCTGAGTGAGAATCGACCCAAATGGCTCGTGAAGTGTTATGGTTGTAAAGGTTGCAGACTCTTGATCTAAATTGTCGGACTGAATTCCAACCGTCGCTTTTTTTGGCCATTTCTAACGATCCCAATCTTCTCTTTGGCAATCTGTAAGGTCGACTAGTTGGAAACATACTGTCGAACCGCCGTCAGCCCCTGCAGCCAAGCGTCGAAGAAGGTCGTCCCCAGGGCCAGTTATTGTCATCAAGGACGAACCCGAAGATGAAGACGAAGTTCGCTTTGTAAGAGAGATACAGTGCGCTTCACAGCCTCTGAAGTGATGGCACGACTCATCAAAAAAATTCTTTCTTTGACTTTTCTTCAGGTGCAGTCCAGCGTTGGGTCGAGCCTGCCGGACAGCAGCACCGGAGCCAAATCCAAGCCCCGGCAGCAGCACAAAGGGCCCGCTCTGGCCCCAGCCCCGGACTCCAAGGACCACCGTCCTCAGCCCCCAACGCAGCAGCAGCTGGAGTCTGAGAAAAAGGCGGAGCCGGAGGAAGACCCAAACGAGGACTGGTGCGCCGTCTGCCAGAACGGAGGAGAGTTGCTGTGCTGCGACAAGTGTCCCAAAGTTTTCCACCTGTCCTGCCACATCCCCTCTCTGAACGAGTCCCCCAGGTAAGACTTGGATCACGTCTCCGGGTTTTCTTCATAATCAGGATTCTGTTCGATGCTTTCAAAGTAAACAGTAAAGCGTGAGTCCAGATGGCGGGTTTTTATGAGGCTTTTTTGATTGTTTCATTTCTCATCTGTAGATGGTTTAGGTTGACACGTCTGCTCATTTTTAGGCTTTTACTTTGAAAACATAGAAAACGTTTGCATATTTTGAGCGACAGTTTTTCGTTTGACAGATTTCTTTTGACTGTTTAATCATATATAGATGTGTTTTGCATCAAACATTCAAAAAAGCACAACAAATACTAAAGGAGTGATCAATAACCTGGATTTTAAAAAAGTTTGAAAATATTTAAAGTAAGTTTAAAGTAAGAGTGAAGATGTAAACTTTTGAACACAAATGAATCAAATGCATCTGAGAACAGGTGTGTCCTTAATCTGGATTTAAATATTTAAATGTTTCAGATGATCTTAGGCTTTCTGGAGATCAGGTCCAGATCTTTGGAGCATAGAAGCTGAATGTATGTATGTTTTGGACTCTAGGAACTGACTAAAGACTGGATCCGGATGACCGGAGAGTAGATGAAGATGTATTACATGTGTTTAACTATTCCAAATTCTGGATGGAGTTAAACTGAGGAAACTGCTTTCAAAGCCTTCATTCTGGGAAAAAAAACTTCTCAATTTCTTTGCTGTGTTTACATCTCTTTGTTTGACTGACACTGTAACGTAGTGCTTCTAATTGTTATATTACCAATAATTGTTGTTTTTCTTCCTCATTGGTGATGCAACTTGATTTTCTGATCAAAAACGTTCCTTTTTTTGATCAGAAAATCAAGTTTTCCAATAGAAACTGCTGTTATGACTCTATTGCTTTTTCTCAAACCTTTGCTGAAGTTTGAAATGAAGTGTGGAGGGTGTGTCCGATCGTTTTCTGCTCCAAGACGTACAGATTTATGATACATAGATCATATTTTCTCACAGTAAATCATACTCTGAAGCATTTTCTGTCAGCTTGATGTGAAACCTGAAACTCCCTTGATTTGTGGTTGTAGAAGATGTATAGAATAATTGTTTATTATCTGTAAACTAAATTAAATATGGTTACAATATTCTTTATGTAGAATTACTGTTTTGTGGATTGTGTTCAGTTCAGTTTGGCATTCTGATTGGCTATAAACTTTGTCAATTTCCTGTCTCCTGCACAAAATTAGTTCTGTGTGCCATTTCACCCATTGTGGGTTAGTTTTAGAAAGTAACTTCGGTAATAAATGAAGGAAAACTACAAATTCAAAGATTTTCTTTGATGTTATGTTAAAATTTCGGTTTCACATTAGTTAATAAACAGAATCCAAATCAAGCTTTTTTAGGCAAAGGTAATAGTTTATTCTCTTTAACTAAATAATCTGTTCCTCTCTTATTCCGGCCTTTTTATGTAAATCTCAGGGGAAAAAAAGAGATCTGAGCATTTGTTATACAATCTTCAGTCAGAGCTGCCTTGACGTCTGCTTATCTGGAATAACCTGCCTTTTATCTTCGTGTTGTTGTTTCAGTGGCGAGTGGTTCTGCTCTTTCTGCCGGGACCTGCTCAACCCTGAGATGGAATACGACTGCAATAGACGGGACAGCGCAGCCTCGGAAAAGTTCACCCCCGTGGAAAGAAGGGTACTCCCACTCATGCTTTTATTTTTTAAACCACCAAGGTCCAGATTAAATGGGTAAACATCTCAAATGATGATTGTTCCTATTTCTTTGTGCTAAATCTAGAAGTGTGAGAGACTTCTGCTACGTCTGTTCTGCAATGACCTGAGCACCGACTTCCAGCAACCGGCAGCGCCATCAGTAAGACCCCTATTATTTAAAGTCCCACTCCCAATAAAAATGTGGTTTTGGTGTTTTTAACCCCTGAATGCCGGAATTTGTTTCCAATGATGGAAAAAAATATTTTCAATCAGGTTTTTGTATTCTAGTGGATGCTAAACCAAGTTGCATTTGACAATCGCTCATCAAATAGATATAGTTCTAGGTTTGTCTCTATCTGATGACAGCAGCCACCTAAAAAAACACCTGTTCTCATCTCCAGAATGAAGAGACTTTTATTCATGCAACAGTTATTTCCAGTATTTTCACCCTAATGGCTGACAAAACAAACAAACCACGACCATGAACTAAATAGAACGCACATTACAAACACTAAACTGGGTGTAACTGTCCTTGTGTCCATTGTTTCAGTCTAACTGTGAAATCCAGTGAAGCAGCTGCTGTTTTTGTGTCTTCTGTCTTCACATTTCATTGTGAGCGTTGAGGCTCATGTGCCACCACTGATCAGAGTCCCTCAGCATCTGTGTGGACTTCCTGTGCAGGAATGACTTTGGCTGGACCTCAGCGGTTCAACAGAGAGGCGGAGCTGCAGGTTTCCCTCCTGCAGCTTCAGCACGAGTGGTTATGATGTATATGATGCATCAGTCCGCATCCCTGCTGCTCTCATCTGTCACCTCACTTCACTATTCCTTTTAGAAAAGAGCAGCAGATCTGTTCGATGTGTTTACACAGCTACATTCAAGCTGAAACATGATTCTGTAATCACCTGCTGGTTCAGGAGCGGAATCTTCATCAGTTTTCCCCACGCAGACACCTGTCCTCACTGTCCTCAGGTGGGGCGCTGCGCCGCAGTCCACGTGCTGCTTTCAAGAGATGGAAGCAACCTTTACTTTTAGAACAGATCTAAAGAACAACAACGGACAGAATTCACTTTATCTCCCCACAATGTTACTAAAATGACTATACTCTGTGGAGAGTAGTTTCTAAAGAAAATACTCGCGAGTGTTGAATATCGTTTCCATATATTTACGGCGGTGCAATGTCTTTAAAAATGTGAATCACAACAAGCAACCAACAAGCTTGTACATGTTTTTTTTTTTTTTGAACAACCTACCTTAGATTGGACAATTTTTGCTTGTCGGCAAACAAGATGACCCAATACGAGATGAACTTTGTACCCAAGAACGGGGTGGTGCTCCGCCTCTGACCCTTCCTGGGAAAAATTCATGCTTGGAAAAGGTTCCTAGTATTTATTGGAAGTAAATCGAGCAGTAGTGGAGAAATACAGACAGTATTTTGGGTGCATTTCTAGCAGAATCCGTGTATCGCTAAAAAGCCTCAGTTGGGTTTGTTCTTGTGGCATTTTTGTTTTCCTCTGTGAGCAGGCATCTGGCTCCAAACTGTACGGCTAGATAGCTCCTATATCGCTCACCATTTTTGCCGCACCAGTAATGTTAGCTAGTGGAAGAACATGCAAACAGAGAGCTCTCAGTTATGGCTGACAGGAACCATGTCAATGGTCCCGTCCACAACTCAGAGGTGAAATTCTAATGAGCCACTGCCGCTCGGCAGAAACCATGTCTTGAAAATGACACAGGTTTTTTTTTATTTCGGCCTAATTTTAATTAGAAGACCACTGATAATGATTTGAAAATACATCAGAAGATGATCGGAGTGCGGCTTTAAGAAAAATTTCACTGCTTTGTAAAAGTATCTAGTTCTGAAGACATGTTTGACAGATTTCTTAATCAGATTCTTAACGTTTTGCCTTTTTTTAGGAAACCCGGCGATACAAAGAGCTGGTTAAAACACCGATGGATTTATCGATCATAAAGAAGAAGCTGGAGTTGCAGGAAGAAGGCAGTTACGTCAGTCCTGAAGAGCTTGTCGCTGATGTCAGGCTTATATTTTTCAACTGTGCAAAATATTACAAGGTTGGTGCCAATTTTCCATTTTTCTTTGGTATAAAAATGCTATGAAATATTCTTCAGTTTTTCCAGTTATAAAGATTTAAAATTGTCTGTTTCTGCAGCCGACTTCGGAGATCGGCTGCGCAGGCTTGTACCTGGAGGACTACTTTGAGGAGCAGTTAAAACTCATTTTCCCAGACCGGCTTTTCCCTGGAGGAAGGGAGGAACAGATGATTCCTCCTTTGGAGGACGAGATTGATGACGACGAGGAACCGGTCAGGGAGGACGCCGCAGTTTCTTCTGAAGATCAGCCTCCAAATCCCGCAGGGAAAGAAACCCCTCCAGCAGAAGGAGACAAAGCCGCAGCCTCAACTAAGAGCAACAAGTCGGAAAAAGAGAAGTCAGGAAGGAGCGAGGACGAGAAGGACAGAGCGGAGGCAGACGGAGAAGACATTCCTGCAGAGAAGATGAAACAAGAGGAGGCCACTGTGGAGAAACCGGTGGAAAACGGTCCATCAGCTGCGACTGAAACTGAAGGGGAAGCGTCAGCTTTCCTTAAAGAGGAGATCCCTCAGCTCCCTATAGACAAATCTCCTGAAACCCGCGAGAACGCCGCTTCTGCAGATGAAACCATAGCAGAGAAAGGCTAAACCAGAGGGAACAAAACATGGACGATTTTAGTCTTCCACAGTCCCCTACATTTCCTGCAGTGACAGTTGTTGCATCTTATTAGTGTCTGTATTTAGAGGGGCTACAGCAACACTCTACTGCAGCAGCAACAAGGAGAAGAAAGCAGTCATTTCTCTTTCTGTGACTGAGAAAACACGCAGAAAGAAACGTATTTAAGTTTTAGCTTACCGTTGTTGTTCTGTTGTACATAATCTGTGCTAATTCTGCTGTTAAAATCAGAACAAAACTGTTTTTGGTTTAGTATTGCATGAACTATACTATGATATAGAATTAAGTACATCATTAGCTCTGCTTTTGTTTTGTGTTGATGCCTTTATTTAGAAAACACTTTAGTCATTTTCAGTATTTTTGTTTCTCTATCAGGATTTATTTTGAATGGATTTTCTTCCCAGGAAGCACCGTAGACTGTTTTAATGTGAAGTGCCATAAATACACCCACACACAAACCGCTACAGACGCCCGCTGTCCAGATTTTATTGACATCTTATCATCGGAAGCCAACGCAGAAACAGATAATCCCCTTTTTTCCTCAGTCTCTGTTTTCCAGTTTTCGTCCTTGCCTGCCGTGTCATGAGTAAAGGCGTTCAAAAGCTGGGGGAGGCGCCCCTGGAAGAGGTAAAAGAATGAAGGGTACTGCAGTTATTTTAGTGAAAACTCTCCTGTCAATGAGCGCTTCAAAGGATGGAAAAAAATGCCAGAATTTACAATGTTTATAATAAACATGTTTTATGTCATATTTTTATTTGTGGATTTTTCTCGTCCAAAGTTTGCAATGTCTTATTTTATGCATTTTAATTTCCATTTTCAGTGGAACATTTTCTACCTAAAGTTTAGAAACTTTACCAGCAAAAGAAATTCACCGAAATCTCCAAAATATGTTATTTACTGTCTAACTATATAAATATATATACGTTTTACAACAACACAGCATGCTATTTTTAATTTATCCATATTTACTTCCGTTTTATTATTGTGATTTCTGGTTTAAATTGACTTCCTAAAGTAAAAAAGGTGGATTTACCATCGCTGAGAGTAAATTCAAAACAACTGTAAACGTTTTTTTGTGTCTGTGTGTAAAACTTTACAGTTTTTTTGTTTAAAACGTTTACTTTTACTGTTAAAAAAAAAAAAAAGATTTATTTTCTCACCTTCACTTCTGGTTTTAACCACAAACCCACTTCAAATCTAATTTTCTGTCTTATTTTGACTGCTATTTCGGGATATTTTTATTTCAGTAAATATGACTTGAAGAGTAATAGTTTATTTAACTTAAAAAATGTATTTAAACCAATCAGCTTCAAATTTGGTGCGTCCTGGAGAGAGCGGCACATGCTCATGTTAAGTGACAGAAATGCATCGCCATATTGGAAATACTACCAAAACAAAGCACAATAGAAATATTCAGCCCATCCTGATTCTATGAAGACGGCTTAAAAATAGTCATTATTTTATAAATAGAGATACAAGAGTCTATAATGGGCTAAATATATGTGTATATTTATTTTAATATATGATGTTTAAACTCCCACAAATAGTGACAATTTGTGTCTTTAGGGCAAAATTTTAAAAAGTCAAGAAATAACTTTTTTTTTTTAATTAAAAAGCATGGTCTTGGTCTCATCTTAAATGAATTTTGAAAAGTTTGCACTAAAAGACTGTTACACTCTTGTTTTTATTTTTTGACACTAATGTCTTAGCCTGATGCTGAGTACACAATTTCAGTTAGCAACGTTGGAAACACTATTAGTATTATTCTGTCTTCACAAACAAACGCGTCGATTATAAATAATGATAACTATATAAGTCACGTTACAGGTGAGGCATTGTGGGTAAAATTGACTTGTTGCAAATAATGCTAAAAACAGGACTAAAGATCAGGCATTTATCAAAGTTTCATTTGTTATTTTAACTTTCTTTTAGGGTAAAACACTTATAACTGGAAGGCATTCTAACTTTTTTTTCTTTTTCGTATTTGGTCACCATTTGATCAAATTAATCCAAGTCCTTCTGGACTATACTGAAAGGTAAACTGTACTTTGTCCCAGGGACAGGCCCCCCGCCGTCCCGCATTAAAACAAATCCCATTATCAGCCACGTCTTAATCATTCTGCGTCCCTGACAGAGAGCCTGCATCTCTCCACCCTCTCCGCCCACTCAAACCCTCACGAGGCCGGACTGGGATGAGGACTCCGCTGCTCCTCCAGCTGTCTGAGCAGACCGAGCCTCCATGGCACTGAGGATAATCCTGCTTCTTTCTCTTGGCGGAGTGGTGGGATGGGAAGGTGAGTTTCCTCTCTTTTAGATGAACTTCAGGATCTTTAAAAGGCTCATTGTTTCTCCTCAACATTTGTTAAAATCCAGAAACCAAGCTTCCCTCAGTGGAGGAGTGCTGTAATCTTGGGAGGGCGACTGCCTTTAGGGAACATGACTGTGCAGCTCAGAAGGGCCTCACCTCCGCCATGTGCAGGTAAGCAACACCTGGTTTGGAGGGACCAACACGCCGGCTTCTTCAAGTATTCTGTAACATTCAATTAAAGTCAAAATTAGAAGTTACAGATGACACAAGAAATGCCCCCCTAAGGCCACAGACGTTTGGGAGGGTCAACAGAAAATACCAACATAGATTGTATTTTAAGGAGATTTTTATCTACCAGAACAGGCTGAATGTGGCTGATAAAGCAGGTTAACACCTGGTCACCTCTGAAGCCAACATGAGTAGTGACAAGCATGGTGATAATACCACTGTGTTACCCTTTTAAAGACTTCCTCCAATGAAAATAGTGTTTTAAACATGTTCCTGTAGCATTTTTCTCAGGACATATTTAAGAAAATTAAGCTTAAAGTTGCATTTCTGAGGATTTCTTATTTCAAATAATTGTGAAGCAGGAGCGCACAAAAAAAGCAGTTGGAAATAGCTTGTAGGCGTGACATTTGAGAAGCCACAAGCTCCTTGCTCCACTCCATTCTGATGCATCCACTTGTAGACAAATAGATCCATGTACGTCTTTGTCTTCCTTGTCCGACCTGGCATCTGACTCAAAACTGTACGGCTGGAAAGCTTTAAGATTGCTCGCCATTTATGTTTAATGTTAGGTTAGGGGTTGTGAGGGGCTGTAAGCTATAGAGCGTGTAAACAAATTGATAACAAGAAAGGGGCCCGGGTTGTCCCGCCTACAAGTGGCGAATCTCTAATGAAAACGACACAATGTTTTAGTCTAAAAACTGCATTGAATAAAATAAAAATGCCTTTTAAAAGAGATCAAAAGATGACCAGAGAGGGATTTTAAAGTTCAACTTGACTCTACAGCATCATCCAGGAGCAGTGCTGTCGAGCGTCAGCCGGGGAAATGGCCTGCAAGGGTGGCATCAAGATGGCACGGGACCAGGGGGCTTGCGAGAGGGCCTTCTTCACCGGATTCAACTGGCAAACCCTGATATCACAGGTTAGCAACGAGCTGATCTGGACTTTCGACTGTAAATGAGAACTGGACTGAGTGACCCCTTCCCCCTTGTCCAAGAAACCAAAGTCCTATAGACTTCTTTAGAGTAATACACAGCTGTTACTCAGTCAATACATTTGTCAGAATAACCATTCTTGCTCTGATACCTTTTTTTTTTTTAACATGTTCTTGAAACTCCTTTTTATTTTTCTGGAGTGTAAATTATTGAAGTTATAAACTGGCCAATCAGATGCTTCGATAAAAGCGTTGTATTTACGGCACTATAGGGCACTTTGAAGTATATTTTTGAACTTCTGTCATGTATAAGTCGGGAGTCAGAGAAAAGTCCATCAGTCAGTCAGGCTTTTTTAACCGCATTCGCAATAGTTCTAGAACTTGTTAGTAACACGCTACAGATTAGCCACATTAGCATACAGTATTCACAATACCTATAACTCCTAACCTTGCTAGCAACACACATATAAAAAGCAAACTGATACCGCTAAAACAAACGTTACTGCGACAACGCTAACAACCAACCTTGTGAGTAGCATGTTAAAAAACACAATCCAACACGCTACACGCTATGTTAGCGTCTTTACAATAACACGCAATCTTTGTTGGAACATGTAAAAAAAACAGACTGACGTTTTGATACAGCGTCATGTACCTCTCAAACACAACCAGAAGGAATCTATAAATAAGACGTACTCACTTTTTACATTTTTTTAAATGAAGGATTTTAGGTGCGTCTTATAGTGCTGAAAACACGGGATGTGGTCTCACATCTTACATTTGAATTGTTATATGGACACATTTTGTCTAGCTCACTTTCGAGTTGTAGGGGTGTGGCCTTCCAACAAGCTCACCTCTGATCGACAAGAGTGGTTGCCACAGAAACGTTGAGTCAATCCCAATCGGACGATCACTGCTGACTGACGCTGTCTGGCTCCATTATGGCTCCATTGTAACTGAAATGACTATATGTCTCTGGAGCCAGAAGAAAGCCATTTTCTGTGTGTGACGTGTAGTGGATAACTTTAGATGTGCGATATTAGTGATCAATAATGCAATGACGACATGACTTGTGATACACGAACAAATGGCAAAACAAAAACTACGATTACATCATTTTCATTCACCACAGCAGTTTCCTTGAAATTAAAGTCAACAGAAATTCGACAGTATGTTATCTCAATCAGAGACAGGCAAGAACGTGTGTGTCGTGTCACACACCAAAGAGCTATGACCTACCTTTCTGGAGGTACTGACCAAAACTAATATGGACAACAGTTAAGAACAGTTGGTGGTGTCTGCTTGGGCTTTTTTTGGAAAACATAATGGTTTCTCTGCCCATCAATGTGCATAAACATAAAGTTTAGAATTTACAATGATGGTTTCTACCATCATATGTGGATAGCACAAGCTGATATTGCAATGTCAATAAATTGTCGATGTATTGTGCAGGTCTAGTGAAGTCACACTCGCTTGGTCCAGTTCTCGTATACAGTCAGTGGTCTGGACTTTCCCTTTTTGGAGCACGAAAACATCTCGTCTTCTCACATTCACTTCCATTCAGATCTGCTGTGACTGCTGCACGCTCGGCCTGATGGTTGCAAAAAACGGCTGGAGCTGCGATTTCCGCGGCCTGCAGCTGGAGAAGCAGTGCTCGGACGCGGCCAAGAGCTGCTGCGACCAACCCAAAGAAACCAGACCAACCATAAAAGGTAAAAAAAAGAGCCAAACTCTCTTTGGGGTGTGTGATTAGCTTCTCTTTTTCATCACGTGAAACCATTTGCAAACATTGGGTGATAAGTAGCTTTGTGTGCAACACAACTTCAGTGCCGCCTTAAAGCTTGAGAGGCTTAGAGCTGACATCATGGGAGGGAAATGCATCTTATCAAAAAATAAAAGCAAAACAAGATGAGAAGGCATCTCTGCTCCCTGAAACAGCAGATTGATGGCCTCGGTCTGACACGGTGGAGCAGATTGCCGGCAGATCAAAGGTCACTCAGTAGATAAAGCTGCAGATGCTTTGCCAGATGGTGACTTGGGGCCAGGCAGAGACCAGTTGAGGCACGCTGCTCCTGTCTCAGTGAAGCTCCAAAGAAGCCTGTTTTTGAGGGCTTGTTTAGCAATGGTAACCTGTTCTGAGATTCCTCTTTTTGTGTTGTGCAGTACCAACAGAGCCAAAAGTTTTCATCACCCCACCTCCTCAGATGACGAGGTCGTGCCAAGGTTCAGCATGTTTTTTACTTATTTCTGCAAGTTTCCTTAAAAAAAAAACTTAAAACTTGTATTTTATTATTGCTAATGTCTTGAATTGTTTAAATTCTTGTTTGGTCAGATGCCAACTGCTCCCAGTTGTGCTTAGAAAATGGAATGTGCGCCTGTCGTGAGGGCTTCCAGATGAAAATGGATGGAGTTACCTGTCAAGGTGAGTCGTGTCATTAATAAAAACACTTCACACAGACACTTCAATTGGTAGATTTGTAAAATGATATTTTTCTTCCCTTATATTAGTTTAATAAAACATGTATATGAAATGGTTTAATCTTTTTCTGAATTCTGTGACCTGATATTTCTATAATCTCAGATTTTATTTGAACAATTTTGACCTTTTAATATTTGGCTATCAGTAGTTAGTTTTCACCTACCGGAACTCTGATTTGATAATTACAAGTTGGACATTCCTGTCAGGATGTTTGTTCTTTCTTCTCTGACTTTACCCTGACATAACAGGCTTTTACTTTGAAGTTCCTTTTGTCTCCTTGAACGCCATCTGCTGCCTCTTACTATGTCTTTTATTTTGAAAAAATATTATTCTTTTAAATTTTTTTTCTTTATTCTGAAAAATGTTATTTTAAATCTTTTAATTATTTTTTTTTTCAAAATGTGGACTTTTTGTTATAGGACTTAGAGGAAAAAGATAAATTAGGTAGCAGGATTGCTTTGGTGAAAAGTACTAAGCGTTAAATTAAAAGTACTTAATTACTTAAATAGTTACTTCTTTGAAAGTCTTCCAGCCACTTTGTTTTTACAAATGTAATAAAGCATGAAGATGTTTTTACCTTTTTAATTAGGATTTTTATTTATATATTTATTTATTTAATCCCCACATAAATTACAAAAGCAACAAAAAACCAACACACAAACCCAGAAAGAAGAAAACTAATTTCTTCTGCCCTTTTTACTTAATTAATAATAAAGCCATTGGTACAGTTTTCCCCCCTCCCTCAAAACAATTAACAAAAAGACAAAAAAGTCCCTTTTTTTAAATTAAATTAGTTTGCTTTCCCTACACATTGTTGTGTTTTTTTCACTGTAATCGTTTCTTCTGTTTTTTTAGACGTGACTGTTTTTTTTAAATGAAAGTTTTCTTGATGGTGTTTCAATGCTTCTCTTTGCAGATATTGACGAATGTCTAAATGGTAGACATAACTGCAGCCCTGGACAGGTTTGCCTCAACACCGACGGTTCGTTTCATTGTAAACCCAGGTGCGGTACTGGCTATGTCCTGACAGCTGAAAGCCATTGTGAAGGTAACAGTCAACAGCTTTTGCTCATTTCCCATTCAAGAACTTTTGACTTTAAAATGAGGAAAAAAAATCAAGAATTTTGCTCTTATAGAATATATTGTATTTTTCAGACATTGATGAGTGTGCTTTTGGGACCCATAACTGTGAAGCAAACTTTGTTTGCCTCAACACAGCAGGTTCTTTCCACTGCGAGCGAGAGAACGGGTGCAAAGACGGCTACATTCAGGACTCCACTGGCAGTTGTGTCGGTAGGTCTGTTAGCGCTCTTGAAGTCCCACTCCGGTCACCTTTGGATCTATTGTAAGCGTTCCCAGTGGTCTTTTAATTACGATTATGCAGCTTTTAGCTAAAATCTAAAAACCTGTGTCGTTTTTATCAGAGTGGTTTTCAAATATCACACGAGTCCTTCTGAAAATGCTTCTCTGACTTTATTAGATATAAATGAATGCCTGACCCGGACCGATGCGTGCCAGCCCGACCAGTTCTGTATTAATTCAGAAGGCTCTTACACCTGCCGCAGTAGCACAGACGACTGTAACCAAGGCTATCAGCTGACTACGGACGGCTCGCACTGTGAAGGTATGCTCAGTTTTCATTCATCCATCCATTTTCTGAACCTCCAGAATAGAATCCCTTTCGGGGTCACGAGGTCGCTGAAGCAAACCCAAGCTAGCTGGGTGAAGGCAGGTCACCAGTCTGTCGCAGAATCACACACTCACTTCACACCGAGGGGCAATTTAGAACGCTCACGCAACTGATGAAGCATGTCTTTGGACTGGAGAGGAAGCCGGAGAGCAAGGAGAAAACCTACGTATGCATGAGGAAAACATGCAAACTAACTACTGGCATTTGAACCAGCGCCTTCTCACTGTGAGGCGAGAGTGCTCACCACTATTCCACCATTAGTTGCTATCTTTTTAGATAAAATAAAACTACATGTATTCAGCTCATTAAACAAAAAACACAATGTTTTTTTAATCTAATTTTTTTGTTTTTTCAAAAATCTCAAACATCCTAAAAACGTCAAAGCTAATAAACACACTTAAACTTCCAGTTTGAAACAGGTTTAAAAGTGAAAGTAAGTGGAGTCAAAGTAATTTGCCTAGTAACCACGAGGTGGCTTGTAACAGAGTTTCTTATTAACTTAAATGCAAAACAGCCAGCCTCTACAAAAGAATAAACCAGGGTTTATTTTACATTGTGGTGGGATTTATTTGGTATTTTAGGTACATTTTTATGCCTATCGTTTAATTTCTTTGGGGCCTCTGGACTGCCAAAAAAAAACAGCAAATGCTCAGCTGTAGAACAGCGTTACTGGCTGTATTCTAACAACTATCAGGCTGTGCTACACATTTATATATATATATATATATATATATATATATATATATATATATATATAAAAGTCAACTTCGCAGATTTAATCTATGTATTTTTAGAATGTAACACCCACGATAAACAAGGGAACGCCGTACAACAGAATTCCTGGTTTCATAAATTCCCCCTGGCCTTTGGGAAACTCCAAATTATGAAAGTTACGCCGCCATGCTTAACAGTTGATGTTAGGACTTCACGATGCTGATATCTAAGCACTTTTATTTATACATTTTCCTTCAGATGTGAACGAGTGTCTGACCAGCAGTCATAGCTGTGCTCCTGGAGAAATTTGCCTGAACACAGAGGGCTCGTTCTACTGTCAGGCCAACTGCGCCCCTGGATTCCATTTTACTCCTGAAAATAAGTGCAAAGGTAACTAGTGAAGAGTGCCAGTGCTCAAAAAACATGTAAGACTTTTTTAGGTTTGTGTCACAAAAAGGATACAAAACAAAATTGTATTGATTCAATATTGATGAGGATACATTTTTCTGTATTTCAGACGTTGATGAGTGTGCGCTGTGGACTCATAACTGCGAAGCAAACTTTGTCTGCATTAACACAGTCGGTTCTTACCGCTGCCAGCCGAAAAAGGGGTGTGAAGACGGTTACACTCGGGGCTCTGCCGGGAACTGCATCGGTAAACGGATACATTCAGCAGGCGTAGTTTCACTCGTGAAAGATGAGCTTGCGTGCAAAGATTTCTGTGCTTTTTGGTTTGTCTTCTAGACGTGGACGAGTGTCTGACAGGAAACGTGTGCGGCAGCCGTGCGTGCATCAACACGGATGGCTCCTATCACTGCGAGTGCAATAATGGCTTCATGTACAGCAGGGTCTCCAAAAAGTGTGAAGGTGAGGTTTAAATCTCGCTAATGATAACAGTTTGAAAGTGTTTCTACCCCAATTTTAGACATGTCAGTTTTAGTTCAAATGTAACTAAAATATTTGGGATTTTTACTTTTTTTTTATGATGCTCTTTAAACCCTTTTTCTATTCCAATGACAAAAAAACTTGCTGGTTGAGAAAAAGTGACATGAAGGTCCAATCCGGATTCTTCCCTTCGCACTACATTAAGCCCATCAAACAAAGAGTTATGGAAAAATAGCGTCTTCGATTTCAGACATCACTACCACTGGATGACGTCATCAATAGTCGCCGGTTAGATACGTATACCGGTATACATAACAACGGCTGTTTTATGACTTTAAAAAGGTCACGCTAAAACAAAAAGTCATTGCTTACGTTTAAATATAAACTTCTGTGCTTTCAGACACCACTTTCACTACAAATGCCCCTACAAATGGAGTGGTAGGGAAAAGTGAAGAATTCGGATTGGGCTAAAGTTGAAATCTACCATCATAAACAAATAATTTTGGGCTGAAACTTAATTTTTTTTGTGGTGGAAACATCTACCCATCTATGTTCTAAACCTGCTTAATCCCCTTTGAGGTCACAGGTAGCTGGAGCCTATTCCAGCCACTGTTGGGTGAAGGCAAAGTACACCCTTGAGGGGTCGCTGGTCCATTGCAGGGGCACACACGCTCACATTCTCACCTAGGAACAATTTAGTTCCATCATTTAACAGATGAGGCGTATTTTTGGATTGTGGGAGGAAATCGGAGAAAACCCACCCATGCACGACCACCACACGCATTTGACATTTTACTGCCATTGGTTTTCACCACAAATGCCAGTCACAGTTGGGAAAGTTTCCATTGGGTTTTAAGGTGTTTAAAAGTTCATATAATTGGCATTATTTTAATTTATTATTCAATATTTATACTTTTGAACAGAATGCATGAATAGAGTTACCCAACACTTTTACAGACAGTTTAGTTTTTCTAGTTCATTTAGGTCTACGTTTCATAGAAACTGATTTGAAGGGGTTCCATGAGTATCATGGAAGATCTACATTTTTTTGTTTGAATCCACTCTCATAGAATAGCAAAGATTCTAGAAATGTTTGACTTCCAGGATCATTGATTTAGGGATTCTAACAACAACATGGTTCCCAAGCACAGCTGTGAGTTCAACTCCAAAAGAATTAAGCACAAAGAACATATTTCAAAGAGTGAAACTAGTTTTTAAAATGGCTAAACGGTTTGACTACAGCTGAGGCTCAAGAAGATCCAGTGAAGAGGGTCGTAAGGGTGCAACCAAATGCTTCCTTACTGCTCAAATGTTTGCAAACTTCTTGTCTAAAGTTTTTCTTTTCGCCTCTTCCAGATATCGATGAGTGTGCTCTTTGGACCAGTACCTGTGGAGCAAACTTCGTATGCGTCAACACCGACGGCTCTTTCCTGTGCCATCCAAACAAAGCCTGTGGAGACGGTTACATTCTGGACTCTGCTGGCAAATGCACTGGTAATGTCCAACCGGAAAGGAATGTCCTAATGGTTAAAAAACATATATATAAAGCTCAGTTGTTGAATCTGTTTCTCCAAATTAGACGTTAATGAGTGTGTGACCCATTCCCACCCGTGCCGTCCTGGCCAGGCCTGCATTAACACGGTAGGCTCGTTCTACTGTCGCAGTATCGTGGTTTCCTGTGCCAGAGGATTTCATCTCAATGCAGACGGCACACACTGTGAAGGTAGACACCGTCAAATCAGTGGTCTCAGTTTTCTGTCTTCATCTGCCTTCATCTGCTTATTCTCTTGCTTCCTCCATCTTTAAGACATGGATGAATGCGTTTTGCACAATGTGTGTGGCAGCCATGGCAGTTGTGTCAACGTGGAGGGGTCGTACCGTTGTGAGTGCCAGACTGGCTTCACGTTCAACAGCATCTCCAAGCTATGTGAAGGTACGAACGTTCACTGATTTTGATTTGGTATGTGAGGAAACATTGTAATCTGAAGGGTTGTTCTTGTGTGGTTTTTAGATATTAATGAGTGCAGGCATTACTCTGGGCAACTCTGTGCCCACAAGTGTGAGAACACGGAAGGCTCGTACCACTGCAGCTGCATAAAAGGCTTTAAACTGGCGGGAAATGGCAAGAACTGTGAAGGTGAATTTCCATTAAACAAGTCAAAAAGTCCAAAAGAAAAAAGAATCTGAACTTTTTACTCTCTTGGTGGCAGACGTTGATGAATGTGAGGCCAACCCATGCAGCCAAGAGTGCGCCAATGTCTATGGCTCCTACCAGTGCTACTGTCGTCGTGGTTACGAGCTCAATGACATGGATGGGATAACTTGTGAAGGTACTACTTTGTCTTGTTTCGCAAGATCAGTGAAAAGGTTGCATAAATGAATTCTATGAAATTCCCCTCTGCCCAATGACTGTCAGATATTGACGAATGTGCCATACCTGACGTCTGCTCGTACCGCTGCATCAACACTGTGGGAGGGTTCAACTGCACCTGCCCGTCCAGCGGCTACACGCTCGGCCCCGATGGACGCTCGTGTCAAGGTTAGAATGCATTTAAAGAGCGTCCTAAACCACCAAAGCCAAAAACTTCTGAGCAATAACGTTGTTCACAAGTTAATGGCCAAACATTTTAGAGATGTCTAACATTTCCTGTCTTTTCCATCATCAGACGTGGATGAATGTGCAGCAGGAGTCCATACCTGTTCTGCTTCCGAGAACTGCTTTAATGTTCAGGGAGGATTTCGCTGTTTGTACTTTGATTGTCCTCCAAACTTCAGGCGAGCAACAAGCGCGTAAGAGCTTTTCACCCAAACAGTACCTTCTGACTACCATTTTACGCACTTCTCCGCATTTGAACTCTCTAATTTTTACCAAACCTTTGACATCTGTATACGGAGCCCGAAAAGGGACATCGAAGAAAAGAAAGTTGTAGTGGTTTCTCGTGTGCACAAGAAGGCATCTGATGTTCACTAGAAAGTAGAAAGAAACACATGCTCAGCCCACTAGTTAATAAAAGCAAGATAATTCCCCGCGGTGGAACAAACCACATGGCTTTAGAACAGGTTTTGGTGATGTTCAGAGATAACATATCGGTGACTCCAGATAAGCAAAGCTGCAAGGTAAAATAAAACTCAATAAGCCTGTGTAATTGTGGTGGGATGTGTTTTTATGGTGTTAATTCTGGGCTCCTTGTTCTGGACTGTGACTGTGTCTGGGGAAATTCAGAGGACCTTGAAATCTTCGTGGATGTATTTGCAGAACAGGCAACAAGTGCACACTTGGCATCAATCAGCTTTTATAAGCAACCAGGACAAACACAGAGACTCCATTCAAGATGAATTTAAAGGTTGGTTGACAAATTGTAAAGAAATTGTAAAGAAACAATAAGTGCCACTAGATGGTGCTAGATCATTGCTGAAGGTTTTTATATGAGTCTAACCAGCTTCCCATTTTAAATCTGATTATCATAGAACTCCCACTTCAAATGGGCATTTTTGTAATCACAAAAAAGGATGAATCAAAAATTTTCAAGATTAATATCCTGCAAACACTGGATACATTTAATCTATTTATTAGCCTTTTGGATCCAGTCGAGAATTGCAGTCTCTATTGGGGTGGAGGACCTTTCTTTTTGACTACTGAGGCTTGTGGGGTGGCTGTTGGGCTGGTATCAGTTTGCTGTAAAGGATACTAACAAGCCAGACATATTTTCCACAGTGGAAAATTTTCTTCTGCGTGGTTTTCAGGGTTTGGTTCATCTAAAAGGTTTGAAATGGAAAGCATTCTTTTAGATTATGTAATAATCCTAATTTGTTAAATGCTAGTAGTAATTGTGATTTTTTTCCCTCCTTTTTTTGAAAATGTCAGCTATGCTTCACTCTTGTCATTCACCATTTACCCGTTTTTTTCTTGGTGACATGGTAGCGATGTGGAACACCACACAATCAGCTCTGCGGCTTGGACTAATTCTCGGTGAACAACTTGGACTCACCTGCCTGCAGCTAATTATACGGCTCAGTTGTTTCGGCAGTTTTGAGGTTACATACGAATGCATCACTGTCTTCATGTTGGGCAGCTCTCACAAACATGATTCCTGGGTTTGGCCCTTGTATTTGATGGCTTGGTTATCCAGGGAGGTCTATGGACCTATTCAGGTGCTGCCAGTCCTCTGGTCAACAAATCGGGCATAAATCCACCTTTTCACATCACGCTGTATCGCATCGATTTGCTTTAATTTGTCTTATGCTCCTCTGGAACAAAATCGACCTTCATAAATCTGACATCATGATACTACCCCTCTCTTTGCTTCTGTTTTTACTTTTTTTTTCTCTGTCTGATCAGCGCCCTTTGTGCCTTTCAGGTCTGAAACTGAAACCTCTGTTTTCGTCCGTTGCATCAAATCCTGCAAGCGCCATGACATCGACTGTGCTAACGATCCTGTCCTGGTCATCACCTCCACCGTCCTGTCTCTGCCAAGTTTGAGAAAATTGGAGGAACCAGAGGGTGAGACCAAGTGACACTAATTCAAAGTACGTTTGCTGGTTCAGAACTTTAAAACCCACGTCCATCCAACAGACATCGCTGTGCTCCGCACAGCAGCTTCAGCAAAACCAGATCTCCTTCCCAATGAGCCGCAAGTTTACTTTGACATCCAGGCCACAGATGAGCAGAATTCCTTTGATGTGGTGAAGCGCTCGCAGCACGGCATGATTCTCGGTAAGAGGGATTTTCTTTGTCAAGCCATTGACTGTATAGGAGAACTGGAGTGAGTGAGTGCGACGTCACCCATGGAAAATGTCAGCAAGCAATGATCCATTCAAGTTTATATGAGCCAACGTTTCTATGGCAACCACCCTTACTAATCAGTAGTGAGCCTATTGGGAGTCAACACCCCCATCACTTGAAAGTGGGCCATACGAAATCTGTCTAATGTTTTGAACGTTTGATGTGAGACAACCTGCTTACAATGAGCCATTTCATTGGTCCGTTTATAACTTGAAAGAAAATTGGATTAGCAAGAACATGTCAAAAGAAGGTAGCAGAGCAAGATGGGTTAACAAATAAAATGACTGAAAAAAGCAACGTTCACATCAGGCATGTGATGCTTGTTTTTGAATGCAAATTTTGCTCATTGTGTTCACACTGGACAAACAGGGAGGGGCTTCTTCTTTTTCTACTGTGTACTAGTGTGTACTATTGTACATATCTGAAACCTACAGTTAAAGAGGCTTGGTGAAAATGTTTTTTCTTTCACAGCTCTATTCCGATACGTGAAAGACTTGGTGTCATAGAATTCGGGCTGGACATAAACCACGATTACTAATTTCTCCTTCCTGTTCAGTTTTCAAATGCTCGGCAGTTTCTAAGAACTACAAGAGACACCATCCATATGTCACTACCAAATCCAAGATTGATCAAAGTTCGACCTCATTTAACTTTCAACTGTTGTGACGAAGGAGGTGGGTGGAACCCAAGAGCAGACACGTTTTAAAAGATGAGAAGGTTATGTTTATTGATTAGGCGAATAGTGGCGCAGGATGACTGAGCAGGCAGGTAGGCAGGCAAGCTTAGCTGATGGAGCGGGCTGGCTGCCTGGCAGACAGGTGAGCTGACAGAGCGGGCTGGCTGGCTGGCAGACAGGTGAGCTGACAGAGCGGGCTGGCTGGCTGGCAGACAGGTGAGCCGACAGAGCGGGCTGGCTGGCTGGCAGACAGGTGAGCTGACAGAGCGGGCTGGCTGGCTGGCAGACAGGTGAGCCGACAGAGCGGGCTGGCTGGCTGGCAGACAGGTGAGCTGACAGAGCGGGCTGGCTGGCTGGCAGGCTGGCTGACACACAAGCAGCATAACGATCTGACAATAGCTGGAGGTTTGATGCTGCTTAAAAAGCCATGGTGATGAAGATCAGGTGGAGATGATCAGGAACAGGTGCCATCCCTTAACAAGGGACGTGGTTTTAGTGGCAATGCTTTTTGTACGTAGAGCCCAAAAATGGTCATAGAAACTTCCGTAAGAGTTTTAATGTGGAAGCACGAAATGAGCATTTGCATTGACATATCATTAAAGTGGTCGATTGTACATGCATCGCAGAGGGTGGTGTGAACGTAGCTTAATAGCTGTTTATTTTTCAATAGAAGTCTATTGGATTTTGGCTTCTTGGAACCAGCAAGTACTTCCTGTTTGGAACGCGAGGGGGGAGGAGTCACTCAGTCCAGATGTCAAATACAGTCAACGATCAAACCTAAAAAAAAATAAATAAAATAAAAACAGTGTAACACTGAAAATATGTTTTTCAACTTTATGTCTTCCTGTTAGGAGTGATCCGGCAGGTGAAACCCATCGTCGGTCCCAGGGAGCTGGTGTTGGAGGTCACTGTCAACTATGTGCAATCAGGGGTCATTTCTCAGCAGAACATTGTCATTATTCATGTCTACATCTCAGAATTGTAATGCCGCTAATAGAAACCTCTCAAAGTTGATCACTGGAAAAAAGAAAAATACAGCCTTAAATGCGCCCTGCTCAAAGCTATGAGATCATTCTGTACATTTTACTATCAAATGAAGCACAGTCTATTTTCATGCAATCATAGAGTCACAATGCTTTGAAACAAAAAATAAGAAAATAAAACAAAGAGAAATATATTGTACATAAATTATGGTATTAATTGACCGGTTGGTAGCTTTGCAAAACATTTTAAAGAGCTTTTTTTAAGGAATGGGATTTTATACATTTAGTTCTGGCAACTCAAGAGTATGTTTGTATAGTGGCACACTGTTAGACATGATTCCATAATGCTCACACATTTTTTGTTATTTTTTTTATAGAAATAAAAAAGAAATGTATGATACATTCACATTTACATTTTTAACAGTTTTTAGTGATATTTGGGTTGGTGACAAAGAAGAAAACTGATCTGTCACTAAAGTTCATTTTTACTGTTGACAATAAAAGTGATCAAGTTGATCAAAATATCGCAAATTGTATTGAACTTTTTTACTGCTTTTTCCTGGTGATTTGATGTTTGAACGTCAATTTGTATTGAGAAATATTTTAACAAAAACTACATTTCTATTTACTAAAATGTTAACTAATTTATTACAAATGGTCATAATACTCTTACTTTACTCTATACTCATAATGACACGATTGTACCAAAAATAATCCCCGGGTAAAAGTTGAGACAACAAACACAGCTGCCTGCTGTACGGCCTCCCTGTGGTCTATTCAATCACCCAACCACTGGATGAGATTTTATGACATCAAAGGTGCAGGACATTCTCCTAAAGTCACAAGCCAAATGAAAATAAAGTCATTTTGGGAAAGTTCAGTTAAAACTACTATCATGACTAAAAGTCATATTAGTATTTAACTTACACCATGTTAATTATAAATATAATAATATAAATAGTAGTGCTGCAAAGCAATAGATTTTTGTGTGATTAATTATGACCTGTAAATCATCTATTTTTAACGGCAGTTATTTTCAAGTTAATAATAGCTGTAATCTTCATTTTGAGATATTTTCCAGCCTTTTTTCAGGCAATGAGCAAAAATAGCTCTATGCCAGTAACTCTCATCCCTGTTTGGGACATGTAAAAAAACAGATTGGTGGCACAAAAATACATTGTATTGTGACGACAGTAACTCCCAACCTTGATTAGTAGCCTGGCAATAAGCCTGTCCAAAGAGGAATGTTTTAAGTCTAACTTTGAATGTAGAAACTGTGTCAGCCTCTCTTTTGCAAGCTGGGAGCTTATTCCATAAAACAGTAGCTTGGTGGCTATAGGCTCTACCTCCAACTGTGCTTTTAAAGATTCTAGGAACCACAAGCAGTCCTGCATTTTGTGAGTGAAGTGTTCTGTTTGGTTGGTAAGGCACTATGAGATCTTTAATATAGGATGGGGCCATACCATTCAAGGCCTTATAGGTTAGCAGGAGGATTCTGAACTTGATTCTAGATTCAACTGGTAGCCAGTGAAGTGAAGCTAACACAGGAGTAATGTGTTCTCTTCTGCTGGTTCCTGCTAGCAATCTAGCTGCTGCATCTTAAACAGAGAACTTTCAGCAATGGGGAGGGGAAGGGGGAGCGGGGTTACTCTGCGCCAAGGTCCCGCCCAAAACTCAGAGCCGAATTTCTGGCAAACTGCTGCCGCTCTGCAGAAGCTATGTCTTCGAAAAAAACCAACACTGTTTTTCTTTTTTTAATTTTGGCTAGAAAACAGCATAATCATAATTAAAAGACCACTGGGAACCCTTTCACAATAGATCAAAAGATGATCGGACTTTGAAAAAAACCCCACAACAGATTCCTTAAAAGTAAAAAGGTAATGTTATTAGTACAAACAAAAACCCTGAGAGTTAAGGTTCAGTTCAGACTTTGTTGTTGTGAGTTTAAATTTGAAGTACTGCCTGGGGAACGGTTTACTTTTTTGCCTCAATTTATTCTATTTTTGACAGAAAAATAAACAACACTCCTGAATCTTACACTAGAATACCTCATTTGCAGACTTGCTTTCAACAGCTCCGATTGGGTTTCACACTGGCTGATTGACGTAGCATCTGTGAATAATAAAGACTTTGTTTGCCACAAATCATTTGCCACAGAAAACTAAATCACCCCATCTTGAAGTTAGCATAACTGAGGTTTCCGAAGTTACTGAAATCCAATAGAATGTCCTTTTGTTCTGTAATTCAACTTCACTGACTCCCCTTTACACCGCTCCACTTCCAGTTTGCAATACAGTTTCCAGTTATTCCATTCAACAAATGAGTAATGGCATTTCTATAATGGGAATGTTTGGTTCCTCGAGTGCCTTGTCTTTGGACTGAGGAATTGTTTGAGGTGACCTCTTCTTGCCGTCCATAATCGACTCTCTTGAACGTGAAGCTGCCTTTTACCACTGCTGCGTTGCTCCTGGTCATTGGAAACACAGCGTGCTGACACGTGACGTCCTATGCTCTAAAGTCTGCCCTGAGAGGGTTTACCTTCGCTTTTTGCATTGGATTTTGCTCTGATGGCTTCATTGAAGCTGAATTTTTTTGTTCACTTTTGGTTTGGTTTGAGTTGGTCAAATAAAAATTTGCACCTCCAAATCAGAGGCCAGCTCAAATACAAATAAAGCTGAATTGACTGATAATGAGACAAAGTTTTTGTAAAAGTTTTCAAATATAACTTACACACATCTCCAATCATCTTTTGATTTACCTTTTATCTGCTATATAAGCGTTGTCTATAAGCGTGGTCTTTTAGTTATGATTGTGCTGTTTTAGCCAAAAAAAATAGTCTGTTGTTTTCTAGGACATAATTTCTGTAGTGCGGCAGTAGTTCAATAGAAATGCCCATCTGAGTTGTGGGCGGGAACATTGGCACATAGCAGCCCTGCCCCCTTTCCCTTCCAAGTTGCTGACAGCTCTCCATTTACACTCTCATGGAGTAACTCACATCCCCAACTTAACATTACTGATGCAACAAAAATGGCGAGCATTATCAGTCATCATTGGAATGGAGCAGGCCCGCCCAGTGTGTTTTCTGCCTTACAAATACAATCTTTTTTAAATTGCATTTATTTGTCTGGTCCTTATTCAGAAGAATCTGAATAAAGAAATATTCAGAAATGCAACTTTAGGCCTTATAGCTTAATATATGCCCACCATCATGAGAACAAAAATGCCACAAGAACATGATAAAAAATTTTGTTCTTCGATTTATTTCTGGTTGTTAAATTTAGTTTTACTTAAAAATTGGCAAACGTCGCAGAATTAACTAACCTTAAAAAAAAAAAAAAAAAAACAAAAACAGCAGCGCGTGCTCCAACCCCGCCCTCTCCCTTGCTTGCTCAAATCGCGTTTGAGTCTAAATCCGGAAGTCCCGCCCACAAGCATGACAAAGTGAAACATGGCTGCTTCCGCCGACAACAATTCAGACTTTTCTGCGTCCGTGGCCGGGATTTTGAATGAGAAACACAGTCCTGAACATTTGCAGGTGCTGAAAGCTTTCACTGCTGCACTACGGGAAGAGGAATACAGGTATGACTGCTGTTCTGTACAGCTTTTTTTCGGAGGAAAGTGACAGAGTTAGCCCGCTAGCTTAGCTACCTAACGGTTAGAGAGCGTCCGATGTTTGACACCTGCGCAGTAACTGTAGCTTTTAAACCTACAGACATTTAAAGCTTGTTGGGGAAATTATGCGAAGTTTTTGCTGTACTAATTTATTTTATTTGCCACATAAGGTTCATAAAGTTAATTCAGTTTTAAAATATCTGGAGTTTGGTTCTTTAAGTGCCTTACTTATTTAAAAAAAAAGTAAATTTGTGCATTAGTTTCTGCAAAAAAAATGTTATGTTGGCCGTTTAAAAGATCATTGATCTAATTTTTGTTGTCACCTCACGTGTCTGTCAGAGATGCTGTGAAGGAGGAGGTGTTGTCCAGTCTTTTCAGGTTCCTCATCCAGCTGCAGACAGAACTGCAGTCTGCAGATGGGGACGCAGCCGCCCTGCAGTCTGCAACCCTGCAGCTGCAGCTGACTGCAGAATGCTTCAGAGCCCAGAGGAACTGCTGCGTTCACAGTGCACGCAACCAGAAACTATTCAGGTGCTTTGATTTGCAGTGCAGTGCTGAAACAACAACATTAATACAAATTTTTGTTTAAAAAATGCACCTTATTTCTTTTTCACTAAAGACAGAATCATGAACCTATTGCTTTTTTTGTGTGTTTTTCCTCATCCAGGGATCATGGTTTCATTGATGAGTCCTTTAAAGTTATAAGTTTTCTTCTTCACAATCTAAATTTGGGGATAGACGCCATATTTGAGCGTGAGTCTAAATTTACACCACATATGTGTGCATGTATCGAAATCACTTTGTGGATATTTTTTTCCTTTTGTATTGATTGCATTTAAAACTCTCCTATTTTTGAATTTTCTGTTGTGTCCCAGCTCTTCGTTGTGGGATCCAGTTTCTAGGTAACCTGGGAGTGGGAAATCCTTCGTGTCAGGATGACATTTGGCAGCTAGGCTTCCCTGAAGTTTTTTTGTAAGTTATGGATCTTTTTTTTCCCTTGTGGTATGTGTAATCACCCAATGCACGCAAAAAAAAAAAAAAAAAAAAACTTCTTACTACATATTAAGGCTGATTAATTACACTCCACAAAGAAACTGTCTTCCGCTGGTTCAGGCTTTTGCGGCATGCAGCAAATTCTGAAAAAGCACATGGCATTTATACTCTTACACTTACAAAATAAATAAGCATTCAATCGATTTTAGTATTTTTTTTCTTGTCATTTTTTGAAGGAAAACTTTGTTCTGAAGAAGCCTGCACATATAGAACATTCTTACTGGAACTTCTTCCGAAACACCCAGCAGCCAATCAGATTTGAGTATTCACCCGGACCATTTAAAGTGCAGAAACACAATGTTAGTTTCTTATGGCTGTATATCAGCGTCTTTGTTTCTTGCAGTAATACTGAACACATTAAAGTCTTTACTGTTTTGCAGATCTTACTGTTGATGTGCTTTGTGCACATACATTAAAATTCTGAGTTAACACTTAATAATTGTAAGAGATTTCAGACAACAAAAATAAAGGGAAACCTTTTCTCTCTCCTTTTTTTTTTGTTCAAAAGCTGCATATTGTCATATAAAATTTAGCTTGTAAAACATTGTGATTAATCATGATTAATTATTAAGTTTCCTTTTAGTTTGACATTTTCTGAAGTGTAGAAATAAGAAGTTAAGGGAAAACTGTTAAAAGTAATACATTTCAATTTTTTATCATTATTTAGTAAAATGTTTTTGTGAATTTAACCAGTTTGGAGATTAAAAGATTTTGTTTTATTTTTTTGACTTTTTTTAATCTTATGCCAGAGTTAAAGTCCCTCTCAGATCATGTTTTGATCTATTGTAGAAGCGCTCGCTCGCCGTGATCTTTTTATTATCATTATGCCGTTTTTTTGCCCAAACCTAAAAACACGTCATTTTCTTGGACATAGTTTCTGCAGAACAAGTATTTTTTACAAAACAAATGCATTTTTTTTTAAACAGCGTTTTTTTTAATCTGCTCCTGATTTACAACAATTTAAAAAGATAATCAGAAATGCAAATTTAAGCTTTATTTTCTTTATATGTCCTCTATCATCAGACACATGCTATAAGAACATGTTAAAAACAGGAAATAAGGGTCTTTAAGTGGTGTCTTTTTATGTGTGAAACTAACATTCTATCCACTTCCTGCCTTGCTGTTTAGGCAGCTGCTTAGCGTCAACGATGACAAAGTGGTGGACTACACATCAATGCTTTTTCACACATGTCTGGATGAAGTAAAAGTGGAAGATCTCTCAAAGCCACAGAATATCAAGCTGGCCCTAAAGGTGATGGAGCTCTGCAGAACCCATCCCGATGTGGACTGGACGTAAGTTCACACTTCCACTGAAGCTTCTCTTTCTCTTTTTGGACACTCCCTTCAGAGGCCACCACGTTGATCCTGCAATCCGCACGTCATTTGGGTTCAGTTTCAGAGCAGATACCTGACCAAACCCTTTGCACTTTCCCGGACTTGTTACCGGCACATGGAAACATGAAAAATGCCCCATGTGGGTGCAATAATTAGGAACTAACCGGATCAATTTCTGTTTAGCTTCCGAGATCGGGATTTGCATCAGTTGTTTGTGGTTCCATTCAAGTTTACTATAGAAGACAAAATGTAGTTTCTTTGCACTTTTTTCTCATTTCTCATGTAGTTTTAAATATTTCACCTTGTAAATGAATTAATGACATCTGGGTGAAAGGTTTGTTAAGTTGATAAGTTCCCCTGCATTCTGGATTAGACTGTTTCATTTTGATGTCTGCTATTTTTGCTACTGTCACGTCACTTTGTCACTACCGTTTTCTTTCCAGTCACCTTTTTCTTCCCCTGTTAATCACCTTTGTCAACTCATGCAAAGAAACTTGATTTTCTTCCACTGTTTTTGCAAAGAAAAATGTTTTTTGGAAAACTGCAGAATGGACTGTGGCGCGTTTATAAGACAGAAGTGCATTCATCAAACTTTAAAATGAAGTGATTTTTTTTTGCATGTAATTTTGTAAAATAAGCACAGCCAGTTCTGAACTTTTTTTCTTGGTCGCGCTCATTTTGAAAGCTGAAGTACTAGAGCAGCATCTAAAAATATTCAGTGTGCCATTTGGTAACCAATTATGCTTTAAAATACCTGCTACCAAAAACAACAAAATGTGGCCTTGCAGGCGATGCAGCAATGTGCATGAATTTCCATCATGTTCTGCAAACATCAGACAACCTAAAAAGTCACTGTTGATGTTGCTTTCACGTCGTTTTTCTGTTGGTTTCTACATTTTCTGTTTTAAATATTAATAAAGTTCATAAATGCTGCAGTTTACTCTGAGCAGTTTTGAACCATCATACTTGACCATTTAGAGACAATCTGTGAAACTTTCAGCTTTTTTTTTTTCTTAGAAATTCTGTTCTTTGTCATTTTTTTCTACTGCATCACTTGTGAGGTTTTCATAAAGTATCTACTCCTTTCCAGGGTGCTCATAGCCACGCAGCATTTCCTCAAATCTGCAGCTCTAGTAAAAAGCATGTACTCCCAAATGGGTCACCAAGAACGGTAATGTTTTTACTTTTTTTGCCCATTTTATTTGCAGAAAAAAATTCTTAATTATTTGCCATGTCAAGACCAAACTAGTTATGTAATCCAGGTTTTTCAGTTCTTATTCATAAAAGCTTTTAGGAGCTGCTCCCTGATGGAGGATTCTGTGGTCTGTGTGTGTACCTCAGGGTTACATTGTTGGAGCTGCTGCAGGCCCAGCTGAAAGAAGAGGAGTTTGAGGGTTGCGGGATCCCCCCCAGCGTGGCTCACTTCCTGGCCAGCTCCTTTCAGACGGGGTGTGGAGCTGTGCTCTCCTTAGCGACTGGTTCTGCTTCTAACGAGGAGGTACTGATCAGAAAGGAGAATGTTTTTAATCAGACATGGAGAAAACCGTCAAAACAAAGAATTCCTGCTAAATGCTCAGCGTAGAGGCATCAGCAAGAAACCAAACCATCGGATGGTTTCTGACGAGTGACCAGGAATTGAGTTAAATATGAAGAACAGATTTCACACAGCCTGATGTGCGACAACTTTAAGGTCTATAACTGTTAAAGAAGCGCAAAGTAGTGACTAAAATAACTTAAAAGAGAAGAAAATAAGTACAATTGTTCAATAAAATCCATCATTAAATATTCCACTTTAGTTTTGAGTTGTTATTAAACATTATTATGTTTGAACAGAAACTAATAAAACACGCCTAAATGTAAAATGACCATTACAACAAAGTTGTGTGTTTGAATATCCCCACAGTCTGTGTGTCTAAAGCTTGACAATAGTCAGTTTGCTGTTTGGTGTTGTGTTCCACACTAACCATCAGCCAAAGAAAGAGAGGGACAGTTGCGTGAAATATAACAGAGACAAACTTTTAACAGGTAACGACTAAAAGAGCATCCCCAAGCAGACATCTGCACACAGTGTTCAGTCCCAAAAGTTGGAGAAATAAGCTGTTTACAATTAATATATCAAAACATGTCAAATAAAGCTCTACAAATGTTTAGAAATACGATAAAAATTAAAGAAAACATCTTTTTTAGTGATTTAAACAGATGCTCTTATTCTACGCAAACTCCTCTGAAATAAAACACTATAAACTAGTCGACCCCTGATCGGAAGATTGCAGGTTCGATTCCCGCCTTGACCGCCCGTGTGTCGAAGTGTCCTTAGGCAAGACACCTTCCTCACATTGCCTCTGATGGGAGGTTGGTGCCAGTGTTCAGCAGCGGAGCCGCCATCAGTGTGTGTGTGGAACTGTGACTGTAAAGCGCTTTGAGCCTTACAGGAAGGTAGAAAAGCGCTATGCGAGTATACGCCTTTAACATAAAAAAATAAATGTGTGTGTGTTTACTTTAAAATCCATTACCTTTAATGACCTCTTGTTTAAAATTAACCTGAAACAATTCTCTAAAAGAAGCTTTTCGGTTTCAATCCCCAGCAGGTCCTGCAGGAGGCGCTGACGGTGATCAGCCTGCTGGACGTGCTGTGTGAGATGACCTCAGACCACAAACAGTTCATGTTTCTTCAGGACCAGCCCGACTTTTTAGTGAACACAGTTGGTAAGTATGTTTGATGAAGTAACGGTCTGCACAGATTTAGTTTCTGATCGTCCAGCTTTTCTCTGCAGAGCTGCTGCAGCAGGTGCACGCGATAGGAAAGGCAAGTAAGAATATTTTCAGCACCGCTCAGAACTTCTCCTCCTTCTGTGGAGGCAGCGACCCTTCTCCACACTCTCCTGTCATCAGCTTTAAAGCTCACCTCATCCGCCTCATAGGAAACCTGTGTCACCGCAACGCCAACAACCAGAATAAGGTTTGGATACTGTCAGAAATAAAAAAATTTAAAAAATGCACGGGAAAGCTTATTCATGGAAAACTATTTTGAAAATCTCCTCACCTGCTGTGTAGATTTGATTAAAATTATTTAAAACTTTTAAGAATAGAAAGGATCTGAAAATATGGACCAAAAATTTGTATTTTTTGCCATTTCAACCACAATGTTTCTAAAAGAAAATAATAAACAGCAACATAAAAATAAAGAAAATAGTTGAAAAAAGGATTGAATTTAAAAATGTTTAAATAAAAAAAGTAAATACCAAAACGTTCTCTTGCAGAATGTTTCCTAGAGTCAGGATGTTGGACAATAAAAGGCAGAATTTCTGATGTTTTTGTACAGAACAAAGTTCTGCTACTATGAGTCAGTTTTCTCATTCTTACAAGTTACTTTATGCCCAAAAGAAGAAAAAAAAAAAAGATCTTCCTCACTAGCAGTTGATACCAGAGGAGCTTCCTGGAGAAACAGCAAAGCGTCTCCTTGATAAACTTTAAAAAATCTGATTTGTCCAAAGAACACAATGGTAATGTTAGTTTGGGGGTGTGAGGGGTTGCAGGCTCGCAGCATGTAAACAGAGAGCTCTCAGGGGAAGTGGGGGCGGGGTTGCTCTGTGCCAGCAGTCTCACCCACAACTCCCAGGGGAATTTAAAATGAACTATCGTTGCTCTGCAGAAACTATGACCTAGAAACGATGCAGGGTTTTTTCTTTGTTTTGGCTTAACGGAATAATCTTACTTAAACGACCACTGGGAAGACTTTTACAACAGATGGAAAGATGACCAGAGAGGGACTTTGACGAGAAGTTGTATTCATTTATTTACTAGTTCTTTGAATACCTCCAAAAATTCTAAATTCATTCAGGTTTCTTTCTGTTTTTGAAGTTTCTTCCAATTTTCTGAAGTGTAGAAGTGAGACGATTAAAAGAAAACTGTTAAAACCGAACAAATGAAAGGAGTAAATAAAAAAAAGATCTTTTCTTCATTTGATCTTTTTTTGTAAATGCTTTTGATTAGTTTGGAGTTTAGGAGACTTTATTTTAACTCCCATCATCTTTTGAGCTATTCTAAAAACGTTCCCAGTTTTCTAGAACATAGTTTCTGCCGAGAGGCAGTAGTTCAATAGAAATTCACCTCTGAGTTGTGGGCACGGTCGTTGGTGCAGAGCAACCCCGCACGGTTTCTGAGAGCTCGGAGCAGGGAGGTTGCCCAGAGTTTTAGTCTTGCTCCTGATTCACAACCATTCAAATACAGAAATACTAAAAAATGCAATTTCAGGCTTCATCTTCTTTAGCCATCAGACAAATGGTTTAAGAACGTGTTAGAAACACCATTTTCATCAGAGACTGTTTTTTTTCAACACAGTTTGCTTTTTTATTGTGAAAGGAGTCATTTTATTATCATTTTAAATATGTCCTCTGCAACTCCTGGCTAAAAGAGTGGACAGATAATGAAGCAGATGGAGAGCGGTGGAATCCAAACTCTGTTGTGCTTAATGGAATCTGATTTGTGGAATGCTTGTGGGGCGGCCACCGTGGACGGGCTTCTCCAGAAGATTTATGGATGCTGATCTGAGGTCTGTCAGTGGTCAGAAATCACCTCGTGTCTGTTTTCACCACGATCTCTTCCAGTAAACCAAACGTCATTCCGTTCACCTTTTTGAAGGGTTGGTAAGGCGAGACGAGCTCGCCGATGCCTGGTAGATGCCTGGTTCCACCCTGAAGACAGGGGTCCGGTCTTTTGTTCTCCGTCTCCCGCTTTGGGTTTGGCTGTAACGTCAGCCACGTTTGTGAACTCGCGTTTTTCCTCCCAACGATCTGAACGACGTTTCCATTTGGTGAAACTCAGCACTTTGGAGGTGGGAGGAAAGACCAGGACGGCAAGAGCAAGCAAATAGAATAATTAAGCCTAGAGGAGCGGACGCTGATGAAGAGCAGAGCACCCCGCTGTGGTGCCGCTCAACCACACTGCTGCTTTTGCAAAGACGAGCTGCTCTGCTAAAGACATCACTGTTGTTTATTTTCTGTTGGAGCTCGAGTTTTATGACCAGCAAACCATCTGTTCATCATTTTAATTATACTGTATCTTTTTCGTTTAAGTATCTGCACGTTGACATGCTGGAGCGATGATTGATGCAGGAACCCAGCCGAGCAGCAAAGTGCAGAACAGAACAGAACTTTGGTCTTTTTTTGACCTCAAATAAACCCAAAGCAACAATCTTCATTAAAGTTCTGTGTGCTAAAGCAGATAACTTTTTATACATGAGACAAAAAAAAAATCTGTTGCTCTATAGATGCATTTTTATCATCAAAATCTTTTTTAACTCTTTCAAATAACTTCATTAACTCTCAGGCATATTTTGTCAAAAATACATAAGTAACATTGTAAGTTTTGCTTTTAATTCAGGAAAAGTGTTTGGAATTCCACATATTGGAGAGAAATGTGCTCTTTTTTTGACCTCCTTAGGTGAGAGAACTTGAAGGCATCCCGCTCATCTTGGACAGCTGCAACATAGACAGCAACAATCCTTGTATCCTTCATTCGTAGACGACGATCTGACAGTGTACAAACCTGTTCCTTTATGGACTTTATATCTGAATGAATGATCACCTTTGTGTCCACTAAAGAACTGAAGTTTTTTTCATGCAAATGTACAGAAACAGCTACTCAGGAAGGTTTGTGTGGTCGAGCGCCGCTCACACCGCCCGCAGCAACGGGCGTTCAAACGGCCGGTTACAATTAAAAAGTCTATGCAAATGCGTGTAAATGTTTCAGGCTTCTGCATTCAAAACTTCAAACGTTTTTAAGTGAACAAAACTTGTTATCCATCGAGCACTTGTTGAAAGTTAAACTAGGTTGAACTTTGACAAATCAGGGACTCATGGTCGGATCACTTTATAAACGGTTGGTACATCCTTGAATTAAAAGAAACACCATCCATACATCACTGCTCAAGTGCCCGATTGGTCAAAGTTCAACTGGTTTAACGTTCAACGAGTGTTCACTTGTCGCACTTTGAATGTAGAGCCTGAAAATGCTCTTAAAAATGTGCGTAGCTACGCGTGAACTGGAGGGTTTTGAACGTGGACGCCTGAAACTTGCATTTACTCGTGCTGTGTGCTTCAAAGCTGCTTTCTCCAGAACCAGACACTCTTGAATTTGTAGATTAGAAGATTAAATGTTTTTGGTTGAGTCGCAGAAAATCTCCAGTTGTCTTTAACCAGCTGTGTCCAGTCATCAGCCAGTGGGCCATCTTCACCATCCGGAACCTTCTGGAGAGCAACCAGCAGAACCAGGAGCTGGTCGCCTCTTTGGAGCAACGCGGTCCAGTAGACTACTCTGCCCTCAGGGAGCTGGGCTTCCTGGTGGAGGAGCGAGATGGAAGCTTGCTGCTGAAACCTGCGAGGAAGGACACCTAGAGGAAACGGAGAAGATTCCGTTTCACCTGAACTCTGAGCAGGTTCTCTATCAGAATAGAATATTAGTTTATCACTTCATTCAAAAGAATTGATGGAATTTTAGTCTGGTAATAATGAAGATAACGCAGCTTATCCTGCCTCTGGTGCAAGAGTCTTCAAAAATAAAAGTTCTGTCAGGAAACACGGACAGACTCAACGCAGCTAAAAGAAAAGTGCTTTCAACTTAAATATTTAATTATGTTCTTGAAATATAAGAATAGTTTTTGTCTCTTCTTGCTGGGATATGCAGTATTATTGACACTACAAAGGCTCTTGAAGTAAAGACGCACCTGCTTTGTCCGTCCTTGAGTTTGCAGAGATGTAGAGTTGGTGAGGGCGAGCACAGGCCGGTGCCTCGTGAAGAGCCAGGTGCCTTCTGGGTAAATCCAAAGACCAAGCCCTCCTCTTTGTGCTCCTTATTTTTTGGGGCTTTTTAGAGATGCTGGTGTCACCATCAGGGGTTGGAGTTTTCCAGGAAACGGAGATTGATGTGATCCACCCCTGCACACCAAACCTAATTAAAGAGCAGAATCTGATTAATGGCATAAAGACCTGCTTACCAAAATAAGAGCTTAGACAATGTAATAGAGGAACTCTATGCATTTGGTTTTAATTTACTTGTTTAACTGAACTGCTACACATAATGCAAGTTTGATCATTTAAAAAAGGTGTGAATATTATTACTCTCATCGTACCATTGTGTTGTGACATTGGTTTATGCTCAGTCTTAAGATGGGATCATACTCTGATGAGAAGTAGGGCTTAAATTGCGTGCTAAAATAAACTTTTAATTATTGAAATATCTATAAATGTTAGAGCTTCTTTAATCTTACAGGTGCATCTCAAGTTTGAAATGTATATATTAAAAAATATCACAAATTCAGTTCAGAAACTAAAGCAAATATTTTTTACAAGTTTCTGTAACTCCAGTTTGATGAAAACCATAAAATCTGCATCTCAGAAAATTATAAGTGTAAAGGAGTTCAAACATGGAGAGAACCGCAGCGTGCCGATGTTTTTAGATGGTAAATTTAAATCAGCTAAAGGCCTGTCGGCTCCGGATCAGTCGCGTGGATGAAACAGTTGTCTAGAAGATAATTACTGAGATTCTGTTCAAGGAAGGCAAGAGTTCAACAAGCTGGTTGTTCAGAGTGCAGTATCAAAGCTCATTAACCCCTTGAACACTGCAAATGTCGCCGGTAACATTTAAATAGCATCCTCTTTGACATACCGTAACTCTTCAACCGTTTACCCCATCAATCAGCTGGTTCTGACGCTGAGAAAGTGGCTTTTTATATTGGCTTTGGACCAAAAGATTACCACCGTAAAGTGTTGCAAAGTGACTCTTCTCCACATCAAAATCAGCTGATTGAGCTTCTCCTCATATCACTCTACAGGTAAATATCTGCTGTTCACTTCTTAACCCCAGAAGGGATTAAACCAGTTTAGAAAATGGATGGATGAATGGACCATCTAGGAATATGTGGGAGAGTCACAAGAATTGGACCACAAAGACAATATTTGAACAGAAAATGATGCCAAACACAAACGTAGAACTGGATTGAAATCAACAAATTCCTAATTAAATTGAAATTCCTATAAAGTCATTTGTTGCACTTTTTCCTGACAAAACCCCAAAGTAAAAATGTTTCAATTTGAATGACTTAATTCAAAAAGAAAAAGAACATTTTTTGTGGAAATTTAAAAAAATAAATGAAATATTTAAAGTCTCATTCCGATCATCTTTTGATCTATTTTTAAAGCGTTCCCAATGGTCTTTTAATTGTCGTTTTTAGCCAAAATCATTTTCATTTTCTGGAACATAGTTTCTGAAGAGCGAAAGGAATTCCTTAGAAATTCACCTCTGAATTATGAGTGTGACCGTTTTTGCAGAGCAACCCCGCCCCCCTTTCCCCTCTTGTCTCTGACCCACCTGCCATATTTCCGACGTTACAAATACGCTCTTTTTTTTCTTTCTTTTTTCTAAGAAGTACACTTTTATGCTTATTTTTTAATTTACGTTTTCCATCATCAGAAAACTGCTACAAGATGTTTAAAAGACCATTTTAATCTAACTGGGTCTGTAATGAATAACACAAGCTATGAATTTGTGAATCGAACTTGAATCCACGTTTTGGTGGGGACACCCAACCCCTCACCAGACAGACCAACCAACGCAAAGCAGAACGGCAAAATCTGATCAACCTGAGCTTCTGTTATTGGTGCATCACTTCCATGCTACGCCATGTTGCTACAGTCATTTCTATAGAGAAAGCTGTCATCACAGAGGGACAGATTCTTACACTCATATAATGAATTCAAATAAATTTTCTGAGATGCTGAATGTTGGAGCAGGAAGTTCTAATCATCCAAACGAAAAGATGGAAGAAGATGCATCTGTCAGTTTAAACTCCTAGCAGATTTTGAGACTCTAAAACTTCACCTGGGTACCTGCATGCGTCCACATGCTTCCGCCCGCAGAGGGCGGATGGAATGAGGGGGCCAGAACATCCCTCCCTGCACCTCCTGCTGACAGATAGGCTGAGCAGTCCTGACAACCCAACAATGCAGCGCTTTACAGGCTTGCCCCACCCTGTTTGCTCTGCCTCAGTTTTTTTTTTTAAATGACAAAGTGTACCGAAAACAATCGCACTGACTTTTCTCCTCAATCCATGGGTATAGTGAGGGGAGCTGACATGGTTCCGGTCACCGGCATTTCAGACGGCTAAAAAAAACAGCTGTTACTCGTGCTTGACTGGCCGTCCGCAATGCTTTTCAGCCCCAACAGGAACGAGGCTGGGAAGCTGCGGTCATGCACTTCCATCTTCCAACACATCAGGATTTCTTGTTTCCTGGTTTTCCCTTTACACCACCGACGATCTGCATCTTTAGGATCTTCGGCAGCTTGTTGCACTTCAAAGTTGAATCCTTTTGCTTTGGGAATGATGTCTAATAAATGAATGTGACAAAAATGTTGTTTTTTGGGAGGGGATTTTGTTTGGGGGATAAAAAGCAAAAAAAAAAAAAAACACAAGAAACTTTAAAGGCGTGAAAAGGATGCTCAATTTTTAATGATTAAAAGAAAAGCCATGATTATTATAAAAAGGTTTTGACGAAGCTGATTTAAGACCTTCAACTAAAACACCTGTTTAAATGTCAGAAGTTGCTAATATAGAAGTTTTAGCGGTTAGAGAACAGAGGGAATGCAATCACCCCAACAAAATCATCTTGCTACCGGGGCTGCATGGTGTCGCAGTGGTTAGCGCTCTTGCCTCACAGCAAGAAGGTTCAAGTCCCAGCTGGGGGACTTGAAACAGTGTCACCAATAGAGGGACCTTTCTGTGTGGAGTTTGCATGTTCTCCCCATGCATGCATGCATGCATGGGTTTTCTCCGGGGACTCTGGCTTCCTCCCATCGTCCAAAAACATGCTTCATAGGTTAATTGGTTACTCTAAATTGTCTCTTGGCTAAATTGTCTCTTGGTGTGTATGTGAGTGTGTATGGATGTGTGATTGTGGCCCCTGCGACAGAATGGCGACCAGTCCAGGGTCTCCCCTGCCTTCATTTATATTAGCCAATCATTTATATTACATCAATATTCATCTTTTAGGAGTCCAGCAGCTTTATGGACGACTTTGAAAGCCGTAGGTGTGTGTATATATTTATATAACTTCAAATTAAGAGCACAAAAGTACAAATAACTTAAAAGCTTTCAAATCTAAACAATTAGAAAATAGTGGCTCTCTTCCCATCTATAACATAAAGTGCCACATTTCTCATATAAAAATATAAACTCTTCATTTTGTCTTGTAAGTTGCATCACATCAAAGAGAAACACATTTGTACACAAAAAAAAGAATGATCTTTGAGGCCTTTGATCCTCAGAATCTTGAACGCCACGTCCCTGTCCTTGCTGGGACCTCTGTATGAGGAAACGTTCAAATCCAGAAGCCCTTCAGCGTCGTTTTAGTCGGGTCTTTGGTTTCTTGTGTTTAGACCCTTTGAGTGATGTGACACACAAACCCTTTGAATACCAGGTCCCAGGAAACAGGAAAATTGGGTCCAATTAAGTGCAAAAAACTTAACACCAAACAAAAATACAGATGGAAATGTAAAATAAAAAAAAAGTTTTGCTCAATGCTGAAACCACCATATTTAAAATCCTTTAAATTTGTTTTTTCATAAATAAACCTTTTTTTCAGTGTTTAAACTAAGTACAGTAAGTTGAGAAGCGGCCATTTTCCCAAATCAATTTGAGAAAATCTTCATTTGTTTCATTTTTAGAAGCTCTTTTATTATTTGGAGCCGAACCGACGCAGGTTAGTGACTCCATGGTCCCGTTTTGCTTTGTAGTTCCTGATCGGATGTGAAAATTTACAAAACTGTGATTATCTGCCTGCAGGTCTTTAGGCAGACTTGCTATTTGCACGTGAAAACCTCCGACTTCTCACTGCAGGTGTTGCACTTGACGAAGCAGCACCAGTGGAACTTGCAGTTGCACTGGCGGACCCGTGTGTAGTGGTGCGTGTTGTAGCCCCGCCCGCAGCACATCATGCTGCAGCCACCTGTGAGGGTGGAGGTGCCGTTGCACAGTCTGCCTCTTGTCCCTGTGCTCCCAGTGGCAGCGTCCTCCTCACAGTAGTTGGGAGAGCGCTCCAGGTAGACCAGGTCTGTGTCTCTGGGCTTCTGGTAGCCCTGAGCTCCTTTGAGGCGCAGAAAGGAAGGCTGGCGGAGACGAGAGGCCCGGACTGGCTCCACCTGGACCGCCTCGCTGTAGCGCTCCTTCAGAAGGTAGCCAATCTCCCTCAGCTTGGGCAGGGTGATCCAGCAGGTCCTGGTGGTGCAGGAACCAGAGACGCCGTGACACTTGCACTCAAGCTTCATCCTCTCCTGTAGGATCTGGCAAAAGCAATAAAAGCAAAAAATAAATACATGTTGGGAAATGAAAGAGGAGTAAATTCACAGGTCTTTAGCTTCAATTTAAAACGTTTTAGTTGGTTTCCTCTGGGAGGCTAGGATGCCTGTGGGCACTTCAACTTTCAGCACTGGAGCCAGCGCGCCAAGTTTGTGTCAAAAACCTGGGGAAAATAACTCGAACCCCCAAACTGCAGTCTCTAATTAACTTTACCTTTTTCCAGACCGCGGAATGCCGTGACTACCGGAGGAAACTGACCATAGCTGTTGCACAACCCAACAGATATAGAGTTACATGGTGGGTCTGAGCCAGATTTTCACCGTGACATCAAAATATGTTTCTTCAGACGACAGGACAGGTGACTGTCAGCTTTCTAATCCAAAGTAGAATTTTCATGCCTGCAGCTTTTGGTTTTACAGTTCTGATGCAGAAGAGAGGCATTCGCGAGTTTGTTCTCCATTCGTTAGTAATAAAGTTGATTCAATGAGAGCACGTATGTTTTGCTTTGACTGACTGCAAAAATGGTGGATGTAACCTCATTAAAAAAATGATCCAAAGTTGGACTTTAGTTCAAGACATGAAGTAATAATGAATGGATGACCGATGCTTAACAATACATCTTTATTGAGACTTCTATAACTAAAAGAAGATAAGCAGACTTTTACACTAAAGTCACTGAAACTTTTGTCCAGAAGGAGAGACAAATGGACTACATTTACAGGCATTACCAGCGTGTGTGTGTGTGCTGAGAGAGCATCCTCCACGGGAGTGTCTGTTATAGTGTGTAGCATTCACCTTATGTTCTTTTTTTTGGATTCAAAATTCATGTGAATTAAACCTTCACTTCTCAGATTTTCTTCTACAGATTCATCAATAATAGGATCAATTTCTCGCTAAAAACAAAAGTTATAGTAACAGGGTTATGTGCATCTAATTATGATATAATTAGATCATAATTATTTGAAATTTTATTTAAACAAATGTAGGCTACAATAAAAGGGGCTTCAATAAAACAATACCAAAAAAACTATTTTAAGTTTAATTTGAACTTTTAAAATGTGGATTTGGTGATTTGGACATTAGAAACCGACAAGGGAAAAATGACATTTTAGGGGGTACTTTATTTTCAAAACTATGTTCAAGCATTCTTTTTTCTTAGTTTGCTCTGATCATCCTCCATGTCTTCCAAATTAAAATTATTAATTAAAATAAAAATTTAATTTATTTGTATAAAAAAAACTTTTTTTTTTTTGCTTGTTTGTTCAGATAAAGGCTTAAAATCCAAAGAATTTTAATTTTCTGTCATTTTTTTTAATGGTTCAGGCTTTACAGGGTTAATACTCCAAAAAAGAAGTTCCTGTCACAAAGCCCAAAGGTCCTATATCACTGCGCAGGCTTCTTTAAAGCAAACTTTTTTGCTTCATCTTCTGGACAGAAACAAGCGGTAAGAGGAGAACTTTCTCTCTGAACTGATATGCTTTATTGAACCTATCTTGATGATCAGTGCGCAGTTTGTGTAGGTAGGAAAAAATCACAGGTGAGAAGGATTTATTGAACACTATTTATTGGCTCAGTGATGCGTTCCATGTTACTGTGACAACTGTAACTATTTGATCGGACCACACCACCAATCAAATAGTTTGCTTTTTGTGAAAAAGTGATGTAAGCCAAAAAATAACAAGAATAAAGGACTGAAAATTGATCGAATCTTTATTTCTTTTTTAAGTTACTATGGTATAAGCGGGAAGGGGCCTGACAAAGTGTGCATTTTCAGAGATTAACGCACCTTGTGGAAGCCTGAACCGTCCGACGCAACGTCACTTCTGACTTGTTATTAATCTGCTTTGACAAATATTAACGCCTTAATTTAAAAAAAAATATTCACGTGTGTTAACGTTGACAGCACTAAATGAGATATAAACAGACAACGCTACATGTAGCGATCAGGCTGAAAACATTTGGCAGAAGCTCCGACCACATGCGGCTGGGGCGTCAAGCTTATGAACACTTTCTTGGACAAGCATCAAGTTAAAGTATATATTGCCAGGAAAAGGGCGTAAAGAACAGCTAAATGCTGGTATTTACACTTAAAAAGCAAATTTGCTGCCTGGTATACGAGAGGTGATTGACATGGATACCCCACAGTGGACTCTCAACAGCTCTTCTTCAATAAATTACTGTTTGCTTTCTTATCTCTTTCTTCGGACTTTGACAGTTTCACAGTCCAATCTATTGACAGGACAATCCATTTATATACATGGTTTATGTTACATTGTATTAATTAGCATCGTATGAATATGCGTTCCTGTTACTTTCCTTCTCGGAAATGTAATTTTACAAAAAAACAAATAGCAACCCCTAAGCAACCCCAGAGAAAAAATCCTGGAGCCGCCCCTGCATGTCAGTATTCCAAAATAAATAAATAAATAAAAAAATCCAGTAGATCCGGTGTTTATAGATACAGGGGAAAACGTCGCTTATTCCGTCAACGACAGAATAGGGATGGTTAATGGGTTCATGGGTCCCAAAATGCAGATAACAACACCAGATGAACATTTCAGGTTTTCTTGAAATGATGAGAAGATTGTATTCTGTTGTGATTAGCACTGGCTGTGAATGTTTCTTTTCTCTTTGAATCATCATCAATCTCTGTATCAAAAATGTGAATCATTTTCCTGGAGACGCGCACATTTCCGTCTTTGCTCCATAATCCATGTTAAAAGTAGTTCTTTTTCCTTTGTTGATGGCTTTCTTTGCAACTTTTCTCGGTAACGGTTTGCTTATTTCTGCAGTTGTCTTCTTAGAATAACTCATCTGCTTGCGTCTTTTCTCAGATATGTTTAGGATCCACCCCAAAAAGTTGCAGATTCTTCACCAGAATGTTCTTTGGCATATGCCACCGCACAAAATTTAAATGATAAATCAAATGAGCGTTTCTTGGCCATCGCTATACTGGCTCACAAAGGAGCACGGCCATTTTAAGAGAATGGCGTCTAAAGCAATGAACACCTGTTAGACCCGGCTTTTACTGGAAACCAGCGTTTATTAGAGACCAACCACTATTGGAAGATTTACCGTAGGTTTTTTTCCTTCTAAAGTGGGGTTTTGAGTTTTTTTTTAATTTGTTTTACTCAGAGGTTGAAAAACAAACAATATTTTTACAACTTAAATGAATGATATTAAAGATTTAAAAATCAAATATCAATGTCAGGCATCACACATTTTGGCTAAAATATTATCTTGTGCATAAAAAAGTATGTAAAAAGTGTTTTTTGGATCACATTTTTGTGGTGTAGTTTCAAATATGATGTTACCTTTCGGCCAGCCTCATTATTGTGCAGATTCATCAGTCGGCGGGCGTTCTTTTTGATCTCACGGGCATCCACGAAGCGGCGGGAAAACTCTACACCGTACTTCACGTCGGCTGAGCAGCCGCCCCATTTCCAGCCCTCGTGGCGGTGGTGGTAACCCTGCTTGTCCCGGTCGCAGCCGCACTGGCTCAGGTTGCCTTGGCTGCACGCCACGGTTACAGCGTGGGCAACCCCAGCCGCTGTGATGGCGTGGGTGAAGGCTGCCTCCCTGCTGCCTGAAGAAGACAAAAGCAGAGCTCAAATCTGCTGAAAGAAAGTTTGTTTACATACAATAAGTAGGATACTAAACTTGAGAAGATTTAGTAAATCCGATTATTTTTTAAGGGGACAATGATCATCTTTTGATTTATTTTAAAAACTAAGACAAGAAAAATGTGTTGTTTTCTAGGACATAGTTTCTGCAGAGCCACAGAAGTTCATCAGAAATTTGCATCTGAGTTTTGGGCAGGAACGTTGGCAAAGAGCAACCCCAACCTCTTTCCATTCCCCATTGCTGAGAGCTCTCTGTTGACAAATGCTCTCCTGCTAGCTTACAGCCCCTCACATCCCCAATCTAACTTTACAGGTGGAACAAAAATGGCGAGAAGTATTGGAGTTATCCAGCTGTACAGTTTTGAGTCAGGAAAACAAAGACGTACATTGGATCTAGTCGTCTACAGTTGGATGGATCTGAAAGAGGCCGGAGAAGGCACCCATTATACTTTCTACATCACAAATACAATCTTTTTAAATTGCTTTTTTTTTTGTTGTGATTCCCAATTTGAATATAGATCAGAGATCTAATTTTGCGCTTAATTTTTTCATATATGTCCTCCACCAAAAATACAATTTTCATTGGAGTAAGTCGTTCCTCAATTTACTGCTCCCTTGTTTCCAGTTTTCTCTAAAAAAAATGGAACTAACATGTCATATGAGACCACAATTGTACCCTCAATCGCAGAACTCCTTCGTTTCGGAAACAGCCGAGCTAGTAAGTTTGCATGCCTTCGTGGAGTTTGGAAAACGCTGACCGTTCGACCGACCAGACGAAACTTTAGGATTCAAATTACGTTAAGGAGTGTAATTGTTAAACAATATGCGGCTATAAAGAAAATTATACGATGGATGTTTGCTTTGGCGCACGAGAACTTATTGTGAATATTGAAACAGTGGCACTGCTTTCTCACAGTAAAGAAGTATGTGTTTTGGATGAAGTTGTTTGAGTTTCCGTCTGTCAGTTTCAATCCCTTCCTACTGCATGAGACAAAAATCACTCAAGAACAAGTTATCTTTATGAAAGTTTCACTTCTATAAATGAAGCTTCTCCTGGACACCTGAAGTCACTTTGGGCGTTTAAAGTTCAGTGAAGAAAACAAAAGTGACAACTATGTCCAAATATTTTCATCTTAAGAGTCATTCTCCATCCCTCTTTGGAGGTCTGCATGATACTGTATACTCGGAACAATTTGTGGCCTGTCATTTGACTGAGATGTGTCCACTTCCACAGTTTGAACTTCAGAATAAAGGCTGCAATATTTATGGGGTGGAGGGGAAATGAATTTATTGGCTCTCTAACTGGTAATGGGATATCCTCTGGCTGCCATCAGGAAAAAAAAAAAGCTGGACCTGCGTTCATCCTAACAACCTCGACTATTAATGTACTGCGTCCCATGGAGAGGCGATTCCAGTGGCTCTTTTCCAACTTGGACCTTCAGGTCTGCGGTTCCTTTTGTCCGTAACTCAAAACAAACTTGGAAATCTCCTCTTCTCAGGGTAAATCTCCAAGCTCTTCAAATGCAAACTGAGAGGTTTATCCGACTCTTCCCGCTGACATTTTATTTTGATGGAACTGCAGTGATGCAGGCCTTCATTGTTGTCATCTCCTGTATCTGCTGGAGCTGATTTCAATTGGTGGTTTCTACCAACCTCTGTGGGCTTTAACGAGTTCTATGAAGAGGAATTCACCACCCAAAAGGAGCGTTTTTTAACCCTTTAAAGCTCCAGTGTTGACATTCTTTTGAAAACCATAACTCTTCAACCGTTTAAGCAATTAACAGAATTCCAGCAGATTCTGAAGTGGAGAAAGCGGCTTTGCGTTAATACACAACACTTTGTTCTTGTTGCATATCAGTATGAAGCCAATATGTAAAGCCGTTTTTCTCTGCATCAGATTCAGTCAATTCATGAAGACTTATGGTAGTTGCCATTTAGGTGTTGCTGGTGACATCTCCGGTGTTAAACAGTTAAAACAAAAAGAAAATATGTGTGGTGTTTTGACTCGCTCCAGTTCTTCAAATCATTCCATTCTTGAGATCTTCTGATTTGTCCTTTTTGGACCCATTCAAACTCGATACTTGCAGCTGATAACTGAAACATTCAGCTCCTTCAGCAGATTCTTTAAAACTTTTTATTTTGTTAAAAAGGGCGGAAAAAGCTTCCAAACGCTGCAAAAACTGTGGTGTTAAATATCAAAATCTCAGCTGAAAATGTAAAAAAAAAGAAAAAATTTTTTTTGGTGACATTGAAGTTTTTTGCACTTGTACAAGTACCCAAAGAAGATAATGTACAATTATGAACTTTTTTCTTCCTAGTTTTTGAAACTAAGCAAATTTTTTTAATCTTATTGTTTTGTCAATTGATTCCAGAAAACTCTTTCTTTTAGAAAACTATCAAAATACATTTAGATTAATTGGCATTTATTTGATAAATGTATTTTTGTATTGTTTACCAATGCTTGACTTTTTCTGGCATTTAATTTGGCTTCTACGGCTTAACTGGGCAACTTTTGCAGTTAAATATCAGATTTCTAGTTTTAGACATCTTAAAAGCTTCTCACTTTTCTGTGCTTCAACTTCCTGTGAAAGTTTTATCCTAAATTCTCTATAGAATTTGTAGCTGTCAGGATTTACATTATGGTAAAAGAAACACAATTTTCTAATCAATCAATCTTCAGCGTATTTAGATTTTATACAGAAAGTGGACTCAGATCTCTTGTGTCTCTCTTAAGTTGTTACACGGAAAAATCTTTTTTTAACGGATATTTTTTCTTGAAGGAAAAACGAAGGAATCCAGACGCCTTGTCTGCCCGTCTTGGAGACTGATCGGTCCCTCGACTGCTCTATCAAACATGTATTAGACCCACAACGAGACCGCAACAAAACACGCGTTTTGAGTGAAATGTGATTTATAGAAAAGGTTCAGGCTCAAAGCAGACGTCCGGCTAATAACAAGCTGAGGGGAGTGCAGAGAAAAAAGGATGTGGGTCTTAGTGGTTATAGGAAGGGCAAAAACACGGGTACTTTAGAGACATCCTAATGGACCTTCATTGCCTGGAATGAAGTAGTCTTCAGGACGGCTGAAGTCTGTCTTTGACAGCAGGCAGGAATGTTGTGCTACTCAACTTAGATTCAATCTGTTGCTTTGCGGGTTCGAACACAAACTAAGTAACTATTGGAGTAAAAGAGGACATTCCATAGTGGCCTGATGATCCTCTCATCTGCACCTCACAGCTTTGCTTTACGCAGTCCACCTGCTGAAACACCTCAATCTATTTGAGATTATTGTTTAGAAGAACCACAGAATACTCCCATGTTCCTAAAGATCTTTTTTCCTCTTTGTAGTAGTTCATGTTTCACTGGTATCTAGTAGGACCGGAACCGTTCAAATGTCCTGCAAACAGACTGACCTACTCTTAACTCTTGTCCGAAGACGGTCCTCTCCCCCAGGGCTGAGCAGTTCCAGCGGCCGTAGCGGAACTGATACTGGCACTCGTTGATGCCTGACTGGGCGCCTTTGCCAATGACAATGATGGCGTCTGGGCGACTCTGGCACAGGGCTCTCTGTCGGGGGGCCAGTCCAGGTATCTTGTTGCAGATGATGTTGGCACCCAGGGCCACCACAGAGGACAATGCCCTGCAGGCACATGGACAACGCTTCAACTTTTTGCACCAACCCTTATCCAACAGTAGATTGTGAACAGGGGCTTGTAAACAGTACAAAAAAGAAAAGAAAGAAGAAGCCCATCCCTGCTTGTCCAGTGTGAATGCGTCAAATGCCCTGTGTGAACTTAGCTTCAAAGAACATCCACATGAGCTTTTTTGTCGAGTTAAACCCTTAGATCCTGTTTTTGGTATTAATATGAGTAAAATCTGTCTGCTTGGGCCATGAAGTATACAAAAGTGTAAGAACATGGACAAAACAGCATGAAGCAATAATGTAGTAACACTCCTCCATAGGCTGCCAATGAAAAATGGGTCTGGGACCAGGTGCAAATGCAGAACAGCAGGTTATCTTATCAGACAAAATGTGTTTTTAAAAAAAGTCCTCTGACGTTGGAAATAAACAAATACATCAATTGAAAAGGAAATATGTTTAGTAAGAGCTTCCCTTCCTCCTAAAAACACGTCTGTCCGGACACCTGTGGCCCCTTTCTGGGGAAGAGGAATGAGTGGAGCGCGTGGGATCTCAGAAACTTACAGGTAGCTGCCGCTGGTGAGGATGAGGAAGACCTGCGGGTAGTAGACAGACAGCAGCGCACTGCGAGACGAGATGATGAGCATGATGGCGCATTGAAAAGGGTCCCGCTTTACTTTTTCTAATAATAAAAAAAAAACGTTTTTTTCAAACTAAAAGACAGAGATACGCGTCGTTTCCTGTGAGGTTGAGGTGTTAACAGGACCGAGGCGCGCGGCAGCAGCTCCGAGCTCCACTGTCCACTTGCTTGGGAGAAGCTGCATCCCTCGGCCGCTCTGCGCGCGCTCCGCCACCTGGACTGAAAGATGACCAAGTGGGTGGTGGGTGGGAAAAATGAGTGAGTGGGAAAGACACGGGGGTGGGGGCCCCACGTCCCCATCAACAGCCCCCGCGCGCCTGCCAACCGACCATGCCACGGATCAGATGGACACGTGACCAAATAACAAGCTAATTAATCCAAAATTACTTATAAAACACCAAATATTGCGCCTCCCTGTGGTAGCACTTAACATAAACCTTCTTCTCAATTGCTGTTGGTAAAATCGATGCTAATGTTAAGAATAAACTGCAAAACATGAACATTACATACGAAAAACGTTTAGATGAATTGCTTATCCAGGAATTAAAAAAAATATAAAAGTATAGTATAACATTTTGAAAGTGAGAATTTCCATTTTTACTGTTTAGTTACAATGTCTGGATCATTCCAAAAATCTCTAGAGCAAAAAGCACTTTGCACATCATTTTTTAAAATTTCTGGTAGATTATTTTTGTGGGTCTGTCTAACAACCTGATAGGAGACAAAATGCACACAAACCAAAATATTCTGAGTTCTACTCAGTGTAAATAATCACATTAAATTGCAGTTGCTCCAGCCACAATTCAGCAGCCCTCTTGATTTGTTACAAACATTTTTTCCCCCCCAAATGACTGCGGAACAAAGAGAATTAAGTATTTGTTAAACAGTGTAACCAAGACGAAACCCATTAGGCCAGATGCTGAGAGAATTAATAATGGGAATAGCATCATTAGCGACATAAAAGTGAGTTTTAGGTCAAAAGAATCTAGCAGTGAGACACGCAGGTCAAAACAGTCTAGATGAACAGCTTACAGTCATTTTAGATCTCTTTTATTTTTTAACTCACAAAGATTTACATGTTTGGATGTAAAGCTGTGACACAGCACTAAAGTTAGCCTAAACATCCTATATCTATCTATATATATCTAGATAGATAGATAGATAGATAGATAGATAGATAGATAGATAGATAGATAGATAGATAGATAGATAGATATTTAGTGTGTGTGTGTGTTTTCAACTGACACAAAGGTTTTTTTGTCATTTCAAATGAATTGACCTAGTATATTTTTAAAAAATGTGCCATGTAAACCAGATATATGATAACATTCACATATAACAAAAGTTATTACGTCTTTCTATCTACATGTTACTCGACATGTAATTGGACATTTTTAAAAGGTAGTAGGAAAGCTATGTTTTATTCTAAATACGGGTTAATTAATATTAAGACATGATGACAACAAATCAATTTGTAAAGGGACATGACTAAAGAAATCTTTTTGATCTGCGTCACTGTTATTTTGAAATGAACTTGGCACAGTTCCAGAACCACTTTTAGTAATACAACTGTGTATCATCTACAGATACTAGCTAACACTCTAAATTAGACTATTTTTTCCTGAATGACTGCAGGACAAAGAGAATAAAGCATTTGCAGAATGTTAGAACCAAAATGAAAGCTATTAGGCCTGCTGCTGAGACAATGATTGATGTGAATAGCATCATAGCATGTTTTATGTTCATGCTGTAAGTAGCATGTTTTACGCTCCAGACTTTTTCTTTCACAGCTCTATTGCAAAATACAAAATATCATTTAATTCTGTTCAGGCACAAACGGCAATTGTTAATTTCTCCTCCATTATCAATTTTCAAACATTTGGCATTTCTCTAAATTAAAAGCAAGCGACACCATTCATTTGTCACTACCAAACCTGAGTCCCTGACAGGTCAAAGTTCAGCCTGGTTTAACTTGCAACATGTGTTCAATGGTCATGCGTTTTGTATGGTCAGATGGTCAAAATAAACAAGCATAGCTATGTACGGGCGCAACAGATTAGAATGGGGAATCCCGTAATGCTCATGGATGTGCGTTTACATGGACTTTCATTTAAAGTGACTGCTTGAACGCAAGGCGACGCAGCCAGTGTGAATGCACCTTGAATGTAGCTTCAATGTGAGAAGGCCCTGGTTCAAATTCCAGCTTGGACCTTTCTGTGTGGAGTTTGCATGTTCTCCTCGTGTGAGTGTACGTTTTCTTCAGGCACTCCAGTTTCTTCACACCGTCCAAAAACATACTTCAAAGGTAAATTGATGACTATAAATGAGGGATAGAAAAACTTTTTGACTCATGGGCCTCAAAGGATTTTAAAATTTAACAGAAGGGCTGGATCAGGAGCAGTGCGTGGAGTGTTTCGGTAATCCACCTCATAAGAGAAAAAAATAACATGGAATCTGGACAAATATTTGCTTTAATTTTGATTGAAATTTAAGATATATATTTTTAAAACAAAACATTTGGGAGTTTTTATTTCAAAACTGTGACTTTTGTTCTCATTATTTTGATGTAAGGAAGGCGCGGAGGCATGTGGATCCATAAGCAACCAGATTTAATAAGCATAAGGAGCAGGCAGAGGTAAAGTCGTACAACAGGCAAGGTCAGACCACAGGAGAAGGCAGGAGGCGAGAAAACAGGCACGGGTCGGCAACCAAAGGCAGGAAAACAACAAACGCTTAAACAGTACAGCAGGAATGCAAATATAAGACTATGCAATGATAGGATGACACAGCGAAGCTTATATGGAAGGTGCCTGATGAACCAACGAGAGACACCTGGGTGAACCATGGACCGTAAGCAGTGTAATCTGACTGGCACTCAATACTCCGGTGAGTGTTCCCTCTATGGGTCGGAGGAGGGAGTATCTGGGCGAGCCCTGACAATTGTACCAATGGGTTGATGTCCCTCAGGGGAAAACACAAACTTAGAGAAGCTGCGTTCATGTGGTGTTGGAATGATAAGAAAAATGACTGTCCAACTTGGAAAACACTCATAAACATCAGAAAAATAACAAACCTTCCAACAGCAATTACAGCCACAAGTCGTTTTGAATGTGACGCCACAAGCTTGGTACACATTTCTTTGGACAGTTTCACTATTCCTCGTTGCAGTACCGCTCAAGCCCCATCAGGTTGGATGGAAGCGTTGGTGTGCGGCCATCTTCATATCCCTCCATAGATGTTCAGATGGATTCAGGTCTAGGCTCTGGCTTGGCCACTCAAGGACATTGACAGAGTTGTTCTGAAGCCACTTCTTCCATATCTTCAGTGTACTTTGGATTATTGTCCTGCTGAAAGATGAACCGTCGCCCCATTCTGACGTCAAGAGCGCTCTGGAGCAGATTTTAATCCAGGATGTCTCTGTAAATTGTTGCAATTAGCTTCCCCTCTATCGTGATGAGTCATCCCGCTGCTGAAAAATGTCCCCACAGCATGTTGCCACCACCACGTTTCACTGAAGGGATGGCATTGACCGAGTGATGAGCGGTTCCTGGTTTTCTCTAAGCATAACGCCAGTCAAAAAGTTTTATTTTGGTCTTGTCAAATCACAGAATTTTGTTTCTCATGTAGGGCTAGCCGATAAAACCATAGTTATCGATATCACAATAGTGCTATAGTGTACTAGAGAGAGTACTTTTTGTACTAGAAAGAGTACTTAATAGAGAGTACTTTTTATCAATAGTAAAATGAGCCTATCGCAATAGACTTTTATTTTGAAGGGTCTGAAATTAACACTTGCCAGTCGCAAGCAGACTTCTCTTTGGCGAGTAAAAGTTAGAGGGTTTGTCACCACATGGAGAGTAAATGTTTGTGTAAACTTAGTCATGTTTATTAGCTCTTCTTCTGGTGAATTTCTTTTGTCTTCTTTTAAACCACTGTTTGCTCACGGGGTAAACAAACACACGCGACACAAGACCCCCGCCCCCGCGGTCACTTCACTTGTGCAGCGTTTAGCTTGGCTGATGAAACAGCGAAATATGTGGCGATCAATAACTGGATCCAGTCAGAACTGGAGGATAAAACTGCTTCACTTAAAGCAGCAACAGACAGATTAATAAAATGTATTGATTTGGAGACAGCGCTGTTGTTAGACATTAATGCTATGAGGCTAGCTTGTTAGCCGCTAATGCTATGGTGGTAACTAGCTGTTCTGTGTGTCCTGTGTGATCACGGGACGGTTTAGAGTTGAACAGTATTTTAACGGACCGGGCATTAAGATGTGGCGAATAAATACAGCAAGATGAATTCATAAGAAATTGAAAAAAAACTGTATTTTCTAAATAATAACATAATTAAAGCCACTGTTTTAGCAGCGTCTGTGTAGCATAACAGAGTCTGTGTTACACTGAAAACTGTGACCTGTCAGATGTTGTGCTCAATCCTCCCAGCTCCATAAAGCTGCAGCTTTAATGTCAATAATGATATATAATGACAAGAACCCAAAACATTATGGTTTGTGGGTTTGCCTGGAGCAGAATTAGAAAATCTCTCTAAATCTGTCCTTGTTTTCTCAGCATGTTTGAATTTGAGTTTACAGTTAGATGACAGTAAAGACGTGTTCATATCATCTTTGAATTACTTTTATGCAATTTCATTTTCCTGGAAAAAAAAACTAAAATAAAATGCCTAAGCTATTTCTATGTAAAATAGTATCAGAATTTGTCCAATAAAATATATGTTTAGCCGGTAGATTTTTTTAAAATTGACCGGCTAACTTGGCCAGCGATTCAAAAATGAAACTTTGGCCCCTGTGTGGAGGTATTTTAGTTATTAGTTATTTAAAATCCGACAAAAAACAGAATAACATGCCCTGCAAATTGTGCAGAAGGCATGTTCCTTCTAAAACTGGAAATACCACCAACTTTTTTTTATCACCTGAAGCAGTGCCACCAAGCATGCTCAATCTCAGATTGAAGTAAACAATAATTCTACAGCAAAAACAAAGTTAAGACCTTCGCAGCAGCAACGGTCTAAACTACGAGTAGTTTTTAGTAAGAAGGGGTTTCCGTCTGGCCACTCTACAATACAGTTCTGATTGGTGTAGTGTTTCAAAGATGGTTGTTCTTCTGGAAGGTTCTCCTCTTTCCACAGAGCTGGAGCTCTGACAGAGTGACCATTGGGTTATTAGTCACCTCCCTGACTTTCTCTTCTGATCATTCAGCTTAGATGGCCGGTCAGATCTAGGAAGAGTCCTGGTGGTTCCAAACTTCTTCCACTTACGGATGATGGAGGCCACTGTGGTCATTGGAACCTTCAAGGCAGCAGAAATGTTTCTGGACCCTTCCCCAGCCTTTTGCCTCAAGGCAATCCTGTCTCAGAGACATCTACTAACAATTCCTTTTCTTTCATGTTTGGTTTGTGCTTTGACATGAACTGTCAACCCTGGGACCTTATGTAGACAGGGTCGTACCTTTCAAAAATAAGTCCAATCCACTGGATTGACCACAGGTTGGCTTCAATGAAGCAGCTAAAACATCTCAAGGCTCATCAGTGGAAACAGAATAAACCTCATCTCACTTTGGAACTTCACAGCAAAGGCTGGGAATACTTATGTACATTTCATCTTTCGGGTTTTTCATTGTTAATAAATTTGCAACAATTTCAACAGAACTTTTTCAACATCATTATTCTGGGGTGTTTTTGCAGAATTGTTTGGAAGAAACCTGATTGAATCAATTTTTAAATAAGGCTGTGACATATTAAAATGTGGAAGAAGTGAGGCGCTTGGGAATACTTTCCGCATACACTGTATGTACCCTGCCTTTACCCAAAGTAGTTAATATAGGCTCCAGCAACTGTTCAACCCCAAAGTAATTCAATGAGTTTAGAAAATTGTTGGATGGATGAATGAAAGCTACCTGTTGGTTGTACATTTTGTCATTTGCACAATGATATTAGAAGAGGTTCCAGAATAAAATAAGATGACTTTTTTAGGGTAAACTTGTACTTTGAGGGGAAACTTTTCCAGTCTAAGTCATACAGCGGAATGAAAAACTAGATTGAAGTTTATATCAAATGCAGAAAATTCTATCTTTATCTTCTGTATAATAATTTCAATAAACAGTGATTGTTACAGGTATGCATCATGCTGCTGCAGTCCCCAACACAAACTTTATTCCCTGCTGCTGAAACCAGCTGAAACCACTTTAAGACACAACTAAGTAAAACAACACGTCCAGACTTCATGGGCGCGTTGGGCTGAGTGCTACAGACAGCTCTGGGTTTTGATGTTTTCTCAGCCTTTGTTGACAAGAAGATAAATACATGTGGGATGGCAGGTTAATCCTTCAAGTGTGAAATTTGAGCTTTTGTCAGACGGGCGAAGACAACCGTCAAAGGCCTGGATTTCGCGCATCACGCGAGTCTCTGATCCACTGGGACATCCTGATGAGTTTAATGTGTTTGGGTCGGACAAGTGCATATAAGCCGTTTTGGCATATGACCGCAAAGCGTCAAGCTGCTTTCAAGCTAAACCGCAACGTCAGAGGTATTGTTTAGACTATAATATTGCCAGGCAAACACATGGGCTTATAGATGTAATGGGGCAAAAAGCTGGAAATGTGGAAATGAAGATCACCTATCAAACGCTGTCAAGTGGCAAAGCAACAAAATGCCCACCAAGAAAAGACGGCACAGCACAGACATTACTTAGTTATCAGGTCTGATTTAGAGTCCCTGAATGATGAGGGGAGGAAATTGCTTCCATGTTGGGGACAAAGCGATTCTGCTTTTGTGCAAATTATTGCAGAGCAGAGAAACATTTGGGACTCATTGATGTCCTCAGAAATTGGATTTATGCTTTTATTTTGAAGGAAATTTTGCATTCATATGATTTAGATGTCACAAAATGAAGTGCTTTAAATTCAAAATGCTGCAAAACAAGTAATAAATGTATGGGTTACAGTCTAAAGACTCTCCCAGTTCATTTTTTGATCTATTTAAAAGTGTTCCCAGTGGTCTCTTAACCATGATTGTGCAGTTTTTAGGCAAAATCTAAAAACTTGTCATTTTCTAGGACAGGTTCTGCAGAGCAGCAGGAGATTATTAGAAATGCCTCAACTTTTTAATTAAACGCTCTCCCGCCAGCTAACCTTAACCCTAAATGTTAATGACCCCAACCTGTTCTACAAAAATTGCGAGCAAAATTGGAGCTATCCAGCCGTACAGTTTTAAGCCAAATGCTAGGTCAGACGAGGAAAACATACATGGATCCAGTTTTCTGCCAGTGGTTGCATCGTAATGGAGCGAGCCAGGGTATTTTCTACATCACAACTGCAATGTTTTTCAAACTGCATTTTTTTCATCTGCTCTTGATTAATCTGAATAAATAAATACTTAAAAATGCATTTTTCTTTATTTTTGTCCTCCATCGTCAGAAAAATGCTACAAGAACATGTTGAAAGCACCAAAATCACAATTTTTATCAGAGTGGATCTTTATGTACATCAAATATGTGAGTATCAATGGGAACAGAAGGAATGTAAGCCTAAAACTCTATTGCTGACTGCTAAATTGTAAGTATTATATCAAGCTTAAATTACTCTTGTGTGCTTCTAGTTCCTTCTTTCATTAGTTTTTGCTCACTTATCACTGCAGAGGGAGACAGAGTATCAGAAAAGGTTTTGCTTTGGACCAAACCCTTCTTGTTTGGAGTCTTCAAGCTTAAAGAAAACAGCCTCTCTAAAGGTTTAAAGCAGAACAAAAAGTGTGCCTGCTGCATTAGCATGTGTTTGAAACTGCACTACGTTGAAGCTGCTTGATACAACGTCCTAAACCTTTAGTTTCTGCAGGAACAGAGTAAGTCTGACATCCACCAGGGGGCGCTTAGCTCTTACTTTTCTGTTACCCTCCGTACTTCCACCATCTTGGTTCCTTCAACTGAATTTATTAGTCAATTTTTGTTACAAAGTGTTTGTAAAAGCTGTGTTTGATGCACCAGTTTTTATGGATTGGACATGAGAGTTTAAACCTTTTTTTCTACGTTGTCCTCTGAAAAGGACTTTACTAAACATGAATATCTCCCAACCACTGCATATGAGTGAATGAACTCTTTTTAGTATCTACAGAGGACATTTGGGGCTTTTCAATGATACCAAATTCAGTGGTGTGAGAATTGTAGTTTTTGGCATGTTTAAACAGTTTTGGACTGACTAATATTTTTTCTCTGTACATGAGAAGGATATAAAATCTGCAGATAGGCAATGAGAAAATATGCATACATATTTACAAAACTGTTGGAATTGATAAATAAAAACTGGCTTTGGATCTAATTGTGTGTACTGGTGCACCAAATAAAAAAAATAGCCTAAGGGTAATTTAAAACTCAGTTTCACATTTAAGTAAAAAACCAGGGTCACGCTTATCAAGAATATATGGAGGTTTATTAAAAATGGAGGCACAATTTCTGGTATGTTTGGGCAGAGTTTTGCCCAAGTCAGACCTAAAATAAAAAAAATATATGTCTTAATTCTTTTATTACTGGAATAAACATTAACCCATTTAAATAATAACATATAATCTACTTTTTTGTTTAACTATGTCCTTGATTTTCTTGTCTTGTAATTTCTTACGAGAAAATTCCTCCAGAAACGGGAATTCTGTTTGCTCCGTGGCATCACCAGAGAGGTAAATCTGCTGCAATTGGTGTGATCCAACAAGAGCAGATTTGATCTGTTAATAAGGAGTTCTGGCGTTTGGAGCTTTTGGGACTCAAACATGTGTTACAGTTCTAACTTTCTATTCTCTTGCAGATATGTGGGCTTTTAAAGGGTTGGGTCTGTTTTCTGTTGAAATGCTCTAGACCTCTTTCTCCTCCGCTTTGCTGTCCCTCATTCACACATACGTGTAAAGGGATGGAACCACAAACCTCTTAGCTGGTTCTAGCGGGCTCTGTTAGCTGGAATTAGGAAAAAGTGCAGCAAAACCCATCTTTTGTGAGCGTCACCATGTGTTAGCGCTGACCTTGCTGATTGAGTTTGCTCACAATCACATGGGTCAAGGCCAGGGTCGGGCTCATGCATCATTTAGTTTAATGGCTGTTTCCTGCCGGCTCTGAAGCACACATTGGAGGTAGACTGACGTAAGGAGGAAAGATCGGACCAAAGAAAAAATGGAGGATAAAAGTGATGTTTATTGTAACTTTTGTGGCCTGTCTGTGTCACCAGCCCCCTGTGGGGACAACAGATGTGCAGATGATGTCATGCAGAAAGAGGATAAGGCTGAGGAGGGGCGGAGCGACAGGAGCGCGGGAGGACAGTGGATGGGCGGAGCCTCCATCTGAGAGAGAAAGGAGGGAAAGATCGAGCAGGATTATTCAATTTTTACAAGATGTGACTTGGGTTGGTTTCCAAAGTGGGAGTCCAGAAAAAAAACAAACTGTTTCTTAACACCTTTTTTTTACACTAAAAAACACCAAATGTGCTGAAGCGGTGTCTCTGAGCGGCGGGGCCTCCTCTCAAAGCCTCTCCAAACAATGGAGCTATAATTTACCTTGAGAGGCTCCTGCCAAACTTCTCCCTCCATCCCCTGACCTGCTGCAGCATAAGAACTCAATTGTTCTTGCGGCTCCCGGTGACAATGGCTGTTTGTGGCCATCCGGGGAGCTGGATGGAAGGGGGGTGAGAAAGAAAACGGTATCGCGGAGAGGGTGAAAGCAGAGCCATGTGATCGCTGCCGCCTGGGTGGAGCTCAGAGCCAGAGGTCAGGATCTCACCAAGGACACGGTTTTCCCAACCGTCCACTCCGGGGTGCTGCGGCTCAAGCCAAAGACGTCTCTCTGCCAGTTAAGAACTGTGGGATCGGGTTGGCTTGCCTGCAGTTCTGCCCCCCAATCCCCCACCTGTGTGTGCCCCCTTGAATGCAAATTGTGCTGACATGGCTGCCAGGGGAAGGAGGGGGGGGTATGAATTAACCATTCGGATGTTGCCCAATGGTTGCAGGGCACAAACTGCGGCTAGTCTCGGCTTTGTCGTGTGTTCTGGAGAGAATAGGAGCTCAGCACAGGAAGGGAGCTAAAAAGGGAGGCAACCTGTGGGACTCCTCCAAAAAGAGGAGCAGGGCCTCCTCCTGGAAGCCCTGAATCTCAATTCAGTTCTGTACAGTTCCGGGTCTCTGTTTGGACTGAGAGACAGCACCGACGAAAACTGCATTTTTGGTTTCTCCTAACTTGTTCTTGTGGCATTTTTCTGAGGAGGGAGGACATGTGGAATACTTCTTTATTAAAATCGTAATAAACTGGGAACAAGTTCAAAAATTTCATTTGCAAAAGATTGTATTTGTTACGTGGAAAATATAAAAAGGCGGGGCAATGAGTTTCCTGCTCCGCTCCATTCAGATCCATCCACCTATAGTCCACTAGATCCATGTACGCCTTTGTTTTCTGAGCTGGCATCTGGCTCAAAACTGTACGGCTGGACAGCTTCAATATTGATGTTAGGTTGGGGTTGTGAGGACTGTGAGCTAGCAGGAGAGCGTGTAAACGTAGAGCTCTCAGCAGCAGGGGGGGAAGGCTTGCTAAAGGTACCACCCAAAAATCAGAGATTAATTTCTAATGAACTCCTGCCGCGCTGCAGAAATTATGTTCTAGAAAACAACACAGGTTTATTCATTTTAGCTAAAATGACATAAACATAATTAAAAGACCACTGGGGATACTTTGAAAATAGATTTAAAGATGTGGGTCCTTAAAGAAAAGCATACCAGTGAAATTCCCAGCCTCACTTCACCATCCCAGGCTTGCAGAGCGTGGGCCTGACGCCAACACTGACACATTCAGCTGATGACCACGCAAGGCCTGGACACGCAGATGGCAGTTGATGCTCACTCCTCTTCCACCGACATGAGTTTAAGGACACCCTTGGCCTGCTTTGTAATCATTGACCCGTTACCTGTGGCAACCGTGTCCCAACATGCTGCGCTAGCAGTGGCCTGCTGCTGCTGCTGCTGCTGATGATGATGATAGGGTTGTGTTATTACATGGACAGATTCAGCAACATCAGTTCTGTGTGATGCCATGATGGAGGTATGAAGCCTCCTCTTAGGTAGAAAAGAGGAGGCGATGTGAATAATGTGAACTTTCACCTGATCGTTCAGGCAGAACCCCCCCTACCATTATATAAAGGAGGCCTCATTTCAATTAAGCAAACCCAGATTATACATGGAGCATCCCTTCAATTGAAAAAGTTGTTGAGTTTTGATGAACCTGATCAGGTTAGATCTGTAATCCTGCTCTGTAATCCTGCTCCTCCTCAGTGGCGTTTTCAGGGCTGGGGCGTAGTTGTGCATTGCAGCACCATAGAGGACTCTAGGCCAGGGTGGGGGGTGACTGGTGAAAAAGGTAGAACAGGGAGGGGGGGTGGGCCAAGACGACATTTTGGTCCTCTTCCCAGGCTCCTCCCACTCTTTCCACACCTCCCCTCATCTGGCTCCTTTCCACTTGCTCCTTCCTCTTCTCCTCCGGCCGCCGCCTCCTCGGCCTGTGTCTGGGAGCAGTGGCCTGAAATAAAACTAAGAGGAGCCCCAGGCGGCAAAGAACGCCAGCTTTGTTTTAACCAGCATCCATATTGGCGAAGACGTGGCATGGAAGAAGCGCCGAGTGTCTGATTGCGAAATGGAAAAACTCTGCCTCCTAAATCCTCAATTCGGTCCTCGTGTCCCACGCGTCCCTTCACCTCCACACTTCAAATCTGGCTTCAAAAATACCTTAAAACAACTTTAAACTATAAATGTAATGATTCTTAATCGACGCTAAGGAGGAGATGGGTGAGAGTTCAGAATCCAAGAATTTATCAGTCCAGAAATCCTCTACGTACTCACATTTATGACATCAATAAACATCTTAGGCTGTTAGATATTTACATCTTATAAACATGTAATAGTTTTTGGTAAATTATAATTTATAACTAACTTATAAGTAACTTATAATTATTTTAATGTTGACAATCTTTTTTTCTATAATAAAACAAAATAAGTAAAAACATACATTACAAAAGCTGAATTTTTAGATTCTATTTGATTTCAAAATTTAAGTTTCCGAAATCATCTTGAAAAAAAAACCCTCTTCTTTTAAGCATCATTTTTTGCAAAACAAAATGAATAATAAATGTATCTAAAGCTCTTAGCATTAGTGTCATTACATAAAATGATAATTGCAAAACGTATACACTTTTTCTTACAAAATAAGAGACTGCACACATTTAATTTTTATTTTCAATCCTTTGATGAACTCAGAATTGAGGTTTACATTTTTTTCATGAATATGTCAAACATTTAGAAGTTTTTATGAAGTAAAAACTACTTTAGGTCATTTTTTCCTAAATATGTCATGTTCAAAAATAATGGATTTTCTATTTAAATAAATCCTATAACAATGTGTAATTACACATCTATTACAACATTGTAATGTCTCTTTTTGTCTCTTTTATCTCAAAATATTTAGAAGTTGTGGCCAAGATGACACTTTTAAATAAATGTGGCCATGCTACGCAGTTTTAATTTTATACACTCACAAATGTGTTTGTAGACTAAACAGGTATATATATCTGTGTGTGTGTCTGTGTTTGTTTTGAGTCCCACCATGGGATCAATATGAACTTGTGTCACCCTATAATCCCAATAAGCAACAGGCTGCATACTTAGCTAGTCTGCAAAACACACACACATAGACACACACACACACACTCTAATCCTATGGTATATTTCGGTGCCGATGGATGCAGGGATGGAGCTCGGTCACCGAGTTCAGTGGTAATGTCACTCGTCGATGTAATTTCACCAGAAGCCCTCTATGCACTCAACCCACGCTCAAGTTCAACTCCATGTTCTCAAATAATCATCATAAAAGTATTCAGAGGATGTGTTTTTACAAAAAAAAAAAATGTATTTTTTCTATCTTTGATACTTTTTTTTGCATCTCTTTTGATAAAAATCCACAATACAGGCATTTCATTTTTTTAAATTCCTACATTGTATTAATAATTGACTGGTTTCTAAATCCCACTCCATATTTTCTCGGTAAAGGAGTATGCTCAGACATTCCAGGGGAGTAATTAAAAGTTAATTTTTATCTATATCTTCAAAGCACATCATCTCCAACATATAAAAACGGATTCACTTTATTTGGCATGCCCTTTAATTTGCCCCTCTGCATTATTAAGTAGGATTTCTGCAGGGGTCTTAAGTCAGAGTAACAGTCACTTACTTTTTTAAATTATAGTGCATGGATGTCCATGTAATACTTTAAAGTTTAGCTTTTAAAAATATATATTATATATATGTGTGTGTGTGTGTGTGTGTGCAGAAATAAAAAGAATTTTTTTGTACTTTGGGCTATTTTTTAGACAACTTAATTTTCAACAAAATTAGTTTTATAGAAAAACTGGCAATTGGAAATTGACGGTGCCTTTTAAGTATAGTTTTTTTTTTTTAAATAAATTACACTCTGACATATAAAAATTAAATAAAACATCTCTTTAACGGTTGGACTGCCCATTTTTCTTCTCCACAGATGGTTTTTCAGAAATCGTGTCCCAGAGCTTTTGAAGAAGATCAAAGGGCTTTTATGAAGCTTTTACAAAAACTTCCAGGATCCCATTAATGATGTGAAACAGGTGTGCAAGTGTCCTACACTAACAGGTGAGTAGCTTTTTAGGGTAGCATGTACAGTTAGATTGCTTTAAAAAATATTTTGTCCAAAAAAAAAAAAAAAGGCTATTTTCCACTACATTTCAATTTTACAGCTAACTATAGTTTATTGCTCCTTGTTAAATAAGATAAGAGGTTAAATAAACTAATAAAATACAATTAGACTAGTTATTGACAGAGTACTCCAATACTGGTGCTGAAGTGTTCATTGCTTGTCACCATATTAAAATTAAATGAAGTTAGGACCTCTTTTTTAATTCCTTACTTAAATATATTTATATATATGTATATATATTAAATTTAAATAAAACACGTTTAGATATTGTTTAATCATTAGCTGTTAGCTTACCAAAACCTTTTTTTTTTTTTTTAATTCGCGGAGGGTTAAAACTTGGGCAAGGTGTGAGGCAGCTCTGTCCCCCTCCCCTGAATTTGAGGTGCGTTGTCTTTATTTTATTTTCATTTTTCAACCCCCCCTCCCCTCATGTTTAAAGGACTGTCTGCCCCACACCCGGCAGGTTGTTGTATAACCGTGTCTCACCTCAGCTGAACTCGCCGCATCTGGCTGCTCGGCGGCGACGCAGTCTGCAGCCTGAATGCCCCCAGTGAACCGAACGACATGGCCGGCGAGGGAAACGCGGAGACCGGGAGAGACACCGCCTCAGAGCCGCTCCCCGACATCGTTTTTCGACAAGCTTGACACGACGTCCTCTGTAACTTATAGACACATTTCTACTTTTTTTGAAAATAATTTTGTTCTTGGCGTTTACAAGCGAGAGGGAGGCGTCGTCCGCAGTTGGAAATATAAAGCCAGCAGACTGGGACTCCGCGGGAGGAAGAAACTTGAACTTGAGACGTTGTTGGTGCGTATTAATATTTAGTTTATTTTTACTGCGCGGATGAATTTGGATCTATCAAAACTGCGTCAGTAGTTTTAGAAACACGCTAACGGCTGTTTAAAAAAATGTGTTGTTTTTGTTTTAGCCACGCGCGTGCTAGCGTTTTTTTGGTTGCTGGAGGTCGGAATTTATGAACATATTTTTTTTAAGACGTCACATAGAACCAATGTCGGATTAAGTCTTCAAATATCTGCGGATGAACATAACCTGTTGACCCCGCTATCTGTTCTCCGTCTCGGTGTGAGGGAAAAGAGGTCGCCTCTTCGTGCCCTACTTTCTCCTCTCGGAGACGAATAATCTTCGTCTTTGTTGTCTCCGATGCGAGACGGAGATCGACACCGAGCAGGTAAGACCGATGTCTCTAAACGGAAGACCAGTTTAGTTTTAAATATACACACACACATATATATGTTCAAATGCGCGTTTTATTAGTGCCGCGAGCTCGGTGCATACGAGGCGCGAGGACTAATAGAACAGCTGTGCGGCTTCCTCCTGATGTGTCACCGTGTTTCCTTTCAAAATAAAAAAGAAGTTTTGAAAAGCCACTTCAGCTGCACCAATGTGTCTCTCACACATCAAAAGATTTTTTAAATGCTTCCAAGTTTTTTTTAATTTTAATACAGAACTTTGAAGTTTTAAGCTAGGTAATACCAAGGTGCACGTGCGATCATATTAAAGAAGACAGGAAAATGAGGGTCATCTAGGGTTCAATTGTTTATAGCCTCCTAGCTTGTGGCTACAATTAATAAATTGATAAAATTGCGTGTCTTCCTAAAATAAATCAAATTGGGCCATCCTATTGCTCCAAGCAAAGCCGTAAATGAAGTGGAATCTGATTTTTTTTTTCTGTGTTCTTGTGCATTTAGTGTAAAAAATATTAGTGATTTGGGGGGCTTTGCATGTATTGCCCTACTTTAATCTCCTCCTAAATGTTAGCTTTACCTCTTTTAAAGGAAAAAAGTTAAAATACGCATTTTAATCCACTTTTAATTAGTCTATCTATTTTTATAGCTCCTAAAGTTTTTTTGGACATCCTGCACATCTGCTTATGTGTTTCTTGCATGTTTTTAAAGCTTTTTGCGCTGACTAGTTGCTCAGTTATTTAAAATTCTGCTTTAGCCATCAGTTTCTCAAGTAAGGTTAGTGTTGACTGTGAAACATGAAGAGATTCTCCTTCTCTCTCATTTTTTTTACCTCACTTTCTAACCGGAAAAAGGAAGATAGGCGCCAGAAGCCGAAATGCGGACGAGGTCAGTGTGACCTTTTGGCTGCAGCTCCTGCAGCCTGTACCGTGTGCTTAAAGTGCAACAGTTGCAACAAAACAGGAACGTCATTGTGCTTTTTTTTGTTGAGAAAATGAAATAGAAATCGCAGGTGGCCCTCAGACAATGGAATAAAGCTGCTATCTCGGTGTGGTCAATCTTACCACGACTATCTTGCCATTTTTTTTCTTTTAGCAGATAGTTGGTGCTAGACTATACAGCCGGCAAGGAATCTGCAAAGCAGAGGAAAGCTCCCTGTAACCGTCCCTGACGTGCTCTCATATCTCAAAAAATTGATTGAAATCCTAAACAGCAAGATTAGGTTGAGTGCAATCCTTTCTATGAATAGTTGATTGTGTGTAATGGCGGTACGGTGTGTTGTTTCTTTAAGGGCATGTCAGGTCAGAAGGTGGGGGGGGCTGTGTGTGATGGGGTTGGTGGTGAAGCCAGGGGGGTGGGGGGTGGGTTTTTTTTTTTTTTTTTGTGGCGAGCATGGCTGATACTATACTGCGTCCTGTCCAAAGCAACAAAGAGGCTCCTTAACCAGGGTGTGATGTTTTATTTAACCACGCAGATCCTCCACGCCGCCGTGAGTATGAGCGCCTCGTCACATTCAGATCTGCGCAGACGGGCGATCTGTAGGTGGGCACCTGTTGCCTGTCGTTTTGCGTTCTTGAACATCCACGTGGCGAGCTGTCGGATGACTGATCATTTTTGTGCGTTTTTGTCGACACATTTGTTTGCATACATGTGTTCTCTCAGCTCCCCCCTCTACAAACACCAACCAAACACTTCACATCTGAAATCTCAGTGCAAAGCTTTCAAGTGTTTGACCTAATTTCTCTGGCAGCGAAGAATCTGCCGGTGAAGGCCTTCCTCTGTTTGTGGGTGTGTGCGTGCGTGCACTCTCTGCTCTGGGTGTTTCCTCCTCGCCTTTTTCTAACAGGAAGCTGATGCGGAGTTCAACTGAGGACAGGGGAAAAGGCCTTTTCTTTCCACTCTGAATCATTTGAGAGTGAAAAAAAGAGAAGAGCTGAGAGAGGAGGAAAAAAAATCCAGCCCTGCTGCATTGATTCAACGCTCTGCAATCTGCCCTTTTTTTTTCCTCCTCTTCCCTCCCTCTGTTCACTCTTTTCTGTCTGTTTCAGCTTCACTATTTTGTAGTTTTTATGAAGTCGTCTGACAGAAAACGGATTGCGTTAAGGTGGGGTGGTTTATTTCAGTGTGGCTAAGGGAAGCTTGCAAATGAAGCAGAGCTCTGTGGAGGTTCTTTTGGTTCAGTTTCGACATACCCACAGCAAAGAGGCAGGCCGTGCTCTGCACCGAGGAAGCAGAGAAGCTAAAGCACACCCACCCAACTGTCTCCGCTAAGGTCAGTGTTTCGGCACAAAGAGGAAACCTCCAGAATTTAGCTTCTCCGCATTTTTATTTGGGGGAGAAAAGTGCTTCTAAGAATGTGTGGGGAAAAACGCTTATATTAAAATAAACACTTTCAGTGGAGTTTTCTGTGAGGTTGAAACCAGAGATGATCGTTTTTGCTGAATAATATCCTCCTCACGTTTGCCTCTTCATGCTTCCTGTTGGAAATTCAGGAACTAGATTGAAGCCAACTCCAGAAACGGCTGGAGCAAACCCTTAATTCTATATAATCTCGTCTTCAAGGTTTTGTGTATTTATTGCGGTGGAGGGAGGCTTTAGGAATGAAAGCGGGCCAGACTCTGTTAGAGAAACCACCTACTCAGCCCCCCCTTTCATGTCTCTGCAAAAGATCTTCCGACTGTTTGAGTTGTGTGAGAACGAGGAACGCCGAGGAACTCTGCAGAAATCATAACGGCGGTTGAGGATCGACTAGGTTTGAATGCAAGTTGAAGAGAAACGCTAGAAACGGGATTGAAGCTGGTTCTGTTCAGGCTCAGTCTGCTGAAGAATAGCCACGATATTAAGAAAATTGCTACGAACAATGTAAATATCATCGTAATCTAGCAATTTGTTCACTTTCATGATTTAAAAATTTGCACTTTTTGATTGTAAATGATGCAAAAATGAAGAACAAAAGCTGTGTTTGGATTAAATAATAAACGAAGTTTTGGTAATTCTCAGTAGAGCAGAAATGTTTTATAGCTCAAAAAAAAAAGTTCTGGTAAGAATGTTCTGTTCCCAGCATGTGCCGGTACACCATGTGAGGGAACATCAAGTCACTGTCCACCATATGTCCTAATTGATCATAGATTTAGCTTATTTATTACTTTACACAACAAACAGCTTTGAGTTTCATGCTTTTTTTCTGTTTTCTTCTGGTTCCTGCAGGGTGAGCAATATGTGGAGCAGCAGAAGCATCAGAGAGAATGTGAGCAGACATGGACGAACTAAAGAAGGCTGGAAAAGGATGATGGGTAAATTCCCTCTTAAAAGCGTCAAAACTCATGGATTTTGCAGACTTTAATTTAGACAAATAATTCACGATTGTGTGTGTTTTTTTTTTAATCCGCTTCTCTTTTTCTTTGCTTTTTGCTTTTAAAATGTTTTTTTTATATTATTAGGGTTTCCCTTCAAAGTAAAAATTCAAACAGAACCTTAACCTCTGGGGTTTTCACATACACTGCGATCCAACTTTTAGGAGTTTAGCCTCTCCCCTCATCCCAAACTACTTGTGGCACTAAAATGGAAAGAAGAATTGAACTTTTTTTAAATTACATTTTTTAATAAACATTTAGGCCAGTTGTTTAGTTTGTTAATGAAGTCAGAACAAAGGCTTGTTGTGGGGACGACGTTTGTATAAAAATGGCAAATAATGTCGGTTATTTCTGTAGAAATATTTTTATTCAAAGTGATAACTAAACATCACAGCACAGGTACTCAAGACCTGATGGAGCATTTTTGTGGAAAAAAATGCTGCATTTAAAACCTGTTTTAAGTTGAATGAAAAAAAGAGTATATAATAATGATTTTTGGTGCTGTGAGTAGTGTGTGCAGACTTTTGGGACATTCCTGGCCAGAATTCCATCACGTTGAAAAATCAATTTCTCACTCCGGTGAATTCTTGTTTGTCGGTAGTTTGTTTGGATTTAACTGATGCTACCAGATCAGTATCAGTTCTTAAAAGTTTGAAGAAGTTTAGCTTGGATTGCAACAAACTAGATGCTCCTTTTAAAAACAGTTGTGTGTGTTTTGTTCATAAAAACTTTATTCTGCAGCCACAGGGTCCACGTGCTGCTCCCACAGAGTGATGGTTTGTGGCTGGGAAGTAGCACAAAATACTGAATATTAATTTATATTCCTACTTCTTTTTTAAATTCAAAAGCAATTTAGTTTGGATATCACGGCAGTTTTCACACAGCCTGTAAAACTGAACATAAGTGAAACTTTTATTCACAAAAATATCAAATTATAATAAACATTTGAGGGGGAAAATACTAGAAATTCATTGAAAGGTTTGATGAATCAATCTAGATTTTTTTAAAAAGTAAAGATTGATATAAAATGATTTTTTTTAACGTATTACTATGAAATAAACAGGACAACCAAAATTCGGTCTCATAGATCACCTTGTCTCCTTTAGTATGTTTTGAAACATTAGTCTGTAGTTTATGAGATAACATGCAATATGTTTTGAGCAGGGCTTTGGCTTCATAAGCCCCAAAGATTCTTCTCATGAGCTCTTCTGGCCTTAAAAGATGAAACATTGTAATAGTTATTAACGAAAGCAGAATAATAAATCATAGATGGCATAGTTTTTCTCTTAGTGAACCAAATACTCGCACGGACTGGTCTGTGCGAGGCTGAAGTTGGCGTCTGATTTTTTTTTTTTTTTTTTAGCCTCCAGTTTCCCTCAACTTTTGAGGGAAAAGTTTTTCTTCATCCTCTGCAAAATATTTTTGGTTTAAACTTAATTAGTACCTTAGATTTTGTGTCAGAAGCATTAAAATGTGATATATAAGCTTTCAAAGTAAAAGCTAAAAAAACCGTCTGACTTCTAAGGTGCGACAGATAACCTTTAAAAAAAAAGGCACAGTAATGGGTATTTTCTAAATATGATAATAAACATGAATCCACTTTCTGAACAGCTTTATTAACAGCATCCTCGTTGCTGAATTTTCTGCATTATTTTTATGGTGTGAGGAAACAACTGTCACGATAAATCCATCTTTCAAGTTTTTACTTGGTTCTGTTAAATGCAGTTTTCTTTTATTTTGAAGTCAGAGGCTCTTCTTCTGTTCCCTCACTGGCTCTTTTCTGCAAAACAAACTTAAAATACGGTTGGATTTTTTTTTTTTGTTAACTTAGGGGGGGTTTAATTTAGCAGCCGCTTTTAAAAGTAGTGGATGGATTTTTGACACGTGACCAAGCGACTTGATATGCCTCAAGATAAGTCAGATGTGAATCCAATAGTTTTCCAAAATAAAACCTCCTTCAGAATCAGTTGATAAATAAAAAAGGTAAAATGTAGGTCATGTTTTTTTTTCTCAGTGACCCGGTACCAGCTACCGGTACGTTCATGGCCCGAGGGTTGGGGACCACTTTCAATGGACCACCATCAAAATAAATACACTGGTTAACTTTAAAGTAACATACATATCAGAGTTATAAAACATGCATTGAAACTTAAAATATTGTCTAGTGAAGTGTAAGCATGAACTTTACAAAGAAAAAGCAGAATAATAGAGACGTGAATCATTTTCTGGATGAAAAGTGCTGGATGTAGTTTAACAAAAGAGCATTTTGGATGGAGATCTCACTCGTCTGCTATCTCTGGGTCTCTGCTGTTTTCTCTTCTACTTGCGTTTCCTCTGCCCTTCAGCCTGCAGAGTTGTAGCTCATGTGTGACCTCTGCAGGTGTCACTGCACACGCAGTACCGCAGAGTCAAAGAAAATTTGACATTTTTAAAAAACTTCCATTAAAAAAAAAAAAACTTTTACCATTTTTTTCTCCAGGTTGTGTCCTATTCCCCTCACTACTTAGTGCTCTTTAGAGGGCGTTCGCCATTTTGTTGTGGTGTCCAAATTTCAGTGCCCTGAAAACGTCCCAGAAGTATCTGAGAAAAACCAGTATCCATCAGATTGGTGATAATAGACCACGATGCACTGCTTTTCAACGATTTGTCATTTCAGTGTGACAAATATCAGCCGGAGTAAAACTCAAAACATAACTGTAAATAAAAAAAAAAAAAAAATTAAGTGGCAGAAAAAACGAGTCAAATACCAACTCTGTAAGAAAAGCTGTATTTAAAACTTGTGGAACAAAGATAAAGAATTATCAGCAAATTCTAGTATTTTCTTATATTTTATGTTATATTATATGGATATTATTAGATATTATATTTACAAATATTGCTCACAGAAACAAGTTCGTATTCAAAGGCATTTTCAAGAGATAATACTGTTGTACGTAAGTTAGGTAAAAAAGTACTCGCAAAAGTGGCGCAAAAATAAGAATACATACTTATGACATTTTTTAATGAACATATGAACATATAATATATTACGAATCTTCACAAAAATGTCTAAACATTTTTATTGTCTGAAGTTGCCAAGTTATAACATTAGAAAGACAGTGGATTCGTAGCCTTTATAAAATGTTCAAATTTATTAAGTTTTTACTTTGGCTAAAGGGTGACATCCTATAAATAAATGAATAAAGTAGTGAGTATGTGTTTGAATTGCTTTAAAATCCAGAGTTCTTGGTAGTCCCGCACTATGTAGTCTTTTAGGAGTTAAGGAGTAGTTAAGGAATTCAGACATGGGCCTAATTTAACTATGAACCTTAATTAAAAGTTTAACAGCATGGAGGGGATTTTTTTTTTTACAGTTGTTTTTATGGTAAAGTTACTTTAAAAGCACGTTAAGCTGAAAATAATGTTTTTGGTGAATAAATATAACCCATTTAGTCCAGATTGAAGGAATAAGGCATTCAAACTGATAAATGTATGGTCATCCACTGACTAAGGACCCATTTGGAAAAAGTCATGAACCAAGATTCCTTTTTTTTTTCTTGAAGCCCCACTCCGATCATCTTTGATCTGTTCCAAAAGCATTCCCAGTGGTGTGGTGATTATGACTGTCATTTTTAGCCAATTTCAAAACCCTGTGTTGTGTTCTAGGACATAGTTTCTGCAGAGCGTTAGTAGTTCTTTAGAAACTTGCCTCTGAGTGGTCGGAAAGTCCATTGGTGTAGAGCAGCCCCGCCCTCCCTTCCCCTCCTTTGCTGAGAGCTTGGAGCAGGGAGCTTGTGGCCCGCTCAGCGTATTTTCTGCATAACAACAACAAATAAGAGACGTGGATACATCAAACATCTGCTTTCCAGCTATGGAGAGACGGTCACACAAGTAACAGAGAAATATCAAATGTAAATAACAAATATCCTAGACATTTCTTTTGAATACTTGCAGTAGTACATATTCCCTCACACAGCCTCCCACAGTGATGAGTCACATTCATTTTTTAGTAATATTCTCTATAACCCAGTTCCGCCAGTTAAAGATCAACTCAAACAAATAAGCTATCTGAGTTGGAATTGTCTGAGCATGGCTGATGGCTCTTTTCCATTCGACCTATGAAGTCATCCGTCACTCATTCAGCCAGTCTGTCCTTTATTGTGCCTCATTACTGTTGCTGTTCATGTTTTTTAGTGGGGCGGGGCTTATTTCTTTTGTATTAGTAGTAATAATCAGCTGATGATTGAAACACTTGTCTCTCTTTTAGCTCTTCTTTAAGCAAGTGGTCCTTCCTGTCTTTGTCGTAACTGAGTGTGTGAAGCAATCAGAGAGGATGATTGCTCTCCACCAGACAACCTCAATGAACTGCTCCACTGCAGAAAGAGTCTCTGTCTCTGTGTCTCGGTCTGGGGACGGCCCAGCCTCCACAGAGTGCCGGTCCGCTGCCGCATTGTGGCCCGGGGCCTCATTTGAATGGGGCCTTTAGTATTTCATGCGAACAAGTCAGCGCCATTTGCATTTGTTCCAGTCACAAAGGTTTAACAGGTCAATAGGGACTCCCTGGCAGAAAACTAACACTCGCACTCCCGCTCCCTTTCTCACGTCTGCTCCTTCGCTGTGGCTGTCAGACGTCCAGCCAGGTCACCATGGTCGTATGTACTTCAGGCACTCTATAGGTGTGTGTGTGTGTATATACGTCCAATGCTCAAGTGTGCATTTAATTGGTAACATCGGAGTGTGGGGTCAGAAAATAAAAGGTGGTACACTTCAGGCTGTGGTGAAAAGTTTAATTAACATGCATCTTATGGCAGCAGCTTGTGACTGGAGGAGGAGGAGGGGGGATGTTCACCAGCAATGTGGTGCAACAGACTTCTGTTGCTCATCCCTGCATTATTACTGTCAGTGAAATAAAATTCAAGCTGATTACCTCAGAATGACCATCAAGAATCCTGCTCGTTTGCACCATTTTGTTATTTTTTTAAGCAAATTAGTGACAACTCATAAAGGTAATTTAAAAAAAGTGTTTCTTTATTTGTTTGTTTTGCATTTTGGTAAATCTTTCTATGAAGCACATTTTTTTTTGCTGTATTAAAGATTTGTTTTTATTTTTGGAAAGTTTGCATTATTCTTTACCTTGTAGTGTCGTCTTCTAAGTTGTTTCTGCCTTTTGCGGCTCAGTTTTCTCCAAAATCCAACAATCGAACAATTTCCTTTCCTTTTATTGCTCTTGTGTTTAAAAAAAAAAAACAAAAACCCCAAATAAAAAAATGATCTTTGTAAAAAGTTAGATTTACACCTTTAAAAACAGCAAACAGTTGCTGATGGACTGCAGAGTTTCCATTGCCTCTGTGTGGGATGTAGGTGCCGTCAGGACAGCGAGGTGTCCCAGTCCTCACAAACATTTCCTGCGTTTATGTAGTAAAGGCTTTAATTCATCTTTGAGCGAGAGGAAACTTCAACATAGCTGCAGCACACAAGCCTTCCTCCATCAGATCAGATTTGTAGTGTCATTTCTCTGTCTTAATATCTAAATGTACAGACGTTCATACAAGCAGTGTGTTCAAATCTATTTTATGGGTCAAAAGTGAAAAGCTAGGTTTAAAAAAAAAAAAAAAAAAAAGAATCTAAATCAGGTGTATGAAGTAGAAGAAACATTGTTCTCCTACTATTTCCGTTTCTTTTTGGTCCTGTTAAAGTCCCACTCTGATCAACTTTTGATCTATTGTAAAATCGTTCCCAGGGGAATTTCAATCATGATTATGCCGTGTTTAGATTAAAAAGGAAAAAAAAACCTGTGTCGTTGAGAATAATTTGCCTCTGGGTTGTGGGTGGGACCTTTGGCCTTTGACCTTTTTCGGACAGTTTTAGCTACAGGACCTATCTAGTCATACAGTTTTAAGCCATATGCTAGCTCAGACGAGGAAAGCAAAGACGTACATGGATCTAATCATTTGCAAGAAAGGATCTTCTGACCTGCCGACTAAAGCTTTCTACGTCACAAATACAATCCTTTTCCAATGGCATTTTTTTGTTTCCACCTGATACACAACAATTGAAATGAAGAATTACTCGGAAATGCAATTTAAGCTTAATTTTCTTTATGCATGTCCCCCATCAACAGAAAAATGCTACAAGAACATGTGAAAAACAACCAAAACACAATTGTCATTGGAGTGTCTTTAATGATTTAAAGACAGGCTCCTTTAAATAACCTTTAAACAAATGGGATTAACATTAACCCTAAATTAATTGTATTTTGGTCCATTTTTTTTGTTTTTAAACTTTATATTTAAATGTAATTTTCACTGAAAAATGACCATCCATGGACACATACTGACAAACCAGTATGTACTTTTTATTGTTTTTATTGTTCGTCTTAGAGGGTTACGTAACACACATGGACAAAAGGCATATACGATGAGAAGTATGAGTAGATGTTAAAATAACTATGGATCTATTGGTTTCTGGGTGACATTCTAATAAAAACTGTAAAGTAATGCTGAATTTTGCTGTAGTCCTACAAAAAAGAAATGCTAATCTGGTAATGTGAGGATCCATTCTGTGCTTTTGTTTGTCTAAACTTTTATCTTTAAATGTTTTATAACCTTTATAGAGCTTAAACCATCCCATGACTCAAATATAAGCTTTTATTTTGAAAAATGGTGTACGTTCAAAAGAACAAAAGTCATCTTGGTCAAGAACATGCACATGGACTGTAGATCTATCTCTGTTTGAATTGGATAAGAAATGTTTGGGCTTTTGCCTTCTGTATCAATGATGTTTACAACACAGATATCAAATGTAAGAACTTTAAAGAAGAAGGGAATAATTTTTGTTAGTATTTTCTATAACGTTGTTTTGGGTCTAGATTTCAGGTCAGTGTGAACATCGCAGGCTAAAAGCGCTGTGTGTACGTAGCATAATCCTTAAGCTAACATTTTTTTCGCTATTAAAAGCTTTCCTGATAAGATTATTTTTCTTGCAAAACAGAAACTAATTTTTCTTGAAGCAATGTTCTTTTTACTTTAAGGTTCGGTGTTTGCAGTGCAGATGATACAGAGGTACCTCTTCATTCACTTTAGGAAACAAAACAAGTCAACAGCTCACAATTGACTTACCTGCACCTTTTTTAAGTCTCCAAACATCATTTAGAGCTGTGGCCACTCTGATAATTACTATTGATTTCTATCTAGATCTGTGATATGAGCAACCCATTCCCCAGGGAAACAAGTGACCTAACGTGGCCTTTAGACATACCAAATTTGAAAGGCTTCTGCAGAGGAGAGCATCAGTGAGCACAACATTTTTGCTTTAAAGTAAAGCGTGAATACATGTTCAGTGATCTATGAAACAGCCTTATGAGCGATGGTGGTAGCACATGCTCAGAAACACTAAATATTGTATAAAAAAAGACTAAAAATAGTTCAATCAGTTTGCCAAGTTAGCTCCAGTTAAACAGAATGAAATCACATATATCTGGAGGTGGTATTTAAAAATTAGATGGAACGTTTGGATCTAGCAGAGCACCGTTTGCTCCTTTCTGCCTTTTATACCTTAGTCACAACTGCCCCTACGGGTGGATGTAGGCTGTCTGCAGGTGAAAATGGGCAAAATATCATATATCAGAGCAAACATGTTCTGGTCGTGCTGCGGGCGACGGGTCGTAATGAACCCTTAGACAACACGCAAGTTTGAAGCAGGCGAAATGCAGGCACATCGCACTGACTTTTATTTTTTTAACCCCCCTGAGCCCTGTGTACTGCGTAGGAGCACGTTAATGCTGTTCAGGTCATAAGTGCGCACTCCATTTACTGCTAGACATTAAGAATTTGGACAATCAGAGTGTAGTTTGTGTGGGCATGCTACCAGCATCCTACAAGCACTTGCGTATTACGTGCAAACCCTGTGTATGCGGCATTTGGGTGCAGCCAGTAAGGAGCCAGTATGCACACTTCGCTAACAACTACAGCAGTGTGTGGCGCAAGGACACTGTACAACAGCGTCATTCGTATGTCACAAGTTCGTCTTTACAATTATTTCCTCACATATTTACGCAAGACAGTGGTGCATTCCACTTTCATGACGTCCCTTGAGGAAGCTGTATGAGCCTCAAGGGAACTACAAGACACACCTGCACTCCCTTTAAGATGCAGCCGCACCTCTCTACGACCCTTCACGGGCCCGGACAACCCAAAAAACTCACAGCATGACTAAGTAGCTCCTGTTTTGAAAGGGTGACTTCATGGGATAAGTCCACAGTTTTGAAGTCATTGTAAGTGTTTGATTTATTGTCTTTAAATGGAGTTTAATGTTGTAATCAGACAAAGTGTTTAGGTGTGTTTGGTTGTCTTACTGCTGTTGCTGTCTTACTGTGTCTGTCTCTAAGGAAACTAAACACAAATACAGGCCGGATGACAAGACGATGATTTCCAAGCAGAAGTGTTAATGGGAACATATTTTCCCTCCAAAAACCTGACTTAAGCTAATAATACTTCAATTTATTCTTTATTGAACTTTATTGTTCCTCACCCAAATGAACAGATCTCAAGCATCGTGTATAATGTTGCTTATACATCCACAAAGCAAAATATAAACATTCCAAATACATTTCCAGTTAAAATATAATAAATAAATGTAATAAATAAAGGTTTACTTCTTATATAAAGTCTTGATTTTTAATGTAACTGGGTCAGCTGGAATAGTAAAGAAAAGAAAAATCCTATATGTTTCAGTGAAATGGTCCCTTGATGTCAAAAAAGCTGGATTTATATTTTAATATAACATCACTGTGTGCAATATAGAGAAAAACATGTTCTCTATTGCAAGTTTTGTGCATGAAAGTGCATTTAACAGACTAAATCAGAGAAAGTAAGTGAAAATGCACGGGAGCTCTGGCAGGGAAGCTGCTATGACATTTCCACCTGTTGGGTTCAGGCTTTTTTTTAACTTAACACTACATAATTTGTTAGAGACAGACACACAAAAAGCACTGGTGGAAGTTGAAACTATGTGTGTACAATCCAAAACGTAACCGTGCTGCCATACTGTCTCTAACATGAGCAAAATATCAATCAGTTTGTAGGATTCCTTCAGAAATACCGAAACTATTCCCTTCCTGTGATACTGTTTGGATTTCTCCAATTCTGGCTCCAAACTCCCCCAGAACCCAGCATCAGGTGCTGCACTCAGCCAGCCAGGCCTGTGACCGGGCCCAGAGTGCCCGACCTGGCAGCTCCAAGGCTGCGACGTGTGAAACGCTGCACACAAAGGGACTCCCTCCATCTGTATGCAGCCTACATAGGCAGGCTTTTGTTGCAGCCGACAGGCACATGACTGCTAGCATCTTAACCCCTGAGAGTCTCTCCTCGTCATTCACTGAACTGTACGCTGAAGGAGACGCCACAGTTACACACTGCTGTTAGAAGGAAAAAAAATACCTTAAAGACAAAAAAATAGCTATTTAATATTGTTTTTTAAATTCTAGAATGTATTTTATATCATGTGATGATATTATTAGGTTTTAGTTGAGGTTTACACTCATTTTTCTTAATATATTTTACTAGAAATGTTAATTTTTTTGTCATCCAAAAATGAATATAGTGCATCATTAGTATAAAATAAATCCAGATTATTTCTGTTGGACATAAAAGTCGTGATTGGGAATAGTTTTCATATATAAAATCATTAATACAGAGATCATTAAATTTCTGTTTTACTTTTTAGTAGCATTTACTCAAAGAACTTTTAATAGGGACATTTAATTATTTTATAACTCATATTAAAATAAATGTGTTGAGATGCATCAACACACTTTCACATCTTGACCTTCATAACAGAGTCAACGTCTCAGCTTTTATTTCTTTAAAAAGAAGTTTCTGTTGACTTGTATTAGTTTCTTGCAAATATTTTCTTCACTAACAACTGAAGGAGCAAAATTATGCACCTTAATAACACTGAAGATTTTTAAAGTTGTATGTTATGCAAATTTAAAAAGCATCATTAACTGCTGATTTAACTCATTAACTGAGTTTTATGTCAGTGAGCAGTGAAAACTAACAACATTTAGATTTTTTTTTTTAATTTAAAAAATCAGTTTTGTCGGTTTTATGTTTGGAAAAGCTGGAGGGCTTTGTTAGTCTTTTACCACATGCAGCCTAGAAGGTTCTAGACACACGTGTGCAGAAATGTGAAATCAGTTTTTCCTGAACTTTTAAGTCTGACAGTCTGGATCAGAATAAGTAGAACACTTTCAAAAGTTCCACTTTTCATGAAAGAAAACACGGACTAATGCAAAAAAAAACAAAAGTAAATTACTATAAAGTTCTCACAGAACCCTCCTTGCTGGGTCCGATCTGGATGGAGGCTGGGGTACCAGAGGCCCCCGTTTAGGCTGAGCCAGGTCACTCAGGCCCATCCCGGCTGCAGAGGCTGTGTGACGTAGCACTAAACTAGAACCAACAGCAGGTCCGAAAGCTTTAAAAGGTGGTACCAGTCTCTGAGAATGTTAGAGAGCTGCAAGCATGTTTGATAAGAGCTGCTTAAAACAAAAGCAATCCTATATTTCTGTATGAAGGGCCCTGAGAGGTGAACAGCTCACACCAGAAGCACAGGGGGGTGCTTCTGTGTTAGTTTAAAGAAGAGGGGTAAGTTTTAAAACATATATAGCTTTTTTCTTGCTTTTTTATTATCCAGGTTACATATTTATATTTTTTAATTATTTTCAACATGTAGAAATTAATTATCTTTGACACAAAAGCAGTTTTTGATTTTTCTTGGATCCTTTTTTTAAAAGTTTTTTTCTAGGCTAAAGGGGTGTATTTACATGTACAGCTTTAATTTTTTGTATTTTTAGCTCTAAATAGTTATAACGAATTAAATGAAATGCTAAAAGTTACATTTACATTCATAACAATTAAATATACCTCTTGAGAAAGGGAGAAACTAACTTTCGGTTGAACTGGTTGCAAAAAGGGGCTTACTGAGAGGGAACTTTTAGAGGACAGTGACTTTCCCAAAACTCTTTACTTTAATGAAGAAGAAGAAGCACAGAAAAGAGAAGCTGTGAAGCTGTCTGACTTTCAGGAAGTGCTGCTTACTTAGGATTTACTGTTGTTTTTAACAGCCGTTTAGGACACGTCGCCTGTAGCGACTGCAGGTCCATTTTCTCCTTTCCTTTCCAAGCTCGGCTCTGCTTCTCTGCTGACCAGACTCCCTCCACACAGACAAGCTCAGCTTTTTTTTCTTTTGGAGGTGAATGGTTAATTATTATCAAAGAAATGCATTTGAGTCAAAGTGCTTCGATAATGTGCTTGATACGTCTAAATTTTACTGAAAATTAAAAAGGTTTACTTAAAAGTTTGACAACTATACTTTTTTCATTATACATTTCTTTGATTTTATTTAAAAATAATTAAATAAAAACCCTAAATTTAATTTGTTAAAACACAGTAATTTAAAGGTTTGAGATCAATTTAAGCCAAAAAACAAAAAAAGGGTTTTATTCTGTATTTGGCAACCAATTTTGGAACTGATGAAGGTAATAAAAAAGGGAAAGAAAGTCAAGGTTTTGATTGTTTGTGATAACGTTACTTTTTTCAAAATGCTCTTAATTGTCTTAGTTCAAATTTTAATTCATAAGGATGACGAAAACCTGAAGTAAAAATCTAAGGTAGTTTAAAAGAACCCACATCTTAACTTGAATCAATTTAAATATGTAGGAAAACCTCCTAAATTTGACTTTTTCTTATTTTATTTTATTTTTTTTCCTACAAAGAAGTTTTGTGTGATTATTATAAAATAAAGCTCTAAATGCAAATATATATATATATATATATAGTTATATTTACGTATAAAAATGTCTAACAGTAGAAAATTGCATATTTGTAAAGATGTTTTTTAAAAACTGAAAATGCATATTCTAGTTTAAACAAATATTACATTTTGTGTTATTAGAATTTTCTTCTAATGTTTTTTGATGCCTTTTTAACAGATTTGGGGATTGTGTGGGTTTAACTCAGACAAATGAAGGTGAAGTTAAAATCTGTTTGCAGGAGTTTTATGTGAAAAAATGTGACCATCTGCTATTTTTCTGGGATCTTCTTTCATTTCATGTCTAAAATCAAAAAGCAGTTTTAGAAAATGTAGTGTTTCTTCTTAAGAGGATTCTCTCGAATTTTTTTAAATTACATTAACAAACAAATGAATTATTGTGCAGATTTACAAAGGATTTGTATATTTAGTCAACTTTTTTAAAAAGCTGAACTATGTCTTGAATGCGTGGATTTGTGGGTTTATTAAAGGTGTAGTGCATTTCCCAGCACAGGGTTTTAACCTCTTTGCAAATGACTAAAGGAATTTATGCAGTGGATGCTCCACATGCATTTGTTGCTTGTAGAGTAAAATTAAAATAAAATAAATGCTAAATGTTTTACATATTAGACATGTTTTCTAGTCTATAGTGTTTTTAAAAGCATCTAACAACGTTAACCACGCTGTGTGAGTGTCTGGATCAGTCAGGCCACCATCTTGTCTCCCACTGTCCTCCATTTTGTAACTTTCCTCCTTTTTCTCTCCTTCTCTCTTCTATTTTTTTCTTTTCTTCTTTTAAAGCTCCTCCAAACCTTCTCCTTTTATTAAAAAAAAAGAAAGGAAAATCTCAATTTTAAATGTTCTTGTTTGTTTATTTTTTTTCCCAGGTTTGTGCGTCCTGTGTGTTTCACCTCCTCTAGTGTTCTTTCTGTTTCGCCTCCCTGCCGGGTTTAAATTCTGAAGATGCCTTGCTTAAAGACGGCGTGGCGCTCCCTCACAGCAGACCAAAGCTGCCTGAACAAGCAGGCCTCCTCAGAAAGAGGACGAGTTGACAAAGGGCTTATCTCCTAAAACATTTCTTCCGCGTAATCAGCTGCTCTCGAGTCAGAGCGGGTCATGTGACGCGCGCCTCTACAGGTCTTTGACCCACCGCCCCGTAATGACCACCGAGGGTCAAGTAGGTTAATAGAGACTGATGTATGAGGCCCCGGAGTGACATCCCAAAGGAGATGGCCCCTTAATCCTTATTAGGCCTCCGTGTTAGTGATCCTTACCTTTCAAAGCAAACAGCATGCTCCCTTTTGCCGCGGGGCCCCCGCCTGCCCCCGGCATCACACTTCTGACCCTGGGGTCGCGGCCTCTGTTCACAAGCCTTCAGAGGTTTGACCCTAAAGGTCACAACGGTAATAGAGAAGCTGTCGAGGCGCGTGCTGCCGAGAGGCCCCTCCGTGGACCACCTCGTAGGGGGAGCGGGCCTGCCGTCCTGCGCGCCGACAAGGGAAGCAGCGGCGCAGCGGTTTGAAGGCAGGAACCTGCAGGCCGAAAAGGCTACAAAAAGTCACTCTCGTAAAGAAAATGAAAGCACCTTTTAATTAAACGCGTGGAGGACAGCAGCACCTTCTCACTTCACAGCGTTTTATTTAAGATGATTCACTTTTCTAAATGCGATTTTGCCTTTTTAATATTGTTCAGCAAATAAATCCAGATTTTCACGTCAGCCTTTTATATTTGCTCCGATAACTGTGATTTCAGTGTGTGCGGCTTTCCCCTCTGCAGGTGTGTGTGTGTGTGTGTTTATTGTTGGTGATTGCAGCTGTGAGTTCAGGATGACTCACGAGGATGTGATGGTATGTGACGTTTGATAAGACCTCCCAATCTCGTTTGAGGTCAGATTCAAACTGCGATTTTTGCCGTTTCGATTTAAAAAAAGTTTGGGTCAGCTTTACTGCCATTTTTTTGCAGAGATCTCCTACTTGAGCGGCGGTTAAAAGAGTGAACTCCTTCGCTCCAAACCCCGAACCCGACTGGCATTCTTATCATATCTCGGCGAGATAGGTCTTAACGCACTTTATGGTCAGCTCTTTTTTTTCTTTATGGCTGTTGAGTCATGGAGATGTGAGAGAGGAGGGGTTGTTAATGCTGGAGTTTCATCAATGGCCTCTCGCACGGGGGCCACTCCTGCAGGGGCGAGGCCGCGCAGAAGGCTCCAGTGTCAGAAGTTGGCAGCTGAGCCAAAGCCAGAGCTGTATCCTCAGATGAACCCTTCCACCACGTATGGAGCAGCAGGCTCTGCCGGGTCCTTTCAACCCCCCTGCAACTACTTGTTGCATGACAAACAACTGACACAATGCCGCCTTAAAGAGAAAAAAAGGAGCTAAAACTCTGCAAATGATAGAAAAACGATATATTTTTAGCGCTGTCGTTTGATTTGCGCTCAGAAGGCTGCTGTTGTGGCGTTTTCTGCTATCAGAGGCTGTGATTGGTTCAAAATCGTGGCCAGATTGTGACATCACAGCTGATCAGCGTTTAGTTGTAGTCCTGTGACTTCTAATCAGAGGCTACAGCTGGCATCAAAAATGATTCATTTTTGTGTGTTTTGGTGCAGTTTGACGCTAAACTCTGTGAATTTGAGTTTTGAGGCTTTAGTTTGCTGTATGTCCAGCTGTCTAAGGCGCCCGCCGCAGCGCACCGCCTTTTCATTCAGGGAGGAGGAACGACACCACAGCGGCAGCCATGTTAGTTTGCTGTTTGATTGCTGCGTTCCTCCTCTGTTTGTTCCCTGTAAAATAAAAAAATAAAAAAAACCACAGGAACACAAAAAACTGGAGGGTAGTGTTTGTCTGTTTCTCCTCAGAACGTTTGCAGAGATTTTTGATCATAATGTTCTTTACGTTTTGCTTTCCTCCGCTCTATTACACGACCACTAGTTCAGACGGAGCAGAAAGGAAAACTGTGCCTCTGCTGAGTTCTGGTTTCTTTTGGGGAAAGGAGGCTGTCGGGGAGTTGGATCCAAAAAAAAAAGGAAGTTTTCTTTTTGTTTCTGTGGGGGAATCTTTTTCAGCATTTTATGTTTTTTGGTGGAAGGAAGTGGTGGAGGGGTAACCTCCATCCTGGTGCAGGGGGCGACTTAAAGGTCGGGATCTGGCACCTACACATGCAGGCTCGGAGCGGTTACCCCGCCGTACGGTGGCTGATTGGAGAGGAAAGGGTGGAGGACGGAGCCAGCTGGACACCGAGGTGGAGGAAGGAGGGTGCAGGGACATGAGGAGTCATCGGCGGAGTCCATTTTAATCATTCGCCTCCTCTGCAGAGCGAGGGCGGCCGGGTAATGACGGCGCTGCGGTAAACATGGCTGGATTTTTACAGCGTTTTTCACTCGTGGTGGCACCCAGGTGCGGCCGATGAGTCCTAGCTGCTCATTAATGCGCGTCTGATTGCCGTTGAATGGTTGTTTGTCAGGACGAGTGCCGTAAAACCGCAGCTCTGTTCCAAACTTGGGTCCTGTAATCATTTGTGAATGCTGGCTGTAACTGTCCTCAGGAGGAGCGCGCTGCCCCCCCTCGCCGCCCCGCCTCGCGCACACGCACGTCATATAGTTGAAAACGCGGCGCTCGCGCTCACTCCCACATGTCCCTGTTTCATCATCAGCTGAGCTGGTTTTCCTCCACTCACGGCTCGCCTCCCCCTCCCTCTCAGGCTCCCTCCCCTTCGCTTTTTTTTCTATCCATCGCTCTCCTCCTCCTCCTCCTCCTCCTCCCTCCTCTTTCTCTCCCTGGGTCCTGGCCACATGCGAGAGGGTACGCCAGGACGGAGCAGCTCTGGAAAAAAGAAAAAGAGAGGAGGCGGGGGGGAATGCTCTGCTGCTATTTCTACAGGCAGGCCCTCCCCTTCGGCTGCTCTATGCCAAAAGAGGAAGTTTTTTTTTTTTTTTTTTTTACTACTCCCAGTCCCAGGATTTTAACCCTCTGCCTGCTCCTCCTGCAGACTCTGCTCCTCAGCAACAAGTGGGTCCGCTTTTGCTCCTTTTCAACCCGGCTGCTCCTTTTGGAGACGCTTTTCACTTCATCTTCACTCCTGGGTCGTCTCCATGGTGATTCTTTACAGACTTTTGGAGCATGTGTTTCTTTGCTGTGCTGAAGTCGTGGATGAAGGCGCCTTTTCTTTTTTTTTCTGCACCTTTGGTTTCTCCTTGCAGTTCGCTGGCCTCATTCCTGCGCTGCTCTCCCACCTTACATCTGTGCAAACCTGTTCCCTCTTTTGGATTCTCGGCCCCACCCTCTCCCTCTGCGCTCCCTCTATCCGTCGTGGGCAGTCTGGAATTGAAACGGGAGCAGGAGGGCGGAGCGACGGCGGGGCTTTTTTCTGGGACAGGTGCCAATTCCCCCAAACAAAAGACACAAGAAGCTATAAAAGAGTGAGGTGGATGTGAGCTGCAGGGAAGCAGCAGCAGATTTTTTTCAGGAACTGGTCTGCGCTGGATCCAGGTGTGGAACTGGTTTGAGGTCTCTGTGGCATTCACCAACCAAACAGCAGCACAGATCTTGAATATCTGCCCTCCCTTCCTCCTCTCTTGCTCCCGTGAAGGCATTCGAGTTTCGAGCGGGGATAAGAGGAGGGGCGGATGGAGTTAGCAACGGGCATAGGGAGGAGGAGTCATGCCCCCCCTCCACCTCCCTCCACCTCAATGCCAAGTCCTCTGCATTATTCATGTGCCCGGGCCGGAGCTGCGATCTGACTGGCTGCCTGACCTAGCATTCATCCGACATTGAGCAGCTCTGTTTGCTAACATTCCTCATTCAAAGCCTTGTTAACTGCCAGACGGGAGGAACACGCGACTCCATGGGAAACCCACATGGCCTCCCCATTGTAGCAGGGCCCCCGATAGGCTCTGATTTTTGTGCGGTAAATGACAGGAGGGAGCAAAAGGAGCTACGTTTTTAAAAAAAAAAAAAAAAAAAAAAAAGAAGAGAAAAAAAGAGAGAAAGCGGTTAGCCCAGCGTACCAGTAGGAGTGGGTTTGAGGAAAGTGGACGGATTTGTTTGGAAAATTCTTCCTCCGGAGAGATGGACGGACGTGTAGGGAAGGCGTTTAAGGTTTTTCAGGGACTGAGAATGGGGGCTCTCGTCAGCGTGCCCGCCTACTCCTTGCAAGGAGAGCAGAAGCTGAGCTCCATCTCTGCCCTTCTCCTCCACAGGAAGGCTATGTGGGCTGCTGCCTTCTGATGGCTCCATCAGTTAAACGCCAGAGATTTACTCTGGATAGGCGATTACCCCGGTTCCTCCAAAGCCATCAAAGTCTCAGAGGGTAAGTCAGTGTGTGGGTGTGTGAAGGTGTTTTACTGGGTATGTGTGTGTGTACGTGTGCGTGTGGGTGGGTGTGTGTGTGTGTGTGTGTGTGTGTGTGTGTGTGTGTATGTGTGGCATGCATTCATGCCAAGGTTTCATTTGAAGGACTGACCTGATCTCCATGTTTTTGTGTTCAAACCCTCTGTTCGGACGATGTACGACAAAATAAAAGAAAACAACTTTACATATATACAAATAAACAAGAGGGGGAAGCGTACGCTTGTTAAAATTCTCTCAGAGCTGTCTAATCTTACCACCATTATGTCACCCGTGGGTTTCTCTGCTGTCTGTGTGAGTAAGGAGAAGGTTTTGGAGGATTCAGAGGAAGACTAGTGCTATAATGCTGGGCTGAGGGCCAGACAAGGCCTGCTGCACAAGGCCGAGCCCCACCACTATGTTCCGCCTCCAGCCCCTCTGTGTGCCGTTACCCCGTGTACTGATCAGCATCCGAAAGCAAGAGCCTTTTGGTTAGAACTCTCCTCAAACGGTCGTCTCGACGAATTTGAAATTGTTAGTATTTGCGAATAAAGGTTGAAACGTGTGAAAATGGGTCAGTGCTGACACGTGGCTCCATGTAGTTTTAAGCCTTTCGAACATGCCTTGCATGACCTCTGAAATATAAAAGAAAATGTATATTTGTAGATGCGGAAAACGAAGCGTGAGAAGCTTTTCCGAAACATTAAACAACCTAAAAATTGGTGTAAACACGAAGATTGCGTTTATTTCATCAACAGAAAAAGATCAGCTCTTATTTTTTTATGAAAATGTTCTCATACTTTCAAAAAAACTGAAGACCCACACCCTTCATCAATGCCGTCCAGGATGCTGCCCTATAATTACAAACAACAGACCCGTTTCTCTGGCAAAAATTTGTATATTTTTCGATGTACATCAGGCGGCGTGTTGAACATTTTCAGTACATCAGTCGATTCTTTTCAAAAATGTAGATGCTGGAGGCAGCATGAGGCATCACAAACAGCTCCTATGATCCCACCTACACCCTACGATTGACAGCTTTATTCATCCACCACTTTAGTGCTACAGGGCTTGGCCCAAGCCACCCACCAACACAAGAAGCCCTGACGTTGTCCCCCACTTTCAGTCCTCTTATAAGACCATAATTTGTGGAAATCATCATTTTTTGTACAAACACAACATTAGTGTTGGACACCGGTTGGCTCAGAATGAGCAGCATTTCCAAACTGCTGTTGCATGAAGGTGTAGGAGGAGGGCTGGATTCAGATTTTGAATTTTCTGTTTTTTTTCTCCACTTTTTCTCCTGTTCTTGTCCTTACAGCTTCGGTCAGACATTAGAAAACACAGTTTTGTGTTGTCGTTGACATGTTGTTGACAAAAAATGAACACATTTTTCTTTAAAGAGTTTTAATTGATTCACAATTGATTGGATTTTGTTTTATTTTGGTAAATCTCATCTTGTGTGCTTTCATTTCCTTTACTTATGTGATAGTTTCAAAAATCTTGCGACATTTCTTGTTAATAAACTGAGATTAACAGAGAATATTTAATTTTGAAATAGATAGAAAAAGAATATCTAACCTGTTTAGATAAAAATAAACTATTTATAATTTATTTGTTTTTGCACTGCGCCGCTAAGTGTTCTGTACTATAAAAAGGTTGAATAGTTTATTACGAAAAAACATTTTTTAGCACAGAAACGTATAAGAGAAGAAAAAACAGACACATCAAGCTGCTCAATTTTACACACACACACACACACACACACACACACACACACACACACACACACACACACACACACACACACACACACACACACACACCCACCCACCCATACACACACATTTGATGCTATGTACCCCATAATGAATCCAGACTCCAAAGATGAATGGGGTTCCCACGCCTCTCCCAAGGAGATCAGGGCACAGCCTTTTCCTTTGAGCATTCTCACACACACACACAGTGCATGCGCTGCAGAAAGCCACGCAATGTTACATGAACAAAACACACACAGGTGCATTTAAGTATGATACAAGCACACACACACACACACACACAGTAACAGGAATACAATGGATCACTTTAGAAAGCGTGCATACAAACACTCCAAACAGTCATTTGTCATTCAGATCACGTCAGGCCATGATAAGGTGTCGGCTGGACAGATGAAGTCAAACAGAGACATCTTTGTTACACTTTGGCATAAAAAAAATCACTTTTAATTTGAAATGCAGCAAACCGCACAGGGAAATGAGGTATGAGAAGTTTTTGTAGGATTTTATTTTCTGTTGCAGATCAGTTACACTGTTGTTTGACTTCACTGAAAATGTGTGTGTGTGTGTGTGTGTTTGAGAGAGTAAATATTTTGTTTTTGCTGGTTTTCTTATTCAATTTAGGATTTTTGTGCAGATTTATTTTATTGTAAATTTGTAAGAAAAAAAATCTTGAAGGTGTGTGTGTTTGTGTGTGGGAATGCGTGTGTGTCTTCAACTATTAGGATGATTAAGTATAAACATTTTATTTAAAAAAAATATTTTAAACATTCTATCTGTTTTGCCACACTTTTGTATTGAATCACAAGTATTTTTTAATTTATTTTTGTCCATTTCTTCCTTTAGTAACCTTAAAAATACAAATACAAACATAAAATTCAAACAATTTAATGTGTTGACTATTTTCTTTAACATTTTTTAGCTTGTTTGGAGCCACATTAAACTTTTAAACATAAAGATTTTTTTTCCCCGAAAAAATAATAATTTACCGACACATAATGGGTTTATTTAGACTAGGGTTTTATTGGAGTAAGACATTTACAGAAGTTTTAGAATAAGCTCTAACGGCTCAAATACAAAGTTTAAAAATTCATAACCATAAAAAATGATGCATCCAGTGCGTGAAGTTTCTGTTTTATTCACTTTTCTTAATCTGAAAACAGTTAGAACTTCCTACTTTTTTATTTTTTTATTTTCCTTTATTAAAGTGCCAGATATGTTTCTTTCCTCAAAATGATTCGTGTTTGTCTGTCAGATTGTGTGTGTTCTCATGCCAACATTGTGCTTCATTTTTAAATCCACAATTTGTCTGGATGGTCTGCAGGTATGAATATCGAGAATTTGGTGTCCTCCTGAGCCGCCTACAGGCAAAGAACTTTGTTTTTGACTTTCGCATGCCAAACGAGTTTCCCGCAACTGGCATGTGGCGGCGGCGTCCTGACAAACTTGGCTGTAGTTCACTTTGAATGTCATATCATCTAGTATGTCTTGTAAGTCTGTGCCACAACTTCAAGATAATCTCCTCAAAGGAAATTAGTCGGGGGGGGGAATGGGAAAGAAAAGCCGTCAGCCTAAAGGTCAAATGAAGATTAGAGGGAAACTGTACACGAGGGCACACCGGCTGGCACCCCGGAACTCCACAAAGGCCTCATTGTCACGGGAGCCTGCAGCATTGTGCACGCTCTCCCCGCATACTTGGGGAGACATGACACCTGTTGGTGGTTTTGGTCAACTGCACACAGAGTGATAAGAGGAGGGAGAACGCTGCTGAGACACACTGAGCTTTTTCCGCTTTGCCGGCATGTCAGAGAAATCTGGTTGTTTAGTGAGCAAAGGCACATGGACGTCACAAATAGTTCTGGATGCAAACGTGATCAGCTGACTCCCACTCGTGGTTGGATTCAGGGTCATGAGGTTTTATCTCATGTTGTTTCTCTTCATCTCTTTCCAGTAATGTGACTGCAGTACATTGATGTTGAAATCCAGTTGACAAAACTAAAAAAGTGACTCTGCGAGGAAAACGACAGCGATTACACGTGATTTATATCCACTTGTTTTACAGTGGTATTTTAAATCTTCAGACTGCTCTTTTCAAAGAGGAAAGTGATTCATTAAACTGTATTTTTCTGTTTATTAGGTCCGTATTACCGATTTTATTTTGAAAAACATCCACTACAGCTTTCAGCGTACTTAGTAAATTGTTTACATGTGACATCCAGTTTATGAAGGCCTGTAAAGAATAATGCAAAAGTAAAATGATCCTGTCTATTTGATTCATAACGCTACAGTTTATTAGATTTCCGCTTCAATATGATTCCTATTTGCATTCTAAAACAAACCTAAAATAAAACTGTTTTCACATGATTATTGATAATACTTGAACAAAGTTGGGCCTTGTAGTCCTAAAATAGTAAATTCTTACATTAAAAGCTTAAAAGTGCAGATTAATAATTAAGTGAAGATTAATTCAGTTTAATTAATAAATGAAATCATAATTTAAGCTTTAAACTGTTTAAACTTTACTTCTCCAGGGAAAGGGAGGTTCACTGATATGCGGTCTATGAGCAAAACAATGTGAATTTTATGCTTTCATTTAAATGGTTGGTTTAAAAATACTTTTCTGAATAATCCATGTCTAATGTAATTTTTGATTTTCACTCGATTTAGCTCTTATTTCTTAACGCTTAAACATTTAGATCAAAGTTAATGTTTTTTCAACCCCTTATATTGACCCATTTTCACACTAATGGGTTAATTTTGACCTGAACACAATAAAAGGGTTGAATTTGTGAGGAGGTAAAAAAATCGTAACTTCCTTTGCTCTTCATTTTTTATAAACCTGGAGGGTCACCCTGCGACGCATTAAAAAGCGCAAGTGAAGGAGTGAGCTGTGTGGTCTGCTGGTCCTGCACATTAAGGGGCTCATAGAGATTTGTGGGGCATTTACTGGATAGCCGACCTGCAATAAAACTGCCACAAACGGGTGCACACGTGTGCACGAGGGGAGTTAATGCAGTGACTCACATTTTCTTTTTTTTTTTTTTTTAATAAGTCAACCCTACCTCCAACTCCTGTCGCTGCCCGGCTGCAGGGGAAACCACAACCAAGTGGGGGTCTCCTCCGCCTCACTCTGGGAACTCCCTCAACCCACCACTACCTGACTGCATGACCCTAATGCCCCTCCAGCCAGATGTGCTCTTCCACAATCATTCTTAGGATTGCTTGTTAGAGTAGTCGTCCGAATCGCTGTTTCATCAGGTTCAACCAAACACGAGACTCATTAGTTACACGGACGGACACTGTCACCCCTCGCGCTGTTCAGGTGATGGCTCAGATGCACGTGCAGGTGTCTGCACGCAGACCTTGAATCGGGGCCAGACGTCGGCCTCCACCCGCGTGTGAAAGCACGCAGAACTACGAGCTCATGTGTCAGACGAGAAGCGAAAGGCTGACCTTTGGACGCCGGCTGCGGCTCACTTTCTTCTCTCTTTTGTCAGCTTCGAGGTGGAGAAACATGAGAAGAGGCAGACGGCGGAGACCAGCAGAGGGAAGTGACCTGCCTGCTCCAGGTGACGCACAGGAAGTACTCCCAATACTTTCTCTGGTTCAAAACACACTTTTATATTTATGTCAATTTGATGAGAAAAGCAGCTCCCACTTTTTTGTAATAAAAGCCCTCACAGTCCTGGAGATTTTTGAAAGTTTTAAGTGTCCATACAGTATTGTCTGTGTTTTGAGTTCCTGCAGGTCAAAGTTCTACCCGGTAACAGGAGATGGCAGATAAACTGTCCTTTGGGGTGAGGTAGTAGGTTGTATAGTTTTAGGGTCATTCCCATGCTGTCAGATGACTATACAACTTACTGTCTTTCCTGAAACGATTGTAATGGCACCTTCATCCTCCTCCTCTTCAGAACGCTGGAAAATATTCTTTTTTTTCCTCTCACTTTGGACATGCGTGTTATTTTAATTGGAAACTTCTTAGAATACTTTGTTGTTGTTAAATTGTTGTCTGGTTAATATTTAATGCTACATACACACCGTTCAACAGACATTTTTGAACATGCATCTAGCTTATGATGTCACTAGCCGATACCAGCGCATGTACTCACAGTTGGGAGAGGCTTAATGTCGAAGCAGTGCAAATCACGGGAATTTTTCTTTCACTGCTCTATTTCGATTCATGAAAGACGTGGTGTCATTTAATTCCATCCAGGCACAAACTACAATTAGTAATTTCTCCTTCATGATCAATTTTTAAACAACATTTTTAAACAAAAGCCAAATCTGAGTCCCTGATTGGTCAAAGTTCAACAGGTTGATCTTTTGATGCGCGTTCAATGCCTGCACGTTTCATTTGTAGATCCTGAAAGCAGACTTGGAAACGCAAAACGCATAATCACGTAGATTTTTTATTGGAAGTAGTCTCTGGAACCTATATTTCCAATCCCGGTGTGAACGTAGCATCAGTTTGATTAGTTGCATTCAAAGTTAATGTATTCTTGGATAATTGATAAATTGATGTGGTTGAAAGGGAAAATTTAAAATCAACTGACCTTTTCCAGAATTGGAGAATACAATTTTCCAATATTTCCTGTCCATAACAAAATGTTTTCCTATCAAAATAAGATAAGACTCTTCCCGGCGACTCCTGGTGCTCGTACAGGGTGAGGTAGTAGGTTGTGTGGTTTCAGGGTTGTGATTTTACCCCATAAGGAGCTAACTATACAACCTACTGCCTTCCCTGGAGGGCAGCAATACATCACGGGGGCATTTAAAAAAGCCAAACATTTCAGCTGTGATTGATTCTCATGATCATTTAACACATGTAGTTTGCTCTTTGAAGATATGACAATGCAGTTTTCTATTTTGATGTTTTCCTCAATAAAGATTTGACAGAAATTCATGGAAAAGAAACATCTGTGCCGTTTGGTCTTTTGTCGTGGTGGGAATTTCAATTTAAAATACGCTAATTGTTAAATTAATTTGCCCAAAAAATACCGTTTTTATTATGTAATCACTTACTTTAATGAGATTAGCATTTCAGCATTTAACAATCTATAAAGCCTCTGCAGCTTATCGCTTTATCTGCCCAGACAGGTCTTTTGAAGTTTCTGTTTTATCTTTCTTTGTGTGATAAAAGCTGAGCAATTACTTAGGATTTTCCAGGTAAGATGTTATTGTTGCACATGATCAAGGGGGCAAAAATGTAACAAAAGGAGAAAATGCAGGAGTTTTTTTTTTTAATAATAAGAGCTCGCTTTAAACCTTATGGATTTTAGCTAATTCTAAGATGAGCTGTTTTTTTTTTTTTTAGAGTAAAGCAAAAACAATGTTTCATGTTATTTATTTGATTTTTTAATACAATTTTTATGAATAATTGTAGGTCCTTTCTACACCATATGGATTGGAAAGCTGTGTTTTTCATTACTGTAGGTGGCGCCAGATAAGTAGTTGCTGTGACCACATTTCCAATAAAACTGAACTGGACCCCCCCCCCCCCCCCCAAAAAAAAAAAAAAAAAAAAAACGTTCTGGTTGGATAAAAACTATACAAATGTTGGGTAAACTTTCCTATTTAGTTTTAAAAGTTTGGTTTTTTTTACCTTTATGATTGCAAGAAATGCAAATGTACTAGTAATTTGGGAAAGTTTGATATATCCATGAAGAGACCATGCAAAATTTCAGATTATTATGAAAAATAAATCTAAATATGCATAGTTTCATATTTTTTTATCTATTTTAATGCATTTGTTTATTTAAGTTTTGATATGAATACCTAAAATATAAATTATATATTTATTTTTTAAAAATAATTGTGCTTTAGTTTTAATTTAAAATAATGAATTCCATAAACAACAAAACCAAAACATTACATAAAATTACAAAAACTTCTTTGGTTAGAGCTGAAAAAAAGCAAAAGGAGTTGTCCCTGTCTAGAAAACAATGGCGCCTTCCAGTTATTTATTTATTTATTTATTTGTCTCCCCTCTAATATGAAAAAGCTAAAACAAATCGAGTTCGGTTTTTGATCCGTCAATGCCAATTGGTCGAAAGTATAGGTGTGTCAGGAGGTGTGTACGCATGTCACAGGCGACTACCTCACTTCCGGCGGAGCTTCAGACCAACGCTTCGGACGAGCCGCCGAGGGAGGCTAAGCGTCGACGGAGCCGCGCGGAGGTTTTGTGTGCATGCGTGGTGGCTATTCCAGAGAGCGAAACGCCTCCCTCCTCTAGTGTCCGGCAGACCGACGTGTATCCCGGCAACATGAACTGAACTTCAGGCGAGAACTCTGCCTCGAAGGTAACGAAACAAACTTTTATTTAAAAAAAACAAAAACGAAGCTGTTACGCAATCGTGTTTTTAACCAATAAGTGCCCTTTCGGTCCATTTCCTGTTTGGGTTTTAACTTTTATTCACATTCACCAAAACAAGCTTCATGTGAGGGTTGTTACCATCAATTAATATGGTTTTCTTAAACTACAATTGTAAACCCACTTTATTTACCATAAAAAGTGTTTCAATTGTGACAGGTGGAGAATACAGCAGAAATATGACGAGATTTCAAGTGAGAAGAGAGGTCTTATGGTCTACATTTCACGTGTTGTGTCTGCATTATTCTGTCCTTTGTGTCAACATGCTCTGCTGGGTCTGCCAGGCGTGTGTCCCTTTCAGCTCCTGTTTCCACTTCTTCAATAGCCTAAAGATAGAGCGGACTGTGTGGGATTACAGTTCCTCTGGGAGTTCAAACACAATGTCTTCTGGGATGATCTGGGGGGAATGTAAACTGGGCCAGGGACCAGTGGAAAGGAAAGAGTCATTTGGCCCACTGAAGCCTCTGCTGGATGACCCAGGTCTATACTGAACATGGAAACCACATGGTGGCTTCCACCAATTCTTTGAAGACCCACTCAGATTATCTTTTGCTCTATTCTAAAGGCGTTCCCAGTGGTCTTTTAATTATGATTATATTGTTTTTAGCCCCAAAAAATAAAAAACTGTTCTTTTCTAGGACATAGTTTCTGCAGTTAGTTAGAAATTCCCCTCTGAGTTGTGGGCAGGACTGTTGAAGGAAACCACCTTCCCCTCCCCTTGCTGAGAGCCCTCTGTTCACACTCTTTGCTGGTAGCTTACAGCCCCTCACACCCCCAACCTAACATTAGTGAGCACTTTGAATGAATAGTCTATGTAAACGCACATTTTCTGTTTCTGTGTTCCCAAATTCTTGCGTTCTAACTACGCACATTTTTAGGTTCTTTGTTAAAAAAAAAAAAAAAAAAAGCACCGCCACTGAACTCGTGTTGCAAGTTAAACCTGGTTGATTGACCAGTCAGGGACTTGGATTTGGTAGTGGCGTATAGATGGCATCCCCTTAAATTCAGCTCCAACCATTTGAAAACTGATCACGGAGGAGAAACTAATAAGGGCAGTTTGTGCCCGGCTGGAGTCACATGACACCACGCCTTTCATACATCGCAATAGAGCTGTGAAAGAAAGAAAAAGAAGTAGCCCCCTCTTGTTTGTTCAGTGTAAACACCATGGGTTATGTTCAAGAACCCAGCATGTACATGCCAGTGTGAATGTAGTTGCAACAAAAATGGTGCCAACTCTGATGAGGAAAACTACATGGATCTAGTCGTCTGCAAGTGGATGCATCAGAATGGGGTGGAGCAGGGAGCATATATTTTCTACATCACAAATACAGTCATTTTTAAAAATGCATTTAAATGCACATTTGAGTCTTTCCCTAATTGATGTCCTCCATCATTTGAAAAATGCCTCAGAATACTATAAAAATATAGTTTTGATTGGAGTGGGTCTTTATCAGTAATCCGCCTAATAACCAAATTAGTTATCACCCAATAAAAGGTGGTTTGGATGGTGATTCAATTAAAAAACTATCAAAATGGTCATTTTTAATGACTTTCATTTTAAGCTTACATTTTCAAACCATTTGTGTTTCATTAAAGTATCAAACATTCAAGATATGAGGACCATTGAAGGTCCTTAAATATATTGATTTTACACAAATAAACCCCTAAAAGATAGAATGAACTCTCGGAACTCACGGTTTTTACCACATTGTGAAGCAAAACAGATTTTCCCCTCCTGCTAAATCTGACAGGGACGTTTGTCGTGTCAAAGGGCAGATAGTTTTAACATCAAAGTCTCTTTCTTTTTTTCTTCTGACCAACAGCTGTCCCGCGTTTGGTAGAACACAGGCATACAGCATTTAGGCAAAGTGATGAGTTGTATTATTTACCCCTTTGCACACCGTTGGCACACTTTCAGGTCTGCAAAAACAAAAGACGAGGCAAACAAGAAGGAACATGCTTCAATCAATGACGTCCTCCACGTCTGGCCTTTGGAGTTACAACAGTGCATGTTTACTGCTCGGACAGATGACGACCTTTCACATAGTTGAAGATAGTCGCCCAATCTCAAACTTTTAGTTTTAGATTAAAAGAAATCCCCAGATTTCATTTCTAAAACACACCTACAGATTCAATTTTCTAGCTTTATTCAGTAGTCATAGCTTTACAGTGAAGATGCAAAGTTCCTTTCAAAATAAAAAGTAAAAAAGTCCATGCACAGGAGAGTCCTCACATCTGTCACCATGAATCAAAGGAAACTGAGGAGAAAATATGCGTTTGCCATGTTTCTGTCCTCCTCTGCGATGGTTCAAACAGATGTCCTTTATCCCTCTGGAAGCAGCTGGGAGCTCCACCAAACACCCACCCACACACCCATCCAAAGATCCCCTCAAATAAGTAAACATTCTCTGAACAGAGAGGCAAAAACACACAGCTCCCATTTACTTCTGTCCCCAAAGTAAACAGCAAAAGACAAAGTTGACACAGTCACTGGCCGTTTCAAAAGCTCCCTCTTTGATGTAAACTCCACCAGGGTGCAGCACGTCTTGTGTTGGTCAATAAATCACGGTAACTGTTTTACGATCAACTGTGTGTGCACTTTTTTTTTTTTTTTGTTGGACTGGTAGGGATTTGATGTGTAAGAATAACTCATTGAAAATATTGTACAGCTGTTGAGTGACAGAGAACAGTGTTCATGTCAAACGGTACAATTGCTCTGCTTTAGTATCAACAAGCAGACGCATTTTTTTCAACCTCTGGCCTGTAAGGAAAATATGACATGCAAAAAAGTACTTTTTTTTTTTTTTTCTTTCACATGTTTAGTAGTTTTGGGAGGTTTTGCCATTTTTCTTATTATTCATAAAAATAAGGGGGTCAATTTAGGATCAGCTAAAAGCGAACCAAAAATCAGATTGCAAATTTGAAAAAAAAAAAAAAAAAACTGAAAACAAGTCATTGTCAGTTTAAAAATGTTCTTGAAAATTTGAAAACGGTTATGAAATCGAAAGTATGCCTTGTAAACTTGAAGGAATTTTAGAAAATTTGAAAACAAAATTAAAAAATGTGGAAAAAATAACTGGAAATTTAAAACTTGAATAAATAGAAAAATGTAAACCTAAAACTGTAAAAATGTTTATTTATATTTTCACCTTTTTTTTTGGCTCTCACCCTTTGCTTTCAGTGGGGGCGGGGCTTTGAGCTAATTGGGGACCGGGACATGATTTCCCATGATTCCCAAAGAGGTTATAGTGATGTTTGGTCTTCTCTGCTCTGGAACGGTGTCTGTTCATGTACCACTCTTTGGTACACTCTGATGTACCAAACTTTGGGAGAGCATTTTCACTACCAAACAGTTGTCCCTCGCTATATCGCTGTTCACATTGCGCTGTTTGGTTTGATTTTTTTTTCAGTGGTACTTTGCTGTTGAGCTTGTCTATCAATCTCTTCGGTACCTGGTTTTAAGGAGACGCAGCAAGTGCAGCTTGCCAACGTTACATAAATCTTCATGTGATTAGATTGTTGTTTTCATTCTAAAACTGGACTTATTTTCTATGAAGGGATGACCTTTGAGAACTTAAACAAGAGAGAAAAGTGTTAAAATGTTCATGTCTGTCTGAGAAAAGTGTTAAAATGTGTAATGAGGAGTCCTGTCTGTCACCCTGTTGGAAATGTCCTGGTAGCCAATGAGCTCATGTAAAAATAGGATCAGCTCGGTGAAAACTGAGTTGAAAATGAAAACTAAAAACTGAAAGCAAAGAGGGAGAAGAAAAAAAAAAGTTGAAAATACAGATAAACATATTTTTGAGTTTGGTAACATTTTTACGTTTAAATTTTAATTTTAAGTTTTAAATTTCCAATATTTTTTACCAAACTTTCAGTGTTTTTTTTCAAGTTTATAATATTATTAGTATTTCTTTGAAATTTACACTTGTATTTTTACATTTTCCAAATTCTTTTAAGTTTACAATGGATACTTTCGAGTTCAAGGATGTTTTCACATTTTCAAAAAAACATTTTTCTAACTTACAATGTCTTGTTTTCAAAGTGTAATTTTTTTTTTTTCAAATTTGCAAACTGGTTTTTAAGTCACTTTAGGCTGATCCTAAATTGACCCCATAGTTTAACACCAGAGATACTGCCTGTGATACATGAATAACACGCTCTTTGACATCCTGTAGCTCTTTGACCATTTACGCGATCAACTACTGTAAAATGTTGCAGTAGCTTTTTGCTGATACTCATTTACATATACTCATTTTACATTAGTAAAGCCTTTATGCAATTAACGTAAACTAAGAGGAAAGCAGTACTGCGTCAGTTCTGACTATAAAGTGTTGCAAATCGACATAAAGCTGCTGTTCTCTGCTTTGGAACCTTTTGAAATTACAAAATTGGTCGAAGAGTCACAAGAGTTCAAGTTGTTCTATTGAACAAGTTCAATGTACTTCAGTGTCGACAGCAACATCACCGATGTTAAATGGTAAACACAAGTCACGGAGGTGTGAGCTTCCTGCTCTGCTGTTGGACAACTAGCTTGAAGGCTGTATACAGCACCCCAATGATGATACCACCATTTTCCAGTGCTTATCAAAGCTAGTACTCTTTAAAAACAGAATGTAGACATATGTCATTAGCAGTGAAATAAAGCGTCCATCCAAGTTCCAGACCCCAGATTATGTTTTAAGATTTAAAGTTTGCCTGAAAGAACTGAACGCTGTTTTTCCTTAAACAACCACTAGGGGCTGGTTTTTAGGAGGGAAAAGTATCCTAGGACTTTCATTTTAAGAAGTGCAACTTTGAAGCAAAAAGAGTCAAAAATCCTTTCTTATTGTTTCAATAAAATTGCCTTCTTTCAATGATCAAAGAAATTAAATGTAATTATATGACAAAAAGATGCATACTTTCCTACTAGAACATATGTAGATTTTGCTTGTGTAACGTGTCACCTTATGGTTGCTTTGTGAACTGACCTGGTTTCAGTTTATTTCAATTTTCGATCTGCTTCAAACAGGAAGTCATTGGGTTTCCTCTTCTGTGGACCATTGTTAGCATATCCAATCCCGTTTAGAGTTACTCTGTGGTTCCCATGACTGAAATTTTGTTCTTGATAATCGACCTTTAGCCTAAAGAAAGGAGGAAGCTGCGGTCAGTTGTGCTCGAGAACCATTTTGCGATTTAGGCGTCCGGTCCAAATCCCGATGCCAAGTTCCAAGTCTTCTGTTTAACCCAACAATGGAAGTGATTCAGGAACCCTCCAGTGTCAGGGTGAACACTGAGACTGACTTTTACCATCTGAGTATTCTTGGTGCTATTAGAGAAGCAGCGAACTGGTGGTGGAGGGATTAAACTCCTGACCGGTCTTCCCAATCCTGGAAAACTAAAACCCCGCTTGTTTTCCAGCTTTTCCGGTGGATTAGCTGGATCAGGTGATTCTCAGGTTCTGATGGCCCAACACTCTTTAATCCTGGGTTTTTTGCAGGGAAAAACTGAAATGCAAGAAGGGTAGTAGGTTTCATCAGTGGGGTGAAAACAACAGCTAAAACACTGAAACAATTCAATTTTGATTCACAATTTGATTAAATATTGGAATATTTAGCAAATCTCCATTAAAAATGTTATTTAGTTATGAAAAACATTAGCAGGGGTACAACTGAGGCTCTTTTATCATCAAAATGATCATTTCTTGCACTAAAACTAACCAAAAAATATAAGAAAAAGGATTCGATCTTTTCAAATAATAAATATATATATATATATATATATATATATGGAAAGATTGATTTAGTATCAGTTAATTTATATTTTTGAACACAATAAAGCAGTCTTTATGCATCAATCTACTGTGACCATAAAACAAACATTTACACTTGTTTGTTTGCTTGATCAAACAACATTCTGTGATGTCTATTGTGCCTGAACTCTCAGTTCCTCAGTAATGTGAGTGAATACCTTGTATGTTTTGGTTCCAGATCTCCACCATGGCAGCAGAGCTGTACAGCCCCCCATCCCCACTGGGAGATTCCCTCCTGGACAGTCCTCTGTGTGGAGACCTGATCGAGGATCTTCGTAAGATCTCTGCGTCAATAGGAGACGACACGCTGGAATTTGACTTTCCAGAGTGCCAGAGCAGCGACTCCGGGGCTAAAAGCTCTGTTACTCTGGGTAAGTCCAGAGACCCTACATGATACCTTGAAATTGTGTAGAAAACACGCGATTACCTAGACTTTTCACTGAAAGAGGTCCCTTGAACACCCGTGAACTTGTATTTAAACGTACTCCTCGTTAATTTCTTGATGTGGTCTCCTTCTTTTCTGCTGTAGACCCCTTAACTCCAGCCTCCAGTCCCTTACCAGAGGTGTGGGGATCGGCCCCGGCAGCAGAGGACAGCAGTGGCTCCCTCAGCCTGGAGTGTCGCGTGTGTTCAGACCGAGCTTCTGGTTTCCACTATGGCGTGCATGCTTGTGAAGGCTGCAAGGTAAGGAACATAGAACATCGACAGTGCAGCTCCAGCATTCTGCAGGAGAAACTAGACCCACACTTTATGTCATTTTGGCAAAATCTTTGGGGAAAAACTCTGAATAAAGATATATTTTTCCTTTTTGGATCATTTTTTTCCCCTTTTTATCACTTTATCTTTTATTCCGGTTTGTATTGGTTCTAAGTAGAACTGAATCGTTCCTTAGGTGGCGATCCAATTCATTTCACTAATCAAGATCAATTATTCAAACCACTATTATTACTTTTAAGATGTTGTATGTTTGAATGGTTCATATCTGTATGTCTTTTTACTGGATACAAACTTTAACCCTTGGTGTGAATACAAATTTGATGCGGCTTCTGTAAGCAGTCAGTCAAATGACGTCACGTAATTGATCACGAGATTTTCCCAATATTATTAACTAAACATTTTTTATGTATTTTCTTATTCAAATTTTCGACTAACTAAATTATTTTTTCACAATTATTTGAGCACACTAAACTTTGGTTTTTCATTTTCAAAAATGCTTGATAGTTTTACTTTAAAAAAAAAACAACTTTCAGTGACACTTTACTTTGAAGATTGTTTTACTTTTGATGACAGTAGGACATTTAGTTTGTTTAGTTTAACTATTTAAAACCCAACGTCATTTAGCATTTTCTGAAGTGTAGTTTTTACTTCACTCTAATTAAAAAGATCGCAAATCAGCCTTGCCCTCATAGTAGCCAGGTCTCTTCTGATTGGTCCTTTTAATGATGTGCTTGCTGTTTATTAGTTGACTTACAGTTTAAAAGTTAGCATTGCTGTTTTCTCCTCACAAACAGATGGGAAGGAGGAAATAGGTAATTATCGTATTTGCTGCACCATGGGGTGCACTGGACTATAAGGCCCCCCATCAACAAATGCTCTGTTTTTTTAACTTATATCATATATAAGACGCACTGAACTATAAGGCGCATTAAGCAAGACAAAAGAATCCGAATTAAAACCGTCAGTGAGATTTTATTAACTACGTTCATGGTATCTCTAAAACTTGTTTGTAACTCGCTACATGTTATCCACGTTAGCGTATTTGCAATACCTGTAACTCGCAAATATGTTTGCAATTCATGAAAAAACAGACTGATACCGCTAAAACAAACATTATTATGACGATGCTAACTCCCAACCTTGTAAGTAACACGTAAAAAAAAAAAAAACTGCCCGACACTGCTACACGTTAGCCCCATAAGCGTATTTACAATCATACACAAACTAGTTTGTAACTTGCACAATAAACAGACCGACATTTTGACAGAGCGCCATGTACCTCTCAAATTTGCTTCGGCATCAGCAAGCACCAATAGAATTAATCCATATATTAGGGGCTCCAGATTATATGGCGCACAGTCGATTTTGAAATAAAAAAAAGAACGTTTTTTAAGTGCACCACATTGTGCAGAAAATATGGTAGACGGAATGACTGGAGATCCAAAGTACACTCTTTTTTTTGTACTTTTTTTATTTGATAAAATATACTAGTAAAATGAAAATTGACACCAGTGGAATAAAATCTGAACATAGAACCAAGGAACAAACCTAAGTCTGTCTCATTTTGTGATTCAATATGTATTGAAGTGAATAAGAAGCTATTTACTGTTGTGAAAAAGCCCCAGTGGTCACTTGGTGAAACTGCACTTAATTGTTTGTCAATTGAGCTTCGAATGGGAAATTAAAAAGTTGTTCTTTGAGTTTTCTGTGTTGTAATTATTTGGACATTTCAGAACAGAACAGAAAAAGGGTTAATGATCGTCATTTCTGTCTGTGGTCACCTGATCTATAGGTGTAAATGTTGAGCATCAACTTCTAAACCTGCCAGCAACTTAAATCTGCTTCTTGAAGTCTACTAAAGTTAGAAGTTGAGATTTATTTAGATAGAACTGGATTTTGATAAAATACAATACAAAGGAAATTAGTTTGTGTTTTGAGGATTAAAAAAAAATCCTGTTCCTGAAGCACAATCCTGATCTGGGATTGACACCTCAACGAGTCTCTGACTCGCGTCTCTGTCCTCAGGAAGCGGCGGTGCTCATCTTTCTGTCAGAACGGCAGAACTCAACGCGCAGCCCATTGTCATGTCAGACCGCTCCAAAGCAGAGACCGGACTCTTGTTTGGCATGACAGCAGTCAATAGAGCAGTCATGGAAAATAATCTGCAGGCCGTATGGCCTCCGAGTGTCCTTCTCAACACCTCGCTTTAAAGAGGTGGAACACTCTTCGCCAGGAAAGGGAGGGTTTGAGGCAGAGCTGTTGATAGCATGAGATATTTATAGAGGTTAAATCTTCACTAAAACTTTTTTCCTCCATTGTCCAAAATACGTTTCATCGTACACTCGTGCGCTTTGGCCTGTGTTTTGTAAACATGCACACATCTGTCATATTGTCCTGAAATGTCACTCTAATGACTTTCAGATGCTGCCAAACTATACGTTTGGTCCTCAAAGTTCCCCATTTAACTGTTTTCTTGGAGATTTGCCCACAAACCCACATGTTTGCAGTTAAAAGATGCATCAAAAAAGTGATATGTGACATATAATAACCCGGCAAACAACAAAACTGCTCTTTGACATAAATGGAGCCAAGATGTCGTGTAAGATGAAGGCTGGTGGATTTCACAACTACAGAAAAGTCCCACGCCCCCAACTGAGACTCGAAGGGTTATTGTTATTTATGTGGTTGTGCTTCAGAAGATTATATGTCTTGGCACATGTGGGACATCTGTTGGCTCGGCGCCTTTGACTTTCCTGGGCTGTTTAGCCATCTCACGGAACTCTGGATACCCCTCAGAACATTCTCCTCGAGTGGGTTGTTCTCAAGAAGCAGGTGTCTGTCTGTTTGGAGCAAAACTGAAACAAGTACTCCTTAAAGACCCACTCCGATCATCTTTTGATCTATTTTGAAAGCAAGCCCGCCCCCCTTCTCGTCACCCATCACTGAGAGCTCTCCCGCTAGCTTACAGCCCCAACCTAGCTTTACTGGTGCAAAAGAAATAGCGAGCAATATTGGAGCTATTCAGCCAGATGTTAGCTCGGACGAGGAAATTAAAGACATATGTGGATCTATTTGTCTGCAAGTGGATGCATCAGAATAGAGTGGAGCAGGGATCTCGTTGCCCTGCTCTGTGTATTTTTTACGTCACAACAATCTGAATAAAGAAATACAAATACAATTTTGAACTTAATTTTTAAAAATTCTATTTTCTCCATCATCAGACAAATGCTACAAAAAATATGAAAAACACAACTTTCATCAGAGCCGGTCTTTAAAAATTTAGTTATAAAATTGTTAGTTTTTTATCTCATAAGAAGAAAAAAGCATACGAGACATGAACCAGTTCTACAAGATTGAGATAATTTGATGGAAAAACATCTTGAAATTAATTTCTACACTATAATTTGTTAAAAAAAGCTACAAGACAAACCAACATTGTTGGAGGCAATGTGAGCATGTAGATGGCATTCGTTTTACATGTTTTTGTCCTGCACGAAGTTGGACATTTCTGTACAAAATTTTGGCTACTGAATCCCTTATCTCTAAAACTCATCTTTTTTTTCTGTTGAGATTGTTACCAGATTTGATGAGACAAGAGGGTGGATACCGTTTAAAAATACGGCTAATTGCTTATTAGGGGAGGACTCTATGAAATAATATAATAATAATAATATATAAAATACAACCCAGGTTAAGTCATACCGAGGTTGAACGTTATTGAGAAAATCCTTTACGTGAGAATTTTCTTTTTTCAAAATTAAACAATCTCCTCTTTCACTGAACAGAAGGATTTTTATTATAAATAAAATTAAACCCAAGAAGTTTCTAAAAGGTGCTGTCTGTTTTTTTCTGTACTGATTAGACCAATACTGAGTCAATATTTTCAAGCAGAGCCCCGTGTTTTTGTGTACTAGTTTTGCAGTACATAGTGTCTGTCATGATGATTAAAATAAAGAGTTTAAGTTAAAAAAAGAACAATAAAACTAAATTCTCTGAGGTAACTTTTGTATGCAGTTCGTGTTTTTCCCTATTTGTAAAATAATTTCACAATAGAATAGAATTAGAGACTGTTATGGGTGGCAGTTATTGTGCTTTTATGGATAAGTTAAGGACGTGTTTTTTAATCTACAGAATAAGATCAAATTTGTTAGCTGTATCTATGTTTATGAGTTTAAACATCTGGAACTCCATGTTCAGAACAACAGTTTGCCAACAGAATAATTGTGAAGGTGAGATCTGGAGGAGGAAAGGAAGAAAGGAAAGGAAGAAGGAAATACAATATATTCACCAGTGCATTGAGAAAGAGACATTGGGGGAAAACTGTTTCCAAAATGGAAAAAGATTTTACATTTTTAGTAAAAAAAAAAAAAAAAAAGACATATATTGAGTGCATGTGTGTCTATGTTAAATTACTAATATACATTTAACAGCAGTATTTAGGAAAGAGAATTAAATGGTTAAAAAAAATATACTTTAATTTTTTGCTGTTGAGAAAAAAAATCTCAGTGTTTTTAAACGCACCAAAGTTTCTTTTTTTAATTTGCTCCAAGACATAAAAATGCATCAAATTAAATTTGAGTACCTCATGCCATATGTCGCACATTTGCATCATATCATCTAATCCAGGACTTTACTTAATCTAGCATCACTTTGAATGTAAAGTTATATTGTTTTTTTTTATAATCTGAGATAATGTCATGCATTAAGGGGCCTGACCATGAAATTGGATTTTGATTTAGTTCAATCATTTGTAAAATAATCACATTATGTTTATGATCTCTTCTTATTATTTTTGCAAAGATAAAAAAAAATGTTTATTTTATTTTATTTAAATGGTTTATTTGCAGAACAACATGTATTATCACTATATTGCTTCTTTTTTGTATCCAGAGCCACTGCTCAGATTTCTGGGGCTCTGGGCAAAAACTTACATGCCTTCCCACCATTTAAGAAAATCCTTAAAGTTTCAATTTTTTTTTAAGTTAGATGAACATTTTAAAATTTTCAGTGTTACAATGGCACATAACATTTTTTAAATGTATGAAATATTCGCACCGCCCTTGTTACTGTTTCCATTAGGGTTAGGGTTGTCTACATTGAGAAGTGGCAGATTGTGTGAGGTTCGATATACAGACCTAGTGAATGATTTTATAAAACTTATTTCACTGGGCAGGGAAGTAAAGAGTTTATTTCTATGTATAATATTGTACCGTGTAAATTTTAGAAAACGCCTGTGTGGATGAGTATGAAAATTAACTACAGGCTTTTATTTGTGCTATTTTTCTTGTAAACTTTAATCTACATTAATGTTTCAAACTGAGGCATCCTGTTGATCCTGCTGCTTTCCTCTATCTTGTTCAAAATTAGGTTGGGGTCATTGATTCCAGGCATGGAAGTTGGTTTGTAGATATTCAGGGTTTTTTTGGTAGCTAAACTTGTTTGCCTTAAAGGCTAACTCAAGGCTACCTTATAGCAATTTTAGCCTTAAATCAAATGTTATTATTAATTGTGGATTTTTTGCATCTCACTCAGGGTTTCTTTAGAAGAACCATCAGGCTGAAGCTGGAGTACAACAAATGTGAGCGCAACTGTAAGATCCAGAAGAAGAACCGTAACAAGTGCCAGTACTGCAGGTTCAACAAGTGTCTGATTGTAGGGATGTCTCACAACGGTGAGTTTTTCAAACCCGTACAAGTTTCTGTGCATTCAAAGACCCTTTGTGGCCACTTTATTTGGTCTTTTATTGGCATTCAGGACTGACAAAAGGTGCAGAGATCCTCAAACATGTCCTTCTCCACTGCTGTCAGCCATGTCTCCACTAACGCTAAGCAAGATAACGCTATGTAAGCAAATGCTAATTTGGCCGCTGCTAAATAAGCTACCGTTAAGTAAGCTAGCACTAAGTTAGCAAATGCCAATTAAGCCGCTGCTAAATAAGCTTCTGCTAAGTATGCTCACACTAAGTAATCTAATACTTCGTAGGCTAACGCTAAGTAAAGTAACGCGCTCTGAGGAGGAGTTGGCAGAAACATCAAGATTTCAGGCCGTCACCCGATTTTTTTAGAAAATTGTTCGAGTGGTCATGAATGTAGTCTGTGTTAGTCTGGCGGCGTCGGGTGTGCGGAATGGCCTGCTGTTTATATAACCCCAGGCTACTGTGCAGCTGGTGGCCGGTGGTATTGGACACAAATGGCAGCCATCTGGAGAAATTTACACATCATCTAATCAGAGCTGCTGCCAGTTGGCAATTCTGGCTGCCACCGACTTGTGGACACTCAGCTGTCATCCAATTTCTCAATTGGGTCAACATCATGGACTGCCACTGCGCAACCTCGAAATGAGCCATGGCGGCAACTGACCAATGTCAACTTTTAGAGAAAAATTGTTCAATTGCTGTAAAACTTTAACTTTTTCTTAAAACATCCGCGGCCACCGTGGTGTGTGTAAACATGCGACTGCCGCCTCCCGGTTAAAAATTCTGCTGCACCACTACCTGCTGAATTTCCATTTAGGAACTTGCATTTAGATTGCTGCGCTGCGGCATTTTGGGATATGTTACTGTAGCCTAAGTAAATTAATGTTCAGTAAGCTAATGTTAAGTAACCAAATGCTAAGTAAGCTAACTCAAAGTAGGCTAATGCTATTTCTATTGACATTTTGCAAAAACATTGATGCTCCATAAAACAAACAAGTTTATAACAACATCAATTTAGAACTCTAACATCAAATTACTTTTGAAAGAAGAAATTTAAGACTTTATTAACCTACATGGTCTCTTTCTGGCGCTCATGCTAGCAGTGGAAGCAGTTTGGTAGTTTCAAACACACTTTTTCCTAAAACATTTATCTTGGTTTAGTTTTTTTCACAATTTTTCTCTGTTTAGATTTTAACCATACCATTGAAGTAGCACAATGTAACTTTTTTTTAATTAATATAATTTTTCATAGCCAGTTAGCTTGTATTGGCTTTCTTGAACAAAATATTTCACTCAAGAAAACGATTTTTGCATTTTTATGCCTGAAAAGGTAAACATGGTCCTAATCGCTAAAAATAGTCCCACTGATTATTATTTAGTCTTGGGAATTTTATTTGTATTTTTTTTAATTCACTTTTTGGTACATTAATTTCCAAAAATCAAATGGATTCAGGAAAAAAAAAGATTTGCGTTGCATTTAGAGATACATCCCTGATTAATTCAAATATTTAAATGTATTAATTTTGGAAGATAAACGAGTCTTTTTGTAGTGGTTGCTTTGGTGTGAACTTTTAAACAAAGGTAGTTTTTTTTTCTGTCAAGCCCTAAATTGTTGCAAAGATATGGATTTTTTACTATTTACTTTTTGAAATGTTGTTTTTTTTCAATAATCTTCAATCCTTTAATGTATTTGCATCACATGATCAATTCATATTTTTCTTGATTTTTACTGCTTTCATTTGTGAAACAGAGATTAAACTTTAGATTAGTTTTTTTAAAATGTATAAGTAACTTGAAAGACCAGCGTAAATTATAGAATTTATTATTTATTTTTATAGTTGCAGAATTCATGATTTAGCCTGAGTGTCTATGAAAACACACCACACGTGAGTGCGTTAGCATTGTTCAGATCGTGCTGGGTTAGTGATTTGTAGTATGTCTTCCTAACAACAGAAGGCTGAACTCCCCTTCGATTAAGCACCATTCCATTATCAGTTTATATCCACTCTGTATTTATAGAAATGTGTTGGAGCCACGTTGCATCTCCAAACAGCGAAGCATGTATCCCACATCTGGCGTGTTACATGGGTCGGCGGGTTCGTTCCGCAGGCCTCTTCCTGCACTCAGAGCCGCGTCAGAAACATGAAACCAACACAAACGGCCTTTGAAGATTGAAAATAGGACACCGGATATTTTTTGCGTGTTTTATTTAGACATTTATGACACGTGCATGCTTGCTTCACAAACTATCGCTAAAACTGTAAATGCTTTATGTCTCTCAGCCATCCGATTCGGCCGCATGCCGCACGCAGAGAAGCTGAAGCTCAAGGAGGAAAGCAAGGTGGCAGAAAAGGAAGTTGAAAGCTACATGGAGGGAGACCGTAAGACTTTGGTCAGGCAGATCCACGACGCCTATATGAAGAATTTCACCATGAACAAAGCAAAGGCACGGCTCATTCTGACTGGAAAGACGAGCGAGCCGGTAACATTTTTCAAAAATCCAATTTGGCAAATTTTGTCCTTCCTCTCAATCCTTTGAAATGCTAAAATGCTCAGTTTTTTTTTTCAAATAGCCTTTTATTATCCACGACATGGACACGTTTCAGCTAGCTGAGAGGACACTAGCGGCCCACATGGTAAAAGGCGACCGTTTGGAGTCGGAAAGCGAGGGTCAGTCCGAACACGTGACTCCGGTTGTGGTGTGCCAGGAGCTCCAGCAGAGGGAGGCTGAAGCCAGACTGTTCCATTGCTGCCAGAGCACGTCGGTGGAGACGGTCACAGAGCTGACGGAGTTCGCCAAGGCCATGCCAGACTTCCAGATGCTGGATTTAAACGATCAGGTGGATTTTCTGAACCTTTCGTGTCTTAAAGTCCCACTCTGATCATCTTTTGATCTATTTAAAGGTGTTCTCAGTGGTTTTGTAATCAGAATTTTTCTGTTTTTAGCTAAAAAAAATCTTTGTTGTTTTCTAGGACTTAGTTTCTGCAGAGCAGCAAGAGTTCGTTAGAATTTCTCCTCTAAGTTGTGGGTTGGACCGACTTTCAGGCCCCATGTGGCATGGGGTGGCCCCTGAAAAAATTATACGATTTTATTATTTTTTTCATCAACATTTGTGTACTGTCAACACAGTCCAGCATTCTTTTTTATTTTAAATGTCAAAATCTAAATAATCTGATAAAATATCTTAAAAATAAATAACTGTTAAAAAAAAGTTTAATCAGAGCACCTCAAACTTTGGGTCCTACTAAGAGTAATTACAGGTAGTGTAAATACTCTCATACGAGAGGGTTGCTCACGTTTAAGTCTGTTCGACTAGATCGAATAGCTGTTACACTTAGAAAGGACCAGGTTCTATCCATATTCTTATATGGCAAATATGACCCAATAAATTAGCTAGAAACATGTCTATTTAGGTGGTACGTCATAGCCACCATATTTGGAATCTTTCTAGTCTCCATCCAACAATCTAATCAAAAATCTAAAGTCACATTTCAGTTTTAGGTGTTATTGAATGAACAGCTGCATTGTGGTTGCTCGGACTGCGGCAGATACATAACTATCTTTTAATCAATGTTCAAAATTTTGGTGAATTTGTATTATTTCATACATCTGCAATGACTGGATTTTACATTTATGCTTTCTGTTTGCTAGAAAGGCTGCAGATCAGGAACTCTTCTGAGCATTAGCACAAACTATTTTTGCCCACAGGGGGAGTGTGAACGTTTCTCGTTATGCATAATTGACATGATCTCCCTTGGCCACCCCTAAAAATAAAAATTCTGCAGGCATGGCTGCCTACTTCCCATCATCCCTCTCTTTATGCCCTCTTCCGCCAGCTTACAGCCCCTCACACCCCCAACCTATTACCGGTGCAACAAAAATGTTGGGAAATATTGGAGCTATCCAGCCATACAGTTTTGAGCCAGATACCAGCTTAGACGATGAAAAGCAAGGATCTTACATGATCTATTTGTCTACAAGTGGATGTGTGTAACAAAATCTTTTTCATTTTTTTTCCTTCTTCTCATAATTCACATTGATTTTTGCAAAGAAATAGCCAGAAATGCAATTTTGAGCTTTCTATATGTCCCCCATCATTAGAAAAATGCCACAGGAACATGTTAAGAACACAATTTTCATCAGCGTGAGTCTTTTAATGAATTGTCATACCGGTTTGCGTTAGAAGTGAGCGTCATGCTTTGCCTTTATTCTGACCCGCAGGTGACCCTTCTGAAATATGCGGTTCATGAAGCCCTTTTCACACTTTTGGCGTCCTGTATGAACAAAGATGGCCTCCTGGTGGCTCGCGGCAGAGGCTTTATCACACGCGAGTTCCTAAAGAGTCTCCGACGACCATTTAGCGACATGATGGAGCCAAAGTTCCAGTTTGCCACACGCTTCAACTCAATGGACCTGGACGACAGTGACCTGGCTCTGTTCCTCGCCGCCATTATTTGTTGTGGAGGTGGCTTGCATTTTATTGTGAAAATTATTCATAACTGATATATATATTCACATTGATTTATTTTAAAGTTCATCTCTTCTCTTTCAGACCGTCCAGGTCTGGTGGATGTACCTGTGGTGGAGCGGCTGCAGGAGAGCATCATTCAGGCGTTGCGGCACCACCTGCTGGCCAATCACCCCAACGACACTTTCCTGTTCCCCAGACTGCTGCAGAAGCTGGCTGACCTCAGGGAGCTCGTCACAGAGCACGCCCAGCTCATTCAGGAAATCAAAACACTTGAGGCCACGTCGCTGCACCCGCTCCTGCAAGAAATATACAAGGACATGTACTGATTAGACTTCTACCTATGTAGAGAGAATACATGTGGGAGATTTATCTGTTTGTTTACACAAATCCTTTTGTAGTGGTTAAATGGAATATAGTTTCACTTCCATTTTGGAAAAAAAAAAAACTTTTCGCAGTTCTCAAATCTTTTGTTTTGGGTTTTTTAGTAAAATCTAATTTGGAGAACTGTTAATTCCTATATTTTCTAATCCGTTTTAACTCTTTCGGGGTCACTGGGCTGCCGGAGCCTAACCTGGCCACTCATGGGCAAAGGCTGGGCCACCCCTGGACAGTCTGTCACAGGGGGAGAACCTTTAAGACGCCATTAATCAAACATTTCTTTTGTTACCTCCCAAAAAAAAAGTTACAAGTGTGTTATGGTTTCTTTTCAATATGGGTTAGGGTTAAATGTATTGTATGTTAATCCATGTTATGCTTAAAAAAAAGACAGTTTTGTTCTTTGTATTTCAACTGTCAAATTCTGCCACAAAAATTGCCACAGTGATATATTTACACAATAAACAAAAAAATTTTTTGCAGTATTTTGTAAATATAACAGAAATGTGGTGAGCTAGAGATGTAATTCTGTTGATTAACAAAACATGCCTTAAAAAGTAAACTTTAATAAGCTTTTCATGTAATATAAGTATATATAAATGTTCAACACAATCCACATCTTTATTCCATAAACATGTTTACAGTCAAATGGTAAAAGTAATATATACACCTGAATTTTATGTGCAATAATACTTTTCTATTTCTTTATTAACAAGAATCCAATGCTATATTTTTCAATAAATCTTTATTCAAACAAATACAATTACAGAGCTTTGTTTGTTTTTTTTCCCTGGTTGGTCTTTGTTTGTAATAACCCTCAAATTTTGAATTCGTTATTCTATTAAATACTTTTACAGAGTTCTTATTATATAAACAGACTTTTATTGTAAAATATTTGTAATATTAAAGAAAAGACAAAAATATTAATGTTTTGGATACTTAACATTTTTCGTTTGCACATTTTATTTTATTTTTCTAATTCTATTTAAAAATGAGAAGTTTTATTTGTTTATTTTTTCATCCCACAGGTGGTTCTAGTTGCGGCTAGAACTAGACTAAACTAGTTATGACTCATTTTGTATTTACAGCAGTAGTTTGTGATTTTTTGCATAATAGTGTATTTAAAATGCGTTTTTCTTTGTAAACTCGTTTATTTGTTCAACTTTATTTTATTTTTTATTATTTTTGCAAGAGTTGAGGAAACGTTTTAATTTGTTACACCTCCGCTCCAGCTGGGGGCGCTAAAAGTTCACAAAAGAAGAACGCGTGACCAAAACCAGGAAGTAGCTCTAGGCTGTTTTTCTATGGAGGAAAGTGCGACTGAAAAGCCTCTCAAAACGTTCACATGTCACTTGTGCGGTTTAAGCACCCCCTTCACCTACTACGGTCAGAAACCACCGAACACCAGAGCCATTGTGTAAGTGAATAAAATGATTCACTATTATAGAAAACGGGAGAAGTTAGGCATGCTAATGCTAACTGTAGCAGCTGCGTAGTTGCATGTAATGTTTACGGCCAGTCGGATTTTCTCGTTTTATTCCTTAACGCGTATATTTTTGTCACTAAAACCTTAAATTGCTGAAACTGTTCAAAGATAAAGTGACGCACTTCTCTTTTATAGGCTTCTTGAGGAATGTTTTGTCACAAGAGATCCCTTCAGTCCTGATAAAGAGAAGTTTCTTGTGTTAGGATCCACCTGCAGCCTGTGCAAAATATGCGTGTGTGTTGGATCGGTAAGAAATCATTACCATTTGTTAAAAAAAATCACTACATATTGTTTTTTTTTTTTTTTTTTTAAAGAGTAGCTATGTACAAAAACAGTTTAATGTAGGTATATTTTAGGTGTAAAATGTATTTTTGTCTACATAGTCAAATACTATTATTGTAAGACGGTGTTGCATTTAGCTGTGCTTAAAATTATTTTTTACTGGCTTGTTTTTGATGCAAATTTTTAAAATATTTATTTTTTAATGTTCAAATTTAGATGTTTTTTCTCTGTTAGGTATAATCTTTTACACATCGAAACGAATAAAATCAAAATAAAATATTTTGATCTCTTTTAAAAATCATTTTTTTATTAGAATGACAAAAAAATTAACTTTATTTTGAAAAACAGCTATGCATTTATCATATTTCTATATTTTAGCTTAAGATATATACATACACTGTAAGATAATATCCATCCGTGTATATATATAAATGTTTTAATTGCCACCCAAAACAATTTTAGTAGTCACTTTTTTACAGTTTTAGCTAAATGTAGGATTTTATTAATAATAATAATGGAAACTTTTCATCAAATTGCAATTTTTTTGAATCAAATTTTGACTGTATTAATGACTGTATTAATAGCTGCCTAAGGATGTTAAAAACTAACACACGGTGGAGAATTTTTTAAACTAATTTAAACATTTGGGTTTGAAATATATAGGTGTATGAATTTCTGTTGAGCCCTTGCAAAGGTTTAAAAAGATAGAGTGACTATCTTTTTCATCTCACGCTGAAATATACTGGTTTCCTCTGAATTATTACTCTATTCCTTCGTTATTCTGTAGCATTGGAATTTCCCCATTGTGGGACGAATAAAGGATTATCTTATCTTACTGTTGTTTTGTTTTCCCCTGTAAACCAGGACTGCAGTCTCTTCTACACCAAGAGGTTCTGCATGCAGTGCGTCAACAAACACCTGGACCAGTTTCCCCATCAGATTCAGGCCGAGCTGGCAAAGAAGAGCTCCAAGACAGCCGCTGTGTGACCCAAAGAGATGATGAACTGCTCACCGGTCAGCAGCCACCGTAATGGCAGTAAAATGGGTGTTTACCACAAAAGAGATGTAAAGAAATGAGGAGCCAAAATGTCTCTTTTTTTAAGTTTTTTGTTAAGATCTGTTTACAGTACATTTGCAGCTTGTGAGGAATATTGAGCTGCTATGTGGTTCATATAAAGATCTCCCAGTGAGTGGATTTAAGCCCAAGTGATGCTCTCACAGACAGCAAGAGTGATGCTCCCAAAGCTGTCTTGAAGAATGTTCGCTCTTCCCATTTCTCTCTGCTGGCTTTACTTGGCTCAGCAGCAGGTTTAGTGTTGGAACTGTTCTGGAATGGATGGAGCTCAGGGCTCAGCAGTGATACAGTCATCATTTGTGGTGTGAAAACGGCTTGTTTCAACACTATTCCAGTATCAGACTGCGATCTGCCCGGTAAAATCTGCATTTCTGAAAAACAACATCTGCTTTGCTTTTATTTTGTAGAACTCATGGGGCATATTAAGTTGGGAAACATCAGCACCAGCTGAGAATTAAACAGATTTTCTGTATCTCGGATGTAGAAAACTGATATTTTTCATTGCCATAGACTCATACCTATAATGTACGATTATAACCAGCAAGAATTCAGTGACTTTCAAAATAAAGTACATTTAAAAATAAAAACTGGAGCCACATCAGTTCAGCAAGTTTCCAGTAGGTGGCTCACAACACATGCGAGTCAGTAAACTGACTAATCCTTAAAGATCTTTTAAAACGCCAATGTCAACAAAATTTTTATAAGCCTCGTCATTTTATTTTGCATTTGTGACTTAAAATTACACATGAAGGGCTTAAAGAATAGCCCTCCTGTATAGCAATAGACACATAGGAAGGACAAACAATGTGTTTGTTAAATTTAAAAGAAACCTGAATTAAAAAAAAATGCTTTTGACTCTAAACGATAGAAGTGGGAGAAATGTGGGAGTTGTAGAATTATTAAACTTTTTCTGTTAGAAAGTTGAGATTTTTTTATTTAGAGTGAATGAAAACTTTGTCATTTTGTTTAAGCTAATTGTGAACATCCCAAAACAGCCGCGTTTGGCCTGCCTCTTTAACTCCAAGTTTGGATGATGTCACGGCCAAAAATGACGATGACTTCAGGCCTGTAAGAAAAAAAAAAAACTCAAATAGGCAGAAAAAAAACAGAGGAGTACTTTATTGAGGCTAGTTTGAAAAATACGATTGGAGCCAGTTCAGTTCATAAGATAACCACAATATTTTTTGTTTTTTACAGTCAACGTCACACTTCAATAAAAAGCCTTTTTTTTTTAAAACTGTGGTTCAATTTATTAGGTTTCCATTTTGTTGTAATGTTGAAGGTCATCATTGCCCTCAAAAGGGGGCGTGGCCTTTCTAATGACACCTTTAAAAGTGTGGCCTCTCGAAAGCGGCGCGTGTATTTTAACATCTGATCTCCACTTTTGTCCGTTTTTGGAAAAAAAGGGGAGTGTGGCGTTATACTAGCCAAGATGGCCGCAACAATACAGCCGTAAACATTGGCTTCTTATGGAGTCGTAGCAAACTGTAGACGTATATTACACATGACCTCTGATGTCACCCATTGGGTTCTGGATGGTGAAAATGAAGCCTACTTTCAAGTAACAGCAGATTTTAAAAATGTGGAAATTTGATTTCCAACAAAATAAAAATGGCAGATTTGAAGGAAAGAAAGAAAGAGAGAAAAAAGCTTCAGAATTTACATTTTTAGCTGTAAAGTTGAACTTTTTAAAAAAAATGAGTGAATGGGATTAATGCTCCTACTGCAGCCACCCCCTAGTGGGCCTATAGTGGAACTGCAACTTTTGTAATTTGTTTTTTTGTTTCTGTTTTTTTTTTTTTTTTTGTCTAAAATTTGGAAAGGAACATGTTGAAGCAAATAACAACAGGGCTTTTCCACAACATGTATGGCAATTATTAAAAGACTATTTCTATCAATTTACACCATTTGTGCCTAAAATGATTACATTTACTATGTAAAGTTGAACTTTTCTGGCTGCTTTCAAATTCTTTTGCTTACTTTTGTCCCAAACCGCGATAGCTCACACCGGTTACACCAGACCAGCTTCTTTTCCCAACTTCCCCTCTGATCAGAGTGATCTGTTTTCAGTTGGAGGATCGCTCCGTTACAAGTCCGTTTACAGCGGCATAAACGCATTATGGATTAAGTGTGATCCCGGCGATAACATCTATAGAACAGATGGCTTGGCTTCCATTCATCACGAGATGTTAATTGAAACAGCATGGCCTCGGAGGCTCTGGTTAGCCAGGCGAACGCTGCAGAGGAATGCCGATGTCACTGCACGGAGGTCCGGGGAGACACTCCACAGCAACAGTTGTCCCCCCCCCACACTTTTTATCTCACCTGCAGGATGTAGAATTCATTTAAAAAGTTTTCTTTGTTTGTTTGGTGCTTAAATTCTAACCACCTTTTTCTTGGCAGCAGTGAAGCCCACAAACCACCCTCGTGGCAGAAGTGTCAAAGTCTGACAGAGATAGGCACCGAGCCAGAGATGACTTCACCTTCAAAGTCCCACTGTGATTATCTTTGAGCCGTTCTCTTTTAATCGTGATTAAATGTGATCGTTTTGAGCCTAAACAAAAAAAAAAACCTGTGCCGTTTTCTCGGACGTAGTTTCTGCAGAGCGCCAGGAGTTCATTAGAAAGGCACATGTTTTGAAAAGGACGCCACACGGACGTTACTACCAAATCTGAGTCCCTGATTGGTCAAAGTTTAACTGGGGTAACATTTGCACATGCTCAGTCACTATGTGTTTTGCACATGGAGTCCAAAAACAGATTCAAAAGCTTGTGTAACTGTATGACAGACGGCGTGAGAATTGTGAATGTGGAAGCCTCTGCTGGAACGCTTTCCCGCCGTGAGCTCACAGCCCCTCACACCCCCAACGTAACGTTACAGGTGGAACAAAAATGGCGATCAATATCGGAGCCGACCAGCCGTACAGTTTTGAGCTTGGACAAAGCGGCGTACTTGTACATCACAAATGCTGCCTTTCTTAAAGTGCGTCTTTGTGTCTGCTCCTGATTCACAGTGATCTGAACAATCCGCTCATCACAAAAATACTACGAAAACTCATCTTTATCAGAGCGGGGCTTTAACAGTTGCACTGTAATTGTTTGTGCTGCATAAACACCCCCCCCCCCCCCCCCAAAAAAAAAAAAAAAAAACTCTGTCCTCTGAATTACACTGATTGAATCAAGCTTGCCGTTTATGTGTCTCCAAATCAGATCAGCCAGAGATATCTGTCAGCAATCATAAAGCCATTTAGTGATTGATGTGTGTGATAGCAGCTACAGCAGCCTGGGGGGGGGTGTGCGTGTGTGTGTGTGTGTGTGTGCGTGTGTGTGTGTGTTGAGATTAACCGGAAGATGTCAGGTTTTTCAGATGTGTGTCAGAAGATCCACTGTGGAGTGTTATTTCTTTAATTTTTTTCGGGACTTCCAAACGTCCCACTGAAATGGATTCGTGCTGTGGAGTGGATCCTGCCCCCCCTCTCTGAGAGCTCCATGGGCGGTTCTACATCTCGTGCGCGCAGCGACGAATCGCCTCCTCTGGTTAAATAGTTCCTTGATGCCAAGTCTCCCTTCTTCTTCACGCACAGCTCCCTCTAACGCCATGTTGGCTGTGGTGTCTTGACGCATTTGACTTACTACGAAGTTGACAGGAGTGGCTCCATTTAAACCCCCCCTCCACACCTACTTTTTTTTTTTTTTTTTTTTGCACCTTTCTGGAGACGATTTATTATTTGTTTATGCGCATTTCGGATGATATGTGCGCGCACCAGCTGCGTCTGAAGGAAATACCGTTCGGGAATCTAACCAGCCGTTCGTCCGCGCGCCGCGATGTCAGACGTCCGCCTCTCCAGCGGCAGCCCCACCACGGTGGAGCGGGTGGAGGCGCGCCAGCAGGACAGCGTCCGGCAGGTCCGCAGGACGCTCTTCGGCACACCTGACCCTGAGGAGACGCGGAGGTATTTGGCGGAGCTCACGCGCGAGGGCGCGCAGGATTTTGCGCAGAGGTACAATTTCGACCCGCTGAGCGAGCGGCCGCTGCCGCCGGGGAACTACGAGTGGGAGAGGGACGACGACGCGCCGGAGTTTTACCGCAGGCCGCCGCACGGGAGCCGGCGAGTAGCCGGGAGCAGCCCGGAGGACGAGGCGAGGCAAAGCGCCGCGCGGAAACGGAGCGCCGACGCGTCAGGTGAGGAAAGTTGATCCGGAGCTGTCCGGCGCCGGCGCACCCAAATACACGCAAAAACCCAAAGTCACCATCATCCTTTCAGCTGCGCCTCCATTCTTAAATGTATTCATGTTTTATTTGTCAGATCGTTGCTCCAATTCGCGTCCAAACAAGAGGTCGCGCCCCGACAAGGACGATCCAGAGGATCAGCCGGACTGTGCAGGAAGTCAGGCCCTTTCAGTGGGACCCAACGAGGCCAGCCAGCACGAAAAATGTCCCCTAAAATAAGAAAAAAGAATTCCAAAGTGCCTGTTAGAAACTATCTCCGCAGCTCCTCTTCCTCCAATCGGCATCCACATGTTCCCAAACAGCATCATCTTCATCATCAGCCTTTATTTTGAGAAGACTCTGCTCCTCTGCACCCCACAGAGCATTGAGACCTGTCCTTGTGGATCACTTTCTAATCATCACCAAAGGAGCCTTATCCTGTAGAAGGGAGCCTTCACAAGCACTGAATACACACGTACACTCTCCTCCTTTGGCACTCAAAGACAAGCAAAAATGCCTCAAACAGCAGAAGATGTAGCAACGTTCAAAAAAAAAAAAAAAAAACAATTTAAAAAAAGGTTTTGCTTCTTTTTCTAATACCTACTACCTATGTTTAAGATGTAGCACATAAAAGAGCAGAATGCCTTTCATGCCTTTTGTTTGTTGACTTGGGAAGTTGCAGTGCAATTTCCAACAAATATACAGCATTTTTTTTTTGTAAAAATGTAATTTGTATTCAGGTAAAAAATAATTTAAAAAAGCAGAAAAGTCAGGGCTTTACTTTTTCTGTGGCTTTATTTGTTGGATTTTTTTTTGCCCCCATTTAGCCACAATGTTAGTCAAAAGGATGAATGATGTTTACAAGACATTATTTCCTTTTTTATTTATTTATAGATTGTTTTGTCCTTAAGTGGAAGTTGCCAAAGTGGAGTCCCGTTTGTTTATTTTTTTTGCAGAGTAAATTTGATCAGTGTCTGCAACAGCCTTTAAAAAAAACAAACATTGTATTCGGGTCAAAATGAACACAGCTTCAAGTGTGAAAATGGGTCTGTTTTGACCCGAACATAATATAAGAATTAAATAAGGTTTTTACAGGTCATGCCCCCGAGTTCTGGTCCAGGTTTGCATAAAATTAAAACCCTCACTGGACTTTTTTTTTTTTTTTTTAAATACTATTTTTTAGTCTTTTATTTTGAAAATATGTGAAAGAGATCGTTTTCTTTGTGGTGCGTTTATCCTGTAATTGCACTATTCTTCTTTTTTTTGTTAGGGCAGGAAAAACAAAGTAACACCTCCTTATCTGGTGTCAAACTTGTACCTGTGAGGTTATTTTGTTATTTTTTTAGAAACACTGAAATTTTAACTAACTTATTTATGTCATGCTTCTTATGTGTGTGTTTATTGCTTCCAAAGAAACATTGTGTTCATTTTGTTGTAAATATGTATTTCTTCATTGTTTATAAGATGAATAAATAAAATTGCTAAACTGAGCCTTATATTAGATTTGATGCTTTTTTTTCCTATTTATTTATTTTTTTTAATTTAAAGGTGTTACAGTAACAATCACTACAGCTGTTTTTACTTTTTGAGTGCTAGTATTAAACACACATGATGTCTCAAGTGATCTGCCCCTGTAAACTGATTCTGTTTATGATGGGGAAGTGTGTTAGCAGGGACGTGGCCCAGTCAATCATTGACCTAAAAAAAAAACACCAACAAAAATATAATGCATTTGTATTTATGTCCAAAAGTTTCAACTCTGAGCTGTTTCTGGTGACGATGGACGAGCGGACGCAGCCCCAGAGTACAGGCTGTGACCAAATCTCTTCAGCTCTGCCTCTAAAGTTGAAAACAACAAGGGTATGTCCCCAGGAAAAAAAAAAGGAGGTAGGGAAGAAAAGTTTTGAGTTATTGACATTTCTTCTCTCCAATCGCAGCAGAGAGACGGAAAGCAGACCACTTAGGAAGCAGCCAGTCAGAGGAACTGTAGGGGAGGGATCCTGAGACAGTACAGGCTGTTCTTTTCAGAAGACTCACACCACCCAATTAGTTTCATTGGCTGACTCTTTCCTGTTGATACTCCTGTGCAGGAGTCAAACACAGGAAAAAATGAAAAGGGAAAGAGGCCGCTCTTGTGATTCCTCAGTCTGGCTGTAGGTGTCTGGAGCGATTCAAACTGGAGCCAGTTTTGAACGCTTTTTGCTGCTGTTTTTAACAGGGTATTGCGAGGCAGAAAGTCAAACTGCAGAGTCATGTTGGAACGTAAAAGATCATGCTGCACCCATCTGGTCGTCAGAGAAATCCACCACTCGCTTTTTTCACTTTGACCGTTGTGTTCTTGTTTGCTGCGCTGAACAGATTTGGATGACTAATAAAGACAGTATGAGTGTCTTTAGTGTTAGAATTTAGGTTCAATAAGAGTCTCTGAGTATTGACAGCAACATCTATTTACATGTTACAAACCTACTTAAAACACTTTTTAATTGCAGTTCGTACTGTAAAAAAAATCTTTGTTAAATCATTGAAACTCATAAAGATAAAAATTGCCACAAAAAGAAACTTTGTCATTTGGAGCAGACGATGAAATGTTTTCTTAAAGACTCACTTCGATAAAACTTGTGTTTTTGGTGTGTTTAACATGTTCTTGTAGACTTTTTTCATGATGGAGGACATTTATAAAGAAAATAAAAAATGCATTTCTGAGTATTTTTTTATTCGGGAATTTAGGAATTATTCAGGGAATCAGGAGCAGACCAAAATAAAGAAAATTATGAAAGATTTTTTTTTTTTTTTAAACTTGTCCTGCCCAACAGCTGAGCAAACAGATATGAGCTGAGAGCCTCTTGTGTTTGACAGATTTTACTCTTACAATCGGGGGTTATAAATCATAGCGAACACAAAATGTATGTTGGCATAAGCCTCTTTTGCAATCTAAACGAAACTTTATTAATATTGATTTATTTTATTTATTTTTTTTTTTTAGGTTCTTTTTGTTGGACCGGACGGAAAAGGAAAAGGGGGAAAAGGAGAGAGTGTGTGTGTGTGTGTGTGTGTGTGTGTGGGGGGGGGGGGGGGGGGGGGGGGGGGGGGGGGGGGGGGGGTAATGATGGATTATAGAAGTTAGAGAAGGACTACTGGGAAGGGAAGGTAGAGTTGTTAATCTACTGGCAACAAAATTGCTGGATCTTATACCCATTACAATAGTGAGTGTTGGTCTAAAATGGGCGGGGCCTGTCCACACACTCAGCTGTTACATACCTGCCGGCTCCAAGAGTGTTCACAAACTTGTCCACATCCAGTTCATACCCACACTTGTGCATACCAACCAACACATGTAAAGCATTACATTCTGTCACGCACACTATTTGAGGGTGCAAAGGTGAGCAGACGCCTGTGCTCAGGTGAATGTTATGTTAAGATGAAGTGGATGATGGAATGCACAAAAAACCTCCAGCCATCCCCACACCAAGACCCCCGCCGAGGCGGCAGCGCCGACCAAGGCCCACACCCGCACCCATACTGTGGGGTCAACGGAGGAGAACCACCCGCCAGGCAGCCCAGCCAGGCACCCAGACCAGGGCCCGCAGGAAAGCCACACGGGCCCCCAACACCCGAGCGCAGTGAGATACGGAAGCGCAGAGCGCAAGGCCCAGCCCAGTCAGGAGAGCAGCCCTCCCACCGCACCAGGTGGCCCAGCGCGGGGCCCCACCCCCGAGAGCCCCCCCACCCCAGACAAGCCGCCCACCACCACCCAGGAGCCCCGAGCACCACCCCACCCCAGCCCCGGGTACGAGCTGGGGCCCCCCTCGGAAGACCTGCTCAAAGCCCCAGGCAGCTGCGGAGATCCAGAAGAGAGCACGATGGGGGTCAGCTACCCCCATCTAGAGGAGGGATGATCAAGAGAAGTGGGGGTCCCCGAAGGTGTACATTGCCTGACCAGGCTCTGTGACCCAGAAGGGGCCCAGCAGAAATTATGAAAGATTTTAGGTGTGATGTAGAACTTACTACGGTGAGCTACAAGCTCCCTGTTCCACTCTGTTCGGCTAATCAGACCTCGTCTTAGCTGGAATCTGGCTCAAAATTGTACAGCTGGGTAGCTCTGATATTGCTCACCATTTTTGTTGCACCGGTAATGTTAGGTTGGGGGTATGAGGTCCTGTAAGCTGGTGGAAGAGCGAGTCAACAGATGGAGGTCAGGAAGACCCCGCCTACAACTCAGAGGTGAAGTTCAAATGAACTAATGCTGCTCTACAGTGTTTAGCAGGTGTTTGGACAACTATATTTACAAATAAGTGCAACACATAGAGCCCAGAAAATACAAATTTGTAAAGATAAAACAGTTTTTTTTGTCCCAATTATGATTCAAATTCTTTAACCCGAAACCTAGTTTAAGAGTGCATTACAATAAAATCCAACTGGGATATCTGGTTCATGCTGACATGCCATGAAATATTAAAAGCTTACAGACAATTTTGCTACACCAGCTGGTATATTTTGTTTGTGTTGGTTTCACATTCTACACTCTATGGAATAAACCAAAACAATGAAAATAACCATGAAGTTACAACAGCTCCTCATTGGGAGGCAGCATTGCCTGAAATGAGCTTAAGCTTGGAGGAAGTAGAATGACCAATCAGGGTCTTCATGGGTTTTCCCACATGGAACTGGTGTTGGTTTGGGACCGGTGCCAATACTAATGAGTCGGGGGGTTCTACTGAGGTGCTCCTTTAGGACCTGGTCATTTTTCACAAGAGCAAGAAAAAGAACGTCACTTTGGCATGCCCAAATCCTCAACTGGCTGCAGACAGTTTGCCCTAATCCTAACTATAACCCGAAGTATTCAGAAATGTAGGAAAATGTTTAATGAAGCTTAAAACTGTAAAAACTGTAACTATAAAGGTAGCCAATTAAAAACAAAAAGGTTTTTCTTGAGGGATGTGGAGGTACTTCTTGTTCTGGACGATGCTGTCTGCAGCCAGATCATCTACTGCATGTAACTGACATGTAGAGGTTCTTCACTATGACCCGGTGAAGGAACCAGAGTCAAGAACCAGGAACACCGACTCCTGGTTCTTGACCCTGGTTCATTCATGGAAAACCAGGGTCAAGAACCAGGTGTCAGTGCTCTGGCTTTGGAAAGTCAGGAATTAGAATTAGCCTTGAATTAGAATTAGCCTTGAAATCTGCGTGGTGGCAAAACTCTGCTAGTGTCTTTACCTCCTCAGCACACACACCACAGACTTTCTCCAGTCTTCCTTTAAACGTTTCAGATCTACATTGTGTACTTATTGTGTAATGTTTCCACTGTGTGACTTCCACTCGCTGCTTTTTTGGTCGGTCCATTTGCATTCACACTGTCACCGAACTACTCCAGGTTTCACTTGCAAGTGAACTGATGCCCTTAAGGTGAACCAGAGGTGACCTGTTAACCTCAGATGAGCTTTACAAAGACGTGGACAGTTCCATGGACTCTGGTAAAGACCAAAAAGCTCAAGGTAAAAGAAACCCTGGTCAGATCATACTGGTGAGCGGTAGGGGCTTGATGGCAAATCATCTTCCATTTAACGTGAGTTTTGCAAAACATAAACAGTTTTTCAAGGAAAAAAAACCCGGACATGTCAGTTTATATGATGAGATTGTCATAAATGTCCCTTTCTTTAGTTTTCTACAGTATTTTGTAACATCAAATTGTTGTTAAAGGTATTTAGACAATATGGACGAGCCAACTTTGGTGAGATTCTTAAGATGCATAATCCAAGAAGAAGAGAGAACTTTAGTTGAACCATTCCTTCCTGTATATGCAAACAAACATAACTTTCAAAAAGAAACAAATACCAAAAGAAATTTGTAGTTTTTTAAAATTATTTATTTATTTTCATTTAAATGGGCACCAATAGACAAACCATAACTATAAACTTTATACTTTTGGTGGTAACCATGTAGTTGTAGAAATAAGTGTAACAAACATCATCCAATTATAACTTCCAAACTTGAACCAGTTTTTTGGATAATGTTTAACTATCATGACATATTTTTCGAACATCTGTTAAATATTATCCGATTCTCTCTGTTATCGGGATAAAAAGCCATCTCATGAAAAAATTGCTATAAACTTCCTGCAGCAGCACGAGTTTTGCATTAAAGTGCTCCTTTTTTTCATTTTTTTTTTAGAACCGGTCAGTATCAGAGTATTGGAAAGCTATTCAAAACACCCAGCAATAAAAGTCTGATAATGGGAAACTGTCAGTATCCATAGTAAAGGATTTTCTGTTTTCTACTGAAGCATATTTATTGACAAAAAAAACTATCTTTAAAACTTTGTGTTCAGATGGGAATACGTTGACTGTGCTATCATTTTTTATTAGAACTGAAGTTCAAGGTGACATTGATAAGGGTTTTTTTTTTTTTTTACAGGCAGACTTTGCACTGTACATTCCCCTCAAATCCCAGATTACACAGTTTGCAAAGCATCCAGCAAATTACAAATGAGTTAAACCAGTCAAGACAACATTGAAGCACTACTTCTGTCAGGTTAAGGCTTGTTTGAAGTGAACGCAGTTGCAGAAACACACAAACGATTGATGTTTCGCAAAAGAGGATTCTTGCACAAACTCAATGATCATATTTTCTACACTAAAAGGCACCCTGAAAAGTCTTAAAATGTTTTTAAATAACAGTGAGTCTTATAATCCAGAGCACCTCGGATTTATATATGAATGAATTCTGGTTGTGTTTACTGATGTCAACGTGATTTTTAGAGGTGCATAGCGCAAATGAGGTTGGGAGTTAGAGTAGTCACAGTAACATTTGTTTTAGCGATGTCAGTTTTTATGTGTTGCAAACCAGGTTGGAATTTACAGGTATTGTGAATACGCTAACATGGCTAAAGTGTAGTGCTGTCAGACTGTTTTTTTTCATGCTACTAACAAGGCTAGGGGTTAGCATAGTCACAGTAATGTTTATTTTAGTGATATCAGTTTGTTTTTCTATGTGTTTTTAAATGTGTGTTTCTGATGTGTTTGCAAACAACGTTGGAGTTACAGACCTTAGCAATAAGCTCACGCGGCGATGTCGGACTGTGTTTTTTCAACGTGTCACAAACAAGGTTCAAACTTGGTGACAGTAAGGTTTATTTTATTAGCATCAGGTTGTTTTTTTACTTAGTGCAAACAAAGTTGGGAATTATAGATGTTGTGAATGACGTGGCTAACCCTCCTTAGCCACATCAGAGGGTAAAACCTAGCATGTTACAAACAAGTTCTGGTTACTGTGATGCAGTTTATGAAATCTGACTGACTCATGGATTTATCTCTGACTCTTTTGTCGCGTTTGATGCAGCTTATAGTTTGGTGTACCTTACTCAAGTTTGACAATAAACCATTCATTGACGGTGTATCCTTTAGCGTTGACTATACAGTACATTATTTTTGCAGTGTAATAAAGGAAATATCGAGTTTATTTTGAAAGGACTGCTAGCATCTTAACGCTAAACATCATCAAATGGCGGAAGCCGTCTAAGTTAACACATTTGTGATGTTTTACTTTGACAGAAAATCACAAACCCATTAGACAATCGTGTGGACCTACAAATTTTGCAACACATTGAATTTTAAAACCCTTTTAATCGCTAAGACCCTCTAAGTGTCCCAGTGAAAAAAAGTTCACAATTACCAAAGCACCAGTAACTACTTTAGACAACAAGGGGGGAGTGTACTATAAAAGTCGGACATACTTAAGCTGATATTATTAAGAGACATTTATTCAGCCAACAAAGAATGAGCTCATTGCTTTGGCAAACTCAGCTGGAAGAGGGGGAGGGGGGTGCATTTTATTTGAATTTTTCAGGAAACGCTTTGTTTTTCATCCAGAAAAATGTCCTTACCTCCTGTAATAAATGTGTCTTTTTAACTTAAAGAGCTGCTTTGCTTTTTCCCTTTTTTGCAGAAAAAAACCCCAAAACGGATGGAGTTAAAAGAGAGGAAAAGGAAGACGGGTTCTTTGCCTGCAGCCTGGCTAAACCACGTCCAGCTCAGGACGTAAATAAACCTGTCTCTGTTTTTTTTTTTTCTTTACACACTTTGGTTTCGCTCCGGGTTGGATGAGTCATGCAGTTTGAGTGTGTGACCTCATATGCTGGCTGACCTGCTGTGCTGAGCTTGAACTGCAGCACCAGGACTACAAAGACCTGCTCTCTGTTTGCCTGTTATACTATCTGACAATGACACAAGAAAAGATTCCAGCTTTGAAAGACTGTTTTGGGCAACAAATTTAGAGAAAAAAATGAAAAACAAATTGTGCTCATTTTAATTAAAACCGTTGCTGAGTTAAGACAAACTGAGCTTTTATTTTTATGAAGGTCCAGTCATGTTCTACTGCAAATGTTGGCAATGTAACAAATGTTTCTAAAAACATTGTTTTTCAGTTTAATATTGTCAGTTAATCAGTATTTTATGCCTTTAAAATAGTTTTTAAAGATCAGCTTCTAATGCAGCTTTACTTAGAGCAACATTTCAGATTTTTAGGATAACACTAAAGGATGTGGAAGATTATTAGCATCAGTGAAATTTTTAAAACAATCGTCAATCGAATTTGTCTCAAAAAATTTACTCTCTTTAGTTTTCTGTCTGAAGTAAGACAGTTCAGACTGAAGAATCTGAGAACAAACCGAAGTTCAGTCTGATTGGGAATAAACCAACACTACCTCAAAAGATGGGTCAGAGGGCGGTTTTGCCTGAGTCCCAGGGTTCGTTTGTGCAGCTTCAGACTGAAACGTTGTTGCAGATTATCAGGGGAAACGAACTGTGGTTCACTTTAAACGAACCAAATGTGTCACATTTGACACACACATTTGATCATTTGATTATGATTGATGCATTTGATTATGCACATTTTTATGTTTATCCGTTTTCAAAAAGAGTTACTCTTAGCACTAAGCATGTAGCTGCACTGCTACAGGCAGTAGTTTTCTCTCTCTTTCTAGAGTAAAAAAATGCTTGAGCCATCAGTGTCTTAACCTTGTCTGAAGTTTTTTCATGTTGTTGAAATCATCTGGATTAAATGGGATTTAACATGACATCTCACCAAGTGTGCAGATCAGTGAGTGTTCAATGTGCATCTGCTGTGAACAGGGCCTTTGTGTTCAGCCTGCAGCGATGGTAAACTGCACCTGCATTCTCCGTTTTCATATCTCTTTGCAAGACTTTTGGCAGGTGGGCTGGCTAAATGCTGTTTAGATGCTGTTCAGACTCTGCATGTTTCAGCTTGGAGCACAGTCTCAGGATTTATTTGGAAGTTCTGCTCTAATTCTTCAAGTCAGGTTTGTATTTACTGATGCAATCTTTAAATTAAATTTAATTTATTTTTTATTCACTCCAGTAAGATTTTATTTTGAAAATCCAACATAAAACATTTAGAGAACATTTAGAGGATGCTTTGTCAGTTCAAATCATTATCTGTTTTCTCTATTTCCTCTCCAAACAGGATTCAGATTCAGTCATCCTCAAGCGTTTGTTTCAGTTTTTACTTTTCTGTCTTCATAATTTTCAGTTGTTCACTGTCAGGTCCTGTTTCATCAGGCTTTTGTTTTCCCTCTAGCAATTTTATGACAGTTCAGTAATCTCATGTCTCAAGATGTTCTTGTTGTCCAGTTTGATTTGATTTTTTTAAAGTCTTCTTCATTTGAGTTCTCCACCCATTTTACGATACCAGTAGTTGTTTTAAAGTAAATGTCTTGTTATAATAATATATTTTTAAAAAATTAAAACTGTTTTTTTTAATCAAACCTTAAGTTTTTTGTGCCTACAGTGTGACTTTGCAACATTTACTAGTGCCTCAACCACAAATGATATATTCATACCTGAGAGCAGTGGGTGCAGTTTATTTTTCAAGGACCAAAGTGCTGTTGGGAAAGTTTTATTAATGTAGGAGAACAGCTCGATGAACCAAACTGGATTTACCATAAAACTGCTTCTAGAATCAGTAAATATTTGAACTATCCAGGAGCCTGCTGACTAAATGTGTCTCTCTGTCATGGTTGTAGCAACACTGTAGAAATATTTCCATTTGTAAAAGAATTACAGATGAGAAGCTTCGTTTTGTTGGCATCCTGAATCCATTTTGACAAATGTAAACACAAATAACTGCACAGATCTTCATTTTAAACCTGCCATTTCTGTCTGTAGCAGATTATTTTTGTTTATGAAAGGGATAATGCCCAACGAAGTGTGCATTATCAGAACGATCAACGTCGAAGCCTCAACTGTCGAACACAAAACTTCCGTGAAGTGTGTTAATTTCTGTCAATGCACACTTGGAAGGGCATCATCCCACTTATAAAAGAAATAAATATTTAATTAATTGTTAGTACTTTTTTTTGTTTCAATCACTTTTTAACAAAAAACACAATGGTGCGCTGCATTGTCATGGTGACGACTGAGCTGGCACTGACCCTGACTGCAGCGGCAAAGGAAAATGATAGACACCGGTATGCTGATCGACATGATAGGTTAAATAAAACATCAGTTCAGAGAGAGGTTCACCCTTTTCCCCCTCGTTTTTGTCCAGAAGATCAAGTAAAAGTTTGTTTTAAAGAAGCCTGCACAGTGATGCAGAACATTTGGGCTATGTGACCGGAACTTCTTTTTTAGATGTGCATTATTACTGTTCATTATCACTTTAATCCCCTCCAGCAGCCAATCAGAACTGAGTATTCACCTGGACCATGGTATAGTAAAAAAACAAACTGCTGCTTTAAGGACTTTGTCACAGCTTCTCATTGTTTTGTTGTGAGTCACTGTTTTAAGAAAATATGCTACAGTGTTCACAAAGATGGGATAGTTTCACCCGATCAAACAGAATAATTTGTGGCCCAATCTTTGTGTTTTAACGAATCACCCCGACCTGTGTATCTGTTCATCACAAAGGTTGTGTCAGAGGGAAGGAGTTATTAAAGAAGCAAACAGGATTGGTGTACAAATAAGTTTTTGTTAAATATAAATGGTCTGCACTTTGGTGAAGTATTTAGTACTCACTGCAAAAAGACCATATGTTTAATCCCAGCTGAATTCTTTATGCGGAGAGTTTGTAATTCATGTGTGCATGGGTGAATGGAACTGTAGAAAAGTGCTATATAGTGTTAGTATACATCATTTACCATTATGTTGTTATTCTAACTCTCTTAAATGTCTGTTTTTATCCTACTTATTAGCTATGAACCACTATCAAGACATTTTAAGACCACAAGTTTGACCTTATTCTAAAATCTTTTTGTACTTAATGTTAGTATGTCGCATCCTGAGCCAAGAACTAGCTTAGACTCAAACAGCTGGTTCTAACATGTCAATAGGGATGCAAACATCCATCCAACATCCTCATTTAACCATTTTTCTGACAAAAAGAAAAAGAAAAATTGTACATGTCACGGAAGAAAGAAAGTCCCTGGCTTCTCTACAAGCATTAGTTTACATCCTTTTTGTGTTTCTTGCCATGAACGTGATGACCTTGACGCCTCACTTGGAGGCTTATCTGTCAGCAGCAACTCAGGGACAACAAGAAATTAGATTGATAAAAGTCACCATGTGTCTTCAAAACATCTAGAAGCTTTATCTATTCACTGTTGAGATGTTAGTTGAGTTTTATGAGTAACAATGGACCAAAACATCAACTTTATATTCAACAAATTTAACTCCATAAAATAAAACACACATAGGAAACAATTTTCTACCAACAAAAGAAAAGAGTTTACTTTGGCAGATATTTATGAATGTACGTAAAAGTCATTAGAAAATACTACTTTTAGTTAGTTTTCATTTCTACTCCTAGGAAGGCTTTTATTTTAAGATTTACACACACACCATTTCTTACATCCGTCTTGAGAATTTGTGACATTTTAGTTTGGAACTAGAAAAAAAACAACAAAAAAGCAACATCGTGTCACATTAGATGAACATTCATCTGGTATTCCATCTAAATAACCAAGGGCATGTAATCATTCAAACTAATGCAGTCGGTGGGGGACGTGTGTTTTTATGCAGAACTTTGCTTTTGGCCCAGACTTTTGCGTGGGTGGATTCTGTGTCAGTGTGGCACCTCAGCAACATGCTAATCTGGATGTTTACAGTTTGCAAGAAATAAAACAGCATTGCAATTTAACCAGGGTTGGATGATCTCTAGTTGAGGCCAGAGCAGGGATTTCTCAGCAGTGAGTAATGCCTGACCCGAGGACAGACGTGTGGCTCCAGGAAGTGTTCGAGCCCTCAGATCAAGCTGAGGTCAAATCAAATGCCTCTGATGTTTCTGATATGCGCTAAAGTTGAGTGACTGGGTTGTGACCCTCTGAAAGGGGCAAAAATGAAAGCTAAATCCTTACGTATAGACAGCTGGGATTGTTTTGTTCTGTTGCAATTAAAAGCCCACGAATCAAGAGACACGTGCAAGTCCTTAAATCCGTTTGCAGTCCAGCGCAGCAAAGACCTGGCAGGATTTGACTTCTAAGCAGTATTTCAAATTATTTCTGTTCTGGAAAAAACGATGCTGGAGTTCCCTACAGTTGTTGTCTGCTTGGGCTAATTACAGCATGCATTAGTAATTTGACGTAGTACACATGAATTTAGGCTAAACTGCTATAGTTTCTGCACATTGGGCTGCAGACACAGCATCAATAAATTGACGATTTCCAATCTCATGTCGTATATAAGTCCGCCAATCTGTCTGACTTTATTCACTGCATTCACAGCAACTTTATAACTTATTTGTAACATGCTAAGCCTTAGCTATGTTAGCATGTTCACATTACTTGTGACTCTCAACATTGTGTGCAACACATGAAAAACAGACCGATACCGCGAAAACAATGTTACTGTGACTACGCTATTTCCCAACCTTGTTAGTAACACATAAAAAAATACAGTATGACACCTCTACACGTTAGCATATTCACAATGACAACAATTGCAACTTGTAAGAAATACAGACTGATTTTTCAACAGAGCGCCGTGTACCTCTCAACATCACTTCGTAAGCAAAGCTGAAAATAATCAGTGTTCATGTTTAAAGAGCTTTGGATTATAAGGCACACTGTCATTTAAAAAAAAATAAATAAAGGCTTCTAATGGACTCTGTCCATAGAGCTATGCGGCGTATTTCAGGTTTAAAATTTATTTCCGGTTGTGGCTAACTGTTTGCATGGACTGTGTACTATTCCTGATACTGTCTATTTATGTTTATTTCTTACATGGCTGGTGTCATTCACACAGATTTACGTGCGACCAGCATAAACAGTGATGGAAATTCACGTTGGCCACGCGTAAAACATGCAGCAAAGACACACATTGCTGCAGTATTTTAAGTGCATCTAAGGCTGGATTTTGTTGTTGGCCGCATGTATTTAAAATTACGCTTAAAGTTAAAGTCTCATTAGCTGTCACGCATCCAGGTGTGTGAAACGTGTTCTCCGTGTCCTCTGGCGGAGCGGGGAGCTGCATCCAAAAAGGCAAAGTTTGTCTTCCTGAAACGCCAAACACCCAGAACTCACAAAACACTACCATGTACTGTATGATCACATGACTTCTGGAGATGAAACGTAGCGACGTTAGAACATTTAAAACCTGTTCAACTGAACTTTGAACATGTAACCGAACTTTAAAGTGACTTTCAGACTGCTGGTTCTACTCCCAGCTGATGACGAGCCTCTGCCTTCTTCATCGAGTGGCAGCAGCGGCGTGCTCGAACTGTCACCTCGCCTGTCAGACTGCTTTACCTGACACTGAAAATGACATTGACAGAAATGTAGAAACACTCTGCTGTGGAGGAATTGATGCACAACTAACAGGTCGTAAAGATAAAGACGGTGGTCATTAGATATTTCTTTCATGCTAGTTAGCATTAGCCAAAATTAAAGTGACTATTTGCACTAATTTTGTTTTCATTCAGCCAGGACTGAACTTTTTTATTGGGCCGCACGGACCCGGAGGAAGGTTAAGGCAATGGTTATGGTTAATATACCAAATGGTTCTGGAGCTGTGTCTGCCGATCACTGCACTCCATGCTGTGGGTGAGTGACGGCTAACAGGACTTTAACATCAATTATGTACGACCAGTAACATTTGGCCATGGCTAAATGTATGGCTTTATGTATGGTGTGTTCAGCCAATAAGGAGATTAAATGGCAGGTTGGTGGGTAAACGTGTAGGACACCGGCCCTTGAGGCCTGGAGTTCGACACCTGTGCTCTAACGAGACTAACGTTTTCAACCTGGAGAAGGCTTCTAAGTGGCTAACGTATAGCAAACATGTTCTAGAGTTGTCTTGCTTAATATGCCTTATGCTGTGGTTAGGGTTATATATGATCTAAATTCAAAAATAGGCCATTCATTGACAGTGTGCTTTGTAATCCAGCATAGCACGTAATATACGGTGTGTAGGACTCAGTCATTTGGCTGTTTCCCATGTATTTTTATACCTAACACTGCTACCACAGTGTTAACACTTATCTCTCCTTTTCTTAGATAAATATTGCTCTTTCTTACTCAAAAAATGTACTTCTGGTCAAACTCTTTGGATTACAGCAGCAATTTCAAACCCAATGAAACACAGGTCTGTCATCTTTTATTGTCCAGGGCACACTCATCTGATGGGAAATGACTTTAGTCATGTGACTGTCACATTACATTCTGCCAACGTTTGCATAAAAAGACAACAGAGCCTGAATATTCAAGGATTTGTGCTGAATGTTCAGGCTTTTGATGAAGGAAAGCTGAGTGACTCAGAAAGATCAAGGTCAATAAAAAAATATGTGAATTTCTTTTTTCACGACACACTCAGGATAAAGCGGATTTCTTTGTCCCAGTCTTGTACTTTTTCATTAAGAACCCACTCTGATAATCATGGTATTTTTGGTGTTTTTAATATGTAAGCTAGCGGGAGAGAACGTAGACAGAAAGCTGTCATTATTGGGGAGGGGAAGGGGTTCGCTTCACATCAACAGCTCTGCCCACAACTCAGAGGTGAATTTCTAATGAACTCCTGCCGCTCTGCAGAATCTATGTCCTAGAAAACGACAGAGGTATTTGGGATTTCAGTCAAATACTGCATCATTATAATCAAAAGACCAGACATTAGATCATAAGATGTTATCATTTATTTATTTGATCGATATGTTTTTGTTGAGGTCACCATCATTTCTGCTTGGTAACGGGACTAAAGCCGGCATGAAGTCAGAACTCAGGGGGTTTGGCTGGTGGCAGCTTGTGTGATCTAAAACGTGAGGCTAAAACAGAGAGGCAGACGTTTCAGGGCCGGCAAAGCTCTCCCATGAAGATTAGGGATTGTGTCTTGCTTTCTAAACTGTGTTTTTTAACCCTTTTCAGAACTGTAACGAGATTTGACGGCTCAAAGCAAACAGAGGGCATCAGTTGTACAAAAATGAAAGATGGTCTCAGGGTGCAAATATGCAGCTGTGCATGGATGTAATGGTGCAAAATGAATTTTATGGGTAGAGGTAATGTATAAAGATAAAAGTAATAAAGAGGAGTGACAAGTAAAAAGTCCAATTTCTGACAAAGCTACAGAGTCTGTGTCAGTGTGGTATGCTAAGTAAGGTGACTGCTTGTAAAGCTTTTTCTCAGTCTGGTGGTTTTACACCCGTCTGTCCTTTTTCTAAACCCGCTCTGGCCCAGTTTGGGTCGCTACAGCCTACCAAGCTACCATTAAGACGGGACACGGGACGCCAGTTTTTCGTAGTACCAACACAAACACGTCAGACAGAAAGAAAAGAATATTACGAACAAAGCGCTGAGATAACTTAAATTTCTACTTTTAAAGTGTTTCAAACTCCGCCACCCTCACCCTCGAGTAACAGTTTGTGAGAAAAAAAGAAACTGGATAAACCCTTTAAATCAGTCAGTTCCTTATACGCTCCATTAGGGCTGGCTCCATTGTTGCTCCATGTTTAAACTCTCCAAACGTATAACTCACGGATGACGCTGTTTTTCTTTGTCGTGCAAATATTTCGGACTATTCCTTGTCCATTTACAAACTGAAGAAAGGAGTCCAAATCACAGGCAGCTCATCCTGTGCGGTGCCACTGCTCACATGCACAGTGGCTGTCCCAACATACTCTAAAAACGATTTATGTTTGGACTCCACAGCTGCTGTTGGGCTCTATCGGCATTCAGCTGCAAGATTAGGTTGGTCGTAATCAATGTGACCCATTTGCCTTGTTATAAACAGCCGTCGTTGGCTGAAACTACATTTTATCTGATGAGCTCTTAGTTTATAGCATTTTTTTTTTGTTAAAACCCAACTGTGGAGGAGTTCAGCTCAACACCTGTTTGTGCTCAGAGTTGCTGCGTGCGCAGAGGTGGAAAACAGATGTGGAAAGCCATTGCTTGTGAAAAACAAGAAGGAAAACACTTTTCACGGCCTACACACTCACACGCACGCATGCGTGCGCGCGCCGTCGCCACACACTCTTCTCAAAACCTACCACTTCCCACACACTTTCACTCTTTACAACAATCCTTTCATCTGGTTTGTAGTCAAGACGCTAACATTTTCAATCCCACAACACATGCAACTGAACGCATCAAAAGCAACGGCTCCATCTGCACCCACACCTGACCCGGAGAACCCCTTGATTTTTGTGTCTCTGTATGTGAGAGACAGAAACAGAGAGCTCCGTTTGAAAACAACAACTCTGTCTGGTGAATCCACGAGACAAAGGTCACATTCAATATAAGACAAGTTCTTTTTCTCTTTTTCTATAAAAAAACAAAATACATTTGCAACATGAACAAGAAAAAAAATGAAACTAATTGAAACTACTCAACAACAACTGCTCATAATAAACACATGAAGACACATCGACCAAAAGCAAATGCTTCTGAACCTCATCCAAAAGCAATAAGTGTCTTTTTTTATGTTTGCTTGCAGATGATCCATAAACCGTAATTTTGGCCAATTATTAACCCTCATTAACAGCTGAGTTCAACAGCTAAACTAAACAGCGTGTGCCACTAACCGAAGGTTAACAATCAACATTTTAAAAAATGTTTGCTAAAGGAAGTGAGACTGCTTTTTTTAAAAATAGAACCATTTGTATAACTTTTATAAACACATTTCTGAGACCCCTATCTCATTTGCATGATCACAACTTTCTTTAAAAATTAATTGGGTATGACTTTGTTTATGTTTTCTGCCCTGTAGTTCATCATCTTCCACCAGGGATGATATATATATATATATATATATATATATATATATATATATATAAATATGCACATATGCATATTTCATGTAGTGAACTTGACAGGGGTAAATCTGTGCAGCTAGAATTCTTTAGAAAGTCATCTGAACAAATGATCTTTGAACTCAGAAAGAAGTGTTGTTGTTCTCACAGATGTGGTTTTTGTTATCATTCAAATAATATTTGCCTCGTCTGTGTTCTAAAGGACTGGCTCCTCCAATGAAGTAGGCAAAGAAAAGCTTTTTACCTTCAGCTGCTATAAGCTTTTTCAATAGCAAACTTTCATGAGGGCTGTGGACCGGTGATTCATTTTCAAAAATTAGTCAGGAAACACCTTTTTATAAAGTTTTTATACATGTCATTGGAAATTATTCTACTTGATTTTTTGTTCAGTAAATCAAAGTGTTTTATGATCAGCATTTTACTGTGTTTTTGAGGCATCCATGATACCCACATAATAAAGAATTGTTGCACCTTAAACGAAAAAAATGTCATAAAAGGAAATTATTCATCTTTTTTTGTTTTTCTAGGTAGATCATTGTTTTGAGGTGTTCAGTTGAGGATTGTCCACAATTCAGGTCAATTTGATGGAAATTACAAAAAGAAAAAAAGTCCCAAATTTGTTCTGGCTCTGAGCAGTCCTGGACTGGGAGTGTCATATTGTCTTTACAATTCTTTTGAAAGGCGCCTTAGAGCAAAAATGTTGCTCCAGCTACAAGCTCAAAAACATACTAAAAGTTGCACGCACCTAGTACCCAGTGAAAATTCAATTGGTTATAGTGAAAAACACACACTTGTGACATCACAGCTGGTGAACCATAAAAAAAACCTTGATGGGGCCAAAATTTCTTACGGAGCTCTAAAACTGTTTTCAAAATCTATCAATAAAACCAAACCAAACGTGTCGTGGATATCCAAAGGAGGTTTTGAAATTATCATGACCTACAGCTTGGCTGTCATTCATTATTCATTCATTTTCTAAACCGTTTTATCCCTTTTGGGGTCAGGGGTTGCCGGAGCCTGACCCGGCTACTAATGGGCGAAGGCAGGGGACACCCCTGGACTGGTCGCCAGTCTGTCGCAGTCACACACCCATGCACACTCACATCCACACCTAGGGACAATTTAGAGTAACCAATTAACTTATAAAGCATGTTTTTGGACGGTGGGAGGAAGTCGGAGTCCCCGGAGAAAACCCACGCATGCAAGGGGAGAAAGGTCCCCCATTGGTTACACTATTTCAAGTCCCCAGCCGGGACTTGAACGGGAACCTTCATGCTGTGAGGCAAGAGCGCTAACCACTGCGCCACAGTACGGACAACGAAAGCTTTTGTTCAAGCGATATTCACGAATTTTCACACATGCCTCCAGCTACAGTCTAAGACCACGACTAAAGTTTCGTTGACATCTGACCATAGGAAGCGGATGCTATCTTAAATTTAAAAAGAAATATACCTTCAGTACCAGCTACACATTTTAAACTCCCAGGGGTTTCGATCTATTTTTCAAGAACACCTTAAGGCTTCAGTGGGGAGCTATTTCGGACAAAATGTTGGAATTAGAGCTTTCAAAAGTCGCGTTTCCATGTTGCTTTGTTTTTTTTTTTTTTTAACCAGAATATTGTAAATTCTTAACACACAATTTCCTGGCTAAAGATGAAAAAAAAATTAATATACAGTATGACTATATCAGGAATGTGGGCGTAGTTAACAAAAAAATACTTTGTTGCTAAGGAAGTCCAAAAATTTACATTTGTAGATTCTTTTAAAAATTGCATAAACCTGTTCATCATCCTCAGGCGACCAAAACATAAAATGGTTGTTGTGGAGATAAAGTCAACAGAAAACATCTTTTCCATTTTGAAAAAAGTGTTTTGAAAGTAATCATCTTGGAACCCACTATATTATCATACAGTATGTAACAAATACGATATTTTTTTTAAACTGCATTTTTTTTCTGCACCTGATTCTCAACTAGTTTAACAAAGAAATGCTCAGACATGCATTTTTAAGCGTAATTATATTCCTATTTGCCCTCCACAGGGACATGTTAAAAACAGCAAAAACACAACAAAAAAGTCTGTTGTAAATTAGGGCCATTTTATTGATGTGAAAAGGGACTTGCTTTTTTTCTTTAACTAGCTATCCAGTGGTTAAACCCTGAAATGTGTTGCCCCCATTAGTAACAAAGAGGAAAAGGAAATTGTTTCCCCAGCAACACTCTCAAACGGGGGCATCTGCTGGTAAATTGAAGTCATGGCAACCAGTGAAGAACACAATTTTAATGCACTTTGCTATAGAAGTTTGCAAAAGACAAACTTGGCTTTTAAAAGCTGTTTGTTTATTTATTTATCCTTTTTACAATACAGAATATGTTTCAAAATTGATACAAAAGAAAATGAATCAATTTAATCCAAAATACATGCATTTTCCAGAACTGTACTGTACATGTTTTGCACCACACAAAACAAATATCTCCATGCTGAAGACTAATTAATAAATAACTGAAAACCAAATGAATTATTTGCAGCCCTGGTGAGAGCGATCTGGAGCTAATATCAGTGTGATAGATGCTTCTCCAGCGCTTTAAAACTGTCTACATGTCTGTTTCAGTTTGACTTTAATTAAAGACAGGTAGTCTTCACTCTCAGCTGTCCCTCTGCCTTCTGTCAGTTGAAATGATCGCACCGCAAACTGATAAACGAGGCGCCACATTGTTCCGCAAAGTTTTCACTTTTCCCACCGGCTAATTCCTCTGACAAGAATAACTGACGCGCGGCTTTTATGCCATAGAGATTGGTAGATAAACAAACAAACCACATCATAAACGCAACCAGAGTTGGAGCTCCGGCTGTTGCCGGTTTCCCAAACTGTCTGTCAGGCGTGCCATTTTCCTGACTGAATACGTTCTGAGCTTCCTCCACGGCTCCAAGGAGGCTCATAAAGTGAGCAGTAATTAGACGAGGGATGAGGTTATGTCCTTGAGAGTATAAATACATCTTTATATGGAAGCAGGGTCGGTAATGAGTGCTCATTATGATAAAGGCAGTGATACATGGTGGAGTGAGTCATTCCCTTAGAGTTTGTTGCTACTTTGTTAACACTGGCGATGCTGGCTTTTGAGCAAACGTGTTAAACCAAAGCATTGAGATTAAACATGGAAAAGCAAAGTGTTGTGTTTGGCAGCAGCTTCTTCTGAATCAAGCAGCTCCAGAAGAAAAATAAAACGCGGCAAAGAAATCACGAGTTTGATTTTATCTTGTATATTCTCCTCCACACGTTGAGTTTCAGCTCTTTTTTTTTTTGTCTTTTTAGTTTTTGGGGTCGCACGAAACCAGAAAGGAGCCATTAGCCTTTTTTACCGTTAGAATCCACAATCACATATGGTAAACACACACACGGGAGCCAGACCTCTCCACGCAGAACCACTAACACACACACTTTAAACTCTCTACTGTATTGGTATTGAGACAGAAACATGACTCAGGGAAGAACTTCTGAAAAATGCTTTCACATATCGGTGCGTCATCAAAAAAGAAGAAAGCATTCTATGCTTTTAAGCTACAGCGAATATTACCAAAAAAACGTCCCCCAAAAAAGAAGCAGTGGTTTAAATTAAAGTTGTGCTTTCCTGGAAGACTGAGGGGTGGATTAACAACCTATACGACCACAACACAAAAGATGTTGAGATTATTTATTAACTGGTCTTCTGTTTCATTTTTTAGTGCTCCTCTTTCTACTTTTTCATTATAAGTAGTCCAATAAATACGACTTTGTGCATCAGCATTTCTTGATCTTCAGAAGGATCTTAGGACTTCAGATGTTCCCAATCTCCACAGTGTAAACTTTACTGATGTTTTGATTGGCAACTTGTTTTGGTTTTATAGTTTCCGAAATAGTCAGGATCTGAAAGCCTAAGACCCAAAATGCAGGAGACCAGGCTTGGAAATGAATAAACTTTAGCCTAAGTCACATGCACCCTTACAGGGTTGACTCGTACTGCTGGTTTTTTTGTTCTCCTTTTGATCTGTTGTAGAATTGTTCCCAGTGGTCTTTTAGTTATGATTATGCAGTTTTCAGCCAAAATTAAATTAAAAACACTTTTTTTAGGGCATAGTTTCTGCAGAGTGGCAGGAGTTTATAAATATTCACCTCTGAGTTGTGGGTGGGATTGTTGGTGCAGAGTAAGCCTGCCCTCACTTCCCATCATCACTTTGCTTACATGCTCTCCCACTAGCTAACAGCCCTTCACACCACATTTAAAAATCAAAGATATCTTTCAAATCAGACTGCAAATAAACACTTTCTTTGCTAGAAATTCCAGTCTTGGTTGTTTAAAAAAAAACACCATCTGAACAGGAAAATGACAAATTCCAAGAAAAATCTTTTTTAGTTCTTTAAAGGAAACAATCTTGAAAGTTAGAGTAAGGGTACATAACAAGAGTATTCCAGCTGTTGTTAGATGTAAACCCCCACAATGCCTTTAGGCACCGGTTGCCCGGCCATTTGGAACGTTTCTCCTTTTCCTCGTGTTATTAGTCTTGAAGGAGGTGACTCTCTCATCTAGGCCAGTCTATTAAAGGAGGGGAGGAGGTTGCATCGCTGTGCTCTGTAACGTTCAGCATTGTAAAGTTTACCGGATTACTGATCAACTTCAAAGCCATTAGAGGAGCAGGAGGTCAGCAGTCAAACTGTTGATGCTCCCCCCAAAGCAAGCAGTCAGTGGTCCAAAAAGAAGGCAGATGGTATGAAGAATCTCTGAAGATCTCGATATCCCATTAGGCAGATTTAGCTTTAAGCAAAATTAATATAACTGACACTGATAGAAGGAGATCCAAACGTTTTACAAATCCAGGAATTTTGAAACAATAAAGGCAGTCATGATTGAAAAATACCCAAGTTTTGTTTCAAAAAAATTTCAAGAGACAATAAGAGAAAAATTGATGCCTAATTTAAACATATAACCATTCATATCATATTTTATATGCACATTTTTGAGAACCCTATCTTATTAGCAAAAAATTCTAACTTTCCTTTTTGTTAACAGCCTGGCCCATGTTTTCTGCCCTGTGGTTCACTGTCGTTCCTCTAGGGGCAGTAGAAGGGCTTTTCCTGCTCATTTCAAAATGACTGTCTCCATGAAATAAAAAAAAAAAAAAAACCTTTGGCGGGAAAAACATTTTGCTAATTTTCAAATTCTTATGGCTGTATTGAAATAGTGCTAAACATGTTATTATTAAATTCTATATAATACAATTACACCATGTTAATGTTGTGGATCAAATTTGGGAAAATAAGGTGCTTTTTTCTTATCATATTTGTATGTGATAACTCTCCTAAAATAACAATATTGGAAAATTTGTTTTGTGGATTTCATTAAATGATTTTAAAAAAACATCTTAACTGAAAGAAGTAAAGTTTTCAGTCAATGTAATGGGCTTTAGAGGGTTAAAAAAGGTTTTTTCCCCCAAAAAAAACATTTAATCCCATTTTTATTCATTTTAATTCACAAAAAATCTGCAATAATCTTGTCTTCGAAATCCACATAGCTCTGAGTTGTTTGCGGCGTCTGCTTATGTTGTGTTTTTTCATTACTTTTTTATTACACAGTGACTTGGGGCAGTCAGTCAAGAGATGTTAAACAGGAATAAGTCCTGGTCTGACAGTAATATTCCCTCAGGGTCCAAGGGAGAAAAGAAAAACACCAGATGGAACACATTGTGCTGTACACCGACAAACAGTGAATCATAGACTTTATTTTCACCTTTCCAAACTCAAACAGTCTGGAAAAAAGTCAGCAGTTGGACTCTTTTACCATCTGTTTGATGTCTAAACGAGAAAAAAAAGATTATTTTCCCAATTTAGACTATATGCACTGATTCAGATTCCACTTTCTGTCCTTCAATTTCAAAGCCACCCCTACTTCCCAATATAGCAGCATTGGGACCAATGTTCATTCCCTGTAAAAAAACAGGACATGATATTAAATTGAAAGACTTGTAAGAAGCACATCCCCTTGTTCCTATTCCTGTTTTGGCCTCTCTACCTTTTATTTGCTTTTGTAAAAATCAAAATGACGTGCAGGCTTTGGTTTGCGTGCTCTCGGCTCCACCATGCTGAACCCTGAGGGCAAGAAACGTGTGTTTGTAAGTGGAGAAATATTGTGTGATGATGAAAGGCATGTGGAGCGAGCAGGAGGGATATTTCTCAGGTGAGACAGATCAAAGAGCGATGACATGGATATTTTCTTTCTCTTGCATTTTATTAAGACTTCTGGCTTTTTTTCTGTACTTTACTGAAGCAGTTATTAAAGTCCACTAATCTAATTAAGGCTTGCCCAAAGCAGAACCTCATGCATTGACTCATAATAGTGACCAAGAATGTTAAAAAGTTGACATGATTTCATTTACATATGGGTTCTGGATCTACTCAAATGAATCTTCCAAGCTTAAACCCATTTTTTATGGGCATGCTGCCAGGGCCAATCATTGCGAACATTTGAGAGAAATTAGAGTTGACTTTGATCAGTGGTTTTTTATTATTTACTAATTTATCCTACTATTGGAGAATAAAATTGAAAAGTCAGAGACACACCCACTACAACTGCTAGTCACAACCAGCACAGCCATTTAAACCTGTCTTACCAGCGGTTCAACAATAATAAAGCTATAACTTTCCGAAACTAGGGTGTGGAAACAGGTACAAAGGGGTCAAACACGTTTTTCATTTTTTAAATGCAAACAGACATTTTCAAATAAACGTGTACTTTTCCAACCCAACTGTGTGTAAAGAGGATAAACTAGTACTGGAATCCACTCTGTCGAGTTTTACTCAAGAGGCAGTAAAAGCAAACATTACAGTTACAGAACCTTTTACTTATGAAAGGATCACAAGTGGAAGATTCCCATCCAGGAGTTTTAGATCCGTTTTATGTGCCTTTATATTATGCGTCCTGAGTACAAATGGGACCAACTGTAAAAAATGTCGTAAAAAGTGTTGTTTCTGTGTGACTGCATTAAATTGTGCTAAGAGTGTATTATTGTAAACATGGAGTTAAATGTGATGTTCAAAGCGGTTTATTTACTTTAAATTTGAGGGAATTTTGTTTATCTCAGATGTTCAGATACACTTTCAGTAATTAAGTTTGTAGGGTAAGATTGTTTGTGTTCCAAAAGTTGTATCTAAATAAGGCCTTAGTCATATGGACACATATAGGGTTGACCTGTATGGGTTCTGATGAGTTTGGGTTGTCTTAGCCCATCGTAGACAGGAGTGGATGTATCCTAAAGGGAGAACAAAGGTGTCTTGGAGGTGTGAGGCTTATACGGTCACCTCAAGGGGTGTCAGTTGTCGTGTGTGTGGTAAGTTAATCATAAAATATTTGTAGCACTAACATTAGCTTTCATTGCGGTTATTGTTTTAAGGTGGGACTCAACATTTCCATAATGAACAGTAATAGAAACAGAACAAGATTTGTAAACAAACAGAAGGACAGAGACTATGAGTTACTGTTATTTAAGGACGTTTGCTAGCATGTGTAAATCAAAACATGTTAGCACTGCAGGATACATGCAGCTGTTTGTTATGCAGCTATTTCACTGAGTTTTATTGGTGAAGTTACCTTATGGGAAGCAACTCAAACTATAAACTCCTCACAGCTATGCCTCTGTTTTGGCAAAAAAAAAAAACTGCATCCACTGCTGCCTGGTAAATTATCTAGTCTGAAGCATCTGGGATGTGGCTCCATCAGAACAGAAGACACAGGCCCTGCTGTGAGGTGGGACACCCCCCTCTAGCCTACTTGGATTATCACAGTTGAAGATTTTCTGACATGGGAGAGGGTAATGGCTCCCGCAGAAATGTGCCAAATCGTAACAAGGTCATTTCAGGGAAGTGGGGGAGGGGTGGACTTGCCAAGTGATTCTCAAAAACAGAGAACGTGGATTTTGACCTTTAGCTCATGTTTATTGTTAAAATATACAACACCACAACAAAATATACACAATTACAGCCATTCTAGAATAAGGAGATCTCACACAGAGGTACTTTTCTCTGTTGTAGGTGGCAGAATCAAACTGGTGTGCAGAAACACACTTTATGGTTTTCCAGCAGTATGGAATGATCACAGAGGGATTTCTCTACCTTAACACACACAAAACGGGAAGGCCATCAGTTTGATTGCTCTAGGCTTGTGATAAAGAAATCCCTGCATGTGCGTGAGAGCAGTCCACAAACAATGATAAGATTACTCCCTCACACGCTCTTCCTATCTGTCCTCCCCCTCTCCTGCTGACTACCTGCCCCTACAGTTCCACAACTACTGTAAAAAACAGGGTTCTGAAAAGCAGAACAGCCTGTGGTCTTAAGCGCCATGCATCATTTTCCTCGACTTTATCGGCTTCTTTCTGCTTGAACTCTCTCGTCATACCGGCCTTATCTCTCCTTCTAGTTTATACAGACTTGATGCATCATGATGAACTCAAAGACCCCATGAATGGCGCAGACAGAAGGATTATGCTGCAAAAATTACCTTTTTTTTAAATCATAATAATACAGAAAAGTTTAGAAAAGACCAAAGAAATTTCACAGGTTGACTTACTTACAATGGCTACAAAAACAAACAAAAGAAATCATATAAAGTAGATATAAAATAGACTAGATGATAAATGTGCAACCCCATACTGATAGAGTTCTACCTATGATGTCCGCAGCCCGCTAGATTGCAAGAACCTCATTGTTTTTGGAATTCTTGCTTTCTTATTGTTTTGGGCACTATGACTCCCCCCACCCACACACACACACACACACCAGGTGTGACATTTTGCACTTTCCACTTTGTTTGAGTGATCTTGTATCAACATTATTGACCTTTGACCTCAGGAAGACGCTGCCATTTTGAATGAAAAAAAATCACCTGTAGTATCTTCTACCAAATTAAACTCTTCCCTAGGAATTTTGATCCGTCACCTCCTCAAATACCTTTGGGAAGCTAGAGAAAAACAGTTTGCTTCTAAAGTAAGCAGATTTTGAATGGTGTTAGCGTGGTGAGCTCACAAAAGTGGTATTTCCCGTTTGCTTGAATGTTTTTTTTACCAAATAACTATTGTGAAAATTGAATACACGAATCCCTGGCTGAAGCTGAACAAACTGATATGACATATGATATGAACATATTAGGAATGTGGGCATTGTTAACAAAAAAACCTTCGTTGCTAAGGAAATCCAAAAGTTTACTTAGGCCAATTCTTCTAAAACGTACATAGACATGATTGTCACCCCCAGGTGAAAAAAAAAAGAAATGGTTGCTATGGAGATAAAAACAACAGGACAGCTGCCGTTTTAAAAAAGGAGAGTGAGTGGCATGTGGCAGCTGCTCAGTGAGTGAGGTTTGTAATTTAGTTTGTAAATGAAGTTTGCTGTGCAAGTCAACAGTGGTCGGCGAGGGTGGGTTGCGTCTGCGAGCCGTAAGACGCCACTTGCACCTTTAATTTTTACAATGTCATTGTGATTTCCGTACATTGATTTAACATTTCTGTAGTCTTGTCCAAAGGTTGCAGAAAGAGTCTAAATCAAGACAGAGCGATTTTTGTTTCCTATCGCGGATGTAATGGAAACTTTGAATTTCATTTTCAGTGAAGGTTTTAGATGTTTGTTGAGTAAACAAAGTCATTGTGAGATAGACTTTTTCGTTAAACCTCATGTCTGGAAGGCACATAAAAGAAAAAGAACAACTAAACTGCATATAAGTAGATTTCATTTTCATTTGGTTTTTGCAGACCCAAGCACAGAACATCAGAAACAGTAACTCTAGCATGTGAGGATTGCACCTTTTATTTTGGATTAGATTTCAGTTATCTTTCTTTGGTTCATCTCATGTTCTCTTTTGTGGTTTTGTGGTTTCCTCCGTGTCACCCTCTCACCCGGTTTCCTTTGTTAATCATCCACACCTGTCTTCTGTGAAGTCTCTCATCCTCAGTGTATTTAAGGGTCACTTGTCTTGTTGCCCATTTTCTGTTTCTTAAGCATTTGAACACAGTCCTATGTTTGATGTTAGTAATTTTTTTCAAGTTTCAGCTTCTCTTCCTAGTTCGCTCTTCTGCAATTTTGGATCCACCTTCGCCAATGCTGGCAAAATGGTTTCAGACATTAACTTCAAAAAAGCTTACCAAGACACCATCAAACGCAAAGCTCAAACAAAGAAGAAGAAAACTACGACAATAACCACACGAAGGATTTCAGATGAGCAAACAAAGCTGGTTACCCAATAGAAACAACACAGAGGGATGAAACCGACACCTGTTGTGATCACAGAGGATGCAAAAACAGCATAAAAAGTGAACATAAGCTAAACGCCAAGAAACTATTAGAGTTCAGGTGAACGTTTAGAGCTCATATATTAAATGTCTCACAAAAAAACCTTGCAGTGTGAAAAACTTTAACAAGCTCAAACCAGAGAGTACAACCACCTCAAATTTTTATTTATTATTATAAATTTGGATGGAAGATTCATTGTAGGAGGTTTTTGAAAAAACCCACTCATAAATGAGCAAGTACAACTTTGAAGAGACAAAAAAAAAATGTAAAAGGTGACCTTTCCTTTGTAAGGTTAGTGTTTTTATTTTACAAGGTTAATACAATCCTTTTGTGAAACTTGTAGATTGAAGGGCCTATTGCATACTAAATCTACTTATTGAGCTTTTAAGTGTATTATAATGTTTATTCCCCAATGTAAACCTCGCCAAAGTGGTATTTTGATCTATTTACATATTTCTAAATATTCCTCTTTAAACCTCGCTCTGAGCACTAGCCCCTCCCAATCTATGAAAAATGATTGGTTTTTCACGAGCTGATGTCACAAAGTGAGAACAGCCCCTTCCAGGAACAGTCTGGGCTGCCAGCACCGCCCCCAGGCTAACACACTTTCTCTAATGGCAAAACTTTTTCATTTGAAATGCACAATACTAAATATCGTTCAATTGTGTCCTGTCTCTAAAATCCGCTGAGTCTAACAGGTGTTCGTTGCTTTAGACGCCAGGCTCTATGGCGGCCGAACTCCTTTAAGACCCCTCCGCCCACACACACACCCGGGCAAAAACAGAGTCATGCAGACGTCAGGTGTATGTGTGGCAATGGCCAAGAAATGCTCTTTGAGTGTTTAAACTTTCTGCAGTGGCGTATGCCGAAGAACATTCTGGAAAGGAATCGGCACCATATTTTGGGGTGGTTTCTAAACATATTGGCACAAACAGATGGGTGATATAGAGAAGACGGCTGTAGAAACTAGGGTCAGATGAGCTGGTGGAGGTGCAAAGAACGCACGCTACAAATTAGAAGAACTGGTTTGAACGTGGATTATTGAGCAAAGACGGAAAGGTGCGCATCTGCAGGAAGATGATCCGCGTGAAAACGAAGAGGATTTTTGATCCGGAGATTGATGATGCTTCATAGAGAAAAGAAAGGTTCACAGCCAGGGATCCATCTTTCCAAAAATATGGATGTTTGTTTACGTGGGAGAAATGCAAACATGCCGCCCAGGCCAGCTCTAGGTCGTCGTCATGAAATGGGCGGCAACCAAGGAGCAAAGAGGAAAGTCTCAGATATAAAGTTGTCTTACTTCTGGGTGGAAAAAAATGAGAAAAATGACTAATATTTAATAAATAATTTGTTCTTTTGTGTGCCAAAGATAATATATGATCACATATATAAATATAGTTTAAGTATGGTTTTGGTCTTTTAAAAACGTTTTCACTACATTTGTTGCTTTGAATTTTTTTCTTTCTTTGGGAAACCAAAATAATTGTAAATGTGTGTCAAGGAGCTGAAGAACTGGTTTTCAGTTGGACCCAACACAAATCCATAGGTGACGTCTGTTGTTACTTTAGTCATCATCTCCAAGGCAACATTAATGTTAGCTAGTTTATAGAAAGCAATACCTCACACAGTGTTTAGCCTAATCACATTCTTAGGTTCCTGCCAACAACAACTCAAACCAGAAACACCAGCAGCTTGGATTTTGGTGTCTGCATTAACATGAACATCCCTGTTTGTAGGTGGGGCTACAGCAACAAAATGTGACCAAAAAGGTCCAAAAACTACCCAAAGACACTAACTGTTGAAATAATTTCCATTACCTAAAGACTGTTGCAAGACAGTGTTAAATCACAATGTCACTGTGGTAAATGCATGTAATTAAAAGAAAAAAAGAAATTAATTTAGTCTTTGAAAGCATTTATGTATGATAATTTGGCAAAGAAGTAGTTAAAAAGAGAAGAAGAAAAAGACAGGGGTAAGTTTGTCAAAAAAGAGTTAGTTCAGAACGCTCTTCAGCTTCTTTTATAACAAAGTGTTGTCCTTGTGAGGAAAAGTTAAAGATTTCTAGTTTTCTGTTTGGAAAACTTCAATTATGTTTTGATGCTGTTAAAAAATCTTAAATAAATGTTACTGTTGGCCTCAACGCAGTTTAAACTGTCATATAAAAGTACTTTTTTTCCTGCTAAATGAAATAATAATGGGGCATTTGTGCATGTGTCCTGCGGGTTGCATAAGTAATTCCTGAATATTGCTTTTAAATTCTAGAAAGGTTTGCAGATGCCATGTTTCTAAAAGGAGAAACAAAAACTGACAGATTCAAGATGCCAAATTTTCTGAACTAGCCATTTTTTCCAAAATGGTGGCTATGGGGCAAAGTGAGCCACAGGCTATGGGGAAACTTGAGCCAGTGGTTCGACTTATCCCTCACTAAGGGCACTGGAATTTAATTAAGGTTCTGAGGTACAAAATTGGTATTTTACTTGAGTATACTCAGTTATTTTGATGTTTTTGTCACATGGCAACCGCTGTCGAAAAAAACATGCCAAGAGTATACAGGAGGAAAACAAACTGGTGTCTAACACTCATTGAAGAGATGGAGAGAACAGCCAGTTGTCAGGGTTGCCGTGCGGACACAAATGCAGACGGCAATATTAAATGAAAAGTCTTTCATTTATTCGAATAAAGCTCTCGAAAACCGACCACAAAACTCATGACAAAAACAAAACCACCCGACAACCAGTGCAGGGGAGACGAGGACTTATAACCAGGAGGAAAGGATCAGGTAAGTACAAACAGGTGTGTCAATTAAGGAGGGAGAGAACACACACTAGGCGGGAAGTGTCAAGAGACCTGAGGGAGCAGTCAGTGGGACACAGGAAGTACAAACCAACAACAAAATAAAACAGGAAGTGAACACCAAAACAAAACCAAAGTCGCGGTTCAAAACCCCACACCAGTGATGCCACAGGAGGAAAACTTGTCAGATCGCTGGCAAAGAAAAGACATATTGAGAGGTGAACATTGATGAGGTACATTAAAAAATGGTCAAACAAAGAGAACAGCAGGGGACTGTGGTATTGCAGAAGCGAAGAGAGTCTTCTTTGAGGAGGTGGAGAAGGAGTTCGCTGACCATTTAGGATTCAGAGTCACTGGGATTTTCCCATACAACAGAGATGTCTTCTCTGATGCTGACTTTGAGCCATCTATTGTGTTAAACAGGCCTGTCCTGCAGCAGCAGCAGCAGCAGCCTCCGGGTGAAGGTGATCAACAGCAGTTTCAACCTTGTTATTATTTTGAGCTGCTTTGTCAGAGATACTTTCTGATCATTTCATTTGAGGAGACATCCTGAAGTAAAGATATAAGTTATTATTCCGTTTCTGTGTCGCTTTTTCTAACCTCCAGGACAACATTGGTAAAAAGTGGCTCAACTTACCTCACTCTCCCCTAAACTTTGTTCAAAAACTCACAAATGGTGAAACTTTTACAGCAGAAGTTTCAAAATGTACATTTGAGTGATGTTAATGTTTTAACCACTGAAATAAAACTGACATGAGGTACCCATGTAATATTAAATGTGGTAACAGACTAAAACAAGAGGACCTGCTGCAGGCGTCCACCTCTAGAACCAGAAGTCCTTGACAAGAACCAGAAAAACTTTATTTTAACTGACAACCCAAACAGTTCTGGGTTTTCCTGTAAAGCTTCCATGAAAAGTAAAAACAAATCCACAATTCTGAAGAATTTTTGGATTAGGGTAAATTGTGGAATGCTTCTGGCAAATGTATAAAATGCTTACATAAGTAAAAAACAAAGAAAAAATAATTTTTGTTTTTATGTGAATTTTGAAGCAAAGGTTTTTAAAGACTGCTTTAAGACCCTCTCCAGTGAAAACACGTTTCTAGCATTTTTCTTAAAATAGAGGACATATATAAAATAATTTAAAATAAAACAGCATTTCAGAGTATTTGTTTATTCAAATTACGTTGGATCAGTAGCAGAGGAAAACTGGATGTTTGAAAAAGCTCTGATACGCTAGATAGCTTTTTTTTTTTTGCTACGCTAATGTTAGCTTGGGCTTGTGATGTGCCAAACACGAGAGTGTAGACAAAGGAATGCTGGGAAATTAGCTCAGCTAACTTCAGCACTAACAGTCCCGCCCGCAAACCAGAAAAGAATTTCTAATGAGCTCCTGCTCTGCTGAAAAAATGAATTAAAAAATGACACAGGTTTTTGATTTTTCGGCTAAAAATGGCAGATTCATAATTAATAGACCACTGAGAAAGATTTTAAAATAGAAAACTAAAACTTTGGAGTGAGAATCTAAAGTAGCTTTCTTGTTCTGTGTGTGTTTTCAGGGATCTCTGCTGTTTTCACTAAATTGGTCTGCCTCTGACACGTTTATTCCTCACTAATGATAATAATACTCTTTCTGGGCCATTTTTAGCCAACTGTGGTTGCCATCAGATACATTTTTAGCCTGTTTAAACGCTCTGTGCCTTTTTCCAGCTCTCAGTTCCTAAGGGAAAAAGAACACTGGTGGAGAGAGCTCAGGCCGCAACAGGAAACGACGTCAGGTCCATTAAAACGCCAGAGGTTCCCCAAGTATAGAGAGTTACCCAGATCGCACGCTCTCCCCTCCTGTCTGTCTTAATGTGTGTGTGTGCAGTGGTTATGAAGTGCAGGTACATTATGATGATTAGTGAGTCACATTTAGCTGACATAGTTCTCCCAGCTGCATATTTTGTGGGCTACATTTAGCCTCTGTGGCTGTGTTACGCCTGAATCATTGCTCTGCTATGCTAGCATTTTGACTGATGGATGCTAACACTGAGAACTTTTCATTGACGTGAAACCCTCTATTTTATAACTTCTTGAAAAGAAGATTGATTTAAACAAATGTTGCGCATAAGCTTAAAGCATTCTTCAGATTTACTTTTTAATGCTAATGCAACTTTAACCAACAGTTAAACGAAAGAGAAAGCTAGGTGTCTTACCTTTCTTTTCTTAAGAAGCTACTTAACTAGCCATAGCCAACTTATTAAGTAGCTAGACATTTTTTAGTCCTTCTAACACAAAAAAACTTTTCTATGGAGGCCGAGACCTGCCATCACAGCAAAAATGAAAAAAACAAAAAACAAAAATAGTGCAAATAAGAAGGGAATCTTTGCAAATAAAAAAGCCACAATGGAAGTGCATTATCAAGAATAAAATATGTAAATATTTATGGATGATTAAATCAATGATTAAAATGAAAATTAAAGTATTAAAATTAATAAAATTCACCTTTTAATGCAGAAGCTTTAGCTTTAGCAAAGACGATTTAGAGACTGTTCATTAAAAGCGTTTTAAACGAATAATTGTGTCCAGGTCAGATCGAGACAAAATACTTTTTACATTTGCCACGTTCGTCAGATGAAAAAAACTGTTTTTTAAGATTTTTTTTGAGTGAGAAAAGCCGCATTGCACTGATACAACTATTTACAGAATTGACGTGTTTGCGCTATCAAGGTAAATCAGCTGATATTGATGCTGAGAAAAGCAGCTTTGCCCGTTATACAACACTTTACAAACTTATCAATGCAAAGCCGCTTTTCTCTGCGTCAGTATCTGTTGAAAGAATGTTGTTAGCAACATTCTGGTGTTAAAGGGTTACGGTTAATTAGCTGCCTAGCTATTATATAAACATTGATTAGAATTAGACGTTTGAAGGTAGTTTAAACAGTGGCGTACCTTCACGGCCTGCAAAGCCTTCAGTGAATGGCTAAAATTATCTGAAAAAAAGTATCTAAATCACAGAGAAATGTTTTTGTATATTTGTCCAAAATATATTTTACATAATTCCAACTGTTCTGTCAGCTTGTCTCACAGCTCTGCGCCCTCATCTGCGCTGTTGTCAGACTGGTTTTTTTACAGGAAAGTTTTTAACCAATCAGATTTTAGCCCTCACTTGTTGCTAGGTTTATTGAAGTCTGCCTTACACTCATACAGTCAGTGCTTCCGCCCTCAACTTCTGGTTTTTGCGGATGACTTTCCATAATAAGCACTGCTGAATAAATGCATTGATGTTGATTCAACCAACCAGAATTTGAGTTAGAGCCTCTGTAGCTTCATGAAGGTGAGGACATCATCGCCTCTGATTGGATGGTCAAAGCTCACGCTACCAAAGCTAACTTCTTCTGTACTTCAGCAGTTTTGTCCCAATGCTGATAATGCTGAGCGACAAAGCGGCCAGTATGAGAACTTCTATGCCATCACTGAACGCACAGCCGCTCAGACTGCATTTAGCTGCAGCTTCTCATTACTGGCAGCTTCACAGCAGGATTTCAGACAATATCATTTCCCAGACAAAAAAACCCACAGGTTTCAAGACCATGAAAAACTAGTGTTTGTCCTCCTCCTCAATCCCCAGAGATTTCAGGAGCGCCAGAAAAACTTCCCGCACACTTCACTTTCACGCTCCCTGAAATGCACGGACCGGCACTGAGTTTAGAGAAGGTTGAGGTCTTATTTGTTTAATCAGCTGGGCAGATAGCTTAAGGGAGCTGTTTGATATAAAATGACAGTAAAAAGAAGCACTAATTGTGGCTCAATTTAATTCCACTCTTTATTCTAACAAATGAAAGCCATCTAGACGTCTTAGTATGTTTGCCCAAATCGATGTCCATCAGAAGGAGAAAAGTATGCGGCAATAAAAAATCTTGTTGGTGGAGCAGATAATCTGAACCCCAGACCAGACAAATATTCAGTCTATAGGAATGCTGTTTTGACCACATGGTACCTAAAAGTTTGAAAGAAGCCACTTCTGCTTCTGAGCTTAACCCACCCATGCCTGAATTATTTTCCAATTATGTAAACAAAATGCTAAATTTAACGGCGTTCTGGAATAAATGGCATGTTGTAAATTCATGCCATACAGACTGAAGGGTTTTAGAGAGAATTGCTCTCAGTCCATTACTTTGTCTAAAACTTTTGCCAAATAATCAAATCAACAAAATCGATCTAAAACCAGCATGCACAGAAGGAGCTCCTTCAGGAAATAGTCTAGTTTGACTGGTTTAACATCCCATCATGACCTTTACTATCATGATCTGGTTAAAAAAAATCAGCTCCCTGCCTTGCATTTTTAAAAGACAGCAGAAAAAGAAAGTTTCCACATATGTTGATTAAAATATATCAATTTAGAAGAAATGGTGGATACAATGTCATATCACATGATAAGTTAACAGAAAAAGCAACATTTTAGGAGGAAAGAGTTTTCTTGACGCATTTGCTGTCTACAAAGATGTATAATTTTGAGAAAAACATCATATTTTTCAGGCAATAAATTGATACAGAGTACAAGTCACAACAGCCAAAAAAGGGTAATAATAAAAATAAGAAATCTGACCACTTTATTAGGTACACCTGTCCAGCTGCCCCTTAATGCAAATTTCCAATCAGCCAAATGCGTAGCAGCAGATCAATGCATGTAAAAACAAATGCATGGTCAAAACAATCTGCTGCAGATAAAACCCAGCATTAGAATGAGGAAGAAAGGTGATTGAAGTGACTTTAAATGTGGTATGGTAGTTGATCCCAATTACTATTGGATGAAGGCGGGAAACACTCTGAGCAGGCTACCAGGTCAATTGTTGCAGGGTCAGAAAACCACATGCACACCTAGGGGCAATTTAGAGTCACCAATTAACCTAAGAAGCACGTTTTCGGACTTTGGGAGGAAATTGGAGAAAACCCACACATGCATGAGAAGAACACGCAAACTCCATCCAGAAAGGACCCAGCCGGGATTCAAACCAGGGCCTTAAAGCTGTGAGGCAAGAGTGCTAACCACGACACCACCGTTCAGCCCTCTATCAAAAAATCTGAAGAAAAAATAAAAATACAAAATTTTTGTTACAACAAGCCCAAAAGAATCTCAACAAAAATAGGAATTTTACATCATGTTTGCTCCAATGCGGTGTTGTCCAGTTAAACTCACAAGTTTAAAAAGATGTTTTTTTTTTGCTTTGGATGTTTTAGATGTAATCTACTCAGAGTGAGGCTGTGTTGCTTGTTTGAATCCCTATTTTCAATCTGGCAGACACCAACAGACGCCCAAAACTGCACGTTATCATGGGGTCACAGAAGACGTCTACAGCTGCAAACCTGGCAGGATCTGAGCTTCCACAAGGACTACGGCGTCTAAATCAATTTTTTTTGGACATTTTTAATCATTATTTCTCAAGCATTCATAGTCCTGACTTTTCTCAAAAGAAAGGATCATGAAAATTCCTAATAATGTCTTCTTTTCGTTCCTCTGCCAACCCCACACTTCATACTTCAAAACAATACACTGCATGTTAACTGAGGTATAAACTGAAATTACAAAGGGATTGGCAGCTTCTTCGCCAAACTGAGGAAGGTTTGCTTTCATGTCACATGAATAAAAAAGGTGTGTAGGAGAGGAACACGGATGAAAATGCGTCTTACAGGTATAACTACTAACGCATGTCATCCCATCCCTCTGAAGAGGAACATGATTAGAGCAGCCGCCGTGTCAAGAACAGGTTCTGCTTTTCTCCACTTTCTCGCCTCGGCTTTGATAAAACACAAATTACAGCCTGTTTGGGTGAAACATGAAACAGCCCAAATGATAAATAGTGGAAACAAATTTGCGAGTCAAATTTCAGCTCTTATATGGCTGGAAGCACTTCAGTGGAAAGGTAAACTTCAGATATGGATTACGAAAAAACAAAGCATAACAAAAATTGCTCACAAGTGAGGGCCAGCCTCACTGGAAAATGTAAATGCCGTCTGTCACAAGTTCTTATCCACGAGTTCAAGCCGCGTTCGATGGGACAAAACCATGCACCCCAACCACCCACTTTATGACACTGATCTTATTTCATTTATCACACAGCTAAGCGTCTTTTCAAGCTCTCACAGCTCTTCCAGGGTACGTTGACATCATCGAGGTGCAACATGCACCGGCATGCCCACACTGCAGATTGCCATCCAGCAAAGCAGACCCACATGTGCAGCTCTCTGCTGTGACCTCAGCTCTGAGTTCGTTCTTCCTTCTCACATGTGGAGCTCTGGCACCGTCTCCCAAGCTTGGCTGCTGCCACGCTACTATCAGCACTTTTTTTTTTGTATTGGCTTGCCTTCAGAATAAAAAAGACTCTATGATGACAGCACAATTGTTTATTTTTAAACGCAACCATAAAGGCCTCAAACAGCTGACACCATTAGGCAAATCATTAAGGAAGTTTTTTTGGGGTTTTTTTAAAGCCAAGCACAAGGAAACTAAAAAATTTTTGAAAAATAAAAAATGTTCAAACAAAAGCGTAAAGTCCCACTTATATCATATTCTGATCTTATGTAAAAGTGTTCCCTATGGATTTATGAATTATGATTGTGCAGTTTTAGCCAAAAATCGGAAAACCTATTGGAGTAGCAGGAGTTCATTAGAAATCTGAAATCTCTAAGTTGTAGCGGGACTGTTAGTGTAGAACAAGCCCGCTCCCTCTTCCCATCACCCATCTGTTGATGTGCTCTCCTGTTATGTTACAGCCCGTCATAACCCCAACTCAACACTTCTTCAACCACTTTCAATGAAAAATCGAATCTACCGGTTTAATCTTTATTTGTTTGTTTTTAATTTAATTCATTCTTGGAGTGGTACAAAAAAGCATTTCAATGCTGCAAGTTTGTCACAAATGCATTTGGAATTTGCTAAAAGTGAGTTGTGAATCGAGCATAACATTAGCTGTGCAAAAATGGCATACAATGTTGGAGCTCTCCAGCTGTACGATTTTGATTCAGATCCCAGCTAAGACGAGGAAAACAAAGACATGCATGGATCTATTTGTCTACAAGTGTACGTATCAGGATGGAGTGGAGTATGTATCTTTTACTTAACAAATACGATATTTTTCATTTTTTTATCTGCTCCTGATTCACAACAAATTGAATAAAAGACACTCAGAAATACAGTTTCATGATTCATTTTCTTTCTTTGTCCTCCATCAACAGAAAAATGCTATAAGAACATGTTAAAAACACCATTTTCATTGGAGTCAGTCTTCAACAAAAAAACCCCAAAAAAAACAGTAAAAAAAAAAAATAAATAACAGGAAAACTCCAGGGGAACAGGCAGAACATGTCAAATTACCACTTTCATAACTTCAAAAGATGTTATTAAGGAGGCCCGTTGACAGGATGAATATTTTACAAATATCTTGTGGTAATAGGTGTTTGAGGACTTGCTGAGGGAGGAATTACAAGAACCAGGAAGCACACGGAACACAGGAGTAACCCCGGGCTCACACGGCATGTGGTCCGGCCCCGGTGTGAGTTACCTGCATGCGGCTGGACCGCATGCCTTGTGAGCCTGGTGTTAGACTGAAGGGATACAAAAACTGCCCCACAAAAACCCTGATAAACATCCATATGATTCATATTTTTGAAAAGATCCCAGACTTGTGAGTCATAAATTTGGTCAGAATGCCAAATGCCAATGCTTTAATGACAGACTGAGGCGAAAGAAACCGAGTTTGCAGACACCAGGTGACAAAAACATGTTCATTCACAACAACGACGGAGTGGGAGCCAGACAGTCTGACATGACACTGCTTGATGAAGACGTGACAGACGAAAACAGTGTTGAGGTTAGTCGGAAAATGTATGAATGACATGGCAGCAGATATGATTCATACATTTCTAAATAAAAGTTGAGCACAGAAAAAGTAAGTTAAATTTCAAAGCTGTGAATTTCAGTATCTAAACTGGGAAAAAACCCTGAAAAGATCCAGAAACTTCTGAAGTGGGATGTTTTTAGAGGGTATGCATTACCCATATAAGAGCTTGCCACTAAAAAAACATAGGAAATGAACTTAAAGATACCAGGAGATGGATTTTATGTAACTCGTAAAACAATACTGTAGTTTTTCATTCTGTGCACCGCTTTGACATTTCACACCAAGCCTCTTCCAACTGTAGGTGTCAGACATGCACTAGCAACCAGTAGCAAAACTAAAAGAAGCCCCTCCCTGCTTGTGCAGTGTGAACACCATGGGCTTTAGAGCATTCATGAACCCAGAATTTGGCACATTCTTTAGCGCACGTAAAATGCCTGACGTGTACATAGGGCAATTCAACATAAGGGCGGACAAAAGGAATCAAACCTGCGATCTTTCGATCAGTGCTGAGTTCTCTACCTCTGGCACTTTATTTTGGCTTGGCTTTTTTTTTAAATGGTAATTTGTTGCAAACTCAACAAGTCAAAGTTTTCAGACAGCTATTTGGTTGGTGTCAGAATGACGGTCTCCCTTGAGAAATTTAGGTGTTTTTTTGTGTATCTGCAGCTGCAAAAGAAGTGTGAGCAAAGATCCTTCAGGTTTCATTTCCGGTTTTTGTGGCAACGTTTAACCACCTCCGGCTTGAAGGTTGTCTTGACCATTATTACTCAGTGCAAGCGTTTAGAGGAGCACCACAGCGTGTAACTTGTTCAGCAACTTGTGCTATTAGTGTGCACTTAAAGCTTCCCGTTTAAAACCTGTTCAGAGCTGCTTTCCTCAGAAATATGTGATGGTTAGAAGTGCTGATAAGGCCTTTTTGTCCCAACAAAGGGCTTTTATATTAGACGTTTCTTTTTTTATCACATGGGCTGGAAGCATAAAACTTGTGTATTTCTGTTTGTGGTTTGAGTTTTCCTGGTAATTATTGAAAGTTCCTCCTTTTATCTGCCTGGTTATTGTTTTCTTCTGTAGCTAACCGATTAAAAAAATGAAATGCTCATTTAAAGGGAGAAATAATGAAGATCGTCTGGCTTGATAAAATTATTTGATGACATCTCAACTGTTAAAAATTGCGGCACACAAGTGTTGGTTTCAGCATATTGTCCCTTTGGTATGCGCAAATGAAAGCAGAACTGATGTGACAAATTGGTTTGAGGGCAAACTGTGGCACAAACTCCTTGTAATTTATTCTTCTAAACTCACCTGGCTTCATACAGGTGCTTTGCTCAGAAATGCTGTTGCTTTTTTTCTTCTGTCACAAAGCAATGATTATCATATCTTTTTGGAGTATACGCTGTAGGTGTTGTTACGTTCTACTGACAGCAACACAGAAGAAGAATTGCTCAGTCTCACTCCGGGCTTGGAGGAACTGTTCCAAAGTGACACAGAGGACGAAGAATTCAACAGATTTATTGATTTAAAGTGATATAAAGACTTTAGTTGACTTGTTAGCATGTTCTATTTATGCTATGGTTATCTGAATAATTGTTCATATGTTATGCTAGTATACTAGATTCCTCTGATGTTTCATGAAGCTAAATAAGCATCACTGTGTACAGCAGTATCATATAATCGGTCTATTGCTATCTATTCTGCTATTATGATTTGCCTTTCAAGATGAATTGTCCGTTCTTGTATTTGGTTAAATTAATGTATCCTTAAAGTGTGACTTATTCACTCACCGTCCACTTTATTAGGTTTAGCTTGCTAATACCGGGTTAGACCTCCTTTTGCCTTCAGAACTGCCTTGGTGGCATAGACTCAACAAGGTACTGGAAACATTCCTCAGAGAGTTTGCTTCATGTTCACATGATAACATCACACAGTTGCTTCAGATTTTTGGGCTGCCCAATATGTAGATCGTTTTGTTTTGCTTTCTTTTCTTTTTTAAAGACATGATTCAGTTAGCTAAGCTCCCTTTCAAACATATGTTTGTATTATTTTTGTTGTTGCTACTGTTGTTGTTATTGTTGCTTCCCGCTGTGCGTGCCATGTTCAATCAATCAATCTTTATTTATATAGCACTTTTCATATAAAACATAACAAAAAGTGCTTGTTGAATACCGTTGACATGCTTGAAACGAATTTAAACAAACAATCAAATAAAAGATTTTAGCGCCTTATCCTGCTAGGAGTAGCCTTCAGAAGATGGGTCTACTGTTTTTATAAAAGGACGGTCACGGTCAGCAACAATACTCAGTGGTGTTGTAACCACGCTCAATTTGTACAAAGCGTGCCAAAAAAAAAAAGATTCCCCACACCATTACACTACCACCACCAGCCTGAACTATTGATACAAGGCAGGATGGTGAGCAGAGAAAGCAGCAACAAATTAGAAGAACTGGTTTGAACATGGATTACTGAGCAAAGGTAAAGGTGCTCGTGTCTCCAGGAAAATGATCGGCATGAAAGTGAAACTGATTTCTGATACGGAGATTGACGTTCACAGCCAGTGCTAATCAGAACAGAATACAATGTTCTCATCATTTCTATAAATCCTGAAATGTTCGTCTGTAATTTTCTGCATTTTGTGATTGAATTTTACGCAAAATGAATCCATCAACCATCACCATTCTGTCTGTGATGGAATAAATGCTGGTCTCGAATAGATGCCGGTCTCTAATAAATACTGGGTCTGTCCTCCATCATCAGAAAAATGCCACAAAGAATGCTGAATAAACACCAAAATCACAATTTTCATCGGAGTGGGTCTTTAAACCCTGACTGACAACCCATCAAATACTTGTTTTGTTCTGAAAATGTGTTATTGTGTTTTTCTTTTATTCATTATTGTTTTTTTAAACTCCATATATGCTGAAAAATGGAGCAAAAGCTCCTTTATCTTCTAAAAAATACTAATGGTTTTACCAAGTGGATCTATTTTAAACTTTTCTGAGTGAATTGGAATCCTGTCTGGTAAAACACTTCGTCCAACTCTTTGCTTTTTTTAAAGCCTTTTTCCCCTCTCATCATGTCCAACACTGCCTCCCCCTCTCTGTCTTGCCCACCACCCCTCTGTTTTATGTGTCACAGTGAGACGGGCATTTATTCCCTCTATTCTTTTACCATGTCTGAACCACAGAACTTCCACTGGTCCATTAATGCCTGTGGAAACAGAGCAGCTGGTCAATATAATTACATGAAACGTCTTTTTCATGTTGGCTGCATGCTATAAACCTTTGAGGCAAAAAATTAGCAAATGTCTTTAACACTTATCCTCAGATTTTAATGAGGTAAAAAAAAAATATGATTTTAAATTTTTTTCAGAGAACCCTCAAAAGCTCCTGATGTTTCCAGATCTCAGAATGGGAGAAGCCCATGAAGCCACAGGGGTGGTACAGCCGAGCATTGCTGATAAATGAAGCTTTGATGTTTTGATAAGAAAAAGTAACGCCACAACTTTATAGAATTTTAAAAAAGAACGCTTCAGAATTGTATTTTTGGTTAGAAAATGTAGAGCAAAATTATTCCCAAGTGTTAATATACTAGGCAGCAGTATAGAATGCAGAATGTTTAGTGTAGTTTGTCTATTTCATGTAAGACTTGGAAGCTGAGATTAAGAAAAGACGAGCTGGATTTGCTGATTTCTTGATTTCTTGAAGTGTTTTGCTGCAGCCAGGAGTCTGCTGAAAAAAGGGTCTGCGACTGATATGTCTGTTCTTTTACAAACAATGTGAGTATGATATCATCATGTGTAGCAAAAATACAGCTTAAAAGATTTTATTTTTTAATTTGAAAGAATCACATCACAGTTTGCTAGAAAAACTTCCCATCAATACTTCTAGCCAATCGTTTTCTTCAGACAGTCTAGAAAATGTGGGTTGTGTAGTCATGTCATATTATCTGACTGTTTTGTTTCTTATTGTACCCCCTATAATCTGGGGCACTGTAAGAGTAAAAATAGACAGTTTTTCCTTTGTTTATTAATATCATGCCCCATAGTTTGAAAAATATGCTTGTGTTTTTTTAGGTTTTATTTTTGTCTCTCTTGGGAAACTTGGACCTGAAAACCTGGTAATCAAAAGTAGGAAAAGGCTTCCTTCGATAATTTGTGATTTCTGTATCTGAGCAGCAGAACCTAATCTAGTTTCTAAAGGAATAATCAGAAAAAAAGGATCCTTTTTCATGGTATCTGGATTTCCATACATATAGAAATGAGTCTTGTCTGACAATAACGTTATATCTCTATAAGACTACAGGTGTATCACGTTTAGATAAAATGAATCCAACCCTTCCTTTTTCCTGTTTGAGCCTATTGTGGCTCATGAAAGCCTCACAGTCAGTAAAGCTATACCTTTCACAGTACAATGCATTTGATGCAATAAACCCAAACAGTTTTTAATCACTTTTTTCCTCTCTTTTACAACTCCAAAGAACTTGTAGCTCAACTATGGAAACTACTGTCAAAAGGCAAAACACGTACTTACAAAACACTTTTCTTACTGTATTTACGCTACTATAGCTACACTTCTTTTTTTATTTTTACATTTTTGGTTTATTGCATTATGTTGACCTCTTAGAGTGGTTGCAGAGAAATGAATCCTGCAGCAGATGTGAATTGTGAAGGGATAGCATGCTTTTGTTGGAAGCTCACCAAGACCAAGAGCAGCAAAAACAGGGCCAAACGAACTGCTGTGGAGACACTTAGGATTTTGTCCACAATTGGTCACCGCAGCTGATTTATGGCAATAATGTGCAGTTTGGCAAGCTTCATTTTTCAATAAAAATAGGGTTTGTGACCCTGGGGTCCTCTAAATCCTATCGACTATTATCTGACAGACGTTTTGGAAAAAAGGCTATTATTTCACCTTGAGTTGTCAGCTCTCAGTTTGGCAGGAAGTGAAACAAAATAGGTTTTTCTGGCAAATCCAGAATCCAAACTGATTTGAATATTAAAAAAAACATAAAGTAATTTGTCATGCCACTCACCATTGTGCTTGGTTGGCGAAGAACTTATTGCATCACCCCAGTTTGTGTATGTTTTTGCATAAATCGCCATTTGGAATAATTTTCCAGAAACAAACGTTTTACTTTTGTCAACGTATGATATATAAATCTGTACTTTCACTTTGTTTTTGTTCGCAATATCTGAACTATTTAATGTTGGGATGCATACTATTGGCAGATAATTGCACTAAATATTAATATTCATAACATCCTAACAAAAACAGAGTTTTTCAAACTACACTTCTAAATTATTAATCTTTTTCATGATAATTATACTTCCATTTTAACATTTCTGTTTTACTCCGATTAACTTATTTACATTTGTATTTGTACTTATATTTTTTCTTTTTAACCGTTTGATGTTTGCTGCAGGTCTCTTGGCCAGATCAGCCTTTTAAAGAGACCTTGATTGATTTTTGCCAGAAAGTCTGATCGGTATGATTTAGACTAAACTGAAAAACTATGAAAGAACTATCAGTGTGCCTGCAAGAACTTTAAAGCTAAAGGAATTTTAAAAACTTGGAGACAGCTGCCCTGCAAAGTAGCAGTGATGCATGGAGCGGTAAAAACTACTTTTTTTTCCACTGAAAATGTATTCTTTACAAAAACGAATGCTTAATATCATATCAGGATAAAAGTTGGAAAACAAAGTTTTATTGCTTGAAGTAATCATTTAGCATACTAAATAGTTGCAAGAATACTGTAAACAAGAAGTTCATTTTTATTTGAATTTACAAAAAAAGTCATGTTAGTATCTATAAATATCAATTTTAGCACAATTATTGAATTATTATTTCTTGTTTACACCATGGTCTGGGTTAATACGTGATTCTGATTGGCTTCAGTGTGGCCTCTGAAAAGTTATATTGCACTCCTAAAATAGAAGTTCCAGTCACATAGCCTGAGTGTTCTTTATTATTGCACTGTCCTAAACACCGTTGCTAACCGGAGCAACGGATTCGTGGAACTTAGGTGAAACGTTATTCCAAAGATTATCATAACAACAAGACAGTAGAAAAAAATCTCTGTCCTTCAAAAGGCTCCATGATGGCCATGACAATGAATCTATCCGATTTTAACATTTGCCTTTAATTGTTTAGTTTGTTGTTTGTCTTCCTGCCTTCTAACCTTATTGATTAATCAGAGTGAATTTATAGATAATTTTACTATAAAAAATGAAAGAAATTGTTGATCCACGTTTAATGGTCAGAGTTAATGATAGATTAGTTCTTGCAATGAAAGCAATCTAGGAACCCGCTTGTGGACTTTTGCTTCACCATCTGGACAAAAACAGCCGATACGAGGTGACCTTTCCCTCTGAAATGTTGCTTTGTTTAACTTACAGGATGTTTGGCATACATACAACAGCATCCTCTGCTGCAGGTACGGTAGCCGTTACTACAACAACGCCTTGCACCACGCATAACAAAATTAAAGTACTATAACTGGTTTAATATTTATTCATTTCATAGGTGTCACTGTCCATTATTTGGGTGATTTCATAGATTTTAGTCTGTAATTCAAATGTGTTTACTGTACTGGAGTACATTTTCCCCTGCAACTTTTATACTTTTATAAGTATTCAAATAGCTGCTTTTCACTTCTAGCTAAATAATATATTTGAAGTAACATTAATCTTACGAGAGTATATTTTTTGGGATCATTTACTAATCTCTGGAGTGCATACAGAGAACAATACCAATCCCTGTATGAAAACTAGCAAAGTTGTTAAAGGCATGTACATTTATTTTTAATGCAGGACTCTTCTCAAAGTGCACTAATCTTTTATTTCCTGTACTTTATTTTTTTTTTACTGTTAGTGCTGTTCAGTTTATGAACTGTAAATGTAGATGTACATTTTTTTTTTCATCTTTTGATTTATTTCTGATGCATGTAGCGTTTGGTGCAAGTGTTTTCTGACTGATTAAATATTTGCATTAAAACTTCCTAAAAAAGTTAGATGCAGCAGCTAAATGCAGGTAATGAAACACACAGAGCTGCTTTCCAGCTGAAGGCAAGCTCCCTGTTTCTGCCCCCCCCCACCCCTCCTCTGTTTTCCGTCTAACAAATAAAACAGGTTTCACGTGAGCTCCTCTTCAACACTCAAAGAGGGCACCACCCTGTCTGGCCTTTGTGGCGACCTGAGCTGCTCTGCGATTGGCTGGAGCCAGAGCTGCCACGAGTGGCAGACAGGCATAGCATGTCAGAGACAAGAACACAGGGAGTCCTGCCAGCTTTTGTCCCTGAGGGGCAACGACATGAAGCGAGCGCATGACTCTGCGGCGGACGAGTCACTGTGGAGGGTTTCATGATGAGACGCATTTAGAAGCATGCTAGGACGTTGCAAGCTCTCATGGCGCCAGCTTTTGTTTGCATCAAACATCTGACCATTTTACAGAGAACGCTGACTTAAGGTTAGATTTCAAAGCAACATCAGACGGCACAACCTTTACCCTAACAACTGATGTCATCGTCTGCCAAATCAAAGACCAAAAAAGTTGCAAAAAATTCAGTGTGGCTGAATTTTCTAAGGCAGTGGTCCCAAACTCCCAGGTGGTGGTCCAGTACCGGTCCGTGAGACAGTTCTGGGCCCCAGAGAAAAAAAAACACCTTTACTTTTAACCTGTTATTTCATCTCATTCTGAAGGAAGTTTTATTTTGAAAATCGACTGGATACTGGTTGTTTCTGTTTGAGATTGACCTGATTTTTTACTTCAGCTGTCTGAATGACTGGCACTGTGACTGACTCAACAAATCCTTCATGACTGACCGATCTGGAAAGAAGTGGATCACATGGTACTGAATGAACAAAGGAATGCCCCTTACAGCTCCTAGAGGGAATAACAATGCTAATAATTGCATGTTTAATCAAGCTTGATGTGTTTTTATTTTTCAAGATTTCCTCTTCTGTCTTCAACAAAAAAACAACTGAAGAAGCAAAACATTTTCAGGATTCTCTGTCTCTCTGCCACACCCTAAAAAACTGATTATCAGTTTCTCAATGTGAATGTTTGAACCTGCCTCAGTGAAACTGCTCTGTCCTAAAAAATACGTCCAAGTTTTGCAACTATTGACCCATCCTGAATCACGAGAATTGTAAACGTTTGAAGGGGTGGACTCTAATGATTTATGGCGTGTGATGGAAAATACTGAGCTTTGGGAAATGTTCATGTCATGGAGCTGAAAGCTGCAAAAAATGTCAAAGAAACATGCATTTCTGCACCCGCTCTACTCAAAGTTCTGTGTCAGAGAAACCTTCTTTTTTTTTTTGTAACCAATCGCCGCCAAGGTGTTGACTAAGCTTTATGCTGTCTGATCTCCTTAAGCAATATTGTGTTTCAAAACCATTTGGGAGATTGACGCATCTAAACCATCAAATTATGAGGGATTTAGAAACAAAACTATATTTCAGCATTTCATTTTCAGAGTTTGTGTTGAAACTCAGCTTAAACCACACGACCATTATGTAAGACCGTCTGCATTCAAACACTAAATGTCTTTTTTAATTTTTTTTAGCAAAATGCTAAATCTGAATTTTTTTGATTTGAGATCACTGATAATTATTAGAAGCTGAATTAAACATATGTACTTAAATAAACATACTTAACTCACACTGAGGTCCATTTTTGTAACTTTTCCTGAAGGTTACTATAGACGTTCGAAGGCTTTTTTTTAGTAAAACAGATGTTTTTGCTGCAAATTTATGATATAATTACCATGTTTCTGAGAATGACAGTTGTTCCAACCCCACAAAATGTACTTTTCTTCTGAAAGATGTTCTGAAACTCTGACTTCACAAAAGCTGGAACTGTGAATAGTAATCATCACTACCTGAGGGCGGTAAATCAGGCGGGATACTTGTTGGTCTTAGCATTCTGGTGAAACTTGTAAGTATGTCTGCTGTAGGGTTTTAGTGGAAAACGCCACCACTTCTTCTAGAAATCAAAAAAGTTGAATAAAGATTTGTTATTGAAGTTAAAGTTTAGTTAAGTTAATGTTTCCATTAGTTGACACACCCCTTGGTATGTGAAATTTGTTCTCTGTATTTGACCCATCCAATGGGGGAGCAGTGACAGCTGAGCTCAGGAAACATTTAATGGTTTAAACCTCCCAATCCAACTTCTTAATGCAGAGTATCAAGCAAGAAGGCATTAGGTCCATCTTTAGAGTCTTTAGTGTGACTCAGCCATGGATTTGAACTAACAACCTTCCAGTCTCAGGCCGAACACACCACAACGAGGACGCAGAACTCGTCAGGACAGTTTTCATTTCCCAAATCATCTTTATGCCAGGTATCTGTGGATTAAGCTTATTTTTCTAACCATAAGGTGCACCAGATTATAAGGTGTATTAAGCAAAATGTTGAAGATTGTGTGATATGACTACACTACCCAGAATGCCTAGAGAGGCCAAGAGGCAGGCGATTGGTCAGAGGTGTTGATTTTTCCTGTGAACTGTGTTGTTCTTCATGTTTGTGTCTCTTAACTGCAATAAACAGCCTTTGCAGAGTTCAACACAACAAATAAATCAAACTTTATTGACAAATAAATATTTCAGTTGAAACACATACAATACAAAACAACGTGTACACTTTTTCTGACTGTGATAGCCGTAATGTTTCAACAATCCATCATCGGTATAGCTTCGTTGTTTATCCAAGTTTTAAAACATTTGAATTTTTTTTGGAGGTTTTGGAAGATTTCGGAGCTCCTTGTTCCAGACAGAACCGGTTCCAGGTCTGTAAGAACAACCAGAATTCATCCATAAAACTAGTCGGATGATAAGACACACTATTAACTTTTGAGAAAAGAATTTCAAGTGAGCCTCATGGACCAAAAACTACAGACAACGGAATACACAGTTTGCCACAAAGCTGCTTCCAAAATTAGAGAATGTTACGACGGACCAGGAGTCTGCTGAAAAAAAATCTGTCAGTTTACATGTGGATTTTTTTTTGTTTGTTTATTTGTTTGTAACCAGAGTCCCTGGTTACAAACAAATGGGGGGCTGCACGGTGGCACAGTGGTTAGCGCTCTTGCCTCACAGCAAGAAAGTTCCCAGTTCAAGTCCTGGGTGGGGGACTTGAAACAATGTCACCAATAGGGAGACCTTTCTGTGTGGAGCTTGCATGTTCTCCCCATGGACTCCAGCTTCCTCCCACCATCCATAGGTTAATTGGTCACTCTAAATTGTCCCTAGGTGTGGATGTGAGTGTCCATGAGTGTGTGACTGTGGCCCCTGCAACAGACTGGCAACCAGTCCAGGGGCGTCCCCTGCCCTTGCCCATGAGCAGCCAGGTTAGGGTCCAGCAGCCCCATGACCCCAAAAGGGATAAAGCAGTTCAGAAATGAATGAAAAACCAGAGTCCCTTGTTTCATGAAAGTAAAGGACAGTGAATAATTCCACTTTTTGACATGTTCTGTCATTCACAAATAGCCGTTTGTAACAGAGGATGTTTGAATTTAAAACTGGAGTTTACTGCACAAAGCTTTACAAACACTTTGGAATTATCTGAACAAATAAAATGACTCCCAAATGCTTAGTCAGAGGTTTTTTCTTTGTTTTGTGCAACTACATCTGCAGTGTACACAAAGAGGGAAAAAAAACAGCATGACTCAACCTCTTTATCATCAAAGGAACTTATGCAGAAAACCACAGTGAAATTCAAACACACGCTCTCTCAACAAATGTTTTGCTGTCCATCAGCACCAAGAGGTGTCCAGGTTTTATGCACATCAAGAGCCGTTGGTTACATCTACAGCAAGGATGTGATTCACAATGATGACCCAGGTATCTCGTAAACAAAGTCCAAACAATTGAACATTCCAGCTGCAGGAATGCGAAAAACGCTCTCTCAGCAATTTTCTTTGCTTGGAGGTTATCAGGTTGCCAAAGGAACTGATAGGGTCTTTACAGCCAAACAGAAAATCATCCGTCTGTCAGCAGACTTGCTCCTGAACGAGACAGGCAGGGTCAAACAGATTGTAGGGGTCGGGTGTGATGTACGTAGCGAACGCTAGCTAGACAATGGCAGGATCTGAAGAAGTCCTGAAGCTTTATCTGCTCAGTGTGGTTGGGTGATTGGAGATGAAAGTGGGAGCTCCTGACCCAGACCAAACATTAAGCAGCTAAAAAACTATGGATTCCCCTTTACATATGTACAAAAAAAAACTATTCAATCGGTGCTGTATTCACTTAAAAAAAAAACTCCCATTAAATGTAAGTTTAAAGCTAATGAGTTTAGTGGAAAAATTCCGCTTTGAACTGTAAAAAAAACCAAAGGCTAAGGTGCTTCCCTAACTGCTTGCATGACTCACAAAATCTTTCTGTCTTCTTCCTCCTTCATCTTCTTTGTTCTAAATTTAATAGCCTGACATTGACAAATAAATAACCTCTCCTTGGGCTTTCCACTGAGTCAGCAGAGCCTTTCATCACACGGCAGAGCGTCAGGGGGTTTAGACGCCTGTAATTCAATCTGTTCTCAGCGTGAGGACCGTAGCAGCTTTTGACCCCTCGGCCGGGCTTCCAATCCTCTCATCTCTTGCGAGATATGATGCAAGGCCGCCGAGTTTAAACGCTGCCAGGCCTCCTGGACGTCTGAACAAAGCCGGTGCCGTCCTCGAACCGCAAAAGGTACAAAGAATGAGCCGCATCCCCCACAAATGACCCTTGTTTTAAGGGATTTATTGTCTCACATATACATTATATACATTTTTAGCATTTTTAATTTTCAGGGTTTTTTTTTTTTTTACAACAAAACAAACATACTAATGAATAAATATATCTTTGTTTCCTCTGGATGACAACTTTCATGCACAGCTTTATGTTTCTCATTTGCTTCTCAAACTATTACAGTGTTTCTGTCTTGTTTCTCTGTCTTTTGATTGTTGTTGTTTTTAGTCTATTGTGTTTTATGACTCTTTATTGCTTTAACCATTTTCTACATGTCTAGTATGTCAATTTTCTTCCATTCTATTGATGAAAGGTGCCCTACAAATAAAGTGATTGATTGATTCTCATAAAACATATCTAAAATCTGCCTTTAGTTCTTGTGAAGTGTACCTAACATGCATGATATTTTGGAGTTCAGATTTTAAACAAACATCTCAGCGGACGTGTCACATAGAACTCATGAATCTGCAAAAATCTACAAACCCTAATGGACAAAATGGATTAATGCTAAACAATTCCCCCCCCCGAAAGACCCCATTACTATCATGTTTGACATCTTTCACAGTTTGAAAAATCATAAGTCAGATCCAAAGCAGGACAAAAAGGATGTTACTGCTGAAGGACATTTTTCCAAAACAAGATGATTTACCTCTAAGTTGCATTTTTTTTTTTTTTTTACTATGTTGGGTCTGTTTTTACGCTCAAAAACTCCCAGTAAACCTTTGTTGAGAACCCAAATGTAGAAAACCAGTGGCAGACTTGACAGAAACGTAAATACAGTGGTCCCTTGCTATATTTGTATAAGGGTCGCCTTGCGCAGTTTTTTAATGCAATTTTGCAAGCTTTTCTCTCTTTCTTTTTTTACAGTGCAGTGTGTTCTGATTGGCTGTTGACCAATCGATCTCCTCCATCCCGCATGCCCTGTACAGAATGCGTCAGGTTCACTAAGTTTCCATAAATCTTTGATTGCGATCAGATCTTTGTCTTTATTCTAAAACCATGGACTCTTTGTTCTATGAAGGTTTGAGCGTTGAGAGTTGAAACAAGAGAAAAAAGTTAGAAAATGTTCATGTCTGTTTGAGAGACATGTGTAAAGTGAGGAGTTTTGCAGGAGGATCGAGCTTCATAAACAACCAACTCGCAGCAACTGTTAGTTCCCTGATGGTGTTTGGTTACGATAAATTTGTGATGAGAGCTCAAAAACAGGAACGAGTGCGTTGTGACGTCAATTGTGCAACAATTGATTGCCACCCATGACTCACAACCTTCCATTCCAGCGAACAGGCAAAACACAGGCCATAAGACTCGTCAAGCTGCAAACATTTAGAAGCATGGTTTTGGATTTTCCTGGTTTGGAGCTGAAGATGTAACAGTTCAAATACAAGGAGGAAATAATTCTAATCGGTTGAAGAAAAAAGGGATGTCCGGTTTTCAATAGAAATCCCACCGTCAGCTCTGTGCCACGAGAATCTAAAGCATTAGTCACAACTGCCTTACAGGTGGATATGAGCTGTCTGCGGGTCAGAATTGGGCGAACCTGCACAGGGCGAAATGTCACAGTCCTATTATGCCTGGTGAGCCCATAGAGAAAAAATGATCATGCACATTTTTTTCTGTGAGCATGCTGCAGGTGACGGGTCGTAGTGAACACTAAAACATAACTTAAGGGGATTTTTCACTTTTCAATCCCCTAAACTCTATGCACCGCATATTGAGCCTGTTATCTAACCTGACTGTTAGATATTCTGAAATTAGAGAAAACAGGCGCAAGTACAGAATCCGGTAACCAAACCTCAAGCATGGATCTATCAAACCTATTAAACGTGTGTTATGGATTGTGCACGATAAATCAATGCAGTGGAGAATGAATTGAAAATGTGAGTCTGCAGCCCTCCAATATAAATCGATGAGATATGCTCTGATTTCTGTGTCGTGAGCATGAACACTTCAATTGAGGAAAGACTTAACCCAACTTTTTAAATAGAGCTTCTTTGTTTTCTATGCTTTTTAGTTAGAAAATTCCAACAGAATTTCATGTAAAGCCTTTTCTATATCTTCATCTGATAGTGCCACTTTTAATATTTCCTCTAATTACAGCCCTGAAACCGGGAGACACCACAGAATCTCCAAAGCTTTATGATCTGGAGCAATTTTCAAGTTGTCTGACAATTTTATTGCTCCAGCACTCCAGTATCTTTTTAATCTCCCATTAGCCACCTACCAAATCTCTTCCACATGAAAAGCTGCCTTTGTTCTCCTGTTGTTCAAAGAGTCATAGACTTAAATAAATGCAGGATGGTTATTTCCCAACTGCTGCGTTTGAATTCTTGTAAATGAAGGGAAAATAAAAATCTAAAAAAAAAGTTTATTCAGAAGATCTGCATTCTTTTAGAATTCTTTTTAACACAACTGTATGGAGGTAAATTAGCATCACTCCGATTTATTCGTAACTTTGGATTTGTGCACGCCTAATTCTTGATTTGTAACTCATACAATACATTTTACGCTAAAGAACAAACATTACAAAATTTTAAAAAAGTACAAAATACAATTTACACATGCACAGCTTAAAATTACAACAGCTTGAAACTATATGCATGCACACACCTTCAAAAATTACGCACAAATTGCTTTTTATACACACACAAAATTGCATTTATACACAAATCTGTTGCGTGACTTTTCACGTCTCCAAGATTTGTGTCTAAGTGATGTGTTTAAATGCTGCTAGAATGCTGGGTCATCAGAGTTGTCAATAAGCACGCTCAAAGCCAAAGTTATGAACAAATCAACGCACACATTTTGGTGATACTATTTCATACAACTGTCCTTTTCAAGTGAATTTGATTGTGTGTATTGTGGATGCCGAAGGAAGTGCTGTGAGCCTTATCTGTCGTTGGGTTTGAGGTCTGTCTGAAGCAGAAAGCACAGCTAATTTTACTCCAAAAGGTTTTATTCACACACTTAAGGGTAACCTCCTGTTCACCTCTTAAGCCTAATCTAATGTTTAAAGATCCACTCCAATAAAAAGTGTTTTTGGTGTTTTTAACATGTTTTTTGTAGCATTTTTCTGACAGTTAAGGACATATTTGAGGAAAATCCAACTTCAAATTGCATTTCTGAGTATTTCTTTTATCCAAATTGTTATAAAAAAGGCGTAAAAAACTTTGTGACGTAGAAAACCTTCTGAGCGGGAGACCAGCTCCTGATGCAACCACTTGTAGACAAATAGATCCATGTACGTGTTTGTTTTTTCTCGTTCGAGGTGGCATCTGGCCCATAACTGTACAGCTGGTGTTGCTATTGCTCGCCATTTGTGCTCCAACGGTAATGTTAGGTTGGGAGTGTGAAGGGCTGGAGGATAGCATGTATACAGAGAGCTCTCAGTTAAGGGTGATGGGAAGAGGGGCTTTGCGCCAATAGTCCTGCCCATAACTCAGAGGTGAATTTCTAATGAACTACTGCCGCTCTGCAGAAATTATGTCCTAAAAAACAACGCAAGTTTTTTTAATTTGGATAAAAACTGCATAATCATAATTAAAAACCCACTGGGGACACTTTGAAAACAGATCAAAAGATAATCGAAGTGGGACTTCATACAAAAACAGAGATTAAAAGTGAAATCGGTTTAGATTTCAGTTTAGATTTAGATAACCTTGAGAAAAATGATTGAGTTCATGAATCTTTCCGCACCAATGTGATCATGGCGAGGATGAGCGAATGACATTTCACCCAGATGAGTCAGCCAGTCATCGGGTGAGAGGTGAGGAACATCCTCAACATGTTCTGCTTCCTTAACAGAGACAAAGGAGGAAAGCAGCAAAACCTCGTCAAGCTCAGAAGATGACCTCACTGAGAAAATGCAGAGAATTTTACATCATCTGCAGACAGAAAATAAGGTCACAAACATGCCACCCACGGCGAGGCATCTTTTCAGTTATAAATCACTGGAACAGCCTGGTGGAGAACCACGGGTCTGTGGACAGTTTAGAAATTCAAAACTCAGTCTTTTAGAATATATATGTTACATAAAGTAATTTTTAGGTTTTATTTCCTGAAGATTTCATAAATGCTCCTTTTATCAATTAAACTGTTTCCATTTTAATACAAAATTTCTTTTTTTTAAAAATTGATTTTTAACTGTTTTCCTTTAGTTTTTTTGTTATGTCATAGTTTTTTTTTTTTTTGTTTGTTTTGTTTTTACATTTCTTTGTGTCATTTTGTTTTATTGCAGTATTTGTGATGTTTTAGTTTATCTCTGGGCCACAAATGGACGTGGCAAACCATCCAGGATGTAACTCAGTCATCGCCCAAAAGCAGTTAGGATAGGCTCCAGCAACACCGAAAGCAGATTTAGATGATAGATTGAAGAATTTTATTCTTTGGTCTCTCAGCATATTCTGAACAATCTGCTTCATCTGACTTCACTGTTTATGTGGACGGCTTCTTTCTAATGCAGATGGCTTCTTAGGATCAGCACTTTCCTAAATGTGTTATTGATTTATTTGGGAAGTTGGCAGCATTTGGAAGAAGTTTGGGGGGTTTCAGTAGCTTTTCCTCTTTGCATTTCTTCTTCATGTAAATATCTTCTCATTACATTTTACTGTATAACTGAAAGTGGATGTCCTTTTTGTTGCCCGACAGATTCAGTCTTTTTCTGAAACAAAAACCAAAAGAATCTTGAACATTTATCAACAGTCCTCTAATTTAAAATGAGTCTGTTTGGAAAACCCCAATGTGAAAACAACCTAGAGTACCAGGTTTACTGCAGAAAGTTGATTCTATTTTGCTAAGTGCTTGTAACCCCTTTCTTTTTGTGTGCCCTTAAAACATTGATAGGAACCTTGATAATAAAGGCGATGGTATCTAATTTACAGCTGACAAACTTTTCACCTGATATTTTTTTCTTGTAGTTTTTTAACATTTTCTTGCAAAAACGCTCAAGGTTAAACATTCATGTCAAGCATAGAATGTAGGCAAACCTCATAATACCAAATATTGCAGTTCCTCAAAAGACCACTAGGGGATAGTTTCCGAAAGAAACAATTCCTCATCGACTCCCATAGACCGTAAAAACAATGGACAGCTCAACCCCACCCCTCTCATGTTCCAAATAGGAAGTTCCTGATGGTTCCAATAAGACACTTATTACTCAGTCATTTTTTTTGTCAGAATAACCATTTTCGCTCTCGTACCTTCTTCCTAAAATCCTCTTTCCAATGCTAATTTTTTTGGTAATATTTTTTTCTTCATCGCTGTAGCAGATTGGCGCAAACCGGCTGTGCTAAAGTGACCACACCAAGTCTTTGTTATAGTAGGCATATAGGCATTTATTCTCACCGACCAACATGACACCTCCATCCAAAACACAGTCCAGACCTGAGCAAACACTTCTGCTTATATAGCCTCACCCCAATTGGTTCACACCACTGCAGAAAAGAATGCAGGGGTTTCCAACGAAACACCCCTCTCATTCCAAATGGTTCCAACTGAACATTCAAAATGGCTGCCAGACAGCTAAACAAACATTTGCCCAAACAAAACCTGGTGAGTGAGACAAAAACACATAACCGATACATGAGTAACAAATATCACTTTGTTACAATCGCAAGTTATTCAAATTATAAACTGACCAATCAGATGCCTCAGTAAAAGTTGTGCTGGCCCCACCTCGAACCTTTGATTGAAAGCTTCTCCTGAGCCCGCTTTCAGTGGAAGGAGTGTGGACTTCAAACAAGTTCCCCTAAAAACGTGAGTGACTTGGCCCAGTCACTGTCAACTGGTTTCAAAATGGTGGCGCACGTATCAGGAACCAACGGGGTCGGATTTGGCTTCATTTCACAGGAGCCAGAGGTAAGAGGTAAGACATTTTTCATGGGTGACGTCAACACCTCAATTTGTCCAATGTTTCTAATCAATGTTGACTCCCAAGTTCAAATATTTCAACTTTTTATTGTTTTATCAATCCTTTTTTTACATTTTTTTATATTTCTACTCAGTAACAACCATTTTCTGCTAGCCAAGGACATGTTCTGATTGGTTTTCTCACATTCTGCATATTAGTGATGATGTATGTGAAATTTTTTCCAGTCAACATGTCCACCCTACTTCAGATTGAGTTTTGTTTAGAGTTGGTAACGACATGTATCATTGATTCAGTGTTTTTTTTTTTTTTTTTTTTTAGGGTTCAGCTCATGCCTGTGAAATGACGACATGAAAGTCGGTAGTTTACAGATCTCTACTATGTTTGCAATGAGATAAACTACTCTCTAAAGTTACGATTGTTAAATTCTTTGGTGAATGTGTACAAATATGAAAAAATTCCTTGTAGCAGTATTTTATCATGAATCAGAGCAACTATGTAGAATGATGGGATAGTTTCTTCACCATAACACTGATGACTTTACCGCAAGCAACTGTGTCAGCCAATAACTGTTCATGTGTCAGCTTGAGCATGAATCACAGCTATTAAAAAAACTCTCATGGTATCAAAGAGTCAACTCATCGTCCTAAGATGGATTCTTGTTTCTGGTTGCTGTGCATTGAACATGTGGATTCAAAACCTTTGAAAAGGTGACCATTAGAACAGGTGTGAAGGTTTTAGTTTATTTTAGTAGAAAATATGATGATCTTAATGTAAGTTGTTAGTGAACTGGATATGTATCAGTGGTCAAATATGTTGCACTGAAAAGAATGACAAACTAAATGTATCATTTGCATGAAGTATTATTTAAATTTAGGACTTTTGGATGGAAGATATTCACACTAAACTAATGTGCTTACAAAGGAGCTATAAAACATAACGCTGTGTGGGAGTTAAGCAACAAAGAGGAACAGCTGTGACTCAGCAGAACAGTGTAATATCTTATAATCCCATTATCAGACTTTTCTAGGCAAACCAAACATTCGTTTTCGGTGTTCGAACTTTGTCGCCATATTGTTGTTACTTCAGCTGACAAAACATGCAACTTTCCAAGCCTACGCCAAAATGTTAAACCAGCTTGTCATTTAGTAGTGCGTGTGTGTTTTTCATCAGCAGAGGTGGGTGGTGTGAGATGCAAAGAGAGATTGACTGTTGATAACTGCTGTCTGATGCTGCAGACCACACAGGGCTGTGAAACCACAGCTGAGGTCTGAATAATGAGGAACTATAACTGTCAAGTTCAGACCCCCGGCATGCAAACACACACATTTACTTTTGCTACCTGTGACCTGTAGAGGCAAGTAATGTACCATTCAGTAAATACCGTATTTCCCACACTACATGGTGCACTGGATTATGAGATGCAACGTTAATGATCTACAGGGGAAGATGTCATATTTAAGGCGCACTAAGCGAGACAAAAGAGTCAGAGATAAATCAGCACATTAGAAAGACTTCATTAACTGTGCTCACTGTAACGTTAGAACGTGTTTGTGACCCTTTACGTTAGTCGCTTTAGAAGCATTAGTCGAGTTAGTATATTTCCAATACCTGTAACTCCAAACCTTGTTTGAAAGACTTTAAAAACAGACTGATATCGCTAAAACAAATGTTACTCTAACTACACTAACTCCCAATGTTGTTAGTAACACAATAAAAAGACACAGTCTCACACTGCTACATGTTCACATCTTAGCCAAGTTAGCATTTTTACTAGGGCTGTCAACACTAACGCATTAATGCTGATGATTTTCTTTTTAATTAACGCATTTAAATATTTATTAACACTAATTCGTTTCATTTCATGAAGCAACCATCTTCCATTTTGCATCAGACGGTTCAGGCTTCCGTGGCGTGTGGTAATTTCTGAAAATGCACACTTTGTTGGACGAAATCCCACTTATACCATAGTCATTTACAAAATAAATAAATATTCAATAGATTTTTAGTGCTTTAGTGTTGTTATTTTTACCGTGTAGATCACATTTTCACAATAAGCATACTATTTCATACGTGGTACAGTTCTGGGATATCTGAGTTAACACTTTATAAATTGTAATTAATCATGATGAATCCCAACCCATATGTGTAATTATCTGATTATTACACATGTAATACAATTTTAATCGATTGACAGCTCTAGTTTTTACAATACCTGAAACCCCCAACCTTCTTTGCAACCATTGACTACATATAAAGAACTGGAGTGAGCGAGTGAGACATCACCCATAGAAAATGACATACTTCCTGGTTGGTCTGTGTCAGTTTCAATCTGCATTTCTATGGCAACTACTCTCTTCAATCAGTAGTGAGCATGTTAGAAGGCCACACCCCTTCAAGGCGCTCTGGATTATAAGCAACACTGTCTTTTTTAAACAAGTTAAGGTTTTTAAATGCGCCTTAGAGTGTGAAAAATACGGGGTGTGAGTTTTGTTTTACTGAAAACTTGTTTAAAGGTTGTGAAAAATTACCAAATTTGTTGCATCACCCAGTTTGTTCTATGTTTAGTTTTCACCTGATTCTTGTGCACACATCCCACATGCACGCCGATCCACTCCAACTCATGACTCACATGCCAGTTATTAAAATTGGATGAGTGTGTGCTGAAAGAATTGTCATGAGAGCAAAAAAGGAGGAGGAAGAGAAGAAGGTCAGCGGGTTCCTCCATGCTCAACTTACGGGTCATGCCACAGAGACTTGCCTCTCCTCCTCCTCCTCCTCCTTTTTGCCCTTTTTTCGTCCCTTCCCAACAGGCTCACCACACACTAACGGTCGCAGTAAGAGAACAGACCGCTTATGAAATCCCGCTGTGCCGCACTGGTTCATACTTGGTTTGACAGAAAGAGACATGAGTCAGTGTCTCCTCAGCGTTTATCAAACTCACAGCCATTTTGTCTTCTTCCTTATAGCAGGAAAAAAAGACATGTGTGCACATCAGTGCTGGTTTGCATGCTTGTGGCCTGCTTGTTGATATATGGGCCATTTAATCTTCACGGTTGGTCACAACATGCTGGTTGAAAAAGCTGAAGTGCTTGGCAGGTGTTCAAAAGCAATGCGTGCTGACCTTTTGCAGCAGAAAATGTCAGAGAATAAGGCATAAGCGTTGTGATCCAGATGTGGGGAGCAGAAACATAGCGGGAAAAGTATCAGAGGACGCAATCCAAAGCTTGAAGGAACATTTCGCCGCTTTAGACAAATAAAATAAACCAACCTCCCCCAATTAGAGTGAAGCTTTTTGGGTTTGCTTTTAGTAAAATAAACACGGAGGAGTAACAGTGCAGTGCTGTGGGCATAATGACACACAATTAGTTTCCTCAAAGTTTACATGCTGCCGCAGTAAAAGTTTCTCATCGTTTTCCACATTCCCATTTTCCACTGAACAACAAAATCCAAACCCAATGTTGAGACACTGCTAATGAGCTGAGCAGTCCTGCGGTAATGATGACAAATTCTTCTCGGTGCGAAAGATCAACTCGACTTTAGCTTTATGTGCCCCCCAAAAAAAGAAGATATATGGATGATTTTTGAGGGACACAAACACTTTAGAAAAACTCTTTATGATAAATGTGGTTTAAGCGGCTGTTTGAAACAGGGTTCATGCACCCTTGGTAGCGCGTGCTCAAAGGTCACGTCCATTAAAGGGTTTATGTAGATGTTCATTAAGGCCTGTCCTCATTATCAGAGTCGACATTTTGCACCAAGCCTCTTCCAACCGTTAGTGGTAGACATGCACCAGTAAACAGTAGAAAAAAACTCACATTCGGATCATTTTGCATAACTTCCACAAAATACAATTTTTTAACATTTAAACTGAAAGGATAAAGTGGTCTTGTGATGGATTTGTGACTTTCTTTAGGATCAAAAATGTCTGCGCTGGGTACATTGTACTGTCAGACTTGTTAATTTCACACATTTTCTCATTCTAGAATCCTGTGGTTGAATGATGTCAAAGCAAACAAAGGTAAAACTGAAAAAGATGCTGAAGTCAGCCTGTTTCTAACCAAAAGATCGTGTGACCACAGAATGTCATTTGGAACATACACTCATTGGAGCAATCTGAAGTTTTTAACATTACAGCTCATGTTTTAACTTTAATTATTTAATAGGCCGTCTAGTAGGCATACACTTACTTCACCTAAGTGAGATACTTGACAAAATATACTTTTACAGCACAGTTTTAGTGGGAGAAGCTCCACCGGAAATTAATCTTAATCTTAGTGACTTGCCATTCTAGACATCTTTTTTTTTAAATATCTTTATTTATTGTTCTATAACAGCAAATCATTGAAACAGCTGCATTAGAGATCCAAGAGAGAGAGAGAGAAACAGAAATGGTGACTTTGCTGTCATGTCCTGGTAGGGTGCTCAAAAATGGCTTCCACCATTTGGTTGGGCCTGCCAATGTGCATTTTACTTTTTCTAAATGGAGTAATTTCATGAGATCGACAGTCCACTCTGCATGTTTGGGAGGGTTGTCATCCTTCCACCTCAAAAGTATAAGACGACGTGCAATCAAGGAGGCAAATGATATTGCGTCAGTATCTGAGTGAAATGCAGCTGATTTCTCCTCTGTAATGTGTAGGCAGTGAAAAACTTTAAAATGTAAGAGCCCATGTTTGGCGCATACAGAAGAGGAGTGTATTCTGTGAAGAATTGATTTCCAAAGATCATCTTTTATGTTGAGTGCCATTTCATTTTCTTGGTGTAATTTAATAATAGAAGGGGAAAGAGACTACATATTTAGTAATAAATGGTGTATTTCTTTAATCACTCCTTCTTTATTATTTTTATATTAAAAATTTGGTCCAGAGTTGTAAATTAGGAAACTCGATGTACCCACTCCTTGTTAAATGCCGGATTTGTAAGTGACAAAAAATAATGTGTCCTTGGGATTGCAAAACTTTCAGTAAGCTGAAAATATGAAGAGAAAAAACCATCAATAAAAAGGTTTCTAAAATCAATCAATCAATCAATCTTTATTTATATAGCACTTTTCATATAAAACATAACACAAAGTGCTTTACACAAAAAAATAAAAATAAATCAAAATTATGATACTAAATAAGCAAATAAAAACAAATAATAATATAAAAATAAGCATAAATTAACATAAAGTCCCCTCCCTCAGATCTGTACACAACCCCCACCCCTTTCAGTCCTTCTACCCCCTAACTGATGGAGATTGGCAGTGAGAAACAGGCTGAGCATGACAGTTTGTTTTTAGAAACGCAAATAGTTGGGACCTCTCTCTCTGTGAGTAGCGGCACAGCCAACCAAATGCAGCGACACAAGCAGGGACCCGCCTCACCACAGCTAGGGAGCGATGCAGTTCTCCATCCAGAGCCGCCGCAGCTGAACGGCAGCCGACCCAGAGAGAGAGAGAACCCAACTGAGGAAGCACTGGAAACAAAATAAAATTAAATTAAAAACTAAACATTGCTAAAAGCTAAAAAACCAACAATAAAACATTATGAGGAATTTAAAATAAATTAATAGTTTATTGTAAATTGATAAAACATTATAAAATAGATAATAGATAAATAGGTAAAAAGATACAAAGTAAAAATTATATGAAATCCAGGTTAAAAGGTGGGTCTTGAGCCTTTTCTTAAAAACATCTATGCTCTCTGCAGCTCTTAGATCCTCTGGCAGACCGTTCCACAAACGAGGGCCATAATACTGAAAGGATGCCTCTCCATAAGTTTTGGTTTTTACTGCTGGAATGGTTAGAAGACGAGTGCCAGAGGATCTCAGGGTCCGCGAGGGTTCATATTTAACTAAAAGGTCAGACAGATAAGAAGGCGCAAGACCGTTAAGACATTTAAAAACCATTAAAAGTATCTTAAAATCAATCCTGAAGCTTATGGGGAGCCAATGCAGGGATTTTAAAATTGGAGTGATATGGGCCTGTCGCCCGGTCTTAGTAAGAAGTCTTGCAGCAGAATTTTGGAGAAGCTGAAGATTCTTAAGGTTAGTCTTTGGAAGACCGGCAAGCAGGGCATTACAATAATCAATTCTACTTGTGATAAAAGCATGCATCAGCATCTCCATGTTAGCGAGAGAGAGTAGTGGGCGGACTCTAGCCAAGTTTCTAAGATGATAAAAACACGTTTTAACCACATGTTTAATATGTGGGATGAAAGTTAGCTTAGAGTCAAAAATAACGCCAAGGTTTCTTACTGTTTCTGAATAATCTAATGAAAGTTCTTTTAACTTCAAAAACTGTTTCTCTCTCTTAGCTTCAGGACCAATAATTAAAATTTCAGTTTTCTCCTGGTTGAGCTGCAGAAAAGTATTTGCCATCCATGATTTTACCTCTAAAATGATGTAGACTGTTGTTTCTCCAGATCTTAAAAGCAGAATTAAAATGGAAGGTGGAAATAAGTGATTAGAAAACAAAGGGGCTTTTAATAACATGAAATGTAAACCTAGTTTCTTTCTACTTTGCATCCAGACTCTAAGGCAGTCATATAGTGGAGGGTTGCATTTGTATGTACACATGGTATATGGGAAGGGCTGCAGTCAACAATGCAGGTAGGGACAGTAGAAAATTCAGTAAAGCTAATCAGTGGTTTGTTAATCCAAAAGATAATGTTTTGTATGTTAGCTGCCCAGGAGTAAAATTGAAAATTTGGTAAATTGAGTCCGCCTAGTGTTCAAGGTCTTTGCAGAAAGTTTTTACAAATTCGAGGAGGTTTACTATTTAAAATAAATAGGGAGATATGCCTATCCAAGGATTTGAAAAATGTCTTTGGAATGTAAAGGGGAATACACTGGAATAGGTACAGGTATTTGGGAAATGCATTCATTTTTATAGAGTTCATTTGTCCAATTAATGGGAGGGGTAGATTGCTCCATGGCAGAAGGTCTGTTTTGGTGATTTCAAGGACCTAGTGACTCCGATGCCCCAATACATTAAATAGTCTGATTTAATTTTTAAATCGAAGTTTGTAAATAAAATGTATTTTGCTTTAGAGTCAACTCAAAATAATTCACTCTTCTGCATGTTCAATTCATAACCTGATATGCCGCCAAAGGGATACGGAGGAGACTGTAAAGGATCTGAAACATATCTAGAAGTATATCATCTGCATAAAAAGAAAGTTTGTGCTCCTGTTTAACTCTGTGAACACTCTTAAGTTTATCTTCAGGTCACAGCTTTATTGCCGCAGTGGAGAGGGAAATACGTGTAAAAGAAGTTTGTCCTAAAGTAATTTGGCACAGGAAATGAATGTAGGTCAAAAACAAAAATGATCGAACTTATTGCGATCAAATGCCTTCTCAACATTAAGGGAAAGGGCAACTTCTGGATCTGTACTCGACTGTATGCAATGTGTTAAGGAACCTTCTCAAGCTGAGAAAAACATGTCTGCCTTTAACAAATCCTGTTTGATCAGAAGCAATCAAATGGGATAAAGACCCCTCCAACCGCGAAGCAAGCAGCCTAGACACATTTTTTAATCAACATTTAATAGTGATATGGGACAATGTGATGAACATTGAAGTGGGTCTTTTTTTTTGGTTTCAATAAGGGTGAAATAGTCGCTTGACGGAGTGTGGGAAGAAGGCATCCAGAACTAATGGTTTCTACAAACATTTTCTGTAGCAGTGAGGATAAACCATCTGTGAAGGTCTTGAAGATTTCGGTGGGAAAGCCATCCGGTACAACAGGAAACTTTCCACTCTGGATCGAGTTCTGGACATCTTTCCCAGTGGTCTTTTACCAGTATTAAGATTTTGTCATTTTTTGCCAAAATAAAAAACCCTGTGTCGTTTTCTAGAACATAGTTTCTGCAGTGCGGCAGGACTTCATCAGAGATTCGGCTCTTAAGTTGCGGGCATTCCCGCCCCCCTTCCCTTCCCCATTACTGAGAACTCAAAGCAGGGAACTTGTGGCCGGCTTAAAGTATTTTCAACGTCACAACTGTGTTTTACAAACTGCAGAGATTTGGTACGAAAGGTTGATACGTTGCTACAGGCTTTTTCTTTCACAGTTCTATTCCGATATATGAAAGACTTGGTGTTATAAAATTTTGGCCGGACACAAACCGCATTTATTAATTTCTCATCCATGATACATTTTTTAAGGGTTCGAATTTTCATGAATGAAAAGGGATGCCGCCCATTCATCACGATCCAATCCCTGATTGGTCAAAGTCCAACCTGATGTTTTGTACGTAGAGTCCAAATATAGTCATAGAAGCGGACATAACAACGCATGAACGCTCATGTGAAAGTGCCCGAAAAGCCCTTTCACACTTATTTACACGCATTAGGAGTCACGCTTAAACGCGTGTTGATGAGGGCGGTGTAAACGTAGCTTTAGATTTATACCTATCTGGAAAATCCAGAAAAACATTTTCGGTGGCTTGTAAGTCTTATTTTTTGGGAGAAAAACAGAAAACTATTTTAAAAAAAGTCAAATCAGGTGGCTTTTTTCCCCTAACAGGAGGTCTCTTTTTTCCTCACATCACACGGGTCAAACATCAAACCTCCGAGCTCATCAAACAGGTGGAAAACACATTTCAATTCACAGTGGATCCAACCCTGAAACACGAGTCAGGCTTGTCCGTCCACATTGAGCTTTGGATCAGGAGGCTTGTTTTTTATAACATCAAGACTAAGAAAAAAAAAACATTTTTTAAAACAATACAATGCAAAGACCATCATTTGTCATGAAACAATGGCAGAAAACTGGCTGCAACTGAACCACAGAGAGCAGCACGTGATGTATGTGGGTTTGTTGCGAATTGGCACGTGGCCACTGGAGGAGTGTTTACAAAAGGGATTTAGATACTTAGCGTCCTTTTTCAGGCATGTTTGCAGTCCCTCCTCCACCCCTGCGATATGTAACGTGACCCAAAGTGCAAAACTTTTGTGCAGCAATGTATCTCACTGCTAAAGAGTGCGATCAAAACAATGACAGCAACCAAAACCTTTTGCAAATTAAAGTTCCAAAATTTGATATTTGATGATGAAGCATCTGTTACAAACATAAAAAAACATTTGGAGATCATATCCTTGCTGTCCGCCTGTTTATTCTTTTCTTCTCTTCAGTCTCCCAGACTGGGTAACAAAGCCAGAGCACCACCCAACCACACCAAAACCATCCCTACATGCACAAAACTCCTTCCTTTTTTTTTTTTTCCACAGAGAAAGAAGAAACACAAAAACAAGAATGGTCCATCGTTGTCTTGTGGCTAGTTATTTTCCCTTCAGGGCACCCATGGGAGCCATAGATTCAACATGTGGCAGGGCGAGTCTGGATTTAATGAGAGGAATTGTTGTGGGACTCTGAGAGGAGAAGGAGTCGAAATTTAACTGTCTGCGGCAGGACGGAGGAGGGGAGGCTGAAAAAGGATTCTACAGCACATTTTCACAAACTTCCCTAATATTCTCAATCTTTTCCAAACGGAGCGTCAGAGGACAAGCCCAACACACCCTCCGTCACCATCCCGGAGGGTGTAGGGAGTGTTGAAATTTGCCGTTCTATCATTACTCACAGCTTCTGGTTACAAAGACTAAACACTGTCTGTGATGCAATCTTTCCACACGGATTCCATCAAAGATAGTGGCAGAATTTAGAGCGATAGCGATAAATCTGCATCTGAGCTGTTCAAGGCCTCCACCCCATAAATATTCTTATAAAATATGCTCTCTATAAAACGGATTTTTCACCAATATTTGTTCAAATTGTGAGTATGGGCCTCCTATCTCATTCTGACTTTGTCGTTCAAATGTGAATGCAGCGCCCCCTGCTGGAGTCCAACATTGAGGGCTTCACAGGGAAACTACACTTGCCTCACCCTGATAAAAAATATTACAAGACATTTTTTTACAATATGAACACAGAATTCTTTGTCGTGTTATTACTTTCATTTTTACTTTCATGTGCCTGTTTGTTCAATTAAGCCCAACACTGACTTAAAATCTTTCTTTTTTTAGATGTACAGAAAACGTCCCTCTACAGACAGGAACACAGGAAAAAATAGGATTTTATAAAAATAAAATAGAATTTTAAAAAGTCTTGTCTAATCCCTCTTAACAAAGTAATTTACTATAAAACAATTTATGTACCAAGGGTGACCTTCAAACATGTCAAACACTTTATTAATGTCTGTATTTTTTGTCATAATCAAAACAACACTTTTTTGTGAAAAGGCTGTAATTTTTTCATGTCTTTCCTGCCACACGCATCGCATAGGGGTACCTTTTTTGCTAGCAGTGCATACTGTTCTATTGACCGCACCAGATTAGATGAAGCACCGTCAACGAATTGTCTATTTTTGAAAAGATGTCATATATTGATCATATCTATAAAGCAAAAAAAAAAAAAAGAGTCAATGATAAGTCTGTCAGACTTTATTTACTGCACTCACAGTAATTCTAGAACTTGTTTCCAACATGCTACATGTTAGCCATGTTGGAGTATTCACAACATCTGTAACTCTCAACCATGTATGCAACAAGTAAAAAATCTGTCCAACTCTTGCTACGTTAGCTGCATTAAAAGAGTTAGCAATGTTAGAGTATTCACAGCACCTGTAACTCTGAACATTGTTTGCAACATGTAATAGAAGACAGACGAAAACAGCAAAAACAAATGGTAGTGTGACTCTGCAAACTCCCAACATGGTTAGTAACATGTAATAAAACACAGTCCAACACCGCTTTACGCTAGCACGTTTACAAGAACACCCAACTTTGTTTACAACTCGTAAAAAGACTGATACTGTTAGAACAAATGTCACTGTAACTCCGTTAACAGCCAACCTTGTTAGTAAAATGGGTGGGGGGGGGCAGTGCCACACTGCTACATGTTAGCTGTTACCTTGTTTGCAACTTGTACAAAAACAGAATTATAACTGCTAAATGTTACTGTGACTATGCTAACTTCCAACCTTGTTAGTAACATGAAAAAACAGTCCAACACCGTTACGTGTTAGCTGGGTTAAAGACTTAGTCATTTCAGAGTATTCTCTCTGTAACTCCCAACATTATTTGTGACATGTAAAGAAAACAGACTGAATCAAGGTTGTAAGTGCACCTTACAGTGCGGCAGATAGAGTACATATTTACTGTAGCCTACATTGTTATAAAAGGGGCAACTTTTAGCAACAAAATCCTATATATTCCACTGATTTAATCACTTTTATTCAGAATTGTGGAGATTTGGTACGTTACCTTTTGTTTTAAGTTTGAGTGGCATCATAACAAAAAATGTTACAAAAATGTCTAGATCCCACAGCTTTTTTCTCATCTAAAGTAATTGTATGGAAGTTATGCTACATTCTTTGCCATCTTCCTAACTAGGTACTTTCTTCTCCTTTGGAGATCAATTAATTTTGGTTCATGACAGCTGTGCTTACAGCACTACAATAACAGACCAACGATGTTGTCATTTTCCTTAAAAACATCTGCTTGCAATTTCCATTAGCAAAACAAAGATTCAACTAAGATTTTATTTAATTTACCAAAAAAAAAAATCTAAATGTTTTCCTTTACACGTGAGTTAAGTATAGTTCATTGGTGAAACTGAAAGTTTTAAAAAAGTAGATCTTTGTTTCAAAAAAATCTGCTTGATTTTTTTCTTTTACATGTGTTTGTGGTGAATAAGTCACCCTGACTCCATTTTTGTTTAGCTAATGGAGTCAAAATGACCCCCAGACATAATCATGTACAGCTTTTTCAGAAACACAAATGCATAACACATTTCTATTTTTTTATGTTGAGGTCGCTGTAGGAATGGCTGTAAAATTTAACAATGTTTAAAAAATGTGATTAAACAATCTTTTTTTAAGGAATGTTTTCGGAATGGTCATTTTGACCCGACAACCACATAAGGAATTATTTCTTCCAGGAATTGGAAAAATGTTCCATCCCAACATTTCATTCTGCTGTGTGGGCTGGATTTAACATTTGGAAGTAAGATGTGTCGTCTAAAAAAGAAAGCTCTCGTCATTTCCAAACAATCTAAAGTATTCAACTCACTGTATTTTAGGGTGATTTCTTGCTTATTCTTATGCTTTTACACCTATTACCCTTTGACTAAAATAAAATGCAAGTGTTAAGCTACAGACACACCGTTGCATGTGGGCCTTCAAGAATATTCTAAACGTGGGTTCTTGAATGTGCTTTTGGCATAAGGTGTTTACCCTGAACAAGAAGTGAGCGACTTCTTCTTCTTTGACTTTTTTTACTGTTTACTAGCGCATGTCTGCCACCTACAGTTGGAAGAGTCTTGGTGCAAAATGTCATAGCAGTGCAAATCTGGTGAGTCTTGCTCCAGGCTTTTTCTTGCACAATCTTATTCTATCCAATTACTTTATTGAATTCTGGTCGAGCAAAAACAGCAATTATTCATTTCTCCTCCATGATCAATGCTCAAACGGTTGACTCTACTGGGAATTAAAGGGGATGTCCTCCATTCATCAATACCAAATCCGAGCCTCTGATTGGTCAACGTATGACCTAGTTTAACTTTTAACACGCATTAAACAGCTGCACGTTTTGTACGTAGAGCTGGAAAACGGTTGTAAAAGCTTGTGTCGCAATGAATGAACATGAGAGTTTTAAACACAAAAGCCCAAAACACGCACTTTTACTAACACTTTTAATAGGGAGTGCCCACCTGAACATGTTGCCGAGCGCGGTGTGAACGTAGCTTTAAATGCAAGATGAAGTCCACCCCATATATCATATCATACTGGACGTAACATGGTGTGACCCACAGGAAATGCCTTACCTCTGGCCCTCAAGAAAGGAGGCAAGATACTTCTCTGTTAATTACTGAAAGTCTATCGTCGTAATGGCACCGGGCTACGTTGATTGGTCCGAGTCGCTGTGATTCATAGCCGAGTCATCGAACCTACGAAAAGTACTGTCGCCAATCAGGAGAGATCTTATTGTGAGTTCCCACTTCTGTCCACGTCTCTACCAGGTAAACAAAGGATGTAAACAGCTTTCCCTTTAATAACGCGGGCTCAGGAAAATTGTACAAGTCGTTGAGGGAGAACCTTTCGAACATTTGATTCTGAGAACGGTAATATTGCATTTTCTTACATTTATTCTTATGTATGCTAACTAAAACAGGTAATGCCACACGTATTCCAAAAACATGTATAAACCATTTAAAATCAAGTATTTAAATATAGAAACCATTGAATGTGAACACTGGCATTTCAAACGAACGTCTGCATTAACTTTCAACTTCTTCTTCTGTTTACAAAGTGTGTGTGTGTGTTTTTTTTACCCAATCTTTGTGTTTTTCACTCCTCGTTCATCCGCATTGAGCCTGAAAGACATGGAAAAGTCTCCGTTGTTGTATATTTACGTTATCAAAAGAAAAAAGCAGGTTGTCAAATGGTTTTTATGGTGGCTGATGGGCAGGAGGGCTGAGAGTGCGTCACAAAAGCTGCAGCTGCTTTCTCACATTAACATTGTTGTGATGATTGCATGCCTTAGCTTCAGATAAAGGATACATTTTGGATTAAATATTGAAATATATCTGATTAAGTTTTCCATTTTTTTTCTCCTGTGGCACTTTAAAGATATTGTTACAATACATTTAGGAAAACTGGCCTTCAAAAAACAAGTCAAAATAGCATAAATTTAGTCTCGACATGCATGTTCTACATCTAAATCCGCATCTAAAATGGCAGCAGTACGCGCCTTTTGTTTCTTTTAAAACAGATGCATTGGTGAATTCCATTGACTACGAAAACATTGGAACAGGCAATGATTGGTATGTTATTGAATTGCAAAATAAGCTGGAAAAGGCCTTCTCAGATGGCATTGATGAAGTCTGCTGCCATTGGATACCCAAATGTCAAACGCATTAGATGTCAGACCCACTAGATGGTTCACCCACTTGCCTATTCAATTAAATTCAGTTTAATTTCTATAGCCCAACAGCACAGCCATAGCCGTCTCAATGAGCTTATCAAAGAAAAACCCAGAAAGAAGCTAAATTTGACAAGCTCAGAAACCAGCTTAATGTCCTTGTGATACAGAGTTTGCCCTGGGACTGGAAGGTTGGGAGTTCAAATCCAAAGTTGAGTCATACCAAAGACTTTAAATAATGGGGCTCAATGCTCCCTTGCTTGAAACTTAGCATTAATAAGTCTGATTTGGGGGTCACTGCTCCCCAAGAGGTTGGGTCAAATGCATAGAACAAATTTCACCCACCTTGATCCGTAACTACTAATGGGACTTTAACTAAGACTTAAAATTTAAAGCTCATCCACCTGGAGTTTTCCTTCTCGTTATTGGAAACATTTTCTCGTGTTATCCCGGTGAAATTGGAAACTATCAGGAATTGGAAAGGCTCCAAAATAGTGGTCAAAAGTTGCAAATTACAGCTAAAAACATGCTCAGAAAGGCCTTAAATCTGCCCGAAGCAGCTGAATCGCAGCTATCCTGTCAACACCTTCTGTTGTCATTTTATGGTTCATTCTTCTTCAGTGGGGCTAAAGGTTTTCAGACTTGCTGCTCATTTATAAATTCTCTAGAGAATTTTTGAAGGGTTCATTTCACGACTCTCCTCTGTTGAAAGTGCAACTTCATCTAAAAGGAAAATGCCACCCCAAATCCCCCAGACCCCCTTAGAGTGCAGAGAAATTAACTATTTTCTACACTACCGTTGCTTATGTTAGTTTTGTATGTGAAAGGTTTGCTGAAAAGCCTTTTAACTGTATTTTTTTAACTTTCCTGAAAGTTTTCTTTTGGTGTCAATGAAAGACGACACCAGCTCTACTCACTCAAGTCCGAAACAACCTGGAAACCTTAGAATTTGTGTTATTACAGCTGAGCTGCATCAAGAGGGTGGCAGGAGGAGCACAGACAGGAAAGGCCCAGGAGAGGGAGGGTCCGAACAGCCCCGGGCCACAATCCACAGACATCATACGCATTTTCAAATGAAGTTTGCCCAACATGGCATCCGACGTGTCTGTGCAGAAAAACTCCATTTCCTCTTGTCGTCTGGTAGGAAATCCGATGCATTTCAGAAGAACACGCCGTGTAGGCGTGTGTGCAGACAGGAGGAGGAAAACAAGCAATCTTCACGGTGAAAGTACAGCTTGTTTTTTTGCAGAAAACACACATTTTTTAATTTATTACTTGCTTAGATGGGACCTTTGACGAGAAGCATGACTCAGATGGCACAGAGTGCTTTGTGCTAGAGTCGCTTGATTGTTGTTCAAAAGCAGAGGGAGCAATAACTATCCAGATGTTTCAGAGTTTTGACCCACTTTTAACTTGATGCAGCTGTGCACGCTCTTGCTGATTGACTTCTTCAACATCTGGAATGATCCACACTCACAACCAAAGAAAAAAAATGTTTTCAACATGTTGAAAAATTGCTGAATTTGGGATTTTTTTCTGCAACTTTTAAACAACATTGCATGTTGCATGAAAAATATTGGCAAACACATATGTGCATAATATAGTGCGATTTGCAGTATTGATAAAGTAGTTAGCCTGTGATTAAAGTTACTTTGTTGCTAAAATGACCCAACTATACCTGTTTTTGAAATTTTCCAATCATTTTCTGACTTGATTTTTGCTGTTGTGGAGGCGGACGGACCCTGTAAATGAGCGGACAGACTCACAAAGGAACAGACTGTGCAAAACAATGGAAAGTCTCGCAAATCCAGTAAAAATATCATGTCAATGTGAAAAAAAAGACATTCTGTGAAGAAGCACTTCTGCTTTCGAGAGAATAGACCATGTGCATAATAATAATGTTCATGTAATGTTTAAATTTGGCCATTAATAAAGTTGCACATGTGTAGTGGTTAGCAAACTCTCATGTTTTGTAAACAAGCAAGTTGTTGCACGGTAGTTGTATTAAAAGGCCTATGTCATGCAAAATCACCTTATTTGAGCTTTTAACTGTATTGCATGTTAATTCTTCACGAAAAACAACCTCAAAACTGTATTTTGGTCCATTGAAACATCAATGGGTTTTCTTCTAAAACGCTGCACTCTGAGCACCAGCCCCTCCAAATCCATGAAAACAAGCGGATGTAATGAACACCTGTTGGACCCGACGGCTATTGGAGACCGGCGTCACTTAGATAATTGGAAGATATGGTGTGAACCTCCATCTTTGCAACAGTTCAGATATTGTTTGTTTTTGAGGGAGAAATGCAGAACGCTGCCGAGGCCGACTCTAGGACGACATCATGAAATGGACAGTGCCTCAGAGATGCAGTGATCTTACACCAGAAGGAAGGAAAAGGAACTCACAAAAATAACTTAGCATAACATAGACTCTTTAAATTCTATTTGGTTTGTTCAGCTTCTTCTAGTAAAGGATATTATTTACGCTTTGCAAGAGGAAACCATTGTAACCCTCATCAATATCAGGTGCAGCCCTCTTTGTAACCAGTTTGGAGGGAAGTTTGAAGTTTATGTATTTTAATTCCTCTGCCTGTCTTGTGTTTTTATTGGTGTTGACATTTGGACCTCAAGTCTGTAATAACATTCTATTCTATTCTAAAAGTGACAACATTTTTCACATTATTTATGGCTTCAAATAGTAAGTGTTTTAAATAGGGAAGCCTTTTTTTAACATTTATCTTTTCTAGTAATGTTATTCACGTGATTCAACACACTGTTGTTGTTTTAGTTAAATTTAAGCCAATTTTGTGACATGAAATATGATGATCTTTGAGCGCTGATGCAGATTGTATTCTGATTAAAACAAATTTCATTTATGAAAATTAAAATTATTTGCTGTTATGTTGACCTACACGACCTTTTGAAACCACAACCGCATTAACTTTTGGGAGGAAATCCTGAAGGTTGAGCAACTACTAGTCTATATTAGGCCGGGTTCAATGAGCAGGAAGTGTTGAAAATAAATAGCATGTGCACAGTTGACAGTAAGTTTTATCTTGAGTCTCATTAGTTGCTTTTTGGTTTGTTTTTCAGTTGTTTCCATGTTCTGTTGTTTAGATTTTGTTTGTCCTTCAGTCACAATCACACCAGGTTCCCGTTCATGATCATCCACAGCTGACTTCGTTTCACTGAATTCCCCTCAGTGTATTCAAGAGTCTGGTTTGCAGGTCATTTGTTTTATTGTCTTTGTGTTACTCCTTTTGTATATGGTTTCGTCAGATTGAAGTTTTTTAAGTGTTTTAAAGTGGACCTCCTGCAACTTAGATAATTCGGCATCAGTTTCTGACAAAATGGTGCAAAAATATTTTTTTATTTTTGGTGTTAGGACCCAATCACACATGTTTTTGTCTCTTTTTCCTCTCAATGTAGCTTTAAAGCCTCACTCTAAATTTAGAAAAAAAAGTATTTTGCTTTTTGTGTGTGTATGTGTGCGTGTTGATCGGAGTGGGAATTCAAGTTGAATTCATGTCTTATTGGTAGAATGTCAATATTAAAAAAGTAAAAGTGCATTTATTTATTTTAAAGTTTTTTTTGTCTAAAACTAATATATTTTATTTTTAACAGGAAGCTAGAGTGAAACACCATGACTGTGACCAGTTGGTCTGTTTCCTAATGCCACAGTTAAACATTTATGGTTCTCACCATCCACCAGTTCCCATCATCCCTCTGCATCTGCTGCCCTTTAGCCACCTCCAACACATCCATAACACCACCCCAACACCCCCTTCACTCTCATCAAACCTCTCTTTCCCCTATACCTGTCACCCCAAGTCTTCTCCGTTTCCTCCTCATCCTCTGGGATTTCCCCTCATCTCCCTGACTTCTCCCAGCCTTTGCCGTCTCTCCATGTCCTCCGCCGTGAAGTTCTCTCGTCTCCCGGAGCTCTTCTGGGAGTTTTAGCCGATGGCATTTGACAGAAACCAAATATCTTTGTTACTGGACTCGACTCTGAAGCTGCGCAGCTGTATAAACAGATTTTATGTAAAAATGTGAGCTGTGCAGTAGAGCACAGAGGCCTTCATCAGGTCCAAATGAAAATAGTTGTTCTTAATATTAATGATGATAATAACTGAGGAAATGCCTCAGAGAAGTGACTGTGCTCTTAGGTGTCAGAGGGGCTTGATGGAAACATGCAAGTATGGTGCTCATAGAAACGGAATTAAAATGGTTTTCTAAAAAGTGAACTACTGTTAGTCTTGAGCACATTTTAGCTTTTTCCTCAACGTTGTTATTTTTGAAAACTTTTCTCGATGCTTGTTCATACCTGTGGTTTTTCCTTTTCTTTTCTTTCCGTTTTCTGCCTGATTTTGCGAGTTATCATGAATCCTGGTCCAAATCATGCAAGTTAAAGCTGGTCTGCCTGCGGGTCAAGGGTCTGGGTTTACCTGTAAACAGACTCTGGTCCGGTTCACTTGAGAGCAGATCAACCAGTGGGTACTGAACATTGCAGGTGAAGTTTTACAGATTCCTTGTATTTCTTGCAAGATAATCAAGTGTGAATTAAATGTGTAAAAACAAGAATTATTGGCAAATCCATTCACATTTCATAAAGTTCATCCCACTGTTTTCCCACACTTAAGGAGAAAAACAAGTTATGCCATTACAGCCATTAAAACTGGTTGGACATGGATCCAACTGCTTCTGCCTCTTCATCACAGCAGTATGCTGTAGTGCAGTATAGTGTACTGTAGTATAGTGTAGTGCAGTATACTACAGTGTAGTGCAGTGTAGTGCAGTATACTGTAGTATAGTGTGGTGTAGTATACTGTAGTATACTTGTTTATGTGTAGTCATGAACAGGCAGGTGTGTTCAGGTGAGTGTGTTTTTACTACAAGGATGTCTCTGAATGTAGAAGGAAAGGTGTCAAACCCTGGAGCAAAACTTTCAAAAGAACATGTATGTAGGACAGTAAAATAATCAGACATGGACACCTGCAAACGAACACACAGATGCGCAAATTTAATTTCCCATAAGGCTTTGCTTCAGATGGAAGCTGAGGAGTGTACCAAGGCTAAAACGACACACTTCTTCTTCGCCAAACTAAACTATTGCTTCAATGTAATTCACAAATGTGGATTGTGAGACAAAAAAACTCAGGAATTCATGCATGACACATGTTTTTTTAGGTAGATTTTTTGTCTGTACATGTGTGGAGTGATAGTTTATCTAAAAGGGAACCAGTGGTTGATTCTCCTCTGCCTCCAAGTCCATAACAACACCGAAGGCTGCTTGAGAGTTCTCTGGTCCTGGATGAGCTTTTCTTCTGGCGCAAAGTCATCTGCACAAGAATCTGGCGGCCCACCAAGGATAATATTTGCCAAAGTAGCTTTGTTTCCAACCTTTTCTGTTAAATACATTCTCCAGCTTCCACTTTCTTATGTGCGTTAGAGTCTGATTTCAGACTCAGCCTTGGGTTTTCAATCAAAAGCTCTTTCATGAAGTGTTCAAAGTGAGGGATTTTAATCAGTCGGCGCAGCTGTGCAGTGTGAAAAAAAACATTTCTCATCTGCTTCATGTGGTTTCAATAATTTTGCATAATTTTTCTTCTGGATTTTAAACCTGAAGATATGCCAGTTGACATGTTAGCTCAAAGAAAGGAGGATCACAACTTCAGGTCGCATTGAAAAATGAACCCTCCAGTATGTTTAAATCCATTGGTTATTGCTCAAAATCTCTCCAGAAAAAAACCCAACAAAGTGGTAGTTTTTTATCAAAACACATTGAAAACTGATGTAAAACAATAAGAAACTTGGTTGTGTGTTGACATTTTTTTGGCTTTGTTGCAGCTAGAAAGTAATCGGTTTCTGCTCAGCAGAGTGTTAATTGAAGGCTTTAAATCAGAGGTATGCAACCTGAGGTTGCAGAGCTGCATGTGACTCTTTCACCTCCTCATAGTGCCTCTCTGGCTCAAGAAAATAACGTTTTTTAACTTTTTTAAAGTTTTAAAAGTAAGGATTTCTAAAAGTACACAGTAATGGACTGGTGAGCGTTGAAGCCACTATCCAGATGAAAGATCCAAGATCCATGAATACATCAAGAATGAGGCCCCAACTGACTGTGTGCTCAGTGAATGTCTCAGGCAATGGACAGCAGAAGATGTGTTGCTGCAGGACAGATTCTCATGGAAGAACAAGCCCCTGCATGGGATTTAACACCGAACCACAACTGAAGTAGATGACATCAAAAAGTCCTAGCAATGGCTAGAAAGGGCTGGACCACAGGACAGCACAGAAGAGCTCATCCTGGCAGCACAGGAACAAGCCCTGAAGACCAGAGCGATAGAGACTCAGATCTACCACACCAGACAAGACCCAAGGTGTAGGCTGTGCAAAGTAACGCCTTAAACAATCCAGCACATAACTGCAGGGTGTAAGATGCTGGCCGGGAAAGCCTACATGGAACGCCACAACCAAGTGGCTGGAATACTATACAGAAACATGTGCAGAATATGGAATGGAAACTCCAAAGTCAAAATGGGAAACACATCTGAAAGTGGTAGAGAATGAGAGAGCAAAGATCCTGTAGGACGTCCAGATACAGACGAACAGGATGGTAATGATGAACCAACCAGACATTGTAGTGGTGGATAAAGAACAGAGGAAAGCTGTTGTGGTGAATGTGGCAGTACCAAGTGATGGAAACATCAAGAAGAAGGAACATGAGAAACTGGAGAAACACCAGAGACTCAGAGAAGAACTGGAGAAAGCTTGGAAGGTGAAGGTGACAGTGGTGCTCGTGGTAATTGGAACACTCAGGGCTGTAACCCCCAACATGGAGGAGTGGCTACAGCAGATCCCTGGAAAGACCTCAGACATCTCAGTCTAGAAAAACGCAGTACTAGGAGCAGCTCAGATACTGCAAGACACACAAGCTCCCAGGCCTCTGGTAGAGGACATGAGCTTGGGGTGAGGTACCACCCATGGGATCATAAAACAATAAAATCATGTTTATGTTCAAGTTAACAGCAGCAGTAAGTTGGAAATAAGGATGACAGCTCACCAAGTAGACATACGGTATAACAATGGAAAAGAAAATAATGTCTTGTATTGTTTAAAACCTTCATTAGCGGCACTGGGATGATCCTGTTTGGCCCAGGGAGTATTTTATTTTGAAAGGAAATTATTAGAACTTCAGTAAAAAGTAAAAAAAAAAAAAAAAGAAAAAAGAATTTCATATATTGAATAAATGCTGGTATCATTTTATTTATAATTTATAGATAGAGAGAGAAGAGAGAGAGAGAGAAACATATCTCATTTTAAAATTGACTAATTTTTGATCAATTTTGACCCGATCACAGTAATAGGGTTAAAGATTCACAATGAAACTTGAGATAGAAATCAACACTGTGGATCTAAAGGCAGCAGCGTGTGATGGACCCGAATGCGTCCAGTGTTTGGAGCTTTCTGCCTCCTGCACGTGCAGGCTCAACATATGGACAAAGTCTGGACCTCCAGTGATAAATCAGTCTCAAAACGTTGAAAAACAAAGTTCCTTCAAGTGTTTGTGCATGAGTCTGTGGGGGGTTGGTGTTTAAGATACTTACTCCACCCTCTGCTGGGTGTACAAAATGATAAAAATGTATGAAATAACTACTGAAGACTGTTAAATAGTACATGGTGTATGTGTATAGCACTTTACTAGCTTAGAAGCCCAAAGTGCTTTACAGTCATAGTTCCATTCACCCATGCACATAGATTCACACTGTGACGGTGGCTCTGCTTCCAAGAACCGGCCCCAACGCATAACCACCAGGAGCAATGTGGGGTTTAGTGTCTTGCCCAATGACATTTCGCAACATGGGCGAGAAGGAAACTTGCAATCTACCTCGGCACCACGTCCACCACACGACTTATTGATTCCCACTTTAAACGCAGATTAGATTTCAAGAGTATTACCATTAGCAGCTCTAATTAATTTAGTTTTTTGTTTTTGTTTGCTGGTGGTAGAGTAGAATAAAAAAAAATTCACTTTACTTTTCACCAAAGATCAAACTAATTATTGTCATATAAGCTTTTCTGTCAAATAATTTCAGTAAAAAGGGTATGATTTTTATTTTTTTCCCTTTTTTTGTCATGTAAAGTTTGTTCATTTGTTAACAGCTACATTGTTGAATTGTGTAACTGGTAATGTGATTCCTTTTCTGTCCTAATTAGGAAAAAAGTTTTACATCAAGAAAAAAAATGTGTTGCCTAGCAACATGATGTACTGACTCTAAGACATCATCAAAAAACCTTGATGATGTCATTTGATGTAATTTTGCCTTGCACCATAAGGTAATGTTATAATAGGCTTTGTGATGTCACAATGTTTATTGCCCTCCTAATCCATATGTATATAAATTAAACAAGTCAAGTTTAATCCCTTGAGCTTTCACTAAACCAAGAAGCACTTCGTAGCCTTCTTTCAAGAAGCAAGTTCCTCTCGTTTCAGTGGTAAAGCATTTTGGACACCATGTCTCAAACAAAGTGCAATTTTTCCAAGGAAATCGTTCTCCTTGACTCAAGACCTCAAGAAGATGCCAAGAACGAGCGAAGAAGCGTCAAACGTAAAATCTCTGAGGATGACAAGGAATCTGTGACGCCTGCGAAGAAAAGACGGGAACTTGAGTTTCCTTCCCAGAAGGATCAATCTGCTGTGTCAATGCTGGATGGTAAAAGAAAGAGAAAGGCATCTGATCTGGAAGAACCGCCG